>OX031056.1:32544776-33794776 GCA_943736015.1 Tridacna crocea
TGACATATTTGCACTATAAAAGTTTTCAATAGCTTCATTCAAGTGTGAGTGTAGTAAACAGTCGCTGTCGCTATCAACTGTTCACTTCAAGTTTGATTAATTCGTGTAGAGAAAACAAAAACGACATAAATTATTATAGAAATGTGTTTTTAAAAACGGCATGTGACAAAATGCGCTTGTATTACATGTAGTTGTAGCTGCTGATTTACTGATCTTTGAACATGTTGTAAAATGCTTGACAATTCTAGCGTTTTATTTACATTACATTCAAGTGATAATTCTTTATGTTAAAGCACACAAAATGTTGAAAACTATGTAAAATTCCGAAACGTATTTAATTTTCTCTTGTAAATATTTGGCAGTTTCTCTGTTTTAATAATAAACTCAATATAGAAGTAGGAAGATATCTAAGAATTAAAAGAGAAAAGAAGAATGCATTTCTATTGCTATGATAATCAGAACCTGTCATATGGTGCCGACGAACATCATGCATTTTTCTAATGATTTCAACACAGTCGTGAAATACAGCGGTACTTATATTATTAGTAGAAAGGTAGAAACACCCTCAGTAGCTTCTGCAGATCAATGAAATCGACGGGATTCGAGTTATAGAAAAAATGTAACATTTGCGATTGCCATTATAAAAGTGAAAGAGTCTAGGATTTATGTATGTAAAGCAAAACTGGGCAAGTCTGTAAGTTTGTATGTAAAGCAAATTTAATTATGTTACTTTATAACGTTGTCTGAAATTAATGTTAAGGACAATTCAACTGATTTAGATTTTGCTAATTGCTCTCAGTATTTGAGGCCTGGGGACTTTTTATTTAAGCATGGTAGAATTGGTCGTTCTGACTCGAGATTGTTCGGTAAAGGATTGATAGAGATCGTTTGATAAACTTTTTAGTTCTATCTTTGAAACAAAAAAGCCCAAATGTTGTTTCTGCTTGCAAACGCGGGTGTGTCTAAAGATTTCTTCCTCTAAACTAATTTCACTTATCCATCTTCATCATGCGGATTGTTTAGAGAAGGGTTGTCAAGATCGAAAGTTCTATCATTTATTGCTATAGCCTTCGTTTGTATAGAAGACTAAATTCAGGCCGTGTAACTTGAAATTGTTCGAGTTTAGATTACTTTTTATATATTTTGATATTGTTCTTGTTTTCATAATGAAAAGTCAAAAAGTTAAGATTTGCTACAGTGTATTTTGTAAGTTCGTCCGATCGCCTCTTTGTATCTTGTGGAATAAAAGTATTGAAGCTTTGAATGAATGAAAAGTATAATTATTATGTAAAACCTCTGACGATATTTTATGTCTTTGTCGTATATTTCTATTCAGGAATCAAACAAAATGGCTGACGAGGAGGCAGAGTTAGAAGAGCTATTGCGTCAGCAGGTGAAGGATTATAACCGTATGGAGGTGGGTTGATAGTATGATATTTCAATACCCCTGCTGTCGTTTCCATACTTACAGAACATGTTTCATAGACCATGATAGCTGTTTACAACAACACTATATATACATTTACAAAGACTAAGACACGACTGTACTTTAAATCAATGACGCGTCTATAGTGAAGGAGAGCGAAGAATATGATGGTCGCAAAATTAGAGAGGTTTAATGTTAAGGACAAGCTTAATTCGAGTATCATACACTTAACCCTTAAGCTGCCAAGCGGGACTGACTGGCCTTTCGCTGGCATTGTGGATCAAGATCAGTCTGATCTGGAATCTACAGTGTTCGATAAGGAGATATTTTTCTTCCAAAAAATACCTTTGAAATAGCACTGTTTGATGTTTTACTATCGGCTCGAAATTTTTTCGTTATTCATTTAGGAAGATAAGGGTTAATTAGCTGGAATGACTTAATGAAATATTTAAAATAATAGGATTTACCAATTCATGCATGAGCAGTTTAACAAATGCCTGTTCTGCTTACCTGACCTGTCTGTTGCATCTATTTGATATATCGTCGGTTTAATTCGAAAACCTCGTGACTACAGCTTGTAACAAGCTGCAGTTACGAGGTTTCTGAAGTAAACCGACGATATGTATACAAACATATTATGATCATGTCATTGCAAAATATGGGTTTACTTTCATTCCAAGTGCAATTTAGGCATTTTTTTCATGCCATAACTTTTGTCCGAAAGGAGTGTTTGAAAATATAGTTCTCTTCTTAAAAGTAGGTTAATTGTAATGTTTTATCAAAAGAAAACGTGATAGCTGGTAAATTCTTTCCAGGTTAAAGTAAACGAGAAGCCAGGAGAAACGGACAAGTTAATGACACCTCCTTCGTTTACATTACGACCACCAAGCTGTGAGCCTTGTCCGCCAAGTCCATGTCCCAGTAACTCAATGTGGGCATCTGACGATAAGAAAGGTAACTCATCAACGATGTGTAAATTCGAATCCTTCTTCCGAAACCGAATGATAAAATGACGTGGGTTCGTATTCACCAACCATTCTTAGGAACTTTCGTAGTTTTAGCCTGTAGACTTTTCTGAATTCGGAAGTTACGGTGCTACTGATTTGCTAAAGCCAATCAGTTGTATTAATTTCAAATTACGACAATCTTTAAGAGCAAAGAACTGAGAATGTTCTTGAGAAAGGTTGATGAATATGAACCCAGATTGAGTGTAGGTTTTCATTCTTTTTAGTCTGTAGATTTTCATTCTTTTTAGTTATCTAATTTTTGTCTATACTGTTCAGTCCTCTATCTATAGTCTAGAAGTTCTACATGTACAAAAATGACGATTAATATTTTTCTTTGCTTGTACTTCGACAAGACTTTTGAAATCTATCTCTTTCTGTACTGCTAGGTCTTATTAAAATTTCGTTTTCGTTTGCTCTCGGAATGATGCTTAATGCCAAGTGCAATATCACATTAGCTATATCTTGGGGACAGTTGATCTATTTGTTTCTCGATCTTTAAATGTGTCGTGACGAGCAAAGAACTTAATTAAAATATTAAAGAGAGATTAACACGTTGTCAAAGTAAATAAAAGGACGGTTATCGAGAGAATCAAAGTATACAGCAAACATTCACTTATAATTTATCCCAAACTGCTTTTTATTAACCAGGAGATAAATTTTCTGAAGTCATAGAGAAGGTAGTTTTCTTTCTCGTTAATTGATTTGGCACATAACAGAAGTGTTTTTCAATCATTTATATGAAACTCTCATTCACAGGCATGTTTCTGGATCCCATGGCTATAACCCTCTCAATTGCTGATAAACAGGACAACAACAGTCTGAAGGTTCCTAGTCTATCTTCATTTGATGGTAGGCTGATGTCAAACGAGCGCTTCCCAAGTATATCGAGTGAAATAGGCTATCACGGTTTACAAAATTCTCTGAACCCAAGATCACAAAAACATTTGATTCCCGGACAAACGTGTCTTTCTCGTCCAGTGAGTGACCAAAATATTAACGCAAAGATCAAAAACAGAAAAGAAAAAGCAGTATCATGGCACAGTAAAATTCCATTGAGCACACAGACTCTTGGGTGTGTCGAAAACGACGCCAATCATTTAGACAGTGACGATACTCATGCTCAGTCTCAACCCCTTCTTGGGACTCTGGAGAGCAAGAGTAACAATAAACATCTATGTAGACACACGTATTCCGTTCGCGTTCATTCACAAACGAAAGAAGCGCGTAAAGGTTGGAATCTGAAACGTAGCTTAAGCACTGGAAATGAAAAGTCAAAAGCTAAAGATAAGTTCTTACAGCAATTCACAGCAAGACTTGAAAACGAATCACCGAATCCAACACCTGATGTGCCGTCTACTTCATCAGGCTTCTTTGATTCAAAACTTGATTTGGTAGAAAATTCCAAGAGTGATGAATATTCTCTGATTGACTGGGAAGAAGACGAGAAGATCTGTGATGCTGAGGTGTGCAATATCACAGGTCAAGTAGAGGATGACGACGACGCAACGCCAACTGCAAACAAACCTTTTCTCATATGTTCACCCTGGAAGGATGAGGATGCAGGGACAACGGCAGAAAGAGAGTGTGAAATAGATAAGGAGCAGAGCAATGATTCCGTCTTCTTTGATAGTCTCGAAGGAAGCATTAACAGTCATTCCAAGTGTGATGTTACAGAAAGTAAGAAGTGTGAAGCTTTCGATGCTTGTGATCAAACAAATCAGAACTATGCACCCATTGAAACCACAACAGATAAAAACATTTCACAAAAACCACCGGATGACACTGATAGAGAACAAACACTCTTTGTACAGCAAACAAGTCCAGCGAGTAATTTTCTCAGCATTCCTCGTGTACAGTTACTTGAAGATCATCCATCTAAAGGTCTTTTAACGGCAGGTCATGATACACACTCAAAACTTTTACTTGAAGAGAAAAGACCACCATTAAGGACTGACCGACCGACAGATGAGAGCCATTTGTGATATTTTCTTTTTTTATTTTACAAACCCAACTTCTTTAATATGAATGTGAACCAGAAAGTGAAAACTGCCCAAAAACCTTGTCTTTCGTTCCTTCGCAATGTCGCATAGCAGAGCTCCAGATAAGAGAGAGTGATAATATTCTAATTCCGTTATTTCTCTTCCAAACCCTTTGTTGTTGGTACTCATCAGAATCGTCTCGAATGAGACGATTCTAATGAGTACCCACAACATAGGGTTTAGTGGAGATTAATTAATATTTCCAATATTAAAACCAAGATCACTCCCTCTATCTGGAGCTCTGGCATAGAAATAACCTTCTCATGTAATTTGAAAATCTTTTGTAAACTTTGTAAACCCAGCGAGTACACGAGTATTTGAAATGGCGCTATTTTGGCTACGGAATACGAGATTTACATCTTAATTAAGCTGTCAACTTAGGTTGGTTGAACTGTTACGTGCCCCTGACATATCAAATAAACAAATTATTTGTGCTTTCTGTTTGAAAAGCTAATACCTTTTTCACGTTTTTCGCAAATTCGTACACAAAAGTTATGAAAATTTCTTGTACGTGATAAGGTTATAGAGAAAGTTGATTTTGTGATAGTTACTCTATTTTGATGACCTTGAGAAAAAAGATATTTTGTCACTCACCTTTATGGCTCTTCTAGTGATCTATCCCTGTATTAAAAGTCCGTATAGTTAGACTAGGATTCTTATAGTTCGCACGTTTAGCCGAGGATCCTAAAAGTTTGCACAACTAGACTGGGATCCCTTTTACGTAAACATTATCAGTAGAATGCATCATAAAAGGCTAAACTTTACTGTTTATACGCTACAATTGCGGACGACTTTTCTTTGTCGTTTGAGTAAGACCGTTTTTAAACAATGATGCTAAAGGAGAAATTGCTGGGAATGAGCCATTTCATCTCTTGCAACAATATTTTCACTTGTGTTTGAATATCACACCTCCTTTATAAATAAGTGAAAAGAAATCGCACTAAACATGAATACTTAAATGAAGCTTTGCAATACGTGAATAACGTTTAAACGACATAAACTTTTTGCCAATGCGCAAACTTTGCGACTCGTCCAACAATGTATTTTGTTTCAGCGTCAAATATATCGATAGGTGAATGCAACACTTAGAATAGTATTGCACTTACCTATCGATATAAAAAGACTTCTTTTGACGTCAGAGGAAAGATTCCACTGAAACTCGGATACATTGTTATCCTACCAGGTTGAACAAGCAAGCAGACGGTATACGTACACAGGATCAGATTTCATGCCGTGTGCTGTCTGAAACTGATCTATGTCGTTTACAAAAACTGATGTTTTGTTCTATGACGTTGAATTGGTAAAGGGTAAATGAGTTTAGACTAGCATAACAACCACTACTTGGCCCTTTGTTATTGTAAATATACACATAAATATAATTATATTTATTAAAAAAAAAAAAAACACTAAATTTTTTTTCGGACTTAATGCAGTGCAAAAATCACAAGAATATATTTTAATTGCAAGAGCTCAGCATTAAGATACATATTCATCATTTCTTGTTGACCTTTTGGAATCCTAACGATTCTCAGCACGTGAATAGTCTATCACTTATTTGATATTAACACCTCTTCAAGTGGTGTTGTTTATAGTTTTATCACCAGGAAAATTTTGAAAATAGCATGAGAAATAAGGGCTAAGCTTAAAACCTGCACTTTTCCTTTTTCTCGTGATGCTTTTTGTCTTTTCAAAAACAAATATGATGATTTGAGCACCATAAAATTATACCATGTGCAACAGGTCTCTTTAATTGCAGGTCAAGAGCTTGGCAGGTGTATTAGTGATTCAGAAGTCAAGCCGTATAACTCAAACGCAATAAGGGATGCCCATTTTGTTATTAGCATTTTTCTTTAACTTATTACCAAACGACAAAACTTCGGCTTGTCCAAATCGAAAGCATTGGCAGACGAGCAGGCGGCAAAATAAAAGTGACTGAAAATTTGAAATTTGTTTTCCAAGACTATCCATGTCATCGGCCAAGACAGAACGTCTCAACCAATCAAATACATGTAGCTTGTCTGCAAATAAAGAACTAAATTGAAATCAGGAATATTGGTTAAATATGGTGCCTGACCTTTAATATTTTATTTAATTTAAGCTGGGGAAAAAATGGTTCCCCAACTAAGTGACAGAATTCTCTGTGTCAAAAATATTTAGGGATTTTTTTATTAATTAACCCTTACCAGGCATAAGTTTTGAATCGTCAATATCAACTTCTTTTGCATAGGAAAATTAATTGCTATATAGAAAATGCGATATATCATTTAGACCTCAGAAAACAATGACGGAAGAGGAGAAACGTTGTATACCGGCACCTTTTTTTCCCCTTAGATGTTTTCAAAAACCTTTTAACTCAGGTTCGTAAGCCACCTATTCGATTTGATTAAACTGGTTTCACATGTAAAAGGTAAAAGGAAACGCGTAGGACGAAGCGTGGTTATAAATTCCAGTGAATGTTAAAGAGGCACAGGATTCTGTAGCGGGTGACAAAATCTTGATCAAATCCAACACATTTGCAGATGACAGATCAAATGAGAAGCGTAAGATAGTTCTACTATAAAGGTGGGGAAAAAAATCTGGTTACAAGTGCTTCCGCTTTTCCCTCAATGTTTTTAACACATTTGTTTTTCTTATGGTCGATAACCGTTTTCAATGTGGCACGAGTATTTTTTCAGCATTACTTTCATTTTCTTTTCAAATTATTATAATTATTATAAAGCATTTAGTATCAGAATTCTGCTATAGATAAACCGAAAGAACCGGGGCATAGATAAGTAATGAATACTTGGCATATCAACAGTTACTGTTTAATGTAAATACCCCCTTAACCCTTTCCCAAACAATCCCTGGTTTTTACGGGTCTTGAATAGTAGCCTTTTGAAAACATTGTGGGAAAAGGAGAAAATGCTGGTAACCAGCATTTTCTCCTTTTCCCGCATTGTTTTCTACCCTATCATAGACAGAAATCGTCTTTTCAGCATGAGTTGAATTGTCGTCTGCAAATGTTTTTAATTTGGTCTAGTCCAAAAGTTTGTCGTCTGGGTAAGGGTTAATATGCCTGTGGTTTATCTATAATTGTGGAAAAGGTTTCTGTTCAAGATGATAATTATCTTATTTTGTTCGACCATTAGCTGATGATAGATTAAGTACATAACGTGCGGTTTAAACCTTTACCAAATGATAAATTTTAGACTGGTCCATATTGAAACCATTTGCAGACAACACAATACATGTGACTAAAAAATTGAAATCTTGCTTGGGAAAGGTAGAAAACATTGTGGGAAAAGGAGATAATGCTGGTTACCAGCATTTTCTCTTTTTCCCACAATGTTTTCAAACGGCTTATTTCTCAAGGTCGTCAAAAGTCGAGATTGTGTTGTAAAGAGTTAAGTAAGCAGAAAGTGTTATGAAAAGCTTATAAGGCCAATATATTTCAAAAGGTTTAGGGCATCCTTTATCTAAAATCCAACAACTTCATAGCATTTTGGGTTGTTCCTCTATCAAATAATAGCATCTGAACACTGAATACTCCTGAATTTTTAGACTTTGATGAAGAGGGCTGTTAACCAGCGTTCTCTCCCCCTACCACAATATATTTTACTCTCTCAAACACATTTTCTACCATTTGAGCCACATTTTATTTGTGGCCAGCAATTTGGCTTTGACGTGAGGTAAAGTGTTAAGTTGTTCATTGACAATAGTCAGATGTCTCTACGTCCCACTAGTTAAGTTCATAGGAGAGCGGGGCTTCATACATCTTCATAAGGAATAATTTCTTGGCATGGTGTGTTTACGGCAAAGATAAAATTCATGATATTGTCTCCCTCGAACAAGGAAAGTCCTATGTCGTGCGCATGGTTAATAGCGAAGGGACTTTTTCCTTGCTCTTTTGAATTATTCAACTCTCTTCTCTTTTTGTCCACGATTCCTTTTGATTAACCATCTAATTATGCCATTTTCTTGAACTGAATTATCATTATGACTGACTATCATGAATAGTTATGCTAAATGGGTACTTCTTAAATCAAATACCTTTGACGCATCATCTTTGCTAGCCAAGGGTTACGATCCACTACGCTACTCTACCCTTGGCGGATCGAGCTTGATTTCGGCAATCACCCGATACGCATTTTTATTGGTTGCAGCTAGCTCTAACTGCATCAAATCAAATCGCTCGTAGCATTTCATCCTTGATAAAAATAGAACAGGGTCGCGATAAAAATAGAAGGTAAAAATGAATACCTCCGTGGATGTGTGCAGGATCTACAATGACTTATTACCAAAGAAAACATAGACGAACAATATTTACATAAAGTTTCAATGTGACCAATCAATTATCAGATGTTTTAGGCTATATCCCAGCACCTTACCATGGAATGTCGAAGTACGTTTGTGGTTATTGCTTCATGTTGAATTATTGTATTCGTAAGCGGTTTGTAAAATGACATTTCATTGGCTATAAGAAATATGATGTAAAGGGAGATAATAAGCAGCATCCAATAGGTGGCGTGTCCCGGGAATCTCGAAATCGGGCACTATACGCCAAGGCAAGATCCACGTCGTGATCGTAACCTTGGCTCGCGAAGATGGTGACGCATATTACTGAAGAAATTCTGTTTTCTGGTTTTTTCTGTGTTTTTTGTGATCAAGCGTGTGAGTTTTAGGAACGAAATGTGGTATTTATTTACATTCGCGTGGATTCGATTGTTTGACGGCTTCTTTTCCAGATTATATTGTTTGTTGATCGTACATGTACATGCATCATTCTGTTGCCATTTCCCATTATATTTTCAAAGTATATGATTGAACAAACTAGTTGTTATAGACTGTTTACAATCCTCAAAATTTGTAAAACTCGGAACGACATTTTTAATAAAACATGAGAACAAACCGTTATCGGTATGGTTCCTTTTTTTTTTTCTCAAACTCCCACTTCTTTTGACCGTTCCTTTAACCATTTGAACTGTGCTCTGGTAAAAGTGGTCTTAATGCATCCCCTTTATGCACAGTACTCGCCCAAGTCATCACAGAATTATAGATCCATAGGAACCACTTTTTTAAAATAACCGACCTAATCTTGAGGTAGATTGGTCCTTTGACAAATACAAAATTGACCAATAGCGAAAAGTATCGTCCCAGGTCAGCCTGCGTGGACAGCGCAGGCTGACCTGAGTCGATACTTTTCGCAAATGCATTAAGCCTCCTTGATCCAGAGCACGGCTCATCTTTAATTTTCATTTTATCACAACAAATAGAATTCTTCACGTGTGTCATTGTTGTCTGTACGATTTGGCTTGTGACATGCGGCGCTTTTCCGAAGTAAAATCCCATTTAAGGTAGTAGACCCCTGATACCTCTAGTGCTGCATTGCATAAAGTTTTCTTGATAGCTGATGAATACGGATTTATACAGGTAAAGTATTTTTGCACATTTTTAACGGGCCAGAAATTTCTTTATGCCTATCTGGAAAGTTTTAGTAGACACTTTTGTTAGTTTCCAGAAAAGGGAGATAATTACTATCTCTCTTTGTGATGAAGGTAGAGTGGTGTTAGATTTATAAATGATAATTCTAGAAAAGCCAAAATGGGAAGAGTGGCTTGGTTAAAGCAGTACAATAACACTCTTTTTTTAACCATAGCAAATTTTGTAGGATAGTATCATTGTGGAAATAGCTGTTTTCTATTAGGGGTCTACTACGTTAATAGTCCTTGTTTGGGTTTTTACTTCTTCTATGAAAATGTATGTTAGGTGTATTGGATATTCTAAAGGTTAACCCTTGTCCTGCTAAATAACTAAAACTGAAATGAAGTGTTCAATTCGACAGTAAAAACTCATAATTATTTTGCCATTTTAAAAAGTTGTGTTTTGGGGAATAATATCTCCTAATCAGACAATGAAGATCACAAATCAGACTGCACGTTGTGTGAAGTCTGTTCTTAATCAGCATTGTCTAAGTAATAGTTAAACGCTAAGAAGTCAAAATTAAACGATTTAAACAGCCAAAAGGAGGGAGCGTAGCGACCTACTGTGGCTGTTTAAATCGTTTAATTTTGAACTTCTTAGCGTTTAACTGACTTAGTCTTTTTCCGCCCACATTACATCATTGCAAAAATAATGTTCCATATACGGAATCCACTATTCACAAAGAAACGCCCTTTCACCCATATATGGAGTTGGCTGATTCGCTAAAGAAACGTCATCATTGCATCATCGCTAAAAAATGACGTAATTTCTACGTGAATATCGGGGCTAAACCTCGTACACGACCATGTGGTATTTAACCCTTTACCAAACAATTAATTGGGAAGGAAGGTTATTTTTGGAAAAAGAAAAAATTCTGGTTAATGGCATTTTCTCCTTTTCCTAAAATATTTTCTACCCTGTCAAAAAACTCAACTTCATTTGTTCCACTTTCAAAATTTGATATCTGCCAATGCTTTTAATTTGGAATGGTCTAAAATTTGTCATATTGGAAAGGGTTAAAGAACCTTCATTATTAGCTTCATTTCCAGTTCACGCTTGGCTATCGCCAGTGTAAACAATGTCAAATATGGCAGAATTTGACCAAGATTTTGAGGAAGTAACGACTATACTCAGCCCATGAAAATTTCTACAGATTTACTACAGCATGGCTTTTATTACATAAATTGTATCTGTGTTTTACCTTTTTTTTCTCAACGGCGTAACTTGTAGATCTACTTGGCATGTGCTAGACCTAATTCAACCCTTTCCCAAACGACAAATTTCAGACTCTTCCAAACTGAAAGAGTTTGCAAACGACAATTTTAAAATTCATAACAATGGCAGAAAATTATCCGAACGGACAGAAAACACTGTGGGAAAAGGAGAAATTGCTCCTTACAAGCAGTTTCTCCTTTTCCCACAATGTTTTCAAAAGACTTGTACTGCAGACACGTAAAAACAAGGGCTTGTTTGGGAGAGGGTTAAGTAATTGTTGAATATTAATGAAGGGGTAGGGTTTAGGTACGCATGCGCAGTAAATCCAGATAAACTTCAGATAAAGTGCGACGTTTAAATGGATAAATGATCAAAATAAACCTGCGTTGGGTAGTTTATGGAAGATAGACGGTCAAAAATTTTCAAATATGAGCGTTCTGATTGGATAAGTAGGACAAAGACTAAAAAAGGTCAATGAGTCGAGCATAGCAGCCTGGGGGTTAGTTACTAAGCGACAAAGGATCTCAGTAGTGTATTATCACCTTGCCAGATTGAAATAATCAACGTAAATGTTAGGGTACCGCTACTTGTTGTGAAAGAATATTGTAACCCTCCTTTTTTTATGAACGACAAAACTGAAGATTCGTTGAAGTTGAAAGCATTTACAGATGACAGATAAAATGTTTTTTAAGAGATGGGATTTAGTTTTCAAAAGCACCATTAGGGTCATGAAAACTCCGGATTGTGTGGCGAAGGGTTAAAGTACCGAATAAACTCAAGGCTCACTTTGAAAAATACCTGAATGTGCACCAAAAAGACTTTTGCCCAGATTGCATCAGCAATGTGGACTATATATATATATATATATATAAAGATCAGACTGTACGTTTTGTGCCGTATTTTATGACCATGAAAAAGACGAAGAAGAAGAAGGAAGACTTTGGAATATTGTGAGTAAAAGACAGAAACCTCGAAACCGCTTTCAGTCTAGAGACAAAACCAATCTTTGCGCCATATTGAATTTTTCGTCTGTTAATTCTTCCAATTTTCAAGAGTTTGACATGTTGTCGTCCGATACAGAGTTAAGAACAGACATACATCAGACCAGTTAGATGTGCAGGCCGATCCTGGACTACTGTCTTCGTAGGGAAAATCAGAGGTTGTGGTTCTCTGGTATTCTTTAAATTTTCACAGGTCGGCAAACTTCAAGTAAGTTATAAATTGAAAGCATTTGCAGATGATAAAGGCCTGAAAACGACATCAACTTTACCCCTTTGTGAGATGGGGTAAACTAGATGTTGCTGCGATCGGTTTCCACATGTCCACAGGCCATCATCTTTTTTGTCAAAATAACATTTAAATGGTAGAAAAGGAAAAAAAAAAAAAAGAACGGTCTGCAATCCAGGCTACTTTCCAACGTACTTTTCAAAGTAGCAAAGAGTTTTTACATCAGAGTAGGGACCATTGCATATTAAAATGACCATTTCCCATAACTAATGTTAGTCTTAAATTGACTTTATAATTATATTATAGCGTTTATCTAACTCAGAGCGTTTAACTTTTTATGTTACGACACAATCTCACTGTATGGAGACTCTGTACGGGAAATTTCTTCGGTGAATTCAAGATGGCGGACACGTGTTATTGACAAAGTAAGTGTCGTTTAATTTTGGTCCAAAGTTGTTTCAAACTGCATCCCCTACAACGAGTAAGGTACCAATCTAAAGAGCTTTGATTGAAAAATCAGGCGATAGTAGCTTATGAGAAAACGGGAGTGCCCTTTGTCTGTAATCCCGCGCTGAACATGATGTTTTGATGAAGTTGAAAGGGAGACCGGAAGAAAACTGGCTTTATTTCATCGAATAGAAAGCTAATGAAAAAAGAATGTACCTCGATCGGTGGGGAAATGTCATATTATTACAACTGTACCAAAATATTTTGCTTATATTTACTGATTTAGCTGTTATAAAGTTTTGAAATTTTGCATGGTGTACTCTTCGGTGCAAACCGAAACTAAACCACTGTACGGTTGGGTGATTGGAATTTCTGTACGCTTCGGTAACAAATATATAGCCAAAAGTTTGTACGCTTCGGTGAAAATGATTAAAGGAGAAAAATGCTACAACACTCTACTTGTTATATGTATTTCCCGCACAGCGAGAATTCCTAATACAAGTAAATGAAACCTAGTTGTGTCATTTACTCGATATTTTGTTTATTATGTTAAAACTGTATAATGCCTCAAAAATGAGTCACGCCAGGGTTTCCTGGCTTTGTAAGGATTTGATAGAGATTTCTTTGTTATTCCTATTTTCTAAAGGAAAAGTATGAGTCATTTTAAAATAGTGTTTAAAATGAGTGTGAATTACAAAAAAAACTTATCACCAGATAAAACTACAATGTACATGTATCAACGTATTCAGATGAGCTCGATCAAGACCTTTTATTCGGGTATACTAAATACCGGAGTGTAACAAAATAAACATATGTTATTAACAGAATGTAACAAACAATTTTTAAGTTCCATGTATATGATTCTGTAGTAGAACACTGAAAACAGAAAAAGAAAAAAATCACCAAAGTAGTTCCTCATCCGTGTAACTGTAACATAAAAGTGGGAGTTTATAAATTAAAAGCTTTAAAATGAAAGCTACGGAATAAAGACAATGTCCCTTGGAAATGCTTACAAAATAAACAAGATATAAAGGGGACGTAACTCAGAAAATGATGTAATGAAGACAGAGTTGCCTGGGTGTGTTGTATATCATCCAGAGTTTCTAGTCAAAGGATTTGATACTTTGAAAATTAAGGTCGAAATTAATGTTTTTTTCCCCAAATGAAAAGAGAGCCATGGTTCTTCTAGGCTGAATTTCTCATTTCTATCAATATATGAAAATTGATGGTTTCAATCAATGAAAAAACGCATAATCATGCTAAAGCGAAACTCTTAAATGTGAATTTAACAACAGGCACACGATTATCCTTTTTAAAAGGTCTCTTAAGGTATAAAGAATAACAAATGATCACTACTGACTAGGCAATATTAATGTATATTAAAAAAGAGCTATAGCTACGAGGCAGTGCACAAAGGAGTTTTTTATTGCATTTTTCACTGCCGGTTCTTAGTGTTTGAAAAGTCAAACCAAAGCTCAGAGATGTGTCATTGTTTGATACGGGCTTTCTATGACTTACCAACTGGTTCTGGTCCGATCAACACAAAGTTTGCTCTGAAAGTGCTTCAGTTGTTCCTCAGCACTGAGCTTGGGCTCTAAAAATGCGTCGCCAACAGACATACAAACATAACCAGTGTTCTTTGTGGAATTCTAACCAACACAATCCACAAAGAGTTACTAAAAATCTGCATTACCTACTGCGCCGCGGAGGACCCATGATCAATAAATGATGATAGAGGAGGTACGGTTCTATATTTCGCTTTTCACATAATGCGCCTTTGCAGTTTATACTTTGGATGGCTTCTACATTTTTTGGTGTCAGACCAAGACAAAAACCTTAAGTTTATTATTTCTATTTTAAGGCCTATATATATGTATACAAGATGCTTCTGTTCATGTTGCTCTGCACTTCTCAATAACGAGCCATTTTAGTGTACGAAGTTGCGGATTTATACATCACGTTTCTTTGAGTTCAACATAAAAACATCAAGTAAATGACCCATGTAGGTTGTTCGTACATTTCTTTTTTTCCTCCCTTAATTGTTTTCACTGAATCGTACAGATTTTTGACTTCATATTTGTTACCGAATTGTACAGAAATTCCGATCACCCAACCGTACAGTAGTTTAGTTTCGGTTTGCACCGATGAGTACACCATGCAAAATTTCAAAACTTTATAACAGCTAAATCAGTAAATATAAGCAAAGTATTTTGGTACAGTTGTAAGAATATGACATTTCCCCACCGATCGAGGTACTTTCTGTTTTCATTAGCTTTCTATTCGATGAAATAAAGCCAGTTTTCTTCCGGTCTCCCTTTCAACTTCATCAAAACATCATGTTCAGCGCGGGATTACAGACAAGAGGCACTCCCGTTTTCTCATAAGCTACTATCGCCTGATTTTTCAATCAAAGCTCTTTAGATTGGTACCTTACTCGTTATAGGGGATGCGATTTGAAACAAGTTTGGACCAAAATTAAACGACACTTACTTTGTCAATAACACGTATCCGCCATCTTGAATTCACCGAAGAAATTTCCCGTACAGAGTTTCCATACAGTGATCTTAGACCGTCCAAATTAAAAGATTTTGCAGATACTAAGACAACTATCACTAAAAGAACGTTGAAATATGTTTCTGAAAAGATAAAAAACGTTAGGAGAAATGGTTAGAATTATGAATTCACGAGAACTGTTTCTCAAGGTCGTTAAAAGGAATTGTTTTGTAACTAGTAAAAGTTTAGAATACTTGTCTGTTTGTATGTGCAATGCAAGATGCAATTGAGTAGATCATAAGAAATACACGAACTACAACTATTATGTAAATGACGGTATTTTTTAAATGATCATATACAATTCGAAAGTCTGTGCACCTTCCATGCTGGAATCTTTCTTTGCCAGTACCTCGCACAGCATTCCTCCAAAACTGCAGGCTATTCCACCAATAATCATTGTTGAAACAAGGTTCGAGTATAAAATAGACATGCATCCCTTTGCAACTGGTATCATCTCTAGTATCATGAATCCTTGGAATGTCTTAGACCGAGCTTTGAATAAAACCAGTTACCCATCCCTGTGTGTCAAGCCTTTGGACATAGACTGAGCTGCCTACTAAATCAATTAGATTATAACAGCTGTCTCGCGCTAATTTTTATTAGAAATGAAGCATTGCTGATTACATTATAAAATGATTATATTGAATGATAGTCTTTCAGCATGTACATTATTGTTATTGAAGATCTGTCCAAAGAAATCAGTGCATATGGTACCTGACAACTTTCTTCGTTAGTATACATTAATATTTTGTTCATTATAGTTTCGTTGATTTTACAATTACCTCCGCTCAATTTTCGAAGCTTGTGACACATGTGCGACCTAAAAATAGATGTCGTATGCAATGCCGCTAAGAATAATTGTGTTGAAGTGTTTAGAGCTACACCATTGTTTTATGGCATTTTGATTTCACGAATAGGACAAATATATTTACCGCCACCAGATGAAGTAGGTATTCTAAGTAAATTTTGGATACATATATCTTTTTAAAGTAATTAACCTGCACTACGCGCATACAGAGTGACGTCATTGCATACAAAGTAAGTTATTCAATGGAATATAATCTGCATGATCCCCGTTTTCACTCTAAGTATATGAACTTGTTTTCATATGATTAAGGCTTGGTCTTGTTAGAATCGAAATAATCTTCTTACTATCGTGGTTTATCGTTCAATATCGTTATCGTTCATGGATTGTTCATTGTGTCTCATAACTCACGACTGTGGTTTATCAAACGATAAACCACGATAGAAAGCAGATTATTTCTTAAATAAATGAATAAATACATAAATAAATGAATAAATCAATAAAGAAAATGACCAATAAAAAGGAAATAGATCTAATCAAGATTGCTTTTGTGTTATTGGTATGTAGATTATTTCATGCAATTCCCTTGTTTATTCTTATACAGAAGAAATATCATAAACTAAATAATTGAAGGCTTCAAAGTATAGAGTTAAAGCACAAAGTTGTTTTATCATCAAATTTCTGTTCCCCTAACAGTCAACTTTAATATCTTAGATATCATTGACCGTTACATTAAGAACAAAACGTTTCCCTCCTCTATTAAAAAAATCACAAATGCCTTAATCTATTTTAAAAGAATATATATGAAGTATACTCTGTGAAAAGGGAGCTTAATGTATCTGCAAAAAGTCTCAAGTTAGGTCAGCCTGCGCCGATATTTTTTGCCATTGGCCAATTATTTTGAATGACTAGTGTACCGTATGATACATAGAGGATATTTGTTTTTTACGGTGAACGATCGAAATTTATTACATCAAGTGAACGTCATCGGTAATATTTTCACGAGTGGTGCACCCATATTGTGTTTATTTCATGCTTTTAACATTTTTTTAGAGGAGCTTTATAGAAAACCAGTTCTTTTCAATTATTCCCCGCGGCGAACCCCTCCTGCATAGCAACGCATTACAATATTACGTCAAGCGCAAGAAATGTAAGGTAAATGACGACATATTTCCATCTGGTGTGAGTCACACGCAAGTTACCCTGGTAACTAGAATGTACAAATCGGTATTTTCACTGGTCGTACCCGTGGAATATCGAAAATTACTTTCACTGCTTATTCTCAGTGGGAATGTATGAAATAAAGTCAGTTATGATAAAAAGTGGATTTTATGGACTTGCTTGGTATCATACATGACGGAGATCCATTTAGCCCCCCTTTCGCTTCACATTATGGACACGAAATGTTATCGAATCGCTCCTCTGCCAAACAATCCCGGGTTTAACTCATTACCAAACGACACAAATTTAGACCAGTCCAAATTGAAAACATTTGTAGACGACAATATAAATGTGGTTAAAAAATTGAAAGTTGTAATTGGAACGGTAGAAAACAATGTGGGAAAAGGGAAATTCTGGTTGCGAGCATTTTTTCCTTTCTTCCTACAATGTTTTCAAAAGGTCTTTTTCTCAGGGTCGTTTTAAGTCGGAAATGTGCTGTAAAGGGTAAATATCTCTGAATAAGAACACCTTCGGAAAGATTATTTGAAAAGAAAATACTTGTAACCAGCTCATTGTCCTACGATGCGTTTTTAAATCTGTTAAAGATTAATCCTGCAACTGCGCTTACATTTGAAAACATTTTGTCGTCTGGTAAAGAATTAAGATAAGCAACTCAAACCGTCTTTCCAAACAGCTGGGATCAAGACCAGACTGCACGGAACATGTAGTCTAAGCTTTGATCTACACTTCTCTGGAGAAAAGAATTTTGAAATCTCTCAGCCTGGAATTTTACAATTCGCAATAAATTTCATTTCGTCTATTTAGCAATTTAAGGGACAATTTACGATAGAGATCAGGAGCCGTATTTACAAATTGTTCTTTAAGAACATTCTTAGACTTTACATCGGAGATTTATTCTAATTTGATTGTAACACAAGTTCTAGTTGGCTTTTAAATTTAGACAATTCTACAGAGTAAATCTAAGAATGGTTGCTAAGTATGGGCCAGGGTGAATTTTAGATAGCTGGATGTTACAGCTGATCAATGTTCACTCATATTCCAACATGACAACTGTGGCTGCGAAACGTAGGATATTTATTTAAAATAAAAGATGACAATTAAGTACGGAGTTCAACGTAAGAAGAAATCCTACTATCTTTTTTTCTCAGTGGAGCATTGAAAAGTTACACTTTGCACAACATCTCTCGGAGAAGTTTTTTGAACAACATCTACAAAACATGTCTTCAACAAATTGAGCCCACCAGTCCTCTGGTATGTTAAGGAAGTCCCTGTCGTTTGTTTGTGCATCATCTATATAAGTGAGTCCTGGTGGCCTAGAGGCCGAGTCCGTGTCAGGCTGAGGTTGAACTGGGACATTTACCGCAAATTCCTTGCTCCTCTTATCTGGCTGCAGGTAACGGAGGTACTTTTTTCGGAATCTGGGTATTTTCCATACCCTATCAACGAATTCCCAGGCTCTCTTTGGAAATTGGGGTTGCCAGATTTTTTCAATCACGTCCCATCCGCGTTTAGTCGTAAGAAAGAGCGGACGGGTTTCTGTACTCCCTGCTCTGGTATAATCTGTTGGTAATGTGTCCATAGGTCCGATAAAACTGCTGTAAAACCTGCTCTCTAATAGATCCTGATATGGTGCAGCTTCAGCCCTATCTAGCAGGTATCCGTCTGAAAACAAAAGGAAACGAGTCATATTCTGTGAAAGGTTGTGAGGGTAGTTTAATACTTTTGCGCAAATTAGTCTAGGTCCAATCTTTTTTTCTGGAGGTAAATTTTCTGCGGGTCCAAGCACCATAGTGCAACATGGTTTTGTCAGTTTTTAGACAAAATGGGTCCATACTATACAACAGCTGGCTTGGCATTACGTATTACAAAGATGCATTGATCCCCTTTATTACAGAGCATGATTACAAAATAAAATTACCATGCATGTCACACTGAACCATTAGAATTACACTGAATATGCTGTGGTTTATTATGAATATAGGGGATATTATGTTTCACAAATGCAGAATGTGCATTTTGTCGTAAATGCCTTCATTTCGTGCAACATTCCAGAAACATATGAATATATGTGTAATTTGAGAAAGCAAAAAGTTTGCAGGCTCTGGTAAGCTTTTGACATCGTCTGCAACATTTTGAAAAAAAAAACTCATACTGTTCAACCGAGAACATTTTTGTCTGAAAGGTGTTTTATATCTCTGCAACATTATATCAGTAACAACATAGAAGTTTTAGGGCAACATCTCACATATGTTACATCTATTCACGACATATACACTACATGAATTCCCTTGGCCATAGCTTTGCAAAGCCTTCACCAAGGACAGCTCAACGGGAAAAAAAAGCCTTCGCTGGTTAGAAACGAACCTAATAATAATAGATAAATAGAACCAGACAATAACAATAGCTTGTAACACGCTGAAAGGGGCATTCGGACATTTGCGTAAAGTTTTGACTTGATCAGCCTGCGCAGTCTATGCGCAGGTTGATCCAATTCAAAACTTAACGCAGATGTCCTAATGTCCCTATTCGCTTATTGCAGGCCAAGTATGTAAATCAATGGACCCCGAGAGTAGAAAAAAAAATGAGCGCTGAGTTGAAATATTTTTACGCAGATCACGAGAGCACGGAACTGAGAAATTCGCCGTCAATATCAATTTCAATGCCGATTACAAGGTTTTCCTATTTTCCTTAATTTCACTCGTTCCATTCCAAATGAATGAAACCACGCTTGTGTTTGTCTGGTTATACACTTTCATTGCCGATACATTTTGTGACAGTTGAGGAACATAACTATGGCCAATGTAGACTTTCGATCTAGTCACAGTCATCCTGTAAAGCTATCCTTGGTAAAAGGTAGTAAGAGAATAGGTATCTTAAAGGATATGTTAGTTGTTGTATTGAAACGTTTTGTGCATGAAATTACCTTTTCCAACTCTGGTTGAAATTTTCAAAAATTTTGATAACTTAGTTTGACGTTTTGTGGCAGACTGTTCATGATAAATGGTTTATCTTGTTTTTGAAAGTAATTCTCTTGCATGTATAGTTTCTGTGATCGTCTACTGCTTGTTTAATTAAAAAAGTCTAACTTTGAGGCCCTTACCTGGATTCTTTATTTGGTTTTTATTTTAATGATATCAGAGACTTGCAGGCAATTGTTTACTTGTCGTTTTCCTTTTTCGAAAATCCAGTCAAACTTGGGCTTACATCATTTTGTATAGCATAAAATGATTAAATGAAGAAGGATGACTGAACTAGTTAGGTTACATAGGCTAGCAATGGAGTACGATATGAAAAAATCAGGATAAAAGTTCCTTACATTTGATAAAAAAAAAACTGGGTATAAGACATATCGTTGGTTTGCTTCCAAAACCTCGTAACTACAGCATGTTACTAGCTGTGGTTACGAGGTTTTGGAAGCAAACCGACGATATCTCGATTCATTCAAATACGAGTTTGTACAGAAATTATACTGCAGTAGAATCTGGAGGGACTGTTTTTGAACAAGTTAATCTTGAATTTCTCTGTTTTTTCCGCTTTTAGCTCTAAATCAACATATATGATCGAATCTTGTTGGCGCAATCGGGGCTCTTGCAATCTTTAGGACTTTAGAGCAGGGGTTGCTACCAGAAACTCTCAACTCGCCTATTTCTGTACGGGGATTAATGACAGCCGTTACAAAAGGCTTCTATCCTCCCTAACCGTTGACCATTGTTCCAACGATGGTTTTTATAGGAAAGCAACCGGTGGAATGGGGAGAATTTTGTGCCAAGTATTGTAAAGGTGCTTCCATCAAAGCACAGACAGGCGCGTTGCATCCGCCATATAACTGAATTAATCATACAATTAATCAATTGTAATTTAAATGCATTTTTTCGAGTGATCCATAATAAGTTACCCTTTTATCGATTGATCACTTAAAGCATTTGTTACCCTGATGAACTTCTTCCTAGACGAAAACATTAAGGCCTTCAAATTTTAAAAGCATTTATAGATTACAAAGCAGCTGTTTACTTAAATGTTGGATTTTCTCTTCAAAAACGGCAGAAAGCATTGTGGGAAAGGGAAAACGCTGGTTAACAGTATTTCCTGCTTTTCCCACAATGTTTGTAAAAGCCCTTTTCATCAGGGCAAATAAAACACGAAATTGTGTACCGAATTATTTACCAGAGGATCCCAGATTTAATGACCTTTGGAAGGAAGCCTTTTGAAAACATAGTGAGAAAATGCTGATACCCAGCATTGTTTCCTTTTACCGCAATGTTTTCTACCAAATTTCAATTTTTCAGTCGCTTTTTTTTGTTGTCTGCAAATGCTTTCAACCTGGACCTGTCTATTATTTTGTCATTTGGTACAGAGTTAGGACAATAACAATAACAAAAATGACAATACAAAGTGTAAAAACATGCAACAAATGTCACCGTTGAGTGCAATAGAACTTTTATATCTTTGACTAAATGAACATTTGGAAAACTAAAGGTAAAACTGTCAAATTGAAAAACCAGCTGTCGTCGAATGGATAATCTTCTTTTGTTCATCATTATAATTACTGATTACATTTGTATGTGCAATTTGTAAAAACAATATCTTTGGCTCCTAGAAATAAAACCTTTGTCATACAAATTTGTCACGTACCTTGATCCTGTGACATGGAAATTGGAATGATACAGCATATGGCAGAAATTATGCTAAGCCACCATCTGAAACGAAAATAATCACATTGCCGTTATGTAAATAAGACTTGCAAATCTTGCAATTTAGAGACTCGGAGGGAGAGAAAGAGGACATAGAGAGAGAAAGGCAACTTGAGCCAGAAGATTTTCCTAAAAAGAGGCCCTAATACTCATTTTAAGCCAGTTCTAACTCATTTTGTTTTTATTTTATCAAAATATAGCCATTCTTATATATTTATGCCAAATATTGCGCCTGACGGTTGTAAGGTTGCTTAGATTACGGTCGATAGGAAATGCATTTCGCGGAGTTGCAGCCTTCAATGTAAACAGACCCGTCGCTTCCGGTTTTTGAATCGAAGATTTTCGATAACCGTTATACACTCGCGTAGATTGGTATGATGATCATGCACTCTGTAACGTGACTATATTTGACCTTCGCCCTGTGTATACTGAGGAAAACAAAGGAAAATGTAGGCTTCTCTGTTGCAGCCTCGAATTTTAGACGGAGGTCGAGGTCTATATGCAAGTTACACCGTATCCAACTCTAGGCGGAAACCAACGATAAATTTCCGTGACTTACCGCCATTGTTTACAGCTTCGATCGTCAGCCATTTTTCTTCTGGCCAATTTTCGGTTTCTTACACTAACCTCCGTGCTTCTTTTTTCAGTTACACCATATATGTCAGTAATTTATCCTTGTGTACACAACGGACAGATTCCTGTACCATTCTATTTGTTTTATTTGTTTTATTTTTAAAGTCAACAGCGTTTCTGCTCACCGGCTGTAGACAGGCATCTTTAAAAACAAGACATGGCTGTAAGGTAAAAGGTGACCTTTTTATTTGACATGTTACAAACACTTTCCATCAAATGACATATGAACAAGGATAAAAGTGTTGTTTGTTGTGCTCAGAAAGCACATTGTTTTATATTTTCTTAAGTGTAGTATGTGTACAAATGAAGTTCAACCAGTGTTGACAGATAAGAAATATATTAGCCGTGCTTCTTCAAAAGAGGGCATAAGGCATCCACAAAAAGCATCCACACAGGTTTGCCTGCGTAGTCTGCGCAGGGTAATCGGAGTCGAAACTTTTCGCTTTTGATCACTTAAATGTTTTTTCAAAGACTATATTCTTCCTTGTGAGTAACCCATGATGAACAAAATTGATTTTACTTTTCCATACATATATGATGACTTGCTGTGTATAATGCATCAAGGAAATGCATTTTGCACCCTTTTGCTAGAGCATAGATCATACTTTTTGCAATTTTTCTGGTTACAAATTTTCTGTATATCTTGTTACAGGTATCACGATAACTGAATTAAAGTCACGCAAGAAACTGTCAAACTACAGTAAACCACTTAAATGACACAAAACCTTTTTTTTTTTTCATTTAAGGAATGAAGAGAACGTATTTTGGTTTTCATTGAGGTACAAAAAGAAAGCTAATCACACTGTATGAAACTGCGAATAATACAAAAAAGTGTGATTAGAGTTTTTTTTTTTTGTTGTTTTTTTTCATACGTCCATGAAAACAACAACAACAAAATAAAATATTCTCTTCATTCCTTATAATTCAATATCAAAGACAACAAATATGCACTTGGAAAATACTATCTGCTTTTTCATTGACAATCCAATATTGCGCATTTATGTAATGTCCATTTCATTCATATTTCATAGCCCTGGTTTATGACGTAACAATGACTTCAACAAATTCGTAAGGTCAATAAGGCATTGAACATAAATTTTGCAGATTAAGTAGATTTATTATTAGAAGTTCAATACGCTAGAACTAAATTAAGAATAAGATTGTTATAACCCAGCAAAGTGACAATGAATTTTCAGCTCTCTCTTTGAATTTACCATTAATTCTTTTTTAATATTTACAGTAAATAAATTCAGCGAGCAATTGAACTTCGGACTCGATAAAGATCTTAAATCAGAAAGAAAAAAATTATGAAATCTGTTTGTTTAGGTAAACTTCACTGCAAAAGCAGTGCTGGCAGTGCTGTTGTTTTTCTTTTCATGGAGCTATGAAAAAAACAAAACCAATCAGAACCCGCCAATGTTCATGGGAAAAAAAATCTAATATTTCTGAATTATTAACAATTAAACCCTTTACTTGGACTAGCCTTCTAACCTCCCACCGCTTTCAGATTGTTTTATCTATCATTCTTTACATTTCATTCAATGCTAAAGAAGTCAAACTAAGATATGAAGCATTCTGACAATTTCACCAAGAGTTGGTAAAGGTAATATTATTAACTATGCAAAATTTTCAGTGCAATGGCTGAAGCATTTTTTAAAGATAAATCAAAATTCAGTGCGTCCCTATGAACCTCAAGCTACCAATATATCCTCTATTGCTAAATACTTTTGCAACAGAAATGACACGATAAATAATTCATATACGAGGGGTGATCAGAAAGAACGTGGACCAGTGCCGGTATCTGAATATTGTTATAAAAAGCAACTTGGAGTGTTCACTATTTCTGAAAGTAATCTCATCTGATTTCAATGCACTTATTCATTCTTGATTTCCATGAGCGAAGCACGTGTGGGAGCGCGTCACGTGACGTTACCATCAAGGACCCGGTCGAAGCGAGGGTTAGCTCCTCTCTGCTCTCGTAGTGCATGCCATTTAGAGAATCTTTCAAAACAGGAACTAGTCAGAGGACACATGGAGTCAGGACTAAATTACTCGGAGCTATGGCAACTGTTTCCATATTTAGTTTTTGCAAACTTTCCAGTACCAGTGTGGCTTTGTGAGCTAGGGCGTTATTTTGGTGTAAAGTGACGTCACCCTGCAGGACTTCTGGCTAAGTTTTTCGTATCGTGTATGTGAAATTCAGTTGAATAATGTGGGCGCAAAACTAAGTATTGACTGTAGTATGTATAGATACTACATGATTTAGAAGAAAAACAGGAGAATAGAAATACTTGATGTAGATAAGTTTTCCAAGTGACTTAGAAAGGTTAACTTTACCAGCGGAAGGCGATGTTGAATGTTTCAAAACACTGCTTTGTTGTTTGAAGTCGCTCTCGTTAAAGTGTGCCTATTTTTCATAGCATGTAACAATACGATTAGTAAAGTTTGATTCCTCTACCCTAATGCATTCAGATATTTCTTTATAGATTTCGATCAAACCTCAATTTTTTCGGACGTCAGTTGCCGAGGTACCTACATTATGCAATTACGCGACATTCCAAGATTCCCCGTCAAAATCTCCTGGGCACTTCTATATGAAAAGACAAGTATATAAGCTATGTTATTGACAGTATCTCGGCGATCTTGTTTAACATGCTGCTCTACAGTCGTTATGATTTTGTCTGTGACTGATGTTGATGGACGGCCAGATTTATGGTCATTTTTAACAGTATCGCACCCTTGTCTAAACCAGTCCAATGCATGTACAAATATCAGATTTCTTGAGTGCCAAGTCCCCTTGAACTGGTTCTAAATCACTTTTGATTTCCAATAAATACTTTTTGATTTTGACGTAAAACCTTATGATTACTCTCAGCTTACATAAAACGTCATCCGGTATTTTAATCCTCTAATGCAGTATATGACGTCATTAAAATGACGTCATACTTTACCTACTTAAATATGACGAAATTTGAAAGGTTGAGTCAGTTACCAGATAATTGATGCTCATCTATGCAAAATTTTGTTGTTCTACGTGCAGTAGTTTTCAAAATATTGAGGTAGTCCACGATCTTTTTGATCACCCCACGTAGATCTACCGTTTTACACACACGCCCACGCATACAAAAAAAAGCGAAGCAACATGTGACTAATAAGTAGTATTTATGTCATCCTTTTCAGTAATATTTCGAAAAGTAATGTGTATTTACTCTTTGATATTTTATAGTTACGACCAGTACAAATACGTGGATTTCATATTTTCTTACTCTTCGATTGAAGATTGAAATATTCCTGCACACCAGTTAACTAGGCAAACAGCGAGTGCAATTCAACCAAAGGAAAATATGACGTTTTTTAAGCACATTTCCCTAAATTTCTTGCGCTAAATATACGTCTTTATAATTTAATAGTTTATTTCGTGATGATGGGCGGGTTCTGACTGGCTGATTTTTTTTCTTCATAGCTCCAGGTAAAATTAAAAAAAAAAAATGGCAGTTCCGGGACTACTTTTGCAGTCCAAGTAATGTAAACAAACATGTATACATACGAGATTTCATAATGGTTTTCTGTCTGATTTTAGATCTTTATCGTGTACGAAGTACAAATTGCTTGCTGATTTTTTTTCTCTAAATACTGAAAAATATCCAACAGCAAATTCAAAGAGAGAGCTGAAAACTCATTGTCACTTGCTGGCCTATAACAATTTTATTTTTAACTTGGCTCTAGCGTATTGAACTTCTAATAATAAATCTACAGAACCTGCAAATGTTTAACACTATATTGACGTCACGATTACGTCATTGTTACGCCATGAAAAAGCCATACCTCCATAAAAAGTTCTCTTCATTCCTTAAATAATTCAATATTAGTTGTTTTCATGAACATTGGCGAGTTCTGATTGGCTGATTTTTTTCATAGCTCCATAAAAAAACATTGCAGCAGCGCCGGTGTAATGCAGAGAAATGACCCTCCCCTACAGAATGACCAATGGGTCATTTCTCGACGTAGTGGAGTGACCCATGGGTCATTTTATAGGGGAGGATCATTTCTCTGCATTACACCGGGACTAGTTACTTTTATAGTCAAAGTAATGTAAACAAATATGTATATGAGATATCATATTGGCCTTCTTTATGATCTTTATGGAGTCCGAAGTTCAATTTGCTAACTGAATTTATTTTCTCTAAATATTGATAAAAATATCCAGCTGTAAATTTAACGAGAGAGCTGAAAACTCATTGTCATTTCGCTTGGTTTAAACAATCTTATTTTCAACTTAGTTCTAGCGTATTGAACTTACAATAATCTACAACTATTGAACCTGTAAATGTTCAGTACTCGCATGACGTCACGAATTTACGTCATTGTTACGTCATGAACCAACAGTTTTACCGCGCTATGAATTATGGATGAAATGGACATTATATACATAGATCTATGCAATATTAGATTTTCAATGAAAAAAAAAAAGAAATTTTCAAGTGCATATTTTTTGTCTGTGATATTGAATTATGAGGAATGAAGAGATTTTTTTTTTTTGTTTTCATGGAGGTATGAAAAAAAAAAGCCATAATCACACTTTTGTATGAAACCGCTTCGCCGTTTTATACAGAGTGATTAGTTTCTTTTTACATAGATCTAGACCTCTATTTAGTCTTTGTCCTACTTTTCTATCCAATCAGAACGCTCATATTTGAAAATTTTTGACCGTCTATCTTCCATAAACAACCCAATGCAGGTTTATTTTGATCATTTATCCATTTACAGTTTTCCCTACTTTCTAAACTAATGAAAACGCCGGATTTCGTTCAAAACTGCTCGATTTAATTCCTTACAGTTTGCCCTACTTTCTAAACCAATGAAAACGCCGGATTTCGTTCAAAACTGCTGGATTTAATTCCATACAGACTCAATATGTTGCAATATGTTATTAAATGGTTGACCTATATACAGTTGTATCCCGGTTAACGAGAAGCTCCGCCCACAGTATTTTAGCTGGTCCTTGTAGAGTAAATACCAATCTAATGCATACACTGTAGTAAAAGGGGCGGGGATTATTCCAAGTAATTGCATCATCGCCAAAAAAGTGACGTAATTTCCACGTGAATATCGGGACTAAATAACTCGTACTTGGCCACCTGGTATTTAACCCTTTACCAAAAAAACCTTTGGTTTTGACTACCAGGCTGCGAAATTTGGCTTGGGTCCAATTTGAAACCGTTTGCAGACAACAACTTGGTACTTGCTCAAATTAAAGGATTTGTCTGTGGAAAGAAAAAAAAGAGACATAGCAGGAAAGGAGAAAATGCTCCTTACAAGCAATTTCTCCTCTACCCGCAATGTTTTCACGCGCCTTCTGCCTCAGGGCAGTAAAAAAGGGGGCTTATCTGGTATGAAGCAGATCCTGGACAATGAGCCACTTTAGAGGGACATGGGTGTTTATTGTACACATTTGTGTTAGCAACACGTCGCCTTTGTCGGGGAAAATAAATTCTTTATAAAATTCCTCGTCTTCAACCGGCTCAAAGCATGCATCCATTGCTGAATCTATCGCTTCAAAGAGCATGAAATTCGGCAGTTTCCGTACCTACATCTAATCTCGCCCGTAAAACGGCCGTTTACATATGAACTGCGAGTCACATGATCTTATACAATGGCGGGCCAATGTGATTCGTTTAGCAACGACTTAACGACCTCAATGAAGTTATTCACATCTGTGTATCTGTCGGTTAAAACTTCAATCGAAATTGATAAAAAAAATTAATGTAGATCTACGAATTGTTTGTCGAAATATGGTTCGAAAGATTTCGATAAAAAATTAAAACCCAAGTTTTCTTTTGGAAGAGGAGCCTGACAATTTTCAGAACGGTATACCGGCGTATTTCCGAGTGTACCGATCTGCTGCATATCAATCCACTAGATACAGACGAGGGATATGATGGCTACCATCACCCGAGATATGCCGAATGAGTCTGACTGCAGACAATTGTCCTGAAAGTAGTTCAAGGACAACCTGAGTAACAGTTTTAACGCCGTACGACTGAAAACGCACGTACGTACAACCGTCAATCAAAAGAGGCGTGTCGAACTGAGCTTTCTGTCGTTCTTGTATGGCTCTTTCCACCAATTCTTAGCTGTCAGTCAATTAGAAAGTAGGGCAAACTGTAAGTTAGTTATTGATCATATATTTCATTTGTATGAAACTAAATCGTCGGTCGGCTTCGCCTCCCTCCGATTTAATTCCATACAAATGAAATATATGATCAGTAACTTATACATACAGACTCAATATGTTGCAATATGTGACCACTTAATCATTAAATGGTTGACCTATATACAGTTGTATCCCGGTTAACGAAAAGCTCCGCCCACAGTATTTTAGCTGGTCTTTGTAGAGTAAATACCAATCTAATGCATACACTGTAGTAAAAGGGGTGGGGAGTATTCTAACTAATTGCATCATCACCAAAAAAGTGACGTAATTTCCACGTGAATATCGGGACTAAACAACTCGTACTTGACCACGTGGTATTTAACCCTTTACCAAATAACCTCTGGTTTTAACGACCCTGGTAAGGAAGTCTTTACCAGGCTGGAAATTTTGGCTTGGGTCCAATTTTAAAACCGTTTGCAGACAACAACTTGGTACTTGCTCAAATTAGAGGATTTGTCTGTGGAAAGAAAAAAAAAAGAAACATACCAGGAAAGGATAAAATGCTCCTTACAAGCAATTCCTCCTCTACATGCAAATCTTTTCACGCGCCTTCTGCCTCAAAGCAGTAAAAAAGAGGGCTTATCTGGTATGGGTTAAAAATGAAACAGATCATGGGCAGTGAGCCACTTTAGAGGGACATGTACACAGTTTTGTTAGTGAGACGTCGCCTGTGTCGGGGAAAATATTTTTTTTAATAAAATTTCTCGTCGTCAACCGGCTCAAAGCATGCATCCATTGCTGAATCTATCGCTTCAAAGAGCATGAAATTCGGCCGATTCCGTACCTAGATCTAACCTCGTCCGTATAACGGTCGTTTACATTTGAACTGCGAGTCACGTGGTCCTATACATGGCAGGCCAATGTGATTCGTTTAGCAACGACATAAACGACCTCGATGAAGTTATTCACATCTGTCTATCTGTCGGTTAAAACTTCAATCGGAACCGATAAAAAATTAATGTAGATCTACGAATTATTTGTCGCCTGAAATATGGTTCGAAAGATTTTGATAGAAAATTAAAACCCAAATTTTCTTTTGGAAGAGGTGCCTGACAATTTTCAGAACGGTATACCGGCGTATTTCCGGGTGTACCGATCTGCTGCATATCAATCCACTCGATACAGACGAGGGATATGATGGCTACCATCACCCGTGATATGCCGAATGAGCTGACTGCAGACAATTGTCCTGAAACTAGTTCAAGGACAACCTGAGTAACAGTGTTAACGCCGTACGACAGAAAACGCACGTACGTACAACCGTCAATCAAAAGAGGCGTGTCGAACCGAGCTTTCTGTCGTTCTTGTATGGCTCTTTCCACCCATCCTTAGCTGTCAGTCAAGTAGAAAGTAGGGCAAACTGTAAGTTAGTTATTGATCATATATTTCATTTGTATGAAACTAAATCGTCGGTCGGCTTCGCCTCCCTCCGATTTAATTTCATACAAATGAAATATATGATCAATAACTTATACTTAAACGTCGCAGTTTATCTGGAGTTTATCTGGATTTACTGCGCATGCGTACCTAAACCCTACCCCCTCATTAATATTCAACAATTACTTAACCCTTTCCCAAACAATCCCTGGTTTTTTACGAGTCAATAGAAGACTTTTGAAAACATTGTGGGAAAAGGAGAAAATGCTGGTAACCAGCATTTTCTCCTTTTCAAACAATGTTTTCTGTCCTGTCATATAGAAAAATAATCTTTTTAGCAACTGTTAATTTGTCACCTGCAAAATGCTTTCAGTTTGGTCTTGTCCAAAATTTGCTGTTTGAGAAAGAGTTAAATTAGGTTTAGCACATGCCAAGTAGATCTACAAGTTACGCCGTTGAAAAAGAAATGGTAAAACACGGATACAATTTATGTAATAAAAGCCGATCAATCTATATGGTCGGTTCAGGTTGTCTTCTTGAAACAACAAGCTGTTGTTACAAGGTTTAAGAAGTTGAAATTTTAAGAAAAAACAATGCTGTAGTAGATCTAAATCTGTAGAAATTTTCATATACTGAGTCTAGTCTTTACTTCCTCAAAATCTTGGTCAAATTCTGCCATATTTGATATTGCTAAACACTGGCGATAGTCAAATGTGAACTGGAAATGAAGCTGATAATGAAGGTTCTTTAACCCTTTCCCATATGACAAATATTAGACCATACCAAATTGAAAGCATTGGCAGATATAAAATTTTGAAAGTGGAACAAATGAAATTGAGTTTTTTGACAGGGTAGAAAATATTGTAGGAAAAGGAGAAAATGCTGATAACCAGAATTTTCTCCTTTTCCAAAAAATAACCTTCCTTCCCAATGGATTGTTTGGTAAAATATTAAATACCATGTGGTCGTGTATGAGGTTTAGCCCCGCTATTCATGTGGAAATTACGTCATTGTTTGGCGATGATGCAATGATGACGTTTCTTGAGCGAATCAGCCAACTCCATATAGAAAGGGCGTTTCTTTGTGAATAGTGGATTCCGTATATGGAACATTATTTTAGCAATGATGTAATGTGGGCGGAAAAAGACTAGTATAAGTTATGGATCATATATTTCATTTGTATGAAATTAAATCGGAGGGAGGCGAAGCCGACCGACGATTTAGTTTCATACAAATGAAATATATGATCAATAACTAACTTACAGTTTGCCTTACTTTCTAATTGATTGACAGCTAAGGATGGGTGGAAAGAGCCATACAAGAAACACAGAAAGCTGGGTTCGATACGCCTCTTTTGATTGACGGTTGTACGTACGTGCGTTTTCAGTCGTACGGCGTTAAAACTGTTACTCAGGTTGTCCTTGAACTACTTTCAGGACAATTTTCTGCAGTCGGACTCATTCGGCATATCACGGGTGATGGTAGCCATCATATCCCTCGTCTGTATCTAGTGGATTGATATGCAGCAGATCGGTACACCCGGAAATACGCCGGTATACCGTTCTGAAAATTGTCAGGTTCCTCTTCCAAAAGAAAACTTGGATTTTAATTTTCTATCAAAATCTTTCGAACCATATTTCAGGCGACAAACAATTCGTAGATATACATTATTTTTTTATCGATTCCGATTCAAGTTTTAACCGACAGATAGACAGATGTGAATAACTTCATTGAGGTCGTTTATATTGTTGCTAAATTAAACGAATCACATTAGCCCGCCATGTATAAGATCACGTGACTCGCAGTTCAAATGTAAACGACCGTTATACGGACGAGGTTAGATGAAGGTACGGAATCGGCCGAATTTCATGCTCTTTGAAGCGACAGATTCAGCAATGGATGCATGCTTTGATCCGGTTGAATTTTTTAGAGTTTATTTTCCCCGACACAGGCGACGTCTGGCTAACACAACTGTCTAAAGTGGCTCACTGTCCAGGATCTGTTTCATACCAGATAAGCCCTCTTTTTTATTGCCCTAAGGCAGAAGGCGCGTGAAAACATTGCGGGTAGAGGAGAAATTGCTTATAAGGAGCATTTTCTCCTTTCCTGCTATGTTTCGTTTTTTCTTTCCACAGACAAATCCTTTAATTTGAACAAGTACCAAGTTGTTGTCTGCAAACGGTTTCAAATTGGACCCATGCCAAATTTCCCAGCATGGTAAAGACTTCCTTACCAGGGTCGTTAAAACAAGAGGCTATTTGGTAAAGGGTTGAATACCACGTGGTCAAGTACGAATTGTTTAGTCCCGATATTCATGTGGAAATTACGTCAGTTTTTTGGCGATGATGCAATTACTTGGAATAGTCCCCGCCCCTTTTGCTACAGTGTATGCATTAGATTGGTATTTACTCTACAAAAACCAGCTTAAATACTGTGGGTGGAGCTTCTCGTTAACCGGGATACAACTGTATATAGGTCAACCATTTAATGATTAAGTGGTCACATATTGCAACATAATGAGTCTGTATGGAATTAAATCCAGCAGTTTTGAACGAAATCCGGCGTTTTCATTGGTTTAGAAAGTAGGGCAAACTGTAAAGTCAGTTAAACGCTAAGAAGTTCAAAATTAAACGATTTAAACGGCCACAGTCGGTCGCTACGCTCCCTCCTTTTGGCTGTTTAAATCGTTTAATTTTGACTTCTTAGCGTTTAACTATTACTTAAACGTCGCAGTTTATCTGGAGTTTATCTGGATTTACTGAGTGAGTTTTTTTCTCACTCTGCCTCACATAATGTGGTGTAGCATACAACAATGAAATGAAGAAGGGTATATTGTATGAAGTAGAATCTAGTTAAATTACATAAAGAAGCTCAAAAGTATTGTTGTAGAGGAATTTTTGCGGTCAAAAATCTCGCGAAACTGAAATCAAAGCAAAACCATGATTTCAAGACCTTTAAAGATGCCCGTCTACAGCAGTCGAGCAAAAACGCTACTAAATTTCAAACAATTTAGAATAGTACAGAGAACATTATCTCCTGCTAGATGGCATTCTATAAATACTCATCTATCTGATATGGGCATCCTAGGTACAGAACCGAACCACTTTCCTACGCGACAACCGTTACTTTGAATTTAAAACAAAAAAAAGTTTACCCAATAAAACGCTACCTCGTGCAATTCACTCAACTATGATCATCAGTTTAGAGAAATCTGTTGCTAAAGCAGGTCTCATTTCTCCTCAAATGTATTGATACGTAAAAGCTATTTTCAATATTGCTACTTTATAGAGCGTAATATAACAGTCAGCCCGCTTTCGGGGCTGCATTTTCTATCCAGCGTAATCTAAGCAATCTTGCAACCGGCAGGCGCAATATTTGGCATGGAGATATAAGAATGACTATATTTTGATAAAATAAAGACAAAATGAGTAAAAACTGGCTAACAATGAGTATCAGAGCCTCTTTAGGTGTCAGGAATACACGTCTCAAGAGAAATGGTACATAACTTTGAAGCCGACAATAAAACTCTATTGGAGAATAGACATCATATAAGAAAACATTAGACATAGCATTTTAGACTTCAAATTTTGAATGAAAATGACGAAAGCGATATTTAACCCTTATCCTGCTAAACAACTAAAATTATATTTTCATTTCGATATAAATAATACAAATATTGCTGCTTCAAAGTTATGTTTTGGGGAATTATATCTCGTTGTCGGATGGTGTAGATCAGAGATCAGACTGAACGTTCTGTGCAGTCTGATCGTGATCTACACTGTCTGTAATATGTCATCGAGTAGCGTTTAGCAGCCAAAGGGTTAAGGTAAGATACAGAACTATATGATATGGGAAAAAGAAAATCAGGGCCTCATATTTAATTAAATTGAGGCACTGATGCCATGCCCCTGTCCAATTATCTTTGCTGTAGTGGTCATTGTGCGAAAATGTCGAAGAATGCTAAGCTGTAGAGCAAAAATCTAAAGGCCCGGTCACACCGCCCGAACTTTGCTGGAATGTTCCTGGAGCGGTGAAAAAAAAATCATCACCGCTCGTTACCGTTCTCCACCGTTTAACAAAAGTTGACCCCCGTTAAAGCAACGCCGTATACGCTCGGCCACCGCTGATGTTTCTCTAGGGGCCCTCCTACCGCTCCGAAAGTTTTGAGCTGCACAAAATATTGCGAGCGTTGAAGAGAGGACAATTTTCCGCCGCGGCAAAGTTCACCCTCGCTCAACCAACGCCCATTCAAAGTTTGGCACCGCTAGGCACAAGTCCGTGGACGCTTGGGTCCGCTAGGCCAACGCAGAAATCTTGAACGCTGGACCACCGCTACTTCACCAGTGTTGTCCGGGCGGCGATAAAACGTTGCTCAAACTTCGGTGGAACGATTGTAAGCGTTTTACGAGCGGACACGGGATTGCTGGAACGGTGTCGGGCGTTCAAGCAGCCAGCCATAGCGGCAATGAACTTTGTTTTGGCGTTGGTATAGAGGTGTCGGAGCGGGACTAGAATTTGGCTATACATACGGAGAGAAATGGACCAGGAGCTCATTTGGAATCGAGCTGCCGTTGAGTTCAGACCTCATCTATATCGAAATTGCTCAAAGTTACAGTAAAACTGTATCACCATGGATGCTGAGAAACTTACTGTGATTGGTGCACTAGTCCAGCAGCAAAATCAGAACCCTCTCCTCAGATTGCAACAAGCTGTTGACAGAAGGAGAAGAGAGAGAAGTAGGAGAGACAGAGTTGTGTGGGTCAGACAGTGGATACTGAAAACGATCCATTCTGCTCCGTGGTCACAAGCGGTATGCCGCTAAACCAACTGTATAGCCCCGCCGAGCCAAAACCCGCATGCACAGAACGCCGCTATACCAACGCTTGCGTCACCGCTAAACAAAGGCTCGCTACCGCTAAAGCAACGCCGGCTTCTGCGGTGCACCGCTAAGTCAACGCCCCTGTTTTTGATTTTTTCCCCATTTTTTACCCGATGACGAGCGTTGTCGAAATTCGGCCCCCCTCCCTACCGTTCAAAGAACGCTCCAGCAAAGTTCGGCCGGTGTGACCGGGCCTTCACATAGGAAAACTATTCTTTCTTGCAGAAGATAAATTCTGATTGTCTTTTTTAGAGTTAATAAAATCATTTTAAAAGACTAAGAAAAAAATTAAACACTGATACAAATATTGCAAAATTCAGGGGGTCCCTATGGACGGCAAAGTACCTTTATAAAAATTATAATCAATTATCCTCTGTTTTGAATGTGTCGGGATTTCACTAGTAACTGGAGGGACAAACAGTATGGACACAAACAAAATGAGAATATTCTGTCGAACGAAAGCTTTCGAACCGCAATGGTGTATATTTACTACTGCCTTGAAACCTTTCATCGAAGTGACTTAGCGGTTTAACCCTTACCCTGCTAAAAATTAGATAAACTTTCAAACCGATATTAAAAAGGTGAAATAAGTTGCTTCAAACTTTTTTACACATTCTTTGCAGTCTGATTTTGATCTATACAGTATGCAAGCGCTTTGCTGATAAAGGGTTCAGTGTTGGAAAAAAAGGTGAGTATTGACTAGTGGGTTGGCAAGCATAACTCTCGTACATTTAATAAGGCATCATTAAAACATAGTTCAAAGACGATCGAATCAAGGCATAGTTTTCATTAACTCTTTTACCAGACGAAAACATTTCAGCCTGGTCCAAATTGAAAGCATTTGCAGACGACAATCTCATGTGGCTGAAATGGTGCAATGATTCTTTGATAGGGTAGAAAACATTGTTGGAAAAGGAGAAAATGCTGGTTACCAGCATTTTCTCCTTTTACCACAATGTTTACAGATGGCTCATTTCCCAGGGTCGGTAAAAGTCTTCATCGTGTGGGAAAGAGTTAAAAAATTTAACGTTTTAAAGAATGAGTGTCTGAGTTACTTTGACAGACGCAAAAGAACACACTAAATTGTAATCGAAATGTCTCTTTGTATCGTATTTCAATGTTATTGTATATTACATGGTCTTAATTGTGTCGTGCTCAAGTACGTTTCAGGCCATTTCTGTTCTCAATCTTTCTGTTTTCGATGTAAATAAAACTCATGGATACTTATTCATAAGATGTTACATGTAGTTTTTCATTTCACTGTGTTATAGATAGCAGTATTCTCTCATATCACATCTGTTCTCCACGATCTAGTCTCAATTTTATTTTCGGTTTGTCTTCGAGTTTTTTGAGATGTGTGTTCTAGACCACCTGACACTTGCACTCGAAGGTCTTTTATAGTTTGCTTTGAACTGTTTTTCGCTGTCTTATTTAGCTTTTTGGTCACAATCATTGGACGGTAATCTTAACGACAAAATTCATATTCAACAATACTTGAAATTTGTTTGTGGAAATTAACCAGCTCATACAATTCACAAATCTTCATTTTATTGTCGTGTGCCATTCCACATAATGTGAACCAAGGATTGATTGGTTTTCAGGAAAACATCTATGGTTGGGTGTGGAAAAGAAAACAGTGCAAAGAAGACTTAGTGTGTGCAAGTCTGTGATTATTGAATCGTTGAAATAAAACCCAAATAAAAATGAGATGGGGCCTGAAAATATTGAAACGATTACTGTTCAAACAAAAGCCGACCACAGTTGCTATAAATGCATGACAAATGTTTTCATAAACAGGTTAAACCCTTTACTCGGAATAGCCTTCAGCCCTCCCAACAGCTTTAAGGTGTTTTGTTCATACATTTCAACATTGCATTTTCAAAAAGCAAAAATTGAAAGTAAGTTATAACAAATAATTGAAAAAAAAATCGCTCAAATTGGTATAGGTAAAATCAATATTCTATGCAAATTTTCTGTACAATAGTTAAAGCAATTTTCTAAGATAGTTCAAAATTCGAAATGAATTTCAAACTTCCTGTAATTGATTTCAGCAGTATTTTGCAATGAGAGAGACGTACAGATTCAGAAGTAATATTTGATGTTACGACTCGGACAAGTTCTTGAATATAACCTATACAGTATTATGTTTGATCGCAGCTTGAAGTTCCTCACTATTGCACAATGATCAACAGTGGCTTGCTTCAAGAAGCAACAAGTATTGCTGCGAGATATCACAAATTAACCTCACACCTCTATAGGTAAATACATACGGACGTCAAGTGTCATGGCGCGCTCATCAAATATTGCTTGTATGTAATTTTCTATTTTCATTTCCATGTACGTCTGTAGCATCCCACAGTGATTATAATAGTCATCGCAGTCTTTTGATAGGAGACAATTTGATTTGAAGCATCAAAAGGTCAGTCTGATTATCAATGTAAAGTTGTTATGTTATGTTGATACGTCTTAATGTGTTCGTATAGTTCCTGAATCATTATAATTATCCTTTTTTTCTTTTCTTTCTGATTGTTTTGTATTTTACGCCTTTTCTTTAACAAGTATGTCAGTTAGATCACGATGCGCCTTAATTGCTTTTACCGCTACTCAGAGTTTTATGATCTGTAAAATTAAGAGACATGAAAAGTCTAAATTGTCAGTTATTGATCGTTGCACAATCTTGAACGTGTCGCCTGGTATATATGGCCTGCAACACGCGAAAAGGGGTATTCAAACATTTGCGTAAAGTGTAGTCTCGGATCAGCATGTGCAGTTTGCGCAAGCTAATCCAAGATGGTACTTTACATTTGCATGAGACGACACTTCAGGCAAATGTCCAAATGCCCCTTTTGGCGTATTGTATGCTACTTATGTGCTTGTAAATTTTCAGTGGCAGCACTTCAGAAGAGGATTATCGTTCGGTCTCATGGTCTAAAATTTACTGAAGGCAAAATATCAATACATATTGTTGAAATACTATAATCATATTTGATATTACGCTTTGCCCATCGAAGTGTCTAAAAAGCGTCACGTTTCGCTTCGTAAATTGTGTTTAACATTAACATGAGAGATGCTCTATACCTTGTAAAAAGGGCATACAATGCACCCGCATAAAATCCACCACGTCAGCTTGCACAGTCCGCGAAGACTTACCTCAGGAAAACTTTTGCTTTTTGTATGTTATGCGTGTCCAGTGTCTAGTTTGCTCAATATTACCGAAAGTCGATTTTCAGATAAAAAGTATATGTGACCCATCACGCAAAAAGGGACCATCTGGGAATTCATCACTGAGATGAAAACAGATCAACGATAGTGCAGGTCAATTTAAATTGATAATTAAAAAATGATTATATAACAAGGAACAATTATCACTTTTCATACAAACAATGTCATTAAAGCGAAAAATTCGCACAGTCTGACTAGAGTTGACACTAGACGGCCTCTTTTTGCGTGATGGGTCACCTTATACATAGAACTATGAATATGTGAGGACTTGCCTGGTATGACACATCACGGAGATGCATTACATCCCCACTTTACCAGAGCGACGCTTAGATGGTTTGACGAGTTGCCAATTAGAGACAGATAAACGTCTATTACGACTTATATGAACTGCATGAAAAATGTTAATCTGTATACGACAAAATAGAAAAAAAAAGTATTGAATAAAAAAAGGAATGATAAACGAAAAACTTAGCAGTCGAAGTCTTGCACAGTACATCAGTTTTGATAAGACAATTTCAAATTGGAAAGAAAGTGCAAGCAAAGAAGAAACAAAAGCAAACAAGCTGTAAAGATAGTACATCGCTTGCCTTTCTTGCAGCCTAAAACTGAACAGTGATACTTGTGAAAAGAGATGTCGAGCGACACAGACTTCACAGAGCGCACAATCTTATCTTAAATCTACATTCAAAATATCTTATAAGCAAATACTACCGATATTGAAAGAACCTGAAATGTAATGAATAAAATAAGTGCTCTTGTTAGAGGAACTAATACCAATCACTAAGAATACAATCAAACCGAAGCTTGAAATTATCTTCTTTTTTTTTTATATGTTTCGTATCTGTGCCCTTATGCAACTACGATAGTTATTCACCTTCTTGTATGTTGATTCTCGCAACAGAGTTAGACAGACAGACAGACAGACAGACAGACAGACAGACAGACAGACAAACGTAGGTTTGTTCATGTAATTTTGATAAAACATCATTTATCAGTATGTTAGAATCAGAAAGTATGTTAGAATCTTATCTCTCAAATGATAGAGCTGGTTAGGAAGAGATTGATGATGGCATGAAAGACATGCACAGTGAAAATCAAACGGCTAAACCCGATGCAGGATGCGGGTCTTTATCGCTTCTGTTTCTGTGGAATTCTGTTAAGTCATAGCCTTAAGCATCACCCCCTAAAGAAACAGTATAACACTTACGCTTTAAACCGAAGTAAAATGAGAGAAAAATAATTCAGCGGTGAAAACCGTTTCATTTCTTTTTTATCATTGATTTCTACAGAAACATCTTTTTCATTTCTATCATGATCTTTTAGATTATTAAATTATAACATTTTACATTTTCTAAACATTTAAAATCAATAAATGATCAAAGGATTCATTTTCATAGAATATTTTTACTGCTTATAAGTCAATAACCAAAATAACCAATAATTCCTCGAGATGCTCTGAAAATTGGGCTGAAAAGACAGGCTTCCAGAAATTAGTCTAATCTTTCGTGGGCAATTGGAGTCGTTTATGTAGCTTGAACTTTTAACACACGTCTCTTTAAAAAACCTTATTTTGTTCCAAATGAATATTTTGCGCGTGGTATCAAATCTTAGCATTTTTCTCGAGACGTTTCGAAAAGAAGCTATCGTATTCATAAAACATTAGTGCAATCTTTTCAATTCATTTCTGGCAAATCGAACACGGCCTGCAACTTCCTTTTTTTAAAAGTGTCTTCAAATTCTTAGAAATCATTTCAGAAGACAGTCTTTGGAACATATGTAGTGCAAGAGACAAGCGACAAACTACAATAGGAAGTTATCCCTTTTAAAATAATACAAATACTTGTAATTCTAAAGGTGTCATGCTAAACGACATAAAAATAATTGATACCAATTCCTATTTTTTCTTTCCCTGCCCTCCAGGTGATTTAATTAATTTACCCCAACTTTCTAATTTGATACAAAAAAATAGATAAGTGCTCTTGTTAGAGGAATAAATACCTTTCACTAAGGATACAAATAAACCGAAGCTTCATTTTTTTTATGTATCGTATCTGTGCCCTTCAGCAATTACGATTCTTGTTCACGTTCTTGTATGTTGATTTTTTCTATGTTCTAAAAGACAATTAAAGCCTTTACAACATAAACAGCTTAGCAAAAGAAAGCTTTATAAAATATTGTGGAAAAAAGTAAGAATGCTTGCAAACAGAAGTTCCTCCTTGTTCCACATTTCCCTTTGCCAATCAAATTCTGATTTTCGAGTAACACTGATTTTGTCGTCTGCAAGTACGTTCAATATGGACAATTCTAAAGAGCTGTCGTTTGGACTTTAGTAAAGTGTTACGTCAAAATGAAACTGTGTCAGATGTAAAATTTGATCTGAAATCTGCTGATACTCTTTGACCCATTACCACACAATCCCTACTTTTGACGAACCTGAGAAAGAAGCCTTTAGAAATCATTGCGAGAAAAGGAGAAAATGCTAATAACCAACATTTTCTCCTTTTCCCACAATATTTTCTACTCTTCCCAAAACAAATTTCAATTTTTGAGCCACATTTATTTCGTCGTCTGCAAATGCTCTCAATTTGGACAAGTCTACAAAACTGTCGTTTGGTAAAGAGTTAGGTTATTTTGATAAAATTAGGCTTATCCTGGCAATTTGTGCGTTTGAATTTGTGAGTTTGTGCTGATAGTATTTACTGACTGAAAATGTATATTTCATATGTTTAATTCTGTAGCTGATAGTTCAATGGTGATTTTGTATGCAAACCCCATTTCAGTCGAATGTCGTGATTTTTTTGCTACTATTGATTCTATCAAACAAATTCTAGAGACTAATAACAACACAGAAATTCTACTTCATAAACACAAAGTAAAAACAGTCTCATTTTTTTCTTTTTTTGAAAATATAATCAAACACAAGAAATTTAATGTAAAATTCAATTGAAAAAAAAATAATAATAATAAAATGAATAATAATAATAGTAATAATAATAATATTCCACAAAACTTTTCAACAGAAAAAAGAATCAATTATAAAGAAGTACCTTCGATTTAACGGGAAGTCCATCGTTATCACTGGAAATCCGATTCACCTTGTATATCTGCCTGCTTACTATATAATCCTGGCACGTCGGTAGGCGTGAATTTGTTCCCACGTCTCATTAATATATAGTATTATATTAACCCTTTGATCTTTAGAAGGAAGCATTGATATGCTGATTATAGGTCTCACAACAGAACATTTCGAGTTCAGAATAATTCGGTTGATCATTCAAGGTGTGCAAGACACCAAAACCGGAATTTCATAAGCCCGCACTTTCGTGATTCCAGTTTTTCTTAGAGAATGTCGGATATTGTCAGCATAAATGTCCTGGTAGTCTGATTTTTAATCTACCTTTTTTACAGCCAAATCTGTGCCAAAAGTTTATCATACACAATGAATGATAGGATCCTTATCAGGAAATTGATTTTACGTGTTATCTGAAGATGATCCAGATAATCCACAAAAGAAACCATTCAGGTAGCTCCGAATGTCACAATCGTTATCTCTTCGGTGTAAAAGAAAGAAAATGGTCCAATTTTTAGGTTGTCTGCTGACCTTTTGATTTCTATAAAAGAAAATAAAGAATGCCGGTGTAATGCAGAAAAATGACCCCCATTACAAAATGACCCACGGTCATTTCTAGACGTAGAGGAATGACCCATGGGTCATTTCTCTACGTCGACAAATGGCCCCCGGGTCATTTCTCGACGTAGAATAATGACCCGGGTCATTTTTCTACGTCGAAAAATGACCCATGGGTCATTCCTCTACGTCGAGAAATGACACGGGGGTCATTTTGTAAGGGGGGGGGGGTCATTTCTCTGCATTACACCGGCTTTCTATTTGAGAACACACACATTATCAGAGCTCCATATGAGAAGTATTGATGGCATTCTAAGTCCATTATTTATCTTCCAAACCCTATGTCGTGCGTACTCATTAGAATAGTCTCGATGAGACGATTCTAATGAATACCCATAACATAAGGTTAAGTGGAGAATTATTAACATTTTCAGTTTTGAAATCAAATGCACTCCCTCTTTCTGGAGATCAGCATTATTCCATATTAACTCTTTCACGAATAATGGATATAGACCTTACAAAGGATCCTGGATTGATTACTCAATGTAGATATGAGCCACATTATGGCAAAAGAGGAGTAAATGTATCTGGAGCATTACACCAAGCAAACCATAACAGAATACATCCATAAATACTATTTTGTCTAATTGCCGACCGCATCTGGAGGTAGAATGATAGTTTAGAAAGTTTACAAAGAACAAGAAATATCGGCCCCTGTCAGCCTCTGCAAAGCGCAGGCTGACAGGGGTCGATACTTTTTACAGATACATAAAACGTCTTTTTTCATGGCTGATACTGAACACACTTTCAATTCTGAATAAAGGGAATGGGCGAAGTAACTACTCGGAGGTTCAGAAATGAGAAGGTTTACTCATAATCACTGGACATAAATAGTTGCAGAAGACTTTGAGAATATCGTTGCAAAAATCAGATTACCGACATCAATCAAAATGTGTTACATGAGTACAAGTGAAACGAACATCGCGGTTGTGAACCAAAATTATGTTAGGGGCATACGTTTTTTACACAAGGTGGGTCTTGGTAATCATTTGGCAGAAATGTCAGGACAAGGAGACAATGAGTGTGCTGCGTAAAAAATGTTGCCCTTTGCCGGAAGGTCAAGGCGATACAGAAGACTTAAATTTCGTGTGTTTAGTATAGTCGAAACTTGAGTGTGCTTAACCAATGAAGTTGTCGCGTAGTGGATCGTTCAACATGAATTCCCATCATGAGAAAATATACACCAGAACCATATCACAAGCCTACAGGTAAAGGTGGTACTGTGAACATCAACTTTGTGCATTGTCTTTATTTTCTTTTTTTTTTTGTTGTCGATTTTTCTTCGTATTCGGTTTGTTTTTTGTCTGTTCAGCATACAATTGTTCACTTAATTGACGAGACAACTTATAGTTCAAAACAATAAATAAAACTATTGAATTGAATTGGATAGTCTGTGGTGATAACATGGCTTTGCCCAGCGAATATTTTTTCCCTCGTCCTGAGATTTTAAAACTGTTCCATGTAGAGAATTATCACAATAACGCAATTTCTCGTAAAGCATAAAGCTATTGCTTTTTTCGAAGGTCGTGGCTAAATGGTAGGCAACAACACTTTAATTATTGCGTATGGTATATTGATTCTCAATACAAGTTTGCAATTATTCCAATACATCCTAAACATTCTTTGACATCAGTCAAAGCGCCATCTTCCTCAACTCAGTAGACGAGAACATCCGTGCCCTATGGACACAATTCTAGTCAAATGTGGTCAGGAGCATAACAAAAATGGTTTTTGAAAGAGGTAATGAGTTCATCTGTAGCATAAAACAAGAGATGCACAGGCCATATTCATGGTTATTGTACTCTGAAATAAGTTAGTCACTTTCAACTTGCTATAAAACGTCTTCGCTTACTTGAAATATTGCATTTGTTACATAAATTCATTTTAAGCCTCTTCATTGCTTTTGACTTATACCATGTCAGTGCCATGATAATCGATGTACACAGTAAAAGATCTTATAGGAAATTATTATGAAAAGCATTGCAAAAGAGTAAGAAAAAGCTCGTGCGAATGAAAAGGCAAACAACATAAAGAGAATGATGATAAATAGGGACTTGTTATGAAACGGCACAAACACATATGGATCAAATGACGTCTTCAGTTCAGAAAGAATAAACAAATACATATGAATAAGATGAGAAGCACGTAAAGAATTGAGATATTATCGAAGTTAAATAATTTCAGAGAGAAATAGACAAGAACAAAATGCAACAAATAAATGTTTTAGGTATAAATACTATAGTAAAAATGAATAAATTGTATTTATAAACACAGACTCACGAAGAATTAGAAATATACAAACACATTTTAATTGAGAAAGAAAAGTAATATCAGTGGAAAATGGGAAAAATACGTGAAGAAGAGAAAAATGTAATAAGTTTGGGTTAAAGGATAGAGCTAATAGATAGAATCTTAGCCTTAAGAAATGTTAAGGGAAATACCACGTTGAGCCTGTGAGCTGTTTAAATATGTTGACTAATAAAACCACAAATACTTCGCAATTGTATGAATTTTCATATGCAAATGAAATATGCAATCAATATAACGGTATCATGAAATTAGGAGCGAATAAGTTCAAGTTCGTCAATATGAAAAGAGGTCAATGAATCCTGCGTGATGCAAATTACAATTCCTCTTTGATTTTCAAGATAACGATATCTTGGGAAATGATTACGAATGAATACCAAGATATTTCATTTGATTTGAAAGTAAATGGTCACCATATAGATTGTTTTAATCTGTACTGTTCGTCCGCGTTCGTTTAGAATGAAAACGCTAAAGGCATCTATAAAAATGATTTTCACTATGTGAAAGCCAACAGAAAGTGAAAACGAGTAAAAGAAAAAAGTATATTACAAATAAAAAGTTTCAGCTAGAAAGTCTCAAAAAATATCAAACAATGTAGATTCAAGACTAGTCTTTACGTTGTAGACTTTTCTGAATTTAAACTTTATCTAAATTGTTTACAACAGAAAAGTTCAGAATCAGTGCTTCATGGGCTGATTCTTTTGGTGCCTCATTGCCAAAGCTTGGGCTCTCACACGCCTGAAAATTGTTAAGGCGGAAAGACATTTTTTACGTAAATGAATATATTTACATAATCGTTTGTTGTCATTTTAAAACATATAGTGTCTACAAGGGTTTGAAAGAACCATCCCTTTATCAGGTACCAGGAAAATGACTTAAACAGGTGGCAGTACTGCTTAAAAACCCTGTCGATCTCTTTTAACCACGTATATTACGCATTTTTCTAATGGACAGATTTCAATTTAAACTTTGCAAATACGAAGCTTTGGCTTTGAAAAAATGGTATATACAGTTCCAAAATTCAGCTTTTAATGGATTTAAAGCACCTGTATTTTATAGTCGTATGAAATGGAAAATTACAGGAAAAAGATACAAATACACATCGTTTTGATGAAAAATGATATTCTTTTTTTTAAATTTTTAACATGGTAAATGTAAACTATGCATGTTATATATGGACCATTAAGTTAAAAAGGGAAATAATTTGACCGAACTCAGGGTAAATCTTAAATAAATACATGCCTTCTAAAGAACAGTTTTTTTCTTTAGATTTCCTCATTCAAAACTTTAGTATTTACAATTCTAAGCAACAAGGAAAAAAAGTAATGACACTTATGCGTGTTTATTTTGTCAGAAAACAAGGTTGAAGATCACTGTAGAAATTATTTTTTTAAGGAAAAAATGCATAAAAGCTCATCTGACATAGTGGGAAAAGGATAAAGTGCTGTATAGGAGCGATTTCTCCTTTTCCAATAATAATTTTCAAAGTGGAAACAGCTATACTCCCACAGCTTGAAATTCCTGCCTTTTTTCCTTATTAGCTGCATAACACCGTGTCAGCAGTACGTGTATGTATACTATCGGAAAAAAAGTTCCTGAATATAATAATATGCTTCAAAATAGAGTTGTGTCGGTAGGCAGAACCCAAACCATTCTATAGAATTGGCGTGAAGTATAGACTTGTCTAATCATGTGTCAACTCTTCCCAGGAACCACACAATTGATTCTCAGACGTTAGTCTTGAAAACGCACATTTCACGTCCAGTCGCTAACTTTCCTAGTATTTTTATCATTCTGATCACTGGTATTCTTTAAATATCCTAGTGAGAGTCAGAAAAGAAAATTATTTTGGTTATTTATGCGAATGAGAGATGCCAAGTCTATCCAAAAATACACGTTTACGTGTCTTTTGCGTATTTGAAAGAGGGAGAGCTAATTGAGGCTACTAGACGATTCTGAGTACACAGAAACACTGTGCAATCTCTATGGAGACGTTAATAAAATTCAGGCCACGTTCCAGATGCTTAACGTTCAAGGCGAGTAACTGTGACGTCACAACATAAAGACATCCACATTAGCCAACAGCAACTCAGAAAACACTTTTAGAGAGTACCATTTAATGCCCTCAGTATCCTTAATCCACGGCCAACTAGTGGACGAATTTTTAAAGATTTACAACAAGAGCATGGCATACGCCCGATCCGCCCTGTCATACGTCCTATATTACTGGACATAAATAGTTGCAGAAGACTTTGAGAATATCGTTGCAAAAATCAGATTACCGACATCAATCAAAATGTGTTACATGAGTACAAGTGAAACGAACATCGCGGTTGTGAACCAAAATTATGTTAGGGGCATACGTTTTTTACACAAGGTGGGTCTTGGTAATCATTTGGCAGAAATGTCAGGACAAGGAGACAATGAGTGTGCTGCGTAAAAAATGTTGCCCTTTGCCGGAAGGTCAAGGCGATACAGAAGACTTAAATTTCGTGTGTTTAGTATAGTCGAAACTTGAGTGTGCTTAACCAATGAAGTTGTCGCGTAGTGGATCGTTCAACATGAATTCCCATCATGAGAAAATATACACCAGAACCATATCACAAGCCTACAGGTAAAGGTGGTACTGTGAACATCAACTTTGTGCATTGTCTTTATTTTCTTTTTTTTTTTTTGTTGTCGATTTTTCTTCGTATTCGGTTTGTTTTTTGTCTGTTCAGCATACAATTGTTCACTTAATTGACGAGACAACTTATAGTTCAAAACAATAAATAAAACTATTGAATTGAATTGGATAGTCTGTGGTGATAACATGGCTTTGCCCAGCGAATATTTTTTCCCTCGTCCTGAGATTTTAAAACTGTTCCATGTAGAGAATTATCACAATAACGCAATTTCTCGTAAAGCATAAAGCTATTGCTTTTTTCGAAGGTCGTGGCTAAATGGTAGGCAACAACACTTTAATTATTGCGTATGGTATATTGATTCTCAATACAAGTTTGCAATTATTCCAATACATCCTAAACATTCTTTGACATCAGTCAAAGCGCCATCTTCCTCAACTCAGTAGACGAGAACATCCGTGCCCTATGGACACAATTCTAGTCAAATGTGGTCAGGAGCATAACAAAAATGGTTTTTGAAAGAGGTAATGAGTTCATCTGTAGCATAAAACAAGAGATGCACAGGCCATATTCATGGTTATTGTACTCTGAAATAAGTTAGTCACTTTCAACTTGCTATAAAACGTCTTCGCTTACTTGAAATATTGCATTTGTTACATAAATTCATTTTAAGCCTCTTCATTGCTTTTGACTTATACCATGTCAGTGCCATGATAATCGATGTACACTGTAAAAGATCTTATAGGAAATTATTATGAAAAGCATTGCAAAAGAGTAAGAAAAAGCTCGTGCGAATGAAAAGGCAAACAACATAAAGAGAATGATGATAAATAGGGACTTGTTATGAAACGGCACAAACACATATGGATCAAATGACGTCTTCAGTTCAGAAAGAATAAACAAATACATATGAATAAGATGAGAAGCACGTAAAGAATTGAGATATTATCGAAGTTAAATAATTTCAGAGAGAAATAGACAAGAACAAAATGCAACAAATAAATGTTTTAGGTATAAATACTATAGTAAAAATGAATAAATTGTATTTATAAACACAGACTCACGAAGAATTAGAAATATACAAACACATTTTAATTGAGAAAGAAAAGTAATATCAGTGGAAAATGGGAAAAATACGTGAAGAAGAGAAAAATGTAATAAGTTTGGGTTAAAGGATAGAGCTAATAGATAGAATCTTAGCCTTAAGAAATGTTAAGGGAAATACCACGTTGAGCCTGTGAGCTGTTTAAATATGTTGACTAATAAAACCACAAATACTTCGCAATTGTATGAATTTTCATATGCAAATGAAATATGCAATCAATATAACGGTATCATGAAATTAGGAGCGAATAAGTTCAAGTTCGTCAATATGAAAAGAGGTCAATGAATCCTGCGTGATGCAAATTACAATTCCTCTTTGATTTTCAAGATAACGATATCTTGGGAAATGATTACGAATGAATACCAAGATATTTCATTTGATTTGAAAGTAAATGGTCACCATATAGATTGTTTTAATCTGTACTGTTCGTCCGCGTTCGTTTAGAATGAAAACGCTAAAGGCATCTATAAAAATGATTTTCACTATGTGAAAGCCAACAGAAAGTGAAAACGAGTAAAAGAAAAAAGTATATTACAAATAAAAAGTTTCAGCTAGAAAGTCTCAAAAAATATCAAACAATGTAGATTCAAGACTAGTCTTTACGTTGTAGACTTTTCTGAATTTAAACTTTATCTAAATTGTTTACAACAGAAAAGTTCAGAATCAGTGCTTCATGGGCTGATTCTTTTGGTGCCTCATTGCCAAAGCTTGGGCTCTCACACGCCTGAAAATTGTTAAGGCGGAAAGACATTTTTTACGTAAATGAATATATTTACATAATCGTTTGTTGTCATTTTAAAACATATAGTGTCTACAAGGGTTTGAAAGAACCATCCCTTTATCAGGTACCAGGAAAATGACTTAAACAGGTGGCAGTACTACTTAAAAACCCTGTCGATCTCTTTTAACCACGTATATTACGCATTTTTCTAATGGACAGATTTCAATTTAAACTTTGCAAATACGAAGCTTTGGCTTTGAAAAAATGGTATATACAGTTCCAAAATTCAGCTTTTAACGGATTTAAAGCACCTGTATTTTATAGTCGTATGAAATGGAAAATTACAGGAAAAAGATACAAATACACATCGTTTTGATGAAAAATGATATTTTTTTTTTTAAATTTTTAACATGGTAAATGTAAACTATGCATGTTATATATGGACCATTAAGTTAAAAAGGGAAATAATTTGACCGAACTCAGGGTAAATCTTAAATAAATACATGCCTTCTAAAGAACAGTTTTTTTCTTTAGATTTCCTCATTCAAAACTTTAGTATTTACAATTCTAAGCAACAAGGAAAAAAAGTAATGACACTTATGCGTGTTTATTTTGTCAGAAAACAAGGTTGAAGATCACTGTAGAAATTAATTTTTTAAGGAAAAAATGCATAAAAGCTCATCTGACATAGTGGGAAAAGGATAAAGTGCTGTATAGGAGCGATTTCTCCTTTTCCAATAATAATTTTCAAAGTGGAAACAGCTATACTCCCACAGCTTGAAATTCCTGCCTTTTTTCCTTATTAGCTGCATAACACCGTGTCAGCAGTACGTGTATGTATACTATCGGAAAAAAAGTTCCTGAATATAATAATATGCTCAAAATAGAGTTGTGTCGGTAGGCAGAACCCAAACCATTCTATAGAATTGGCGTGAAGTATAGACTTGTCTAATCATGTGTCAACTCTTCCCAGGAACCACATAATTGATTCTCAGACGTTAGTCTTGAAAACGCACATTTCACGTCCAGTCGCTAACTTTCCTAGTATTTTTATCATTCTGATCACTGGTATTCTTTAAATATCCTAGTGAGAGTCAGAAAAGAAAATTATTTTGGTTATTTATGCGAATGAGAGATGCCAAGTCTATCCAAAAATACACGTTTACGTGTCTTTTGCGTATTTGAAAGAGGGAGAGCTAATTGAGGCTACTAGACGATTCTGAGTACACAGAAACACTGTGCAATCTCTGTGGAGACGTTAATAAAATTCAGGCCACGTTCCAGATGCTTAACGTTCAAGGCGAGTACCTGTGACGTCACAACATAAAGACATCCACATTAGCCAACAGCAACTCAGAAAACACTTTTAGAGAGTACCATTTAATGCCCTCAGTATCCTTAATCCACGGCCAACTAGTGGACGAACTTTTAAAGATTTACAACAAGAGCATGGCATACGCCCGATCCGCCCTGTCATACGTCCTATATTTCGTCGTCATCATTGAACAACACGTTTTACTTAATACAGACGAGGTATTCGATTCAGGAGACAAACTTGGGCAATTCTCCTGCTTTTCCTGTAGTCTCGTTTCCATTTAGGCAGTAAAAGTGGCCGGCCGACGTCGTGTCGATCGACGTCCCGATGAAAAATGTTTTGACAACGTGTTATTCAACGCACGCTTTTGACAGGGTATTTGTGATGATTTTGGGAGGAATAGCTGCAATTCATATACCCATAGTTTATGGTAACTTAATGCCACGATACGCTACGGTGCGGAGATGTAATTATCATTCACTTCATCTTGCCGTTTCTAAAAAGAATGCGAACATAAAGTTCCAGCGATGCAACTGTTGTGTACAGGTTGCTCTCGGAAGAATTAGTTTTTTTTATACAAAACATGTTCATATCCTTCCTAATCCTGCTATGTCGTCAGAATTTACCAAAAGAGCCTTTGTGGAACACAACGAAACGACGTTGAGGGTGTCTTCCTCGTCAGTCGTTAGCCGTGCTTGAGCTGGAAAAAGAACTGTCTAAGATATGGACTGTTATTTCACAGGCTACTCGCTGCGATTCATGCAAAATCAGTGCGTAGAATGCATTGCAACAAAAGGCGGCCAAACAAGACACCAGTTGGTTTGTACTCAACGTTTAAACGTCACGTCATTTGACGAGCTGTAATGCTTGCGGATGTTTTTATAGCCGTAAATTTGCTTTAATAACAAATTGTCCAAGCCTAGTTGCATTCGTTAATTCAAGAGGTTGACCCCAACCTCCCTTTCTAATTCAGTTATGTGCGAAATAGTAATGCACAGGAACTTTTTTTCCGCTAATATATTTCAGGATGACAGTTTAAACATCAATTGTTTTGTCTTCACCAATACTACCCGAAGACTGTGCTATTTGTTTCAGTGCACCAATAGTATTATTATTACTACTATTATTTGCAAAAAATACATAGGTGTATATTTGATCCAATATCCATGACAAAAAAAAAGTGCGCAAAAGGATGCGCGCCGATACTTGCCATTTACGTTGTTAAGCGCCAACATATTTCCGATTATCTTGATAGAGAATTATTCAATATCCAAATTAACAACTGCCATTTCAGTCAATCGGCTTTACGTACGTTATTTTACTCACCAAGTGTTATTTCTTTCTTTTAATTGGAAAGAAAACAAGTCAACATTAAAACCCGCTTTCAGGATACGTGGGAACCCGGTAGAGTTTTCCTTTTTACCATTTAATTTAGTATTTATGTAAACGATTGCAAATAACTTAGGTCGACACACTAATTCACACAATACAACGACTAAACCGGTTGGCGATCCAAAATCTTGCGCTTTGAGGATAACTAGAAACCCGTCAGAGAGCAAGCTATTCAAATATATTTTATAAGATTGATGCATACCTATGCTTTACATTTCAAAATATCTGTAAATCTATAGATATAGCAAAATTCGACTCTCTGCATTGTTATGTTTATGGTAGTGAAAGAGTAGTGCTGATGTTGGGGGTTTAAAGTATCATTAATGAGTTTATTTATAATGTGCACGAAAGATTTACGAGCAACGTGAACTTTGAAAGCAAACGTTGACTAACGATCTAAAACTCAAAAAGTAATGGAGCCGAGAGCAGTTTGTTTTCTATCATTTTCCACATTTTTACTGTCTGGAATTGAGTGTTGCATTCGAAAAGAGTTCCACGGATGCACTGTGAACGGCTGAGATTTCGTAGTCGTCTCTCTTTGTGAGATTAGTCCCACGTATGGCTGATCTTTATCTTGCCTAAACATACTTGATATGCGTTCAACTTGTTGCGACCAAAGACCTTGGCTTGGTTGACCCAAACTTAGTCCGTAGTTTCCTTTGAATATGTTCAGTAGATCATTGATGAGACGCTCGTTTCTCTTGTTATGTTTGGTAGACTTGCTTTCCCGCGTATCAGGAACCATCTTTTGCTGTGATACTGCTGTTGTAGAGATAGTAGTCAAATCCTTTGACCACGCAGTCGTTTGTTCTTTTGAGGAGTTTGTACTTATCATTTGTTTTGTTGTTTGGACCCTCACTTCAGTTGTTGTGGTTGTCAGTGGTTCGCTGGCGGTATCAATGTAGACCGGATCAGTTACTGTTGTATAATCAGCCTTTTCATGAGACAGAATTACATCTTGAATGATATCATTCGTCGTTTTGAAAGCCTGATCCATGGGTTGTAAAGGTGAATTAAGTTGTTCATTTATTGTATTCAACAATGGATAGTAATCTCCAGTACAAAATAAGCCACTAAAATCGTCCATATCAAGAGAAGAAAGCATTATGCCAGCTATGCCGTTGTGACGTGCCCAATTTACCTGTAAAATGCATCGTATATTATTACTTTCTAACAGAGTAAGACAACAACAACAAAAAAAAAAAAAAAAAAAAATTGAACCATGCTGTGGCAATAGGAACATGGTATATCTCCATTATGCATTGTATAAAACAAGACATCACATACATGTAAGTATGGATCCATAAAACCCATTTAGTATAACAAATGACTGGTAGAATGGTACTTGAGTTAGCATAAAATTGACAATTAGCAAAAGGTTTCGACCCATGGCAGTCTGCGCGGACTCCGCATACTGACATGGGACGATACCTTTTGAAAATAGATTAACCCCCATCCCCCACCCCCTTTTTTACGGAGCATAGCTCATTTATAATTGGGCGACCAACTGTGCAAATTGAATGGTACATGCGACTATTATCCAATACAAGCTTAAGACGATTTCAATTTACCCTTAGTCTGTGACTCACTGACCAAACTGCACAGAAGGTGCACTCCGATCTTACATCAACACTCTCCGATAAGGATATCATTTTATTATCCAAAATATAAGCTTTTTGGCGTAGCATTTTTCGGGTTGTTACTACTGCCTTCAAAGTTTGATTAACCTACTTAGCAGGATAAGAGTTAACATTGAAGCATACGTGAAACAGTACAAGGAGACAAATAGCCCAGTCACCTATAGAACATGCACATCAACCATTCCAAGCTTTAAAAATTTTTATTCAACAAGGATTACATCATTGTAGTAATGTTTGGTTTTGCCGTTGATGGTTTCCTCGCATTTTGTCGTCTCATCATTAATCTCCGCCGATGTTGAATAATTCGAAGCCTCTGTGCTTTGGTTAGTTTTCTGCGTCTTCCTTTCCGTCGATTTGGTTTTCGTCTCCTGGGTTTCGCAATTCGTTTCGCATTCTTTTTGATTGGGGATTTTTTGTTTACCTTATCTTGGGTCTTTGTAATTTTCTTTTTAGTTTGTGGTGTGATAGTGGAGTGCTTCGTTTGTGTCACAGTTTTCCCTGAAACTGTATTTACCTGTTGTAAAGTACCCTGCAATTTAGGACTTTTGATTTTAATGTTGTTTTTCAATTCAGATTTTATTACTACGTTCTTATCTTTTATCTTAAATGGAGTAACCAGTTTCAAAGCCGTCTTTGCGGTAGGTCGTTCGTTTTTATCATTATTTATTTTATTTCGTCCTTTTCCAATTGGCCTATTCTTATTTTTCTTTGAATTGCGATCTTGTTCCATTGGTTTCTGTTTTGTCATTGCCTTTGTACTATGCTGAGGTTCTTTCATTTGCTTTTTGTTCGTATGTTGAGGTTTATTTGAACGATCTCTGTTTGTATTGTTTAGGTCTTTTTTCTTTTTGATTGGCCTTGGCATTATCCTTGGTTTCTGGACTAGTTTTGTAGTGGGTCTCGGCCTATATATTACTGCAACGGGGGATGTGTTTGCTTCTAACATTTGTTCTGTTGCCTCGGTTATTTCAGGTGGAATTGTCGTAGTCGGAGGAGCCGTGGGATTATCTAACTCATCTTTCAACGCTTTGTGTAATCTGTATTTTTCTGTGTCACACGAGCCCGAGAAATCATCCGTATCTAGTGACCACATCAAAAACCCATCTATGCCATTCCGTCTTGCCCAGTACACCTATAATTTGTTTAAATATAGTCATTGACGATGATTTCCTGGAATATCATTTATTAAGACTCAAGTATTGTCATTCATTCGGAATAAGCACATTACAAAGTAACATGTAGTACGAACAATATGTGGTGAGTTATTTCAGACATTGAAAGCATACAGTACAAGCTGTTTGTGGACTATAAAGCTTTTAAAGGAAAAGGCACATGCAAAAAAAAAACAAAAGAAACACGTTTAGTTGTTTTGAAATAACAGAAATGCATGCAGTAATTCTTTCATGTATCACATTGTTTTACTGAAACGATGCAGACTCTCGTAAACCGAGTACAAGTTAAAAAATCAAAACAATATTAGTGTGTATGACAGTGCAGATCTAGATTGAATCTAAAAAGGCATTAATGTCTTACAAGTTACGAAATATATTATGGAACCTAATCTGATACATATTTTATTTTTCATTACATTCAGGTACTAGATTAATTGATGAATTTTAACGCGGGTACTTTCGTCTGAACAGTACCATTATATAAAAAGAAACCTTCTGGGAACTGCCTAAAGTGTCAACCATGGTCAGACTGTGCCAGTGGCACAGGCTGACCAGGGTTGACACTTTTCGCTTAAATGACATTTTCTGTATGAAAAGTGGTCATTTTGCCTTGTTATACAATTATTTCTGCATTATCAACTTAAACTGACCTGCACTATCGTTGATTTGTTTTTTTTTTTATCTAGCCTTACTGATATACAGAATTCCGTAATGGTCCCTTTATGCATGATGGGTCACATTTGATCCATGCCATGGTTTAAAGGGGAAATTAATGCATCTGCGCGATTCATTATACCAAGCAAACCATCACATAATTGAGGATCCATGACATAAATTTCATTTTATCAAATAATCTACCTAATCGTGAGGTACAGATGTCCTTCGACATGCAGAAATTAAAATATAGAGAAAAGAATTGTCCCAGGTCAGTTTGTGCGGACTGTGTGAGCTGATCTGGTTGACGTTTTCTGCAGATTCATTAAGCCTCCCTCTCAAAGAGCATGGCTCATACTATTATGCGTTTCCTCGTTTTCATAAATGTTTAAAAATGAGCCATTAACCTTATATTTAATGCTCTCTACATCTTCCCCTGCAATCCATTGATCGTCACTGTGCCAGTAAGCTACTTTACTTTTCTTGTCCCATACTCGTGGAGTAAAGAAGTATTGGCTACATCGCTGAAAATAGATAAATGAATAAATAAATGAATAAATACAAAAATAAATTGACTTGAAACTGCAGAAGTAGCTATACCCGTTGCTCAGGTACACTTGGAGGTTACAAACCTAAATATTGATTTCTATTGTAATAAAAAAAAAATTGTAAATTGAGACACAACACATTGTGATGACAAAGCTTTATCATGAATTACAAGGCAATATACCTGCTATCTCTGGCCTGTGTAGATTCTTTCTTAGACTGGATAAAGCGCAAACATTATTAGTTGTACGGTAGGGGACTTGGAAACTTGTTCAGGGCTGCAGTTTTACATGTTGCCCCGAGCCAAAAGCAAGTTTCCAAGTCCCCTGCCACCTGACCATACAGCGAATTTATTATACTGCAAAGTTTATCATTCAAACTTTTGTCAAGCGAATTTTACCTTTTTTTAAATAATAAGTACACCGACGAAGTAGAATTTCCCTTCTGAGTACCCAAATTCCTTGGAAGTTGACGTCACTGGGAACTGACGTCATTAAAATCTTGGTATTACGTGCTTAATCGTGCAGCCTGGCGCATAATTTTGATGTTCATTTTTATCGACGCCACCATTTTGAACCTTGTGTTGGTACTGTAGTCATATATACCAGGTTTCCGAAAGGGAAACTGCTTGTTTTTGCCAGTGTACATGATATATATGTTCGGGGCATATTATCCAATCAGGTCACGGGAAATTTCTTTGCAGTATAATAATATAGACTGCATACATGTTGCACGATGTATTCTTCTATCATATACACCGTCCGGCAATAGACACATTTCAAAATTCATGCACAAGTCAATATATCGGCCACGGATGCTTTTAATTTGGAGACCAATAGTTTGTCGTTCCTTTAAGAACACATAACACCAGAGTTTGAATTTGTGGAATCTATTTTTTCATAAAGGAGGGTTCCTTTTCTACAGTGTATCCCGATCTAAATACCCGCAAGAAACAGTCCCTTGTGTTTACAGCTCTGGGACAGAAACAGTTTGAAACCAATGTGAGGAAAAGAGAGATTTTTGGAAATCAGCATACTTTTTTCAACTTACAGTGCTTTCTACCCTTTCAAAGATAAGTCTTGTAATTTCAGAAACACTTTACATATGGCCTGCAACGCCCAAACAGGGTCATTCGGGTATTTGCTTGGAGTGTCCTTTCTGATCAGCCTGCGAAACGCGCGTAAACTTATCGGAAACAACACTTTTCCTTTTTATATAATTTACTGCTTTGTGCATGTCTACTGAAGGACAAAATCTAATGAAGTCGTAAAGTGCCGTCTCGGATTAGACTGAGCGGACTGCACAGGCTGATCCGAGACGACATTTTGCGCAAATGTCAAAACACCATTTTTTGCGTTTTGCAAGTCAATTATCGTCTGCAAGTCTAACTTTTTATTTGCTGGTAAAGAATGATAGGGTAATGAGCGAACTTGATACCTCATAATAGGCAATCATTCCTGGTTCCCTGGTGAAATCACCAGCGATTCCTGGACCTTTTGTTGGCACCATATATCCGTTGTATTGTGGCTCTTGTAGAGTGAACGTTCGACCGTAAGTGGAGATGCCGAGAACTAATTTGCTTCTATCGACCCCGCTTGAAATCCAGTATTTCATTGAGGCATCCTGTCATAATCAAATTTATTATCTATTATTTATCTTAATCTAGGATGTCCAAGAAACACGTCATTGTTTACATTTTCGCCGTCAATGACGATTTAAGTTTCCTTAAAAAAAACGAACTAATTGTTATTCGATGGGTGGCTTGTTAGATAGATAGATAGATAGATAGATAGAATGCAAAACCTATTTTCATATACCTTTTCTCGTATATTTAGTAGTTTCTAGATGCGCTTGTAAATTTAAATTTTACTAATTGTGCTCGTATGTAATTAGATCTTTTTACCTCTAGACTGTAAATCACTTCCAAGGGTACAAAATTACCTATTACAATTAGCTTTGATTACAGCTCTTGCTCAATAAATTGACATTTTATGTAAATATTACTTCTTTTACAAAGACTGTTTCAACCAAAATACTTCTATGTGAAGTAGACAGTCTAGGTCTAGTTTAACTCTTTACTCCATAGATACTCGTTTCTACGCATTGCTTGTAGGAGCCTCTGGAAAACATTGTGGCAACAGAAGAAATTGCTCGTGACAAGCAATTTCACCTTTTATCACATTGTTTTCTATGCTGTCAAAAGGTGTCATATACCCATAAAAAAGGGCTTCATCCTTGCTGTTATTTAGGGTCAATTAGAGATAATATAAAATGCCATATAGGGTAAAGGGTTAAGACTTCTCCCCTTCCATGATCTGATCTTGTAAATTCTGTCAACAGAATTTGTTTTTCTGCCGTTTACAAGCATTGATTTATTTTTGTTTATAGTATAAAGAAAGATCAGCCTGCACATACGTGCACGCTGATCTTGCTCTACACTCCGCTGTTCTCTCTCTCTCTCTCCTTCTCTGCACAGTTTCGGTTTCTGCACAGTTTCCTATTCAATGCCAATAAACCCATAATAAACTATTTTCATAATCTGTAACACTAAATTGGGCAGGACAAGAGTTAAGATGGCCTACTATGCAACAAGGGTAAACATACTCCAGGAGGACCTACAGGAGCATTATTGTTTTAAGTTATTGAATTAGTATTACGGTTAAAGAATGATCATAATCAGTGTTCTTGGCATCAGGCTAATTAGGTACATGTCTCTCGAGTATTCCATTTCGACAAAAAGTAGAAGTTGTTCAAAATGTGGTATATTTCAAACACTTTTTGACAATTCGATCCAAAAAACTGTTAAGCTTTTTTCAGACAAAATCATCGATAAATGCATGTTTTCATCTAGTGTAGAATTCATACTATATTTATCTCCGATGCTGGTCCGAGTTCATCTTCTCTGGCATACAATGGGCTAGGGTGTCCAGTGTAGTTCTCCCAATGTCCATGCAGGTCGTACGCAAATACGTTGATTAAGTCTGCATACCTGGTCGAAACAGAAAATAAGATTAACTTTAACCAGATAAGTCAGTTGTGCATTTTGTTTATTCTTAGAGTATCAAAACGCTTGCCTTTTCTTCCTGCTCGACAAACAAAGTTGTGGATATAATACAAGAAAAAATCAATCTGATAAATTCCCAGGGCACTCCCTCTGGTATACGAGTCATACTCTGAGGAAACGGGGGTTGGATGCAAAGTGTCGACCCACGTCAACCTGCGCTTTCCGTGTGTACTGACATGTACCGAAACGCGATGATATTTGCAGATACATCAAACCCGTTTTGCTTGATCGCCGCTCATATTCATTCGGTTATAAAAGACCTTTCTGGTCGACACACACACACACAAAACAAAAACCATTTCGTTCCTTTGTCTGCGCATGTCATATTCTTCGAAGATTCAGCATATCTTATATGACACATCACTCTCGTTATATGGAAGATTGTAGTAATACCCGCTATAAAGTAGCAATAGAGAAAATGGCTTCTATCAATACGTTTGAGGAAACATCAGGCTCCAGATTTCTCAAAACTGCTGATCATAGCTGAATGAATCGCACCAGGTAGGGTTTTGTTGAGTAAACGTTTCTTTTAGTTTGAAATTCAAAGTAATGGTTGTTGCATAGAAAAGTAGTCCGGTTCTGTACCCAGGATGCCCGAATTAGGTAGATGAGTATTTGTAGAATGCCATCTAGCAGGAGATAATGCATTTCGGTCATTTCGTTCACAGATAATGTATAAGCAGACGTCACAAAGTCCTGCTGGCGTCACACAGTCCTGAAATTGACATCAGATGGCTATTCAAATTCGCGCGAAGCTCGCCTCGAACTTGGTTAACAGCCAATCAACAGCCGAAGCAAGAACAACTCCTCCAGAAAGCCATGACACCCGAATCAGATACGAATGCGACACAAATATGTGAATTTTATATCGAGTAGCTTACCAACAGGTCACACGAAGACCACACGATGGCTGCAAGACTTCAGGTTGAGGGTATAACGCGTTCGAACGGAGTCTCGAAGACGTCACATGACCTCCCAGCGGTATAAAACCTTAAGCCGACAATTGGAAATTCAATCGCTGATCAGAGTTTATTAGGTTTGAATACGCAGCGTTCTTTCTTTTTTTCAACAGAATCAATCTTTTATCTAACTTTATCATGACGCCGAAGGCAGGAAGGGGCAAAGGAAAGAGGCTGTCCGAGCCTGTTGGAGTTGCTCATCATGTTCTCTTAGGTGTATCGAAAGAAGCAGTGCTGCTGCCTTCTTTTCCCCGGTTATCTCATCATCAAAGTATGCCATTATGCTGGAAATAAATTAAGGTTTCTTCGCCCGCACCGTGTTCCCATCTCGTTGTCATCGTGCTACAATATGAGGCTACACGGCGGCATTGTAAGCACTTCACGTAGTCGTGTTACCTTCCTCAGACAATCGTGCGACTTCTTACTTCCTTCGTTTTATTTTCGTGAGGCAAAAAATGCCCGATGGGGCCGATGACCATACAAAATAAAAACAGAGATCACACGATTTAACAAGATGCCTTCACGGTGTAATTTCGAAGAACAAAATGGACATACGAATTTTACACGAAAATGAACCTTAACAAGGTCTTCCCGCAATTTTTGACATGCTAAAGATTTTGTCACCGCTCACGAAATTTCTCCGGTAGCTTACGAAGAACTCAATCGGCGGCAATACAATGGCTTAAGATGCCCTCGCGAATGGTCCGATATTGTTTAAGGATCAGAAGCGAATTTGAATATTTCATATATCATATATCTGGTACAATTTAGGGACAGTGTGACGTCTGAATCCCGAAATTGATACCAGATGAAAGCTGCCCGATTGTCTTAAGAAGCCAACACGAGCACGTGAAGAGCTCGCAATGCCGCCGTGTAGCCATCGTATTATAGCACGATGACATCGAGATGGTACCAAGGAGTAGACGAAGACAGCTGAATTTGAGTAGCTAAGTGTTTCACATGTGTCATAGAAATGTGGATATCTAAAAGGCCAGCTCTTTCGTCATTCAGTCCTCAGCAACTATTTCAAAGCTTCTATCACAATTAATCATAATTCATTTCCAGCAGAATGGTATACTTTGATGACGAGACAACCAGCAAAAAGAAGGCTGCAGCACTGCTTCTTTTGATACACCTAGGAGAACATTATGAGCAACTCTTACAGGCTCAGACAGCCTCTTTCCTTTGCCCTTCCTGCCTTTGGTAGCATGATAAAGTTGAATAAAAGATTGATCCTGTTTGAATAAAGAAAAGAATACTTCATATTCTAACCTAACAGTCTCTGATCAGCAATCGAATTTCCCACGGTCGGCTGAGGGTTTTATATATTATCGGGAGATCACGTGAAGTCTTTGAGAGTTAGTTCGAACGCGTTATACCCTCAACATGAAGTTATGCAGCCATCGTGTGATCTTTGTGTGTCCTGCGGACAAGTTACTCGATATAAAATTCACATAGGCTATTTGTGTTGCCTTCGTGTGTGGTTCGGGTGCTAACACGTAGCTTTCTGGAGGAGTCGTTCTTAATTCGGCTATTGATTGGCTGTTTACTAAGTTCGGGGCGATTTTCGCGCGAAATTAACAGGTTTATATTCGTATGGCCATCTGATGTCAATTTCGGGACTGTGTGACGCCTGCAATACAATATCTAATCACAGACCTACGGTCTCGGAACTGTAGTAAAATTCATCTCGTTCTAAAGCATACATTGATATTGCAGCATATAGGATGTTTTCATTGTTCGAGTTCTATTTTATATTCAATGTTTAAGCGTCCATTTGCCCTAGATCCACTTACTTTGATATGTTATTGATCTCATAGGCACTGTCAATGATGTACTTGCTGGCAGAGACTCCAACTGCCAATAACAAAGGAGGTTTTTGAGACCGTTGACTGTCCTCTTCTATCGCTCGTCTTACTTCCTGAAAGTAGTACATAATTAAGCAATGCGTAAGCTGCAAGCTAAATCATTTGAAACGTTTACGCGCGATAGTAAGAATCGAAATGTTACTTTTTTAATGCTATTTGTTGGGGGAACCCTATCACATGAATGGATACTGTAGTTTAGATACAAAATCAAACTGCGCGTTCTGATCTTGATCTGCACTGTCCGCAAAAGGTCCTTGAGTCTCACTTGGTACACCAAGGGAAAATTGTTTATTTAAACAATGGATAGAAAATGCTCCCTGAATTACCGAAGGCAAACACTGTAGACCAGGGAAAAAGAGAGAAAGGGAGGGAGCAAGGAAAGAAGAAATGAAGGAGGGAAGGAGTTTTTTTAATGAAAATTAGTGCCCGTTTATTTCCATGAAATAAAAAAGATAAAGTTATGACTTTGGTCGCCGAGTTGTATTAAACCCTTTTTTGCCAATTTGCTGCTTTTTCTTTTCTTTAGCAGGTTGAAGATCAGTGAAATTTAGAACAGTATCTTGTACAGGTAAAGATTGACGGCATTCAATGCATCCAAATACATCTTCTCTGACTAAAAGACAAGAGTAATAGCGCTAAATATCTCATTTCAAATATGGCAATTATCACAAAAAAAACCGCACTTGGAACGATTCTGGTCTTGCCAGGCGTGTAAGCAATATAACGTCGCCCGCAGTCGTTAAAGGGTAGAGCCCAATATCATTTCTTCCAACCTTTTCAATGCCAATTAAATATACCCGACACATTTTCAGACTCCACCAAACTGACAGCATCTGCAACGGTAATTCCAATGTTTCTCCAAAGCTGATTTCTGTCCTGTAAACGCTTGAAGACGATGTAAGAAAAAAGTGAAAATACTGGTTACCATCACTTTCTCTTTTTTGCCACGAGGTTTTCAAAAGCTGTTGCCTTCAGATTCGTTAAATCAGGATTACTGTATAAACAGTTTTATTATACTGCAAATACATTTCTCGTGATCTGGTTGGTTAACATGCCGGAAACCTATATTATATTCCCTGGCAGAAACCACGTAAAACCAGTTTCCCTTTTAAGTGCCCCGTAAACATCACTACACGTGTAACACAACATTCAAAATGGCGGCATCGATCGATCACTAGACTGCACTTTATGCACCGAACCAATCTCCGAGCAGAGTTGTCGTTCGTTACCTCACATACATCTCTGCAATGGGCTAAATGACAAGAATCTTGTCAAACCGAGGTTAGTCTTTGTCCTACTTTTCTATCCAATCAGAACGCTCATATTTGAAAATTTTTGACCGTCTATCTTCCATAAACTACCCAACGCAGGTTTATTTTGATCATTTATGCATGTAAACGTCGCAGTTTATCTGAAGTTTATCTGGATTTACTGCGCATGCGTACCTAAACCCTACCCCCTCATTAATATTCAACAATTACTTAACACTCTCCCAAACAAGCCCTTGTTTTTACGTGTCTGCAGTACAAGTCTTTTGAAAACATTGTGGGAAAAGGAGAAACTGCTTGTAACGAGCAATTTCTCCTTTTTCCCACAATGTTTTCTGTCCGTTCGGATAATTTTCTGCCATTGTTATGAAAGTTAAAATTGTCGTTTGCAAACTCTCAGTTTGGAAGAGTCTGAAATTTGTCGTTTGGGAAAGGGTTAAGTTAGGTCTAGCACATGCCAAGTAGATCTACAAGTTACGCCGTTGAAAAAAAAAGGTAAAACACAGATACAATTTATGTAATAAAAGCCATGCTGTAGTAAATCTGTAGAACTTTTCATGGGCTGAGTCTAGTCGTTACTTCCTCAAAATCTTGGTCAAATTCTGCCATATTTGACATTGTTTAAAACTGGCGATAGTCAAGCGTAAACTTGAAATGAAGCTGATAATGAAGGTTCTTTAATCCTTTCCCATATGACAAATTTTAGACCATTCCAAATTAAAACCATTGGCAGAGATCAAATTTTGAAAGTGGAACAAATGAAGTTGAGTTTTTTGACAGGGTAGAAAATATTTTAGGAAAAGGAGAAAATGCCATTAACCAGAATTTTCTCCTTTTCCAAAAATAACCTTCCTTCCCATTGGATTGTTTGGTAAAGGGTTAAATACCACATGGTCGTGTACGAGGTTTAGCCCCGATATTCACGTGGAAATTACGTCATTTTTTAGCGATGATGCAATGATGACGTTTCTTTAGCGAATCAGCCAACTCCATATATGGGTGAAAGGGCGTTTCTTTGTGAATAGTGGATTCCGTATATGGAACATTATTTTAGCAATGATGTAGTGTGAGCGGAAAAAGATTAAGTCAGTTAAACGCTAAGAAGTTCAAAATTAAACGATTTAAACAGCCATTGCAGTCGGTCGCTACGCTCCCTCCTTTTGGCTGTTTAAATCGTTTAATTTTGACTTCTTAGCGTTTAACTATTACAAAGGATGTTTTTTTACTGTTTAACTGTTTCATATGTAAAATTGTAAGTTAGACAAAGGAAATATGATTCTGGATACGTTATAGGTGCGTTCAAACTGATGAATTTACCTGTAGAAAAGGGAACTATTTTTTTCGAGCCTCTTTACTTTTCAGAATCTTACGCCGATTTTAACAAAAATGGCTGCGCCCATGAATGATGACAACTGATTTGACACACCGCTGGATCTAAGTTTGTACGATTAAAAATCAAGTTATCGTCCTTTAAAGATATTTAGGCTTTTCAGAAAATCCCTCTTTTGTTCATTTCCCATCACTAAGTCTGATTGGTCCCATGCTGTTTGAACAGCACACGAAACAATCGATATTGGTCTTTCTTTCACCGGCGTTTGTGTAGCCATTTTGAGTTATGGTCATGTGACATAAATATGACGTAATGACGGACTACTTTCTTAGCCCACTACAGAGGTGAATGTTATGATCCGGAGTGCAAGAGAGTGGCACCAAACTGCACGTTTTAGTGACGTCATTTTCCAGTGACGTCAGCTTTCATTGAATTTGGGCTCACAGTAGGAAATTACTTTTTCGTCAGCATACTCGATTCGTGAAATTATAAAACAGGAATATTTCGCTTAACGTGCTTTGAAAGGAAAACACTTTGCAGTATAATAAATTCGTTGTACGGTCAGGCGGCAGGGGACTTGGAAATTTGTTAGCGGCTGTGGTGAATCATGTCCCCACATCGCCTTCGGCTCGGGGTGACATGATTAACCACAGCCGTGAACAAGTTTCCAAGTCCCGTGCCAAGGCTAGGTGGCGACATGATCAACCACAGCCGTGAACAAGTTTTCAAGTGCCCTGCCACCTGACCGTACGGCTGATAAAGTAGGTTACAACTGGGGGTGCAGATTATGATCAGTGGCCAAAGTTTAGCATTAGGTAGCGGGTGGTAGATAAAACAATAAAATGAACGTTCGGTGCGTGGTTGGTGCAGTCTGACTTGATCATAGCTGTCCTAAAAAACTATTTTAGACACAGTAGTAGTGAAATTGTTAATGTACCTGGAGCAAAAGTGAAAAATTAATGCGGTCTCTCGGACGACCTCCCCTTTTTGTTGGGTGCTGCCAGTCTATCGTGAGACCGTCGAAATCTCTTTTTCTTAGGAATGATACAGTAGATTTGGCGAATATTCGTCTGGATCTTCTAGTGGATGCCATTCGACTAAAATCCTTACTTCCCATCATCCATCCTCCAACACCAAGAAGTGTTTTTAAATCAAGATTGGTCTGTTTGAGCGCATTTACCCGTTGGAACCTGTGGTTAACGAAAATCGCTGTAATTATTTGACGATCGGAATCTGTTTTGGCAATGTTTCAAATAATAATTTATATATAATTGAACGACCAAGACCAGGTCAAAGCTAACTTATCTGCCCATCATGTGATTATTATATGTATTTATAGAAAAGGCAGCAGTACTTATATGATTCTACGTATTGCATTGATTGAATGGTGTTAACACCCATTCCAACATGCTGTCAGCCTTTAGTATAACGGGGACAGCTCACGCGTGAACGCATTATTGCTCTGAGTTTTACTTATGATATATATAGGCTCTGTGATGCCGCGACAAAGGGACACATCAACGAAACAAGACTTCGAGTAAGCCTTGCTGCATATCACTTCTGAATGTATTTCAGCAAAGGATGATATTGCTCTTTACAAGTGACACAATTTATGCCAAATTGTAATCATGGGTTGAATCTTAGTCCTAGCCGATTATCAATTTTTAACAAAGATTTTGCAATGATTACCAAGTCTCTACTGGTAAGCAGTTACAGCGTTACTCAGATTTTCTGATCTCGCCAAACCTCAAAAGTGATTTATTGCATTGTTAAATAAGCCGATAGGAAGCAGACCGTCCCTGAAGAAGAAAGTCAAAAATAAGATTTTTTTTCCAAACAGTATTTCCTGACTTAGTATGGTAGCCTCTTCGGGCATTTCTAATTTTTGCGCCAGGGTTGCACAAAGATAAATGGAAATGTACCATAATCAAAAACACGCGTCGATTACAATGATTCGTATTCAAATCAACATAATGACTTCATATGTAATGCAACAGAAATAGACGGTGTTCCAATTGCACAACGATTATTCCTCTATTTGATAGTTCAAAGTTGCACATTTTTATTAAATATGGCAACGAAAGGTAAACCTTTAATACCTGGATAAATACAGATATTTATCAATATCTTACAAGGAATACTGATTTAATGAATAAAAAAAAACAGCCGTCTTAAATAACAGAATATAATGGCGTACTTACATTCCTTCTCGCCAAACATTACCGTCATCATTCCATTCTGTCGGGGCCAATTTATTACCTTGTAGTTTGGCATACACATAGATCAGATGAGTGCACAGTGAAGGGTCGATGTCTTCCGGGAAAAACTTCCCACCGTCTGGTCGATATTGGGACCAGTTAGTGTAGACACAAATTAGCTTGTAGGTCGCCACACCTGGAGACAAGCAAGGGAGAGGCGATCTATTTGATCCATGTTTTGGCAAATAGGACACTTAATGCATCTCCATGACGCCGTCATATATCTATGGATCCATACTAGCTTCTTTTTTCAACAAGTTACCCAACCATGAGGTGGCGTAGTTCTTTACAGACAGAGAACGACCCAATAGCGAAAAGTTTCAGCCCAGGTCAGCCTGCGCAGTCCGCACAGGCTGATCTAGGTCCATACTTTTCGCTGATGCATTAATCCCCTTTTTCACAGAGCTTGGCTCATTTATAATTTACTAATGAGATCAAACGTGATTGTCTATGTAACTTGAAAACAATAAGCATCGATTTGGCAAAAGACGGTTTAATGCACCTCATCGCAAGTAACACATGATTATGGATTCACAAAATCCGTTTAGTCTACCATTTGGCCGTAACTGGTAGTATAATAGTTATTTGACATGTAGAAAGTTTACAAATAGCAAACAATTAAGACCTTAGTCAGCCTGCACGTGCAGCAGGATCGATTTTGCAGATGCATTAAGCCCCCTTTTCAAAGATCATGGCCTTAACCCTTTACTTTATAGATACTCATTTCTACGCATTGCTTTTAGGAGTCTTTGAAAAAGATTGTGGCAAAAGGTGAAATTGCTCGTGACGAGCTATCAAAAGGCACCATATACACATAAGAAACTGCTTCATCCTTGCCGTTATTTAGTGTCAATTACAGATACCATAGAAATGCCTTATGGGTTAAGGGTTTAACGTATTGTTAGAGTTCGTCGATTCCATGGTGATAATTTAATCAAATAATAAATGACATGCATATTTAATTCGTAATAATAGGTTTTAATGCTAATGTACTTAGATAACTGAAGTCGAAAGTTTATATCTTTGTATTGCAAAAATTCTTAAGCTACTTAGAGAGAAAAAAAAAAAAAAAATCATCATCTTTCTATTGAGATTCAAAGTAATAAAATAAATGACAGACTGGCGAATTCCAATCAAGTGGCCGTGTTCAAGATATAAGTGGTTGACCTGTACAAGATTGAAGAAAAATTGTCAAAACAACCAATCAATATCTTCTTAATAGTCCCAAAGCCTAAGCAACACTCAACACACTGTCCAACATACTGACCTTTCTAAAACCTTGACACAATTTTAAATTTTAACTGCAAGGTGAAAATTTCACATTTTGGATAATGTAGATTAAGGTCAGACTACAAAGAGAGAGCAGCCTGGCCATAAATCTGGGCCTTCCGATAAGGTGAAATTCTGTTTGCCGAAAAGATCTTTGAAATCGCAATAACAGAATTTGGCTTGAAATTTGAACTGAATTAATCCGGTATGCTAAGGATAAAGCGGTTTGAAAGGAATAACTGTTATCAAAATGATTTTAATATATCTCGGGAAAGAAATTCTACAAAGCATGGCTTCCAGTCCATTGTATCCATCTTTTGGAACCTTTTAGTTACCCCACAGAGATTCTAACATTTGTCACTGGACAAGAAAATAAGCAACTTAGAATCACTGAAGTGACGTAAGTGTCCAAGGATCAAATCAGTTCCTGTTCAAAAGAATGCATTTTTCTAGATATTGAACATATTTCATTTCATAAAAGTTGAAATGGGGTTGGACCACAAGTTTTACCAACTTAGAATCAGTCCTTCCCCTACAAAACAATTTCAATATGTTTTTTAAAATGAGGGTATTATACCCTTAGTGCTTTTTTTCTAATATATGTACAAAAAAGAGAGTGAAAAACGAAAAGAAAGGAAGAAGATTAAAAAGGAAGAAAGAGGTGAAAGGAAATCGGGTGGTGCTCTCAGTTGGGCGTCCGGTAAGGTTATCAAGTGCTATAGATTACTTGAAACGTTTCGTCTCTTTTATATACATGTGAACTGCTTCAAAAAATAAAAGTTTTTGGTCTAAGGTTAAGTCAGCACTGCCAAACAATTATTTATCTATACTTAAAGGGAGGAATTCCCTTGTTGCTCGGAAAAGCGAGATTCTTAAATCTGAATAACAGTAGCATTTGGAAAAATATTGTTCAGCACTTTCAACACAATTGTTGCAGTCACACATAATATGATGCAATCTTAAATGGTTCATGTAAAGGTCTTCGTTTAAATGACAATATATGTTTCTTAATCGGACATTGAATATAAAGGACTTCTTTTTGTTTTGAGAGAGAAAGTTATTAGACCGTTTAAAGCGAACTTGATATATACCAGTTCAAAATAAGTGCAAAAAAGTCATCCCAAAACTGTTGTAAATATCAAGTGACATCTTGGTATTCTTCATTTGCTTTCCTTACCCTGGTTAATTTAGACTTTTCTGCTGTAAAAAAATATGCCGAAGATTATTCCAAAAACGCTTTTATAGCGAACATAAGAAGATCAACATTAAGGTTTATTACATGGATACAACAAAAATCAATGTGGGAAAAGTAAAAGAAAACACACACACAGGTCTATGTCACGGCGAAAATGAAGCAATACTTAGTCCTCGGTACAATGGTCTATATATCTGCGAGAATATTACTACAGATTTAAGGGTTTCATGGTCATTTTTCAAGATAAGGCAACGGACGAATTACCCAGATTGCACAGTCTGTGCGATCCGATGTTTACCGGCGCCTCCAACAAACTCTGCAAACATTACCCATGTTAGTTAAAGAGCAATAGAACTCAGCTTCGCTGACATTTTGGTCAGGCGCACTCTCCCAACTTAATTGACGTTGGTATTTGTAAATTATATTGCCCTTTGGTTTATCAACAATGTTTGAAACAGAAGCAAATAACGAATTGACGTCATTTAACTAAGAACTTTGCGTAAATCTGCTCGTGATGTGTTGCGTTAAACTCAGAAGGCCAGTTTAAATTAATCGCACTATCCTTTAATCAAGTGGCGGTAGTAATATTAAAACGGACGATACAGAATTAAAACGTGCGTGACTATCCCTTTTGATGACTTGCAGCTTTGTTTTATAGTTCAATGATGAGCGGTTTTTTGACAAAGTTTTGTGAATGAACAAGTCCATTAAAGGAATGAAATACGCCGACAACATGCATTTAAGCCATGTTACGGCAAGTCAGGGGATTTAATTCATCTCCTTGATACATCACACCAAGCAAGTTATCATATAATTATAGATTCATAAAATCAAGTGAATTTTAATATAAAATGGTCCCTTTTTAAATGCAGAAAAAATGACAAATAGCAAAATGTTTCCACCCAGGCCGCGCAGGCTGACCATCTTCGATACTTTTTTGCAGATGTATTGACCACGCCCCCCTTTTCAAAAAAAGCATGGCTTGGTTAATAAAAATTACCACTTGATTTGAAACTAAATATCGTTTTTGGTTTTTGTGAAGTGAAATACTGTCTCATACGACCAATAACTGCCTTGTCTACACGGCCTTAACAGCTTGTACTTAAAAAAAGAATTTCAAAGATCTATGGGAAACTATTTTTGTCAAGCTCTTTGATTGCAAATATACTTGGTTGGAAAACGTAGAGGCTACGAATATAGAAACTTGAAGCTGGCTAGAACTTAATGCGTCAAAAGTGATACTTTTAAACTTTCAAAAAAAAAAAAAAGACTTCGGGTAAAGGATGTTGTTTACAACAACAAGAGCACCTAAAAACGCTATCAGGTGGTAGACAACTTCTTTGACTTTCAGAAAATTGACTAACAGCAAAGAGTCCGAAATGGCCACTTGAATGGCAATTTTTTGCAGTTGGTTGTTTGATTGTACCTACTTTTAACAGAGCATTGTTCATATTGTGCATTTCCTTGGATTCACTATCGATAGAACAGGGATCTGCAGTTATCTCTGCACTGCAATCCATCGCCGTGATCGCTAAGCCATCGATGATCCTGGGTCTGTATTTACCAAACATTCTTGAGAATATTCTTAGTCTAAATCTCCAAGATTTTCTAAATGTGTAAGTAACATAACTTTTGATTGAGTAAACCGAATGGTTTAGCCAATCAGAATTTGTGTTACTTTCAAATATAGAAAGTTCTGTAGAATCATATAAAGACCGTTCTCAAGTCTATGCATAGAGTACCGGTAGCAAATTCGACTGGTGTCAAATCGTTTCTGGCCAGTAACGAAGTTCTTCTTGACCGTTAAATCGACCTGTTGTTGAAACAACACATAGAACAAAACATGTACTTCAAGACAAAGCAATGTCCATCGATTATCAAGATGTTTCTGAGCTGTTAATTGATCGCGAGTACTTTTCAAAAGTACTCTGATTTCAAACATTCACGTCAAATTCCCTTTGGGACAATTGTCACCCGCTAAGCGATCGCTCGTGTATTATCACTTTTTACGCGTATGTTCTAGTAATAACGTAAAACCTTTCACACAAGAGTTTTGACGACCCTGAAGGAGAAGTCTTCTGAAAATATTTTAGAAAAAGGGGAAAAAATGCTAGTAACCATGCAACATTTTCATCTACAATTTTTCTACCCATAGAAGACAAAAATATTTATTCTATCTTCTGTATATCTTTTATATTCGATCGAGTCCAAAATAATATCATTTGGTAAAAGGTTAGGCTACTTTACCTTTCTTGACAAATTACGATCACTTGTTTATCTAGTCTTTTCATGTGTTGCGGTGAAAATTTTAAACAAGAGAGTCCTTTTTATTGACGTCAATAGATACCGCTAGTAAAAGTATTTAACAATTTAAGCTTATACAAAAGACGTTATAGATTTGGGTAAAAGACATTACTAAATTCACAAGCTAGACAGAGGGCGACATTTTTAGCTAAATTGTGCGAAAAGATAGTTGAATGTGCTTTTTTTTAAATTGAGCCCAGTATCGGCGTGCGCAATCTTCGGAGGCTGACTTGTTTCGAAACTTTTGTTATTGGTAAATTTTCTACCTGCCGAAGGACCATCCAGATTTATTCGATTTGCGGGAATAGTTGTTCTACCACATGGCCTTTAACACCCTAAAAGGAGAAGCTGGACATTTGCGAAGTGTTGTCACGGGTCAGCTTGATCAGAGACGGCGTTTTACGATTATAATACATTTTGAGCGAGTATACTATAGACTTGCGCAAAACAGAAAATTTCATAAGAACGGAAGGTGTGACCTGGAGTAACTCTGCATGGAATGCGCAAGCTGATCCGGAACGACACTTTACGCAAATGTCCCTTTTCGCGTATTGCAAGCTATATGCGACGACTTGCTCGGTAAAATGCATTCACGAAGATACATTCAACCCCCTCTCTGCCGCTGCTCTTTTAATGATCATTACTTAGTAACAATTTATGACCGACAATGAACTTAAAATTCAAACAGTGGGGTCCTGCATAAATCTTTTTTATTTGGCATGCAAGAGGCAAAAAAGGGCATTCGGACATCTGCGTAAAGTGTCATGCCGGATCATCACAAGCAGTCCACGCAGGCTGATCCGGAACATTTTCCATTTTTATAAAAATTCTGTTTTGCGCCTGTCTATTGTAGCACAAAATCTAATGTGGTTGTTAATGTCATCTCGGATTAGCCAGCGCGGACTGCGTATGGTGATCCGAGACGACACTTTACGCAAGTGTCCGAATGGCCCTTTTCGCATCTTGCAAGCTATTTCTTTCTTTAGTAATGCTCTGGCGAAAGTGGGTTTAATGCATCTCCCTGGAATCCATTTTGGCTATCAGCCGACTAAATTTTGAGATAGACTGGTTCATTGAAATGCAGAAAACTGACCTATAGCCAAAAGTTTCCATTCAGGTCAGCCTGCAGGGACAGTGTGACACCTTTGCAGATACATTAAAACCGGTTTTCACAGAATATAGCTTGTTTATTCAGTACTCCAACCGCAAATGGGTCGCCTTACTCTAGTGATCATTGATAAGATTTTAAAACTCTTACCTTGTAAAAATAGCAATGACCATATTACCAGGAATACTTGTTTCATCTGTAAGACAAAGGGAAGCGGTATTTATAGAAAACATTTACATAGGGGCTTTGTAAACTCAGTGTAATAATGATAGATGTGTACACAAACCTTAATTACCTTAATTATCATATCATGAATAACAGAATCAAACTGTGACTCTTTACAACAAAAAGAAAATAAAAAAAAGGTTGCCATATTTCCTCATTGTATCAGACAGTATAAACCAAAAGTCAAGGAGTACACGATCTGTAGGCTGATCCGGGCTCGGTTCCACGAACAAGACTTAAGTATTTTCTTTCTTACTCAAATCTACTGATAGTCTCCTTTTCTGACGTAAGTTGAGTTCATTATTTGAGATGCATTTCATGATGTTACAATAACAAATCCTGGGTTGAAAGTATATTTCATACTAAACTAAGCAAAATGAATGGACTTAATTCAGTTGACTTAAGTCCGATAGATTTGTGTCAACTTCGGATTTGAGAATGTAACACATGTCTATTAGTCTTAATGAAATGCGTCTAGAATAACAGTCGCAGCTATTAAAGTCGGAAAACAAGGCTGTTTACTGATTTGAGTAAAGTAAGAGATATTTCTTTTTCGTGAAACCGGACCATGTCCTTTACTGTCTACAGGTGCATTCGAAGTTGACAGGATACAACTACCAATTTTTTGGGCAGATCTACTGAGAGTGTACTAGAGTATATTTGGTTTTTTTTCCGATGAAAGATCAACATTTATTTAATCTCTTGAAAACCATCGGTAATATATTCACGAGTGGCGCATGTTTTTTTTTTCCAGTGAAAGATCGAAATTTACTTCAACTCGTGAACACCATCGGTAATATTTTCAGGAGTGGCTGCCACTCGTGAAAACATTACCGATGGTGTTCACCAAATGAAATAAATTTCGATTTTTAAATAATAGATAGTATATGGCCCTCAGCACAACTAGAGTATTTTTTTCCTTATTTCGATGCTCCCATCTCCGCTAGCAAAGATGGCGATCACTACGTGGATCTTAAGATCCACGTAGTGAATGCCACCTAGCAAGCGAAGATGCATTGCTCCCTGCAGACGACTCTTTTTCATACCCCCTGCAACTGACCTCTTTCGGAAGCCTTATGGTGGAAGGAGAGATTGCCTTTTGCAAGTAGCTTATCCTTTTGCCACCAGACTGTCATATGTAAAGAAAGCCAGAAAAAGAAACTATAAGCTTAAACTGATCTTAAATACCCAATGTAGTTTTTTGATAGGTATTTAAGTCCCTCTGCTACTAATTTTGCTTTCAGAGAGCAATGGACTGATGACATGGGCGATTCCTTTTTGCAGGTATCATACAAAAACATTTGTTCTCACAGCATGGCCCACATTTAAATGCATTTTAACATCCAAAATGTTGATTTTTGGCTGCTAGGCTGGCCTTTAACCCTGATCCTGCTAAATAAATTTAATGCCGAATGCCGAAAGCAAAATACCGAGCTATATTTACAAATTATTTTTGGAGACAAATATTCCCTCATCGGACGGTAAATTCAAATTCAGACTGCACGTTATGTACAGTTTGATCTTGAACTACACTGTCTGCAAATGGTCCTTGATTTAGTGCTCAGCAGCCGAAGGGTTAACTGATTTAGATTCTGAAACCGTCTTGACACCCTGGACTGGTCAGATCAATATCACATAGAAAGGATAAGAGATTGTCATTCTTGTAGCTTTGAAATCGTGACGGCAATTGATCTATTCTTTGATTAATATCTACGAGATTTCGAGTTTTGGATCATACTAGACTTATTATCGGTGTGTACTGCTTTCCTATTTTATTGCTGATGTGAATGGTTTAGATCTGTGGCGAAATGATAAAAAACTGATCATACATTTACGTTCCAATACCCAATAAACTTACCTCTCTTTTAAGAAGTTACAGCCAAAAAGCTGAGATAATTACCCTTTTACCAGGTTTAAACGTTATTTCTGTAAGATAGTCATGATAGCTCGTGTGTTTCCTGGGTTTCATCAGTGATAATCATAGACTTGGGACAATGTTTCAAAAGGACATTCCGATAAAAAAGCTACAGCCACTGACGAGGCCGAAGGTCTTAGGGTCAAAATCGAGTCGCTCTCTGTTCCTCCTCTCTCTCGGACTAGCCTATAACACTTTCAAAAGATTGTTACAAGAAAGGAATTTTGTGGCTAAGAACTCCTCCTTTAGCAATGATGCTGCCATACGATTCATTTTACGAATCTAACTTTATTTCATATTCATTTTCTCTGAATTACATGAATTCAATCAAAGCCTTCTATTTCAAACTTGTTTCTGAGGGTAATGCCAAAACTAACAAAACTAAAACAGAAAATGACAGCAGGTACTTACAATTAATTTGATTTTCTATCCAAACAATTAGAAAGCCATTGTTCTCCACCACTGTTCTACACAAAACTCCTTTTTATGTGTTATTAATTGTGCATTACTTAGGCGTGACGTCATTCAACGACATTTTCATGTCATACTTGACAAGACTGAGACAGGCGACACATGTTTTCTTCATTACTTAACCGCTGCATATATGTAGCGTAACGTCGTGCATTGCGCTAGTTTACAGGTAATCGTTCAAATATCTACGTTAGTATAGGAACGTAAACATATTTTCTAAACGTAAATACCGTTTTTTTCTTTTTCGTTTATGCGAGTTTATTTCAGTGCGAATACATCCAATAAAATTATTCACGCGTAAAAAATTCTTGAAAAACGATCTTTTTAGTTGTTTGATTTGCGTAAAACGCAGCTTTTAACAGCATTTTTTTTTCAGCCGTGTTACTTAGATACCTTGCTTATTCCGGATCTTCATTCACAAACCATTCTTATCAATATTCTTAGTCTTGTTCGTAAAAGTTTTCAAATTTTCAAAATGACACAATTTTATTTTTTGAATAGCTAGACCATTTAGTTTAGTCAATACAAGAATTAAGTAGCTTCTAAAATAAAAACTAGACTGAAAAAGAGGTCGTGAACTTGTGGCCAGGTGTTTTTTTAAGTTTCATCACTCCTGCACGGGCTTCAGCAGTACCTTGCCCAAGGATTCTCCCATAATATCTGATATCCCCACCGGAAAATGAATTAGCGCTTTATGAATAGAAAAATATGGTTATACCAAGACTTCTCTCCATATTTGAGACGGTTCGACTCTACTGATATTAGTGTGAACAAATGTTCATTTCTCTTATCACATTCTCTCAGATGAAAAAAAAAGCTATTATAGATTATCTCACTTTACACCCTTGCATAGAAAGGCATTTAATATTCAAATAACAACATACGTAATTAATAACAATAATAAAACGTGACAGTGAGGTTAGGCTGTTGTGGATTTTTAGTAAATTATTACGTTATTTACAAAAAAAATATACCTCACGAAGAGTTAAAAAACATTTTTTTATGCAAGTGCATAGTTTCAACGAAACAGTGTCCAAGATCTTATGTTTGGACTATCCTTTATACTTGTGAGCATACATGTAACATCAAAATTGTGCTGGAAACTAGAAAGAAAACCAGGTTCTCCTGAGAATGTTCTGATATGTTATTGTTTAAGGAAAACTGTGCTGGAAAAAATATGCTTTCTTGGCCTTTCTTTGGAAGGAGAATATGGACATTCATGTTTATCAAATTTACTAACGCTGTAGTTCTTCGAATTGGCTTGCAACACGCGAAAAGGGGCATTCGGATAGCCTGCGCAGTCTTAAGCCGAAACCTTTTCTATTGGAAATACTTTGAATTTCCTACACCAGAGTGTGAACCATGTAATACTAAATAGAAATAGCTAAATGATTTTGAATGCCGTACTGGTTCAAAGCTCTTAAAGATACCCCTGTTCTCTTTTTCAGGTAGCTTTTAACTCATTTCATCCTTATTTTATGAAACTATAACCTGAAAACCTTACCTTATTTTATGAAACTATAACCTTAAAAGCCGGTCCACACTATAAGATTTGTCTCATAGAGGTTTCTGTACCATAATGCACTTCTGTATGCTTACACATGTGGCCCATCACGTTACAAAATGACCTTCTGGGACCTGCAAAAAGTGCGAAGGTTGACCAGGGTTGAAACTTTTCGCTTTAATGATATTTTCTGTATGAAATGTGGTCATGGTACCTTGTTATAGAATCGTTCTTGAATTATCAACTTAAACTGACCTGCGGTATCTTTAACCTGTGTCATCTAATTCATGTACAGAGTTCCCAGATGGTCCCTTTTTGCGTGATGGGTCACAACTACCAATCTTATTATACCCTTCTAACCTGTTGGGTTTCCCCGCCAGAGTACCAGAGTTATGCTAATGTATAGTGTCAAAATGGTACTTAAAAAGATGATGATTTTAGCACGGCATTATGCATGAAAAATATTGCTATTGCATTGGAAAACTTGGACGGACCAGTCCTAGTGCGAAGATATTGGACCAGAGTCAGTATTCACCGACCAATCTGAAGAACGTTCTCAGTCTTACACTCCTTTTTTTTTATTTGCCGAATTCAATCAAACAGTTGAGCCAATCAGAAATTGTGTTAGTTTAAAATTTGGAAAATCTTAGAGAAAAATACAAAAAATGTTCCAAGAATGATTGGTGACCGACTACGTGAAAATCATATTGTCTACATTTTTAAGTATCAGGGAGTGTCTCATTAAGTGCGTATACATGTACATACAATTTACGGTATCAATAAATATACCGGTAACTCACTTTCCATGAAATGATAAGCCAAAACCAGTTCGTTCCAGACCTTATTCGTCACATGAATGCACGCTACTCATTTGCTTGTGCATGAATATTTATCGGTAGAAAACGTTATTGTAATGTTGGAAATTAGATCGTGACGACCAAAGACATCTCAAAATCATAATATCATAGTATTCAGGTATAAACTTAATTGAATTGACTTCTCACTCTACCCATCATGCATCCTTCCGTCAAGGGACGTTATTCCTGACTCCTCTTGAAATATCATCAGGAGATGATCGATGCATAAATGACGCAAACTAGGCACCAGTAATCTCCCTTTAACCAAACAAAACGTATTAATTTACTCAGGAGGTAGATCCTCAATTTAATATTTAAGTAATATTTCTCTTTTTTTTTTAGCTCACCTTAGCACGAAGTGCTCAGGTGACGTATTGTGATCGGTCATTGTCCGGCGTCCGTCTGTTCATTTGTCCACAACTCCTTAAAACATCTTCTCCTCCGAAACCGCTGGGCCAATCTTGATGAAACTTGGCAGGGATGTTCTTCGGGTGAAGCTCTACCAAACATGTTCAAGAGATTGATTTCCACATGTAACTCTGGTAGCAAATAGCAAATTGATATTTAGTATGTAGCATCGCCTAGTGGACCTCTACTGAGTTTCTTCATATTATGCCCCTTGGATCAAAATTGGCGCTGCCCCTGGGGTCACAAGTTCGACCATAGGATCAAAAAAGGAAAATTCTTCATCTCTGAAACTTGAAGGCGTAGAGCTTTGATATTTGGCATCTAGCTATTCTCGGTGGACCTCTACCAATTTTGTTCATAATTATGATGCCCCTGGGGTCAAAGCTGGCCACGTCCCAAGGTGACAAGTTGGAACATAGGAACAAAGAAGGAAAACTTTAAAATTCTTCTTTTCTAAAACATAGAAGCATAAAAAGCATAGAGTTTGTTATGTGGTATGTAGTGAGTTTGTTCTGGGTTTGTAAGCCCACCTGAGGAAACGTGTTCAGTCAGTTAAAATGGCGTCACCTGGGTCCATAAACTAGGTCTCAAGGTCAAATCAAAGTAGTACTTTGTGGGCACTCTAGAGGCCACAGTTTTTGCTTAATTTACTTGTCTTCATAAAATCTAGGATGAGTTCAAAATTGGGTCACCTTGGGTTGTAATTAAGATCACTAGGTCAGATGAAAGAAATTCGTGTGGTTACTCTAGTGGCTACATTTCTTGCTCAAATGACTGAAAAAAATGGCCATAATGATTTGGTGAGTTTGGAATTGGGTCACCTGGGGTCATGAACAAGGTTAATTGGTCGAATTCAAGAAATACGTTGTGGGCATTTTTTATGCTCAATTGACCCGACAATTGGTCAGAAATTGAATTATGCACGAGGAGTGAATTTCGCCTACTGACTCAGGTGACCATTCCAGGGCCATCGTGACCCTTTTGCTTTTAAATTATCAATTCCACACAGTGACTTCCTTGAAAAATGCCACATTAGCGTTTTCAACACTCTGATTGTGTATCAGGCAGTGGCTTACTCAGTGTGTATTCTCTTTACAGCATCAACAATTCTACAGCTAACTCACCTTCAAGGCAATGCCAAACTGTGATCGCATAAATCTTATCAAATTGAGCATTGCTCTAAACCTAGTAGTTGAATGAAACTCCAGAAATTCTTATGATACATGTACTAGGAATGTAGAGACAGTAAGATTTATCTCGGATTCGAAAATCTCTGAGACTAACCCTACTGTGTGTACCGTGCTTAAGATTTTGTCTCAGATTCGCAAATATTTGAAATTAATCTTACTTGTGTACCGAGCTCAATTTATTCATTCATTCCAATCAAAGCAAAGCTCGTTTCCCACAGTAAGGCTAATCTCAGAGATTTTGTATATGGTACAAATCGTATTGCACATCCCTAATATATGCATAAAAAGATTTTTCTGGAGTTTCATAACTGTAACAGGTTTGGAACAATGCTCTATTTCGGAAGATTTGTATTGGAGTATTATTTCATAGCGTAGCATTTCCTTGAAGGTGCGCTATCCGTATATTTGTATATAAGGTGTATACACATAGAATAGGCTTCTGCCCGATACACAAACAAGAGGGCCATGATGGCCCTGTATCGATCCACTGGCTAATTCGTAAAAACACTACAAGCCAAACAGTACATTATATGGCCAACTGGTTTCAAACTTGAGGGCATACAATTTTTTTCCATAAAAACCTACAAAGAAGTTGTGACCCCTGGGCAAATCCAATTTTGACCACAAAGCTATAATTACTTGAATCCTGGTGGAGGTCTACAAGATAAAGCCCCATACTAAATAATACAGGTCTAGAATGTGTGGTTATAAACAAGAAGATTTTCAAAGTTTTCTCAATAAAAGGCCCGGTAAAACATAAAATCCATGAGACAAGGCTAAATTTAGTGGTCCTAGTCTTTATTATGGTTAGTAACAAGATGACTTAGAAAGTTTTCACCACAAAAGCCTATGTAAAACTTGTGACCCCTATTGTGGGGACAAACTTGACCCTAAGGCTATAATTTGGGCCCTCTTGGTAGAGACCCACTAGATAAAGCTACATGCAAAATCTGGTAGCCCTAGGCCTTATGGCTTGGTACGAAAAGATTTTTAAAGTTTTCACTATATAAGCCCATATTAAACTTGTGCCCCCCGGGGCGGGGCCAAATTTGACCTCTGGGCTACCATTTCGGCACTCTGGGTAGAGGTCTACAAGATAAAGCTATATGCCAAATTTGGTAGCCCTAGGCCCTATGGCTAGGTACCAGAAGGATTTTAAAGTTTTCCCTATATAAGCCCATAAAAAACTTGTGACCCCTGGGGTGGGGCCAATTTTGACCCCAGGGCTATTATTTGAAGGAACTTGATAGAGGTCCACTAGATAAAGCTACATGCCAAATTTGGTAGCCCTAGGCCTTATGGTTTCAGAGAAGAAGATTTTTAAAAATTTTCAATATTTTTCAGTTTTGTTGCCATGGCAACCAGAGTTTTTGAAGGAATGAAATTCTTTCAAGGAATTCTGAAGAGGACCATGGCAGGATTATTTCTGTGAAGTTTCATCAAAATTGGATGGGTAGTTTCAGAGAAGAAGATGTTTGAAATAAAAGTTAACGCACGCACGGACGGACGGACGCACGCACGCACGCACGCACAGACGGACGGACGGACGCACGACGGACAACGGGCCATGACATAAGCTCGCTGGCCTTCGGCCAGTGGAGCTAAAAATGCAGAAAATATAATTTCCACGTATTGGTCTAACATTTTTGCACCATGTTCAAGTCCGTTCAAATTTTCCAACGCAATAGTAACAATGTCATGATCTCTTCTTAATGCCTTGTATGCACCATTCTGAAACAAGATCCACGCATGATTCCAGTCGGGAAACCCGATAGGTACTTAAGACGAGTATCAAAAGGACCACATTTGTATGTTTACAGGAGTGTATAATGATACAAATATCTCCGAGATTAATTTCACGCGAAGAAATGTTACTAGAAAGTATCATCGGCCTGAAAGGCGCTAGTCATAATTTTACAAAAGCCATAAAGACCTTACTGCCTTCTTTAACCTTGACGCCCCAAAGTAGGTGTCTTCTCTCTAAGACTTTTCAGATTGCTCTACTCGCATGCTACTAGTATGCTATTATCACGACTTCAGTGCATTCTTTCTGATCTTATATCAGGCATACTCCGTAAAAGACGTGGAGGGAGGTGAATGCATCTCCTAGATACCTTATACCATGTCACTTATCACACAGTTCTGGACCCCTAAGTTCCATTTTTGTTTAACCCATTACCACACAATCCCTACTTTTGACACCCCTGAGAAAGAAGCTTTTAGAAAACATTGTGGGAAAAGGAGAAAATGCTGGCAACCAGCATTTTCTCCTTTTCCCACAATGTTTTCTACCCTTCACAAAACAAATTTCAAATTTTCCGTCACTTTTATTTTGTCGTTTGCAAATGCGTTCGATTTGGACAAACCTAAAATTTTGTCGTTTGGTAATGAGTTAAACACCAACTGAATAATGCGATAGCAGCATGGTCCTTGGACACAGACAAAATTGATCAATAGCAAAAGGTTTCTATTCAGGTCAACCTGCATGAACAGCGTGGGCTGACCTGGGCCCGTATTCACCAACCATTCTTAAGAACATTCTTGGTCTTATTCTTCAAGAATTCCTGACTGTGAAAGTAACAGGACTTCCGATTGGCTAAACCATCTGGTTTAGCCAATCGGAAGTTCTGTTACTTTCAAATTGACGAAAATTTGAAGAATAAGACCAAGAATGTTCTTAAGAATGGTTGGTGAATACGGGCCCAGGTCGATGCTTTTGCAAATACATAAAATCCGCGATTTCAAAAGGAATTGTTAGAAAAGTGGTTTTAACAGAGCATGGATCCTATCTGATTAAATTTCATAGATAAATTCGTTGAATGTTATAGATATAAGTAAAGCCGACTGGACCTATTGCAACAAGTTGTCTTTACATTTCTTTAAACTTTGTTAAGCAAACATCTACGGAACATTTAAGGAACATTCAAAGTGAGCTTATTTTAAATAAGTGCTCAATACAGTTAGAATTCAACGTATTTGTCTTCTTTGAAATATAAAGATTGATTACGCAGAGGTGACAGCTAAGGCATGGTTTACTGTACATGCATTTGCAAAGCAATATCCCTCACAGTGAAATAATTACACATAACTCACTTGCAAAAAAAAAAAGAAATGTTTCACTAAATTTGAAAACATATCAAACGATTTGTGCTGAAGTAAAGGAACAGTATAGGGGTAATTCATGGAAACTGTGACTAAATTGATTGATACAAATGTATCTCAAATTGCAGAGAATTATTCCCTTGATCTTTCCGGCACAAACAAGGAAAACAACAGCATATTGATTTCCTTCATTTTGTAATTTATTAACTCCCAAAGCAAATTTGCAACATGCGACTTGGAAACACCGATGTAAGGTAAACGGCTCAAAATTATTTAAGAGCACTGATTTTATTACTTGCAAGCAGATGTTAAAGGCTAGCATGGATGAAAACCATTTGCTTCTATGCTTAGCCCACCTTTTCACCAACTAAATTCAAAACATAGTATTCTATCAGGTTTAACAAATCTTTCGCCTCTGATTTAAACGAACACCGTTTCTCCGTTTCTGATATACCACTTTGGCATGTACAAGAGCTGACGGTTTTATTTCTCATTTTCTTGCCCTTTTCATTTTGGTTTCTAGATTATAAAACACAGATTGGGTAAATCCAAAATATTTTAACAAATATACTACCCAAAAAAACTAATTTCAGAAACATTTGTTATGAATGAGACTCATCAGGATTTGAAATCAATTCAAGAAAAAATACCGTTTTAGTTTGCTTTGTTATACTGGAAACAAATACGAAAGGTTTACGTTTCCACACATTTTCCTCCCGCATTAACTTTCTTTAGTTGTGTATAAATGATGGGTTTGTAGATTTATGCATGTCCGAATATTGCGGCAAAAATGCTTGTTAAGAGCATCTTTTCAAACAAGTTACCGTTTTCAAAGCTGGTGTATTGCTGGACCAAAACAGTAGTCTGCAGGTGCTAATGTGTTAAACATTCAAAAGAAAATGAAGATGGAGTGCAAATTACTTTTGTCTCTAGTGTTCATTTCCATCTCGTGAAAAAAGTCGGATATGCTTGCGATGAGAAATTCTTAACTCAAATTTTGCTTTTGTGCCTTAACCACCCACTTTTAAAGAAGTCAGAAAACAGTAGCGTACCGCTGGCTTGGTAAATCGTCCGTTCCGAAAAATAAATTGACATTTATACATCATTTGTAAGTAATAATTTTGTTGTTTACAATATAACTTTCCTTAGTTACCCTTTCCAATCACAAAAATATCAACTACACCCTTATGAAGAAAGCGACAGCTAATTCACGCCTTTTTTTATAGTTTATTTGCTGTGCAAACCCGTTAATTCTGACTGCTCTGAAAGGAAAGGAATCTAGACGCTTTCATATATACGTAGGTGCCCTATGTGTTTTACTCTCAGCCCTGGCAAACCCACCTCTGCTTTGTCACATGCAGTCGCTATTTAAAGTCTTTCACATTACTCGCTTTAACTACACATATGTAAGAAAAGATTAAGACCAAATTGAGAAATGATTAAAAAAAACATTCAAACGATTTTATTCTGACCTAAATTTTATACACTATTTGTACATATTTTCAAAAAAGAGTCTGAATATCGAACCAAAAGCTAAGTAAGGTAACACATGTTTTTAGCCTATTTTCTTAAGTTGATTGCGCAGATTGCTTTACAATCTGTACTTAATTTTTGTAGTTTAATTTGCGGTGCGTTGTTTATTTAGTAATTAATAGTTACTATAAATCGAACAAATTGACATGAGATAGATCTCTATTACTATATAGTACACCCTTGAATAATTGATCGAACCTAGCTTCGGCTTCTGTCGTCTGCATGAGGAACTGTATGCACGTTTTTCAACTCTTTAGGCGGCCGATAGATTTATCGTGTCTGCAAAGAATACTTAAAATACCTGAAATAAACATTATTTTGTCGGTTGCCAAAACATGGTGACATAGAATTAAGATGCCTTTTCTGTGAAGTCAGACTTTGATCTATGTCATCTGCAAACACCTTTTACTTTGATTATGGCAAGTAAGGCTCTAACTCAAAATTTACTGTCAATAGGATGTCTATACCGTTAGATTATACCCGATGGTAAAGATATTCACTTTTTGATTATTCTTTACATAAATGTAGACAAAATAGGGCAATATGTGAATTCGGTTCTTGATCAATTCTCGCAACGGTTACTGTTTTTCTTGTTCCAAGATACAAACGTCACTGCGTTGAACACACCAAGCGTATTTAACATTAAATACCTGTGCACTTATTTTTTTTTTTCTAAATAACATCGTCTTTTTGCATAAACTGAAATAAATACAAACTCAGAATACATTTAAGATGTATCAAATATGATGATAACCTAGCTTTCAACTCACCCATAACAATACTATATCATGTCCATTCAGCAATTAAGCACAACTTAGCTGTTTTAGAACTAAATCCTTGAATGAGCACTATCATCTCGTCCTAGTAGCAAGTGTGCAAAAGCACACGATTTTTCTTACAAAAAGTTCACATGACCTAGATTATATTCATGTATTCGTTATTTTAAAGAAATACTTTGGCTTTAGTCGTGTCGGGACTACTGGTGACGTCCTCGGAGTATATGAGTACAGAACTGATTAAACCAAGAAAGCACGTGAGTTAGTTTACCTGCCGCTGTATAGGAGTACTATTGAATGCTGCGACATATACCATTCAAACAATTCATTTATTCGAAGTTGCACCATTTAAAGACAGTGTTGACAGTGTGACAATTCTTTTCATTCATTCAGTGCGCTTATTTTTTCCTCTTGTCTACTCACATCTGCTTAACCGTTTCATCCCAACATAATTAGTGTTAAAAGCTTTGCAGAAATCAGTTTCAAGGTTCGTATTCATTGAAAATCCTTAGTTTAATTCTATGTGTTATTCTAGATTTTGACAGAAAGACAACTTCTAAATGGCTTAACCAAATGGGCCAACCAAATAGGACAAGCCTTACTTTCAAAATTTAGAAATTCAATTTGAAATCATGAGAATGGCTTTTGAATACGGAACCAGGCTACCAAAGTTTAACCGCATAGTTCCGATCACCTAAATAATCTTTCAATTGCAACTAATACTAAGCTTGTATTACAACAAACTGATAATATGTTAGATTTACTTAGGTCTGGAGCATATTTGATGTCATTTAAATGATATATAATACCTGTAGGTTAAAACTTATGAAACATGAATGAAATAAATAGATGCAAATACATTCTAGTGAAATAATAATCAAACAGCTTCGATTGGATCCAATGTGTACAAGGCTTCCTTAGAGAGTTGTAAACAACTCCTTCCAGGATTTAAGTGTAGTTTTTTTTTTTTTTTTTTTTTTTTTTTGTTGTTATGTTTTTTAATTCACAAATACATTTAAATCAACAAAGACAATGGCACAGAGGAGGAACGAGAGCTTGAAAAAACCCGCTGTAATCGAGGCGGTAAATCACCACTGTTTAATAATGTTAGAGCGTTTCGCGATTGTGTACTACGTATTCTAGGTCTTCGCACTAAAGTCGGACGCTGCTGTAGCTGTGTTCTAACCCTTGGCCGAGATAAACGTACTTGCTGAAGTCGTTGACGACTTACTGCCGGTCGAATATTTCTTTGTTGAGACAAAGTTGGCCTTTGTTGAGACAAAGTTGGCCTTCGTAGCCTATTTAGAAGTAATTGGGGAGTCCTGATATTTGCAATTCGGTTTCTTCGAAGAGACTGTCTAGGTTGAGAAGTACGAAGAGCTTGAGCGATTCGTCTTCTTTCTAGTAACCTACGTAGATCAGCGAGACTTATCGTTCTTCTTCGTGGAGATGTTGCAATTGATACAGCAGGTGTTCTCATGGTGTTTACGACTGGTCTTGTGCGTACTCTAGTTTGTCTTTGTAAAATTCTCGGCCTCTCCGGAAGTCGTTGCCGCTGAATCGATGGTAATGGTAAATTTTGCCTAATAGGTGCCAATGGCCTCCTTTGTATAGCAGGTTGCACATTACTTATCTGAGATTGCAATATGTTACCAATAGTTAATTCGTCTAAAATTCTTTCTGGTGTAAGAACAGTCGGGGCATCTGGCAATAGAACAGAACCAGCTGTTGGTAGCTGAACACCAAGACTAGACAGAACCTGCGCCAGATTGTCATTTTGAGATACTGGTATAACTGTTCCAACTGAGCCTGACGGTAGTTCTATTGTTTGCGTTGTAGGTACTCCACCATCAAGAAGCGACATTATCGAATTTCCTGGAATGCCAGAACCAGGCGTTAAATCAAGAAGTGGGTCTATTGGTAAAGTTTCTGCGGACTCTAAAAGGGATATCGGCAAATTTGTTCGACCTGATTTTAAAACATCTTGTAAGTTTAACCGACCAGGTGGCTGTCCTGGAATATCTATGGAAACATTCCTTGACTTACTTTGTGATGAGGATGATGAGGACGTAGAACTGCTATTACTGTTCGAACTTGATGATATGGAGATGTTTGGTAAGTCACTCAGATGGTCTCTATGGTGTGAACCACCCAGACGTCCGACAGCTGGTAAAACTCCAATGTTTCCAAGGGCTGTCAAGGTACCAACAGCGGAATTAAAACTTGGATTCTTAGCTATGTGTAGGTCTGGGACAGTATCAACACTGTGGAGTGCACCTTCTTGTAATGTACTGGGTGGGGGTAGTGGATTACCCAAATCGGTTAATATTGGTGCACTAGGTGGAGGTGCAGCAGGTGGTATGACTTCTTGAAAAACAGGTCCTGTTGGCGCTGGATTTGGTGTTGCCATGGTTGGTACTTGTGCATTGACTATATCAGCAACTCCAGCGATTTGACTGTGATGACCAGAATTCTGATGGTTAGCGGGTGCATGAATCAACTGAGAAATGAGTTCTGCTAATGAAGCCTGGGAAGTATCGGCTGGACCAGCCTGTATAGCAGATGATGGTTTTGGCGTGGTTTTCAAAGTAGAAGAATGAACGGTACCGGCAGGATGGTGGTCAATGATACTTATGTGTGGAAGAGAGTTAAGCTGTTGTAAGTCTATACCGGATATATTAGTGAGAAGGGGCGATGAATGTACTTGGTGTGAATGTCCATCTATCGGTCTATGTTCAAAAGCTTGTGGGAGTGGTGGGTTGGTCAATATGGTAGTTGGCGGAGTAATTCCAGATCCACCCAGAGAGACCGCACTTCCATCTCCTATTGTGGGATCAATAAACTGTAAAGTTTCAGGCGGAGCCGTTTGTTGCAGTTCATTGTTTATAGCTGTCAGTAATGGGTATGGGCCATTGTTACAAATGGTTCCAGTAAAGTCGTCCAATGCCATAGACCACACCATCATGCCGCCATATCCTTGCTTTTTTGTCCATTTTACCTAAAAAAGTGTGAGATCTATCTTTTTTTTTTTTTAAACAAATCCTATATTATTCTATTAACCTTTTTTTTAGTTTTTCAAGGTACCAGTCACTGAACAACGACAATCATTTTCTGTTTTTTTTAACTCTTAAATTTTGTCTTGTAAATAAAAATCATCTTGAGCAGATTAGGTAATAAAATGCTTTCAATAAGAGCAACAGAAAATGCTAGTTACAACGATATTCCCCTTTTGCACGAAGTTTTCAAAAGGTTTTCTTACTTAGGGGTCTGCCACAATTTGGATAGTTTGGTATTATTCCACCTTGTATTCTTTATGATATGGCTAATTAAGAGTTGATTATTAGATTGGAAAGTTGTGTAAAGAAGAAAAAAGCATAAAGTAAAACACGATACCTTTTCCCTAACACTCTGTTCATCATCATATCCAACCCATATATCGTTCTTGTACATGTAGGGCACCATATGTTCATTGTCCCATACTCTTACAGCACCATTTGCAAGCTCCTGGCAGACCTGAAGTAGGAAATTGTTTTAAATCAAGCACTTATTCGATTGATTACTGCATCTTGCCCCTTTCAACAGTATTTGAATCATATTATAATTATCGACTACTCACTTATACATGTGTGTCATGGGTTTCTCGAGTAGTAGGCTAAGGTTTTAAAGAACTATCCTACAACGAAAAGACCACTAAGGATCGCACTTGGGATGTTACGCTTTAAATCCTATAGCAGTACTCCTGAGTCAAAATGGATTTTGAATTGATGATATTTATAAAACCCATTGTATTGAAAAGAGAAAATGGCTTTTCCATCATTTTTTGTGGCGGTTGTCGCCACAGAGTCAACGAAAATTCCAAAATTCGAAAAAAAAAAAAATCCAAAATTCGAAACAAAATTCGAAAAATAAATAAGTCTAAAACCAAACTCATTGCCTATGATTCGGTTATGAACATACTTAATAACCGCCATAAAATTTCAGTTAACTCCATAAAAAGTAGTCCACCAAATAAGCTACTGCTTCTAAAGAAGACGGCTTAAACTAATTTTACTGATTAAAGAAGTGTTGATAGTGATTGATTTTATGCTTAAAAATGCATTCTAAGAGACAGTTAAGGTTGGCCAACTGTTATTGCATTCTGAAACATCGGCTAATGTCGGAATACTACGTACTTTTAACAATCGAATTGCCTCGGTAAGCTGCAGAGAATGGTCGGGCATTCACGTCAATTACCGCCGGACATGATTAAATCATCTTTAGCATTATTTCGTTTTAATATACAATGATACTTTATGAAGAATATAAATATTTTATAGGTGTTTTGTCGATTAATGTAACCGATAGATCTAAAAAAAAAAGAAACGATTTTTTTTAAGACTTCCGCACTCTCTCGCACGGTGAGAGTAACGAACGACAACTCTGCTCGGAGATTGAGACTTCCGGTGCAGAAGTTTGTCATGCAATTTCGCGACTCTACAATTAAGGCCGATTCACGCAAAACAGAAAGAAAGGCTGCCCAGTCTTACCCCGAGATCAGTTTTGACTGGCATAACTATGCTTGTGGATCGTTTGCCTGAGGCTTGTGATCATGTTGAAGTTGCCTCGACAGGTTATTGTTTGAAGGTTGGCCGACGTAGGTTAAATTCGATGTTCTTTCGAAAACAATGAGGGCGTGTCAATTTTGCCTTCTCTGGCCTGTTTCCTTCTCTTACGACAGCGTTGTTTGGGGAAATATAGAAAGGACACGGTGGATATTTTATCTGTGGAATGTGAATTTTGTTATGATAAATAATGTGACCCATATGACCCACCACGTCAAGAGGGATGGAACTGAGTTCAGGTAATTAAAATCTATCATATTTTCTTTTTATCTTTGTAAATTTTGTTATACCTGAGTTATTTGCTTAAGCCATTACCACACAATCCCTACTTTTGACGCCACTGAGAAAGAAGCCTTTAGAAACCATTATGGAAAGAGGAGAAAATGCTGGTTACCAGTACTTTCTCTTTTTCCCACAATGTTTTCTGCCCTTCACAAAACAAATTTGAAATTTTCAGTCACATTTATTTTGTCATGTGCAAATACTTAGAATTGGACAAACCTAACATTTTGTCGTTTGGTAATGAGTGAAAGTACCAATCCATGTACATGTGTCTGACTCACTTTTTCTGCAATAAAATATATTTCTCTACTCTTTACCAAATTTTACCTAATTAACTCAGGCCTGATTTTTCTGTTACGGTGAAGAGAAGTTTTTAACAATTACCATTCATTCCTACATTTAAGGTCACTAAAGAAAAAAAGCTATGAAAAACATTGTGGGAAAAGAAGAAAATAATAGTATCCTGCATTTTCTTCGTTTTACACAATAATTTCAACCCTTTTTGATACAAGTTTTACTAATTTGAAGATTTATTATGTTGTCTGCAACATCTTTCGATTATGACCAGTTATAAAAATTTTGTCTTCTGGTTATAGTTAACTCATTACCAAAGGACAAAATCTTACACTGGTTCAAATTGAAAGCATTTGCAGACGACAAAATAAAGGTGACTAAAAAATTGAAATTTGTTTTGGGAAGGATGAAAACACTGTGGAAAAAGGAGAAAATGCTGGTTACCAGCATTTTCTCCTTTTCCTACAGTGTTTTCAAAAGGCTTCTTTCTCAGGGGCGTCAAAAGTAGGGATTGTGTGGTAATGGGTTAAAGAGGGTCTTGTTACAAACCATTTTGGGTGGGGAAACATCAAAATATAGAAAATATGTACTGTGACAATTGTTTTATTGAAGTCGCAGGATCAGTTTGATTGGATAAATTAAATAAAAAATAAATTCTAAAAACTAAATCGGGCCCTTGTAAATTGCAAATTCTCCTCAGAATTCCATCTACTTCTTGTTTGTGACTGTGAAACAACATACCAATTCAAAGGTCTGCCAGCTACATTTGAAAATGGCAACAAAACCCATTCTATGGAAAATTTGCAATTTTGGTGGAATATTTTCACAAGTGTTTACAAGTAACATAGAACAATTAGTAATTATTACAGAATTTCTGGGCAGACTGGTGGATCATATATAATTTGTTATTTTCATTGTCTTTATGACCAAAGACTGAAATTTGAATTTTTTCACTGTTTGGTAGGTAATTCTAATACATTGTAATGCAATGAACTGTATTTCTATAAAACAATTTTTTTACAGCCATGATTGATAACCTGGTTGGACAACTTCCTGGCTGCTTATTGAAGCCACTAGTGATGCAAATATAAAGAATATGGAAGAGCAATTTGGGAGGTGCAATTGAATTACTTTCTAAGGAAATCAACCCAGATAGCAGCTAAGCAGGCATACATGGCAAAATACTGAAGGTTTTATATTTTTAAACCTTTTTTTTCATGAAAATAATAATTAATGCTCTGAGATAGGGAGGCAAAATGAAATTGAAATTCAAAATGATCAGCTGTCTTGATTTTTTGGCTATAAGGAATTATTAGATTCATTTTTCTAAACCCTTGAATTATGTAAATTAGATGCATGCTGTATTTTTTAACCCTTTACCACACAATTCGAAATTGTCTTTTTCAAATTGAAAGCATTTGCAGATGACAATTCAGATGTCTTATATCAGGTAAACTTTGCTTAAAATTGTGACTACTCTTGGTTATAAACACCTATTTACAAAGTGACTAATAGCATGACTTATTGTAACTTTTTGTTTGTACAAGTCAAAAAAATAGGTTTTGCCTTATGCACAGGAAAAATATTCATTCATTATCAACTTGAAATTATAGGTTCTTCTGAACTGGAAATATATGCAGGACATAACTTGAAATGCCATACCCATAGGCTGATGATTTTACTTTTCATGGTATTAAAATATGGTGTGAAAAATGAGAAAGTGTCCTGCACTGAAAGTTTTAGATCAACATATCTAGTAGGTAAAGGTTTGATTTGCGTAAACTGTGTGAAATATTTCCTTGACCATTCTGGACATAATAATTATGCCGAGCAATGCTGAGGATAAAAATAGAATATTGATTTATGTAAATGATTGTTACCTGGGTCAGGTTAAATGAAGTAGATAATAATGAGCATTTCATTTCAAATTGTGAAAATCATTAATATCACATACACTCATTTAGTAATCTGGCACTGTTTCACCACATGGCATAAACACAAAAAGATAAATATTTGTCAAAATATGGGCCATGCTCTATGAAAAAGAGACTTAATGCATTTCTTTGATCTATTATACCAAGCAAGGCATCAAATAATTATGGATCTATAAACTCCATTTTGTCTAACATTCAACTGAATCATGAAGTAGACTGGTCCATGGAAATACAGAAGATATTCAAACGGCAAACATTGTGGGCCCATGTCAGCCTGGGCAGACTACACAGGCTGACCTGGGTCTATTCTTTTTGCAGTTGCAGCTCCTTTTTTTTTTTATAGAGCATGGCTCAATTATATATGTACATATTCACAGGTATTGGCTATGATCAACATGACATTGTGGATACCAAACAGATTCAAGCTGCTGTGTGGAAACAGGTGAAATGGTATAGAAAGAGAATCAGACCAGAAAGACCATACCAAAATCAGACTAAAAAGATGTATACAATGCTTTTTGTACAATAGTGTTTTATTAGTATTTATAGATGATATTGTCTTTCTTCTAAATATTTTTTTCAAATGTTGTCATATTATGAATAAGAAGTTATCCATTTGAAACAATACTTAGACTGCAGTAAGCATTGTTATTTTTCATATTGGTAAGTCCCACTTTTGTTGTATTTTTATATTTTTGTAACTAAAGCCGGAAACATGACAGGAAACATGATTTGGTTGTCTGAGCAAATGCTTCTTTTTTTCACAATGCTTTCATATTAACTCATTACCAAACGACAAAATTTTAACTTTGTCCAAATCGAAAGCATTTGCAGATGACAAAATAAAATTGACTGAAAATTTCAAATCTGTTTTGCGAAGGGCAGAAAACACTGTGGGAAAAGGAGAAAATGCTGGTTACCTCCTTTTCCCACAATGTTTTCAAAAGGCTTCTTTCAGGGGTGATAAAAGTAAGGATTTTGTGGTAATGGGTTAAATATTTTCAAGTGGACATGAACTGTTTTCAGTCATTTAACTCCTTACCAAACGATAATATTTTAGACTTGTCAAAATCAAAAGTATTTGCAGACGACAAAATAAAAGTGACTGAAAATATGAAATTTGTTTTGAGAGGGGTAGAAAACATTGTGGGAAAAGGAGAAAATGCTGGTTAGCAGCATTTTCTCCTTTTCCCACAATGTTTTCTAAGGCTTCTTTCTTCAGGGTCGTTAAAAGTAGGGATTGTGTGGTAATGGGTTAATCTATGGTTACCAGAGTATTCGAATCATACTCCAGTGTGATTCATTGGAGGCTTTGCTGTGCAAAAAGTGTTCATGAATGTTTGTGCCCAATAATTAAGAATTCTTTGACTCATTTAACAATTACAAACCTATGACTTTCCCAAATTTAGAGCATTTGCAGCTGACAAATACTTATTGTATGGTAATCGGTTAAGCTACAGTAGTATTCCCCAGGGTTGCTTGCTATATTTTCCATTATGAACATTTATGCAAAGTCATTTGAAAATTCTCAAATGGTTGAACAACAGCTTTGATGAGACTCTTGACATTTTGATCTCCTTGACCGTGTATGAAAAAAATAATTATTTAATCTTACATATTGTTATTAATCTAAAGGCCAGTTTCTGGTCTTTGTTAATTTTAGATTTCTCTGTGTCTTAATATGACTAGGAACTTTCAGCCTGTCATTGTTATGCAAAAAAGTTTGTCTCAGTTGAGAATTATCTGCCAGTATTTACTTTTGCCTACCATGTATGCTGGGAAATCAGCTTTGCATGGGTGTCTTGTTAAAAGCTTTCTGCAGCATTACTGATATTGTGCACCAAGATTTGTATGTTAACCCATTACTACACAATCCCTACTTTTGACAACCCTGGAAAAGAAACCTTTTTGAAAACATTGTGGGATAAGGAGAAAATGCTGGTAACAAAAATTTCAAATTTTCAGTCACATTTATTTCGTTGTGTGCAAATGGTTTCAATTTGGACAAACCTAAAATTTTGTCGTGTGGTAATGAGTTAAACAGTCTTGACCGACATGCTTGTGTACCACAGTGAAATGGACAAAATCCTGTGGTTTCACTTGACTGGTTTAAATTGTAGATATAAATGTCTAAGCACTAATTAAGATTAACTTATCAATAAATAGTTTACGGAGATACTAAGTGGTGTGTTTTGAACTTAAGAATTGAAGATTGATTTTAGGTAACAGTTTTTATATATTTTTGTGGAAACGTCAGAGACAAATATCTCTGTGTATATTTCATGATACATGTACTGAGGCTAATGAAGCAACTGGTTTTCCAAACTCAACAATACAATGTTTCCTTAAATGTACATAGGATTAAATTTTTGCTGATAACTAAACAACGTGGAGAACTATATTATTGTGAAGATTTTCCAAATCATATGTCTCAAGATTTCTAGGTGAAGACAATGACAAAAAAAAATTACTTGGAATATGCAGTGTTTTTTGTTAGTGTTTACTTTTGTTTCAAACAGAATGTTTCAATGAACATAGACTCAGTACATGCATTGTTGACCACCTCGAAAAAAATCTCTCAAGATTATTTACTGAAAACATTGACAAAAATGCAATTTTGCTAAAAGTATGCAGTTGCTTTTTGTTAGTGTCAGACATATCTGTTAAAACAGAAAGACTGGGCCTAGATTCAGTGGATGCATTATTGATTACATGGAAAAATATATCAGGATTATCAAGGTGGAAACATTTACAAAAATGCAATTTTGCTTGAAATATGCAATTGCTTTTTGTTACTGTTGACATATCTTTTAAACAGAATGACTGAGCTTAGATTCAGTAAATGGGTCATTGATTACCAAAAAACAATAGTGTCTAATTTTTGTCTTGTTATAAGTTTTAATCAAAGAGGGAAGCTTCAGCGAGCTGATGTTATTCTTAAAATGCTTCGATTAGGTCAAGCAGATCACATATTCAGCAACTTCTGCAGATATTTGAAAATTAGTCTGTACATATTTGATCGTGTGAGATTTTAGTCTACATTGATGTCTTTACCAAATTGGAAAGCATAAATAAAAAGCTGCGTTCTTGCCAAAACTTGTAAAATTGTAGGTGATAAAATTATTCAGGTGAAAACATGGACAGAAATGCAGTTTAGCATGGAATATGCTGTTACTTTTTGTTGTTCACGTTGACATATGTCACCTGATAGTAAAAAGCATAGATCGGAGAACAAAAAAAAAAAAACTACTGAGACCTGTAGTTTGTTTTGACAGATTTGTGTAATTACAAGGCTCAGAGTTGGTCTTGAGTACTTTAAATCAATGGGTATTTACTATTGTATTCCTTATGTGTATATACAGATTATTTAATTTACTAACAGCATGATGATCATTGAGTAGTTAGTTAATGCATTTGGTCGATAGATTAGGGACATACTGTTTTAAAGTTGTTCAGTCTTAAAGCTGGATATTTTGTTTAGTAGCTCTTTTACATGCCAACAGGTTATTGCACGACCATTGTAGGCGAATAATTAATCCTTTACCAAACAACAAAAGTTTAGATGGTCCAAATTCAAAGCACTTGCAGACAACAAAGTAAATGTTGCTAAATAATTGAAATTCGTTTCCAGCAGGGTAGAAAACATTGTGGGGAAATGAGAAAATGCTGGTTACCGGCTTATTCTCCAGTCTCAAAATGCTTTCAAAAGACTTCTATTTCAAGGTTGTAAAAACCAGGGATTGTTTACACTTACAGTAGTTTTGTTCAGTAAGCACCTCCATGTATATTTCATGATACATGTTATCAGGCTAATGAAACAATTTGTTTTCCAAACTCAATGACACAATGTTTACTTGGATGTACATCAGTAAAATTTTTGCTGATGACTTAATATGCATATCGTGAAGAACTATGTTCTTGTGAAGAATTTCACAATCATCTGTCTCAAGTGTAAGATGGAAACATTGACAAAAAATCAAATTTGCTTGTAATATACAGTTGTTTTTTATTTGTGTCGATACATTTTTTAACTCTTTACCACACAATCCCGACATTTAAAGATGTTAACAAAGAAGCCTTTTGAAAACATTGCTGGAAAAGGAGAAAATGCTGGTAAAATGCTACCCTTTCCAAAAAAAAAAGTTGAATATTTAAGTCACATTTATTTTGTTGTCTGCAAAGTATTTCAACACAGACTGGTTTAAAATTTTGTCGTTTAGTAAAAGAGTTAAGCAGAATGATGAAGTTTAGATTCAATAAATGCGTGACTGATTACCTTAAAAAATATGTCCAGGATTATTCAGGTGAACACATTGACAAAAATGCAATTTTGGTAGGAATATGCATGATTACCTCGAAGAAATATCCAAGATTATTAGGCCTAAATGAAAATATGGACAAATATGCAATTTTGCTTGGAATATGCAGTTGTTTTTTGTTAGTGTTGACACATCTGGTTAAACAGAATGACTGAGCTTAGGTCCAGTGAATGTGTTATTGATTAACTGGAAAGAATAATGTCTAATTTTCTGTTGTTGTTTTTTTCTTTATTTTTATTATTATTTGAAGTTTGTGCTCGGTGAAGTTGAACTTGAAAAAAAAATTATAGTCATGGGGGTAATATTTCTGACATTTGTTACTGTATAGTTTACATTTAAATAAATACATGTACCAGGTGATAAGCAAAACTGTTTTACCTGTTTTGTAATACCCACAGCAAGCAAAGTTTTAGGGGGTAATGCTGGGGTCACCTTGTCCATCAGTCTGTCTATCGTTTCACCTCGAATTTTTCACCCGGGCTTTCAAACTATAAAAGCTATCAACTTGAAACTTCATACATTGGCAGAACACATTATGGAGAAGTGCAGTGCATAAGAACCAAAACTGCCATTCATGTTTTTTGTGTTATTGCCATTTGTTGATATTCAAATGGAATTTTTGTCCAGTCCAGGCCAGAACTTCCTAGCTGTTGAAGCTCAAAACTTATATCCCCCACATTATGATTGGGTGGTATAAAAGGAGTCAGCTTGTCTGTCTGACCAAAAACTCAAGATCAACCAGACAACCGCCACAACAGTGCCTTCAGCGCTTTGATTTACCTTAAGAAAGCGGGCCATCAATTTTTTACCTTAAGAAAGCCATTGACATACTCAAGGCTTATAGACGTTGAACTGAGGCTGTAAGACATCCATAGCAATGAACACAATAAAACACCACTTTTCGCTTGTAGCAGGCCAATTACCTAGCTCCGTATATACGTAGCTGGATAACTGGCCTGCAACAAGCCAAAAGGGGCATTCGGACATTTGCATAAAGTGTCGTCTCGAATCAGCCTACACAAACCGCGCAGACTGATCCGAGACGACACCTTACGACCACATTCGATTCTGTATTACAGAATACTTGCAAAGAAAGTAAAGTAAATAAGAACGGAAAGTACCGCCTTGGATAAGACTGCGCGTACTTCGCAGGCTGACCAGGGATGATATGCTATGCATATGTGCGAATGCCCTTTTTCGCGTTGCAGGTCATGTATAAAATCACAACTTACTTCATAGTACGCCATAAAACCATCTTCTTTTGTGTAATTCCCCATTCGCCCAGCTCCAATTGATGTCGCTCCAAGCCCGTTGTTTAGTGGGTTCTCCAGTTTAAAGCTTCTTCCGTAGAAACCGAGACCGACTATAAGTTTGTGTTTTGGGGCTCCCTTTCTCGACCAATAGTTAAGAGCCCATTCCTGAAATGGGTACCATTAAGAGAAGCATAGTCAAATATATTGGTTGGGTAGACTTGCTCAAGGATAGGTACAATCTCACGTTAATTTTTTTGAGTAACACCAATCCTTTCTATGCTTTGATTTTTCTGCTTCTAATTTGGATATTTCCCACCGATCTCGTGCATGTAGGCAACAAACAAAATTAAGCTTTGAAAACATTCTTAATATAGAAAGAACATCCGGCTTATACAGATCGCATTTTCTTCTTTTTGTCGGTGTTACTACTGTGTGCGATTAAAGATAAAACCAATTATTTGAGCCACACATATAATTATTTCTCTTGCTAAATGCTTTATATATAAATTCCAAAAGAAAAAGAAAAAAAATCTTGACTTTATCACTGATATCAAATTTAGATCAGTATTGACGATATTCGGAGTTTCATCAGCTATTTTAGAAGGGAGCCCTTTAATATAAAGTTTTCGGATGTATAAAACCATTCAAATCATCATAAAGCTATGGCTGCATGATATCCATTTGGCTAAACAACAGACTTAAGCCAAAGCTAAAATAGTCCTATGAAATTTTACAGATAGAAAATGTTTTGGACCGTGTCGGCCTGCACGTCCTGGGCAGGCTGATATGGGTCGATGCTTTTTCCAAATGCATTAAACCCTCTTTTCACAGAGCATGGCGTATTGAAAGATATGAGACATTCTTATATCAAGATCCCGAAGATTTTGTGTAAATCATTTCTTAAAAATGTGTCTTAGTTATACTGACCTCGAGAACTAATACATCTTACCGTACCTTGCAATCAACTCAAAGCTCTATTTAATATTTTGTTCAGCATTTTTTTCTGTTTCATCTTTTCTGTTTATATTTTCACGATAAGAATCATGATTGATGTATGAACACTGTGTCAACACTTTGTATTGAATTGTTTCAAGTTGTATTGGGTAAATTACTGGTTACAAAGCATGTCCAGGAAATTAAAATTTTGCCCTTTGTCCATTCAACATGTTTAACCAAAAAACATCCAGGTATATTTGCACCAATTGAAAATCATTTGCCGAAATTATTAGCAAAAAAATTAAGACCTACAATGTTCAGGTTCACATCCGGTCCAGTTTCGCTGCGTCTTGGAAACAGAGGGCTGTTGTGACCAGTTTTTGGTTCCCAGGATCCGTGCAGGTCATAGGTCATGACATTGATAAAGTCTAGACTCCTGAAAGTATTCCATATAATGAATTGTTTTTGAAATTAGTGAGTTGGCACATTCATTGCTTTAAAACATTTTTGTCACTTTGAACAGCATAAGTATGTTCTTTTTACTAAGAATATTTTTTCGATAATGCCATGATGAATACCAGCGTAATGAAAACGTTTCGGACAACAGACCTGTTAGATTATTTATGAGCCATGATCTATGAAAAATGTTACTATAATATATGCAAAATATACCGACCCATGTCATCCTGCGCAGTCGACGCATGTTACGCTGGGTCGATACGTTTTGCCATTGGTCATTGTCTGCCATACCCAAGGACTACCCCAGCCCATGATGCAGTGGGTTGTTAGTCAAAATAGGTATTATGGATCCATAGTCATAATGATGACGTGTTTAGTATAACTAATAATCGAGATGCATTAATTAACCAATTACCACACAATACCTACTTTGGACGACACTAACAATAAAGCCTTTAGAAAACAATGTGGGACAAGGAGAAAATGCTGGTAACCAACATTTTCTCCTTTTCCCACAATGTTTTATTCCCTTCACAAAACAAATTTCAAATTTTCAGTCACTTATTTTGTCGTCTACAAATGCTTTCGATTTGGACAAACCTAAAATTTTGTCGTTTGGTAATGAGTTAAACCCCCTTGTACAATATAATAACTCATTTATATTATTTTATTTCCTGATGTCCAGAGGAGTAATCGATTTACTAAAAGCAATATTTCAGAACTAAAATTTGTTCTAAGACCACTTATTAAAATGGTCTCCATCTACCTATACTATTTTATCTGTAGCTTAGGTTTGTGTAAAGGACTAAGAGATAAGTTTATTTCATGCTTTCCGGTAGGATATCGAGAAATAGCAATGAAAATATTTTTCGATCTTACACTGGTACCAACAGTGAAAATACCGATTTTCACGCTCTTGTTGCCTAGGTAAATTGCGCGTGCGTCACAACCAGATGGAAAATATGACGTCATATACCTTACATTTCTCGCGCTTGACGTAATATTGTAATGCGTTGCTATGCGGGAGGGGTACTCCAAGGGGAATAACGGAAATGAACTGTACTGGATTTGAATAAAGCTCCTCCGAGAAAGGGTTAAAAGTATGAAATAAATAGAATATTTGATTTTTTCGGTGAAAGATCGAAAATTATTTCATCGAGTGAACACCATCGGTAATATTTTCAAGTGTGGCGCAGCCACATGTAAAAATATAACCGATGGTGTTCACTCGATGAAATAAACTTCGATCTTTCACCGAAAAAAACAAATATCCTCTATGTATTGGCGCAGACAAAATGAGACAGTCTAGGTCTGTATATCTGGACTAAGGGACACGTGTATTTGCGCAGACAAAATGAAACGGTCTAGCACACCTGTAATCCATTAAAAGAATTAAACTATTTCTAATGACAGAAGTACCAAAATAACGCCTCATTACGGGCTGCAATTCGAACGATCTAATTAAAGCGTCATAAAGGTTTTATGCATTTAACCATGCAAGGATATTTCTTCAGTTTTTCGTGCATTTGGGTCAAAGTAATGGGCATTGAATATAACTTATTTAAGGTAGATTTCATAAGATAGCATTATCTAAGTAATTATCAGCAATGCGTTTTCTTTTTAAATTGCTTCTCTATTTACAGCCAACTGAAAGACCCCATCCTATCCAATTAGGTCTTATAACCTTTTACCAAACGACAAAATTTTACACTGGTCCTAATTGAAAATTAAACGTAACTCAAAAGTTGAAATTCGTTTCCAACAGTGTAGAAAACATTGTGGGAAAAGGAGAAAATGCTGGTTACCAGCATTTTCTCCTTTTCCCACACTGTTTTCAGAAGGCTTCTATTTTATTGTCGTAAAAACCACGGATTGTTTGGTAAAGGGTTAAAGGAAGAGAAAGGTTTAGACTTATCAGTGCTGAAAGCGTTTGCAGACGACACATCAAGCGTATCTGAAACGATTGTATCTGTCTTCGAAAGGGTAGGATATTGCACAGGTAAAGGCGAAAATAACAATAACCACCATTTTTACCTTATCAGACAGGGCTTTCATATAAGTTCTCTTCTTACGGATCACAACGAGGAAGGAATCGTAAAGTATAAAGATTACAGTAAAGATTTTCACTACCTTGTTTTAACATTTTTGTACCTGATAATTTTCTTCCCACACCATTATTTTCCACATTTTCATTATCTCACACTTGATTTTGAAAGTATTGAACAGATTTTTTTTCATATAGCAATCACACTTTGCCATGAAAAAAGAAAAGCATTAATACTGAAATCGATAAATCATTCATAGACTTATAATCATGTTACTCAGTATACCTTTAGTATTAGGGTAATGTAATATTTGGCCTACACCGGTATTGCCAAGGGTCAAGGACTATACATTACAATTGCATTGCAGAATATTCTAAGTCTAATCTTCAGCTACATCCTCTGATCAAACGGCAAAATGACTGACAAACTTCAATGGCGATACCTTCAGGTTCAGAAATTCTGACAAAACAGTAAAGAGTGATGATCAGTAGGTTCTATGTAGTCTGATCTTGATCTAAATTGCCAGTTAAGGTAATTAAGCAATGCTCTTGGAAAAGGGTTTTTTAACGCATTTTCGCAATATGAGGTACACCAAGCAACTTGATGCATCATAAAGACCATTATTTTCAAAACATATTGATCATAAGGCAGAAAGGTCCTTGCCATGCAGAATACTTGAATAACAAAACGTTTCGACCCAGGGCAAGCTTTGCGGACGGCACAGGTTGACCTGGGTCGATACCCTGTGCAGCTTTTTACATTTAACTCCTTTTTCAAGGAGCACATCTCAATTAATGTTTGCCCTTGGCATCCCTCAGGCAGCATCAGAGCTGTAAAGAATACCTTGCGACCTTTGGAATGTCGAAACCAGAGTCGATGTTTTCCTGTCCTGCTGGGACTGCGGCAGACAAAATAAGTTTTGGTCGACCTGTATGATAAGCATCCTGTTCGAAAGCTGTGGCCAAATCCTGTTGAAAAAAAGAATAAAAAGTTAGCTTTTCAACTTATCAAAATGAAATTAATGTGACCCATAACGCAAGAAAGGGCCTATGGGAATTGGGAAAAGTGTCAACTCTGGTCAGACTATGCGAATTGCGCAGGCTGACCTGGGTTGACTCTTTTCGCTTCAATGACATTTTCTGTATGAAAAATGGTCATTGTACCTTGTTATGCTATCAATTTTGAATTATCAACTTCAACTGACGTGCACTATCGTTGATCTGTTTTCATCTACTTGATGTACAGAATGCCAAAATGGTCCCTTTTTGCGTGATGGGTCACAAATAATTATCAAAATTAATAATTATTGTTTCTTTTATTCATCCACATAATTGCTGAACAGATTAAATAAACTCAAGAGTGTGCAGCAGGACTACAAAAAGTTTCAATTTCAAGTCACATTTTTTTGCGGCATCGTATCAGACAGTCTAGAAACAACATTAACCTCTACGCTTATGTAGTTTGATCTTTATCCAGGTCAGATTTTGCAGCCTAAAACAATTTATGTTAGGTTATTACTTTGAGAAGTAGCACAAAATTTTGTTTGTCCTCAGGTCTACCGCCTCTCTGGGTTGGGTATTCCCAATCTATATCTAGCCCATCGAAGTTCCTCTCTCTCAGATAGTGCTGTGTATGGTTAACAAACTCTTGTCTGGATTGCGCCGTGAACGCCATGTTGCTGAATGGTAAACTGCCGGCATTCCATCCGCCGACGGCGAGCAAGGTCTTCAGGTGCGGGTGTTGTTTCTTGAGATTGTTGATTTTGGCATACCTGTAGTTTGACATATATGTAGGATCTGACTTTAGTTGATTTTGAAATAAAATTTAATCAAACGAGTCTACATAAAATGTCATTAAGCGAGCCTCTGGCCAGCTTAATAACGTTTTTTATGTGCAAGTTTAATAATTTTCTACCTCAAAAGCTAACGAGTATCAGATTCTTTTTATCAAGTAACTGTATAACATGAATTATAGTCCAAAATGTTGATGTATCAGGGGCATACATGCATAATGTGTAGTGAAATTTACATGAAGCCTAGATGTGCTTCTTTGACAGGTACATTACGAACGAAAAATATATAGTTCCAAAGAAAATTTGCATATATTGATTTTTTTTTTTTGATCTAAAGATGGTTAAATTAATAGGTTTATCATGATTAAACTAGGTCAGCAATGCATAATTATGTAAGTTTTGCGTATCTCTAGATGTCATACCAGGTTTCGAACTAGCAACCACAAGGCCACAAGTCCGATACTCTTACCACTGAGCTACCAGTGTGGGCTAACATGATTATGCAATGACTTGCCAAGTATAATACTTTGGGTGATGCATTATACATTTTGTTTTGGTTTTTTTTCAGATTACGGCTTACATATAATTGGTTTTAAGAGTCATTCGGACATGTGCGTAAAGTGTCGTCTCGGATCCGCGCAGGCTAATCCAAGACGGCACTTTGCGACTACATTAGATTTTGTGCTACAGTAGACGTGCGCAAAACAGAAAATTACATAAAAAAGGACAGTGTCGTTTCTGATTAGCCTGCACGGAGTGCGCAGGCTGATCTGACACGACACTTTACGCAATTGTTCGAATGCCCCTTTTCTTGTGTTGCAAGCCAATGTAACGTTATTTGATCATGTAAGTACAATTCCAAAACATAAATTAAAGTCATTGTTTTCTCTCTGTGTAACCATTGCCATGTCTGATCGATATTCCTATAGGTTATCCATCCGTATTTTTCTTTTTTAAAGTGAAGCGTTAATGAGGCAAATTTGACCGATTTCAGAAAATCTCATTTTCGAGAATCAAACTTGTATTTCCAAACCATCATACGTGTTACAGCATGTGTTTTCCCAGTTACTTTCAATAAAAATTGAATTGATTTTTTTCAACCAATAGAGTATCCTTTCTCTGGACGTGACTTGTGAAATATAAATGTGATCTGTTTTCTGTCATTTGAAGAGTCCATACATTGCATTTACAGAAGATGCATGTTTTGTTAACTCTTTGTTTGTACTCGTATCTTTCAATGTCAAATGGTATAAATATGAATTTGGGTTTTACGACTCTTTAAACAGTTTTCAAATAAATCACGGCGACAGCTCACTTATTCGCGTGTTTCCCGAATTTTGACCTGTAATGTATTACTTGTTTGAGGCTCCGCAATGCCTTGCATTTGGGGCACTTCAAACAGTTCAGAGCCAGGATGTCCTTATTACAACTTGAAAACCCTACCTCTTTTTCAACAGTTTTTACCGTTATATATTATGTCAAATGTAATTATAATGTATTAGATCTAATTGAAATTGAGAAAAGAAGGAAAAAAAAGACAAGTTCTTTCTTGGACGAAATAAGAAGATAAACGAGTTTGCACTGTATAAGTCACTACCTAATTTTATAGCAGGTAATACACAATAGATCTATCCTCGATTTCAAATGTCAGACCTAGTTAGAATTTTCTTTACCATATATTTACATACTGTACGTAGTTTACAAGGGTCTGGAAAATTTAATTAAGCGAGTCTTGGTGATCTTGATAAAAATTTTCTCGACGAGTTTGATACAGTTTTGCCTAAAAGAATGAATAACAGATGTTGTTTATCACACGAATGATCATAATATGTGACAACATGGTCTCACATATGCATGTGTATTTAATCCTGTAGCTGCTTAGTGTCACTCACTGACCTTGTGTGCAACATTTGCAATAAAGTTGTTTGGGTTTTAAAATCGGCTTGAACATTTCATTTCACTTATATGGTAGGATAATGGTTGTTTAAAAAAATATATGCAGATTTGATATTCTGATTTCTTTTACAAGTTTTAATTAAAAAAAAAAAAAAAAAAACTGTATAATAATTCAATATTACATGTAGATCTAGTTGTTTTCACGAACATTGGCGAGTTCTGATTGGATCATTGTTTTTTTTTTTCTTTTTCGTAGCTCCATAAAAAAAAAAAAAAAAACAGCAGTGCCGGTGTAATGCAGAGAAATGACCATCCCCTACAAAATGACCCATGAGTCATTTCTCTACGTAGAGGAATGACCCGGGTCTCTATTCTACACAAAGAAATGACCACAATGACCTTGGTCATTCCTTTACGTAGTGAAATGACTATGACTTCCGAGGTCATTTCTCTACACAAAATAATGACACGGTTCATTTTGTGCGGGAGGGTCATTTCTCTGCATTACACCGGGACTACTTTTGCAGTCAAAGTAATGTAAAGAAACATGTATACCATATTTCATAATGGTTTTCTTTCTGATTTCGAATCCAAAGTTCAACCTGCTACACTAGCTGAATCTGTTTTCTCTAAATATTGAAAAAAAATATCCAACAGTATTTTTACTAGAGAGCTGAAAACCCATTGTCGCTTTGTATTGAACTTCTAATAATAAATCTACTGAACCTGCAATTGTCCAATACTGTAATGACATCGCCAAATTACGTCATTTTTACGTCATGAGCCAGAAGTTTTACCGCGCTATGAATTATGAATTAAATGGATATTAGACTATATAAATACGCAATGTTATATTTTCAATAAAAAAAAAAGCAGTAAGTATTTTTTCAAAAGCATATAGATCTATATGTTGTCTGTGATATTGAATTATACGGAATAAAGATATTTTTTGTTTTTGTTTTTCATGGAGGTATGAAAATTAAAACCTTGTCATATTTTTGTATGAAACTGCTTCGCGGTTTCATACAGTAGACTATGATTAGTTTTTTTCATACTTCCATGGAAAAAAAATATCTTCGTTCCCTAAATAATGGCTTGGTTGACATTATTCATCTCTATCACGTTTTAACTTTTGTAAAAAAAAAAAAAACGCGTTTTATCGACCTTCGGAAAACTGAAGTCTTTTCATGCAATGTGGGATAAGGAGAAGATACTAGGAACCAGCATTTTCTACGTTTATAACATTGCTTTCTACATATCCAAAGATAGCATTTCAACCACATTTTATTTATCGTCAGCAAATGATTGAAATTTGAACAAATCTAAAATCTTGTCGTCCGGTTAAGGGTTAATCTTTTGGTTTCATTTAGCTTGTGGGAAAAGGAGGAAATGCTGGTAACATGCATTTTCTCCTTTTCCGCTAATACATTCCACCCTCTCAGAGTCAGAAATCATCATATTACCAAGATTTAATTTGTTGTCTGCAGATCCTTGGAATTTGGTTCAGTAGATCTACAAACATTTGTCGTTGATTTATCTTTTTACTTTTTTTCACAGTCTTTATTTAGATGTTTTATGTTGCCACAGATTTAAGCGGTAGGAATTTCTAGCTACAAAAGATGGCAATTAGAACATGATTTATCCCAAATTAAGGACAAATTAGAGAGAACTGATCGTGACATATACTAATCTTTTTCACTACATGACTTTAACCTTTCATCATCGGATAAAAATCTCATTTGTCATTATTGTAATTTTATTTTATTGACCTGTCAGATTTTTTATTGTTTTCTTTTTTAGGGGAAAACAGATTTCGTACGGCTTTTCAGGATTAGATTAAATTTACATGACCTAAACTATCAGTAGAAGAAATATAATGGAGAATGTAAACAAAGATCAGACTTTGCATATAAACAAGTTGATCTTACTTTAGACTGTGTTAAAAAGCAAGGACAGAATGGAAGTTTTTGATAAGGTTTAACGACGATTAGTGATAAAGCTGTGAAATCTTCACACGATGCCATGCAGTAACCCGATTGGGATATCGTCAGTTTACTTCAAAAACCTCGTAACATCAGCTTGTTTCAAGCTGTAGATCTAGTTAGGAGTTTTTTTTTTAAGTAAACCGACGATTTAACATATTTCAGTTTTAGTCTCGTGAATTAATTCCTATCATTTTATGCATTCCGGTAGGTTATCGAGAAATATCGGTGAAATAGTTTTCGATATTTCATGGTTACGACCGTGAAAATATTGATTTTTATATTCTAGTAACCTTGGTAAAATCCGCGTGACTCACAATCAGATGGGAAATATTACGTCATTTACTTTATATTTCTCGCGCTTGACGTAATATTGTTATGCGTTGCTATGCGGAGGGAGTACGCTACTGGGAATAATTGAAAAGAACTGTGCTGGATTTTGATAAAGTTTCTTCCAGAAAGGGTTAAAAGCATGAAATAGAAATATATATATAGAATATTTGTTGGCTTTGGTTAAAGATCGAAATTTATTTCATTGAGTGAAGATATTATCGATGATGTTCACTCGATGAAATAAATTTCGATCATTAACCCATTACAACACAATCCCTACGACCATGAGAAAGAAGCCTTTAGAAAACATTGTGGGAAAAGGAGAAAATGCTGGTAACCAGCATTTTCTCCTTTTCCCACAATGTTTTCTATCCTTCACAAAACAAACTTCAAATTTTCAGACACTTTTATTTTGTCGTCTGCAAATGTTTTCGATTTAGACAAGTCTGAAATATTGTTGTTTGGTAATGAGTTAACCAAAAAGAAAAACCCGATATCCTGTTGGTTGAAAGGTAAGGATGGAATTTACAACCAGAAACTGGCACATAAGTGAAATGAAACCTTTAAGCCGACAACAAGAACCTAAATGTTGCTATTTCAAGGTATTCTGGGGGAATAGTATCTCCGTATTGATCAGAGCATGTAGATCTAAGATCAGACTGGGAAAGATCTTTGGGCTGCGTGAAACACCCTGAGGGTTACACATGTCTTGATTCTCGTAGATTTAAACCGAAATCATTGTATGATTAACTCTTATTCTGTTCCCCGATAGGGTACTTTAATTTCACTTGGCTGACAGTTTTCGAAAATGTTTATGCAAAAAAGACTAGTTTTTTTTTTACAAGTATACGAAAAGGGCCTACTTATTTCATGCTTTCCGGTAGGATATCGAGAAATAGCAGTGAAAATATTCTTCCACTGGTACCACCAGTGAAAATACCGATTTTCATGTTCTTGTTGCCTAGGTAAAATCGGCATGACTCACAACCAGATGGAAAATATAACGTCATTTACCTTACATTTCTCGCGCTTGACGTAATATTGCAATGCGTTGCTATGCGGGAGGGGTACGCCACGGGGAATAACAGAAAAGAACTGTACTGAATTTTGATAAAGCTCCTTCCAGAAAGAGTTAAAAGCATGAAATAAACAGAATATTTGTTGGTTTTTGTTTTTCGTTGAAAGAAATCATCGGTAATATTTTCACGAGTGGCGCTCTTTTACCTTTTTTTGTATTTTGCAATTAAAGACCCGTTTTTCCTTGGTTGTGGATTATGTCTCGTTTAGACAGTTTTGGGGTCGTCTGAGAGACGATTCTACGTTCATTAGTTTAAATTTTATAAATAAATGACAGTAATACCATTTTCTAGAAAAATGTGATAATTTGAACATGTATACGAATAATGAGACTGTCAAGTACTTGTTTCAGTTTTTCATAGCTATCCTTACTTGCAATAAAGACGTAAATGATAGCAACAAACTAGATTCGATTTATCGATTTCTTGTGACATCGACTTTCAGACACTATTTATCACATACGGGTAAGAACATGTTATTTTCTGATTCCTGAAGTAAGTGTTTTCCCTGGAAGTGCATAGAATGTATATACACCCCTTAATTTGTGAACAGATCTATATTATTCAAGTCGGCATAATGTCACAAGCGTGGTTAAATAATTCTTTGATAGCCGTAGCTTACTTTCAATTTAAGCAGTTTTTATTGAGAGAGAGAGAGAGAGAGAGAGAGACAGAGAGAAAAGAGAGAGAAAAGAGAGAGAGGGAGAGAGAGAGAGAGAGAGAGAGAGAGAAAGAGAGAGAGAGAGGAAAAATTGCTTTATTTAGGTATTTTTTGTTAATCATTTTAAGTAAAGTTAAGTAAATCTACTTTTCGTCTAGTTTTTTAAATAAAATTTGAAGCTGACAAATACATGTACATGGCAGATGACAGTTTTTACAAATTTAAAACAAGGTTTGTAACATTCTATAGTAGTAGACAGACGGACGGACAGACAGACAATTAGAGTTTCTCTGTTGCGATTTGTCTCAGAATGCTGCCAGTGCCGCAAGGGCCGTAACCAGCACCAACCAGGGCCGACCAGGACTTTCTCATGACTCACAGAACACTAAGTCTTAACTCATTACTAAACGACAAAAGTTAAGGTTTGTCCAAATGGAAAGCATTTGCAGACTTGCAGACGACAAAATAAAAGTGACTGTTTTGTGAAGAGTAGAAAACATTGTGGGAAAAGTAGAAACAGCGTTTTCTGCTTTTCCCACAATGTTTTCTAAAGGCTTCTTTCCTGTCATCAAAATTAGGGATTGTGTGGTAATGGGTTAAACTACCAAATAACGGGGACCCTAGCTGTCGAGGTAAAGAACATACAACTACCACTAAATACATACATTCCAATGGACCACATCGTTCTATCATCGTTGGACTCGTACGCGGTCAGTTTGTTTCCGTCTAGTTTGGCGAAAGCGTAGATTATGTGGGAACACAATGCTGGGTTTATATTTTCAGGAACAAATTTTCCCCCATCCGGACGGTATTGGGACCAGTTAGTGTAATAACACACCCGTAAAAAACACGCCGCTGTAAAGATAACGTCAGCTCGTTTAGGGAAAAAACAATGTAAACAATTTCTTTCGACGTCAGAAAAAACATAGGTTCGATTTCTAAGGCTGAGTAAGGCTTGAATGGACAAGTAGATGGATATGATCTAAGATCAGACTACACGTGCTGTGATGTCTGATCATTGATCTAGGCCAGAAGTAAATTCAGGTATTTTCGCATGATGAATATGTGAGCTGTCGCTCTAATATGACTGAAATAAAGTTGAAAGCGGTGTAAAATACCATTCAATTCAATCAGTGAAGAGTTTCTGCTCCCCCCCCCCCCCGCCTCCCCCCCCCCCCAAAAAAAAGCATATTGAGCCGAGCGAAACGGCCCAGGGTCGAAAAAATATAGGGAGAAAAGGGGGAAGAGGGGAAAGAGAAGGAGAAAGCGGCCTATCGGCTGAACTTTTTTCAGGGGAGAAAACTACGATTTAGTTTATTACATTTCTATCAGTACGAGTAGTTTTCCTTAAAAGTAATGTTTAATTCATTCATGGAATTCATATAAAACTTACCAAATCTAATGAATGTTAGAAGTAAAACTGTTATGGCCTGACCAATCTTCATCATACAGATACCTATGTCCTGAAATTAAACATATGGTAGTGTCATTAATTTTGTAAGCGCTAACACCGTTATATATTGCCTGCAACACGCAGAAACTGGCATTTGGATGTTTGCGTAAAATTTCGTCTCAGATCAGCCTGCGCAGTCCACACAGGCTAATCCAAGACGGTACTTCACGACTACATTATTAGTTGTACGGTCAGGTGACAGGGGACTTGGAAACTTGTTCACGGCTGTGGTGAATCATGTCGCCCCGAACCGAAAGCAAGGAGGCAACATGATAATAATTGGAGTGCAACACGCAAAAAGGGTCATTCGGACATTTGCGAAAAGTGTCGTCTCTGATCAGCGTGTGCACTCCGCACAGGCTAATCCGAAACGACATTTTCCGATTTTATGTGATTTTCTGTTTTACGCAGATCTACTGTAACACAAAATCTAATGTAGTCGTAAAGTGCCGTCTCGGATTAGCCTGCGCGGACTGCGCAGGCTAATCCGGGACAACACTTTACGCAAATGTCCGAATGCACCTTTTCGCGTGTTGCACTCCATATGACACAGCCGTGAACAAGTTTCTAAGTCCCCTGCCACCTGACTGTACAACGAAGTTATTATACTGCAAAGTCTTACCTTTTCATAGTGCGTTAAGCGAAATTTTCGAGTATGCTGACGAAAGAGAAATTCCCTTCTGAGTGCCCCAATTCAATGAAAACTGACGTCACTGGAAACTGACGTCACTAAAACGTGCGGTTTGGTGCATAAATGTGCTTTCTGGTGATTGATCGACGCCGCTATTTTGGATGTTGTGTTGCACGTGTAGTGATGTTTACAGGGCACTCAAAAGGGAAACTGGCTCTACCTGTTTTTCGCCAGGGAACAAGATATATATGAGCCCGGCATGTTACCAATCAGATCACGAGAAATTTCTTTGCGGTATAATAATAGATTTTGTCCCAAAATAGACTTTCACAAAATAGAAAATTACATAAAACGGAAAATGTTGTTTCGGATTAACCTGCCCGGAGTACGCTGGCTTATCCGAGACGACAGTTTACGCAAATACACGAATGCTTTTTTTCCCCCACATGTTCAAAGCCATTTATAACAATAATTTCATTGCCATTTCCAAAACAATAGTTAAAGCATAAAAAACTTCAGGTTTATACATTGAAATATGGCTGGGATTCTCCTAGATGAGTTTCAACTTGAAAAGTACGTGACACAGATCGTTGTCTACTCTTATACACTCTATAACCCTTTACCACACAATCCCGACTTTTAACACCTCCGTGAAAAAAGCATTTTGAAAACATTGTGGGAAAAGGAGAAAATGCTGGTAACCAGATGAAGCTGTAGACACTATTGAAAGAAAAACAACAATAGAAAGTACTCCAAACAATGATAGTTTCTTGATTCAATCATCTCGAAATGCTGATTCCTTCACGGCCCAAGGCAACCTATTGAGCTCTTACGAACAGTGCTTATCAAGATTAGATTACACAGAGTGCGCTGTCTGATCTTTGTTTTACAACTTCCACTTCTTGTTTCTTCTGTTTCTAGAGTAGGCTCAATATACCTCTTCCTGGACCGACATTGTTTATAGATAGAAGATAAAAGTGGGAGTCATTTACTTGGTATTACGAACACAGTCCGTAACAAAGAGACAAATGAATAAACGCATGGCAGTAATAAGGGACGGAGCGGGATTCGAACCCCAAAACTCTTTGAAGAAAAGCCGATACTTTAACCACTGAGCCAAAGAGATATCTCTCTGAAGCAATAGTCAGGTACTGTATTTAAATCGGGACGAAGCCATGCAGGAAGGAGTGGTCTCCCGTAACACACACCCCTCTTAAAGTCATCATTTATTGCAATCTCCGAGCAGAGTTGTCGTTCGTTACTCTCACCAAACATTTCTGCGATGGGGTAAATGACAAGAATCTTGTCAAACCGAGGAAAAGATGTTTTGTTGCTGTTTAACTGTTTCATTTGTAAAATTATAAGGTAGACAAAGGAAATATGATTCTGGATACATTATAGGTGCGTTCAAACTGATGAATTTACCTGTATACAATGGAAGTATTTTTTTCGAGCTTCTTTACTAATCATAATCTTACACCAATTTTAACAAAAATGGCTGCGCCCATGGATGATAACAACAGTTTTGACACACAGATAAATCTTAGTTTATAAGATTAAACTACATGTCATGGTCCTTTAAAAGACATTTAAGCTTTTCAGAAAATCCCTCTTTTTCACATTTCCTACCACTTAGTCTGATTGGCCGTATGCTGTTTGAACAGCACACAAAGTAATCGATATTGGTCTTTCTTTCACCGGCGTTTGTGTCGCCATTTTGAGTTCTGGTCATGTGACGAAAGTATCACGTAATGACGGACTACTTTCTGAGCCCACTACAGAGGTGAATGTGAATGATCCGGAGTGCAAAAAGAGAGTGCATTTATTGATGACTCAAAGCCTTATTAGGCAGGAAGTCCGTTTTTAGACAACAAATGAGATTAAAGGCTCAATGGCCAATCCTGGACGAGCCCCCATCTTATGAACAAAGTCCGTAACAAAGAAACAAATGAATAAATGCATGGCAGAAATAAGGGACGGGGCGGGATTTGAAACCCAAAACTCCCGAACGAAAGCCAATACTTTAACCACTGAGCCAAAGAACTATCTTCCTGACGCAATTGTCAGGTATTGTATTTAAATCAGGACGAAGTCATGCAGGAAAGAGTGATCTCCCGTATTATTGGCAACAACAGATTAAATTATTGCTTGCAGAGTGATGTATCTTGTACAATCCCCATGTCATGCTTGAAACAGCACAGTGATCATGTCATAATACTATAGGGATTACAAATGTGCGTCAAAGTAAATTACAATTTCACACATATGGCTCAAAGAAACTGTTATCTTACGTATACATGTGTATCTATTGAACTCTTTCAGTGCCAAATATAAACGCTGGAATTCTATTGACAACTAAGAATACAACCCACTGAAAATCAGTGATAAATTTACATATCTGGCACTGAATGTTGGGTAGGAAGAGAGAAATAATGTGATACTATTTCAATAATCCGCGGGAAAAAAATCGGACAAGAAAGGTATTGCATCGCGTGACCATTGACTGCTAGCTCACCGCTGAATAAGTAGGCCACCATGGCTCGACTAAAGGAGGAGCTCATATGTAAAAAAAGGACGCTATTTTGACCTAGATATCATTGAGCTGCTAGAGCAAGGCGAAAGGAGCTCCTCATAAAAAGGGGCACTACTTTTTCTCACCATTCACATCGAAAGGTCATCACCGCTTTTGTGCAGTTTGTGCTTCAAATACACTATCTACAGCATCTCTACTAGGGGCCAGTAGGAAACCTGCCAGGGTTCACCAACCATTCTTAAGAACATTCCTAGTCTTATTCTTCAGAATTTTGTCAATGTGAAAGTAACAAAACTTCTGATTGGCTCAACCATTTGGTTTAGCCAATCAGAAGTTCTGTTACTTTCACAGTCAGACAATCTTGAAGATCAAGACAAAGAATGTTTATAAGAGCGGTTGGTGAATACGGACCCTGAACTTTCCAAAATCATCATTCGATAAAAGCAGATTGAAATAATACCAACTCTTACTCTTTGCTACTGTAGAATGGTCCTAGGACCATATCAGTTAACGCCCTTTCACGTAACATACAAGTATTAATTACGTAGTTATTATCATTATTATAAATACGAGTAAAGAATTTATTACACAAATGACTGACACAAAGATATAGGCGTGAGTATGATTGACAGTTGGAACAAAGGTTGTTGACAAGTCAAAGTGATGGATAAAGTCTGTATACATGAAGTACTTTCATGGATCCCTTTATGGGTCTACTGTTCGTTATGAGCCATGCTCTGTGAAAAGGAGGCTTTATACATCTGCAAAAAAGTATCGACCTAGGTCCGGGCAGGCTAATTTTCTGCTAACTTCAATTTTTCTGCATCCTAAAGGATAATTCTATCTCATAACTCGGTTGTATGACGAAATGGATTTTACCGACTGATAATTAGGTGATGTCTTGCCTGATCAAATGCATCACATAGGTGCATTAAGCCGTTTTCATCCTCCTCATTTTCATGCATCACAATCACTAGAATGTATATTTAACCCTTTCCCAAACAATCCCTAGTTTTTACGGGTCTGGAATAGTAGCCTTTTAAAAACATTGCGGGAAAAGGAGAAAATGCTGGTAACCAGCATTTTCTCCTTTTCCCACAATGTTTTCTACCCTATCATAGACAGAAATCATCTTTTCAGCAAGAGTTGAATTGTCGTCTGCAAATGCTTTCAATTTGGTCTAGTCCAAAAGTTTGTCGTTTGGGAAAGGGTTAAGACATCATTATACTCAATTATCTGTTCACGTTTCCATTATTTCAAGCAACATTGGAGGCAGCTCGGTGTCTTTATGTCCTCTATATTATTATCAACATTTTTATCATAATTGTTATTGATAATTGATATATCGACAGTTTCTTCGAAAGCCTCGTAACTACAGCTTGTTCCGAGCTGCAGTTACGAGGTTTTTGAAGTAAACCGACGATATATGAGCGGCGCTTTCAGAACAGAGGTTGTTATTTATCTCCGTGATACATTATACCAATCAAATCTTCGCCATATATAGACTGCTAGTACACAAAAGTCGATTGAATCATGGGATAAAACGGTTCTTAAACATGCAGAAAAATTACCGATAGCAAAGATGTTTCGATGTGGGTCAGCCTGTGCAGGCTGATGCTAGTAGATACTTTTTGCAAATGCGTTAAAACATTGTTTTACAGAGCATGTAAGGTTTGTCAAAAATGAGCAGAGAGACACGATTTAGTGATTAAATACGCCACTTCGAATTGTATTCCAGTTGTGTCAAGATAAAATCTAAACGTACTTATGTTTCTTTTACACTTTACTCATACCACATTTAAATTCTGCAATACGTAGTCTAATGATAACTTAATCCTTAAATTGCTAACTAAAAGGAATGAAACTTTAATATCCCTGAATTACATAACATAACATAACATATTTTATTTCCGCAAGTTAGGCCTCCGGCCCATTTTACATATACTTTACATATACAATTTTACGAGTGATACAATATGAAAATGAAGAGCTTGCAAATTTCTGATTTTTTTTGCACATGTTAAATCGATATAATAGCCCACACAAACTTTTAATATATATATATATATATATATACATATACACACACACACATATATATTGAGAATCAGTGATGAATCATGCGCGGGCAAAGGGACATTCTATGCATTTCTGCTACTCAAAATACCAAGCAAGTCATATCACAATGATGGATCTTGATGAAAAAATGACCAGTGGCAAAAAGTATCGACGGAGGTCAGCTTGGGCAGATTGCGCAGGGTGACCTGTCTTGACAAGCCTTGCAGATGTATTTCGGCGCCTTTTCTGAGAACATGGCTCAAATATTTTACAAATCGCGAGGTTTCTTTGCGAAAATAGTCCTCAATGATCGAGTAGCAAATACTGCTTGAAAACCCCTCTACTAACATCAAGAGGGGCGATACGCACAGTTGCACAGCTTGCAAAAAACAGTGTAGACAGTGTAGATCCAAGATCAGACCACACCTAAAGAACAGTCTAATCCTAGATCTGCTCTATCCACAACACTGAAACATAGTCTGGCTAAAACAAACGAGATTGCAATACATTTCCGTTGTTTTCCAGATTAAAATAATAATAGTAGTAATAATATAACAATAATTTAGAAATATGTATTAACATACTTATAAAATACATGAAGCTTTAGAAACTGGTTAATTTTCAGACTTGGTTCTTTTTAATTTAAATGCTTCTATTAGGTATTTATCAATTTGTTTTATATTTTCTTTGTTATCAGACATGATTTTATAAAACAAAGTTATTGTTGGATATGCATTTTTCCACTCATCAACACAACAAAATAAAGACTTCGTAGTTCGTCATATTGAGGACAATTCAATAGGAAGTGAAATTCATCTTCTATTACGAACACGTTACGTGTCAAACATGAGTCACAAAATCTAAGGTTATCAAAAGTTTTGTTAGAAGAAAAAAGTCTTGTTATCGGACTGTGTAGATTCTGTGCACATTCTGTGCAGTCTGACCTTGAATCTACGCTGTCTGCAACAGGCCAGTCAGTCGCGATTAGCAACCTAAGGGTTAATAACTAAGACATGGACCGTGCACAGATCAGTTTTTACTATTATGAGTTGAAATCAAACCTTCTAGACAGTTTTATTTAACAGTTTCTGTGTAAGTATATTTCTTCACTTTGTATTACATAGGGTGGCACCAGATGCAGAAAAAAAGGCTGTTAATGTAATCTTTCACCTTTACCACACGAGCCCAAGTTTTAACGATCTTGAGAAAGAAGGCTGTTGAAAATATTGTTGCAAAGGGAGAAAATGCTGTTTTTTTTTTTCCTTTAATGTTTTCTACTTTACTAAACGTACAGTTAGGGTTTTAGTCACATCTTATTTGTCGTCCACAAAAGGTTTGAATTTAAACACGATTTAAGTTTTGTCGTCTAGTAAAGAGTTAAGGTTTATCATGTGATGTCTTTGGTCGTAGGAGCGGCGGCTTCGTCACTAAAAGGTCCCGATTCCTAGGCCTGGAAGCGGGTGTCAACTCAAGGAATTTTCATTGGTTGACACATTCGGCGCGAATACCGATGTAGTTATCAGGAAGCAGAATTAAGAGAGATTAATGTAAGATGAGAGAACTTGTTTCTCAAAAGATGTAAACTAAATATGTTTAAACTGAGGTATATTATACAGTTTCATCAGGTTGTGTGTCATACAGTTTTCCACTGAGCAAGCCAGGACTGCGGTAAAACACACATATTTAGAAACAATCAAGAATAAAATGACGACAAGGAATGCTTGATTATCTTGTTTGATGCCTAACTTCTGATTATACATGTATAAAAGAAAGTGATAATTCTATTAAGATAACGTAGGATATACTTCCGATAAAAAAAAAAAAACTCAAAATGTCTTTGTTTACTTACGTAAAAATCAACGTTAATTTTCCAAAATTGTGTCAAAAGTTAGTATCCCATGGTTTACAGAACCAAATCTGTGTCAAGCCTGATCAATCTAACACGAATGACCGACGTCAAACTCCTGACTGTCAGCGTGACGAGTTCAAACCAAGAGGACATCATTATAATGAAACAATGACATGAACAATAAGAGGGGCAGTTTATTCCCAATAAACCTGTCATTAGAAGAGAGAAGGCCATGTGAAAATCCCTATATTACAAATAACTTTTTGTTTTTTACTTGCCCCATAATGAGAAATATTGATTACTTAAGTTTAGTAAAAGGAGTACGTCTCTTAGATAGGCAAATCTGCATCAAATGGCTAGCACCACGCAAAAAGGGGCATTCTGGCATTTCCGTAAAGTGTCGTCTCGGATCAGCCTGCGCAGTCCGCGCAGGCTAATCCGAGACGGCACTTTACGACTGCATTAGATTTTGTTCTTCAGTAGTCTTCTGCAAAACAGAAAATTGCATAAAAACGGAATGTGCCGTCTCGGATTAGCCTGCGCGGACTGCGTAGGCTGATCCTAGACGGCATTTTACGCAAATGTCCGAATGCCCCTTTTCACGTGTTGCAGGCCGTTATAACCCTTGTCAGGATGCTACTTTTCATGCGCAATCCGTCAGGTAGAACATGTCCGCTACGTTATACTCATATTACACAAGCTTATTCACAAGTCAATTCTGAAACAGATATACATATATGCATATGCAGTCATCTACAGCGATATTGACTCTGGCAGAGGTACCAGTCTCTTCTCGATTCGAAATAGTTTTAACCTGTATGCTATTTTATAAATTAAAGAGAACTTTCAATCCGGTATTAAAAACCCGAATAGTGTTGTTTAAGACATCATTTCTAGAAGAAAGATATCTCCATGTCGGACCGTGTAGATTCAAGATCAAACCGCACGTTCTGTGCGGTATGATCTTGATCTACACTGTCCGCAAAAGGTCAATGAGTCGCGCTTAGCAGCGTGAGGGTTAATTCTTTTAGTATGTTGTAAATCTACAAAGGAGAATGAGTCTAAAAAGCCCTTTTTGGTATCAACCACGTGCCATTTTACAGGCTGACGCATATTAGTACATAACAAGTCATATAAATAATTGATTCCATAAAAGGGTGAGAATTAGGACATGCACATATATATATTTGGACACATGCATGAGGTTAGACAAGGTGAGTCATTCAGCATATATAGGCGCAGTGACCAATACATTTTATACCACGCATAAAAGTACCAAGAATAATTTGGTACTTACTTTATGCTGTTTTTCCAGTTTTTGTTCTTTAAATTTACATTTCAATCAATGTTTTCTGGAAGGATGGAGACAAAAGTGGTATCGGTTTTAAGGTTTTTGACAAGGATTTTGGTCATGAAGAACATTTGAAATAATGCCATCACAGTGATGCTTGACGGGTTTGCTGTAATACTGAATGGCTCTCGTGATAGCAATATGGTGTACGTCATAGCTAACACCACGATAGGTAAAAAGGTCCACCGCTCCACCATCCAAACCGCCTTTAATATCTTCAATGCATTTGGTCGTGAATTTAAAGCTGCATACCATAAGATGTCATAATTGTGTATAATGTACACCAAACCGCCATGATATGCAGGGATATATCATTTCAATGACTCGTTCCCTTAAAAGTGGATATATAGAATTTTTACATCACACCATGTTAACATGTGGATCTGTGTATATGTATGTATAATTGTATTTATGTAGTGTCACAATGTATATCTGTCTTTAATAATCTGTAATCTTCAATTATGGAGGAAATAAAGAATTAATAATAGTAAATCTCTAATTTCTCTTGTTGTCGGATGGTTTTCGACTACCGGGGTTTTATGAATGACAATTATAAAGCTTTGGGAGTATAAGGATGATATTTTTGTAATTTTGTAAAATTTTCGTCCCAAATTCTGAAGGGCTACCTTTAAAAGCTTCGACTTAGGTCAGCCTGTACGGACTGCGTAGGGTAATCTGATTTGACACTTTTTTGAAATAGAGTGAGCCAGGTTTTTTTCAATAGCATGACTTTTTAAAAAGAAAAAAAAGGTTGATGCCGAAACAGTCGACTTTAGCCCTTTACAACACAATCACAGGGTTTAAGGACTCTGACAGAGAGATCATATCAAAGTATCGCGGTCATCCCAAAGCATCGCGGTCATCTCAAAGCATCGCGGGTGTAATGCAGAGAAATGACCCTCCCCTACAAAAAGACCCAAGTCATTATTCTACGTAAAGAAATGACCCTAGAAGTCATTTCAATCAGTCATTATTGTACGTAGAGGGTCATTTCTCTACGTAGAATAATGACCCGGATCATTTATCTAAGTAGAATAATGACCCAGATCATTCCTCTACTTAGAGAAATGACCCACTGGTCATTTTGTAGGGAGGGTTATTTCTCTGCATTACACGGGAAAGGGAGGAAATGATGGTAACCAGCATTTTATCTTTTTTCCGGAAAGCTTTCTTCTCTATCAATGACAGAAACTATCATTTAAGCAACATTATCATTAATTTTATTTTGATATCTTCAAATACTTTCAATTCAATCAAGTCCAAAATGATACTGTTTGGTAATGAGTAGAAAAAATCATCATGGACGAGCGTGGCTACTAGAAAGTTAGATAAAATGGAGGAACATTTTAAAGATAAAAAAAAAAGATTGTCAAATTACATGGTAAGGATAAATTCAGGAATTTCTTAAAGCAAAAAAAAAAAAATGGCTCCTTTTTCCCTCATTGGTAGCAAAAACTGTCTTTTAACTGTCCGATAAACAATATTAAAACGTTTGCCATGATATTATTCAATACAAAATGTATACACAATAACCATTGAAACTGACAGATAGTTTACAACTGAAAATGATAACTATTTTTTTCACAATCCGGATGTATTGAACGACTGATCGTTAAAACGAAAACAATATAAAGGTAGGTAGTAGATCTACATTCATGGATAAATGTATTGCCAAAAAGAGTTTAACCCTTTACCCCTTAAGGCATTTCTATGGTATCTCTAATTGACCCTGAATAACAGCAAGGATGAAGGTGTTTCTCATGTGTATATGACACCTTTTGATAGTGTAGAAAATATTGTGGCAAAAGGTGAAATTGCTCGTCACGAGCAATTTCACCTTTTTCCACAATGTTTTCCAATGGCTCCTACAAGCAATGCGTAGAAATGAGTATCTATGGAGTAAAGGGTTAACCCTTCTTTAGAGCGTAAAATTACAACAGACTTACATCTGTATTGATAGCTCTTGCAGACGACAAATTAAATGTAGCTCAAAATATTAGATCTAATTAATATAGGACAGAAAAACATTGTTGGAAAATGCTGGTTACAAACATTTCCTCTTTTTCTTGCAATGTTTTCAAAAGCTTTCTCTGTTAGAGCCATGAAAACTCGGGCAAAGTTGAGTGGCAAAGGATTAACCCTTTGCCGGCAACCATCAACCCAGAATGTTTTTTTCTTTTTTTTTCTTTTCCTTTTTCCAGAGAGCGCAGCCCAAGATCAGCCCGTACATACGAACAGTCCGATCTTGGTTTACGCATTCCGAGAATCCCTCACCTTAGTTGTAATTATATTTTAGTCGTATTATTCCTATTCAGAGCCACTTAATTTCACTTACCCTTCACCACGCAGTCCCGTGTTTAAAATACCCTGTCGATCGAAGCTATTGAAAACATTGTGGCGGGAAGTTGGTTACCTGAATTTTCTTCTTTTGCCAAAATATTTTAAACTCTGAAACAGATAAATCTCATCACATTTAATTTTTCGGCTGCAAAATTTTTAAAATTGGACGTATGATTTAACGCTTTACCACACAATCCCTACTTTTAACACCCCTGTGAAAGAAGCCTTTAGAAACCATTGTGGGAAAAGAAGAAAATGCTGGTAACCAGCATTTTCTTCTATTCCCACTATGTGTTCCTACCTTCCTTAAACAGATTAAAATTCTTTAGTCATGTTCATTTTGTCCTCTGCAAATGCTATCAATTTGGAACAGTCTGAATTTTTGTCGTTTGGTAAAGAGTTAAAGTTACAACTGAGATCTAATATCTGATCTTGTGACGCATGTGTCTGTTATTGGTTTGTAATCAATACATACGCCATGGTTTAAAACCGGGGTTTTCTTCATTTTTTCCTGTCATCTAAACATAAGACGGGCAATATTGATTTTTAGTTTCTTTTTAAAATTCTTCTTTAAACGATTCGATGTGCACCAAATAGTTTCTAAAGAAGCCGATCATGCGAATGAGTGAATGTTTTGTGAAAGCCAGGATTTGGATATATAACACTTGTTAAATTCACTACTTGCTTTGCTTTGGGACTGGATTAATTAGATTTATGTTGAATACTTCGATTCGTTTGTGATATGAAAGATATTTTTTTTAGCAATTTACCGATATTTTTATACCGAAAATTACGGGAATGATGGTTGTCAAAGCGAGTGACAGCTATTCTCGAACATAAGAATGATATGTGTAAACGTGCTGATGTAACATTTGAAAAGAGATGTTTCTATTTCAGTACAGCTTTAAGACAGTACCATAAAAGATGCCTCCGAAAAGCACAAAACCGGCAGACGGCAAGGACAACAAAAAGGGCAAAGTAAATTTCTCGGCCACCCAGGTCGACTATACCCAGCCTCTTATTTTGAAAAATAGTAAAGCTCAGTTTGGAGAAAAACTTGAACAGGTGAAAGAACAGCATAAAGATACCCTAGAGGATCTTATAATGGAAATGTCAGACGTGAAGAAAGAAAATGAACGTCTTCGGCGTCAGCAGCAAGATACGTCAGGTATTTCTATGGATACTGTGGAGCGAATGAAGAAAGAGCTGGAGCGAGCGAGAACTACTAGAATGTTTCTTTTAGAGGATGTGGAAATACGGAAAGCAAAAAGTGAGAAAATGGAGGCGGAAATTTTCGAACTAAATATGAAACTAGAGTCGTTTCAGAAGAAAATTAATCATTACAATAAAATGAGAGACGAATGGGAAGAGACTAGGGAAGCCCTGACTAGAACTGAGGAGAAATGTGACAGACTGACAAAGATAAACAAAAATTTGAGGATGCTTCTGGTTAAACACCACATTGATCCAAAAACAGTCGAATTTGACAGTGGTAAATCAAAGCGCAGTGCTAAAAGCGAAAAAATAAACGATGCACCGCTAAAAGCTCACTCAGTAAGGCCTATTCTAAAACCACCACCGGTACAAAAGAAACCTGATGCACATAGCCTCTCCCATGGCATAGGTCGACCGAAGATAAGCCGCAGTGCAGAGAACATCCACGAAGTTGCTAAGGTGGAAGACATGCGCAAAAGGAACAGTGTTGCCACAATGAAAGCAATGGGTAGGGGACCGCCATCCTATTTAGGTTATTACACAACGATACATCAAAACAGATTACATGGAAAATCAAAGTCAGAGACGGTCCATCTACCGAGACTGGCAGTAGTTTAACATATTACCCACTCGTGGAAAAATATCATTTTTTTTTTACGTTTGAACTATAGTTGTGAATACGATTCATAAAATGCTACAGAAGTTTTAACACATTAAATTGCTGAGTGCGACTTTCATAAAATCTTCCGATAGTGGAGATGTAAGATCAGACTTCACGTTGTGTGCAGTCTGATCTAGGATCTACACTTCCGATGTGGTGAAAAACTTTTGCCGAAAAATATATCGAGAAACAAAGTCTGAGGTCTCTCCAAGTCATCAAACACGAGCCTTACATTTATAACGCAGTCTAAGACTTAACCCAAATTCGAACAGAACTAATCTTTATGTCTTGTCTCTGTAACACCATACGCAACAGCAAAGTTTATTTTTTTCTATTTTTTGTGTGTATGGTCGGCATAAATTAACCCTTTCCCAAACAATCCCTGGTTTTTACGGGAAAGGAAAAGAAGCCTTTTGGAAACATTGTGGGAAAAGGAGAAAATGCTGGTAACCAGCATTTTCTTCTTTTCCCACAATGTTTTCTACCCTATCATATAGAAAAATCATCTTTTAAGCAACTGTTAATTTGTCATTCAAATGCTTTGAATTTGGTCTGGTCCAAAATTTGCCGTCTGGGAAAGGGTTAAGGATAGACTGCACACGTTTTATGCTGTCTGATCTTGGACAAATACTGTCCCCTTGTTGAGTAAGTCTAAAAAAAGAGGTTTTGATATTCATTTGGGTCGTTTAATGATTGAGTTACCTCCCGTCCTTGATGACACAACTATTTTATATCTTTCAAACTATGAATATAACAAAGAAATTCAATAACGTTTAAAATAATTGAATGATTGTTAAGTTTTGTCTCTGAAATAATCAGTATATTTTGTTACATGTATGTAAAATTATATTTGACATATATTGTACATAACCTGTCCGGTAAAAATGTTTTAAGTTTGTGTTCTCTGTCTGTCTGTCTGTCTGTATGTATGTATGTCTCTCTCTCTCTCTCTCTCTCATTAACACACATACACTTCGAATTTCCTTTTGAACATTGAGGTAATCTAAGGTAAGGTATGGGAAACATCCGCCCATAGCCTTTTGTTTTGTGACCCGCGCTCTGGTAAAAGGGGTTTAATGCTTAGTAAATTCTTCATAATAACCATGGATCTATAAAATTCAGACCAAATCACGGAGAAGACTGGAACAGTGACAAGAAGAACAGTAGCAAAAAGTTTTAATTCAGGTCAGCCTGCGCTTGGTGCACAGGCTGATCTAGGCTGATATCTTTTTGGTGGGGTTGCATTAAGTCCCATTTTCACAGAGCATTTACCACACATGCATAACCTATGATCAGATTAACTCATTACCAAACGACAATATTTTAGGCTTATCAAAATCGAAAGCATTTGCAGTTGACAAATAAAAATGACTGAAAATTCGAAATTTGTTTTGTAAAGAGTGGAAAACATTGTGGGAAAAGGAGAAAATGCTGGTTACCGTCATTTTCTCCTTTTCCCACAATGTTATCTAAAGGTTTCTTTCTCAGAGTCGTCAAAAGTAAGGATTGTGTTGTAATGGGTTAATCAAAGAATACGCATGCGAAAACATTCTCTCATAGTTTTAAAGAAGCATATCATATCTATAATCATATTTCATACCTATTACAAACAATTTTACAAAAATAACGACGCCATTTAATCAAGTACAATTCAAAACAGCCCAAATACTTTGTCCGCGTTACCGATTAACGTTAGCTTTATTCCGTAGCATGTAAACATGTAATCTGCGTGAAACTATTTTCGTTATTTATCTTTGGCTCTTTCCGTCACACCCGAAAACTTATCCTACTACACAATCATATCACGCCGACTGCTCACATATACATGCATATCCTGGGCTTCATCACTATTAGGCTAAGGTCCTGAAGTGTCTTGCCCAACGGCTACCTAACGAGAAGCCCAGCTGATCTTTTATTGCTCGAATCCTGTGCTGCGTGGTCACTTTGCCCCTGGCTATCGACCACACAGAAAGGTAAACCGTAGTAATATTCCATTTAGATTAAATAGACAAAAGGAATTGAAACACTATCATTTTGTTTGTTTGTTTTTTAACCGATATATATATAATTCATTTTTTTTTTCACTCGCTCTTTACTGTTAAGTACATTTCCTCTAAAGGGAGGTAATTACATGTATCAAGATCTTTCGCTATGAGAAATCTATATATTTATGAATTAGACCAAATTACTATTTTGACTTATGTGTACGGTCTGATATGAAATAGTCCCCTACAAGCTGAACTAAGATCACAGAATCCTAAATATGAAATGATACAAACCCAGGTTTTACCACAATGATCAGTTAATTAGTTGTGGTGACAGGAACATTTGTGTCGGGCGTTGCTTTTGGAAACTGAACAGACAATAGCACATTGTTTTAACAATGGCGTTAAAACGCATGTCTGTGACTTCACACATTTTTTTTCTCATATAGGAAAAGAAAATTTGTACTGAGTATATAACACTAAAATGGCAAGTTGTTCGCCATTTCCCTTTCCCTACCTTACCCACCAATTCAACGCTCATGTGACGCTATTGGATTGGGATTTTTTTTTTCTTTTTTTTTTTGTAAATCATTGATAGGATGTGATCAGTGGCTTGTTACAAGCATTTTTTTGTTATTTCAAATATTTTCATGCATATCAGATCAAAGATGGGTTCAATTTCCGATTACTGCCTTTTATGTTTTTTTTTTCATGTATTTCCATCAAAATGAGGCTCTGCAACAATAGATCAACGTAGGCCTAACGACTTCTTTTCTTTTGCGATATAAACTTATTTGCACCAGCACTAATGAATGATGTGTCATCTACGGGCCTAATTTTACTGTGTGAATCGAAGATTTACGACCCTAAGATTCATAGATATGCGATATATTTATAAACATGAAATGTTTAATGGAAGGCCTAACTTTGGCGCTAAGATGATGAGACTTTATTTTTAAACGGTGTTTTATATTTCTAAATCAACTTTATACGTATTTAAGACATATGAATGAATTCTTTTTCCAAAAGATATTAGTTTGAGGTTACTTAACATGCTTGGGTACTTAATTTTAAACCTGGATCAATTGATTAATAGACAAAATGAATTTTATGAATTCATGATTTAATGGCTTGTTTCGTGTAATGCATAACGTATATGCAATAAACCTTCTTTCTTGCAAGAGCGCCACTCATTTTAGAATGAAGATATTGCTGGTGAAAGCTTCGAGTCTTTACAAAGAGGCAAAACTATTACTATTAGACTATTACTATCAAAATCATTTTCGAACGACAAAATAAACTGTCCTAAAATTCTAGGATTCATTTTCCAAATGGTAGGAAACATTCTATTAAAAGAAGATCAGTATTTGCACCTTTTCCAAGGATTATTTCAAAAGAATATTTCCTCGGTTCTTCTCTTTTTGACGAAATGTTTTCTTCCCTGTCAAAGAGAACCCTAATATTGTAAGGCATACTAAACGGATCGTCTGCGTTTTTGGAACATCCTGATTTTTTTCGCTCGTTAAAGGATCGAAACACAAATAGGACCATTGTTTAAAACTTTTCTTTTTTTGACACTGATCTGAAAAGTTGTTAGCTGTCAGACAAAAGTCTCTGCTGGAGATGTGTATTTTGTGTGGTTGGCAAAGCTCAACATTTTTCTCATTATGGCCAACGGGTTAACGGATAATAATCAATAGTTGTGTACTTCAAAGTTCCCTTTATTTTCACAAATAAGTCTGTTTTAGACAACGGGGATTTTGGTATCTGCTAAATACTTCATAGTGGTCACGTAAAAACGATAAATCTTTCTAGGCCAAAAGAATTACTGAACTTTTGAAAATCCCATTACTGAAGAAGACTCCACATATTCAAAGCGGCTTGCACTATTAAAACATGCAAAGATTTAAAGCAACTTGCATCTAGATAAAAAAAAAAAAGCATAGAGTATTTTTTGAGTTTAGTGGATTGGCTGTAACACCCTAGGAAAAGAAGTTAAATGCATCTCCGTGATCCATTATACGAAGCAAACATCAAAATTATGGCTTACATCATGCGAAAAGGGAGCAATCGGACATTTGCGTAAAGTGTCGTTTCGGATCAGCCTTGCCAGTCCCCGCAGGCTAATCCAAAACTACGTTTTCCGTTTTATATGATTTTCTGTTTTGTGCAAGTTCACTTTATCACAAAATCTAATGTAGTCGTAAAGGGTCATCTCGGATTAGCCTGAGAGGACTGCGCAGGCTGATCCGAGAAGACTCTTTACGCAAATGTCAGAATTCCCCTATTTACGTGTTACAAGCCAATTATCATTATGCATTAATAGATCAATTTTGCATCACAACCAACTGAATTATGAGGTAACATATGGGTCTTTGACAACCGGAAATAGTAAAAAACAGAAAAAATGTTTCCAACCATGGCGCAAACTAAGTCAGCCTTCCCGGACTGCCTAGACTGACACTGGTCAATACTTTTCATAAATGCATAGCTCACACTTAGCTAGAGGGAACTTTCAGGTTACATAGTGTTTATCGGAAGAGAGAGAGAGAGAGAGAGAGAGAGAGAGAGAGAGAGGGGGACGGCAAATGGGAGCCAATCATCAGCTGTGGTTGCTTTTCAGTGAAAATTTTAAAATTAGATTACTTGCCCTTGTGGTTTGGATTTCATTTTTTTATGCTGAACAGCTAGCCAAAGTTTGAGATGAAATATCTTCATAAATAGCAGTGATATGAGACACGTTTTTGCAAGATAACAGCGAAGCAAAAGACGACGAAAGGGCTGTGGCAATCCCCGCAACAATTTCCAACACATGGCTGTAAAGATAACAAAGATTACTGGAATGATGGTCATACAAACTTGACGTGGTAAAATGTAGGCGGGGTGAAGGTACAATAAAGCCAATGTCTTACTGTCTGTTATACAACATCGTAAATTCACAACCAATCCAGTTTGATTGAAGGCTGTTCAGAAAAGCACAAGACTAGAGCAGTAATGGTGACATAGATGGCTGATCCTCCATAACAAATCGCTTTTTTGTTGAAATGCATCATGGGTTTTACTACAGATGAATATATGAATAGATTTACAGCGAGTATAATTCTTGTAATTATTTACTTCTAAGAAAAGTTGCGAACCATTTCCACTATGAAGGTGACAAAATCAGGGTCCGTATTCACCAGTCATTCTTAAGAAAATTCTTTGACCTTGTCTGCAAGGATTCCAACATTTGAAAGTAACACAACTTCTGATTGGCTAAACCAACTGGTTTTGCCAATCAGCTCTTGTTTTCCTTTCAAATTTAACAATTTCTGAAGAATAAGACTGAGAACGTTTTTGTCCTGAAATATAAATGCAGGAAACAGTCCCAGAAAAGAATCAAATGTCAACATTATGTGGGTAAAAAAGAAAAATATAAACATAGAATACTGCAAAAAAAAACGGTACAAAATGAGTTCACAAAGAAAACAAATAAAAGAAACCCATAATATTTTGGTTTGTTTAAATTTTGTCCAGGAACAGTTTTACTTCAAATGTCTTTACCTATTTCTCTGTCTATACTGTTTTAAACACAAGGATCATTGCCACAAAAGCTAAATTCAGAACCTATCAAGACTCCTAATTATAATATTAGCTGGCAACAGGCGAAAAGGGACATTCGGACACTGGCGTAAAGTATAGTCTTGGATCAGCCTGAGCAGTCCGCGCAGGATAATCCGAAACGGCAGTTTCTGTTTTTATAAACTGCTATATTTTGCGCAGTCTACTGTAGCACAAAACCTATTATTGTTCTGCAAAGAAATGTTTCGTGATCTGATTGGATATTATGCCCCAAACAAAAACAGCATGTACACTGGCAAAACCAACGTAAAAGTAGTTTCCCTTTCGGGAGCCCCGTATACAGGACTACACTATCATCACAACATCCAAAATGGCGGCGTCGATCAAGCCATCAAGATTATGCGCTAACCTGCACGTTGTAGCATGTATTACCAAGGTTTTTGTGACGTCAGTTCCCAGTTACGTCACTTTTCATTGAATTGAAACACTAAGAAGGGAAATTCTACTTCGTCAGCGTGCTCAATCTTTTAAACGAAAAACCAGGTAAAATTCGCTTAATAAACGCTGGAATGGGAAAACTTTGCAGTATCATAAATTCGTTGAACGGTCAGGTAGCTGGGCACTTGGAAACTTGTCCACATTTCACCACCTAGTCTTCGGCTCGGGACGACATGATTCACCACACCTGTGTACAAGTTTCAAAGTCTCCTGCCTCCTGACCGTACAACTAATAATGTAGTCGTAAAATGCCGTTTCGGATTAGCCTGCCGGACTGTGTTATTCACCAGGTAGTCTTTGGTAGATTTCAAGGACTTCACGTTCCTTACAAATGCTAATGTCTTGAGGAAACAGAAGCTATACGATAGTTCTCAAGTAGATTTATTCTAACACATAAAAGAGCTGGCAGCATAACAGGGTGAAGGCCTTGGGTTTATGTCGGTTTGCGGGAATTTAACTGTTTGACAAGGGAAAACAATATTTTGATGATTAATCATTCCACTTTCCTTTGCTATATAGAGATGTCAAAAGGCATTTGAAAATAGAAAACCGCAGAGTCCCACGAATGTTAAGGTAAGTACAGCAAATATAACGCAGTTTAGAAGTCATGCAGCTTAAAAGCTGGACTGTGAACGTCAATTCATGGGAGACAACAGCTTAGGGAATAAAAAAGGCACAATTTATCAGAGTTATCTTGTAGTGAAATTACACTCTATTAGTTACATACATTCTTTCAAAAGAAGGCAGCGGTTTGGAACAAAGAATGGGTATGCACCATTAGGTATAGAAAATAGAGAAAATTAAAGGAAATACATGCCTTTCGTTTCATTGTCACTTTACAACCAAAAAAATGAAATATTCTTGCTTCACACAAGGAGAAACAACTGTAGGCACAATCCAGTTTTAACTGTTATCAGATAATGGAGTTATGAGACATAGAACGTTTGAGGTGACATAAAAAGTTGCCGTTGAAATATTGTTTCCTTTCATATCTTCCAAATCTATTTGTTTGCTGCTAACACTTTTATGTGGACTTAAAGCTGTATATTCCAGCATGCCACCGAAAGGAAAACCGAGCCAAAGACGCGTGTCGATGGCACCGGGAACAAAAACCCAAGACGGCGGTGCTGCAGCAACACTGAGCAAAGGGAACTATAGGAATGTTGCCAACGTTTCAAATGCTAACCCTATCAAGAGGACAAACATGGCTCGAACAGCTGATATACGACGTGCCAGGGATTCTTATGCAAAACAAATAGCAGATGAAAAAGCAGAACAAGAGAGAGATATGCAAGACTTGAGGAAGAAAATTGCTTTCTTTAGAAAAGATAATGAAAAGCTTTTGAAGAATCAGAGAGTTAAATGGGGTATGACTTTGGATGAAATGCAAGTAGCAAGAGAACAGTTGCACGACTCTAAAGGCAGTAATGATGTGTTATATCGAGAACTTGAAACCAAGAAAAATGATTGTGATAAGTTGCAAGCCGAATTGCAATCTCTTACAAATAAGATAAGCATCGCTATGCTCGAACTTAATGACTTGAATCGAGAGCGCAAATTGAATGCAGTGGATAAGATAAAACTAGAAGAGGCTGAAAAGAGAGCAGGGAGACTCTTCAAAGCTAACCGCGACCTACGGTCAACACTTCTACGCAATAAAGTAGATCCAAATGTAGATGCTCTAACTATGCGGAGATTAAACTCTCCTGTCATGCCGACTCCGCGTCTACGTGTACCGAGAACAACTCATTTACCGCAAATCATCACAAAAGAAAATTTGTTGAGTTTTAGAAGTATGGACGATTTAAGAACCAATAAGAAACCCCGGCGGACAAGTATGAACAGGACCAGATCCTTTCCCCAGCAGCACGTTAGTCCACAGATATTTCTTACACAGTACCAGGGGAGACAATTTGGCGATGTTGAAGTGTATGTCTAAGCATGAGGAGTAGTAAATCACCATGAACTTTGTACAGGAAGTAAAACATATGACAGGACTGTATTCGCCAGCCCTGAAAAATTCGATTATTACATAGTTATACTAAACACCAAAATAAGCCATCTTATTGGCTGAGCCGGTCTTATTCACCCAGATGATACAGAGTAAGACAACCTTTTTAGAAGTTAGTGAATATAGTTACATAGGCTACAGTTTAAGGTTTCTTCGTTTACAAAATTATGTGAATATAGCTAGATCTACATGTTTCAATTTAACCTATTACCGTACAATCCCAAGTATTAACGACGATGAGGAAGAAGCCTATAGAAGACATTGTGCGAAATGGACGAAATGTGGGTAAACAGAATCTTCCCCTTTTCCCGTAATGTTTTCTTCCTTGTCAAAGACATATCATCATTTAAGTTTCATTCATTTTTACGTCTTCAAATGCTTTCAGCTTGGTTGAGTCCAATTGTTGTTTGTTTCGCAAAGGTTTAAAGGTTTCATAACGGTTGCATAGGTGCACAGATTACGACGGATAGAAAGCGGATTTCATTCTCTGCATGCTATCCCTAGACATTAAAACCGCAGTTTCCGGTTGAAATCGGAGACAAATCCATTGCCTTTTTTTGTTCCATACACCTATATCGATTTGTAAATCTACGTTTAGACCGCTGGCTTGACTCTACACAGACACTACACAATAAAGTTTTAACAGTCCTTGTTTACTCTGCAGCTGTAAAGTTGTGTGTTTTTTTGAATGTTGGAGTTAGATAAATCTCCGTAACAATCTATCAAATCTCGGTAACTATTATTAATTGTTAAAGGTGGCCCTTCAGATTTTTGGACGAAAATTTTACAGAAATAAAAAAAAAAAAAATATCATCCTAATACTCCCATAGCCCTTTAAATTGCGTACATAAAACCCCAGTAGTCGAAAACCATCCACCAACGGGAGACACGTTCTATTTTTAGATTATTTATTCTCTCATTTAAATGCAGGAAAACACAAAGTTTCAAACATCCGTCCGAAGAAGACATTATGGAAAATAATTATTACATGTTTGTTATGTAATGGAATTTATGCGTTATTAATCACGTGCCAGTCACTTGACCTTCCCACAATGCTTTGTTGATTTTTTGCGCGAAATCTGAAAAATAGCTTAAGAGGCTACGTAGCCTTTTAAGGGAATACCATCAAACATTTTTTTGTAATTTTGTGATTCTTTATTATTGATGATTTGTATTGTTTTTTCATATAAATTTTAATGATATATATATATTTTTTCTAATTTGGTGTGATGTGAAAATTCTAAATACCCACCTTTAAGATACGTTAAGAGTTTGTTTTTAAAGTACTGAACTCGAATTTCGATGTTTTTGAGTCAACTTCAGACTAAAGAACATCGGCCTGGTCTTTAATCTGAAGAGAATGGTGTCACGTAATATAACACATGCAGAACGACCTTGACATCAAACTATTTGGTCTTTTCACTGACTGTGAATGTCCATTTCATTTAGAATTGCGAAATGATGAAATGTATGTACGTAACTAGACTGGAATTTGTTATGAAAAGGTATAGAAAAGGAGAAAATACTGGTTTCCGACTTTTTATCCTTTTCCAATTTTTTTTTTTGAAAGTCTTACCCTTCACTGTTTAGAAAAGAAGGGATTGTCTATCACAGAGAAAATAGATCTACTCGATATTACTCGATATTGGAATTTATGAGTTTTACTGTATATAGTATTTCATTGTTGTAAATTTTCATTTCACTATAATTGTTAAGTTTTAGATTGTTTAAGTATCATATAAATCATAATCCTGAAAACAGTTTGCCTCTTGTATTTGCATCATTTCATAATTAAAACTCCCGATAAATACAGAAAACCATGAAACGAAGATTTAAGTCGTAATCGTAAAAAATGAAAAGCCTTATTACCCGTCTTCGAAAAATCAGGATGTGAAAGCAGAGAAAAATATGGTATATACAAATACCATGCACGAATAGCTATTGTTTCCCGATGCTATCCCAGATAAGACAAGACATTTCAACACTCTCAGTGCTGCAGGAACAGCAAGAGGCTTTTGTAGATGGTATCTACCAAGACCAGGCTGTATAGAACGTGTTGTCTGATTCCGGATTTATGCCATCAGCTTTTGTAGTCACGCCTTTGAGAAAAAAGTCTTTCTTGGTTTCATTTGATTGCAATTTCAGCCCTTTGAAGAGGTCGAGTACATATGTTTGGCCCTGAAAGAATAAGTGCCACGCTTCTTTGCTTGTTATTTTGAGCATGCGTCTGAATTTTAAGTCAAAATAACATTGTACGAAACACTTTTTTATACAAGTGCTTTTTGTGACAAAATTTTCAGCCTTGCTATATTCCTTCAATATTCAACCATTCAGTTCAAATCATACAAGAAGCCTTTTAAAAGTGATTCTAACACAACAAGCTGAGAGATCATTGGTAACCAAAGTCCTTTTGTAAAATATCTGTCTGTTTGCCTGTGAATTTAGGACTTCCTTGGGCATGTATCAATATATTCTAGTAGATCTAACAAGAAAGTAAAAGAACGCGCTGTGGATGCGTTTTTCCCCGCCACTAATCCAAAGGTTATTACCAAAGTTGATTGAAGCTGCTCGTATCTGCTGACATATCATCGAGATAGGGAGAAAGTATTGGTATCAATTTGTCAGGCTATGTTTGATATAGGTACTTTATTATATTTCCTCTTGAGATGATTAGGTGGATATATAGAGATAGGGTTGAAATACAGACTATTTCATAAATTGAAAATGTGCACTGTTTTTTATCCAAAATTGGCTATTGCTTGATTTTCTTCTTCTAGTTCTCCTCTATGTAAAACACTAGACATGCGCAGTTTACAAACTTTGTCTAATATTCAAGTCCTTCCCTGTGAACTAAATGGATGCAAATTTTCTAATTCGCCGAGACTGAAGCTTGCCCTGGTAAAGAATTAACAACAGATAGTAAAGGTGTAGATCAAAGACCAGGCAGCATGTTTGGTGCAGTCTGATCTTGATATACGCCGTTCGCAAGGTGATATATCAAAATGTTAAGTGTCCAACTTTATGGAATAGAAAAAATCACTTTTTTGTCGAGTTTTTCAGTAACTTCTATTCCATCCCTGGTACATTATTAGTTGTATAGTCCAGTAGCAGAGAACTTGGGAACTTGTTCACGGCTGTGGTGAATCATGTTGCCCACAACCGATACCGCAAAAATTTACCATTCCAACGTTTGTTACGCGAATTTGACCTGTTGTTTATTTAAAAATAATGAGTATGCTGACAAAGTAGAATTTCCCTTCTGAGTGCCTAAATTCAATGAAAACTGACGTCACCGGGAACTGCCGCCTCTGAAACCGTGCAAAAACGTGAAGCTTGGGACATATATCTTGACCGACGCCGCCATTTTTGATGTTATGTTGATAATGTAGTCATATATACGGAGTTCTCGATGGGGAAACTGCTTTTACGTTGGTTTTGCCAGTGTACACGATATATATTTTCAGGGCATCTTATCCAATCAGATTACGAGAAATTTCTTTGCAGTATGATAAACAACTGTAACATGTTCGTACATATTAAGAGTTGTAAGTGTCCTTGGAGGAGGTAAATATTTTGTCATCCATCTTGAATTAAAATTCTATTACTACAGAAAATAAATAACCGTTCAGTTTACTTTAAGCAGCTCACAATTATGTCAAGGGTCAATCACAATGTTTCAGTTACCAATCACATTCAATTAAAATCATTGTTAGCCACTTTGGATATGAGATATACTTATATTGACTGTTTAAATCTCTACCAAACGACAAAAAATGTACTTGTCTAAATTGAAAGCATTTGAATGCGAAAATTAAATGCCACTCAAAAATGAAAATTATTTGGAAAATCGTAAAAAGCTAGTGGGAAATGTAGAAAATGGTGGTGTCCGGTATTGTCCTATTCCCACTGTCTTTTCAAAAGCTTTCTTTACGGTTGCAAGAACTCGGAATTATGTTCACGGTAAAGGGTTAAATAATACTGCGATTTGAGTCACACAGTTCATTACCTTACCTATCACTATATGGCTTGCAAACACGCAAAAAGGGGCATTCGGCCATTTGCAAAAAGTATCATCTCGGATTAGCCTGCGTAATTATTCAAGTAAGACGTTAAGGACAGGTCTAAGTGTGACAGATGGTTTGTAGAACAGTAGGATAAAGCTATTGCATGGTACAAACAATTTGTTGTGCTTCTATGTCATCTCAGAAAACACCATTTTTTTGCCCTTAAACATTGAAAACAAATCCAGACGTTTAACGAACCTCGGAAAAAAGCTTTTTGAAAACCTTGAGGAAAAAGAAGAAAATGCTGGTAACCGGTATTTTCTCCAAGTTCCACAATATATTCTACTTTTCTCAAAACAATTTTTAAGTTTTGAGTCAAGTTTTGTAGTCTTCAAAAGCTTTCAATTCGGAATTTTCTAAAATTTTGTAGTTTTGTTAGATATAATCATAATTCTTTCACTGCCAATGTTGATTAACCCATTACCTTATGCTTTCAATCCCTACTTTTGACGACCCTGAGAAAGAGGCCTTTAGAAAACACTGTGGGAAAAGGAGAAAATGCTGGTAACCAGCATTTTCTCCTTTTCCCACAGTGTTTTCTACCCTATCAAAACCAAATTGCACCACATGAGCCACTTTGAAATTGTCATCTGCAAATGCTTTCAATTCGGATAAGTCTAAAATTTTGCCATGTGGTAAAGAGTTAAACAGCCTTTTTCGGCGGTGTTTATCAACATAAGACTACACATGACGTACAGTGTGATCTTGGATCTAAATGATCCTTACCTATGCCAAACGTTTACGAAAGCCTAATTTAGCTGCCGTGGAAAAACTATTTCCAAACTTTAAAGTAAATTTTACGTTCGTTTCACTTGTATACCAGTAAGTTTTATAAGAAGAGTTATCCGATACGACAAAGGATTCACAAAGACTAAGGCAAACTGAAATTGATAGCCTGTACATATTTCAAAACAGTATGATCAGTATTTTGACACCCATATTTTCCTTTCTGAATTTTATAACGACTAACTTCAATAAACAAATGGTGTGCCCATAGGTTTGGTAGGAAATGGAATTAAACATAATATTCACTTAGGAACTAATTTATCCTAACCCTGGCCGAATCCTGACGTGTAGTATAAAGAAACCGGCTAGTTTCGTTGTTTCACAGAAAAAACGGCAAACATGTACACGTTTGAAATGGACAAAGCTCAAACTATTACTACTTAATTAAAATGGACGACACTAGACTATAAAACTGTAAAACTATAACGCAAAGAAGTCAAGCACAAATCATTCGGAGTACGTGATAAATTCTTAAAGCTGCCAAACGGAGGGCCCGAATCGTCAATGCATAGCTGAACTGTGATTAAAGATATTTGATCGGAATTAGCAGCAAAAGTGAAGTAAGAAATCAGTCCATATATTTGGTTTTAAACGGATATGTAGGCTATACTGGATAAAGAAACATTTGTGTCGAGTTCGAATACCTATATAGATCAAGATATGGCGGAAAGAAAGGCGGGAATAGGGAGAAATGTTCCTCCGACCAGAGAAACTATCGGAAGAATTCATAAATCTCCGATAAGTAAGGTGATCGAGGAAGAAGAGGAAAAAGAAGAGCAAGATGTACAGATGACAAGAATTTCTCAGGATCTTGAGACCATGCGAAAGGAACAGTACAATCTCATAGCAAAACAAGAAAAAAAGTACGGGGCTACTGTAGATACAATAAACAGTATCCAAAGCGAGATTGACAAAGCCAAAACAGTAAACAATGGTTTAATTGCCGAAATGAAAGCTGAAAAAGACAGGCTATCAAGTTTGCAATCTCATTTCTTTGAATTGCATAAGAAATTCGAAAATTACAAAAACTCATTGAAATCGCTTAAAAAAGAGAAGGAATTCTGGGAAGATTCGAAGACTCTTCTCGTGCAGACGGAGGAGAAGTGCAAACGACTGACCAAGTCAAACAGACATTTAAGGGCATTGCTTCTGAAACATCATATTAACCCAGATGTAGACGCAACCACGATGGGTAATACGATTCATGTAAGAAAACCTAAAGTGGAACGGAAACCTATCAACGCTGTGTCTCCACGATCTAGGATATCAATGGGCAGTGTCACTTGGCGTTGATAGAAACATCTCAGTTGTCAGCATCTGGCACTGTACATACATTCAAGGCGTGATCTCTACATCAAAGGACAACATTTCAGAAATGTCCACATTGAAAGCTTTTGGAAGCGACAAACCAATTGTTACTATTGAAATAATATTTGTCTGTCAGAAACCATTGTGGAAAAAGGAGAAAATGCTGGTTATCAGCATTTTCTCCATTCACCACGTTGTTTTAAAGCCTTTTTCCCCAGGTTGGTTAATGTCGGATTTGACTTGCAATAGGTTACTGTCTGGAAATAGAATATATTGCTAAACATAAAGCGCACCATAAAAGCATTATGACAAAGGGATGACTTCCAGAAAGAATGTATATGTATTCCTTAAATTTGAATAAAATCTGCTTCTTGATGACTCTTCTCAAGGGTGATTACAAATTCTTTAAACGATTTTTTTTTCAGTAGCCTCTGCAGTAATGCTTAGTAAGCTAAGCGCTATCCGCTGGCTTTAGTGAACACTGTTGATCATGATCAGGCTGCACAGAACATGCAGTTTGACTTAAAATATACACTTTTGACGGTAACATGCTTTAGTCAGCTTTGAACTATAACATTTGGGTTTTAACAAAATTGGAACCTTTTTGTTTAAATTTTTGCAACTACTCATTGCTTAATCCTTTATACATTTTCTTGTCAAATAAGCAGTACAGAATATTTTTGGTCAATAAACAAGACCACTACATTCGATTTCTTCAATTTTTCTCTCGCTGGCCAGAGTATGGAGATATCAAGTAACGTATAGTTTAGCCCAAGATCGGACAGCTAGTTTTGTGTAATCTGGTATTGATCTTTACAGACTTTAAAAATCCCATAGACCGGCTCTTGAATCGAGATGTGTGTGTATATGTAATAAGCAAAACTTATTTGTAAGTTGTGGTACGATAATAAATAGTATTTGGGCATATCTCTGTCCATTGAGAGAGATGTCGAATATTTTATGTGGTGTTTAGAAGTTCCATTACCTGTTTTTCGTTATTATCCCTTAACTACTGAAATGTTTGAAAAAAATTCAGCCGCCATTAAGACTTGTTCCTTACATATGTTATTGGAGGAAGGAAATGTCAGAATATAAGTTGTGAGAACTTGTGGCCAGACCTCTTTGCCATGTACATGTATCATTCCATGTACTAGAAATTATGTTTATGTATCGCTTTTGTTAACATGTACATATGTATAGCAATTAAACATGCTTAAACTATTCTATTTTTTCATGTTTTGTAATTCAGATCGACATTACGAGAGAGAGAGAGAGAGAGCACGGACAGAGGGGTTAGTCTGGAACAATAAAAGAAAAAAAAGAAAAAAAAAAAGCCAAAAGATAATAAGAATAAAGCATAAATATCGTGCCGAGTTCATGTTACTAAGGTTCGACTGGAACTATCAAAGTTGTTAATCAACTAAGGAAGGTAACTTAACCTGATATACTGGGTTTGCCCCATCCTCCTATGGGTTACATTCATTAGCATAGCTTCTTGCTTAATAGAAAAATGTACATGTATCTTCTTTCTTTTATTTGGGGAAAAATGATAGTCTAATATAAAAGTCACCCCCCCCCATGCTGTAAACTGTTTTCGCAATGTCACAAATTGCCAGATATTTACATAAATTTTTTGACAGATTTTAATCACAATGCTTTTTTGTAACTTGATAATTTTCTTGAGTTAGTATTCGAATCGTTTATCAAGACTGCTAACTATTTGTGGGTGATTGTTAATAAATGAATGACCTATATTCACAGACATTGCACCATCAATATACTGGCTACTGCAATCCTTCACAAGACGACACAATTCTAAGACATATCAAATTCGAAAGTATTTGCAGACGACAATTTAAATGTACCTCTAATGTTGGGGGTCTGTGAAAGGGGAAAAGCACTGTGGGAAAAAGAAAAAAAGTGCTAGTTACCAATATGTTCTCCTTTTCCCCACAAAGTTTTAAGGTCATTTCAGTACAAGATATTGTGTAGCTAACAGTTAATCAGCTATGGTTCATGCAAATAGACTTGTCTTAGGGCATGTACTTTATTCTTTAATAGACACAAATCTTACATGATAAAGTTTATCACTTATGACCTTACTTTTACTCATACATATATGACTATTATGTGACCATAGACAGTTTTTGAAAATATTGTGGGAAAAGGACTACTTTCTATTAAAAACTGATACTGACACGGAGAAAAAGATTAAGGCGCTAATGAATTGTAGGCTCAGTACATCGAATGTCAAAGATGAATCAATTCGCAACGTCCTCAATCCTTCGGTGTGTCACGTCGACAAGGGCTGGTTCTTGTAAATTGACAAAGGTGTACCAGCTCGCAGCATCATCGATCCTTCGGTATTTTACGTCAATAAGAACGGCTACTAGTCTGGGGATTTTAGTTTCGTACATTTGCTCGGAAGAAATAATTTCTAATAATGAAAAGTGAAAGGCGTTGCGATAGACAGGATAAACTCCCTTTGGTTTGCCTTCATGTCATTCTAACTACATATATATCATATATGTTTACAATGAAAAGAAGCCGATGGCTCAGAAAAACTGATGAGGAAGAAGGAGGATACATTAAGGACTCTAGATATACATAAATACAATGTAGGTAACCTGATCGTCATCACATTTCTGATAACCGCTTTTCTGATTAAAAAAAAAAAAAGATAATATACACCTAATAAACATTCGTTCAAAAGCAGACGACGGTAAAAAGTGTAGTGATCTAATTTAGTGACACTTAATTTATATGTATTAAACAAAATCAAACAGAGGCCCAGATATATTTGGATTATCTTGTTCTGCAAACAATCCAACATTATTACTTCTGTAAAGCTTGGTTTTTGACTCTTTATTATCTAATACGGTGTCAGTACGAATTTCAAATGATGCACGTGCGTGGGTCTTCGTGGCTTTAGGTCGATGTCAAGAACTATAAGAAGCCAATTTCTGACTTCTAGCGCCAAATAAGTTAACCCGACTTTTTTGATGACTGAAACAACAATGGACAGACACTGATAAAGTGGGTATTTTTCCTTTTAGACTTGACTAAAGAAACGGACGGTGTCGAGGTATGATCGGAATGAACTTTGGGTAATGTATAATTTTGATCTAGCCCGTCCTCGATAGCCCATCTTTTCGTCCGACGGGTTAACCCTTTACTTCGAAGATACTAATTTCTATGCATTGCTTGTAGAAGCCTTTGGAAAACATTGTGGCAAAAGGTGAAATTGCTCGTCACGAAGCAATGCCCTTAAATGTCTGTTTGACTTAGTCAATCGTTTGCATTTCTCCTCCGTCTTCACGAGAAGAGTCTTCGAATCTTCCCAGAATTCCTTCTCTTTTTTAAGCGATTTCAATGAGTTTTTGTAATTTTCGAATTTCTTATGCAATTCAAAGAAATGAGATTTGCCACAATGTTTTCTATGCTATCAGAAGGTGTCATATACACATAAGAAACGGCTTCATCCTTGCTGTTGTTAAGGGTCAGTTTGAGATAGCATAGAAATGCCGTATGGGATAAAGTTTTAAAAGGGCTACAATTCGAAATACTCTCTATATCAGTACCTTTAAGGGCATGGATTCAGCAACTAATTTTCGTGTAGAACCTTAAACATAATCGTTGGTATAGGTCCATATTAGCTTTAAATATGGTTTTAATGACCAGGAGCTCATAAAATGTTCAAAACATACAAAGACAATTACTGGAGCGATGAGCTGTAAACGAAACACATTCTTTTGGATATCTTTCCCCAACGTTTAAATAGTCGTGAAATAAAACTATTTTGTTCTTGATTTACAAGTAAATAATTATTAAGAAAGTAAATTTAACTATTCAAATCAAATCGGTATATTCTTACACTAATACCGTAAACAGCATTTGGGGACATAGTTACACACGAACAAGAAATGTTCTTTTCCTTATGTACACAACTTTTTACTTAAGTCGCTGTTCATCTAACCGAAAGCCATAATAGGGATATTTCTTTCTGTGACTGCTTATAAAATTAAAAAAGAGGAATACTACATATAAGTTATATAAAGGCTTTTCAATGTTAGGCGCCACCTAAAGTGCTGTGAACAGTTCAAGTCAAGAACAGACTTTGCGAGAATTTTAACCGTCTGGTGGTACAGTAACGTTTACATTGCATTTGAACACCTTGGATTTCTATGACAATTTTATGTCGATATAAAAATGCCACCGAAGCAGGACGTTAAACAAAAAAATCAAAAGAGTGAAAAAATGAAGTCAAAATCATTGGATAAACTAGTGCCACCGGCGGACACATGGGATCCTGCAGCAAAACCGTATAAGAACGATCAGAAAGCTGCAAACAGTTTTTTCCAGAGAGAACTGGAAATGAAAGAGCGGGAGCATCTAAATGATATGAAAAAAGCGACCGGTCTTATTAATAAGGTGGAGAAGGACTCAAATCGTATAAAGAAAAGACAGAGATTTGAATATGGCATGACACTAGATGAAATAGATACCATTCGTGAAGAAATAGAATCTATTAAAGTGCAGAATGCTCAATTATATGCGGAAATGGAATATTCCAAAACTATTTCAGAAAAGCTGGAGAAAGAACTAGAAGAGACTAAGCAAAGATACAGCGATACAAAAGCAAAATTGAATGATCTGAAAAAGGAATCTAAAACATGGCAGGAAGCAAAAGAAAAACTTATTCGCACCGAGTCTCGGGTTAATGAGTTGTTTACACGGAATAGAAAACTTCGAACGATACTTTTGAAACATAAAGTTGATCCAAATATCGATGCCCGAGAAATATTTTATGATTACAATTCTGACGAGGAAGGTTCTGCTAAATCAGTGAAGTCGAATAAAACATTCCCAAAAGAGTCTAAACATTTCCTCATGGTAGAGGACCGCTGGGGTACCATTGACGAACTGCAACATTTGAGAGCTGAAAAGAGGCGCAAAGGATCGAAGAGAGATTACGGCTTTTTGGATGCCGTGTTTAATCAGATGAACCCTGCTTATTTTGGCTTTTACACACGAAGAAAGAAGTACAAACCTCAACCAAAAGACTATATTCGACCTGGTGTTACTCTACCAAAGGTTGTTAATGCTGCTCCATCAGATAGAGGGTATTACTGACCATAAAAACCTAACTAAAAATGGGAGGGATTCTTGGAATGTATCTTGGTCTTGGTTTTCACCTTAAATAAAGTTTCGACCTTTAGTAGTGGTTAATCCTTGCAATAGATTTAATTCAACGATATTTCTCAACGTGCCTAAAAGAAAAATAACTTGACTCATAAAGAATTGATGATAAATAGTTATGAATAATATAATTTGACATACAAGCATAATTCAGGTATGTCTCTTTCCACGATGTTTAAGTAAAATTTCTTTTTAAGGTCTTAAAGGAATGTATCTTATAAAGTAGAGAAAATGCCATACAACCCTGAATACTATTTGCAAGAGAATGTCTTCCATTCAGATTTGAACCACTCTCTGGCAAAAGCCTGTTAATGAATCTCCGTGATAAATTATACCAAACCATTGTTCACATAATGGAACATAAATCCCATTTCGTCTAACAACAGATTGAATAAATGAGAGAGAGTGATCCCTCGACATGCAGAAAATTGACCAAAGCAAAAGGTTTTGACCCAGGTGCGCCTGAGCAGACTGCACAGGCTGCTTTAGTCGATATTTTTTGCAAGTGCTTTAAGCTTCCTTATCACAGAACATAGTTGATTTCTTTTTCTCACTGTAAATTGTGTAAGACGAAGAACAGACATCTGCATTGTGGCGTCGATGTTTTGAAAGACGGCCAATGTCAATAATTGTTGCCAATCACGTACTGGGACCTTTCCTCGGAGTTTTAATACAAAACTTGCCAAACAAGGAAGACAGAAAAAACTATGTGAATCTTCATATTGACACATAAAGAGTAAAAGTGACAGGTCTTGTCTGGATATCCTGAATTAATCGAAAACAGATGTCGGTCTTTTTTCAGGTTAAATCAACCTCTTGAATTTTCTTACGAGTACTTTATTATCTATTGTTTATGCTAGCGTTTTGAACAGAATACAGATTATTGTCACTGTCCTAAAGTTGTTTCAAACTTAACGGGTTTAGCAACAAGTTAAGAAAGCGGTTGTCTTTTGACGATGGGAAGACGTCTTACTTCTTATCTTGCTGTACAGCACCGTTATTTGTTTAAAATTGCTCGCGACAAGCATTTTCTCGGTCTTGTCACAATGTTTTCACTTGTATCTGAATCGTGCTGTCTGAAAAGGCGAATGAATGCATCGGCATAAAGTATCAACCCCTGTCATCCTGCATTGTCCGCGCAGGCTGACCTGGGTCTCGAAACCTTATACAATTGGCCAAATTTGTTGCATGTCAAGGGAACAGTGTACCTCATGCTTTAATCTATTAATAGAGAAAAGTGGATCTTACTAGTTCATAATAATCTGGTGACTTGCTTGCTATAGATTAATGTATTACAGAGATGTGTTAATCCCCCCTTCCCCTTCACAGTCGGGATAACTCAGAATTGTGAGGTAATGGGATAAAACAGGGAATAACGATATTGGCTACCAATATTTTTCTCCTTTTCCCACATTTTTTCAATCTTTCTACGCTATGGTCATTAAGACTTGGAATTCTGTAGTTCATGGTTATGCACTTTGGTCTCTTTTTTTATTTGTGCTTTTTACATGTCATACATTTTTAGACTAGTCCATAGGCATCCAGATTGAGCCAGACTCTATGTGAACAAAATACCCCACAGTTGCCAAATACTGCCTCACAGAAAATAACTCCTTACTGTTAGGAATCTTGATTCAGTCGTGATAACAACTTTGACTTAAAGCGCAGAATCTGTACCGTCCCAATTTGAACTTGTCCTCTTTCAAAGCAATAGACTGTACAAGATGTCATTGATAAGGTACATGATGCTTGCTTATATGTAAATTAAGTGACCTATATGCAAATCAGGCCATATCACTGATTCCTACCCAGCAGTACATAAAAGCATGAAACAATCTGAAAATAATACCCCTAGGTGACTTGTAGCAAAACCCAGCTACACACCCTCACTGGCAAGGGAACCCGTCTCATTCCTCCAGTCATTCATTATTTAGATCATTGTGAATGTGACACTGATATGTTAAACTGTTGTTTGACGTTTTGTATATTAACCCTTTACCACACAATCCCGAGTTTTCACATAAGTGGGGAAGAAGCCCTTTGAAAACAATCCGAGAAAAGAAAGAAGAAAATGCTGTTTACAAGCATTTCCCCTTTTCTCATGATGTTTTCAACCCTTTTCGAATATGTTTTCATCAATTTAGTCACATTTAACTTTATCGTCAGAAACTAATGCTAATTCAAGGTACGTGTTGGGAAAAAATATATTCTTATCGGACAGTAAAGATGTAGGACCGAAGGCACATCCTTTCAGTCTGATCTTGATCTACACAGTCGACAAAACGTCACTGACACAGACAGACAGTCATACAGACCGACCGACAGACAGACATACAGAAAACTTAACCCCAAAAACTTAGATTGCAAGTTGAGGGATGTTGTGGCAATAATATTTGTCAAAGGTCATTGTAGATCAATACTCGATTACATGTGTACTTTATGTTCAGGCTAATCCGAACCTACATTATCTACCATAGCTTCTTAATAAAATAACTCTCTCAGCGTTAATTTATCACCATCGGACACACACATCCTTACAATAGTTTTAAAGACTTAGAAAACGTTATTGTGAAATTCGGGTTATTTCTATGAATTGCGATTTGGTATACAAAAACATACACGTATGTATTAGAAATTTTCTTAAATAGTCGTGACTTTGTATTTCGAGAAAGATCTCCTTTTTCCACAATCCAAATAGTAGGAACTTTGTATTTCGAAAAAAACTCTCCTTTTTCTACAATTCAAATACCTGATATAAAAAACGGAAAAGTATTCCACTTGAGGCAATGTATTTAGCCGATTATTTCCTACTCTTATTAATTCGAGGAGAGAAAAATCTTAGTTCTATATATCGTAACGCATTGTTAAAGTAGCCTCATTAGGCAGCACGACGTGAAAGTCGAGGGACTTGTGTGAAATGCTTTATAACAAGGCTTATTGGAAGTATTTAGCGCTCGATGGAAGGAAATCCAATTTTCCGCGGAGAACTCTGGGGGCGATGGACTTATGTCTTTATTTAAATCATGCCAAGAAGAGGCGCAACTTTCGTAAACAGTTTTTGTTGTATTACAAACTGCGAAAATTCCAGCGGCGTATTTGGTAAAACTTCTTGTGAATCCAAATAATCATTAAATGTCTCTAACACAAAAATAATTTGTCATTGACACCATACTTATTTCTTTTTCAATGAAGATTTTTTGAAGCTGTACTCCTTACTTAACAGTAAAACTTTAGGCATTGCAGATTTCAAATTAAATATAAGTAGAATTGCTGTTGTCCGGTAAGAGTAATACATACTGTGGCAAGTAAAAAAATCGATTTTTTTTCACACGCTGTTTTTGATGACGCGTTGTGTCCCTCCAAAGTAAAAAAAGAAGTTACAGTATTTCTTCCGGTTCCCTTACTGTATCGACTATCACTTCACATAGCATCATTTGAGCCTTTTAGTTGCCTTCACATATTTTCAATTTTGACCAATCTAAAGCGTTGTCGTTTTGTTAATATTTAACGATAATACAAGAATGTGATTCTCAAAACGTGCTAAACGAACATGTTCTATCTTGCCGACAAAGCGATGAAGTCTTCCGAGCATGTAAATAACATGCTTCATTACTCAGCCAGACTTTCCCACAGGCAAACGACGATTTCGCAGGTGTTCACGCTATATTATTCTAGATCTCCATGAGCGCCAGAAATAAACATGAATTCGCCATAACCATATATGATTGACTGACATCAATATCCACTATAACGTTAAATAAATTTCAAATTTCAAGAAACTAGATGGTAAAAGATCACAAGTGTTGGAAACAGAAGAGTGCACGAAAATGACTATCGCGGTTTCTGAAAATTTATTAAGTTTTTTTTTCTTGGGCTGAAGTTACTTTTTCCATACACCAGTAATCAACATAAAAGTGATTTTCAAAAATACCTTTACGGCCTGACTGAGTTGTTAACTCGCACTCCATCAGAAATCACTTTTTACTATATAGTTTTGAATTTTAAAGGCCCTAAATAACAAACTTTTGGAAAGAGAAAAGTGTGAAAAAAAGGAAGAAAATGGTAGTTATCATTGTCATTGTTTGAGACACATTCTGCCTGTCGTCTGCATGTGCTTTCAGTTTAAACGAGGCCAAAATCTTGCCGTTTGATAAAATTTCCTTGAAACTCGAAAAAGGTTTCCAACACGCCCAGGCTTATCCAAGACGGCTATACATGGGCAACGAACTGGAAAACAGGTCGATTGCGTCTTTGTGATTCATGATACTAATCAAGTTATCACATAATTATGGATGTATTAAATACATATTTTTGAATTACCGAATGACGCATCAGCAATCTTGGACATGCAGAAAAATAACAAATAGCAAAAGGTTTCGATCCATATCAACCTGCATAGATTTTAAAGACTGAGCAGGGTCCGTATTTACAAACCATTCTTAAGAACATGCTAGGCCTTATTACCCAGAATTTTGTCAGTGTGAACATAACAGAACCATTTCGTGTAGCCAATCAGAAGTCCTGTTCACGGTATAGAAGTTTTAAAGAATTTGACCAAGAATGTTCTTAGGTGTTATTGGTGAATGCGCTCAATCGATACATTTTGCAACTGCAAAACACGCCTTTGTCACAGGGCATGACTAATCGGAATCATTTTTTCCTGAGTGAATAGATTTCCGCAACAGGTGAATGCCTGTAGCCAAGGTTTTCCAAACTATACCGGCAGTTAACTACACAAAGCTCGTACAGTAGAAAGGTTGGTGTTTGAACAAAGAGTCAAGAGTTAATTAATGGTCGGCGTAGATCCAACATTAAACAACACAGTCTGCAATTGTGACCTTGATGACCTTTGAAGTTACATGCTTTGTTCTTTACTAAACAATTGAAAGCATTTTACGACGACAAACCAATATCTCGAAGCATTGCCACAGTCTGTTGACTAGAAAAGATTAGTCTTGCTGTCACGAGCATTTTCATTCTTTGCGCACAATGTTGGTAATCAAAACGCAAAATCATTTGCGGTTGGGTTCAATCGTCGCAGTTTAGAGGAAAAGAAACCAAACTTTGACATCAGATTTTGTACAGTGAATAACTTCCTAGTCAGAGCAAGGAGAGTGGTAAAAATTCTCAACCCGAATTAGAGAAACATTTCAACTTCTGTGTATAATACTAAAAAATGTAATTTGCTGGGACAGAACGTGGAACCCTGTCAGAGAAACGTTTTTATTTAAAAATGAGAAGATGGTCGGCAATTATGGCCCCCAAGTGCTATTCGGACATATTCATTTAACCCTTTCCCAAACAATCCCTGGTTTTTACAGTGTTGGTAAAGATGGCTTTCGAAAACACGGTAGGAAAAGCGAGAAGTGCTGGAAACTAGTATTTTCCCAACAATGTTTTTTACTCTTTCATAGACAAAAATCATCGTTAACATTCCATTTGATTTGTCGTCTGCAGACGCTTTCAATTTGGTCTAGTCCAAAATGTCGTCGTTTTGGAAAGGGGTTAAAATGCATGACATGACCGTTTTAACCATGAGTCGAACAGACAGACCAATGGCCGTATTAACAATAAAATTAAGTTCTTCGCCTATCATGCAATTATCAATTATCAGTTCCCTATTTTACTCGTACCATTTTCCACAAAGAATGCGTTTTCTTCCGACTACGCTACATAGTGTAGACTTAGGCGGCTACCACGCACTTGTGTTACTGATTTAGTATATATACAGCTTTTGGCCTAAATATAACATTTCAGTATTCATAAATGTTGGACTTTTTCCTCCATTATGTATCAGAAGTTCGTTCATGACTATATCAAAATACTCAAGCTGCTTTTCTTGAATAAATTTTGAACTTCCGACTCCCCTTTTAGTTATGTTGCTAGACGGAGAAAAATAAGTTCATGATTTTTTGTGATAAAGAGGAACAGGAACGTTATTTCAGCATCACCAATTTAACACAGTTTGGTCGGTTAAAAGACGCGTCAATACTTTCATAACTATATTTAAAAGTCATGTACTTTATTTTCTGAGATAAAACTTAAACTGTGTTAAAAATCCATGCAACGTTCAGTATACTCCTGTCCATGAATTCGTTTTGATTTGCATCTTATATAAATGCTTACAATAATTTCGCATTGTTTATTTCAATATTGACGTCATATTTTTTGACAACGCGTAGTTTGTGACCTCTTTTCGGTACACAGGTGTGCATATACATGAAGAATAGCAACTACTAATCGATTTAAGAAATGAATGCTACTATTTTAATTAGTATTATTTTGTAACTTAAGTATACTCAGTTCCATAAATAAGTGTGCACTGAATTTTCTCATTGCATGTTTTACTGGAGAGAAACAAATTTGATATCAGAGTCTGTAGAAAATATCAGGCTAATCAGATTTTGACTAACAGAAAGTTTAAGTTAGATTTTTGCAGTTTAAATGAAGGTGATACTAAATTCAAAGGCGTAAAATTGATCAAAGGCGTAGAATTGATTTATAGCTTTGTCTTAACACTGTACCACTTGAAACAAATCTGCAACAAAGGACATTGAAACAGTCCTGATTGGTAATTCTCACGGTATAAATTATGTTGAAAATTTCGACACAAGTCAAAACGATGTTGCAAAGGTGGCTTTGCTATGTTTTTGAAAATGGTCAGTTGTTACATAAAACAGCCGTCTCCATGAGGCAGTGTCAATCTATCCGTTGTATTAATAACTTGAACCAAAAGAGTAGATCCCTAAGTGTAATTTATCAAAGTACATTGTAGAAACATTCAGCCTTTAACTTGAGAAAATTTAAGCATACTTATGGGAAATTATTTAACTCAATTTAATTCTTTACCACACGACAAAATTTTAGACTGGTTCAAATTAAAAGCATCTGCAGACAACAAAATAAAGGTGTTTAAAAAATTGAAATTTGTTCTGGGAAGGGTAGAAAATACTGTGGGAAAAGGAGTCATCAGCATTTTCTCCTTTTCCTACAGTGTTTTCAAAAGTCTTCTTTCTCAGGGGCGTCAAAAGTAGGGATGGTGTGGTAATGGGTTAACAAATAATTTCTTTTCAATTAGATTAACTTTCACAACAAATGAGAAATTGCATTTCAGATAAAGCTTCGGTAGAAATATTGAATTAGGATAACAAACCATAAATTAAGTGGCGGTTGAAACATTGGTATCATTTTAAAGACATAAATCTTTGTTTTTTTTTCCTAATATTACAACATAAACAAAATGAAAATACAAATAATTATACTACGTAAATGACACTTAGTGCTTCTTGTATTCCCGTATGCATAAAATGTGGAGTGTATGAATGAAAATTCTTGTCACTGCCAATACTTTTTTATATGAATACGATTTTCTAACTAAACAAAGTTATTTTCTAAAATGAACGTTATCCAGGGTAAAATTTTGTTTGCTTGTCAATAACTTTTTTATCAGGTGTTTAAAAGATCACATCCTGCGAATCCCTGGCGTTTTTTCGCCTTCTCTACTTGAAACCAAATTCCAATTGGTGACGTTATAACGGAATTATTGAAGATTTTCTTACCTGAAGCGGGGAAATTTCTTCAAATGTCCGCCATTGTTGTTGTTGTGTCACGTGATTCCCCCCCCCCCCCCCCGTGATTTACATCGAAAACAATTTGCATGTATAGATTTCGTCTGATATTTACTTACGGGGCCCATTTAAAGCTGCACACCAGGTGTCAGGGGGTGTTGATAAAATGTTACTTGTTTTTGACTCCATATACTCACAATTATGAGTGATAGAATTTTCATATGTGGAAGTTCTTTATTTTTGTTATAAAAGTTCAAGAGATTGCTTTAGAATTAAATCATTGGTGGAAATACTCTCGGTGGACAAAACTGAGTCCCCAACGTCAGAATGGTTTTATGACGTTCTTTCAAAAGACATTCAAATGTAATGACAAAAATGTAAATAATGGAAAAAAATATCCAAATCTCTCAATGAAAAAATATTTGTAATATGTTCTTTTTTCCTTTTGATATCAGAATTTTGAGACCAATATTTTTAAAGCTTCTAAATGTGGTTTACCTGTATGAAGGTCTTAGTTTCATATGCGAATTTTAACGTCTTCAGATTAAAATTCATGCACCTTTTTCTTGCCATTTTTTTTCTTCAAATATCTCAATGCATTATCAAGGCCTTCGCTTTGTATGGGTCTATCAAAAAGGCTAAAATTACTTTCTACCTTTAAGATATAACAGGCTCTTGTCACAGGGCATATTTTTGTGAATATCAACGGTCCAATTACGAAATATGAAGCTGCAACTGGCAAAATACATCAACTTCTGTGGATAATCTAAATATAGTTATCATTCTGCATTGTTCTTTTGGTTGTAACCGGTCTGCTCACCCCGTTCAAGCACACACAACAAGCCCCAAAAAACATATTACCTATCATTTGGGAATTTTCAAATTACCAAACTAACTCGTCCACTAAAGTAACCATTGTCGTTGTTCTTTCTAAAAAAAAAACAAACTTTCTCTCTCTTTCTTATCTCAATCTTGATTTCTATACCTCATATTACATTTCTTCCTTTTTTTCATTGACTGTCCATTTTATATCTCCCTGCAGAACCGCAATTACTCTAGAGATATTAGTTTTTATTGAAACTTTTCTTTGTTTAAATAATCGCCTCTAAACTAAACAGGCCGACATGTCTGGTTATTTTCTTCATTAAGGTAACAGATTAAATCACCGAATTTCTCTCGTTCATTATTTTTTTCCCATGAGAAAAAAGTCATTTTTCGGTCTACAACTTGGTTGATTTCTTCCTTTCATTTTGAATTTGGTTTTCTGCACTAGCTGAAGTTTGTAAACGCTTTAGAAAAATAGAAAACGTTTTCCAATATTTCCAAATAGTTTTACTTATTTTGCCAACACTGTAGCCCTGTTAAATAATATGTGCGAAAACATTTTTCATGTCGGATGTCGTCTGTACTAATTTCCTGTCACGCGCCGTATTCTGTTTACAGAAGTCGCCATGGTGTCACGCGTCAATATGCTACTATTAATAAATTGGGTGAATAATTATCCGGGTGTGTAAAATTAGGGGTTGGAATAGCACCGGTAAACGAAACATTAACTTTGAATATACTACATCTTCTCCTATGACGTCGCCATTTTGACCTTGGGAACTCAATTTTGGCCATTAAGTGTATATGTAGAAAAGAAAAGAAAAACCGTAAGTTTTTTCGTATTGGCCTTCTTCCGCTAGTTACAGTAAAGCTGTTATTGCATTTAACAACGGATAAATTAATTTTTTATGCGAAGTAATATCGTTTGGTACGACTACTCCGTACCCATGCTATGATAAAGCGTCATTCATAAACGTTTCTTTAGCAGCTGCTTTTCCCCTGGTAAGGTAAACATTAAAACCCCTATAATTTTTCCTTACAAAATATTGACCCCCCCCCACGGACACACATAGGTCTACACTCTTAGAAAAGGCAAATCCTGGTTGAATGTTCCAGGCTAGCATTAGGACTATCAGTACTTTGACTTTTGTGAAGGGTAAACCTGTCTTTGAGTTGAGCTTGGTTGGATTAAATTCCTAGCGCTACTAAACTGTTTTGAAACTGACCTTTTAATCAAGTGCCATAGCATTATAATTAAGAAAAGCCAAGTAGCCGAGGCTGTTGCCAGTCCTAAAACGGTCACTTTTATCATGTACCTTACGGTGCAAACAAAAACGAATGGGTAGAAAATGGTGTTTTCAGTATTGAATAATCAAATATGTACACAATGCTTTACCTTGCAGCAAACCGATTTCTGAACGTTCGAAAAAAAAAATATTTTTGTCAATCTCGTAGTGGAAAACATAAAACGCAAATGAAAATATACCTAGCTTTATGTTGTTTTACCTCTGTTTTCTCATTTTACGAACGGCTCTAATCACATACTGGGCGATTTTAACTTCCATTTCTTCTCAGATAAAGCAAGTTTTGATTGTAAAGATTGGTCGAAATTCGTTTTAAAATACGGTCTTTCACAGATGGTTAATAAACCCACACGAACGTCAAAAAGATCGGCTACGATTATTGACCATGTCTATACAAATCGATGTGATAGACTAAGTGAAATATTTGTTTCTTCTGTCACTTAGTGACCATTCTCCAGTTTGCATGACGAGAAAAATAAGAAACCGACACGATAAAGGCGGTATTCATTCTCTTTTAAAGTATAGAAGTTTTAGAAATTTTAATATATCTGAATTTCAGAATGATTTAAGTGTTTCAGAAGTTCATCTCATCGAAACCGAGCACGACCCAGAACGCGCACTAGCTTTATTTTACGATACTCTTAACAAAGTTTTATCTAAACATGCTCCAGTCAAGTGTAAACGTATGAAGAGTAATCATCTACCCCAATGGCTAAACGCTGTAGTGAAACAAGCGATGAATAAACGCGATCAATTTCACAAGTTAAAAGATTGGGATAATTATAAAAAGATGAGAAATAAAGTACTGCATCTTATTCGTAAACATAAGAAGGAGTATTATAATAGAGCTATAAAGAAAGGCGCAAATAGCAAAGATCTGTGGAGAAATTTAAGAAAAGTACAAAACAATGATAACTCAGATAATGAACAAGCTTTCCTACCTTCACAAATGGTATTTAACGGGGAAAACATCGAAGGAAAGTATCATATTCTTAACTCATTCAATGATCACTTTATTAATATAGCAAACGTAGTAAAAAAAAAACAGAATTTAAGGAGAATACATTCTCATATTTACATTCACATTTAAATAATGTATTAAAAGACCAAGTTTTTGACATAGAATTTATTACACCTTTTGAGGTTTGCCGAATGATTAAAAAACTGGATACAAATAAAGCTACAGGAATGGACGGAATAAGCGCAACTATTTTGAAACATTGTGGTGATCATATAGTTTTACCAATAACTTCGATCATAAATAACAGCATCGCGAAAGGTGTTTTTCCGAATGCATTGAAAGAGGCTTATGTGCTTCCTCTACATAAAGGGTTCCAAAAGGAAGATCCAAACAATTATCGACCAATATCTATTCTACCAACTGTATCAAAGATTTTTGAACGCCATTTATCTAACCAATAAATTTGATATATTAACTAAGCACCAATCAGGGTTTAGAGAAAGACACTCATGTCAGACCGCACTTATTCGGCTGATTGATGAATGGCTTAGGGAAATCGATTCCGGGAAAATTATTGGTTCAGTTTTTGTTGATCTTAAGAAAGCATTCGATTTAGTCGACCACGAGATTTTGTTACACAAGCTTAGGATACACCATTTTTCTGAAAAGTCTCTGGCACTTTTCAAATCCTACTTGAGTGACAGAAAACAGTTTATTAGGTATAACAATGAATTTTCTTCGCCACGAATTCTAACTAGCGGGGTCCCTCAGGGTTCTATTTTAGGACCATTACTCTTTTTAATTTACATAAATGACATAGGCTTGCACGTCGGTAACTCAAATTTAGACCTTTATGCGGACGATTCGACCTTGTATACATCCGGAACAAACCTTATAGAAATACAAGCTAATCTCCAGAATAGTCTAGAATGTATACTGAGTTGGTGCACTGCTAACAATATGCTTGTAAACCCAACAAAAACAAAATGTATGCTTATAGGACCTAAATATAAATTAAGATCTACTAATCTAGATTTAAATATTAATGATTTTTGCATTGAAAACGTTGAATCTCATAAAATATTAGGTGTATATGTTGATAAGCATTTATCCTAGAATTTTCATATTGATAAAACTATTTCTAAGATTAACAGTAAGATAACATTGCTAAAAAGAATTTCCATGTATCTCACATTTGAAATGAAACAGTTATTTTACAACTCTTACATACTCCCAATCTTTGACTACTGTTGTACAGTATGGTGGAAGAACACCAAATGTAAATCCGCTAAGCTAACCGTCCTCCAGAAAAGAATCGCTCGCATTATACTAGGGGTTACCCCAAGAACACCGTCGAAAAATCTTTTTTCCCAACTTAATTGGTTAACGTGCGATAATAGATGTAAGTATCACACCGGCGTTTTAATTTACAGATGTCGTAATAACCTATCGCCTAGATATATGAGTGACATTATTTCGTTTTCGAGTAACACAAATTATAATTTAAGGTCATCTGCTCGTAGTGACATCGTAAACTCTAGATTTAATACATCGTACAAGAAACGGGCATTCTCGTATTTCAGCATGGATGTGTGGAATGAAATTCCTACTTCCATCAGAGATGCGAAATCAATAATTAGCTTCAAAAAACAGTTCAAACAACATTTATTGAACGTACAGTCCTCGTTGTAGTTACATTATCATACATCTATACGAAAAAACGTGTGTCTGTCCGTATAACTCATATTCCAACATTATTTTGCTATTAATTCATCTTCTGTATTTTCAAACACCACAATCATCAGTATCACCAACCATTATCATCTTTATTATTATTATTATTATCATTATCCTAATTATTATCGTTACTATCATTGTTCCACTCATCTTGAAGGCAACATTGTAAAAAAGACTTTGAAATATGTCTTAATGTTTTAACCTTCACTAAATAAAGATATTATACTATGATAATTTCAGAACCTTTCGGCATCGAACCACCATTTTATTTATTCATGTTTCTCGCATATGCATCTTTAACTGGTAGGCGTGACCAATGCTCCGAATAATTCCAATGAACAAACTTCAAGTATTTATTCTACTACATTTTACTCACTCAAAATTACCAAACAAAATTTGAAAGGATTTAGTTGGAATCTTTTGTAAAATTAACATTGATAGTTGTCACGTTGCAATACATTCGTATAAATGTTTAAACCATAGCCGGTGCTATAGTGTCGCAATTGCATTGTAGTGCAATTGAGATTCTTCGAGTTCAAGATAAGAAGTGTCGATTATAGTATTACTCCGGCAGAAATCGTCTATGATTCTACGGCAATGTGATCAGAATATTGCTTAAGCTGTCGGAATTTGTAGACTATGATCAGGCTTAACAGACTGAATGCCGTGGTCTAGATCGACATGGTTTACAGAGGCAAATGCAATTGTCTGTGGTCCCTAAAGTACTAGATACCTCGAAACACTTTCACAAAACTTGCATTTGCTGTGTTTTAAAGCAACTGTTCAACAAGCGCCTCATCTAACCGCACCGTTTGTTTGTCACGTTCGATCTTTATTTAACGTTAAAAAAAAAAAGAAAAAACGAGTATTTGCACCATGATATTGGAACTTCCGAATATTGTGCCCGCTTACTCATTATGATAAATAGCGTCATCACCTTTAAAGGCTTACCAAACATAATGTCGAGATGATGACCAAACCCTGTTACAGTAATCAAGATGAAGGCAAACGATGCCTGGACGACAGGAAGTGTTCTCAGGGAGACAAAGGCGTTAAACGTGATTATGGCGGGAAATTACGTGTAGTGTAACAGCATGGACAGTATTGACACGCCGATTATTAGGTCAACTAACACAAAAATTTTCGAGTAAAACTAATGCCGGTTGTCATTTAGTCGGCTTTAAATGAGGGAAATATCCCATAAACCCGATGAATATAATTTACACCATGTCAGCGCCGAATGACGCAAGCACTATAATAATTCCTGAGATGCCTAGCTAAGTATAAGATGCTATAAAGCATTCTGTTTTGATCAAGATCAATCTGCAGGGAATTTCCAGATCTCTGAGCTTAAATTTACACTACCAGATGTAGTGTGAGAATTAGGACTAAACTGGTTTTTGAAATTGCAACAACTGCATTCTGAATATTTTCAAAGAAAATAAATAATCCATTTGTTTGCAAAGTAGACCAAAGGTTTAATGGAGATTTAAAGGAAGTGACATCATATCGTGTTTCCTACTGCCAGTATATTGCTGTCACTTTTAGATATAGAAAAGAAGATAAAGTTAAGAACATCTTTGATCAATGACGTCTAGAATTTTTTTAATCTGGGAAAACGAAGTCATTTTCTTTCTTGTGCAGATTTGACAATATTTACCTCTGAATCTGTTCGAGATGGCCCGCAACACGCAAAAAGGGACACTCGGACATTTGCGTAAAGTGTCGTCTCGGATCAGCCTGCGCAGTCTGCGCAGGCTTATCCAAGACGGCACTTTACGACTATATTAGATTTTGTGCTACACTAGACATGTGCAAAACAGAAAAATGACATAAAAACGGCAAGTGTCGTCTTGGATTAGTCTGCGCGGAGTGCACAGGTTGATCCTAGATGACACTTAACGCAGATGTCCGAATGTCCCTTTTCGCGTGTTGCAAGTCAGATAATGATACGATACACATTTTATTTTCGTTAGAAGTCTTGTAGAACTTCAAAGAAGACTTGCGTCATTTTTGCGTTTATTGTATGTGTGCAAGTAGACAGACTGCAATTAGGTTTTCAGGGCTCGGTGTTTCATGGTGTACACAATTTGATATAAGACTTCACGAACGTAAAGGTTATCTACGTTAAGTTTATTTCAAAAATGGTATTACAGGTCATATGTAATACTCAGGCTGTTTCTGTAAAATTTGGTTAAAATCGACTTTGAGTCGATCCAAAGTAGAATAGTTGTACTTCGCGTTGGTTCAACGTAACTTTTAACAAAAAAGAACTCAACGTAACTATGATATTTTATTGTTTGTCTGTCACACATTTTTTTCGGCGTCAGCATAAATACAACGTATACTCAAGAATTTGATTATAAAAAATAAAACTGACGTCACCAACAATTATTTTATAGTCTCCCTGATGGATATCTGTCACAATCACAAAAATAACACGATCGTGTTTAATTCGAAGCGATCGTCGTTATCCACATAAACCAGACTGACAAGAAAATTGATATCTGTCATGGCTGGCAGACTAGAATCGTTATGAAATATTTCAGATTTCTATTTTTTACATCAGCTTTCAAGAACTAAGTAACTGTTCCCATAGGTAAATGACAGTAATTGGTCTGTAACGGAAACATACTGACAGATTCAAAATAGGACTGTTTAATTCTCAAGTACGCTCGTTAGATGTAAAAAAGATTTATTCTCTCTTATCTTTTGTCAGTCTCCGTGGAAGTGAAAGAAGAAAAAGGCAAAAGGATGTTATCCATATCCTGTTAAATGACTAAAACGCAATTTTCATTCGATCGTAATAAACCCAAATAATGCTATTTCAATATAATGTTTTGGCGAAGAACATGTTCTTCTCGAACAGTGTAGATTCAAGATCAGATTCCACGTTCTTGATCTTGATCTACAGTGTACGAAAACTGTCTTAGCAGCCTAAGGTTTAATGGCACAAAAACTATGCATATATACTAGTATGTAGACCTATAGAAACGACGACAGAATAGACATTGGCGTAAGCCATCGCATGTATCATTCCGGAAATGAATGATATGTTCTTATTGGACGGTGCATATCAAGACCAGACCGCACGTTCCGTGCAGAATGAGCTTCATCTACACTTTGTGCAAAAGGTCCATGAATTGTGCTTAGCAGCGTAACTAAGCAGGGTTACTAAGCAGGTCGCCGCAAGATTGACTCCATTTTGTCCATCATTGGCTGAATCATGAAGCAAGATGGTCCCTTAACCCTTTCCCAAACAATCCCTGACTTTTTACGGGTCAGGAATAGAAGCCTTTTGAAAACATGGTGGGAAAAGAAGAAAATGCTGGTAACCAGATTTTCCTCCTTTTCCCACAATGTTTTCTACCCTTCATAGACAGAAATCATCTTTTCAGCAAGAGCTGAATTGTCGTCTAAAAATGCTTTCAATTTGGTCGGGTTCAAAAGTTCGTCGTTTGGGAAAGGGTTAAGTTAAAGAAATTTTACAGAAAGCGAAAGATTTTGACCGATTTCAGGCAAGCAGCGCAGACTGACATAGTCGATACTTTTGCAGAAGTACATGTATTGAACATGTTACCGAAGTAAGGGACATTATTGAAGATATACTGATGCCTCTCAATATTCACATTTCTTCGGTGTATACACCGAAGAAATATGAATATTGAGAGACATCAGTAATTCATCAATTTATTCAAGTGTTTACAAAGGATTACGTTTTGGCTTGAAATTATGCCCGTATACTATTTCCATGATGCAACATTTGAAACAATCTGATAATGATAGTCGAATAGAATTGGACGAAGGATAATTTGAATATTGTGGATTTGATCTGGTTTTCTGACGAGTTGCATTTCCATTTAAATACAATGATCAATAAGTGCAATTGTCGAATTTGGGGCACAGAAAAACATAACATTCATCATGAAAATCGTCTGCATGGTGAAAAAGGAGTTCACCGTATCCGTATGAGCGGCCCCAAGTTACAGTAATGTTATTGGATCAAAGTCAAGTTACGCAGACAGTGAACATTGCACTTTGCATGATTTTACTGAAAAATAAGTTTTTGTTAGCTTTACAGAGAAAAGGAACGGAGATTAGAGATACTTTGTTCAGACAGGATGCAGCATCACATCATACAGCACCTTCAGTATTTTTGTCGAGGCTTCATGACACTTTCAGGGAAAACTTTATTTGCTCCAGGACTGACAAATGTCGCCCTTTATTCCGTGGACTTTTGCCCTTCGGGCTGTTTGTTAATGAGAAATTTGAACCTTTCCGAAAGAGGCTTGACATCGTAATGGCCCAGAGTGGACATCATATAGAGCATATCATGTAAATGTTGAAAGAAAATGTTTGACGTATTTTAATTGACCTGTAAATATTTAAAGTATTTATTATTGTATATCAGACAAAGCTGTACTTATAATAGAATATTGTTATTTAAATCATAAAACGGTATATGCTGGCAGAGAAATATAGCATATTTAAACTATATCATATATTATTATGAATCACACTGTATTTCAAAATTTCCTTATCCGTAGTACCTTATAGTAAATGCATTTTCACCAGCAAAGTCTAGATCAAGCCCCTTTGTGGAAAAAAACTATCCAATTCCCATTACTCCATACTTTCATTTTACTGACACACGCTTGAAAACTTGCATCTATTCTTATTCGCTTGGTATCTCCCAAAAACTATTTTCAACATGCCTCTTAACCCTTATCCTGCTGCATAACTAAAATGAAATTTTCAATTCTATAGTATAAACCCAAAAAATGTTATTTCTAAGTTATTTTTTGGCGGAAGAAATCTCCAGATCGGACAGCGTAGATCCAAGATCCGACTGCACGTTCTGTGCAGTCTGATCTTGATCTATGCTGTCCGCAAAACGTCTGAGGGTCGTGATAAGCAGCCAAAGGGTTAATTTCAGTCCAAAGTAAGGCTAAAGGTCTAATTACTGTAACAAAAGATAAATATGTACTTGCAGTACTCGTATTTTTCCTTTTCTGTAGAACACGAGTCTCAAAATTTCAGGAACAATTAAATAATTAGCGGGAAATGCTTTGGATTAGGACGACATGTCCGAAAATTGTGGACTGGTAAATATATACAGTTCAAGTAGCAGTTTAGGACAAGAGCTGTGCGTGCAGTTTTAACGTTTAGGCTGCTCAGTGCGACTCGCTGATCTTTTTCGGACAGTTAACATCAAGATCAGACTGCACAGAACGTGCAGTCTGATCTTTGATCTCGTTTCTTGCAAATGATGTCTCAAAGGTGGTTCAAATGAAGATTACTTTCCCAATAGAATTAAAGTGCACTGTTGGAGAAGTGAGGAAATGCTGGTCACTACCATTTAGTCCGGCATTTCCCATTAAGGTTTCAAAATTCTCCATCCCTTAAGTCGTCATAACACGAAAATATGTTGTTAAACGTATAAATATAACGAGCTAGTTCTTACACAAGTGAATGATAATTTTCAGTTTTCTGTTTTAATAGTCTAGAGTATATGTTACGGGAATTATTTCCACGCACACAATCAATGATCAAGTTAAATCATTTGTAAAAATAACTATTAAAATGTAAATGGAAATATAGTCATGAGACCAATTTTCTTCGAAAAGATAAAGCTCTTCCAAGGATCACTAGACCAATTGCTGAGTTTTATGTATAAGGAATTCCCATGTACACAATACATTGATTTAAAATCTTCCCTGTTCTATAGTTATATAGCTATATGGTTTACTCACTTTTATTTAGATTTACGAACTTTTATTGACTCATACCTCGTGGAAAAGGGGTTTTGGTGAATATTTGATGTCTACATTTTGTTACTGGTAAATTTTCTGCATGTACACGGACCATTCTACCTCACTGATTTAGTTGGTTATTAGACAAGTTTTTTTTATACATAATTATGTGATGACTTGCTTGGTATAAGGTGTCGTCTCGGATCAGCCTGCACAGTCCGCAGGCTAATTCGAGACGGCACTTTCCGTTATTAGGTAGTTTTCTGTTTTCCGCATGTCCACTGATAGACAAAAATCTAATGTTGTCGTAAAGTGCCGTCTAGGATTAGCCTCCCCGAACTGCACAGGCTGATCCCAGATGATACTTGGTGCAAACGTCTGAATGCCCTCTTTTGCGTGTTGAAAGCAAAATTTATAACTACAGCTCAGTTACTAAAGCCTTTCCTAGGTTACATTCATGCTAGGTAAGGGTTCTGTTTAAAATACGTTTATACATTTACCCATATATAACTATTTTGAAGTACGTGAGTGAATACTGACGAGATATTGCGAGGTTAAAAATTTAAATTGCAAATGTCCGTTGTAGTACAAAAGTGGTTCTAACAGGGCTGAGCCGAGTATCGTCAACGGACACTTCAGAGTGATCGCGTTGGGAATACATGTAAAACTCTTGCTACTGAGAAACGAAAAATATGCATCCCACTTTTTACGAGTTCTCAAAATAGATAAAAAGAAGCATAAAACGTTTTTGATTTTATGTATAAGACTTCTTATTAATAGGAATTAAACGTTGAAAAAATTGTTTTTTCTTAAAGCCGCTGTAAAGCCAAACAATAGGTAATTTTCACCGTTTATAACTCGAAAATATAGTGGATCACCAATCACAACACAAGTATATAAGATCAGAGAAACTTAAATGTGTCAGTTACTTCACTGGTTGCCATGATGTACGTGTGGGAAAATGCACGGTAAAGTCTGTCTATTTCAGGGACGACATTGATGGACACAACCCTTTTTATCGTTCGTGTACATTCGAAGTAAGTCTTCGAGATCATCACGTGATAACATTGCATCCCATTTATGGTACGACGAAATAGATAGGACTATTGTTTACAGTTCCAACATTAAGTTATCGGATTCTTCTTGTATTGATAACAAATGAATAAGCCTGTGATCATCCTGTGTTGTTGTTTCTGTTTACGATGTCGATAAACTTACGTTGTTTTCAAGCATAGAATGGGGACAAAACGATCAACAGGGGTAACAATCTACGTCATAGCATACGTCATCGGAGATATTTTAAATCCGCCATTTTCGTTTTAAAAGGTAAGTTTTTTAGCTTGTACATTATTGTTATTGAAGATCTGTCCGAACAAAGCAGTGCATATGGTACCTGACAACTTTCTTCGTAGGAATACATTGATACTTTGTTCATTAGTTTCGTTGATTTTGCAATTACCTCCGCACAATTTTCGAAGCCGGTGACACATATGCGATTCAAAAATAGATTTCGTATACAATGCCCTTAAGAATAATTGTGTTGAAGTGTTTAGAGCTACAACATTGATTCATGGGATTTTGATTTCACGACAAGGACAAATATATTTACCGTCACCAGATGAAGTAGGTATTCTAAGTAAATTTTAGATATAGATCTTTTTAAAGTAATTAATCTGCACTTTGCGCACAGAATGGCGGCTATTCCGACACCTCTGATATTACGTAGGTTGTCACCCTTGGATCAAGTGAACGAAGGGTTTGTTTTCTACGCTTTTAATGATGTAACTAGAATTACGTCACTAACACGTCACTGCGGACATTTACGACGAAAAGTCGGCTTATTATGCAACACCACAGCTGTCTGATGTTGTGAGCAGTAGTGTTGGTATGCCTAATTTCTGTCTTATGTCTTTAGATGTTTAGGCAAGTCAACCCATAATTTGACATAACAACTCTTCTTTTAGACACAATGAGAGAGTTTAGACATGTCAACACTATTGCTCACAACATCAGACAGCTGTGTTGGACCGAACTATGGAGTTGACCGAACTATAGGGTTGAGCCCCAAAATTCGTACGAATTTTGAGGTTGAATATTTTCAACCCCATAGTTCGGTCGGATACCCCAGGTTATGCACCATCGGACGGAACTATGGGGTTGAACGCACCACAGTTTGGTCCAACACAGCTGTGGCGTTCCATAGCTAATCGTGGCGATCATCGATGAAAACAAACCGATAATGCGGCATGGTAGGATCTCTTCTGGTTACAAAATTCCTTCTTTCTGCCACTGACTGGAAATTTTGCGAACTGCATGTTTACATATCGTGAAAGTCATAATATTCACCATAATTTTACGTGATAAAAATTAAATTTACTTTTATTTTATAAACAGGTTGTCAGTTGAGACTACAAAAAAGAGAAAATGTTCTCAAATTTGGGTTGCATTAACAGCATGAATATTTAAGTATATGATTCATCCATGGGCGTGGTGGGTCCAGCATCAAAATAAATGGCGTCTTTAATCTGACGTTATTTTTTCACATCGTTTACACAGAACTGAGGATAAAGAGACCCTGTTGATAATTATTTCAGTCTTCAGCAATTTAAATCATAGTATTTGCTTTTATATCTTTACGTTGCATTAACTTACACAAATTTATGCTGTTGTTGAAAAGCTCAAATCACGTTACTTTTTGTATTTTAGATGTATGCATGGTATATTGAATACATACATACATACATACATACATACATACATACATACATACATACATACGTACGTACGTACGTTCATGGCACTCAAAGTAACCAGATCTATAGTTATGAAATTAACCATGAGCTTAAGAAACAGAAAATGGCCTCACTATAAGTTTTTTTTTTTTATCCTAAATGATATACGCTTCATCCTAATACGTGTAAATACAGATGGAAAATATTAGTCGGTTGTTCAGAAAAAAAAATCTGTGTCTGAATCAAACGTGAAACAAACATGTTTTTCATCTTTTTTGTTTATGGTTAGGCATACATTTGATTTTTTTGGTACTATCTCGGTGTGCTAAACCGTCGAAATTCATCGGATGTTGAAGAATACTTGACTGAAAGCAACCTGCATGTAGGTGCAGAGATAGGAAGCCCTTGCAATAAAATCTAACCACGATAGCTATTTTAAGATTCCGCATGTTAGCTATTTTACTGAAGACTTATACTTCGATGAATATTTTGTCTCCAAACAATATGTAAAAAGCACAATATTTTCTGTCAACAGACAAATAAGCACGCAATATCAACGTTTATTTTGCACGTATAGCGGTTCACGTCACACGTAAGCAAAATCGATTTCCTTTCAGAAATGTAAATTTAGGACAGTCTATTGTTTCTCAAAGATATTTCCGAAGACTTTCTAGAGAAAGTGGAAACGTATGTATGAATTATCACCCCTCGAAATGCATAATTAATGAATAATATGAACATGTGTCACAAGACAAGGAACTCAAATATTACAGCTAAAAACCCATTTTGTGACATAAAATCGGACAGTGTAGGTTCAAGATACGAGTAGAATACAAGTTTATCTCAGTCTATTCTTGATTCGAATTTACCTCAGTGGCAATTGACGTTTTAAATTACACTCAAGTGATCAAATCTGGCAATTAAAGAGAAGAAAATCGGTGTGCGTGTCATGTCTGTGTATCTGCAAGGCGTATATTTACCATTTTGGGCCCGCCCGGGTAGCTAAGTGAATAGCGTATCTAGTGATCTGGTGATCTGGTGGTTGCAAGATAGATACCCGAATGGGGCAAACTTTCTTTCCAGCGATTGTTCGCATGTGCGAATAATAGTCATTGACTTAGACAGAAAGTTGGGTCAGGACAGGTGTGAAAAAGCCAGGAAACACATACGTAGATGCATTGACCTCCGTGATATGACCTAAGCTGTTAAAACAGCGTTAAATCACAAATAAATTTTCAGTTTTGGATGAACGGAGGGTCAAACTTATGCGGTTTCACTGGTAGAGACCAAGAAAACCTGTTTTTTGTTTTAACAAATTCAGTACGATGACGAAGTAGAATTTCCCTTCTGAGTGCCCACTTTCAATGAAAATTGACGTCATTGGGAACTGACGCCACTGAAATCTTGGTAAAACGTGCTAAAACGTGCAGTTTGGCGCATTATCTTGATATTACTCTCGACCGACGCCGTCAGTTTGGATGTTGTGTTGATGGTGTTCTCATGTATACGGGGCTTCCGAAAGGAAAACTTCTTTTACTTTGGTTTTGCCAGTGTATATGATATATATGTTGGGGGCATATTATCCAATCAGATCACGAGAAATTTCTTTGCAGTATGATAAAGATTTATAGAGTCCATGCAATGGGTTATAGTTGTTACATACTTATATATGTCTAGTTAAAAAGTCCCCAGCAGAAATAAACCCACATAGGAGTGGGGGCTTACACATTCTCGGTCATTACGTACACAGAACATGTTTCCTTTACTTGACATTCTTTATACACCGGCTTCACCACAAAACCGGAGGCGCTACAATGGTGACTGTTACTTATTGGAGAGGTCATCAGACCTCTCCAACAGTAGTGAGTTTAAAAGGCAGACTGCCTCAGAAATTGCTGTCTAAATCCAATCTTTATGGGAAATTGTTCCGATGCACAGTCTGTTTCGTCATGATTTTATAAAAAAATCGAAGTCAAACAACTGAAATAGGAAATAGACGTTGTTTGTTTTTATACGGCGAATTTCAACAAAATTGTAAAGATTTAATTGCATATGACCTTTCTAACAATTTCAATTTTGTATTATACAATTAAATCTAAACAAAAAGAAGAAAAAGGAAAAAAAGAATTTCGTTAAAAATAAAAACGAACAAAGCTGAAAAAATCGCGTGACCTTAAAAGGCGGGAAGAAGGTCATGTGTCTCACATAAATTACAAGGACGGATGAACTTTGATGAATGTGTATTTACAACTGAACAGATTTAAACGACCCATTTACTGTCTTGCTTGTTTCTTTACGTGTACCAAGATATATTTAATTTAAAAACATTGAAAGTGTTTGTTAAAAAAAATGATGTCGATCTCTCCTGGCTTCTTTTTAAAGAAGCCACTTGTTTATGCATTTTCTATATTCTCAGCTCAAGGCTAGATCTCCATGTCCAAACGCATTTTACCTCGACGGGCTACACCAAATATAGTTTCTGTTAAAAAAAAAAACGTTTAGGGTGCTACGCGTGACTCACTGACCTTTTTATGAATCGTGTAGATCAAGATCAGACTGCACAGAGCTTGCAATCTGATCTTTGATTGACACTTTCCAAAAGTTGACATCTGTTTTGCAAAAATAAAGAAAATGAAATTAAAGTACGACGCCTTTTCATAACACTGCAGAAAGTGTTCATTGAAGACCAAGGTAAGTTGGTAAGTTTTTAAGACTGTTTTAATCCAAGAAAATCTACTAACCATTTTTACGATGTTCCTAGTTTCTACGAATAAAACTGGGCTTTGCAGACGTAACAACTTTGCAGGAATATATTGTTTGGATTTTTCTTTACTGACTATTCTGTTTAACCATGAATCTGGATTGTCCGCTTAAGATTAATTAAAATATAGAAATTTAAACCCATGAAAGGTACATTGCCTTTGTCACAGACATGAAAGAAAGAAAGAAAGAACTTCTTTAAACAGCGGTTACGATTTATTAAATTGACGATTTGTCTGTGGAGAAGCACCCACTAGGATCGGAAGTCATAATCAGATCTATCAGTGTTATCTGTAACTCGGATTTATTTTTGAGAACTGTCACCATGAGACCCCATTTCTTAGCAATGACTTTTTATGGACAAATGTCATGAGACAAATTACGACAAATTGGGTTTCCCGCGTATGTTGAGGTCACTGGCGTTAATCATCGGATTTTATGTAGTTATTGTGTTCTATCCATACCTAAAGGAGAACTATTTTAGAGCCTGATGATGTCTCAACTTCTCACAAGTTATATAGTTGTGGCAGTTTTAACTACCATTGAGATTCCTTTTTTATATTACACAAAACTGTCTTGCAACATACACAACCACATTTTAGCGATCGAAGAGGAATTAATTTAAACAGCTTTAATGTTTGTGATTTTTTTCTTCAATCGCCAAAATTGTTACTTTAATATTTCAAACATAATTCGTTTTATAATTATTTTATATAATTCCTGTTGTATACCTCAAAAGACGTCGTAGCTCTTTGCCTAACATACCCGGGTTTTCACGACTGTGAAGAATACATCTTATGGCAATGGGACAATATTTTCTAGCCGTTTAAAGCCTAATCCTACAAAGTTAACTTGGCTTTATTTGTGGTTTGTAAATGCTTTAAATTTGAACATGCCGTTTGGTAAGGGATTTAAGCTATCGAAGACGCTGTAAAATATTACCCTGAGGTCAGCAGAACCCTGAGAACAGCATATGAAATGGGGCTTTATGAGCCACCTCCCATTTAGTCTTTTTTCCATGGAAAATGCCCATTTCTTAAATCAGTCGCAAATCATTAATCTAAGCCATCTCCATTTACCCATAATGCGACTCTCCTGGGTCTAGATTTAGAAAAAAAAATTGTGAAAATTAATCTGTTTACATGAAGTTGAGGTGGCTAAGCCTAAAACCTTTGTTTACTTATATAAGTAAATCGTCTGTCCAGCGTATACTAACTCTTGAACTGAAGATGTCACGGGTTTGGGCCAGGTGGGTTCCTCGGCGCGTAGCAGATTCGTGTAACGAATTCCAGACCATTTCTACGGAGGCATAGCCGAGAAAGAACTTTCTAAACAAAATAATAACAATGCACGAAACCTGGATTCATTTCTACGTGCCGGAAGGGAAGCAGCAAGTCCCTGGGCAAGGTGATGCTGATGGTATTCATGGATAATCAAGGCGTGATTCTATCCCACTGCGTTAGGCCTGGATCGACTGTCAAGGCTGAGTACTATTCTCGGGTAATTTGTTTTTATTAGTAAATCCAGTTTGAAACCCAAAATGAAAATGAGATTTAAAGATAAATAAATAAATTGCAAAAAAGTAATAAAACAGTGTAAATAAAAAACATGTTTAGATCGCCACTTTACCAAACTAATCGATTTCCACCAAATTATCGTTATAAGTTGTGAGGTGTGACTTGATCAGAGCATTAAGTAAGAAGAGAGCTTGGATGATTAAGGATCTCGAAAATGTAATCGACCATCAGGACTATGCCCCGGCACAAACTGCAGCTTCAACAGTGTTAGAAATTAGGCTTCTATGGGTTTCAGACGCTATCGCACCCCCCTATCCGCCAGATTTGGCACCACTGAACTTTGCCTACCTTCCTATGTTGAAAAGCATCCTACGAGGCCTCAGATTTAATGATACTGAGGATATATTATTGTGTTTTGTCAATGGTTTGAAAAAGTGTTCAAACAGTGGGTTAAGAGGCACAAAAAGTGTGTGCAACATGCAGGAAAGTACTTTAACAGATTGTAATTACGCGACGTTCCAAGAGAGTGATGACGTTAACGTGGGCCGCAAGACTAAAGCTGATGTTAGTAAATTGTAAACATTTCACCTATTATTTGACTAAACGTGATAAAATGTCGGTGGTATGCCTTTAATGAATTCCCTACCAGGCACCTACCAATTAAAATGAAACTTTGTTTTATTTCATGTGTTAAAGTGCGATTTTACGGCATTTTGGGACAAGCCTTTTTTGAAACTGTGGAACAAGAACAGGCTGCCCAGAACGTGCAGCGTGATAATACATTTACACTGTCTAATAAAGAGATATTTACCCCCTAGATAAATTTGATATTACAATATTTAGGTTTTTACTCTCGAGTTGAAAGTTTTATTCTTTTTTATTTACTAGGAAAAGGTTTATACCCAAGTTTAGTTAAGATGGGCGTTTCCGTTTATACTGACAGAAATTAATGTATTGTTGTACCATGAACACTTAGATTTTTTCCTAAGAGACAAAATTTTATTTGGACCTCATTTAAGAAGAAGAGATTATCACCTTTTTAAATGCAATGAGTACAAAAACGTATTTTCGCGATGAGAAATTAATTTCATAGAGAAGCCATGGAAAAGTGGTTGCCGAATAAATATCCTAAGTCGAATATTTTAACTGCAGACTTGATTGTACAAACGGGTTTGTATAGATTAAAGATCGCACGACACAATCTGTGCGGTCTGATCTGTACCATCCGCCTGAAATGGTAAAGCGGTGTTGCTTCAGAGCACTTACCTGATGTTAAGTAATGGATATTGTAACCAGCCCACATATTGTGCTTCAAAAATTTTATCAGCCCTCATTCGAAATAAATTTGAAAATTCACCATGTTTACCCTTCAATTATGGAAGGCCCATGATGGTAGGTGATCTAATAATTGAATTTGACCTGTCGAATCTTTTATTGTGTTAATTTATACATGAATATCTTGTATATTTTCAAATGTTTTTGCGTGGAAAGCTTTTCAGTAAAGTAAGAATTTTTGTGTAGAATTGTGTTATGGCTGTCACGGATACTGCAATTTTGTACAGTAAAAAGAGACAAAATCTGTTGAATGGTAATTTTGATACTTCGTTTTACATGTTGAATTATTTCAAATTATTCGGCTTATATTGAATTAGATTTGTCGAAATTGGAAGCAGTTGCAGACGTCAAATGAAATGTAGCTGAAATAGTACATGTACCTATTGTTCGTGAAAGAGTTGAAAGTTTTGCGGGAAAAGGAGAAAACGCTGGTTAACAGCATTTTCTCCTTTTCCCATGCAATTTTACAAAGTCAATTTCCCAAGGGTTGTTCAAATTGAGGGATGTGTGGCAAAGAGTAAAAGATGTTTTTGCAACTTACGATTATTAAGATTAAGTAAATCTAAGAGGTAAAGTGGGGGGAGTGTAATGCAGGTGCAAAAAGTAAGGACCTTGGTCAGCCTCCGCAGTCCGTGGAGATTGACCTGGGTCAAATCTTTTGCTAGTAGTCAGTTTTCTGCGTGTCTGCCAAACGAATCGGTCTATTATATCCTCTTTCATGCAAGATGCCTCATTTAGTTGATTGAAAACAGATCTTTTAAGGCCCAAATTATGACTGCACAGACATAAATGGGGTTATCTAAGTCAGCATGGTTCGTAAAAGGCACCATGGGAAACCCGAGAAAGTTCTTTAGCCAAGCATATTTAACTCTCGAGGATCAGAATAGTAAAATTCATAGATACACTCTTAGATTCGACAAGGGAACAACTTTCAACCCTTTACCCCATAAGGCATTTCTATGGTATCTCTAATATTGACGCTAAATAACACAAAGGATGAAGCTGTTTCTTATGTGTATATGACACCTTTTGATAGCATAGAAAACATTGTGGCAAAAAGTGAAATTGCTCGTCACGAGCAATTTCACCTTTTGCCACAACGTTTTCCAAAGGCTCCTACAAGCAATACGTAGAAATGAGTATCTATGTAGTAAAGGGTTAATGTAGTATATATGCCCTCTTAAAGTAACACTACAGGTAATTAAAGATTTTAACAAAGATTGTTTTGTTGTTTTACTTCGCTGTCAACCCGTACAAGGATATGTCTGACTTCATCCAGAATCGATAATGTTATTCGTTTTATCTTACATGGCTTCTTTCTCTGGGTTTAAATTCAAAACTGATTTACTTATTCTTTGCTAATGATGCTCTCTAAATATTATAGATAATAACCATTGAGACAAACATGAATTCAGTTAAGATTACTATGGTGACAAATAACTGAAGTTTCTGCGACTGAAATGAATGTTATACGGAATCTTTGATGTGCGAAATCTAATTACCAAGAACCCAACGGGAAGCTTTAATAGTGTAAACTGTAATTATTTGTGGACATAAGGCACACCTTAAACGTCTGTATTATGTCGGCGTGAAGCATTATTGAGACACGTAATAATGCGAACGGCGCTCTATAAAAAGCGGACTTCACGCATCATCTAAATACATTATATAAACCCATTCTTTGTATAATATTGACCCATTTTGTCAAAAGTTCGGCTGAATTACGATGTCCTTTGACACAAACATAAAAAAAGCAGACTGCCATGGGTCGAAGTAAACCGACGAGATGCATTAAACTATCTTTCACCAGGCAGGAATCGTGCTCTTTAAAAGTTCTGGCCCTCTATCTTTAATATGCATCGTATGTAGTTTTTGAAGGTGATGTCATTAACGATGTCCAACATACTAGTAATACTCTGGAAAAAAGGGGCTTAATGTATCTCCGTGATCCATGGTGCCCAGTAATCCATCGCATGATTATGGGTCCATAATATCCACTATTACTTTGGCATAGATCCATAATCAGACTTTACGTTTGCGCAGTATGATCCTTGTCCATGCCGTGCGGAAAAGCCCCTTATTACACCTGTGGCCCAAAAGGGTTAATTTCTTGCATAAATTGTTATTTCAATGTTGACTTAACAAAGTTATTTCAAGTCTTTATCAGGGCACAATAACCCAGACTTGTTCATGTTGAAGGCGTCGACAGATGAAAAATTGTGTGATGAAAGGGAAGGTCTTAAAAGTATGACGCAATAGCTGGTCTAAGTTAGGGAAGAACATATTGATGCATTCCGTGAAAATGCTAGTTTCCTATTACAAACGAGTTGTCAAAACACGTTACAGTAAAGGGTTACACGGTAGTAAAGTATCTACAGGACAAATTATAGAAAGACTAATAAAAAATTATCAAGACAAAAGCCATTTCTGAATAAAGAAAATGACAAATTCCTACGCCAATGTGTCGTCGGCGTGTCAGACAGTATTAATGGCACCCAAAACAGCTCCTTGACTCAAGAATTATTTCAGCATTGAGTGATAAGACATTTAGGCTGACGTAAACTTTTTTTTTTCATTCAAACCCATAGTCTGCCCATATGGACTTCTGTACTCTTTGAAAAAAAGTCGTCCATGCCCGGCAAAGTAAATTGTCACTTTCATGCAATGCCTTCAGGGTCCGCATTCACCAACCATTCTTAAGAACATTCTTAGTCTTATTCTTCAGAATTGTGTCAATGTGAAAGTAGCAGAATTTCTGATTTGCTAAACCATTTGGTTTAGTCAATCAGTTCTGTTACTTTCACAGTTAGAAAATCTTGAAGAACAAGACAAGGAATGCTCTTTAGAATGGTTGGTGAATGCGGGCCCTGATCTGCAATACTTCAAAAATAAACTCAACAGTCACTGGAAAACTCATCCATACAAAATTTACCCGCTATGCTACAACCAAAACATAAACAAATGTACATGTAGTACAAAAGAAAACAGGTAGACCTCAAGAATTCAAAGTTTTACCATTGGTCCGGTCAACAAAACTTAACGTAATACAATACTTCAAAACAAAAAGGTCAGCTGCTTGTAATACTGTGTTATGAAGGTTGATAGAAAATCTTAATGTTCTGCTCGGCGTGATACTGAATGCAATATTAATGTTCACCACAGGAACCGAATTGGTTACAATCCATTTCACAAATCGTGGTCATGACTTGAGCCCATAAACGGTAAAACTGTTCAGGCCACGCTTTTTTAAAACCATTAATTTCCATTTATTCATCTTTTCAGAATCTGGTTGTAATATGACCAGAAAGGTCTAAGAACATTTACTGACAATTATGTAGCCTTTATAGTAAAAAGCCAGTATAGCACCTTACGCTGCTTAGAGTGACTCAAGACGTTTTGGCGGACAATGAAGATCAAGACCAGACTGTAGAGAATGTGCATTGTGACTGCTCAGAGTTTGTAGTGTCATCTTTGATTTTCACTGACAGATAGGGTAAAACTTTGACAGAGCTTTGAGCAAAGAGTTTTTAAGTCGAAATATCTGAGTATCGCCTCAAAATTATCATGTAGCGATTCAACGTGTCCGTTTTATGGAGGTAGACGTCTGGACATTTAGTATCAAAACGCTCTCTTAACACATCAAAAGCATTTTATGTCATTTTAATACAACTTCCTTTTATTTATGCTCTACAGAAATGTGTGAAAATAAAACAATGTTGTTTTTGTCTCCTACAAAATGACCCGGGTCATTATTCTACGCAGAGAAATGACCCTCTTGGGTCATTTTACTACGTAGAGTAATGACCCGGGTCATTATTCTACGTAGAGAAATGACCCTTTTGGGCCATACGTAGAGAAACAGCCGATGGGTCATTCCTCCACGTAGAGAAAGGACCCATGCGTCATTTTTAGGGGATGATCATTTCTCTGCATTACATAGAGGAAATGTTAGAGATGAATGAAGGCCGCAATGGATCAGATAACTACGGTAGAGTAAACTGAAGGCAGGAATAGATCGGGCAACAGTAAAACAGAATGAAGGAATGGATTGGATGTTGAAAACATCCGGTAGAGCAGATTGGTGGCAGATATAGATCTGAAAACAATAACAACATACATTAGCTCAAATTGTAGTACATATGTATAGAGAAAAGAAATACGACAAAGCAGAATATAGAGGAAATGCGTTGTGGTTAGAAAAAAACATACGGCAGAGTAGAATGAAGGCACAGATGGATCGGGCAAATGTTCTCTACAGTATGACATGTGTCTGGCATGTGTTACAATATGTAATTGATTAAAATCTTCGGTTTCACCTCAACCTTTAATTGTATTGGCGATAAACCTTTAGCACACAATCCTGAGTTTCAACGACCCTGAAAGAGAAATGTTTTAAAGCATTGTTGGAAAGAAGGAGAACATTTTCTCCTTTTCCCACAGTATCAAAAATTCATCATTTGAGCCCTATTAAATTGGGCGTCTGCAAATGCTTTAGATTTTTTGCCTTGATTTAAGCCTATTTTTTTGTCGTATGATAAGGAATTAAGAATCTGATGGACCATGTTTGACAACGATAGATGTTTATCTCCTTATGTTCGTATGCAAGGGTAATCTGTAGAACAAATCCCTGCCCACGATGATCTCATGTTTATTCTTTGTTACTTTCCTAGAATAGAAGGTTGTCAGGCAATTTTCCTAACGCTGATGGAAGAGAAACATTAATGTAACTACTTCCTAACAACGTGTGAGTGACACCAAGCTATGCTTGATTGACGTGGACTGCAATCGGTAAAGAGATAATGAAAATAGGATTACATGCCTTTTATAAAATGACAGGCGGGCGAGCTTCTTCTGGAGAAAATGTCAAACGTTTTGCCGGATTTATAGTTAATCAGTGGATATATAAGCAAGTGTAATAAGTAGGGTGGTGTAAATAGGTCACAGCTTCTAGAAAATAATTTCGGAGATCTAAATTTGAACTGTCTACGTGAAGAGTGTATCGAACAAGGAAAAAACGCTGTTTTAGGAATGCAGGAAAAACAGTATTTGGGGTTTATCATTTAAGTCCCTGTTGCCTTTGTACTCCAAGAGAAATTAATTGATCTCTCCCAGTCAACAGTAAAGGTCTAAATACAACTTTTAAATAAAACTGTTCGTAATTGCAACTTTGTGTAGCTGGAGTTTTAGGTTATATGATAACAAGAGTATTATAAAGTAGTCACTTTCTTGTAGTTTGCCGTTCCTATTCCCTGCAATGAGAAAACTTTGACACCCCAAGATAACGAAAGGCTCTCGAAATATCAAACCTTTTTCACTCAGTTTAAAGTAAAAACAAACCGTAAATAGCTACTACAGTATCATTATCCGTATATTTTATACTATCAGTTGAAAGTTGAAGTGCCTCTATTATTATACCGAAAGCATCATTTTAACCCTCCATCCAGTGCCCAATTGGTCGTAAGGGTTCTGTCGCTAAGAAAGCCGCGCTGTGGCAAAAAGGAATGTCATGATTCATGCAACCCATTTAATCTAACAATCTGAATCACGAGGTAACTGGTCCTTTAAGAAACTGAAAATTTACAAATAGCAAAAATAATTCCGTCTAGGGTCATCCTGCACGAACTGTGCATGTGACCTGGGTCGATGCTGTTTTTGAACATGTACTATTCGCCACCCCCCGTCTTTTCACAGACAATGACTCAGTTTTACAATGTTCACATCTTATCAGAAACAGAAGTTATCATTTTAGCGACATTTCGTTTGTCATCTGCTTATTATGTTTAAAAATTTGATCCAGTTCAAAATTTTGTCATCTGGTAAAGAGTTAATGCCTCTACGTAATACACGTAATACATAATAACAAATAAGTTGTCGCATAAGGACCCGATTTGTCTGTCAACTGCCTGAATTATCAGGTAGAATTATTCTTGGATATGAAAAAAAAAAAAGCAAAATCCTGGAGTAGTATCAGCCGGCCTGTACTGACCAGACTTGCAGAGGGTCTATCTTTTTGAAGATGCATAAATAAAATCAAAGTTTCACAGAGTTTGCCTGGAATGGTTTACCAAATTGACCGGAAAACTTTAATTTATAGTGGTACCGCCTCAGTACTGGATGAAAATAAGTAAAGGTGCATTTTTAAGAACGAGTTTGTAAAGTTCATCGCCGTGTATATGATGTGTGGGATAAAGAAACTGTAGTGAATTGTCATCGATTTTAATCGGTCTAACTGTGGTTGTTATGTCCGTGGCTAGTCGCAATAAAATGAAATGCATTTTCTATCCCCAGTAATCTGCACAACTTTGCAACCTCAGGACCAACATGTGGCACGACGGTACAGTAAAGATTATTATTTCAAAACATAAGATATAATTGGTTTAAAAAATAATTAATGAGTTTATATAGCTCAAGGCCGCGAATTCGTTTCCGGGTAAAAAGGGGGGGGGGGAGGGGGGGAGTTTAACGAGGAAATATTTCTTTTTCTATGGTCGCTTCATGTCAAGAGAACATTGATTCGTTACAATCAACATGAATTAAAGAGAAATGTTTAGGGTAAAAAACATATATATCATCTTAGGTGCATCCTTTAATTTTCAGTACTCAAGTAAGATTGCTACCACTGTAGGTTTTTGATAGTTGAACTAAAACCACAATGTATGTTTTGTAGAATTTGTTGTTTTCCTAACGCCTGAAAGTAACAACAAAGGTCAAATATAAACATGTTTGGCGTTTAAATGCAGTTCGATTTACATAAAACCATTTAAAAGTATGGAAATAATTGTGAAGATGACAATCTGTGGACGTATGGTCACTGACAGAGAAACTAATTTAAGATATGGTTAAAACCTGTCAGGAAGCTGTGCTTTTTCGTTAATTTTTTCTTGATTTTTAAATTCATTTTTTCTGCCAGCGACCACACAATAACAGACTGTTATCTCAACAATATTTTCCATTCTTTTTAAATGGTATGATTTAAATTCAAATGTATCACGACACCTGCTTTGATAAATTGGCCTTTACTGTGCCTTTAAAAATCTATAATGTTTCAGGTGATGTATGCCTACTGCGGCGCCACTTTGCTTGTAATCCGCCTTAAATTTACTTCGTAAATAAACTCCCGCCCATAGGACGCACATAAATATAGGTATTATTCCATGATACCTGTCAGATTAATGGAATGTAAAGTATTACATACAACCTGTTTTAAGCGTGGAGGTGCCACTGTAATACCAAATAGCAATATTTGTGTAGACAACACAGTCTTATCGTGGATCAAAAAAGTCCCTCTACATTCCAGTAATAACCTGGAAATCTGAAACATTCTAATTAATTGAAAAAAGAGAGTAATTTTGCAGCTGTTTAAGAGTAGAGTCTGGTCTAGCCATTTTGAAATAAACGACCTTGAAGATTGCACAGTTTGGATTCTTAATTGAATTGAAATGGAGTCACCGAGGAGCAAATATGTAACGAGCTCGTGACTTATTATTCGCATAAAAATTTTGCGTTAATTCTGCAATGTCCGTTTCATATGTTCCAAAGATAGTTTTAATAGCTAGTCGAGTGGTAGAAATATCAAGCTTTGATAATAACTGACTGTGGAAGATTACCATGTTGCACATTTTCTGACCACACAAACTGCAAAGATGAAAGTTATGCTGTATACTATAAAATATCCAAGCACCAATTCTATTGTAGTAAACCGGTCTTGGAACTTAAACATTCAACAATCTCTGTTACAATTTTGGTGTATAAAAATTCGGGTTTTCGGACGAATTCATGGCACGATGTTACTCTCAAAACCATGCAGTCTAATCTTAAAACGTCCTATATTTGCTGTAAAAGTATTGCCAAAACAGCTTACAACCATTTTTATGTAAGCTTCTTATACTACAGAATCTATATGAATCCAGAATGACACAGATTAAAATAAAACAAACACACACAGCTGCCAAATAATGTATCACAAAATAATTTTATTGTTAGAAATCTCAATACTGTTATATGTGAAAATTTCGAAAAAAAAGAAAAACATGCACCTTCTTCCATCCCAATTTGAACATGTCTTCTTGCGAAGGGATAGACTGAACAAGATATCCTTGATTTGGTACAAGGTTATTCGGCATAACTCGGGTGACGGGAGCCATCAAATCTCTTGGCTGTATCTGGTAGCTCGATATGCACATCCACTCTACATTTCAACCGCCGGTTGACCGTTCTGAAAATTGTAAGGCTCTTCGTAAAAAAGAAAACTTGAGTTTCAATTATCTATCAAAATCTTTCTAGCTATAATACAGTTGGCAAACAGTTCAAACAGTCATTTTTTATCGTGGACTATCAATTGCTATTGACATTTTCACCGACAGATAGATAGATGTAAATAGCTCATTATCTCCCGCTAGATGACATTCCGCAAATCACTTCTGTCTACTTTGGGCATTCTGGGTACAGAGCTGGACTACTTTTTAAAACGACAACCATTACTTTGAATTCAAAATAAAATAAACGTTTACTCAATAAAATGTTACCTGGTGCCATTCATTCAGCTATGATCAGCTGATATGTAATTCATGCATCAGCCATTTATTAAAGCAGCTCATACAGGCTTCGGTAATAGCTGCGCTATAAGCTCTACTTTTCCTAAGTATACGGGAAGGTGATACGTCATGGCAGAAAGATCGAATCTTCGAAGAATATGACATGCGCAGGCAACGTTAAATAACTTCATCAAGGTTGTTTATGTCGCTGCTAATGCAGGCGTCACACAGGCCCAAAATTGACATCAGATGGCCAGACGAATATGGACTTTTTAATTTCGCGCGAAGATCGCCCCGAACTTGGTAATGCAGACGTCACACTGTCCCAAAATTAATACCAGATGGACACACGATATACGAAAAGTTCAAATTCGCATCTAATCGTATAGATCTCAGGCCATTCGTGAGAGCATCTTAAGCCATGAGTTCCTCAGGCTCTGGCAGAAACTTCGGGAGTGGTGACAAAATCTTTGACATGTCAAAAAATTGACGGAAGACTTTGCAAAGGTTCATTTTCGTATTTTTGTGAAGAATTTGCGTGCCCATTTTATGCTTCGTAATGACATCGTGAGGGCATCTTGTCAAATCGTGTGATCATCCGTGCCATCAAGCATTTTTCTCCTCGCGAAGATTATACGAAGGAAGTAAGAAGTCGCACGATTACGTCTACGTGAATTCCTCGCAATGCAGCCGCGTAGCCATCGTATTATAGCACGATGATATCGAGATCGGACCGCAGTGTGGGCGAAGACTGCTGAATTTGAGTGGCTGAAGCATTTCACATGTGTCAGAATAATGTGGATATATAAAATGCCACATTTTTCCACAATCAGTCCTCAGCAACTGTTCCAAAATTTCTATCACAATTAATCAATTTATTTCCAGCATAAAGGCATACTTGGGTGATGAGAGAACCAGGAAAAAGACGGCAGCAGCATCGCTTCTTTTGATACATTTTACAGAACACAATGAGCAGCTCTTGCAGGCTCAGACAGCCTCTTCCTTTTGCCCCTTTCTGCCTTTTATGACATGATAAAGTTGAATAAAAGTTTGATTCTGTTTGAAATTAAAGAAAGAATGCTTATTCTAATAATATCTGATCAGCAATTGAATTTCCCACTGTCGGCTATACCATCGGGAGGTCACGAGACGTCTTCGACACGTACCCATCGTGTGGTCTTCGTGTGTCCTGCGGGTAAGCTACTTAACATGAAATTCACATATTTGTGTTGCTTTCGTATCTGGTTCGGGAGCCATTGAGTGGCCTTCTGAAGGAATCGTCTTTACTTCAGCTATTTATATAGTGTTTTGCCAAGTTCGGGGCGATCTTTGCGCAAAATTAAACCGTTTATATTCGTATGGCCATCTGATGTCAATTTCGAGACCGTGTGACGCCAGCATAAACAGTTAATCAATAGCCGAAACAAGGACGATGCCTTCAGGAGGCCACGCGATGGCACCCAAACCAGACACGAAGGCAACAAAAATATTATGTGAATTTTATATTAAATAGCTTACCCGCAGTACACACGAAGACCCTACGATGGCTACACGACTTCATGTTGATAGTATATTGTATTCGAACTAAGTCTCGAAGACGTCCCGTGACCTCCCAATGATATAAAACTTTCAGCCAATGGTGGGAAATGCAATTGCTGATAAGAGATTATTAAGCTAAAATACGCATAATTCTCACTTTATTTCAAACAGAATCAATCTTTTCCAACTTTATCATGCCACCAAAGGCAGGACGGGGCAATGGTAAGAGGTTGTCTGAGCCTGTAAGACTTGCTCTTCATGTTCTCTTAGGTGTATCACAGAATCAATCTTTTATTCATTTATTATTATGCCACTCAAGGCAGGAAGGGGCAAAGGAAGAGGCTGTTAGAGCCTATGAGAGCCTGTAAGAGTTGCTCATCATGTTCTCTTATGTGTATCAAAAGAAGCAATGCTGCTGCCTTCTTTTTCCTGGTTGTTTTACATCAAACTGTGCCAATCTGCTGGAAATTGATTATTATTATTAATTGTGACTGAAGCTTTGGAACAATTGCTGAGGACTGACTGTGGAAAAAGCTGGCCTTTTATATATCACATTACTATGATACACGTGAATCGCTTAAGCTACTCAAATTCGGCTCTTCCCCTAAACCATGGGCACATCTTGATGTCATCGTACTATAATAGGATGGCTACACAGCAGTAATGCGAGGACTTCACGTAGTCGTGTTGCTTTCTTAAGACAATCAGGCGACTACTTACTTCCTTCGTATTATCTTCGTGAGGCGGAAAATGCCCGATGGCACCGATGATCAGACGAAGTTCACACGATTTGACAAGTTACCCTAGCGGTTTTATTACGAAGGTCGAAACGGGCACACGAATTCAACACGAAAAAGAACCTTCGCGAGGTCTTCCGACAATTTATTAACATGCCAAAAATTTTGTTACTGCTCACGAACTTTAATTCAGACGTCACACTGTCCCGAAGTTCATACCAGATGGACACACGATATTTGAAATGTTCGAATTCGCATCTGATCGTAAAAGCATCAGGCCATTCAGGAGGGCCATCGTATGACCGCCGGTTGAGTTCCTCAGACTCCGGTAGAAACTTTGTGATGCAGACGTCACACAGTCCCGAAATTTATACCAGATGGAAAAACGATATATGTAATGTTCACATTCGCATCTGTCTTATATATATCGGACCATTCGTGAGGGCATCTTAAACCATCGTATGAACGCCGGTTGAGTCCCTTAGGATCTGGCAGAAACTTCCTGATGCTGGCGTCACACAGTCCCGATTTTGACATCAGATGGCCATATACGGATATGGACTTTTTAATTTCGCGCGAAGATCGACTCGAACTTAGTAAAACAGCATATCAACAAACGAAGCAAAAACGATGCCTTCAGAAGGCCACTCGATGGCTCCCAACCAGACACGAAAGCAACACAAATATGTGAATTTCATATTAAGTAGCTTACCCGCAGGACACACGAAGACCACACGATGGGTAAGTCTCGAAGACGTCTCTTGACCTCCCGGTGGTATAGCCGACAGTGGGAAATTTAATTGCTGATCAGAGATTATTAGGTTGGAATACGCAGTTTTCTTTTTATATTTCAAACAGAACCAATCTTTTATTCAAAGTGCAACAAAAGGCAGGAAGGGGCAAAGGGAAGAGGCTGTCTGGGCTTGCAAGAGTAGCTCATTGTATTCTCTTAAGTGTATCAAAAGAAGCTATTGTGGTGCCATCTTTTTCCTGATTCCCCCATCACCATCAAGTATGCCATTCTGCTGGAAATGAATTAAAATTGTGATAGAAACTTCGGAATAGTTGCTGAGGACTGACGGTGGACAAAAGCAGGCCTATTATATATCCAAATTACAATGACACATGTTCAACGCTTCAGCCACTCAAATTCAGCAGTCTTCGCCCACACCGTGGCCCCATCTCGATATCAACGCACTATAATACGATGGCTACACGGCGGCAGTGCGAGGACTTCACGTAGTCGTGTTGCCTTCCTAAGACAATCGGGCGACTTCTTACTTCCTTCATATAATCTTCGTGAGGCGAAAAATTCCCGATGATCACAAGAAATAAAGACGAAGATCACTATTTAACAAGATGCCCTCACAATGCAGGGCCGTAGAAACAGGGGGGAGGCAGGGGGCCGCCCAATAACTTGATTACCAATAAAATGACTCTGTCAGTATTTCGCTGAACATTGCAAGACATTCATCGTGTATAAAGAGGATGAAATAATAGAAAATTCCAAACGATTTAAAATAGTTCTAAAGGCGGCGAGCCATGGAAACTTTTCTTCTACTTTTGTTATCTGACAGACACCAAACAATGTCTGACGTCACATTACATTCAGTGCGATTTTCTGCTTTATTTTTTTCTACAAATCTCATAATTCATCACATTGTTGAACATATTTCCTTCTTTTTCAGTCATTAGTATTAGAAGATGGGTTATTCCTCACTGCATAACCAAACGCAATATATGTAAAATCAGGACAAGCCGATTCTAGAATGATGTTGCCCCCCCCCCCCCCCTCCAAAATTGCTTTCTACGGGCCTGCGATGTCATTACGGACAAAATGGACACACGAATTCTTCACGAAAATTAGCCTTCGCACGGTTTTCGGGCAATTACTTGACATGCCAAAGATTTTCTACCACTTACGAAGTTTCTGCCGGAGCCTGAGGAACTCAACCGGCGGTTATACGATGGCTTTAGATGTACTCACGAATGGCCCGATATTTATACAATCAGATGGGAATTTGAACATTTCATATATCGTGTGTCCATCTGGTATCAATTTCGGGACAGTGTGACGACTGCATGAACGGTGACAAAATCTTCTGGCATGTCAAAAATTGCAGGAGGACCTTACGAAGGTTCATGTTCGTGTTGAAGTCGTGTGTCCGTTTTATCCTTCGTAATGACATCGGGAGGGCACATTGTCAAATGGTGTGATCTTCTTGTTTACTTAGTGTGATCGTTATTGCAATCGGGCACTTTTCGCCCCACTAAGATAATACGGAGGAAGTAAGAAGCTGCTCGATCGGTTTAGGAAGGCTATACCACTACGTAATGCCGCCGTGTATTCATCGTATTAGAGCACAATGACATCAAGGTGGGACCAAAGTCTAGGCGAAGACAGCCTGATTCAAGTAGCTAAAGTATGTATCATAGTAATGTGGATATATAAAAGGCTAACTTTTTCTACAGTCATTCCTCAGCAACTGTTTCAAAGCTTCAATCACAATAAATTAAAATTCATTTCCAGCAGAGTGGCATACTTTGATGATGAGACAACTAGGGGAAAGAAGGCAACAGCAATGCTTCTATTGATACACATAAGAGGACATTATGAGCAAATCTTACAGGTTCAGACAGACCCTTTCCTTTGCCTCTTGCTGCCTTTTGTGACATGATAAAAGTTGAAAGAAAGATTCTGTTTGAAATAAAGAGGAATACTGCGTATTCTAATCTAATAATCTCTGATAAGCAATTAACTTTCCCACTGTCCGCTATACCGTCGAAAGATCACGTGACGTCTTCGAGACTTACCCATCGTGTGGTCTTCGTGTGGTCTGTGGGTAATGGAGGCGTCACACAGTCCCGAAATTGATTCCAGATGGATACACGATATAATTATGAAATGTTAACATTCGCATCTGATTGTAATAACATCGGGCCATTCATGGGGGCATTTTAAGCCATCGTATGACAGCCAGTTGAGTTCCTCAGAAACTTCGGGAGGGGTAACAAAATCTTTGGCGTGTCAAAAAATTGCTCGAAGAACTTGCAAAGATTCATTTTCGTGAGGAATTCGTGTGTCCATTTTGTCCTTCGTAATGACATCGTGTGGGCATCTTGTCTTATCGTGTGAACTTCGTCTTTACTTCAAGTGATCATCGGTGCAATCGGCATTTTTCACCTCATGAAGATAATACGAAGGAAATAAGAAGTCGCCCGATTGTCTTAGGAAGGCAACTCGACTACGTGAAGTCCTCGCAATGCCGCCGTGTAGCAATCATATTACAGCACGATGGCATCGAGATTGGACCACGGTGTGGGTGAAGACAGCTAAATTTGAGTGGCTGAAGCGTTTCATATGTGTCAGAATAATGTGGATATATAAAATGCCAGATTTTTCCACAGTCAGTTCTCAGCAACTGTTCCAAAGTTTCTATCACAATTAATCATAATTCATTTCCAGCAGAAAGGCACACTTTGGTGATGAGAGAACCAGGAAAAAGACGGCAGCAACATCGCTTCTTTTGATACATTTTAGGGAACACAATGAGCAGCTCTTGCAGTCTCAGACAGCCTCTTCCCCTTGCCCCTTTCTGCCTTTTATGGCATGATAAAGTTGAATAAAAGTTTGATTCTGTTTGAAATTAAAGAAAGAATGCTTGTTTTAATCAGTAATTGAATTTCCCACTGCCGGCTATACCATCGGGAGGTCACAGATTAAAATAATCTTCGACACGTACCCATCGTGTGGTCTTTGTGTGTCCTGCTGGTAAGCTACTTGATATGAAATTCACATATTTGTGTTGCTTTCTTGTCTGAATCGGGAGCCATCGAGTGGCCTTCTGAAGGCATCGTCTTTGCTTCGGCTGTTGATATACTGTTTTATCAAGTTCGGGGCGATCTTTGCGTGAAATCAAAAAGTTCATATTCGTATGTCCTTCTGATATTAAGTTCGGGCATGTGTGACGCCTGCGTGAGTGGTGACAAAATCTTTGGCATATCAAAAAGTTGCCGGAAGACCTTGCAAAGGTTCATTTCCGTGAAGAATTCGTATGTCCATTTTGTCCTTCGTAATGACATCGTGAGGGCATCTTGTCAAATCAGTTTGATCTTCGTCTTTACTTTGTGTGATCATCGGTGCCATCGGGCATTTTCGCCTCACGAAGATAGTACGAAGGAAGTGAGAAGTCGACCGATTTTCTTATATGAAAGGCTAGCTTTTTCTACAATCAGTCCACAGCAACTGTTCAAAAGCTTCAATCACAACTAATCAAAATTCATTTCCAGCAGAATGGTATACCTTGATGATGAGACAACCATGAAAAAGAAGGCCGCAACATTGCTTCTTTGGATATACAAAAGAGAACTGATGAGCACATCTTACAGGCTATTACAGGCTCTAACAGCCTCTCCCTTTTCCCCTTTCTGCCTTGGGTGGCATAATAACTATGAATAAAAGATTGATTCTGTTTGAAATAAAGATAGAATACGAAGAACACCGAGTATTCTAACCTAATAATCATGAATAGCAGCAATTTTCATGATAAAACATCACGATAATTCTAACTGTTATCGTGATTTTTAACCGTACGAACAAGTCAAAAAATACTATATACCATGCATGAATCTAAAAACTAGATACACGAAGTCACATGTAACTTGTAGCGATTCTCAGCTAGACTCACTCGACAGCAAATCTTGTCTTTCCTCCAGTCATTCATTACTTAGATTAATGTGTACTTTAAGCTACCTTTTTTTAAAGTTGTTTTATGTTAACTCTTTGCCATACTGTCCAACGATTTAACGAATCTGGGAAAAAAGCTCTGTAAAACACTGCAGGAAAAGGAGAAAATGCTGGGAACCAGCATTTACTCTCTATCCCACAATGGCTTCATCGATTCAGCCATATTTAATTTTGTGGTTTGCAACAGCTTATTAACTAAAATCTATTTCAAATCTAACCCTAAACGTGATCAAACAAGTTAACTCTTTACCACACAGACCCGAGTTTTAACGACCCTGAGGAAGAAGGGCTTTGGAAAACAATGTCAGAAAAGAAGAAAATAATGGTAATGTTTTCTTCCCTACCAGGAACAAATTTCAACCTTTTAGTCACAATGTCGTTTGCAAAAGCTTTCAATTTGGGTGAGTCAAACATTTTGTTGTTTATTGCAGAGCTAAACAAAACTTTGAAGCCGATGGTTAAAAATCTTTAAGGTTCATGTAAAGTGTTTATTTTGCTTAATTTCATACGTCAATAATTCTGTAATTATTAAAATTTGTCCAGGAAAACCATATATCAAATTAAAGCTCTGGATGAGTACAAGCTGTTTTACATAATTATACCTACTGGCCTTGCATAATAAAACTAAAACATTGCAGAAAAAGATGACATCGTTTAAAACCTACAAAATAATAATGACATAACAAAATTGCTTAAGTTTTGGAGAAAACATACGCTATGGTACATACCAGGTACTGCTACTACCAAAAATCCTATAGTTTCTTTAAAAAGGCACATATTTAAGTCAGAAAGTTTGACATTTTTCCCTTATTGAATTGTCAACCATGTTTGACCTACTTTGTTTTAGTAACAGGTATGGTGTCTCCACAGGATCAAAATGTACAAGTGGTTGTGTGTAATAAACTTTCATTAGTATTACCTGAACAAATTGACATGAAATAAATGACCTCAATTACCATATATTACACGCTTGATTTATTGTTCTAACTTGGCTCCGGCTAATGTCGTCTGCATGCGGAACTATGTGCATGTTTCTAAACTCTTTATGCTGCTAATAGATTTATAGTGTTTTCAAAGAATACTTGAAATACCTGAAATAACCATTATATTGTTGGTTTAAATTGGTAATACATGGTGGGTGACTTAGATCTATGATGCACTTTCTATGCAGCCTGATCTTAATCTATGCCATCCGCAAAACCGTTTTATTTTGACTAAGGCGCAGTAAGGGTCAAACCCGACATTTACCGATAACAGTTTCCGTACAGTCCGATTATACCAGATGGTTTAAATATTCACGTTTTAATTACTCTTTGCATAAAGGTCAATTTCAGGTCAATTTATTCCAGTAATAATTTTAGAATAAAAATGATCTGTACAAGTGAAATTTCCATGTCCACTTACAAACCCTTTCTCAAAAACAGCACCCCACTACCCCATCACACACAAAAAGAACAATGAAAAAAATGCTTATGTCAAAAATTGATTCTAAATCCTATCTACCAGACTGGTGACACCTTAATCCTATCTACCAGACTGGTGACACCTTTTGTAACTGCTGTTTTTGAGAAAGGGTTTGGACGTAGACATGGACATTTCACTTGTACAGGTCATTTTTATTTGTTTTATTATCTAAAATTATTAATGAAAGTTTATCATGCACAACCACTTGTACATTTTGATCCTGTGGAGACATACCTGTTACTAAAACAAAGTAGGTCAAACATGGTTGACAATTCAATAAAGGAAAAATGTCAAACTTTCTGACTTAAATATGTGCCTTTTTAAAGAAACTATAGGATTTTTGGTAGTAGCAGTACCTGGTATGTACCATAGCCTATGTTTTTCTCCAAAACTTAAGCAATTTTATGTCATTATTATTTTGTAGGTTTTAAACGATGTCATCTTTTTCTGCAATGTTTTAGTTTTATTATGTAAGGCCAGTAGGTATAATTATGTAAAACAGCTTGTACTCATCCAGAGCTTTAATTTGATATATGGTTTTCCCGGACAAATTTTAATAATTACAGAATTATTGACGTATGAAATTAAGCAAAATAAACACTTTACATGAACCTTAATATATCTATTTACAAATAACAATTTTCTCAGAAAAAATATCCCTTTATCAGGAAGTGCACATCCAAGATCAGATTGCACCTTCTATGCAGTCTAATCTCGATCTTCACAGTCCGCAAAACGTCATTGAATCGCGCTTAGCAGCCTAAGGGTGAATAGATCACTACATATCGGTATTTAACATTACATGGTGTCAGACGTAAAATAAGCTAGAATGTGCCTAATATTTGTTTTAAATAAATTGTGAAAATAAAAGACGTTTAACCTTTATTTATAAACTGAAAAGATAGTAATCTTCCTGAGCAGCTAGAATAAAATATAAGGTTTTGTTTACTAATTCTACTGGACCTCTAAAAGACGATATACAAGAAAAAATTATCTGAATTTTCACTATGAATTGGTGATAAAGGCCGTTACATTCGCAAAACGACAGAGTTCTGATGATGAAAACGTGACCCGTCACGCAAAAAAGGACCACTTGTGAACTGCGAAAAGTGCCAAGCTGGTCAGCCTGCGCGGATCGCGCAGGCTGACCAGGATCTGCACTTTTAACTTTTATGAAAGTTTCTATATGAAAAGTGGTTATTCTACATTACTATACGATCATTTTTGAACTATCAACTTAAATGGAACTGCACTATCTTGGATCAGTTTTCATTCTTTTCGGAATTCCGTGATTGTCCTTTTTTGCGTGACGGATCACAAATGTTCTACTGGATATAAGGTTATCTTATACTCGATTTCGTAATTATGTGCGACAAAAACTGAACCAGATTAAGAGCAAGATATCAATTCTACAAGAACAACCAAATAGAGGAGAATAAATTTACTCATTCATCACATGCCTAAAACTTATGGGAAAAGTTTGCAACTTTGTCAATGGGGATGAATTGATACATGATGATAAGTTCATCTAGAAACGATCCTTAGAAAGTACTCAACTCATCAAATTATTGATGTTTTTAGTTTTTTTTTTTATAAATTAACAAACAAGACTTTTCGCGGTATCTAGTTTAAACAAGTGAATAGCAATGATCGATGGGTAATGTTACTAGATTGAACTGGATCCGTTTGAACTGGAATGGACCCAATAACTATATTTGATAATTTTTCTTCAATCTTATTTAGACAAACCAAGTTTGCAATAGGAGAAACTTCTTGACACAATGAGTGACTATATGACTTATTACATGCAAATCTCAGGAGACAATGTGTGAACAATGTCGACACTTCTCCTCTGTGATTATACTATCGCAACTCTTTGTATTTCGATTTCTCTGTGTGTGTAACAAACTTTATTCCGATTGTTCTCTATAATTAGATCGCAAATGCATCCTTGTATACATTGATGCCAAACCCAAGAATCTTATATGATTTTTCATCTTTAAATACTGGTCAACGTTTATGTTTGCACAAATTAGCCTAACATCTGAGCATTCTTACAGTCTCATTTTTACCACCCCCATTGCGCTTAAATGAGTTGGCCATGCTAATAAAGAGATTTACAAGTGTAATTTTGTGTTATATGTAAGGAATGAGACTAGAGTCATGCTCAACAAAAAGCAGCTTTAAAGCATCTACCAAATGTATCTACCTTTGTCACTCTGCGCCGTCCGCGCAGGCTGACCTGGATCGAAAGGTTTCGTTATTTTGTTCTGTAAGTTTTCTGCATGTCCATAGGCTAGTGTACCCGATAATTCTACAGGTTGTTGGACAAAAAGGACTTGTTGATCCATAATTACGTGATGACTTGCTTGGTAAAACGTATCACGATGATGTACTGAAAGCCATTTACCCGGGCACCTGCACATGTACTTGATCAGCACATGAGCACTGTATGGAAACTCTGTACGGGAAATTTCTTCGGTGAATTCAAGATGGCGGACACGTGTTACTGACAAAGTAAGTGTCGTTGAATTTTGGTCCAAACTTGTTTCAAATTGCATCCCCTACAACGAGTAAGGTACCAATCAAAAGAGCTTTGATTGAAAAATCAAGCGATAGTAGCTGATGAGAAAACGGGAGTGCCTCTCGTCCGTAATCCCGCGCTGAACATGATGTTTTGATGAAATTGAAAAACTAAGCGGGAGACCGGAAGAAAACTGGCTTTATTTCATCGAATAGAAAGCTAATGATAAAAGAATGTACCTCGATCGGTGGGGAAATGTCATATCCTTACAACTGTACCAAAGTATGTTGCTTATATTTACTGATTTAGCTGTTATAAAGTTTTGAAATTTTGCATGGTGTACTCTTCGGTGCAAACCGAAACTAAACTACTGTAGGGTTGGGTGATCGGAATTTCTGTACGCTTCGGTAACAAATATGAAGTCAAAAATCTGTACGCTTCGGTGAAAACGATTAAGGGAGGAAAAAGGGAAATGTACGAACAACCTACATGGGTCATTTACTTGATGTTTTTATGTTGACCTCAAAGAAACATGATGTATAAATCCGCAACATCGTACACTAAATTGGCTCCTTATTGAGAAGCGCTGAGCAACATGAACAGAAGCATCTTGTATACATGTATATATATATGGGCCTTTAACATAAAAATAATAAACTTAAGGTTTTTGTCTTGGTCTGACACCAAAAATGTTGAAGCAATTCATAGTATAAACTTTAAAGACGCATTATGTGAAAAGCGAAATATAGAACCGTACCTCCTCTATCATCATTTATTGATCAGGGGTCCTCCGTGGCGCAGTAGGTAATGTAGATTTTTAGTAACTTTTTGTGGATGGTGTTGGTTAGAATTCCAAAACGGACACTGGTTATGTTTGTATGTCTGTTGGCGACGCATTTTTAGAGCCCAAGCCCAGTGCTGGTGAACACGTGAAGCACTTTCAGAGCAAACTTTGTGTTTATCGGACCAGAACCAGTTGGAAAGCCATATAAAGCCCGAGTCAAACAATGACACATCTCTGAGCTTTGGCTTGACTTTTCAAACACTAAGAATCGGCAGTGAAAAATGCAATACAAAACTCCTTTGTGCACTGCCTTGTAGCTATAGCTCACTTTTAATTTACATTGATATCGCCTTAGTGATCATTTGTCATTCTTCATAGCTTAAGATACCTTTAAAAAAAGATAATCGTATGCATGTTGTTAAATTCACACTTTAGAGTTTTGCTTTAACATAAATTATGCATTTTTTCATTAATTGAAACCGTCAATTTTCATACATTGATAGAACTGAGAAATTCAGCCTAGAAGAACCATAGCTCTCTTTTTATCTAAGAAAAAAAAAAAAAACACTAATTTCGACCTTAATTTTCAAAGTATCAAATCCTTTGACTAGAAACAAATCCCTTTATATCATCCTTTTGTAAGCATTTCCTAAGGACATTGTCCTTATTCCGTAACTGTCCTTTTAAAGCTTTTATAAACTCCCACTTTATGTTTCAGTTACACGGATGAGGAACTACTTTAGTTATATTTTTTTCTTCTACTTTCAGTGTTCTGCTATAGAATTATATACATGGAACTTAACTTTTTTTGTTACATTCTGTTAATAACATATTTTTATTTTTTTAGACTCTGGTATCTAGTATACCCAAATAAAAGGTCTTGAACGAGGTCATCTGAATACGTTGATACATTGTAGTTTTATCTGGGGATAAGTTTTTTTTTTTTAAATTCACACTAATTCTAAACACTACTTAAAATGACTCGTACTTTTCCTTTAGAAAATAGGAATAACAAAGAATTCTCTATCAAATCCTTAAAAAGCCAGGACACCCTGGCGTGACTCATTTTTGAGGCATTACACGCCTTTACGTCATAATAAACAAGATGTAGAGTAAATGACACAAATTGGTTTCATGTACTTGTATAAGGAATTCTCGCTGTGCAGGAAAATACATGTAGACTGTTCTAGCAATTTTCTCCTTTAATCGTTTTCACCGAAGCGTACAGATTTTTGACTTCATATTTGTTACCGAAGCGTACAGAAATTCCGATCACCCAACCCTACAGTAGTTTAGTTTCGGTTTGCACCGAAGAGTACACCATGCAAAATTTCAAAACTTTATAACAGCTAAATCAGTAAATATAAGCAACATATTTTGGTCCAGTTGTAAGAATATGACATTTCCCCACCGATCAAGGCACATTCTTTTATCATTAGCTTTCTATTCGATGAAATAAAGCCAGTTTTCTTCCGGTCTCCCGCTTAGTTTTTCAATTTCATCAAAACATCATGTTCAGCGCGGGATTACGGACGAGAGACACTCCCGTTTTCTCATAAGCTACTATCGCTTGATTTTTCAACCAAGGCTCTTTAGATTGGTACCTTACTCGTTATAGGGGATGCAATTTGAAACAAGTTTGGACCAAAATTAAACGACACTTACTTTGTCAATAACACGTGTCCGCCATCTTGAATTCACCGAAGAAATTTCCCGTACAGAGTTTCCATACAGTGATGAGGATCTCATCCATATAAATGTCGTAAATTTTGTCTCAGAAATACGTGAGATAAGATATGTTGTACATGAACCTACATAAATATACGCTAATAATAAGCACTGATCAGAAAAAAGCTTCATCTTTGTTAGATCTAAACTGGGTTTAACAATACTGTTAGGACTCGAATTTTCAGTATTATTGAATAGAAAATTCAGAATTTCATTTGTATTGAAAGGTTATTTTTCAGGCCAAAATCGAAAACATACACAAAAACAAGTACAAATTGCGATAGATGTGCAACTTCGAAAATTGCTTAAATTCAAATTACTTGCCAATTGTGTTAAGGTTTGGTCAAAAGAATTATATCGTAGATTATTTCCCTAAAATCTAATTCAGAACTTATTCATGCGAATACATTCAGTACTGTGGTTTATGAATTATAAAAGTGGCGCCCCGGTTACCCTTCTCCAAGGCAACAAAACCACATTTTTATTGGCAAATACGTCGATTTCTTCCATGTAACCACAAATCGTATTAACACTTGTTGACACGGTCAACGTCTTCTACATATGTTTCCATGCCATTCATACCTTCAAGATTGACGTTTGAAAATCTTTAAAGTCCGTCATCTTTTTTTTTTTAAGTACATAGGCCTGTGTATTTATTCAAGTCAAATAGTTTAACGATATTCAAGCGATATTCAGATAAATTCAGAATACTAAATGGATGGACCCATAATATTGTAAAAGGAAAGAATCGAAGTACCCCCGTGGATGTATCTAATATGTGCTTTCAAAAATTCTGCAGAAAGAAAAAAAAACATCAAATCATACGATTTAATTCCATGGCGACAACTAAATCTACATGTTTTTTTTTCTGTTATTTGACATTTTCGATATCTAGACAACTAACTCAGTCGTCTATTCCATCAGTTTGGTTCCTTTTGTTGTCTTTCATTCTTAATGTTTTCCTGCATTCTTATCATTTTTTTCTTTGTTTTACCATTATTGTATAATGTTCGCCATTTTGGCAGAATAAATAAAATAATAACCCAACAGGTAGGGCGAAGTTCGCGGGCACATATATAAATTGCACTCATCCTTGACAGAAATGAAGTTTCTCAACACATCCAAATAACAATAACTTTATTAGCCACAAACATGAAAAAATCATAACTATATACACACAATAGCTCTCTTTTTGGGCAGCTCGTCAATATCGCATCCAGTATTTATAACTGTGTTTCATACATCATTCAAAATTTTAAACTATACAAACAAAATAACTAAGTCAACAAATAAAGTACAAATAAAAAAAAAGCATGGGTTGAAAATGGCATTCTTCTATGATTCTTCGTAATAAGTTAATTTTTAAATTGTTTACAATATACTACCAATACGAGATACTCAGTCATGATGACAATGTAAATGCGATTCCAAAGTTTACTTCATGTCTGAAAATCACGAAGTCATTTTTTTTCTCATTTTCGCAGATACTTTAGACCAAAAGCATACTGCCTTCTGTATTTGGATCTGCAAGGTCTGATGGATTTTACATAACTGCAGCCTTGAAACTTTTGTATACTTTCCTTTTAATGACTGATTTTGAGTTTTTCATTTCTAAAACATCATAATAACATACCTTTTTTGTCATTACCACACATGACCTGGATATTTTTTGAAGTCATAAAATGAAAACGACACCGCCTTTAGCTAACCAGCATTTTCTCCTTTTCCTAAAATGTTTTCTACCCTGCTGGAAATAAATTTTAATTTTTGAGTTGCATTTATTTTGTCGTCTGCAAGTTCGTTCAATTTGGACCAGTCTATAATTTTGTCGTTTGGAAAGAGTTGAATGGCCGTTGAGCCATGCTTTTGGGAAAGGGTTTATAACGGATCTCTAATGGATTATACCAAGTGAGTAATCATACAATCGTGGATCCATAAAACAAATTTGGTATGACAACCGAGTGTGGAGGTACTTTGACATGCAGAAATTTGACCAATAACAAAAACAGTTCCGACCTAGGTCAGCCTCCGGGGATGTATTATACCCCATTTTCACAGAGCATTTCTCAGTTTTATTGTGTATGTGTTATACACCCCCTTCCCAATCGTTTGCAGAATATTTTTAACGTAGGAAAGGTGAAATATCTCTCCACGATTGCCAGTAATCAACATGCAGCAAACACAAATTTGAAATGTAAAACACTCGCATACACCGACTGAATATTTCATCACACAGGTTGACTTAACACGGGTCCATGAAGTTGGCTCAACGCTCAGTAATCGACATTCAGCTCAACACCAGCCTTGTTGAGCCAGCTCGCCGTTCCAGCTCAACGGCCAGCTCAACAGCAAAAATACATTTATATGTCAAAATCAAAGTCCGTTGAGCCAGCTCTACATTCCAGTTCAACCGCCAGCTCAACAGTAAAAATACTTATAAATATGTTTTGATCAATGTCCGTTGAGCCAGCTCGTCATTCCTAGTCAACAGCCAGCTCAACAGCCAAAAAAAAAATATATATATAGATATATGTCAAATGAAAGCCCGTTTAGCCAGCTCGACATTCCAGCTCAATCGACAGCTCAACAGTAAAAATACTGATACAAATGTTTCGATCAATATCCGTTGAGCCAACTCGACATTCCAATTCAATGGCAGGCTCAACAGCAAAAATACATTATATATGCCAAAATCAAAGTCCGTTGAGCCAGCTCGACATTCCAGATTAACCGCCAGCTCAACGGTAAAAATACTTATACATATGTTTCGATCATTGTCCGTTGAGCCAGCTCGACCAGCTCAACAGCAAAAAATACATGTCAAAATGAAAGTCCGTTGAGCCAGCTCGACATTCCAGCTCAATCGCCAGCTTAACAGTAAAAATACTTATACATATGTATATATATGTATTTTTGCTGTTGAGCTGGCCGTTGAGCTTAAATTTTGAGCTGGCGCAACGGACATTGATCGAAGCATATGTATAAGTATTTATACTGTTGAGCTGGAATGTCGGGCTGGCTCAAAGGACTTTGATTTTGACATATATATGTATTTTTTTGGAATGTTGAGCTGGCTCAACAGACACTGATCGAAAGATATGTATAAGCACTTTTACTATTGAGCTGGCGGTTGAGCTAGAATGTCCAGCTGGCTCAACGGATTTAAATTTTGACATATATATGTATTTTTGCTGTAGAGCTGGCTGTTGAGCTGGAATGTCGAGCTGGCTTAACGGATATAGATTGAAACATACGAGGGGAGTTCAATAAGTTAGTAGAACTCGGTATTTTTCTTTACAATTCATTTTTTTTAGTTTTTTGTGCAGTATAAACCTTTGCCAGTTGAATGATAAAAGCCATTTAGTCAACACTTTACAGTTTTTGCTCTTACTTTTTGTTGGAAAACCTATATCCTTAGACAAAAGTGAAAAGTCAGAATATTGAGTTCAGAGAACAAGTCCAGAGATGCACAAGCCATTATTCGTGAGTGCAAGTTAGAGCACTTAAATCACCCACAATACAGTCCAGACCTGGCCCCAAGTGATTATTGTCTGTGCCCAAATTTGACATCCCACTTACTTGGAGCGAGGTTTCCTTACGACAGAAGAAATTTTGAATTGTAAAGAAAACTACCGAGTTCTACGAACTTATTGACCTCCCCTCGTATGTATAAGTATTTTTACTAATGAGCTTGCGGTTCAGCTGGAATGTCGAGCTGGCTCAACGGACATGGATCTAGTACTTTTGCTGTTGAGCTGGCCATTTAGCTGGAATGTCATCGGCTCATCGGACTTTGATTTTGACATGTTTATGTAGTTTTGCTGTTGAGCTGGCCCTTGAGCTGGAATGTCGAGCTGACCCAACAATGCTGGTGTTGAGCTGAATGTCGATTAGTGAGAGCTGAGCCAACTTCACGGACCCACTTAATACAAAAATGAAAGGCAAAACAATTATTTAGACATTTTAAGATAATGACTTGTGACCAAACTCAAGAATCATGATACCATACAAAAGTCCCTATCGCTATCAACAATATATACTTGCCAAAGTGTTCTGCATCTCACTCCAAGGTTTTCTGTAATCGTCAAACGTCAACTATGGCCGTTAATGTAAAATGCTCATTTCCATTTCGTGCCAAAGCAAAAGAAATAAAGAAACATTCTCATATCAGCTAATTTCGTTTTGAAACATATGGGCATCAAATGATCTTAGCCTCAGAGCCTCTGATGAAATACTTTCGAATGACAATAAAATTGTACATGCATGTATCTATTTCAATACTACACTTATGTATTATTTAGTGAATATATGTTATTTTGTCCAAATTTCTAAAATTCAAATGGTATAGTACAATGACAATATATTGTTGCTAACGATAAAAATTAACAAGTGGCTGATATAATCACGTAATTTGACCACAATATGTAATAAAAAATCCAAAAACGTTATAGATACAAGTGAAAGACACAGGAGATGTCACAGTTTGACCTTTGAGAGGTCATATAATGCCTTTACGCTTGAAAGCCGGTTCGACGCTGCATCTGTTAACCAGTTTTCTATAAAATAAAAACAAGATGACCTGTAGTGCTAATGGAGATTTAAAACAAATAATCGTATGTTGCAAGCTGTTTCCTCCAGGGTAGCTGAATATGGTACGATGAAGCCTAGTAACTCATTAGCTAAGCACAACATTTTTTGACCGAGGTTTTGAGTTGGTGAAGTCTTGCTTGGTTAACATATTTTCAATCTCTGTAGCATGTCATATGGAATTGATTTGATGTTCTTTAAAAGTTAAACAGCTTCTTAGATATTCTTGGCGAGAAAACGTCTGTACTCATAAATAGTTGTACAAGTCACATTAGTAGGAAATAAAACTACTGTAGATGGTGCCAAATCTTACACAAAACAACATCATCAACCAGTTACCTGAATCGTGGGATGTCTGAAAACATCGAAATACGACAGACAGCATGACATACCGAATTATTACGAAAGACAACATTGCCACTTCCAGGCGACTGTCTTTTTCTTGCCATCTTGACATCAAAATCATACTCTACAACACCTCCCTCACAATGCTTCTATTCATGAAGTCAATCTAGATAAAAAATACATTATTAGTTGTAAAGTTAGGTTGCAGGGAAATTGGAAACTTGTTCACGGGTGTGGCGAATCGTGTTGCCCCGAGCCGAATTGGAAACTTGTTCACGGTTGTGGCGAACCGTATTGCCTCGAGCCGAAGGCGAGATAGTTACATGACTCGCCACAGCCTTGAACAAGTTTCAAGTCCACTGCCACCTGATAAAACTACAAATTTATTATAGTGTTAAGTTTTTCCATTCCAATGGGTATTTATAGAAATTTCCCTGCTTTATGCGTCCAGTACACTAACGAAATAAAAGTTTCCTTCTGAAAACCCAAATTCAGTGAAAACTGACGTCACTAGGAACTTACGTACGTCACTGAAACCTTGGTAAAATAATTTATTGTATGGTGTTTGACGGCGTTTTTCAAAATTATTTCAGTTATATCGCGGCGGCCAGTGCACCTCTCCACGCTTTCCTTGAGTCTCTTTTGCCAGTACTCCGCACATTTTTTTCCAAGCCACTTGCTTCTTTCCCACATAACCATCGTCGAGACGATGGTCAGCGGTGGGAAAGGAATGAATCCTGTCGCAATGACTATCATCAATCCTCGGAAAGAAATCGAGCCCACGACCTCCTGTTCTCAGGTCCTGCACGCTTCCGACTACGCTACCGGGGCTCGGCGAAACCTTGGTAAAGTGTGAAGTTTGGTGGAGGAACCTGATGATGTCACTGCTGTAGGCATTCATCACATCTTTATTTAAACATGGATTTAATCGACTTCAGGGAAGTTACTTTTCATTTCAATGATTTGTCAAAAGTAAACGACTATTCATTGCCCCAGACGAGTATTAGGTTATTTTTGTAACGCAACAATGACTGAGTTTCGATACTTCAACATGCGCGGATCCAGATATTTTTCTCGGGGGTCCCATCAAAAACGCACTCGTCTTATCATAATGATACTTTGATTTCCGGATTTCAGTGGATGTTAGCCGTTTACACGAAAAAACACCGTTTCCAGTTCTAACCACGAGGAGGTCTCCACACTTAGAACTTTTTCATTATTATTATTATTTATTAATTTTCACGAATCCGACGACCACATTTTTAACAAAATTCCAGGGGGGGAGGGGGGGGGTGGGAATCTGGACCTCAGTCCCCCCTCTGGATCTGCGCATGCTTTACCATTTATCTGACGAAGGGATGGCTCGTTCCAATCCCCCTTTATTTATTTTAGAATGGCAACAAGCAACTATGCAACTATATTAATTTATTTTCAAAGATAATCCATTCTTTGTTTTCATGAAAACCGTCATGGAAAACTAGAAATAATATGATGCAGCCTACTCGGTATTTTTATGTTGTTGCGACTCGTATCGATCGACCCCCTCAATTTTTGGATGTTGTGTTGAACGTGTAGTTATAAATGAATACGGGGCTCACGAAAGGCAAACTGGTTTTACGTGGATTTTGCCAGTGTACATGACTGTATGTAGAGGCATATTATCAAATCAGATCGCGAGAAATTTCTTCTCAGTGTAATAAAACACCTTGCAAGAATATCATTTTCTTGTACATTACTGTGCGAAGAGTATCACACATCTCATTTTATGAGTTTTCAGTTCAAAAGACACTAAAGAAAATAAACTACTTCTAAAGCAATGTTTAGGGTTTAGACTAAAATAAGAATATTTTCGGCTACAAATAGCAGGCCTAACTATTTCATACTGGAGTCTTTCGGCCAAGGTATTTTCACGCAGTTGGAAAATGTCTAATCAGTACTGAGTTCTGCTATGTCTTACTGGAAGAGACCTCAAAGTAACTGGCTCCGAACGGTGCATTCTGACGAAGATCACCTGTTTACTAACTCAAAATCTTAGCCACGGGGTTTTGTGGATCACCTACTATAAATACTAATGCTTGGAAAATGTCCCTCCATGAGAAAATTTTCCAAATACAATTAAAAATCTTTCAGTCAGAGATTTAGGAATCGTACTCATCAACACTTTTAGCTGTTGCTCCTAGTTTAAATTCTAAGTCTAGTTATCTTATTTCGGGTTTCCTTTTAAAGAACCAAAAACTAATTGAGAATTTACCACAATAAGGCGATTTGTGCAAAATAACGTGCAGATCAGAGTGTAGATCGAAGTGAAATCTGATCATGATCTAAACTTGCCATAAGCACACTGATCAACGTGAGCCGCGGACACCATGTGTTCTCGGTACACCAGATCGAATTTTCCATGGAAGAACCGGGGGTGGTGTAAATACTTTCATTTTTATGGACTTGATTAACCAAGATAGAAATATTGATATACAGCAATGTCAAGACGAATGATTGATCTGTTTACACACATACTAGGGAATAATAATACCATCATGTAAGCGAGCTGTGGCTTTATGAGCAACTGGGGTCTTATTGTTTTGAACTTTGTTGCCGATTTTCGGACAAAATCCCCTAACCATTGTTCATTGTACAAATTTGTATGATAAGATAAATGTATTCCCTAAAGGAACAAAAAATTTCACTTAGAAATGTCCATCCAAAGCGAAGATATACGTTTTTGAATGGACCTGGGTAGAGGAAAATATGCTAACAAGACACCATTTTCATTTCTAGAGTATGTACATGGACACCAGATCAGAAGAAGCTTGTGGTAACTGGACACCAACCTTTAAATCATCAATATTTCTGCCTGAAACTCGATGCACGGGCTGTATACGAAGACTGTTTTTGTAAACATTATGTCACTACGGTCCATTACCTGACAATCAGCATGTTCAACGCAATTTCATTACTTGTAGCACTTGCTTTTTTGAAATATTTGCAATGTTACAGCAATTTACGAAGTAGACCTACGATGCTTGATCACAATTGACCGGTCATTGCCTCCAATGTTGGTGCAAGACATGTTCCTTTCTTACAGCGTTTCAGTTTTATGAATGGCGTATTAACCCATTACCAAGCAATCACGAGCTTTAATGTCCCTGGGAAAGATGGCTTCGAAAAACATTGTCTATAAAGAAAAAACCCTATCAACTAATACAGAGTGTACATACTTCCCTCTCTCAGCACTTAAAGTGCTCTGATATCTTTTTAAACGTTTCAGTGAAGCATTGACTTGATACAAAAATAATACCTGAAACTGCTGAACAAATACAAAAAAAAAAAATCAAGGACGCATTGACATAACAAAATCCAAACCACATGGCAACACAGAATCACGTCTAGACACTGATTTTCATGAGATCGAAACATATGACCGTTTCAAAACAGCCTTAGCACAGCACTCTCATTTTTTCCTTTATCCTTTCTTTCTCACTTTATTAATTTCGTTTCTGTGATTTAAACTCTGGCTTCTCGTACTTATTTATATCAGTTCTACCACAAACAATACAAGAGGCATTTATAATAGTAACATGATTTCATTCAGTCAAAAGGTCATGCAAAAAATATATACAATTATCATTGAAAAGCGAAAGGACATTGAAGTGTTCATAATAAGACAGATCGACCTAAATTCTCCCACAAAGATCAAGAGTCACCAACCAATCAAGCATAGGTTGCTTCGGGCTGATACCTTATGTAGATATAATTAGACCAGACCTTTAGAAGATGTAACCCTTATGAAAGCAATTTGTCGGTTATTCTGAAACTGTCTAACTAGATTTGCAATGCAAAGACCTTGCAACAAAATTATTACGTATGTAGTTTGTATTGAATAAAGACACGCAACTATATCAATCAAATGGGTTTTCTCACGCTTAAAGTATTTCATCTTTTTTTAATATTCAGATCCTGAGCTTGACTCAAAACCACAAACATAAATCAAATATCACGATTTGCTTCTCTCACACAGGTTATAGGTATAGCAACTTATCTTAACACTGTCTCATCAAAGATTAGAGCACTATACTGCTAAGTATGATTTTTTTTCTACCCCCTAGTCGGCTTCTGTACATGTTGACAATACAGTTCTTAAGTTTTCCTTTCTATCATTACTGCACTAATAAAGTTTATTCATACCTATTCACTGATACCATCCAGAATCCAGCTAGCAAAAGTATCTAGTCTCTTTTTCTCATTCATTTACACTAAATCGTTGTTCGTCTCCGTTTTTCTATCAAAACACCACCAAGCAAGTAAGCATAGCAACTCTAAAATTGACCGTCCAAGCTCAGTGAGGTTTTTAACTTCGATCTATATTGCCACAAAGGGCATTGGTTTATACACACATTGCATGTATCTTAATTCTTTCAGCGCAAAATTAGTAAAACAGACGGAATCAGTCGTAAACACAACACATACGTATCCTAATTCGAGGCTTTTTATGGTAAGAACATCCGACAACATATCGGACAACGTAGACCAAAACTTAGACTGCAAATTCCTACATGCGCAATCTGAAATGGCCGTCACCATTGGAATAAAAAAGTCTAAGACTTGCCAAGATTGCGAAAAGTATTTAAGACCTATAAGAACCTCAAAAAGTGCCTCATAGTTCGGTTTGTTTACAATGATTGACTGCCTCGTTTCCATTTCCACTGCTGCTACCATTTTTGGTCTTATTATAGAAAGTTTGCAATGATGTAGTTGTTGTATTTGTTGATGCCTGCGTATAAGTCTTTTCTCGAGTATCCCTAACATTTGTTCGTTCATATTCAAACTTTGTATAATTTGTTGACCCACAGCATAATAATTTTCGGAAACTCCTTCGAAAATTTTCCGACAGGAAAGCGTAAAGGATTGGGTTCACACAAGAGTTCATGTATGCCAAACAGTTAGCTGCCATCTGTCCGGCTATACCAATATAATCTTCTGCAAAGTGCCCAAATTTCTGTACCATGAAGATGATCTGTATTGGCATCCAACATAAAGCAAATATCGCTACAACTATCACGACCATTTTTGTAACTCTTTTCTTTGATCTGATACTTTCGGCTCTTTGTGACCCACCAGGTACAACTCCATACAAAAGGCGTTTTAACATAAAGCCGTATAACACGCATATTGTGAAAAGCGGAACAACATATCCGACCATAAAAAACATCCCAAAAAAGACTTTAGCGTATGCTCTGCTTCTCTCCTCATCACCTGAGTGATGCGGCATCGCCTTCAGATTGACACATGCTCTTCTCAATCCAGCGTAATCGTAATCATGAAGACCGTGATCAATTAGGAGTGGTATATTACCAAGAAGTATTAGAACCCAAATAACGACCACTACTAGAATAGCATTCAACTTTGTTCTGTATCTCATTGAAGAAATTGGATGGACCACTGCAAGGTATCGGTCTAGTGACATCACTACAAGTGTATACACACTTGCATAAGCGCAAACATATATCAAATACTGGTATATCTTACACCAAACTTCTCCAAACGGGTAGAGTGGTATAACGTATGCAGCCCCCGTAAAAGGCACACAGAAAATGATGAAGCAAAGGTCTGCTAGTGCAAGACTAAATATCAGTATATTTGTAGTGCTTCTCATTTGTTGGTTAATCACGATAACACTGATAACTAAGATATTTCCTGCAAGACCGAGCACAAATATTATACCAAATATAATAGGTACAATAATTTTGATGTACTTCATGAATTCATTGAATGTTTCTGTATCTTCTTGATAGTACTCATCCTCATAGCTTATATTGAAGAAATGGCTGAGATTGGCTGAAAAGTTTAAATGGCTGAAGTTTGGATGAAGATGAGTGTCGTTGTACATCAAGAAGCTGAAGTCAGGATGGTCTACCATCTTGAGATTTTTTTTTGTAAACAACCTGAAAGTAGAAAAAAAGTGTGTTGTAGAAAAAGAAAATCTTTCCTTTGCCCAAATCAACGCTGCTGCACATGGATAATAGAATGAGGAATCAAACGGGACGACCTATGCTTGCCATGTCTTTATCTGAGCCATGCTCTGATAAAAGGGGGCTAAATGCATCACATTTCTGGTCGGCAAAATAAAATTAAATGACCATTCAGAATTTGGGCTACTTTCAATTTCGCAAAAGCCCTGAGAATAAGACAATACAGTTTAGAACTCTTAATAAATACAGCCCCTGGTCATTTTCGTGGTTGGTTTGATCATATATGTCACTCGTACTGGCGTGCTCTTATTTGATTTTCATACTTCCTTGAGCGTTAAATTCGCTTCTTTACTGTTTAGTGTAGTAATCTCAAGAATACATGTATGTAAATGTATAAAATTACTTTTAGATTTACAAATAAATGAAACCATACATAGGGTAGCTAACCTATCTCCGTAAAGTCTATCTCTGAAGTTTTTTCGACCTTAGGGAGGAAACCTTTCAAAATATTTTGGGAAAACGAGAAAATGTTTGTACTTGTAGGTAGCATTTCATTCGTTTCCCACGGTATTTCAAAACCTGTCAGAGACAACTTTCATCACCCTAGGCACGATATATTTTACAGACGCTTTTGTGATGGACAAGTGTAAAAGTTTGCCGTGGAAAGATAACACCTGAAAGCATATTGTTCTTAGTCTGTAAAACGGGATTATTAAGGTTTTTTGACGGATCTTGCAGACCAAGATAAGCTATTTTGTCATCGTTGACACCTTGACCATTCTATCCCGCATTTTAATGACCTGGAGGAAAACGACTCTAGAAAACATTGAGAAAAGGAGAAAATGCTGGTAACCAGCATTTTCTCCTTATCTTACAATGCTTTCTTCCCATCGTAGATAGAATCAATTGTTTTACTCGCATTTACAGTGTTGCTTCTAGGATTTTCCAAAATGGGGCCCTGGGGCCCCCTCACTTCCAAAAAAGGGGCCCCTTACTCATGAAAGGGGGCCTCAAATTTGCATGGTTCTTTTCGTGTCTTAAACACAGACTGCACTGCATACCCTTTTCCGTATTTTCAAGCCACGGCCGTTTGGTCAGCCATGAATCTTGAAACAGTTTCGTCTTTTTCTGTTTGGTTGGTCCATCATTATTTTGACCTTGTGTCGAACTTTCCATTTCACTGTCAGATTCATTAATCACAATAACAGTACCATTATTTCCTTCAGAAACCGTCGGTGGTTCCTCGGCACTACAGTCAGTTGCCTTACCGAAGTTAAAATCAAATAATGTCCGCTTCATTTTATTTTTTGAAATTTAGAACTCAACAATCTTGAACACGACCAATGACGCATGAGGTCAAGGTTATCGAATCATGATACGAAGACGGTGATTGGCTAAAAATGAAGCTGAATCAACTTTCAAATCTACCGCTGTCCTCGATACACAATAATGGCGGATAGCTTCATAGTATGGTGGCACACCGATCTTTTTTTAGACTGGCGCACATGACGGCGAAAATTGCGGGAAGCTATGTAATCGTGCGGCATGAGGGGCGCACACCAATGATTTTTTTTTGCGCCAATCCTTTAATTTTCGCGGGATTCCCGCAATCCCGCGCCCTAGAACCAATACTGCATTTAGTTTGTCGTGTGCTAATGCTTTCAATTTTTACACGTGTGAAAGGTTGTCGTCTGATAAAACATAAAATTACAACACTTCAAGAAATGTTTTTGAGATAATCAACGATTTATCTGAATGGCGCCCTTTGAAAAGCGGGTTATTAAAATGCATCGCTGTTGTGCATTACACAGGGTACATCGGCAAATAGATCGTTTTGTCTAAGAACTTACTATTAAAGCATTAGATAGAATTGTCCTTTGACATGCAAAAATTTTCTGATAGTAAACTGTTACGACACAGATCAGCCTGCGCAGATTACAGCACCTGACATGAAGCGATACAAGTACTTTTAACTGACGCTACCTATTTAGAGCATGTGTCAAAAAAGTCAGTATGATATGATCTGCAACACGCGAAAAGAGGCATTCGGAGATGTGTATAAAGTTTCGTCTCGGATCAGCATGCGCATTCCGCATAAGCTAATCCGAAACGACACTTTCCGTTTCTTTTTTTTTTCATGTAGTTTCTGTTTTGCCCAAGTCTACTGTAGCACAGAATCTCTTGTTATACTGAAAACAAAAAAATCTCGTGATCTGATTGGATAATATGCCCCGAACATATGCATCATGTACACTCTCAAAAACCTATGTAAAGCAGTTCCCCTTTCGGGAGCCCCGTATACATGACTACACTCTCAACGCAACGTCAAAAATGGCGGCGTCGATCAAGATTAACATCAAGATTATGCGCAGCGCCATGCTGCACGTTTTAGTTTCAGTGACGTTATTTCCCAGTTACGTCTGTTTTCATTGAAATGGGGCACTCAGCAGGTAAATTCTACTTCATCAGCGTACATGATTCACCATAGCCATGAACAAGTTTCCAAGACTCCTACAACCTGACCGTACAACTAATAATGTAGTCGAAAAGTGCTGTCTCGGAATAGGCTGCGCGGACTGCGCAGGTTGATCCGAAATGACACTTTACGCAAAAATCCGATTGCCCCGCTTCGCGTGAGGTAAGCCATAACCATGTTTGGCATGCATAGCAATAAACGTATACGTCCAAAAGCATCTACGTCTAATGTGAAATGTATAGCAATTTATAAGACTTACGTCTACAGATCTACCAGACAGAGGTAAAATAAAATGGAAAATACACAAAGACAGACTAAGACAGATCAATGCATTGTTTAGATAACCGGATTTATGTGTATGTGGTGACGGCACAGAACAAACAAAATCGGGTAAGGAAAACAGAAGGATCGTATATAAGGGTCGCTTTGCCAATAATTTGCTCATTCGCAGCCTGTTATTATCTCTTAGCACCCGAAGGCGCCTTTAGATGCATGTAATAGATGTTGACTTGGATTAGACAGCATAGAGATCACAGTTTTATTATAGATCAACAGGATCAGATGGTCTAAATCAGAGATATGCTGTCCTAAAATAGCCTAACTTTGATAAGCTATTTGGTCTTTATACCGACTGACAGTCTTGTCTCATTTACTTAGCTGTATACGGGTTCGGACTGGGTCATTTTAACCTTTGATCGACGGAGATCTATTAGGATTGTGGGAAACCGATGGCAGCGAATCTATAATCATGCATCATTTTCAAATACATTGTCTGACTCCGTGCTGGAAATAAGAGGACAACACCGAAAATAGAGGCCGTAATCAACTATTCTTAAAACTGAGCCTGCTAAGTGTATGTCACTTACCTTTAACAGTCAATGTAGATCAAGATAAGACTGCATAGAATGTGCAGTCTGATCTTCGATCTTCACTGTCTGATAGGGAGATATTATTCCTCAAAGCATAGATTTGAATTAGCAATATTTGGGTTTTTATTATTGAAAATTTCAGTTTAGTTTTTTAGCAGGAAAAGAGTTAACTAGTTATCAAACGACAAAATTTTAGACTAAGTCAAATTCAAACTATTTCCAGACGACAAAGAAAATGTAGCTAAAAAAATGTTTTTTTAAAAAGTAGAAAATACTGTGAGAGGGAGAAAAATGCTATGTGCAGCATGAACAAAAGAATAAATGTCGATCATCCGTATTTGAAAACAGTGTGACGAAATGAGAGTTTGCTTGTATAAAAAAAAACTTTATATTGTGACAGTGTTTAGCTATACACGTGTTCAGATTAAAATGCACTGAAACGAACTTCTAAACGGCCACTCTTGTTACTCCTATAAATTGCAGCAAGTAAAAGAAACGTTAACCATAGAATTGTGATGAAAATATTCTCGATTTTGCCAATAAAAGGACTCTCTTTTTCAAAAAAAAAGGGGAAAACTAGTTGTTTGCGCATGCGTAGTGTCTACCAGCCAAAACAGTTTAAAGAAGAGAAGCATCAAATAATGAACTTCTATTAGCAATAACAAAAAACATAAAAATTATTTACTGTGAAAAAATGTGATCCGAAAAACCAAACATGAAGTTTTCGAAAAAATGATTATTCAACTTACAATGTTGAGTGAATGAACGACAAATAAGGTTCTTTCGAATGAAAATTGAATGAATTCTCTTTAGATTTTGGCTTAGGCATGTTTTCAGACCGGTCAATTATTCTACAAAAAATTGAAACCAAATAAGCTGCTCCTTTTATAGGCAGAGGACGCGAGAAAACGTCTATGGGAAATTACAGCTTAAAAATGGCCGTTTAGAAGTTCGTTTCAGTGTATAATATTATATTATAGTGGAAATAGTTGTTTTCTATGACGGGTCCACTACCTTAATACATAGAAGCTATCGTATTTAATCTTAACCCCAACATGAAAGAGGTCTCAATCAGAAATTCATAGTAAGAATGGTTTTGCACTTTGGTGGAAAAAAAATTGTAAGGAACGAAGCAAATGTGGCAAAAAACTGCTAAGACTAAAAATACCGCTCAGTTGTAAACAACAATATGATTTCAAAAAAAGTCAGGAAAATAATTTAGTAATTAAGTAGTAAACATTGCAGTGAAAGGAGAAAATCAATTCTACCACGGGGTTGTTAATCTGATTTGCAACAGGACACTTGCTGACTTGTTCACAGCTAACAACGGCTCTCAAAACAAATGCTTTACGAAACTGAATTTCCAAGCTATAAGATCAGACGGCACAATCTATGCAGGATAATTTTGCACCTTCCGTTTCTGAAACACTGTTGTAACTGGAACTAGGTAAATTAAGCGGAATGTACTCTCGAAATGTACATGTATCCGCTACAAGAACTTCTTACACGTAGAAATAAGCGCCTGAAAAGAAGCGCTAAATTTACATTTCCTCCTCAAGCCCATCCTTATGAAAGCATTGATAGTTTTCCCTGTTTAAATCCGGAAAGGGCAGCATAAACTGCCTTTTCATTAACACTACATATTTTTGAAAAATTAAACCACCTTGCTTTTATAAATAAAAAACTTGAAAAAAAGCCTGTTAATCTGAGAAAAAAAAATCCTAATGACTTGCTGATGAAGACATTTTTATCATTAGAAATTTATAGATAGAGACAGAGTTCTGTTTTCCGAATAGAATTTCACCAGCCTCAAATGTATTTGAGAGATACAGTTGACCCAGGTTAGACAAAGCAATTTTATCTTCTTCAACACTGTTGTCTTTACTTTTTATAGTTTATATAATGCCACACTTATTCAAACTTCACTAAATTCAACGGAATCTGTAATTGAAATATAAACGATTCAATTCGGCAGGACAAGAGATAATGAACGCAGAGAATGAGTAAAAACATGTGGCGACATTCGGTCTTAATTGTCGGCTAATAGTTGTGTATGAAGGAGACCTGATGACATTAATGATTCCCAGATTTTTAATAGAGGAAGTCACAAGATATCATTTTAAAACATTAATCACTTTCAACATTCAGCCTGCTGCCTTCGGCTGTTAATGAGGTCGGCTGAGAGTCTATACGAGGAAAAAATTGCAAGTACTTGCATGGTGATCTCGGTCTACCCTCTGGATCAGTTTGCAAGGTCTTTAGGCAAACGTTCCCAACAAAACGCCAAACACCACGAACTTCTTTACAAGACGGCATAGTATAACTAAAGATAAAACTATAAGAAAGGAATCCGTTGAATATGTAATAGACTAAACATATAAAAATTATATGATTTTCCTTCGACCGTTAATATACATAGAGGACAAGATACATATCGTGCTCTGAAAATCATAACCTTGATATAACAGCTTGCAACACGCGAAAAGGGACATTCGGACATTGGCGTACAGTGGCGACTCAGATCAGCCTGCGCAGGCTGATCCGAGACGGCACTTTACGACTACATTAGATCTTGATTTTTCATTAGATTTTCGCAAAACTGAAATTTGCAAAGAAAGGGAAAGTGTCGTTTCGGATAAACCAGCGCGGACTGCGCAGGCTGATCCAAGACAACACTTTATCCAAATGTCAGAATGCCCCTTTTTGCGTGTTGCAGGCCAATTATTCCAAGCAAGTCGCCTCCTATGGCAGGCGCAATGAATATTTGTTAAGCTAACATTTTTATTTACTTATATACTTTTATTTACTTATATATGATAAATGACCATACGTTACTGAACTTTTGAATGTCATTTCTTTCTTTTATGAAAGATAAACCTTGCAGTAGATTGGAAGAGTAATTCTTGCAATAAACAAAAACGATCCGCACTCCATTTGCATTTTTTATTGGAAAAACGGCAAATAGTACATATAATTGTAACCATAGTTATTTTATTTTTATATTCATTTCTACTCTCTTTTCCTTTTTTTGTTTCATTTTACATTCTTTTCATACACGTGTCACTAACGTGTGATTTCTTTTTCTGGCAATAAAATCTTTCTAGAATGTTATGCTTCCTATTTAATTGATTTTACGCTTTGAACACAGTTTACGGCCAGTTTACAGACGATCAGTCTCCTGTCTCGACAATCAGCCTATACGCTTACTATTTATGAATCAGAAATAGTTTTATCACTTGAGCCCCTATGGGCTACATTACAAACTTTCTGAGGACAGTGTAATTGCCCGCTACCTGGCACTAAACTTTGACCAACATCGTCTCTACAGTCTTTCAGCACTAAACTCGACATATTTTTACGTCTGACGAATAAAATGCACAGAAACTCAGAAAAATTTTATGTTAAAGGTTTGACTAAGCAAGCGGTTAGTAGAGATCTAAGACCAGACTGCAAATTCTACGCAATCCGACCTTGCATCAATGCGGTTCACAAACCCCCTAATTTCATTGATGGCTCGGGCACTAGAAGCCTCAAGTATTTGTGGTTGTTTGTTTAAGGCCTGCCCTCCACTACAACCCCGATTGCTTGTCAAAGCGTTGCAGAAGAAAAATGGCTTATTTCGGGGAGCTTTCGGGATGAAAATGGGCGGAGCGTGGCAAACGGGGCTCGTTCGGCACTGATACGCGGAACAGTATGCGAAAGGTTGCCGAAATCTTACCGAAGTAATCGGATCCAGTACAGAAAAATGCCGATCGGTCCAGGATTGTTGACCGAGTGTTTCTCGATCACGCAGAATGGCTGCAGTTCACTTGCAGAACATACAGAAGCGTTTAAGAATCAATGCCGACATGTTCGCGATGTGAGTGCAAGGTATATATAGGCGAGTTATCTTTCCTGAACCGCTCGGGGTGACACAGTGAATAAGAAACCTCGCCGAATGCTGTCGGATTATGCGGGATGTGTTTCAGAACGTCTGGAATGATCGCTGAAGGCTCCCCGAAGGGATGCCGACGGTCCCGACGCTTCCCCGAACTCAACGATCGGCGTCCAAATGTTAAAACTTTTAAAATTTGATTCCCGAAGCTTTTTTTATCCCGAATCGGTCCCGACACACTAAGAATGTTTCCAGATAGTTTACAATAACGGTTTCCGATCATTGCGAAGATGTGCCGAAGCATCCAGTTCCTGTCATTTATACGATCGGAAACCTTTCGCGGTCCTATTGGAGGGCCGGTCTTACTAACGGAAAAAAAAGTTTGAATTTTTAGCAAAAGAGTTGAACATTTATTATCATAAACAGATACAATGGATGTTTCGTATCACAAAGATATAGATCCAATAACTCTTTCTACAAAACTATCTTAACAATGAGTATTCTAAAGAATTGTGTTCAGCAACGTTCAGATTGCTGTTTTTGTAAAGTTCGATACATAAAATGCCTTATATTGGCCTAGCCATCACGCAAATAAAAGTTAAGAAATATCTTATAAATATAGATCAAACTAAACAAAAGAGTATTGAAACAAAGTTTATGTCCATATTTCATTACAGGTACTCCTTGTACATTAATGATTGGCCAAAGCCTGCCACTAAACGCTGCAACGCCGCATCAACAGATTATAAACACGTGTAACTTGCCCTTACCTTGGACCAACCATTTTAAAGTCCAGCAAATAACACATCCGTTATCATTGAATAGTTTTTCTTTCAGAATTCTTTCAGAATTAGACAAATAATTAGACAAAGAATGCTATTACGCATACTAGTAGTTGGTCGATACAGGACCTTCCTTTATGGATGTATTTCGCAGAGAAGACAGGTCAAGATCAGCTAGCTCATACATACGACCTGGGCCCGTATTCATCGCCCATTCTTGAGAATATTCTAATCTTATTCGCCAAGGTTGTCTAAATTTGTAAGTAACACAACTTCTGATGGGCTAAATCGAATGCTTTAGCCAATCAGAAGTTGTGTTACTTACATATGTAGAAAATTCTCGAGAATAAGAAAAAGAACGTTCTTAAGAATGGTTGGTGTATACGGGCCCTTGTCTCTGTTTCAAAGAGAAAGCATGTAGTATAACGGTATTCCCCGTCAGATCTCAATAAATCAAGCATGATCTACCTATGTTACAGTTTCAAAAATGACGGATAAAATCGCTATGATAAAAGATACTTCAGTTAAATTAAAAGATATATTATGGAGGTCAAGTCTTTCAAACAAAAGATATATGAAAATTAGCTACACAAAATCATATTGAACTCGTGGCCTAGAAGTTTCATTTTACAGCAGAGCAAGGCTGGTTAATTACACCATTTCTTCCAGGCTGTTCAAATGTTCTATATATGCATACATTGTGAGCATGAACAGTGAAAATGATAATAGATATTTCACTTTTGGATTTTGGATTGGTATTCTTTCGGATAATTATTCTCTTTGAAAATTGTATGAAGTGCAAAATCCATTTGAAAGCATGACAAGAGCTCTATCTTCTCTGTTAAAAAGATCCATTAAAGATAACTGATAGAATAATTTGTAAGCTAATACAATTTTTAAACTACCTCTCGAAGATTTCAAATAGCACCCACTTAAATGCAATAGCTTCTAAAATACAGATTACGCCCTGGAATAGACAATGATTTCCCTTGAGAGTTTTGTATTTTTTCGCAAAGCAAATGGGCCAATTCTTTAATTCTTGTTACGTGCAACAGACCGTGTTACATTATACATAACTTTATTATTGGTTGATTTTCTTCACGCAAGTGAATAGTTTAAGTATAAACTGTTTTTAAGCAACTTATTTGCAATAGTCTCGTACAGAAAAATGGTCAATTGTGACTGGTTTAAAATCAGTAAAATTTTGCAGAAGAGTAAGAATAACCTATATGGAATGTGCCGATGTTTTACAAATTATTTGTAAACGAAAACCCTGTTGATTATGACAGTTATCCATTTAGATAAATAGAATGAGGCAATGCAGATGTACAATGTCAAAATATTTGATGTACAAAATACAAATCACATAATTATTTAGTATGCTTGTCTACATCTAACAAATAGATATTAATGTACAACTTGTCTTTGTATAAGGGGGCATAAAACTGTCTCACTATGGAGCTAGCGTTGTAGCGAACCTGGTAGAGTGTTCCCACGTCCTCTACCCCTAGGTCACAAGGTCTTATACCTGAAGAAACGTTGTACGCTAGGGCGTACTAAGCCATCTATAGAGAATCCAGAAGTCGACCTGTTCATGCGGTAGAAAAGATACAATTCAAACTCTTTTGACCGGCCTTATAGCCTAGCAGAATTAGAGAGATACTTAAAATATGCTTCCTTCGCATAGGTTCATTGTGGCGCTGCATGAGAGGCGGCATTACATTTTAATTCTTTTTTTTCAAACTGAGGTTATCCTATAGTGGACTGGTTAAGTTTTTTTAAACACACATGTAAAAATACGTTACTTTTATTACCAGATTGAGCCCGTGGGCTACCACTTTTGATTTTCCTATTTAGAATGTTTTTTTGTTTTTGTTTTTTTTTTAACATGTAAAATGCCGTATATTTATTGCCACATTGTTAAAAACCAGATCCTACCTCAGATGGCACAGTTTAACTATTTGTCATGTACTATCACTGCGTGGATCTCTACGAAGTTTGTTCAAGTGATGCCCTTGGCAAAAAAAAAATAACGTGCGGTAATGTGCCCTATTTCAGAAACAAATGATTTGTAGCGCCACTGGTGTTATGCATAAATATTTTTTTGTTTCAACATTGAAACTCAATACATGTTTGTTTAACACAGTTTGCTTGACCGAATCATTGGGTCAGGTTTTGCAGGATCTCTCAAGTTATCAGACTGAATACTCAAGAAAGATCATATGGCTGTTCTATGCGGTCTTATTTTCATGACCACTCCGAAGAAAGACAACCAAATAAAATAACTTAAAACTGAAAAAATAAATCTTTGGATTTGAAAGACAAAAAATAAAACCACACACACATACACAAACTTTTCAAACATTGAGATTGATTCATTAATCTTGATTAAAAAAAACATGCAAATATTTGAATTAGCCTTGCAAAGATAGACGTAGGCATAAATTATCACTTTGGATACCATTTTTCCATTACTGAATGTTAACATCGTACTGAAGCTGACAGCCATGATGGATACCAAATTAGCCATTACATGTTTAAAGATAAAATTTCATGGCTTCTATATATGTCCGTTTGGCAACAGTTTTTGGAACGGAATGGGAACGAGTTTTGTGTGACGAGGGTATTGAAAAATCTACGAGTATTGACGGAGTGAATGAGCGAAAAGTAGTTACGGACAATCGCCATGGCCTGTATTCACCATTCTTTCTTACGGTATTCTTATTCTCACGAATTTTCTAAAATCGAAACTAGCACATCTTTTAAGTTGTTATCAAAACATTTGGTTAAAAAAATCAGAAGTTAGTTTCAAACATAGAAAATTTTCGAGAATTTGAAAGCGGTATTTTACATGATGATCTTGCATGGGTTTGTGTATAGACAATTTTCTATAATCGTTTCACCTTTTTGATGCCGACAGTTTAGATAAGCTACATTATTAAGGACTAGGTTAGAAAAAGCTCATTCCGTTAGTGGAGTGACCTATTGGTTAAGTAATTCAGTAAAGTATGCTTGGTATGCACAGCACGCTTTTAGATAATGGAAAAAGTCTTCGCAACATGAGATCAGAAAAAATGACATCTAAAAATCGTCATACAAAAGCTGTCACGAATGCCAACCCTTCTTGTGATAGCTATAATTGTTCCGCGGACAGTTAAGATCAAAATCAGAAGGATTATAACATCCTGATCTTATATAGGCGCAAACAATGATCGAGAATCATTTCGTTTGATGCTCCGAATAAACCAGTCTTGAAATTCAGAACCGTTCTTAACACTCTACTTGCTATACATTTCATACAGACCGAAAAAACGTTGGTTTCTTCGAGTAATCATCATAAGCGTTACTTCTTACCTTTAACAATCAGGTACAAATTACTATACACAAAAAAGCAACATTTCAAATTGGGTGCATACGGAGAAAAATAATAAATAGATAAGAAAAGGTTGCATGTGATTGAGAGCACAGATTAAAGACCAGCTTTGGCGTGTGTGTTGGTCCTCCGACCTCGTCCACAATCTAACACACGCCTAAAATAAGAGTTTGTATCGCCACATAGGAGCGTTAGGTGACGTTACATGTTATCTAAAAGCATAGTGTTCTTTCTAAAACAACGTCCGGCAGTGTGGCGTCACAAAATCTGATTTTAAACGTGTATTAGATTGTAAAAAAAAGAAACTGACATCTGTGAGATGTGGTTCTATCAAAATCTTAAAAACAAAACGGTGATTAAGATAGTCAATGGCTCAATCAATAACATTTTTCCTTGGAATGTTTAATAAAATTTTATCTCAAGGGCTAACTAAAGTCAGATCCTATATGTCTCCCCGAATTTTTTCTGTAGGGAGACAAACAGTGTCCCTCCATCTGTCCCCCAGTCCGTTGGACAGTCCATGTGTCAATCTTGTTTCGTGACTACTCAATGTAACGTTACCCCATGCCCGATTTTGAAAATACTTCACAGATAAAACAACGTACAGGGGGAAGTTTATAGCAGCCTCCTCTTGGTAAATGTAAAATCAAGGGTTCAATAGTCATGTCGGTAAGTTGTAATACTTTGATATAGCGGCATGTGGCATCATTAACCTCGACCTAAATACGAAGGAAGAATGAGAAATTACAAACTCATAGAATTTTCGGGTCAAAATAAACAGGAATAGATCTCAGTGCAGCTTGTTGGTCCACATTCAGTTACAACACAACAACAAGACACTTTTTGGGGTGTGGGAGGGGAAGGCGGAGGAGAGAAAAGTCTAGGCCTTCGAAATGTCGGTGTCGTTCCTAAACTAAATTTTGATGTCGAAATAGGCACATGTTTGCATAAAAATGATACACTTCCCGTCAAATACAGAGACAATAACTGCTGTAAAACATTGAAATAACATATAATTTGTCAAAATATTTTATATAACAGGTTTGTACGTTTTTATCAGTATTAGAATGGCATGCTTTCGTACAAATTGAAATCATTGGAACACTTTCCTCTTCCTGTCAGCGATTCTGTAAAGTCTGGTTAATTCAAATCCTGTTTCGAAATATTTTTAGTTTGGTTTGAATAGACTGCAAAACAAGTTCTTTTCACGTCATATGAATCACTCCCGATGATTGCTTCCTGAAAACCTTAAGCAGTACTCGTGCTGTGACTTTGGTAGTTCCAAAGATTGACCCATTCATTACGAGAGTCCAGCACAGAACCTTTAGTGTAAGGGGGCCTACGCTCTACCACTACATCACCGTCTCCCACCGTGTAAGCCAAGCAGGGAAAAGATAAACATTTTCAAGTTCTAGGAATAATATTACATTAGGTCTGCACTAAAATACATCTTTTGGAACTTTAACAATGACTATGGGGCCGTACGTGAAAATTAAACCGGGGTTTCCTTATTACAAACCCAACGTCATATCAATTTCGCCATCGAAGACCTCGGTATCTGCTAAGTAAAGTTTTCCATTTGAATTTTAAACCTTGATGTTTTCAGGCCTTTTATGGTAACGATAGAGCACGGAAGAAAATGAAGTTTGCACGCAATAAACTGTTTTGTTCACAAGTTGGAGTTTTGGTATCACTGAATATAAACTGGATCCGTGAAGTTGGCTACACGCTCAGTAATCGACGTTCAGCTCAACACCAGCCTTGATGAGCCAGCTCGACATTCCACCTCAAAGACCAGCTCAACAACAAAAATACATTTACATGTCAAAATCAAAATCCGTTGACCTAGCTCGATATTCCAACTCAACCGCGAACTCAGCAGCAAAAATACTAGATTCATGTCCGTTGAGCAGGCTCGACATTCCAGCTCAACCACCGGCTCAACAGCAAGAACACATATATATATCAAAATCAAAGTCAGTTGAAGCAGCTCGACATTCCAGCTCAACCGCCAGCTCCACAGTAAATATACTTATACTATGCTTTGATCAATGTCCGTTGAGCAAGCCAAACATTCCAGATTAACGGCCAGCCCCAAGCTAAAATACATAGACATGTCAAAATCAAAGTCAGTTGAGAAAGCTCGACATTCCAGCTCAACAGCAAAAATACATATATATATATATGTCAAAATCAAAGTTCTTTGAGACAACTCGAAATTCAAATTCAACAACCAGCTCAACAGTAAAAATACCTATACATATGCTTCAATCAATGTCCGTTCAGCCAGCTCAAAATTCCAGCTCAACGGCTAGCTCTACAGCAAAAAGATTTATAGAATTTAAAGTCAAAATAATAATAATAAAAAAAATAATGATTTCAGCAACGTACTAGAAAACATCTTTTGAACCCAGAGGTCTCATGCTCATCTATGTTACGATTAAACGAATTATGAGCATTGAACCTGATCTTGGTAATCTATGAACATCTGCTACACACCCCGGACTCTCACGCAACTCTTTTGTTAACGCTTTCTACATAACCAGATAGCTCTGATTCGATACAGCTGCTTGTGTGAGTCATGTGATCCCATTATGCATTCGCAAGACATTGCAGAAGCAATACTAAGTTCCGGTAAAACCAAGATTAGGCATTAGCGTGGAAGTTGTCGCCACTGTGACTGCAATGCAGTGCGAATGTGCTTATAAATCATTCAGTAAAGCAAAATAAACTCTTCGATTTCAATTTTCATGATCCAATATCTTTCGTCAGTTCAGGATAACTAGACTACATAATTTGTATTTGTAACACTTCATTTATCGAGATTATCTACATGCAGCAATCACTGAGAAATGGTAGGGCATTTCCAGGGGGCAGTGACACGTTACTCTATACCAAATGACAATATCTTGGACTGGTCCATATTGAAAACAATTTCAGACGAAAAGTTATGCAAAGCATGAATGTCTCAGAAAATTTGTCTCAGAAAAGGTAGAAAACTTTGTGAGAAAAGTAGAAAATGCTGGTTACAAGCATTTTCTACTTTTCCCACAATGTCTTCAAAGGGCATTTTCTTGATGGTTGTTAAAAGACGGGATTGTATTGTAAAGGGCTGGGAGTAAATCCAATTGCCGGTGGCCGTCATTTACTGCATTCAGTTCATTATCACAGGCACCACTTAATCAAAATCGGCTCCGGAAATACGTTCCACACATTCACCGTTATCTATTGAGAATAATTGGAGTTTAAAAGAATATTTTAACCTTAATTTGTATTTAGGAAGCTCTCGAATGAACTTTGTTATAGAAACGAATACGTCCAATCAAGTCTTTCTCACATGTTTTCATGACTCTTAAGGAAAGCAGTTTAAAATGGGGAAGGTCAGAGGACGTGACGAGAAATTGATTAACTCTTTATACCAAACGACGTTTTATTTGGACATGTCTAGCCGACAAATAACAGCCGACTCAGAAACTGAAATTTGCCTTTGGAAGGGTATAGAATTGTGAGGAAAGAGAATCTGCTGGTTTCCAAGGGTTAATAAAACTCGCGATTTTGTTCTGAAGGGTTAACTAGTCTTTAGACGCCCAAAGCGAAATTACTTGTTTCCCTGGACAGTCTAGACCAAACCAAGATCATACTCGACGAGTGTGTTGTCTCATGCAGTATCTACTCGCTGAAGGACAGACAATTGTCACTGGATCCGAATTTAGCTTTTGATAGGTGGCATCAGCGTACAAAGGCGATTGCGGAAAAAGGTGTAGACATATTCGCATAGATTCTGTTCGCACGTTTGAACTCTTATGATGACAAATTGATGACAAAACTATAAATTGAACCAACATGTTGCTTGTGTTTTCAACAATCCTTCGTTTCAAGTATGAATATTTTCATTGTAAACGCCAGACATAAAAAATAGTTTGATTCGTCTTTTACTGAAGTTCATTTTCCCCAAAATGGACGAAAATGTCTGCCAAACATGACTAATTTTGTTAGTAAGATTCACATGGTGCAAAAGACTATCAATGGCCATGTGTGTCACTATTGCGTTTCGCTGCAATAACGATAAACCGACGAAAAAGTAAGTCAGACAGTGCTGTAGCTTTTATATCGGAATAATAACTATAGACTTCCGATAGTACGGTGCACAATATATAAATGAAGTGTTTTTATGAGATATACACAGAGAGAGAGAGAGAGAGAGAGAGAGAGAGAGAGAGAGAGAAAACTAAGACATGCTGTAGAATAGACTAAGTCTGTACAACCGACTAGGATTATCAGTTTCGATGATTTCGACCTTGAAGGCTGACAAATAATCTTCTGCAATAAGGTAATAGATAAGCAGACACTTCTACCAGTATCTCTGAGAAATATGTATTGTCAAAGTGAATTAATTTTAACCTTTTACTAAACAACAAAAGTTTAGACTAGTAAAAATTGTCGAAATTTGAAGAGGTCCAAATAAAATGTGTGTCAAATTATTGTATTTTTATTTTGAAGGATAGTAAACTTTGTGAGAGTAAGAGAAAATGGTGTGAATCAGTATTTTGCCCTTTTCCCTCATTTTTTGTTTTTTACTTTACAAAAGCCTTATTCCCTTATATAGGTATTGCTCCGTAAATTGCTAAGCATAATAACATAAAAAAGATAGATTTGGGCAATTTTGTCTGTCATCACAGTGCATTAAAATGTGATCTGCTGCAAGCGTAGAAAAATATTCTGTTGGTGATAATTTGTTACAGAAGATACGGAGTATGAAAAGGGCATTTGGTGTCGTGAACAAAACGCATTTTATCCCATAGTGACCCGGTTATACATCTATCATTTTTGAAAGTCCAGACAAATCTTTTCCCACGTGTATACTTTAATTATGCATACACGTCACCTTGAAATCATTAAATCTGACCTCACGTACATAATATTTGGAATTTTCAAATGTAAAACAGACCATTTGTGAGTTCAATGCGAAATTTGTTGCATATATTGGAGAAACCGTATAATTGAACGAGGCCTACGAGAATTGATTCTACTTTGTCATTCAACTTTAGGGACACAAAACTCGATTTCTTTTCCAATTCCGTTCTAGTGTAACAGAATGCTATATATTTTTGCGGTTTTGAGTGCTTCTATAAGGCGCTACACCTTTTATCACCAATCAAAGCACAAACCACGAAGGACGACACATAAGTTTGAGAAAGAGACAGAGCTCCATATCGGATCGATTAAATTGCTTTCATTACAACCGTGTTGGGTTTAACCATTTATAACCCTATAAATTCAGGTTCATACAGCATTGGGGAAAATGAGAAAGTACATTTAACCACCATGCGTTTATTCATTTCAAAGACAAATACCAATGTCTTAGCCTCATCATACTTCTCCTTTTATTCGTATATTATATCCTTTTTTTCACAGGGCCATAAAAACACGTGTGTATTTGGAAAAGGGTCATACAATATGTGGTTTCCAAAAGTGGAAATTAAACACTAGATTAGTTTTTTTTTTGTACAATTCCGGGGATCTCGTGGCTTTAAACCACTGGCTGCTAAGCGCGACTAATTGACCTTTAGCGGCCAGTGTAGATCAAGATCAGACTGCACGTTCTGTGCAGTCTGATCTTGGATCTACACTGTCCGATAAGAATACATTTTTTTCCTTATACCTTTGAAATAGCAACATTTAGGTTTTGACCGTGGACTCGAAAGTTTCATGTTAGTTATTAGCAGGATATGAGTTAATGTCATGCATTGATCTAGGAATACGCAAGAAATAAGGAGATATCGTTAGACTAGCTGGTAATTTTATATTTCTTAGTTAATACCACTTCGAAAGAAATGTTTAAAAAAAAAATGTTGGTTATCGTTTCAGTTGAAGTCGCCGCTTTAGTCTTAGACAACGTTAAACACGATATGAATTCATACGAGTTCAATTCCGTGAAAAAGAGGCTTGACAGCATTTGTACGAAGAATCGACCTTTATCAGCGAGTCTGCGTAGGTTGACTGTGTCGACAGTGTTTATTTGTGGCCCGTCACACGAAAAGGGACTATCTGGGAATTCCGTACATCAGTTACATGCAAAAAGATAGTGCCGGTTAATTTAAGTTGATGATTAAAAAAATGATTGTAGAGTAAGGTGGAATAACCACTTTTCATACAGAAAATATCATAAAAGTGATAAGTGTCAACACTGGTCAGCCTTACTTTCGCAGTTCCCAGAATGCCCTTTTTTGCATGACGCGTCACATTTGTAAATTTTCTGCACGTCAGAGAAACAGGCTACCCAATGATTCAGTCACTTGTTAGACAAAATGGATTTTATATATCAATGGTTATGTAATGAATGCCTATATATGTGTCATGCATAATGCCCCTATTCCACACCGACCATGAATTCCACGAATCGCCACGAACTGATAAGTTTTAGCATTCGTAGCTGAATCGTTATCTGTTCATGAAGTTCTGAACTGAATAGTATTATATTCGTAGTCATTTCTTGCGGTTCTTGAGTAATTGGGAATTCGTGGCAAAAGTTTTGAGCAGTTCAAAATTTTGGCCACGATCTCCAGAATCCAAAAAATAGTAGTTAAGTCGCAACAAATTCGTAGTGAATTCTTGGTTATCGTAATTGCATCGTCATTGATTCCGAGGTATTCGCACGTATTCTTAACACATTCGGGGATTTGTGAATTTGTGGCTTGACCACGAACCGGCTACATGTCTGTCTCATGTGGGTGTTCCTCCTCTGGATGACTGGGCTAATCCTATTGAGTAGCTCGTCAAACATATTGTATGGCATTCTCATGTAGTTGGCAAACGCATTCTCATCTTCCCATCTTCCACACTCAGCTCCTACATCAGTCTGTTGTAGTGACCATGTTATGGTCTTCTAGCTGGTGTTATCCACGGTCGAACCCACCACCTGGTGACTCTTCTCCTCCTTCTTTGCAGCAGGTCGTCAGCTATCAGCAGCTGGTATTGATATTCTAGCCCTAGGGCCAGTACTACAGCGGCTCTACGTTGAATATTCATTTTGAACTAATGCCCAAACTCGGCTGAGGGCATTTTTATATCTATCTTGAGAGAAAATCCCACGGATTGTCAAGAAACAGTCACGAATTCATCTTCATCGTAACGAATTCGTACATGCATTCGGCGTATCCCTAACTGATTCGTGCAGTATTTCCAATAGATTCTGGTAAATCTTAGTGAATTCTTGACAATATTCGTGCGATTCCAGCCGAATCCCACGAATATTCGTAACAGTATTTTACATATATCGTAACTGCATCGTAGATCGTCACGAACTGGGCCAGAACATTTACAGAATTTCACAAATCCTAAAATTCATCAATTTGTGGGATACGTGGTCGGTGTGGAATAGGGGCATTACAGGGATGCGTCTAACCCAAGTTTGCGAGAGCGCCTCTCTTATATAAGATTGAAAGAAAAACAACGATAATCCGTCTTAGTTCAATATCAAGTGATAAAATTTTAGGTTTGTCCAAATCGAAACCATTTGATGACGACAAAATAGAAGTGAATGAAAATTTGAAATTTGTGAAGGGTAAAAAACGTTGTGGGAAAAGGAGAAAATGCTGAGTACCAGCATTTTCTCCTTTTCACAAAATGTTTTCTAAAGGCTTCTTTCTTAGGGTTGTCAAAAGTAGGGATTTTGTGGTAATAGGTTAAATGTAAGAACATTTACAAAAAAAGGAGAGGAAAGTGTAAATCTAGGATAAGACTTCTAGTATGAACGGTACCATTTTTGCAATCTTCACTTTCTACATTGCAAATACAGTTGTCTCTGGTGACAGGGCTGGCACGTCTTTCACATCTTACATCCTCGAGGTGACATTTGTTATCGGAAGAAAAGTTTTGTAAGAGGCTCGACTTTCCATTATATCACCTGTTTTGTATTCATTCCACACACAGTCTTTGAGTACAACAAATGTAAGAAATGGTCGATAACAAAATCGTTGACCCTTCTGGAGCTTATGACAGTGTCAGCTGCTCAATGAATGAGACAGCTTTAGGTGGAGAAAACAGTTTGTAGAACATACATTGTGATTTTAAATTCACTAGACTACAATCTTTAGTAGTTTGTCATATGTTGTGCTTTCGAAACAACAAAAAAAGAAGTACTTCGTTGTTTTGTATTCATTTAATACTTGGAAGGGGAAGGGATGGGACATTAATTCTTCACTTTTCACCAGACGGGAAAATATTAGACTTTTTCCAAAGCACTTGGAGATGACATTCAAATGTAGCTCAAAGCATAAAATTTGTCTTTCACCGAGTAGAAAAACAATCTGGTGAAAAGAGAAAATAATGGTTACCATCTCTGTCGCTTCTTTCACAAGGTCGGTAATATCGGGAATGTGGGATAAAGGGTTAACCAAACGACAAAACTTGAACATCGCTAAATTTAAAATATTTGTAGACAACAAATTAAAGGTTGCTTAATTATATATAGATCCATTTGAACAGTTTGAAAACAATGTAAGAAAAAAAAAATGTTTTCCAGTATTTTTTCTAGATCTATTTTCGATGATGTTTTAAAAAAAAAAAGTCTTCTTTCAGCGCCGTAAAAACTTTAAGTTAGATCTATAGATCTATGGTGAAGGGTTCAAGGATTGGATATTTTTTCTTCACAAAGTTAACACTCTTATAAATGGCCTGCAAAGTGCGAAAATGGGTATTCGGACAATTAGAGTAAATTGTCCCCCGGATTAGCTTCCGCGCGTACTTATCCAAAACGACACTTTCCGTGCTTCTGTGTTTTTCTGTTTTGCGCAAGTCTGCTGTAGGAACAAAATTAATGTAGTCGGAAAATCCCGTCTCGGACTAGCCTGCGCGGATTGCGCTGGCTGATCTGACAAGGCACTTTAAATACGCAAATTTATGTCCGAATGCCCCCATTTGCGTGCTGCAGGCCGTATTTAAGAAATATATTTGCAACAAATGGCCATAAAATAATCCATGAAAAAAAGACAATCAATAATTTTCAACTTTCTATTTCAGTAAATCTATCTTTTTTTTCATGTACATTGGCAAGTTCTGATTGGCCAGTTTTTTTTTTCATAGAGCTCTCCATGAAAAAAATCAGCAGTGCCCGGACTACTTTTGCAGTCACAGTAATGTAAACAGACATGTTTACTAGATTTCATAATCGTTTTCTTTTTGATTTTAGTTCTCCATCTTAAGTCCGAAGTTCAAATTGGTCGCTCAATCTATTTACATACTGAAAACATGTACAACAATAAATTCAGAGAGAGAGAGAGAGCTGAAAACTCGCTGTCACTTTGCTGGAGTCAAACAATTTTATTTTCAAAAGCTCTAGCGTATTGATCTTCTAAAAATAAATCTCTTATATAATGACGTCACGAATTTGCGTCACTGTTACGCCATGAACCAACAGTTTTACCGCGCCACGAATTATGAATGAAATAGACATTGAATAAATAGATCTACGCAATGTTGTATTTTCAATGAATACAGTAGAGTACGAAATATTTTTCAAGTGCGTATTTGTTGTCTTTGATATTGGCCTTGGAGGTATGGTTAAAAAAAAAACTAATCACACTTTTGTTAGGGTGATTAGGTTTTTTTTCATAGATCTAGATCTACCTCCATGGAAACAAAAAAAAGTCTCTTTATTCCCCAAATAAAGGGAAAAAAATGAAAATTGTAATGAAATTGGGAAGAATGCTCGTTACAGACAAGTTCTCCTTTGAAAAATCTTCTGTGCTTCTCACATCTGATGCCTGTAAGAAAAGTAGTCATTGACTTGGAAAAAGAAGTTGTGCCAGTACTGGTGTGAGAAGGTCAGAAAATACAGGCATATGTTCAAAGATCGCCGTGATGAAACTTAGGCTGTTAAAACGGTGTTGATCAATCAGTCAACAATACTCGACTTGTGCTCCGAAGTGTCATGCCCAAGGATACTCCCACGAAATACCTACAGCCTCTTACGTCTGAGCCATGCAGATCCTCTCTCCGTTTCGTTTTCAAAACGTTGGATGTGATGTAAACAGAGTATATCTCAGTAGATCTACTAGGTAACCACGCAATAAGTGCAGAAATCGGCTGTCTTTTGTAAGACGAATGGGTTACCTCTGGAGACTGTTATTCAATATCAAGCAATCAGAAAGGATAAGCTGTTAATAGTGACTTATTCCACATCAGTCGCCTCAAAGATCAAAGAAGAACGGAACGTCTCACTCGGGGGGCTGTGACAAAAAGGGGTTTAATTCGCCTCTATGAGGTATCATACCAAGAGAGTCACAATCTAGTTATGGAAAAAAAAATACATTTTTGTAAACAACAAAATGAATTATGCAGCCGACTGGTCCTTTGGCGTGCTAAAAATTGACAAATGGCAATAAGTATCGACTTATGTCAGCCTGCTCAGATTGAACAAGCTAACTTGAATCGGTATTCTTTGCCAATGTACGGAGCTCCCTTTTTTAAAGTCTAACTCGCATGCGTCTAGTTTAATCATTATAGCGTCAGAAAAGCAAGGAAACTTGATCCCGGCATTCCGATGTGTTTATTTTGATTGTCACCTGCAATTTGACATTCTACCTGTCCGAAATGCACGGTCCTGACATTCTACCTGTGCGAAATGCGCGGTCCTGACATTCTACCTGTGCGAAATGCGCGGTCCTCACCATTCGATAAAAGGGAACTATCTTGCAACAGTTTTTTTTCACTTCATTTAAAAATATAAGCCATGCTCCGTGAAAAAGGGATTTAATGCATATTTAATGCATATTTTTGCTAGTTGTAAATTTTCTGTATGACGAAGGACTAATATACCTAATCATCCAATTGGTTTAAAGACAGATTGGATGTTACGAATCAATAACTATATTATAACTTTCTTAGTATGGCGCATCACATAAATGCATTAACCGTTTCCCAAACGACAAACTTTTGGACTAGACCAAATTGAAAGCATTTGCAGACGACAATTCAACTCTTACTGAAAAGATGATTTCTGTCTGTGATAGGGTAGAAAACATTGTGGGAAAAGGAGAAAATGCTGGTTACCAGCATTTTCTCTTTTTCCCACAATGTTTTCAAAAGGCTACCATTCTAGACCCGTAAAAACCAGGGATTGTTTGGGAAAGGGTTAAGCCCCCTTTTGTTAGAGTCTGGCTCATGAGGTCTTTGTGGGTCCTTTTCGACAAATGTAAGATATTTTGTTTGTGTCGGGTATACAAGCTAGCGGCAGATATGACCTAATGACCTATAACAGAGAAACAGAATTAAAGATACGCAGCCCCCCCCCCCCCCCCCCCTTTCCCTCCGCCGATTCCTTTGGAGCTTAAGATGTTACTTGCGAGGTTCCAAGTAGATCTTTGTCGGCGACGCTGGTGATACGGGAATTTATATTGGCAAGGCAATTTAGTTCCCCAACAAAGTGCTATCCGATATCACATATTATGTTAATCTCCGAGCAGAGTTGTCGTTCGTTACTCTCACCCTACATCTCTGCGATGAACTAAAAGACAAGAATCTTGTCAAACCGAGGAAAACGTGTTTTGTTATTTTTAAACTGTTTCATGTGTAACATAATAAAGTAGACAAAGGAACTATGATTCTGGATACATTATAGGATACATTATATTCAATCTGATGAATTTACTTGTATGCAATGGAACTTTTTTTTTTTCAAGCTTCTATCTGATCAGGATTTTACGCCAATTGTAACAAAAATGGCTGCGCCCATGAATAATGACAATAGTTTCGGTACACCGATTGAGCTAAGTCTGTAGGATTAAAAACCAAGTTATTTTCCTTTAAAAGACATTTAAGCTTTTCAGAAAATCCCTTTTTTCTTATTTCCTACCACTATAGTCTGATTGGCCGTATGCTGTTTGAACAGCACTCAAAGTAATCGATATTAGTCTTTTTTTGACCGGCGTTTGTGTCGCCATTTTGAGCTGTGGTCATGTGACGAAAATATGGCGTGATGGCGGACTACTTTCTAAGCTCACTAGGGAGGTGAATTAGAATGATACGTAGTGCAAGAGGGTGACAAAATGTAAGTAAGATGTGGCTCTGACAGTACTTAAACACTTTTGAAGATGCAGCGTGAAACACAAAAAAAAGTATTCAGACATGCATCCATCGAGAATCGTTTTCAAACATTGTCAGATTTGCTATTTAACAAATAATCTTCTTTTTATCGTGGTTTATCGTTCTATATAAACCACAGTTGTGAGTTATAAGGCACAATAAATAATCCACGAGTGCGATAGCCCGAGTGGTTTATTCATTGTGCCTCATAACTCACAACATGGTTTATTGAACAATAAACAATGACAGAAAGAAGATTATTTCGATTCTAAAATGACCAACTCTTAATGAAAGGCGAAAAAAGTTCATACTTAGAGTAAAAACGCGGATGCAGATTATATTCCATTGAATAACTTACTTATTTTATATAGAATGAGGTCACTCTGTACAGAATGCACCACTCTACATAGAATAACGTAGACTTCACCACGCTTTCGTTACACTGTGTTTATAGAGCCGAATTCAGGTGTCATGTTAGGATATGCAATGGAACACGGTTACATATATCTTGCAACACGCGAAAGGGGGTATTCGGACTTTTGCGTGAAGTGTCGTCTCAGATAAGCCAGGGCAGTCCGCGCAGGCTAGTCCGAGACGGCATTTTACGACGACATTGGACTTAGTTTTCCATTAGACTTGCGCAAAATATAAGATTAATATAAAAACGGAAAGTGTCGTTTCGGATTACCCAGCGCAGGTTGATCCGATATTTGCCTTTACGCAAGGGTCTGAATGTCCCTTTTCCAGTGTTGCATATCATTATACAAGAGAACAAGAAGCAACTGCTGAGACTCTAAAGACAAACATTTCTTCTGAATTATTTTTCTGTGTAACAGTGTGTTTATACAATCACCTGTTGGCGTGAAACAGTAAGGTTAAACGAGGGATAACTGAGACCTTCGCAAACAGGATGAAATGGCAAATAAAAGCTGACTTTTCGTAACACATTTTAACTTGCAGCTGTTTTTTTTTTGCTTTTTATAAAGTTTTGATTTTTAAAACATTCTGTAAAACGAAATGAACATGACCAAAAAAAGGAGATGACGCGGTACATTATTTCGATAAATGTCCCAGTTTTTACAAGGCGTTATAACGCAGGAAAAAAAATCCATCAGATATCCAAGGGTTTTTTTTTTACTGAAGTTACGAGTGAAGCTGACCTAACGAGAGGTTAGATATATTCCTCTTGTGATCGTTTATTCAATTAGGGATTTTTTATGGTAAGCGATGATTGATGATAGGAGGATAAAGCAAATGAATAAGTCCCCGTATAGCGACCTCGCAGATGTCGGATTTGACATGGACCTTTTTACAACTGGAATAATCAATATAGCTAGTAAAACATGAGCATAGTAAAAATGAAAATAAAATAATATACTAACATTAAGATCGATATTTTCAATATTGATGATGATGATAATACTGGTTCTATTAATGATGAATTTGAAAAATACGCCTAGATGTCCGAGAGTCAAACATAATTAAAGTCTTTCCAGTGAACCTGGTCTTTTTCCAAAACCGCAACAATTAATGACCAAAACGAATTTGCAGAGGACGACTTATATTTATCCTTGTAAAATACAAACGATTTACGTGTAATGACTGAGGAAATGTCTTGCTCCAAGAAATTTCTAATTTTTTTTCTAAAAGAAAAGTGATTTGCTACACGACCATAAAAGTTGTGTGTTTATGGCAATGCACGACCTAGTAAAAGTTGTGTGTTTATGGCAATGCACGACCTATTTTCAGAGTACTTGTAACATATTGCACGAACTGTAATAATTCGTCGGCTTACTTCCAGAACCTCGTAACTACAGCTCGTTTCAGGCTATAGTTACGAGGTTTTTGAAGAAAACCGACGATATAACTGGTATCACCTTCAGCTACCCACCATGCGTTGATTACGTCCAATCAATGCACAATGGAACATTTACATTTGCAGCTAACAAATTCAAAAATATTTGAAAAACAAGAGGGCCATGATGGCCCTGAAATCGCTCACCTGAGTTTATTGACCAAACATGCACCATCTAGTTTCCCAGTGACCTAGTTTTTTATCAGACATTACCCATCATCAAACACTTTTGAGATATCAATAAGACAAACATTCTGGCCAAGTTTCATGAGTATTGGACTGAAAATGTGGCCTCTACAGTGTACAAAAGGTTTTTCTAAGATTTCATCAAGTGACCTGGTTTTGGACCCGACAAATACCCATTATCAAACTCTTTTGAGACATCACCAAAAAAAACATTCTGACCAAGTCTGAAGAGTATCAGGCAGAAAATGTAGCCTCTGGAGTGTACACAAGGTTTTTCTAATATTTGACCCATTGACCTAGTTTTTGACTCCACATGACCCATTTTCAAACTCATTCAAGGTATCACCAGGACAAATATTATGAACAAGTTTTAGGAGTATCAGACTGAAAATGAGTCCTCCAGAGCATACAAAAGGTGTTTATAACATTTGACCTATTGACCCAGTTTTTGACCCAACATGACCCATTTTCAAACTCATCCAAGATAGTATAAAGGCAAACATTCTGACTAATTTTCAAGAGTGTTGGACTGAAAATGTGGCATCCAGAGGATATACAAGGTTTTTCTAAGATTTGACCTGGTGACCTAGTTTTTAACCCCCAATGACCCATTTTCAAACCTGTCTGAGATATCATCAAGACAAACATTCTGACCAACTTACAAGAGTTTCGGACTGAAAATGTGGCCTCTAGAGCCTACAAAAGGTTTTTCTAACATTTGACCTAGTGACCTAGTTTTTGACCCCACATGACCCATTTTCGTTCTTGTCCGAGATATCATCCAGGCAAACATACTGACCAACTTTCATGAGTATCCAACTGAAAATGTGGCCTCTAGAGCGTACACAAGGTTTTTCTAAGATTTGACCTAGTGACCTAGTTTTTGACCCCACGTGACCCATTTTCAAACTCATCCCAGATATCATCCAGACAAACATCCTGACCAACTTTCATGAGTATCCGACTGAAAATGTGGCCTCTAGAGCGTACACAAGGTTTTTCTAAGATTTGACCTGGTGACCTAGTTTTTGACCAGACGTGACCCATTTTCAAACTCGTCCGAGATATCATCCAGACAAACATCCTGACTAACTTTCATGAGTATCCGACTGAAAACGTGGCCTCTAGAGCGTACAAAAGATTTTTCTAAGATTTGACCTGTTGACCTAGTTTTTGACCCCACGTGACCCATTTTCAAACTCGTCCGAGATATCATCCAGACAAACATCCTGACCAACTTTCATGAGTATCCGACTGAAAACGTGGCCTCTAGAGCGTACACAAGGTTTTTCTAAGATTTGACCTGGTGACCTAGTTTTTGACCCCACGTGACCCACTTTCGAACTCGTCCAAGATATCATCCAGACAAACATCCTGACCAACTTTCATGAGTATCCGACTGAAAATGTGGCCTCTAGAGCTTACACAAGGTTTTTGTAAGATTTGACCTGGTGACCTAGTTTTTGACCCCACGTGACCCACTTTCGAACTCGTCCGAGATTTCATCCAGACAAACATCCTGACCAACTTTCATGAGTATCCGACTGAAAATGTGGCCTCTAGAGCGTACACAAGGTTTTTCTAAGATTTGACCTGGTGACCTAGTTTTTGACCCCACGTGACCCACTTTCGAACTCGTCCGAGATATCATCGAGACAAACATCCTGACCAACTTTCATGAGTATCCGACTCAAAATGTGGCCTCTAGAGCGTACACAAGGTTTTTCTAAGATTTGACCTAGTGACCTAGTTTTTGACCCCACATGACCCATTTTCGAACTCGTCCGAGATTTCATCGAGACAAACATCCTGACCAACTTTCATGAGTATCCGACCAAAACTGTGGCCTCTAGAGCGTACACAAGGTAAAAAGTTGACGACGGACGACGCACGACGCACGACGCACGACGCACGACGGACGACGGACGCCGGACACAGCACGATCACAATAGCTCACCATGAGCACTTCGTGCTCAGGTGAGCTAAAAAAAAATGAACAGAAGTTTTTTTTATGATGGGTAGAAAATATCTGTGGAAAAAAGGAAACAAAAAGCATTTTCTCTTTTTCCCCACAATGGCTTCACAGTTTACTACATCATGGGGTCGTCATGGGGCAGGTAACATGATGGCAATTTAAGGTTAAGCCTGTATTAAGCCATGAATTTATCATGGCTTAAAATGCCTTTGACTTTGTCATGAATCAATAATCAACGTGATGAAACAAAACTTTGTCGTAATGTATAATCTGGACAAAGTCTCTTTGAATGGTCAAAATCTTCGAAATTTTAGATTTTTTTCCCTATTAACTCGGTAACCGCTAAGAATTCATATTCATATATATCTCAAAGGCATATAATGCTGCAGCCAATACTTCAAACCGCTGATATATCAAGATTATACATGTATATATCAAACTGTTCCCTTTACTAAAGGGAGAGAAAACCCCTTATTAGGTGAAATACACAAGGACAAAGATTTAGGTAACGGACTACAAAGTGGATTTGACTGTACAGAATAAAGCACTTAAATCAATCGTCTTCTTTAAAACCCTGAATGTCACCGAGATTTTGCCTTACAATCAAAGTAGAAGAACATTACAAGCTTCTCGATGTTTCACTCATTGCTCTTTCTGTATATGGCTCCTGACATAGCCTTGGTTCCGGTCTCATTTATCCTTTTGTATTTTGCTGACGTTACTTTACAAGGAGTGATAAAGAAATGAATTGACTCATGCAAGATGTAGCAATGCTCTGTTGTCCATTTGAGGTAAACCGGTGTATTAATCTTTATCAAATAACAAAAGTTTACACTTGTTAAATTTGAAAAGCATTTACGTACCAAAAACTATGCCTACAATTTTGGAATGTAAAAGAGCAGAAAACATTGTTTGAACGGGAACAAAAACCGACTAGAGGTATTTTCTCCTTTTTCCAAAATGTTTTGAAGAGGCTTCTTATACAGTATCGTTAAAATACGAAATTTTGGGGCTATGGGGGTAATCAACTTAATTTCATTAAAAAATCAATACCGTTTCACAATAATTCCGGTGTAATGCAGAGAAATTACCCTCCCCTACAAAATGACTCATGGGTCATTTCTCTATATAGAGGAATGACCCGGGTCATACCTCTACGTACAGAAATGACTTCTGGGATCATTTCTCTAAGTAGAATAATGGCCCGGGTCATTCTGTAGGGGAGAGCAATTTCTCTGCATTACATCGGCAAAATACAAACGGAATAAACAACAGAAACATTTTAAATTGTTAATTTTGGTGTTGGGTCCTGAAAATAATTTGTCAGACACTCTTTCGGTTATTGCTTTTGCTAAGAGCCACTGGCATGACTTCTCGAACACATATCACAGATATTCAGGCATTGCGTGCTAAAACAATAGTTTAATATTGAAATTGATGTTTCAAGGTTTGAAGACAATCGTTAGTATATCACCAAGCAAATGTAAACAGATAAAGCTTTAAGAAGAATTGCATGTTGTCTGATTTAAACCTCTCTCTCTCTCCCTCTCCACACATATGGCTTTACACAAGAAAAGGGTCATTTGGACATTTGTGTAAAGTGTCGTATCGGATCAGCCTGCGCAGTCGACGAATGCTATTCCGAGACGGCACTTTACGACTACATTAGATTTCCTACAGTAGACTAGTGTGAAACAGAATATTACATGAAAACGGAAAGTGCCGTTTCGGATTAGCTGCCCGGAGTGCGTAGGCTGATCCGTGGCGACACTTACGCAAATGTCCGAATGCCCCTTTTCGTATGTTGCAGGTCATATATCAGCAATTCAAAGCAATTAAATAGTTGTTTGCAAATACTCGTTTTTTAGTTTTTCTTGAAATAATACATTGACTGAGAGTTGAAAATAAGATCAATATTATACAGGATACTTCAACAATCACCAGAAGAAGTTATTCTAATGATCCATCTGTAGAATGATAATCCGATCTTTAGCATTGATATATACAATCAGTTAACCCTATACAAAACAATCCTGAGCCTAAACGACCGCTCAGGATAAAAAAAAACTTTTACAAGCACGGTGGGAGAAGGGGGAAAAATGCTGGTAACAGAATGTTCTCCTTTTCCCATAATGCTTTCTTCCCTTTCAAAATCGAATTCCATCATTTGACCAACATCTGATTTGTCGTTTACAAATGTTTTCAATTTTGATCATTCTTACGTGTTGTCATCTGGTAAAGGGTTATTGGATTTCGGTGAGTGCAGATCAAGATCAGATCACTGGGACGTGCAGGTTTTTATCAGTCTACCCTCTTCAAGAGATAAAACAGAGATCGCAGCATTAACCCTATACATCATTATCCCAAGTTTTAGCGACCCTTAAAAAACATTGTGGAAATAAAAGAAAAGGTGACAATCACCATTTTCTCCATTTCTCACACTGTCTTCTACACGGTGACAAACAACTGCTAAATTGTGAGACACGTTTGATTTGTCGTCTGCGAGTGTTTTCAATATGGACATTTCTACAATTTTGTCGTTTGGTGAAGGGTTCAACAGTGCCAATATAACAAATGCTGAACCGGTCAATGTCTGCCTTGTTTGTAGCAAACTACACGAACAGTATTTCGAAACAAGAAATAAATGGCAGACAGAATTTTAAAATTACTACGTTCTTGTACTCCAAATAACGTATTTTGCCCGGAAATTAAATGCCCCCGTCTTTAGAGAGAAAATGTAATTTAAGCCTCAAATTGTTACCATTTTTCAAATAATTGTGTGCATTCATGGACGGAAAGAAAATGCCGGTGTTTTTATTTTCTTCTATGCGAGCGATGATGGCATTTTCCGGCTCAGTTACAATTTATTACATGTTTCCTAAAGTTTGTTTTTTACAGATACATTGCGTAAGTTCCGCCATTTTCATATTTATAGCGACAAGTGTATCCAGTGGACGTTTCTGTCCTTAGAATAAAACCCCGATGACAGCGACGTCAAGGTTGCTGTTATCTAGAATGTCTTATGAATACCAAAAAAATCCACAGTGTAGATCAGATTACAACTCATGATCTTGACAAAAATATTGCGTCAGTGTTACCATTCTTATATTCATCCTCAGATTTCCAAATACATCTAATGGATTTGTCGGAATTGTCAATTCTCTTGGAATAAAAACCGATTAAAGCGATTTCGAGTATGCTATTGTCCATGATAGTCTGAACAAAGCGGACACTGTAGATAATAGTTCAGTTAGCCTCATTTCATGGCACATCTTATGAAATCTGATATTGGTCTACACTGCAAACTGAGGCAACAATAATTGTGTTTGCTTGCCAACGTTTTGTTCGCTTATAGAAGCAGATCACTTTTGACAAAAATGTGGTAAAAGGCGGAATTGCTTCTTAAGCGCAATCTCAACGTTTGCTGGGAGGTTTAGAAAATTATTTAGGAATGAAGAAACCCTTTTTTTTTCATGGAGTATGAAAACCAAAGCCTAATCACACTGTTTGATTAGGTTTTATTTTCATCCCACCATGAAAAAAAAAAATCTCATCATTCCTTATACTTCGAAATGATTCTATCACAGAAAATAAATACAAGCTTCAATAATTCTAACTGCTTTTCTTAGTACATCAACATTGCGTATTCATTTGTCCATTTCACTCATTTCATAGCACGGTAAAATGTTCAATTTTGATGTAAAACAACCTAATTCATGACGTCATTCAAGACATACTATTCTTTCCATCATGGTATATCGTTTAATAAACCACAATTGTGAGTTATGATGCACAATAAATAATCCACGAGGGCTGAGTGGTTAATTCATAATTCACCTCATAACTGACAAAGTGCATTATTGAATGATAAACCATTATAAAATAATGATAATTTCGATTCCAAAAAATGATCAACTCTTAATGAAAGGATAAGTTCATACCTAGAGTACAATCGGGGACGCAGAGTATATTCCTATGAATAACTTACATACTTACTTCATAAAGAAAGGACGTCACTCTACATAAAATGTTATCACACTATATAGAATAACATAGATTTTAGACTCTAAGTCGTCATTCAGGTTAACAGATATTTGTTTTAAAAAGTATTCATGTCGCTCGTATGAAGGCTTAGCCTTCTTTTTAAATTATAAGAAATTCAATACACTAGAAGTCAGTTGAAAATAAGATTGTTAGAACCCAACAAAGTGAAAATAAATTTTAAACCCTCTCTTTAAATTTTCTGATGGATATTTTTCTTCAATATTTGAGAAAATGTATTTACCTAGCAATTTTAAATCAACCTGGATATAAAATCACAAAGAAAAACATGAAATCTTGTATACATTTTTTTTTTACATTAGTTTGCCTGCAAACTTAGTTCTGGTGCAATGCAGAGAAATGACCTTCCCTACAAAATGACCCATGGGTCATTTCACTAAGTAGAGAAATGACCCGGGTCATTATTCTATGTAGAGAAATTACATCTTGTTTCATATTTGCTATGACACTTTAGTACGGGCGTGTCCACATGCTTGGTGCAAATTTGTTTTGGGGGATGATTTAACACTTATCATGTTAAATCAGTTAACTCTTTACCCCATAAGGCATTTCTATGGTATCTCTAATTGGCCCTAAATAACAGCAAGGATGAAGCAGTTTCTTACGTGTATTAACACCTTTTGATAGCATAGAAAGTGTAACAAAAGGTGAAATTGCATCTATGGAGTAGAGAGTTAATTGAAACTTCAAGCCGATAGTAAAACCCAGAATGGTGTTATTTCAAACATTTTAATTTTTACTTTTTCCAATTATTTATTCATTTATTGATTTATGTATTTATTTATTGCGGGATATATCCTTATCGGTCAGAGTGTATCCAAGATCAGACTGCACGTTTTTTTGCACTCGAATCTCGTTATAGAGCTACACCGTCCGCAAAAAGACTGTGAGAAGCGCCTAGCAGCCTTTAGGTTAAAAAGGTGATCATTTTTTTTATTTCAATGATAAGAACTTTTATTTTCTTAGTTTTATTCATATTTGTAAAAATGTATCCCATCACGCAAAAAGGGACTACCTGGTATTTTTGTACATCAGTTAGCTGAAAACAGATCAACGGTAGTGCAGGAAAGTTTAAGTTAATAATGGTGGTTGTATAACAAGGTACAATGACCATTTTTCATACAGAAAATGTTATTGAAGCGAAAAGTGTCAACGCTAGTCAGCCAGCGCAAATTCGGGCAGTCTGACATGGGTTGTCACTTTTCCCATTTCCCAGAAGGTCCCTTTTTGCATGATGGGTCACAAATTTATATATTAGGTTCAGTGCCTCATTTTCAGACATGAATTTTTATAAAAGCTGTAGACAAAAATCTACAATGCTCTGTAAAAAGGTGTTCTAATAAATCTCAATCCGCAAAAATGTATTCACCTACGTCAGCCTGCGCGGACTGATTTGCGTCAGACTTTCTTTGACTTCCTTGCCACCATGCATCGTGTCAGTGCATACACCTGTTTGTCAGGGTATCTCTCAGACGCATTTAGACAGAAGATGGCTAAGATATAATTATACTAGCAATAACTTTAACTCTAGATTTCAAGTGTTCAAAGAAAACCAGACACAACTTCTTTAAACCCATAAATAATTCAGACACGATCGTTGAAAGGTCATTCATAAAAGGCACATGGTTCGTCATACCGCGACCTTTTCTTTCAATAAGTTCTTGCAGACTAATTGGAAGCGTAAATAATTTAATTTTGTTAATGCTGATGGCAAACACTAGTTACTGGAATGTATTGGTCTAATTAAGCTATGGTCTTTTGCAACTGTTTACACTGCGAGCTATTGGGAAAGGCCAGACGACTTTATATTAGAGGCATAAACATGTTGCAGTTTGACCGGTATTATATAGTAATTGAAAAGGCAATAATAAAGTCCCTACAGATTTTGTGTCAACACGCCACAAAGTGTTTTATTAGGTCTTAATGTTTAGCACTTCTTTACTTATTTTGTTTTTCTCGTTAATCGAACGTGTCTCCATCCCGAATATAAAAATCGTCTTTGGTGGTGAGACAAATAGCTCTATGTCCATTCTGATCTCCAAACTTCTTTTTAATCTCATTTTCCCCTGACACAGTGTTGCAGTCGACAGCTTTGAAACACATTTTATGAGGGACATAATGAATATGAATCAGAATCATCTAATGCAGGACAAACAGTATCTAATAATTGCTTATCAAAATTACACTTAAGAATATGGATTATGAACTATAATAAACAGAAATGAGCCGCACCCTGGCTAAAGGGGATTTAACGAATCCCTGTGAAGCATTATACCAAAGATGTCACCATATGGAGTGCAACACGCGAAAAGGTGCATTCGGACATTTGCGTAAACTGTCGTCTCGGATTAGCCTGCGCAATCCGCGCAGGCTAATCCGAGACGGCACTTTACGACTACATTAGATTTTGTGCTACAGTAGACCTGCTTAAAACAGAAAATCACATAAAATCGGAAAGTGTCGTTTCGGATTAGCCTGTGCGGACTGCACACGCTGATCAGAGACGACACTTTACGCAAATGTCCGAATGACCCTTTTCGCGTGTTGCACTCCAAATTTATTATATACGGATGAATAAAATCCGTTTTGTCTAAAAGCCGACTGAGTTATTATGACCCAGGTACCTTGCACAGACTGCACAGACTGGCCTTAGTCGATGCTATCTACTTACATAATTCACCATAGACCTAGACCTAGACTGCCTTAACTCATTACCTAACGACAATATTTTAGGCTTGTCCAAATCGAAAGCATTTGCAGACGACAAATAAAAAGTGACTGAAAATTTGAAATTTGTTTTGTGAAGGGTAGAAAACATTGTGGAAAAAGGAGAAAATGCTGGTTACCAGCATTTTCTCCTTTTCCCACAATGTTTTCTAAGGGCTTCTTACTCAGGGGCGTCAAAAGCAGGGATTGTGTGGAAATGGGTTAATACAAAAATCACAATTACACTTTCAGCAATACAAGGACTGATTCTTTACTTTTGGTAAACAACGAAATAGATCATCACCCAGATCAAAACCGAAACTGGGCATAATTCGGATAATACCTTTTGTCTGAGTGTTTAATGTTTAACCTACGAAACAAATCGAAAAAAATGCCAAATCAAATCTGAAACTCGTGTCCAAGAACTACATTAATGACAAATAGCAAAGGCCAAAAGAGCAACAAATACAGTGGGAGAATTATTGATAGCAAGTGTCAGATCAAGGGAGCAATCCAATCACCACTGCAGTATATATGTCTCCTGTCTGCAAGTCATCTGACATTGTATAAAGATAGAAATTAATAAGAGAAAAACTTTCAATTAGGTGGTATCGAATCTGATGCGTTGTGTATGAGTATCTTGCGACCTGAAATAGTAATAAATATCTCATAGCCGAGCGGCATCTAGACAGTCAACTCTCAATAGATTATCACATAATTATGTGCAACAAAACAAGAACTTTTTAAAAAACAATCATAATCTTTGATATCTCTTTGACCACTAAAAAGCAACCCCGTGATTCAGTGCTTTATTGTTCTTGACAAAGTTAGCTTTTCAAAAAACTGCGGGTAAAGAAAATATTGTTGATAGCCTGCATTTTCTAGCAATGTTGTCTATCCCTTCAAAGGCAGATACCATTACTCAACCCACATATCACTTCAAATTTACCTTATCTGGGCAAATTGCGTCAAAAGTACATTTTTTTTCTCATTCAGTAAAGAGATTATGGTTTCTTTTATGGATTCCTGGTCCTTTTCAGCGAGTCCTTTTCTCTGTTCTACTAACTTACCAGAGAAACAGGATACAGACCAGCATATTGGAATGTGCAAGCTGATTTAGATATACACTTTTTTGTAACATCCATTCATGGTCACCTATGAAAGGCAGAGGGTAAAACGATGTGTACCACCAAATGTGATCACTAATCTCTTGTTGTCACGTATCTCCCTTTTAATAAATACGGTATTACCCATCAACGTTTGGTTGAAGCACAGCCTTATAAACTGATACTGTCACGCTATGTCAAGTTATTACGTGTTATTTTGTTTCGGAAGATTATTGAACGGTAATGCAGTTACATTTCAGCGCCTAAGGCGAAACAGGAACTTTTGGCGGACGCAATAGCCCAATAGTTCCGTGCAGTCTACTCTTGATCTGTACCGTCTACAAGATTATATGGACTGTGTTTCTAGCCGTCGAAAGAGGTCGGGTTTGTAAGTTAACTCTTCATTACGGATATACAAATGTCGTTTCGAAGCATGGTGTCAATTTTGAAGCATGGTATCAATCACTAGTCTTTTTGTCGGCAATAAAAACATGGGTAAAGAAAAAACATCCACAAACCGAAAATGGCGACGTTGCTTAACTTTAAGTTCGATCAAGATAGCATACCGAGTATTAACAAACCACTCTAGTCAAATATGCAGTTAACAGCTTTGTAAAACTTCGTGGAAAAAGGAATACTTGCTTTTAGCATGTTTATTGAAAGACGTAAATCAATTACAGTAAGCGTATAGCTTACAACTTAATAAACTGGTAAATAGGTACGTAATCGCAACTTACGATTAACTTATTTTTTGGCAATTTTATCTGCTAAATAAATGCTGTTATATGTCAGAGGAAGGGCTATTTGTTCATACAAAGCATCAGAAATACGACTAAGTGTGCAAACCAGTCTACGAAAGAACCAAGCGATGGAAAGCTCCTTTCAAGGACACGGTTACCATGTTTCTATATTATTTGTAGATCATGATAATAGCTGATCTCTATATTTTAATGAGTAAATAAAGTAGAATCATAAATAAGGCGAAATTATTCCCCAGACTCCCCTGACATATTTACTAAGTTGAGGAGATGTTTGAACAGGCTCTGATTTCTTGCTTAATGATGAGACTCGACATTGATTTCCTTTTTCACTAATGGCGATCGCACACCGAGTGGAATGAATCAATTTGAATATATCAAAATCATGGATTTAATCAAGTGGAGACATGTAGAGTGGTTGAAAGTATACAGCAATTTCGTTCCGTTGTTTTCGCATTATTTCTTCAACACAGTGCCAAGTTTGAAAAGGTATTGCAGATATCAGAGACCAACATCAACAAACATCGAATGTCCAGCCTAATGTTTGATCTATAATCTTTTACATGTCCTATACTTTGTCCAAAACGTATCTCCATTTACACTAGCTATCGACAGAAGTGATATATATTTAGCTTCTTAAGAATTAATTCTTGACCCAACTACAATTATGTAGACTTGGCCAAATCTAGAGCATTTGATGGCTACAATTTGTGTATTGCTAGAATGATGGGAAGTGCCTTTTAAAGAATAGTTCTAAACATTGTTGGAAAACGATACACTGCTGGCTTCCAAAATGTTCTCTTTTTCCCTCAATTTTTTAAAAGTCCTCATCTTCAAGATCGTCAAAACAGGAACTATTTTGATTAGAATTTTAAAGTTGATTTTATTTACGAAGAAATCTTACCTGTCATTGCTTCTCAACCAGAATTTTAAAGCAACTTTGAATACATCTTTGGATAATCCTTATCATTTTTCGCTATCCTACATAAATATTTTTCATAAAATGGTCCAAAGCAGTACTCTAACCCTTTCCCAAACAAGCCCTTGTCTTTTACGTGTTTGCAGTTCAGGTCTTTTGAAAACACTGTGGGAAAAGGAAAAGTTGCTCGTAACGAGTAATTTCTTCTTTTCCCACAGTGTTTTCTACCCATTTTGAGAACTTTCTGCCATTTTTATCGAATTTGAAATTGTCGTCTGCAAACTCTTTGAGTTTGGAAGAGTCTATTATTTGTCGTTTGGGAAAGGGTTAATGGAAACGAATAGTGCGAAGAAGTAACATAGATGTATGGTTGAAATGTCCGTAAAAGCCAGTATCTGAACGTTCTACGAAATAACATGCTTACTAAAGATTTGAAGGATTCATATTAATCCGAAAATTGTATTTTATTTTCCTATTAGAGGTCATATGATATATACGATCAATGTTTAATCTGATCATGTGCAGCAAAACCGATAATGTTTTATAGATGTAAAAATAAGAGACTACTCTCAGGTATTCCCCATGGGTACTTTCTGCGGTTAATCCGTCAAAATAATATGGTCTGCAACACGCGAAAAGGGGTATTCTGGCATTTGCGTAAAGTGTCGTCTCGACTCAGCCTGCACAGTCCGCGAAGACTAATCCCAGACGGCACTTTACGACAACATTAGATTTTGTCCCACGATGTTGACTCGCGCCAAACAAAAAAAAAAAAAAAAAAAAAAAAAATGTGGTTTCGGATTAGCCTGCACAGAGTGCGCAGTCTGATCCTAGACGACACTTTAAAAACATGTGCGAATGCCTCTGTTCGCTTTTTGCGGGTCATATGGTAATGTTTTATAAAATATAGTTGTAATATAGTTGTATTCTATAGAGATAACCATATTAAGTGATGTCCCTTTTAACCAAAATGGTTTTAATTCCCAAAGATAGTAAAAGATCCTGTTTTATAAAGATTCATTTCCAATTTTGGTTTCGAAAAGCTCTCTGAATAGCGAACAGTTTAGCCTCTGATTGTGCAATAAAACCTTGATCTTTTTTGTCTGCAAAGGCGACTTGACGAGACATGAATTGACAGGACTGCACTCCTTTCCGTTTTTTAAAGAGACAATAAAACAAATAAACAAACATAATGATAATAATAATGCATACTCCACCAGCATGCAGAATATTTCCCAGATTATATCCATTTCAATATGAGTCGTGTTTAGGTGGAATAGGCTTAATGCATCTCCGTGATGCATGTGACTAAGCAAACGAACACATATATAGAGATCCGAAAGAGCCATATTCTTTAACAATGAGTGTAGACTGGTCTTAGGACATAAAGAAAATTGACCAGTAGCAAACAATTACGACCCATGTCATTATGTGTCTGACCTGAGTCGGTACATTTAGTTGATACAATGTACATTAAGTGCCCTTTTCTAAGAGGATTGCTCATATATATAAAATACTTCTGAAAACAATGGTCAACAATATTAACGGCAATAACGACATGCGAAAGCAAAAATGACACTGTGATACTAGACTTTAATAGCCGTCTATATGTCCTGTACACAGAGGCATTTGTCGCTTGTTTCACGAATTCATGCATTTCACAAAATTTGATAACACCTAATAATGGGTGTAACCTCCTATGGCGTTTATGCACTCAGTAAACATCCGTCTCCTGCTGTTCACCACTCTTTGAAATGTTACGTAAATAGGGTATACATGTAACCTGTTACAATTTTACTTTCACTCTATATACAGCGTATTCTAGAAAACTAAACAACAATCCTTGGTTTTTCCATTGTGTAATTGTTTAGAAACGGGTTGTTAGTAAACAAATTGTTTACCAATCCTTGCTGTCATATTTGTAAACAGGAGGGCCATTATGGCCCTGAAATCGCTCACCTGAGTCTATTGACCAAACATGAACCATCTAGTTTCCCAGTGACCTAGTTTTTTATCAGACATTACCCATCATCGAACACTTTTGAGATATCAATAAGACAAACATTCTGACCAAGTTTCATGGATATTGGACTGAAAATGTGGCCTCTACAGCGTACAGAAGGTTTTTCTAAGATTTCACTAAGTGACCTAGTTCTGGACCCGGCAATTACCCATTATCAAACTATTTTGAGACATCACCAAAACAAACATTCTGACCAAGTCTGAAGAGTATCAGGCAGAAAATGTAGCCTCTAGAGTGTACACAAGGTTTTTCTTATATTTGACCCATTGACCTAGTTTTTGACTCCACATGACCCATTTTCAAACTCATTCAAGATATCACCAGGACAATTATTTTGAATAAGTTTTAGGAGTATGAGACTGAAAATGTGTCCTCAAGAGCATACAAAAGGTGTTCATAACATTTGACCTATTGACCCAGTTTTTGACCCGGCATGACTCATTTTCAAACTCATCCAATATATTATAAAAGGCAAAAATTCTGACTAATTTTCAAGAGAGTTGGACTGAAAATGGCATCCAGAGCATATACAAGGTTTTTCTAAGATTTGACTGGTGACCTAGTTTTTAACCCCCAATGACACATTTTCAACCTCGTCTAATATATCATCAAGGCAAACATTCTGAATAACTTACAAAAGTTTTGGACTGAAAATGTGGCCTCAAGAGCCTACAAAAGGTTTTTTTTAACATTTGACCTGGTGACCTAGTTTTTGACTCCACAAGACCCATTTTCAAACTCCTTCAAGATATAATAAAGGCAAATATTCTGACTAACTTTCAAGATTTTTGGACTGAAAATGTGGCCTCTAGAGTGTACACAAGGTTTTCCTTAAATTTGACCTAGTGACCTAGTTTTTGACCCCACATGACCCATTTTCGATCTTGTCCTAGATATCATCCAGTCAAATATTCTGACCAATTTTCACGAGTATCCAACTGAAAATGTGGCCTTTAGAGCTTCCACAATGTTTTTCTAAGATTTGACCTCGTGACCTAGTTTTTGACCCCACATGACCCAGTTTTTAAAGTCGTCCTAGATTTCATCGCGGCAAAAATCCTGACCAATTTTCATGAGTATCGGACTAAAAATGTGGCCTCTAGAGCGTACACAATGTTTTTCTAAGATTTGACCTAGTGACCTAGTTTTTGACCAGACATTAACCATTTTCGGATAGTCTGAGATATCATTAAGACAAACATTCTGACCAACTTTCAAGAGTTTTGGACTGAAAATGTTGCCTCTAGAGCGTACACACGGTTTTTCTAAGATTTGACCTAGTGACCTAGGTCTTGATCCGACATGACCCATTTTCACACTTGTCCGAGATATCATCCAGGCAAATATCCTGACCAACTTTCATGAGTATCGGACCAAAAATGTGGTCTCTAGAGCGTACACAATGTTTTTCTAAGATTTGACCTCGTGACCTAATTTTTGATCCAACATGACCCATTTTCAAACAAGTCTAAGATATCTTCCAGGCAAACATCCTTATCAACTTTCCTTATCGGACCGATAATGTGGCCTCTAGAGCGTACACAAGGTAAAAAGTTAACGACGGACGACGGACACAGCACGATCACAATAGCTCACCATGAGCACTTCGTGCTCAGGTGAGCTAAAAAGACTAATCTAGAATTTTCCAAATAAATAGGAGTGACTTATTTGGTGATTTTGGATTTTAGATTTCCAAGTTAGCCTTGTTGCTTTGTGGATACAGAATTAGTGAAATGTGCTGGGTTTCACTTAGGATATGGATCCGAAGGTTGGAATTACTTAATTTGCAAACAGGTTGATTATATTATCGATTTTCATGTTAAAAGTATTGTTCATTTATGTTTTAGGAACCAGAAATTCAATACCTTTTAGCTCACCGGAGCACAAAGTGATCATGGTGAGCTATTGTGATCGTGCTGTGTCCGTCGTCCGTCGTGCGTCGTCTGTCATCAACTTTGTGAACGCTCTAGAGGCCTCATTTTCGGTCCGATACTCATGAAAGTTCATCAGGATGTTTGCCTTGATGAAATCTCGGACGAGTTCGAAAATGGGTCATGTCAGGTCAAAAACTAGGTCACTAGGTCAAATCTTAGAAAAACCTTGTGTACGCTCTAGAGGCTACATTTTCGGTCGGATATTCATGGAAGTTAGTCAGGATGTTTGTCTGGATGATATCTCGGACAAGTTTGAAAAAAGGTCATGTCTGGTGAAAAACGAGGTCACTTGGTCATATCTTAGAAAAACCTTGTGTACGCTGTAGAGGCACCATTTTCGGTCCAAAACTCTTGAAAGTTGGTCAGACTGTTTGTCTTGATATCTCTAACAACTTTGAAAATGGTTCATGTCAGGTCAAAAACTAGGTCACTAGGTCAAATCTTAAAAACCTTGTGTACACTCTAGAGGCCACATTTTCAGTCCATAACTCTTGGAAGTTCTTCAGAATGTTTGTCTCGATGATATCTCGGACAAGTTTAAAAATGGGTCATGTTGGGTCAAAAACTAGGTCACTAGGTCAAATTTTAGAAAAACCTTGTGTACGCTCTAGAGGCCACATTTTCAGTCCAAAACTCTTGAAAGTTGGTCAGAATGTGATGATATTTCGGACAAGTTCGAAAATGGGTCATCTGTGGTAAAAACGAAGTCACTAGGTCAAATCTTAGAAAAACCTTGTTTACGCTCTAGAGGCCACATTTTCAGTCAAAAACTCTTAAAAGTTGGTCAGAATATTTGCCTTTATCTCTTGGACGAGTTTGAAAATGGGTCATGTCAGATCAAAATCTAGGTCACTAGGTCCAAAACTCTTGAAAGTTGGTCAGAATGTGTCTTGATGATATACGCTCTAGAGGCCACATTTTCAGTCCGATACTCATGAAAGTTGGTAAGGACATTTGCGTTTATGATATCTTTGGACGAGTTTGAAAATGGGTCATGTCAGATCAAAATCTAGGTCACTAGGTCAAATCTTAGAAAAATATTGTGTACGCTCTAGAGGCCTCATTTTCAGTCCAAAACTCTTGAGAATTGGTCACAATGTTTGGCTGGATGATATCTCGAAGTAGTTTGAAAATGGTCTATGTCGGGTCAAAAACTAGGTCACTGGGTCAAATAGAAAAACCTTGTGTACGCTGCAGAGGCCACATTTTCAGTCTGATACTCATAAAAGTTGGTCAGAATGTTTGCCTCAATGAAATCTTGGACGAGTTTTAAAATGGGTCATGCCAGGTCAAAAACAGGGTCACTTGGTCAAATCTTAGAAAAACCTTGTGTAAGCTCTAGAAGCCACATTGTCAGTTGGATACTCATGAAAATCGGTCAGGATATTTGTCTGGATGAAATCTCGAACAAGATTGAAAATGGGTCATGTGGGGTCAAAAACTAGGTCACCAGGTCAAATTTTAGAAAAAACCTTGTGTACGCTCTAGAGGCCACATTTTCAGTCCAAAACTCTTGAAAGTTGGTCAGAATGTGTCTAGATGATATTTCGGACAAGTTCGAAAATGGGTCATCTGGGGTCAAAAACGAAGTCACTAGGTCAAATCTTAGAAAAACCTTGTTTACGCTCTAGAAGCCACATTTTCAGTCCAAAAATCTTAAAAGTTGGTCAGAATATTTGCCTTTATGATATCTTGAAGGAGTTTGAAAATGGGTCTTGTGGAGTCAAAAACTAGGTCACCAGGTCAAATGTTAGAAAAAACTTTTGTAGGCTCTAGACTTTTTAGTCCAAAACTCTTGTTAGTTTGTCAGAATGTTTGCCTTGATGATATATAAGACGGGTTTGAAAATGTGTCATTGGGGTTTAAAAACTAGGTCACCAGTCAAATCTTAGAAAAACCTTGTATATGCTCTGGATGCCACATTTTCAGTCGTACACTCTTGAAAATTAGTCAGAATGTTTGCCTTTATAATATCTTGGATGAATTTGAAAGTGGGTCATGCCGGGTCAAAAACTGCGTCAATAGGTAAAATGTTATGAACACCTTTTTTATGTTCTGTAGGACACATTTTCAGTCTGATTCTCCTAAAACTTGTTCAGAGTTGTCCGGGTGATACCTTGAATGAGTTTGAAAATGGGTCAAGTGGAGTCAAAAATTAGGTCAATGGATCAAATTTTAGAAAGACCTCGTGTACACTCTAGAGGCTACATTTTCTGCCTGATACTCTTCAGACTTGGTCGGAATGTTTGTTTTGGTGATGTCTCAAAAGAGTTTGATAATGGGTAATTGTCGGGTCTAAAACTAGGTCACTTGGTGAAATCTTAGAAAAACCTTTTGTACGCTGTAGAGGCCACATTTTCAGTCCAATACTCATGAAACTTGGTCAGATTGTTTGTCTTATTGATATCTCAAAAGTGTTAGATGATGGGTAATGTCTAATAAAAAAACTAGGTCACTGGGAAACTAGATGGTTCATGTTTGGTCAATAGACTCAGGTGAGCGATTTCAGGGCCAAAATGGCCCTCTTATTATAGTCTAAACATAATTCTTAATTTTGAGGGACTTAATCTATTCCTTGTTCTAAGATAAAAAGTTGTCAAAATTTCATTCAAAATTAACTCTTTATTGTACTTTTTTGTATTTATTCATTAATAGATATTGTTAATTATTTAAGGCTGGTTACGCTCTATTTACGCTTGGCTCGAACGGAGGTAGATCCTGAGGTATAACCTGCCACTCTACCACAAACATACGGGTCAAATATGCGTTAATTGGTGGATTGGGTATGGTTACTTCGAAGTCAACATCCCAACTCGTCCCATGAATGCTCAATGGGGTTCAAATCAGGTAAATACGGTGGCCAATCCATCCTGTTGACACTGCGTTGCCTAAGTACGTAAGGATTCTTGCAAATTGCGGTCGGACGTTAGCATATTGAAACATGGCAGCTGCACTAATGCGTTGGAGCGCACGTATGACTAACGGCTTGATAACCTCGTGTAGCAAGCGTTTTCCGTTCAGATTACCATCAATGACATAAAGAGGAGATCGGTCAATGAACGAAAACGCACCGAAATCCACGACGTTGCCACCATCGAAGGGCAAACGCTGACTGACTTTAACGTCAGCGAATAGCTCTTTTAGGACGTCTGTACTACCGTTCCCTGCCGCCGCCAAGCTGTAGGGCGAATCTAGACTTATCAGAGAACTGATGACCATTTAGCACGTGTGCAGCAGTCTCGTCTGGTTGCTCGGTGACGTTGACGAAGGGGCGGACGAACTACTGGTCGACGTGGCCGAAGGTTGTTAGCCCATAGTCAGTTTCCTACATTCTTGTCGGATACTAAGGTAGTGAGGTTGTCTCTTAGTGGTCACGAAGCTATCTGACAGAAACGCTACGTTGACGAAGTGTCATGTTGGTAAGTTACTATTCTTCTCGCTGGGTGGCTGATCCGGGTCTCCCAGAGCGTCGTCGGTATGCGATGATTCCCATGTCCAGAAACCTTACCTAGAGCCTGCAATGACGCTTTGGCAACATTTTGTTGCGTTGCACCATCTTTCAGCCAAGCAATGGCTGGTCTTCGAGAACTCACTTGTCATCGTTCCAAAGACGGATTTTGATTGACCGTAGCATGGTTATCAATGTTAGTAGTATAGTGAAATTTACGCCTGCTCGACATCACATACATGTACAGCATGACAAATTGTTTCATACCATGGCATTTACATACAGCGTGGCGAACGTGCACAGTTGAGCGCAATTATTTAAGGTGAAATTTCTTTGCATTAGTTCAATTTCTGTAATAGTAACACGTGCACACTATCGAAAGAAGACTAACTTGTATGAGTTTTTCGTGTTTTTCAAATGTATTTCCGCCAAATTTCTTAAACGTGGTAGATGGGTATTTATTATATTTGGTGGAGGTAACAGCTCCTCTCAGGATTGATGTTGAAATGTCGTTTGATCCGTAACTTGTTTTGAGAAGTATATATTTGCTTCAAGAGTTCAGGGATCTGTAATCAATGGAACTGATGAACCATCCGACAAAGAAAACAACATATAGACGCATAAAGTATATAATCAAGTGACACATAGAAAAATACTTGAGGTGATGGACAATGAATCTTGGTAGTTCTAGAATACATTGTGCGCAAAAGTTCTTTCTGTCCCTAACATATTTATTAGGTAGTCTACTACACCTTTGTTTCGTTCAAGTTTTTGTGTGGCCGAAAAAAAGAAAAACGACCAAAAGTCATTGTCTTGTTTCTCAAATCATCTTTCTGAACGCGGTAGACGAAGACCGAACTGCTTATTCGTGCAGTCCGATCTTGATCCACGCCGTCCACAAAAGCTCAGCACTTGAGAGCCTTTTCTGTCATTTTTTTTTTGGTCGAATTTTGAAATCTTGAATACGCCGCACATAATTGAATCGTAATTGATGGATGTTATATAGCTTTGTGCAAGTTGCAATCCATTTTAATGGCTTCATTACAGAAATATGTAAAACTATTATTGGCTAGAGAAGTAATCTCGTGCTCTATTCTTAATTCAAACGGTGTCTTATAATCAATCCTCTGATGATCGATGAAAACCCTTAGTTAAAGGTATGATATGCTTTTCAATCTGCGAAAGAGGCAATCGGACATTCGCATTATGATTCTCGGATCAGCCTGCGCCATCCGGCAGGTTACTCCGAGACTGCACTTTACTACATTAAATTTTGCCCTATAGTAGACTTGCGCAAAGCAGAAAAACACAAAAAACCGGAAAGTTTCTTTTTCAATTAGTCTGCGAAGGCTGATCCGAGACGATATTTTTCGCAAATGTCCAAATGTTCCTTTTCGCGTGTTGCTTGCCATTTATACTAGAGGTCACAATTATCCAGACTAGCAATACGATTGGCTGAAACAGAACATCTAAGCCAATAATATGGCTAGTTATAAAATTTAATGTGGAAGTAATACGATAACTTCTAAAGGAGGACTGCGAAGGACTTTCCCTTCGCAACCTATCCCAAATAACCCTTCGATCACAGATGCTAAAATAAACAACATTGAAGGAGGCTATTTTGTCAAGACGCAAACCTTTACAAATATCACGATAAACAAAATGAGGAAAATGATTGTCTTTTTTTGAATGACGATATATTCAGTTTTGAAAAGAAGAAAAAGCCAATCGCTTGTAAACAGACCTGCCGACCAATCGAGTATATGCCACGAACAAGCATAATAAAATATCCATAATTATCATGACAACTCTCCTCTTGATATGAAATGTGTATACATTTATCCAAGTCTCAGTACATGGAATAAACTACTGATTGGAACACATACTTTGAAATATATTGTTTACTGTCAGTTTTTCATTTATTTCTTACATGATGCATAAGAAAAAGTCTTTCACTGAACCAGAGACTCGTGACCTGGTGGTTGTGAGTTCGATACATGATTTTTCGGCTCTCAGATCTGATGCATGTGAGAAAAGTTCTAAGTGACTTGGAAAGAAAGTTGTGCCAGGAAACACATGGTGCACTGACCGCCGTTATATGACCTACGCTGCTAAAACAGCGTTGTAATATAAATATCAGTCATTTCAATGAACTAGAGAGTGTTTAAAGAAAGAGCGTTATGGTAACATTGAAAGAACTATTTTACATTGAATATTTTTTTATACAGTAATTTTCTAATGCACACAATGATGCCTATTTTTTTTTTATCCTGACGTATAAGCATTAGATTCTCGTGCTCGGTGACGGTAACTATCAAATTCTGAGCAGTTCGTTTTTTTTCAACCATCGATCGTTGGGCAAGGCAAAGGCAAACAATGGCACGGTTCTACAGTATATTATATGCTTATGTAGTTTGTCTAAATACCACTGTGGTAATTGTATTTATCAAGTATTCAGATACATAATTCTTCACCCATATATTCTACTCTATCGTGAAACACGGAGTACTGTTTAAGAATTCGCTTTTATATTTCAGCTATCTTAGGACAGATGCATTTGGGAAAATCACAAATTTGCATTTTTGAGTTACAAAATAATCGTAAACATACACAGCAGTAGTTAAATGAGTCCGGTTTTTCCAGACAGTGTAAAATTGATATAATGTCTTAGGTTTAGGAAAACTTTTATTTCCAAGTTTGTACAATACAAAATAAACACTAATACATCAAATTTTGAATTATTTCATCGACCTCAGGGTAGAGTCTAATGCACCTCAACGATATTAAAACTATCGCTTTTTCATTATATAATGATTTAATGCCTGATTCCAGAGGCACATTAACATGGGTGCAATATGTTGGTAACTGATAAAAAAAACGATGGGAACATCGTAAGGTTTTTTTACATAAAAATTTGGAGAAAAATCTGTTACACAGTGTGAACAACTGATCCGCTTTTCAAAAATGTCTTCGCACGATGTATGTCACAAAGATATAAAAAGCAATACCGATTTGTCTGGTAATTTGATTAGCAGTCGTCTTATATAAGGCAGGTTATGAGACACTGGAAGCTCTAAATCACAACTATATCTCGATACCATCACGATTCTGCTTTTAAGTGTCGCATTAATAGCCCTATTTCTTTCTACCAATCTGCACGTATCTCATTATATACAGGCCCATCTTACTTCAAGTTCATTTAACTAATAGACCCTACGAGAATAGATAGGCTAGTAATTCAATAAGACATTGATTGGTGACAAGTTTGTCTCCCGTAATTGTAAATTAACACTTTTGGTCCCCAGTCCTCGATATCCCCTGCGTGAAAGACAAAAGCGATATCGTGTAAGCTTACACATAATGGACACAAAGGAACTCATATGCCAACATAGATCAGATCGTTGATTAATGGAGACATTTGTGTTCATTGCTTCAATAGTAGGTACATAAAAAAACGGTTTTTTTTTTAAAGGGTTTCTACCGTTATGCAACATGTATCAGGAAAAAATGCTAATTGCTTAAATTTGTTTATTGTACATTTTGGTCATTAATTTAAATTGAACTTTGATATGTGAAGATTATTCTGGCGTGCGATGCATCGTCTTTATGTGGTAGGTAATTGTACACAGTCGTATTAAAACTCATTTTGAACTAAAAAAAAAAAAGGGGGTTACAGGCCAGACGTACATAACCGTTAGAATATCGCGTTTTAAATGTATACGACGTGGCTGTCACATTGACCATTTACCTACTCATACAGTTCTATAGCGCAACAAATCGTCAAAATATGGTTTACGACTATGCAAAGTTATACTTTAATTCATTAAGAGTTTAAAAAAATGGTTACAGTTCGGACACGAATATCTTTCCAACACGTCTGACTTTGATGTGACCTTGATTATTAACCTACGGACATGACTTGCGCATGACACGTCGTTTTGATTTAGACCACTGTGCACAGTTTTATTGGAATTAAGAATAGGAAAAATGTTATTGCCCGGATACGAAAACTGACCAACAGTCAGGCTGATGGACGGAAAGCAGTCGGAAGGACGAACACTCAGACATACTACAATAAATTATACCCCGAAAAAACAAAACCCTTTCTTTTTGGAGGAGGCATAAGAAAAACCGTGTAAACAGTCTGTTGTTGAAAGGTCGTAAGTCGCTGGCATACAGATGAATTTTTAGATACGATAAAAAGTTTACAGTAATAGTGACATTTCAGCTTTAAAGCAAGCCTTAATACTCATTTCTATACCTGCAACATTTTTCTTGGCAACTAACACATGGACCACCGTACAAGAACAGAGTCATCTTCATTATTATCCATACTATTAACTTCCTACAATTCAACATCGGCCTTGTTTATCCTGACCGATACTTGCCCTTTAAAGGATCATGCTAGATGTTAAAACGAAAATCATTAGGACGTTAAAATGGTTTACACTTTACGACAAGGTAGAGAACAAAGTCAGAACAAAATATGGAACAACAATCAAAATCAAAGAAATCAATTAAACGAAAGGTAATTCGCACTCGCAAAGTAAGAACTTTAATTTGGTCCTTTGGGTTTCAAGCTTACTAAATGTTCCTTTTCGTATTCCACTTTCTATTTTGACCTCTCATACACTGAGGTAATATGCCAATGAACTACTGTTAGCGAACGGCTCTAAACAATAATTGATATGACAGGAACTTGATATCTAAATCATGCCACATGCCTTCTGGAGCAGATACATAGACCGTAATGAATGTTGTGTTGAATTAATATCAGAATTACCTTGAATGCCAGTCTTGGTAACCCCTTTGTTTTGTGTGCTTGGACCACCTTCACGTGCACATTTTACATAAGTAAAGTCTCAGTTGCGACAACTGAATAAACAACCTGTTTATATGATAAAAGTAAATATCATTTGTTCCATGTAAGAATATGGCGATTATCATGGCTTTCACGACATGTAAAGATGCAGTTCGCAAAAGTTCCGGGCACTGGCAAAAACAAATCTGAAACCAAAACAGACCCTACTTTGTCGCATTATATTTGTTTACATTGATGATAGCCGACGATTAGCCGACTTTTCGTCGTAAATGTCCGCAGTGACATGTTAGTTACGTTAACACCACGTGATCATTCAAAGCGTAGAAACGAACCCTTCATTCACTTAGTGTTTAACTTAACTCATTACCACACGAGAAAATTTTTGACTGGTCCAAATTGAAAGCATTTGCAGACGACAAATTAAAAGTGACTGAAAAATTGAAATTTGTTCCGGGAAGGGTAGAAAACACTGTTGGAAAAGGAGAAAATGCAGGTTACCAGCATTTTCTCCTTTTCCAACAGTGTTTTCAAAAGGCTTCTTTCTCAGGGGCGTCAAAAGTAGGGATTGAGTGGTAATGGGTTAATTTGCCGACCAATCAAATGGCTCCATATTTTGAAAAAAAAAAAAAAAAAAACCGCTCGTCTTATTTAACCTGGCTCCTTGAACAATTAATGATTAAGAGTTCGCCACTTAGTGATTAAGTGTTTAAGGCACAGAGCGCATGCGCCAATGGATTTTTTCAAAGAGATCAAAGTATTGATAAGATACACCAACTGTGCAAATGACAAATGGAAACTTAGTCACGTAAACAAGAAATTGAAATACTTAACTTGAAATTGCTACTTTTGCGATACTGTTTTGGATTTTTGTTTTCAAACTCAAAAGGCTTCAATCTATTGATAAGATAAACTAACTTTTTCAGTTTCACGAAAATCTGACCACAAATGCGTAAACAAGAAATGGAAATGTTCATTTTCAAATGGCACTTTTGGCACACTGTATGTTGGATTTTATTTTTTCAAAACCAATATTGTTCAAGCCATTGATAGAATAAACTAACTGTGCAATTTTCACGAAAATCTGACCTCAAATAAAGACTTTATCGCGTAAACAAGTAATGGGAATTTTCAACATCAAATGACTCAAATTTCTCCCATACTTTTCGATGGATTTTTTTTTCAAAATCAATAGGGGTCAAGCTATTGATGAGATAAACAAACAGTGCAAGTTTCATAAAATCTGGCCACAAATGCAGACATTTTCGTGTAAACAAGAAATAGACTAACAGACAGACAAACAGACAGACGGAAGGACGAAAGACGGAAACCATAATACATGACATCAGCTCCGCTGGCTATCCGCCAATAGAGCTAAAAAACATTTTAAAGGCTAATGCAAAAAGGGAAAAAAATGTTATTAATTCGACAGGTAATGGGTACTTTTCGTCTTTTTTCATCTTAACTGTTATTTATCTTAACGAAGGTCAGGAGAACATTTCAAGTATCTCTGCCCAACTTGACTAAAGTACACAATGATCTAATTGGCTAATATACTTAATCAAGCCAATCGAATACAAATCCGCAGAAATTAGTTTTTCTAAGAACGGTTTGTGAAAAGAAATCTAGCTAATATTCGTTTACAGTTTGTCAGGGGGGTCGTTTCTTTTTCCGAAATGATAATTCCAGATAAAGCTAATTCTGTGTGATTTGTGAGTCGTGTTACAATGTACACTAGGTACAACAATGAAGGCTGAGAATAAATTACGAGTATCAAAATTCCATCGTCAAGAAAAAAACGCTGTCTTAAAAGATCACAATGACATTTCATGCATAGGCAGCATAATGTTCCCTATTAAAAAAGTACCATTTGGAGAACAATTCGCTTTTAAATAAGAACATCATCATAGGTTTAAGCTTAGCCAAAAAAAAGAAACTCTTGATTTCACTAGCAGATTATATTTAATTCAATATTCAGAGAAAATGGAAAATTACACAATAAATACAAACTTGATGAACGTCGACAAAACTGTGTCAGACTTAGATAACAACTTTAAGAGTCAAGATAAGACCTAGGGTTCTTACAAAAACAGTGACAGTTTCAATAAATCAACGTTGAAAACCACTAATAAGATAAAACAATTTAAACTTGCTTTGGACCTTCGTACATATTACCTAATGAATTCCACGTGCCACGTTTGGAAGCCCCACGCAATTCGCTTGATTAAAGCAAAGATGACAGTTTTAAGCAGTTATACTATTTCCACCACATTCAGTGAAAGGGCATCGCACGTGTATAAGAGTGAACCTTCCAATCCTGATATCAATTTAGCCATGTTTTAGAGTATATATCAAATATAGAGGTATGATGCACCTAGTCGTTGTTTATGTTCCCAGGCGTTTCTTGACATGATCGAGAAACTTATGCTGAAAGGCGATTTCATATTATTCTTTAATCATTTCTGGAAGCTCATAATCCAGGTATTACATTGGCGTCCTTTACATGTACATTTTTTCTCTGAGTTCTGAATAAAGTTATAACATATTCCACAGTTGCATTATGAGACATTTTGCAATTATTTTATGAGCTCTTCTTAAAAAAAAGAGCGAAATAAGATGAAGTGAAAACACCCAAAAAAGCAAGGTCCAATTGAAAAAAAGAAACGACTAAATTTTACCACTGATAAATACTAATTTTTAGACTAGCGAAGCTAGTCTATAGGCATCCAGATTGAGCCAGACCCAATGTAAACAAAAAAAAAAACCCACCACAATTGCTAAATACTGCCTCACAAAAAATAACTCCTTACTGATAGGAATCTTAATTCAGTCCTAATGACAACTTTGACTTAAATCGCAGAATATCTACCATCCCAATTTAAACTTGTCCACTTTCAAAGCAATAGACTGTACAAGATGTCATTGTTAAGGTACATGATGCTCGCTTATATGTAAATTAAGTGACCTATATGCAAATCGGGCTCATATCACTGATTCCTACTCAGCAGTACATAAAAGTATGAATGAATCTAAAAATAATACCCACAGGTGACTTGTAGCAAATCCCAGCTACATAAACCCTCACTGGCCAGGGAACCCTTCTCATTCCTCCAGTCATTCATTACTATGATCATTGTAAATGCGAAACTGATATGTTAAACTGTTGTTTAACGTTACGTATATTAACCCTTTGCCACACAATAGTGAGTTTTCATATAAGTGGGGAAGAAGCTTTTTGAAAACAATGTAGGAAAAGAGAGAAGAAAATGCTGTTTACAAGCATTTTCCTCTTTTCTCATATTGTTTTCAACCTTTTTAGAATATGTTTTCATCAATTAAGTCACATTTAACTTTATCGTCTGGAACAGCTTTTAATGGGAGGGCCGTGAAATGATTGGTTTTGTAAAGAGTTAAATAGTTGACTATTGCGTTCTGTGATGTTAACTCTTTACCACACAATGACAACTTTTAACGCCCCTGAGGAAGAGGCCTTTTGAAAACATCGTGGGAAAAGGAGAAAGTGTTTCCATTTTCTACTCTATTAAAGCAAAATTGCACTATTTGAGCCACTTTGAAATTGCCATCTGCAAATGCTTTCAATTTAGATAGTTCTAAAATTTTGCTATGTGGTAACGGGTTAATTAACTGTATAATCCAAGTTAATCCTCAGCCTCCTAAAAAAAGTTAAATAAAACATTCTGGCGGATGGTGAAAACCTGAATATTGTTATTTCAAAGTTATATTTTTGAAAAAAGAATCCCATTATCGGTTACTATAGATCTACGATTAGATTGTACAGACTGTGTAGCCTGATCTTGTTTCACACTGTCTGTCCGCTCCTCTGTCCAGACAGACATCTTTTAAAATCCTTGATGAAAATTGATGAAACATTAATGTATTCCTTACGATAGTCCATCGATAAAGAGTCTTTTTTCATTTGATGCTATGTCATCGGAAAAGGGGGTTTGACGTATATTTCCGTTACGGACTGCTATTTCTTTGACTATTGGATAAAATTTTATGAAACTTCGTATTCATTTTCTTTCTCATAGGCCACAGACAATCATATTTGTTTTATCTTTTCAAATGCTATATACTATGGAAATAAGGCCAGGTGCATATGCAAAACACAATTTACCTCTTAATTGTTTCTATCTAAAGATGCCTTTTTAGGCAGGAGATTTCATGTCAACAAAATAACCTGTTTTAAATTGAAAGTTTTTCGCAATATTTCTTGTGTTAGAGAAGAAAATAGTCCAGAGCGTCGGATAAAGTCAATCGATTGAACTGCATTTGAATTGAATCGAATTGGATTTAATAGGCTGAATGAACCCGATGGACCTGGAACGGACTCGGAAACCAAATATTACAATATTTCCACAGTCTGGTATAAATCAACAAAGATTTACATTTAGCAAAGACACTTAATAGTTTCAAATTCGCTAGTCAGTCAGTACTTTCAGTACTTATAAGAATCAGTACTCTGTACTAGTTCACGGGGACTTAGTTTTCTAATTTTTGTGATACAAATTTGGTGTGTTAAATGATTAGCACTTCTATCTAAAGCTTTTGGGTCAGAAACTGTTATCGAAACCTCAATATTAACTTTCTAATTGTTATTCCTATAATATTTTTAAATAATTTAAAAAGAAATGAAAGGTGTCATTTTGGTAACTCTATTCGCACTGGCGGCATTTGGTTGACTAATCTTTCAAGGAGCTGAGAGATAACTGAATTTCATCGCTTGTAACGGTTTAAAAATGTCGTACATTCTCTGTCTTCGAATGTTTGAGAAGAAACTTCATGAATTGTTAGAAACTTGTGTACAATTTAGGTTAAAAATGGCCTTTACATTTAAAATAGACTGATCTTGATCAAAGTCAACAGATATTCTTAGGGGTTGTTGAGCATTGTCGAGCTTAATCCAACAGTTTAAAATTAGATAAAGAGAGTATCTTTAAAAATCCTATACTTCATTTGTACATTTGCATTTAAAGGGTTCTCCATCCATTAGCCTACTTATATGGCTTCGAGTACGCTAAATTAGAACGAATCGAGGAAATTACGACGAAAACTGGAAAGGAAGCCCGATTGTGTATATACGGTAGTTTCTCATGATAACTTGTATTACCGAGTGACTGTCTTGGCAGTGACCGAAGAGGATTTGTAAAAAGTGATTTCCTGTGGTAGGTTTACATAAGAATAGTACATCTCTTTAATTCAGAACACCAAAACCTTCGAATCGATTATTGCTGTAAGAGCATGACATGTTGCATCTTACTCCGTTATCCCTCAATGATCCTAGAACATGTTTCCCATCATCATTTGTCACGGGTTACTCGAATTCCGCGATGAAAATTCGATTTTCTTTTACTATTCTTTCGTATTCGAATCAGAAATTTTACTGAAATAAAAGAGAACGTACATTTTGTAAATCAATGGCTATTCTTCTCTATCAGAGAGCAACATATTTATTATGTTTGTTGACCTTCAGTTTTCACATATAGCATAATTTTATGCAAATAAGATATACCCGTAACCTGTTTTCATTATCACTTTCACACTATATACAGAGTATTATAGAAACATGGAAAACATTTTTTTTTCCATTGTAGTTATTCTTAGAGACAGGTTGTTACTAAACAGGTTATTTACGATTCCATGTTGTCATCTTTTTAGAAAAGACTAATCTAGAATTTGATATAAAATGAGTGACTAACTTGATGGACTGGGATTTTGAAGTCAGACTTGTAGCTTTAAGGATAAAGAATTAGTGAAAAGTGTTGGATTTAACTTGGACTATAGATCTGTAAGTTGGAATAATCTCTTTCTTAAACAGGTTACTCATATCTATTTGCAATTTAAAACCATTGTTAATTTAGATTTTGGGACCCAGAAATTTCGTACTTTTTGTAGTCTAAACATAATTCTTAATTTTGATGGACTATTTTCTGTTCCTTGATCTGAGATTAAAGAATTGTCAAAATCTCATTTAAAGTTAACTCTTATTGTACTCCTTTGTCTTTATTCATTAATAGATATGGTTAATCGTTCAGGCTTTCTGTTGGCTTTCTTTATCGTTATGCTTGTCTCGTAACAGTACTCTTTATCGAGGGAGGCAATACGTGTATGTAATATTCATACTACTGATATAACTTAATTAGACATTGGCATACTGAAGAACTACAGGAAGCGTTTTCTGTCAGAATTTTTTAATGATGAAAAAGGTAAACACAGATAGAACGCTAACATGGTACTGTTTTCATCGGAATGATTTTAGTAAAGATCAAACTGTAGCTACTTTGAATGTAATTCAACCCTTATATGAAAGGAACGAATCGGAATTATTTTTGCATTGTATATTAATACACTTAATTTTTAGTTGAAAATCTGTGCACCTACGCTTTGCCCAACATTGTATCCTGGGAATCCAAATGGTTGCATAGTTTTACTCAAATAGTGTCTTTTGTAAAAAAAAAAAGTAGAATCCATCAGTTATAAGTCACTTTAAGTTTGCGTCTTACTCATGTCCCCAGCAGGAATCTTTTCTGATGTTTTATTAAATTTGTCGGTGGTAATTTCAGGGGTTTGAAATACCCAAGACAATGGCTGGTATTATTTGTGCTGCTTTTGTACAATAAAAGTTACGAAGAAGTGTGAATTTATTTGGGGAAAAGGCATTTAAGTTCCTGTGGGTAGCGTTTGACAACAAGAAAAATGCACTACAACTGCAAAAAGAAAGAAAAGGCCTATTTTCTACCATCTTATATTTCACCTATGTTGAGAAACATAAATATTTACATCATTGGGGATTACTTGTCGCTCCGACTTTGGAAATATCAAGTTCAACGAAAGTAAAAACGGAGAGACCTTTTATTGCTCTAATTGAATTGCTGGCATTTTCTAGAGGCCTTCTACATACTTTATTGTCTAAACTGTAACTTACTTAAATTAATTTAGAGTCAACCATGTCCCCTAGATGTGGAAGAAGTTGATGTTAAATAACAAGACGGAGTTAAGGGGCCATACAATTCTTTTGACGAAGAGATTTCTAGCTTTTGTTAGTTCTCCCTTTCCGTCTACAAAACAACCGCGGTTCAATATTTTAAGCAAGAAAACGCAAGAAAATTAAAAGAATGTCTGAAGTTGAATCCTTGAGACGAAATTGAAGTCAAAGTATATGAAATATTAATCGGTTACATAACTGGAAAATTTAACAGAACATCCATCACAACACACTTAAATTATACGATTGGAGACAACCTAAACATGTTAATTACTGCATTGGTTGCCATGATATATGTGTGCGAAAATGGACGAAGAAGCCCGTCGATTTCAGGGACGCCATTTATCGACACAACCTTCGTTATCGTTCGTGTATATTCGAACTAGGTCTTCGAGAACATCACGCAATTCAAAATTGCATCACATTAGTGCTACGACATACTACACAGGACTGTTGTTTACACTTCCAATATTATGTCATAGAAGAGTAAGGTTTCTCATTCTGAACCCTTTTTCTTATATTGATGTAGTAAATGATTCCTGTATTGATGATAAACGTAAAAGCGACGATCAGCCTGCGTCGTCGTTTCTGTTTACAATATCGATAGACTTTGGTTTATCAAGCTAGAATGGGGAAAAACCGATCGATTGAATGAAAGTTTTGTTTCTACGCATAGAGTTATCGCATGAGAATTTACGTCATTAATACGTCACTGCAGAGATTAGCGACGAAAATTCGGCTAATCGTCGGCGATCATCGATTTAAACACAGATAATGCGAGATCACACTGATCAACGTGAGCCGCGGACACCATATGTTCTTAATATACCAGATCGGATTTTCCACGGAATAATCGGCACAGCAATGTATAGGCGAATGATTGATCTGTTTACAGACATACGTGGGAATAATAATACTATCATAATAGCGAGCTGTGGCTTTATGAGCCAATGGGATTCTATTTTTTTTTTAAGTTTGTTGCCGATTTTCGGACAAAACCTCTTACAATTGTTCATTTTACAAGTAGGTATAATAAGATAAATGCATCACATAGAAGAACACAACATTTCACTTAAAATTGTCCATCCAAAGCGAAGATATGCGTTTATGAATGGGCCTGGGTAGTGGAAAATATACTAACAAGACACCCATTTCATTTTCAGTGTATGCACATGAACACCTAATCAGAAAAAGCTTGCGGTAACTGGACACCAACCTTTAAATCATCAATATGTCTACCTGAAACTCGATGCATGTAGGACTGTGTACGAAGACTTTTCTGTAATTATTAGGTCACTACGGTCCATTACCTGATAAAGAGCATGTTCAACCCTATTTCATTACTTATAGCACTTGTAACTTTCTGATTATGGCTGAGAGTCATTGGTCCATTTTTACATTTTTTCTTGAAATATTTGTAATACTACGGCAATTTACCAAGTAGACCTACGATGCTTGATCACGATTGACCAGTCATTGCCTCCAATGTTGGTACAAGACATGTTCTTTTTTACAGCGGTTTAGTTTTGTGAACGGCGTATTAACCTATTACCACGCAATCACGAGCTTTAATGCCCCTGGGAAAGGTGGCTTAGAAAAATATTGTCCATAAAGAGACCCCCCCCCCAAAAAAAAAAAAAAAAAAATACAAGGTGTGTATTATTTACCACATTTGGCCGGATTCCTAGTGCTAGAAGTAATGAAATTGGGTTGAACATACTCTTTATCAGGTAATGGACCGTGGTGACCTAGTATTTACAGAAACAGTCTTCGTAAACAGTTCATACATCGAGTTTCAGGCAGAAATACTGATGACTTAAAGGTTGGTGTCCAGTTACCGCAAGCTTTTTCTGATCTGGTGTTCATGTGCATACACTGAAAATGAAATTGGCGTCTTGTTAGCATATTTTCCTCTGCCCAGGTCCATTTAAAGCCCTATATCTTCGCTTTGGATGGACATTTCTGAGTGAAATTTTGTGTTCTTTTAGGAGATACATTTATCTTATTACAAAAATTTGTAAAATGAACAATGATAAGAGGATTTGTCTGAAAATCGGCAACAAACTTCAAAAATATAAAATCCCAATTGCTCATGAAGTCAAAGCTCGCTTATAAGTAATGAAATTGGGTTGAACATGCTTTTTATCAAGTAATGGACCGTAGTTACCTAATGTTTACAGAAATAGTCTTTTATACAGTTCATACATCGAGTTTCAGGCAAACATATTGATGATTTAAAGGTTGGTGTCCAGTTACCGCAAGCTTTTTCTGATCTGGTGTTCATGTGCATACACTGGAAATGAATTTGGTGTCTTGTTAGCATATTTTCTCTATTCATATATGTATATCTTCGCTTTAGATGGAAATTCTAAGTGATTTTTTTGTTCTTTCGGGGGAAGTGGATTTTGTCCAAGAGTCGGGAACAAACTGTAAAAAAATAAAATTCCAGTTGCTCATTAAGCCACAGCTCGCTTATATGATGGTATTATTATTCCCTTGTATTTCTGTAAACAGATCAATCATTCACCTTGCCATTACTGTAAATCAACATTTCTATCTAGCTTAATCATGTCCATAAAAATGAAAATACTTACACTACCTCCGGTTCTTCGATGGAAAATCCGATCTGGTGTATTAGGAACATAATTATGGTGTCCGCAGCTCACATTGATCAGTGTGGAGATGGAAGGATCTGTTCTAGTTCTCAAATTCCTTTTCCTGCCAATGACTTTATCCCTTTTTTACAATTGAAGTATATTGTCTGGCTTATTTCATATGTATGTTAGTAAGAACTACGTTTAAGGTCGAAGGAATTAGTTTGACTTCGACCTAGGCAATCTAGAAAATACCCCTGCCCTATCGATGTGAACTGTACTCATACTCAGCGTCTATTTTACCACAGTCTTTTTTACACGACTTGTTTACAGTGCGTATAAGTTATTGATCATATATTTCATTTGTATGAAATTAAATCGGAGGGAGGCGAAGCCGACCGACGATTTAGTTTCATACAAATGAAATATATGATCAATAACTAACTTACAGTTTGCCCTACTTTCTAATTGACTGACAGCTAAGGATGGGTGGAAAGAGATATACAAGAACGACAGAAAGCTCGGTTCGACACGCCTCTTTTGATTGACGGTAGTACGTACGTGCATTTTCTGTCGTACGGCGTTAAAACTGTTACTCAGGTTGTCCTTGAACTAGTTTCAGGACAATTGTCTGCAGTCAGGCTCATTCGGCATATCACGGGTGATCACGGCGGGGAATCACGTGACACAACAACAACAACAACGACCGATATTTGAAAAAAAAATCCCCGACTGTAGGTAAGAAAATCTTCAATAATTCCGTTAATACACGACCGATTGGAATTTGGTTTGAAGCAGAGAAGGCGGAAGGACTCCAGGGATTTGCTTGATGTATTCGATTTTTTAAACAACACCTGATAAAAAAGTTATTGACGAGCAAACAAATTATCCAGGATAAAAAAAAAAATGTTTGCTCGTCAATAACTTTTTTATCAGGTGTTGTTTAAAAAAATCTAACACATCAAGCAAATCCCTGGAGTCCTTCCGCCTTCTCTGCTTTAAACCAAATTCCAATCGGTCATGTATTAACGGAATTATTGAAGATTTTCTTACCTGAAGTCGGGGAATTTTTTCAAATATCGGTCATTGTTGTTGTTGTTGTGTCACGTGATTCCCCGCCGGGGGTGATGGTAGCCATTATATCCCTCGTCTGTATCGAGTGGATTGATATGCAGCAGATCGGTACACCCGGAAATACGCCGGTATACCGTTCTGAAAATTGTCAGGCTCCTCTTCCAAAAGAAAACTTGGGTTTTAATTTTCTATCGAAATCTTTCGAACCATATTTCAGGCGACAAACAATTCGTAGATCTACATTAATTTTTTATCGGTTCCGATTGAAGTTTTAACCGACAGATTGACAGATGTGAATAACTTCATCAAGGTCGTTTATGTCGTTGCTAAACGAATCACATTGGCCTGCCATGTATAGGACCACGTGACTCGCAGTTCAACTGTAAACGACCGTTATACGGACGAGGTTAGATGTAGGTACGGAATCGGCCGAATTTCATGCTCTTTGAAGCGATAGATTCAGCAATGGATGCATGCTTTGAGCCGGTTGACGACGAGAAAGTTTATAAAAAAAAATGTTTTCCCCCGACACAGGCGACGTCTCGCTAACAAGACTGTGTACATGTCCCTCTAAAGTGGCTCACTGCCCATGATCTGTTTCATTTTTAACCCATACCAGATAAGCCCTCTTTTTTACTGCTTTGAGGCAGAAGGCGCGTGAAAACATTGCGGGTAGAGGAGAAATTGCTTGTAAGGAGCATTTTCTCCTTTCCTGGTATGTTTCTTTTTTTTCTTTCCACAGACAAATCCTTTAATTTGAGCAAGTACCAAGTTGTTGTCTGCAAACGGTTTTAAAATTGGACCCAAGCCAAAATTCCCAGCCTGGTAAAGACTTCCTTACCAGGGTCGTTAAAACCAGAGGTTATTTGGTAAAAGGTTAAATACCACGTGGTCAAGTACGAGTTGTTTAGTCCCGATATTCACGTGGAAATTACGTCACTTTTTTGGTGATGATGCAATTAGTTAGAATAGTCCCCACCCCTTTTACTACAGTGTATGCATTAGATTGGTATTTACCCTACAAAGACCAGCTAAAATACTGTGGGCGGAGCTTTTCGTTAACCGGGATTCAACTGTATATAGGTCAACTATTTAATGATTAAGTGGTCACATATTGCAACATATTGAGTCTGTATGGAATTAAATCGAGCAGTTTTGAACGAAATCCGGCGTTTTCATTGGTTTAGAAAGTAGGGCAAACTGTAAATGAACATATCGGCCGATTTGTACAGTTTATGCCAACTGTTGGGCGACAGTCAGTCATTCAGTGTGATATGTAATCTATACATTTATGCATAGAGCTAAACACAATTAGCACTTACTGCTCTATCAGATTTATTCGGTAAAAATTGTATTTTTGTAGGACTTTATTAACACATGCGACTTATGGCTCCTGAACGAATCTTTCACACAACCGTCTTATACTACCCATCATCAGAACAAAATGAATAATTGTATTGACTCGGTTAATAGTTCCTTTAAAGGTCGCAGTTCAGATATATCAGCCGAAATTGTATTGCTGACGTGTGAAAAAATTAATTTAGAGTAATTGTCATGTTATAGATATCATCTAGGAAAGCAATGACTATAGAAGTAAGACCTGAATCAAACAGCACTCCATTCACATTATCATCTATTTAATCCTATGTACCACATGGCAGTACAAGGCTAAATAAGCGTAATATAGTTCCCCTCTGAAAATTATTCAGATAATGCCGAATTGGGGTTTTAAAGGTGGCCCTTCAGATTTTGGGACGAAAATTTTACAAAAATGCAAAAAATCATCGTTATAGTCAACAAGCCTTTTAATTTTCATTCATAAAACCCTAGTAGTCGAAAACCATCCGACAACACGAGAAATTAGAGATTTACTACGGCGCAGGTTGACACCAACAGGAGACACGTTCTATTTTTAGATGATCAATTCGCTCATTTACATACAGGTATACACAGACGTAGTTTCAAACATTGTGTCCGGAGAAGACATTATGTTAAATAATTAACATGTTTGTTATGTAATGGAATTTAAGCGTTTAGTCACGTGCCAGTCACTTGACATTCTCACAATGCTTTATTGATTTTAGCGCCAAATCTAAAAATAGCTTAAGAGGCTACGTAGCCTTTTAAGGGAACACTATCAATTTTTTTTTGTAATTTTGTGAATCTTAATTATTGATAATTTGCATTATTTTTTCATATAAATATCAGTGAGATTTTTTTTTTTTTTACTTTGGTGAGATGAAAAATTCTAAATACCCACCTTTTATAAGTTTTATGGTAAGTATACAAAAGACTACTTACGGCTGGGCTCTATTTCATATGTTATGACCGCTTCCCACACGTCTTCAGACCCTGTAAAAAAAAAGAAAAAATACACCCATATATATTGCAGTCACATTACATTTTCAAAAGTATGGTTTTGACTAGTGAAAACGTATATATGCCAAAATAGGTTCGCATTATTTTTCGATGGATAGAATGGTAGCTGGGCTCTTTTCTTTACCACGTAATTTTAGCGTTTTAGGTAAAGATATTTTTGTTTATTTCCTCCAAACGTAGGTTAGATATTGCAGTTTTATTATATTCTTGGAATGTACTTAGTGTGTTGCGTGTACTGCTTAAAGAACGACACAAGTATCCCTCTATGTAACAGCAAGTTAAGACCTGGGAACCTTTAAAAAACTAGAAGGTCCTGAGGTACCTGGAATCGCTCTACTGGCAGAGATTTTGCTTTTATGCTAGATACATTATGAATTTATGATTCAAAAAGACACAAAATGCAACAGTTTGTTCTTGCATTGGGGTTTGAACCCATTAATATAGCATAATTATGTACGCATCGTTAATTGAACAAACACTGAAAAAAATGGACTTGAATTTCTTAAATCTACATGTTTGGAATCCAGGCAAATTTGATAATGTTTCCAACTTTTATTATGCCTTTTACTGAACAATCCTATTCAATTTCAAAGAAATTTGACAAATACTGTGGATTCGGAAAACCATACTATGTAATCAAATGGTTACTTTCCCGGAACAGTTTACTAGATTTTCAATCCCTTGATGAATATTGCAAGTTTCAAAAGAATTGGATCAACAATGTAAAAATCATTGCCTAAACAAGAGTTGGAAATTTTCAACTTTGAATGCTACTTTTCCCAAACCAAATGTAAGAATTTTTACAAAAAATAATAGAGTTCAAGCTAATGATGGGACAAACCAACTGTGTGAGTTTCACAAAAAATCTGATAAAGAATTGGAAATTTTCAACTTTATATTGTTCATGGACTTTTTTTTCAAAATCAATAGGGTTGAAGCTACTGATGTGACAAAGTAATTGTGTGATTTTTAGGAAAATCTGACAAGAAATGCAGACTTTATCGCGTAAACAACTAGAAAATCCTGAAGGGCCTGAATATGCTCTACTGGCCGAGAGTTTGCTTTTAAATAAAGCATACATAGAAATTCATTATGCAAAAAGACATAAAAATTGGCATTTTCAACTCAAAATGGCTACTTTTCCATACTATTTTTTGGGGGAATTTTTTCAAAGTCAACAGGGTTTAAAAGCTATTGATAGGATAAACAAGCTGAAAAATTCATAAAATCTTATCACAAATAAATACTTTATCATGTAAACAGGCAATGAAATTGTTCAATTTGAAATGGCTACTTTTCCCGTACTCTTTTCAAAATCGATAGGGTTAAAGCTATTAATGAGACAAACAAACTGTGCAAGTTTCACAGAAATTTGACCTAAAAGAAGACTTTATCGCGTAAACAAGAAATGAAAGTTTTCAACTTTAAATGGCTACTTTTCCCATACTCTTTTTTGGATTTTCTTCAAAATCAATAGTGTTGAAGCTATTGATAAGATAAAAAAAAACTCTGCAAGTTTCATGGAAATCTGACCAAAAATGAAGACTTTATAGCATAAACAAGAAATGGAAATTTTAAACTTGAAGTGGCTACTTTTCCCATTCTGTTGGTCAGATTTTTCTTTCAAAACAGATAGGGTTAAAGCTATTGATAAGATAAACAAACTGTGGAAATCTGACAATGAATGAAGACTTTATTGCGTAAACAAGAAATGAAAATTTTCAAATTGAAATGGCTACTTTTCCCATACTGTTTCTAGGAATTTATTTCAAAATCAATAGGGATGAAGCTATTGATAAGATTAACAAACTCTGCAAATTTCATGGAAATCTGACCAAAAATACAGACTTTATCGCATAAAAAAGAAAAGGAAATTCTGAACTTGAAATGGCTACTTTTCCCATACCGTTTGTCGGATTTTTTTTCTAAAATCAATAGGGTTAAAGCTATCGATGAGATAAACAAACTGTACGTTTCACGAAAATCTGACCTGAAATGAAGCATTTATCGCGTAAACAAGAAAAAGACTAACGGACGGACGGACAGACGGGCGGACGGACGACGGAAACCACGCCATGGCATAAGCTCTGCTGGCTTTCAGCCAGTAGAGCTAAAAATTGGAAAATTGCAGGAAAATCCGCCTGGAAATACAGAGTGTATCGCGTAAACTAGAATTAGAAATTTTCAACTTGTAATGGCTACTTTTCCCATACTGTTTGTTGGATTTTTTTCAAAATCAATGGGGTTGAAGCTATTGATGAGATGAACAAACTGTGCAAGTTTTACGAAAATCTGACAATAAATGCAGACTTCGCGTAAACAAGAATTGGAAATTTTCAACTTGAAATGGCTACGTTTTCCATACTGTCAGTTGCATTCTTCTCAAAATCAATAGGGTTGGAGCTAACAAAGTCTAGGATTTTTAACACTCCTTTCGTCTTATGCATTGGTTCCCATCACAATACCAAAAAATCTCTTCCTCCATTATTTTACCGTTGTCAGTCTTAAACTGTCCTGTATGGGCACAATTACCGAACTTGTATCAAAGTGATTAAAGCTATTTCTGGGCACATGAGTAGTTTACATAACAACAAAACACATTCTCGTTTTGCTTCTGTAGTTTATTGTCATTACTAGTACCGTCATTCGCTAAAAAGAAAACGTTTATTGGTTTGATTGTTAAACATAGCATTTACGAGGGTCAGTCAAAAATAAACGAGCACTGCCGAATAACTTTTTAAAACTACATAGTAAACAAATTACGTGCTTATAATCCCTTAAAGTAATCTCCCCTGGACTGGATGACAGAATTCTATCTCTTTGGCAACGCTTGGATGCCGGTTGCTAGACTACCAAAGTTGATTCGTCGTACCTCCCTGTTCACGGCACACTCAAGTTCATCCAAACTCCCGTAGCGTATTCCCCGTAAGGGCTCCTTAAGTTTTGGGAACAAATCAGTCAGGGGGGGTAAAGTCAGGGGAGTAGGGGGGATGATCAAGAACTTCCAACTGGTATGACTCCAGCAGCTCCTTGACAATGTTGGCGTAATGGGGTGACGCGTTATCGTGTAAAATAAGCGGCGTGCGGTCAATCATCTCCTGGCGCTTTCGGTGTATTTCTGGACGAAGTATTGTTCTAATACACATCTCATAGTACTCTTTATTCACAGTCTCACCAGTTGGTACCCTCTACCCTGTGTGCCGTCAATACTCCAAGAAAATCATACGCAAAGATCATCAACATTTTGGCACAGTTCTGACTTTGACGGAATTTAACAGGTCTTGGGGAATTTTTTTGTATGCCATTCACTGCTTTGGCGCTTTAATTCGGGTTCAAAAGACCGAATCAATGTCTCATCGATTGCAACGATTCGTTGTAACATTTCATCGCCATCTTCATCATATCTTTTTAGAAGTTTACGGGCAATGTTGACACGTTGGTGTTTTTCCCTTTCCGACAGCATGTGGGGCACCCACCGGGCCGCGATCTTTCTCATTTGCAGACGTTCCGTTAAAATTCGATGAACTGACCCGTGACTTATGTCTAACTCATGAGTAATTTCATCTCATGAATATCTTCTGTCATCGTTCAGCAGTTTTGCAACTTTTTACCACATTTTCACCGGTCGTTGCCGACAAAGGCCTTCCGCACAGCTGCTTGTTGCTAACTGTATTGCGCTCGTTGTTGAATTGTCTTACCCATCGGGTGATAGAACTATATGGAAGTACAAACTCTGAACCTACTTCCTCGAATGCTTTCTGAATTTCTATCGCGCTTTTACCCCGCCTAGCCTCACGAGACATTAATGAACAATCGTGCCAAGTTTTGTTAGCCTACGTAAAAAAATAAAAAAAGTTATGAGGCAGTGCTCACTTATTTTTGACTGACCCTCGTAAATACAACTATTTCGACAGAAAACATGAATTGTTTAAAGAACCCTCTGACTGAGAAAGTCTTTAGAAGAAAATTATTGGAAGTTTTTTTTTTTTAAGTTACTTTAGCTGGACTGTTCAGATATTATATTTTGATTAGATGATATTTTCCTTGAAGAAAGTCAATTAGAAGACTACAGAATCTGTGACATCGAGAGTGTTATTGCCCTGTAGCCATTCTTGAAGAAACATATTTTCGACAATTAAAGAAACCTTTAAATGTTTATGCATGCCCTGCGAGGATTATTTAAAGCTTTCTTGTCGTATGTTTACAAGTTCTTCAGAAAAGGCATCTACAAGTTAATAATTGCAATGCCTATTAAGGCGAAACTAACTATTCCGTGATTCTGCAATATTCGAAGTCGTAGTCATATCCGCCTGCTTGATATCAAATGGTACATAGGACTTTTCACAAGAAAGAAAAGAATGCAATATTATAAATATGTGTAAAAATCTCAAGTGATTGAAAAGCTCTATCTTGCCTCAGTAACATCATCAATATGTTTTTAATTGTAAGCTTGAACCTATTGTTTAGGAACTTTGATCAGGGCACTACATGTAAGGATGTTCCAAGGTATTGAATATAATGTTGTCAAAAACCTCGCTGTCTCGCAGGAAAACTTGACTAAAAGCTTACATCTTTTAAGATTCTTAAGAATTATTGAGAAAGTGTAACAGATTGTAGATCAACCGCTTACCACTGGGACATCGATTTTATTGTCAGTTTCTACAGACAATATTTGATTTGTAGTCTTAGGAATCAAACATTCCTAAGTTTGTTGTTTGCCATTTCATTTTCTGACAAATGGACATTTGTGGATGCTATTTGAATGTAATATACTAAGAATGATTTATAAACTGTTAGAAAACATCAGTTTTTAGAGCGAGGGTACTTCATCGATTATTTTATGTCGAAATCAGATAAATAGGTCAACGAAAAGAAGCTATAATTAATACTCAAGACCGAATTCGACATGCTAGTTCACCTTTGTAGAGAATACGTGTTTCTATTTGCAAGATATGTAGGTATCTATAGCTGAATCCGTAATATAATGTCAGTGTCCAATGCTGGTATTAAATGTGACAAAAAAACGATGGTGTTAAACTGCATTTCAATTTAAATAATGCTTTTTAAATTATGGAAAATATTGTGAAGATAACAATATGTTACTGTGTAGACGTTTTAAGTGTAATTCCCTGGGAGAGAAAAACGAACCTTAAAATCAAATTATAAACAAACAAAAGGTTAGAATACCCTGGCAACTTTTAAGCTAGTTTTGATATATATATTTCTCTACTAGCTACTAACGCTATGACCGACCGTACAACAGCAGTCAATTTCACAATGGTTTTCAGATTTTTAAGTTGTAAAATTTTAATCTGAATGCTTTGGAACACCAACATTGTTTCCATTAGGCTGCTACTTTACGTCTAGGCAAAACAAACAATATGCAATAACACGTAATAGTTACAAGTGACGGGAAGTTTTTACCACTGGACGACTTGCTATAAATGGAAGACACAAAGGTTCTAATGTAGCTTTTCTGTGGAGGTTTCTTTATGTATCATCGTGATTGTCAGCAAACGAAACGTTCATGTGAGGTTTCCTGTGTATGGTTTATCCCATCCTCGGAACCCAGGTTTGAAGCATTACATTACTCTCCATGCATCTACCACTGGGATAATTGACAAGCAGTTCGTCGATTCTTGTGAAAATTCATATGGTCGGAAAGTACCCTATTAGCCAATTGAAAGGTTGATAATACACTGTTACCGTCTTGTGGAGGGTATAATTTCATTTTTTCCCTTATAGAAAATAACCCCACTATGGAAAAAAAAAACAAGATTGTCAACAAATATGGCCCGTCGGCCTGCTTGTCTTTCGTGAAAGATACTATTCTGCAATACAGGGACGACACCATCGATCTCTGTGTACGGTTTTAACTGACAATCTTCCGGTGTTACGCCGAAAATCTCTTTTTTAAACACGCTTATTGAATGTGTTAATAGGCGACGTCAGATATAAAGTATCACTAAGATTGATTTGCAACGAATAATTTGATTGGATATCAACAAGTTGAATATAGAAATGATTACATAATTGTGATTAAAACGTGTGTAAATGGTCTCACAGAAAAACTGAGATCTCCAATAAAAATGCTTCATTAATAGTTCATGAGAACGAGGAAAAGCCAGAGAAATACGTCAGGGCTAATTACAGAATGAAGGGACACTGGGTCAACGGGAATGGGTTTATTCAAACTTCAGTTCACGAGTACGATGTCGGCCAGAGGAACGTTTTGATTCTTCATGCACATTTACAATGGGAGCATACTACTAACAATACTTCGATGGCAACATTTATGTATAGGTCTAAATCAACAAGGGTCTCCTTCAGAAAAAAACAAAACAAAAAACAAAACTCATCGATTCCATTAAAAACATACGGTCTTGCATAAGGTCAATCATTAACTTATTTGTGAGTGCAAGATTTCCAAATTAATGTTACCTTAAAAAATAATAAAGAAACACTTTATTGCTTCAAGATTATTGTTTAACAATTAGCAAAACAAGCACCTAATTCGTACTGAAATTTGTTAAGTTATTTCATTGCCGACGATTGAGTATAACATTACGAGCATTTCATTTTATATCTTTATAGCAAGTTTGACTGTTAACAGAGTTGATAATATGAACAATGGTATTGGCTTTACGAGACAGGTGAAACAAAATGTCTGCGGTATGTCGTACCGAGGAAGGAGGTTTTAGAAGTAAAAGAAGTACAGTTTATGTTGACTTTCAAACTATCGCAGAAGGTTAATAAAAGCGCGAGGATTCTGTGAAAACATTCACAAGCATGCGTTTCACAGCTTATTTTCATTTAGCAAATAAAGCATGTCGGAACAAGTGAGGTCGGTATTAGCACACGAAGTTTAATTAGCCACATTTATAATAAGCGAATAGTCTTAGCAGGAATAGGCTTACTTTTGATTTATTTCAACACTTATTCTTAAATGGGAGTTGATCTGATAGCCGTAACATAATATATATGTACTTCTTATTTTTTGACAATTCATATTCAAGAGAGGACGTTATCTATATGGTCAATATGACATAGTCATTTGACAGAAATAGATCGTACATTATACGTTGCTTGTTATCATGCAACTAAAAGTATTCAAATAAAACTAGAAACTGACCCTATCTCAGTAGTAGTTGTTTTGGATGACGTAAACGTCGATCAGACTACACAGAGTATCATCATTTTTTTGGATCTGCCTATGGCGCTACTTCATCCAAGCTCTGACCAAAAATACCTTTCATTTGAATAAGCACAGTATTTTTGCAGTAAAAAATTAGAAGCAAATTGTTAGGTGGCAAAAAGATTTGAAAGCGACAAGGAAAAAAGTGCATAGCTATCAGGTTATTTGTTTTGAATTGTTTGTCCTTATTGGACATAGTTTATTATTGATTTGCATGACCAAATACGCTATCCTAGAGTTTTCGATTTGTTTTCGTATCAGAAATCTATGGGAATTTTTGATATACGGCAGAAACAACTGCGATGTAAACATCACCATTTGACAGTTTCAATTTCCATTCTGACAGAGATGGATCTCTCATCTTGTCCCTATGTTATGCTTCCGTGATATCAACGGGTGTGTGTGTATATATGTACATATTTCAGGAGTGTTGATATTTTGGTAACTTCCCGTCGTATTCAAGGAACAGTGTTACCTTTAGATACATTGTGAGTCCTTGCAATTAGTTCCATTTTGTAAAGTAATCTCCCAAAAGTTCCTACCTTCAGAAAACTTCAAGTCATAGTTATGTACAAATAAATAAGAGATCTGAACATTTACACATAAAATGAAAATAAAATTTCATTTTCAGCATGCAAATATATGGCGATTATTATGCCTTTACCGATGCGTAAAGCTGTAGTTCGTAAAAGTTCTAGTCAATGACGTTTTTTTTTTTAACTAGAACAAACCCTACCATGTCGCATTATCTGTTTGTTTACATCGATGACCTTCACGATTAGTTGACTTCGTCGGAAATCCCTGCAGTGATGTATTAGTGATGTAAATACCACGTGATCAATCCTTAGTTTATCGACATTGTTGACGGGTACGGCGACACAAGCTGATAAGCTTTTATTCATTTATTATCAATACAGGAAGTGTTAAAACTCATATCAAAATAAGAAAACACGTTCGAAATGAGCAATCTTATTCTCCGACTCATATCGAAATAAGAAAACAGGTTCGAAATGAGCAATCTTATTCTCCGATAAGATGCAGTGTTATCATGTGACGTTCTCGAAGACCTTGTTTCGAATATACACGACCGATAACGAAGGTTGTCTCAATCAATAGCGTCCCTGAAATCGACGGGCTTCTCCAATCTTATATTTGTGTGTTGTGGTGGTTTATCCGATATATTTTCAAGTTATAAACGGTGAGAACTACCTATTTCTTAACTTTACTGTGTAGGATGACGTCATTTTCTATAGTAGCTGTTCCATGTCTTTGCCCTCCGATATTTCATCACTTGACGTAAAAAAAGTGTTATTTTCTGCTCCTTGACAAAGCAGGAAGGAAAATCCTTACCAGAGCCAGTAAGCATATGTAAATCAAGTGTCTTTTCAAATTCAAGGCAAGTTAAAAATTGACCGGTGTTATATTGAAAATGAGATTTGGATTGGGTGCCGTAGTATTCAATGCATTTGAAGCAAATGTCAATCTAGTGCTTGACATTGAATTCATTCATTTTTGTCATTTGAAAAGAAATAAATATTATAGTCGATCGGTGCAGTTTTTATGTTGTGTTTTCAAATGTGCGCGAGATTCTATTTGATTTTTTATTATTTTCATATTTACCGTCAGTGAACATTTGAACAGTGGGAGGGGGGGGGGGGGCATGGTTCATACAATGGAATATAATACGCAACCAAGTTTTTTACTTTAATTATGAATTTGCTTTTCCTTGATTACGAGTTGGTCATGCTATAATCGAAATAATCTCCTTTCTATCGTGTTTTATCGTTCAATAAAAACATTGAGTTATGAGGCCAATTGAATAAACTATTCAGGCTATCGCCTTCGTGGATTATTTATAGTGCCTCATAACTCTTAAAAATTAGTTTTTTGACCGATAAACCACGATGGAAAAAAGTTTTTTTCTTAAGGTGGTAGACTCCTAATGAAAACAGCCATTTTAACAAGATTTTTTTCCTACAAGATTTGCTATGATATAAAATAATCATTATCATACTATTTTAACGGGGCATTTTGTTTCCCTCATTATGCAATTTTTAAATCTAAATTATCATATCAGTATAAATCCTTATCAACAAACAAAAAATTTCAATATACAAAAAATAAGTTAGATACTACTCGACGACGGTTAGAATATCAAAACAACATATTCATGAAGTAAAACAACACATATCTACAACAGAAAAGCGTTTATCATTTAACTACTCCGATGACCGAACGCCTTTTTGATTTGACTTGTTTCCTGAAAATGCCTTTTGAAGTCTTACTGAATTATCATAATTTCATGCTTCACTGCTCACCAGACACATTCACTAGGCGGTCCATAAGTGTTAGATTCGCATATAACTAGAATTTCCAGAATCGGTTCGGTAAAGCTCTATCTTGCCGCAGTAACACCATCAATATATTTTTAATTGTAAGCTTGAACCTATTGTTTAGGAACTTTGATCAGAGCAGTCTTCGCATACAACATTTGGGTCGTTTGTGTCTGTGTGTGTTTTAGCACTGAAACACCTAATAATATATTCACATTTATGCAACGGTGCCCCTATATATGCCAGATTTCTTAACATCTTTTCGACGACAATAACTCAAGATACTCTGTCCCAGCTTGTACATTGTCCCCCAGAGAGTTGAAAGACCTGACAGAAAGTTTTACGTCTGAGTTCTTATGAGAGTGGGCAGGAAAATCTCACGATTTTTTATAATAGAACCGTATCAAATTCGGAACTCAGTGTTACGATCCAAGCGTAACGAGAAAGAAAACCAGCAACAAGCCTTTAACAATCAACAGTATTTATTAATGAACAAAGACAAGAGAACACAATAGGAGTTTAGTTAGAGTGATATTTTGACAATTCTTAGTCTTAGAACACGGAATAGAATAAGTCCCTCAAAATCAAGAATAATATTTAGTCTACAAAAAAAAAAAAAAAATGAAATCTCTGGTTCCTAAACCCTAAAATTAACAATAGTTTACCTTGCAAGTAGATATAAGTGACCTGTAAACAAAATTCAAACTTGCAGATGCATATCCCACGTTAAATCCATTACTTTTTACTAATTCTGAATCCAGAAAGCCACAAGTCTAGCTTCAAAGTCCAATTTCACCAAGTAAGTCACTCTTATTTATATTGGAAAATTCTAGATTACTCTTTTCTAGAAGGATGACATCATTGATTAGTAAATAGCCCGATTTTAAAAATAACCACAATTGAAAAACCAATGCATGTTCTTCACGATTCTAGAATATTCTGAAAACAGGTCACTGAGTATCATATCTACATAACATCAGGTAGGAAAAGAGCATGTTGGCGATTGTTTTGCGTTAGAGTTGTTAAAATAAAACATCATATATTTCGAAGCTACAGATGTCTAATTCATGTTTTTCTTAAATTTCCTTTGTACAAAATGTAAACTCTGTGTTGTCTTACCGAAGAATACTTCCCATCAAGAAGGCCATTGACCTTAAAACCTTAGTTAAGTTATAGGGGGTTGATTAGGTTGAAAGGCATCCTCGGAACCCAGGTTTGAAGCATTACGTCACTCGCCATAAATCATACCTGTGAAAATTGACTAGCAAATCGTCGTTTTTCATGGATATTCATATGTTCCCCAAATAGCCAAAAACTCATTAACACAATGATATTCTCTTGCAGAGAGGATAGTTTCATTCCTTCCGTTACTAAAGATAACCCTGGAAAAAACTGTAGTTATCAACAAATATGGCGGCCATCCGCTTGCATATTTCCTGTGAGGTATGTGTAGATGCCATACAGGGACGTTACTAATCAAATGTAATTAACAATGCGGAATCTGTCTCTGAACGGATTGAAACATTGTTAACAAAGGACACAAATGTTGGTTACCAGCATTTTCTCTTTTTCCCGCAATGTTTTAACAAGGCTTTTTGTCTATAGTTGTTAAAACCCGTGATTATGTGGTAAAGATTTGAACATAAAGTCTTCAGAAGCACTGAGATGAATGGCCTGAGAACTTTTAGCTTGACCTGTTTTAGAATGGTTTATGCATACGTCTGCAGCTATCAACAGACGTTTTTAATGGAAACTTAGTATGTTGTCAGTTTTACGTAAAATGTAAACTTACTGATTAGCAAATTAATTTAGTCTCCCTAAAAAGCTTCTACAACTGTCTTTAAGCGTCTACAACAAAAATAAGCCAATTTTGCTCTTTATTATAGATCTTCTACAACATTAAGTCATTTCACAATCATTTTGATGCCAAAAGTACAAAAATAACCCATCTAAAAGGTATAAAGAATGTCCAAAATTGTAGATACCTAAGCATTATGTACAGCATGCATGAGCGTCTTCAGGCCAAGATGCGTTTACTACTATGACTAGATAAAACATTTCTCTTTTCATTTTCATTTGAAAATGGAATGGTTACTCCACTTTAATCAATTACTAAAACCTGTGCAATGAGGGTTCATTTGTAACTTTCGTATAGTTGCAAATACATGTATTTACAGTTGAATTGTAGGTTATTAAAATGTGCATGTGAAAACTTAAACTCTATGAGAAATTCACCCTCTCTTCTTTAATGAATATAGAAAAAAACAACAACAATAAAAAAAAAAACAGATGCATAGCAGTGAACATTTCTTCAACCATTCAAATTCATCTCATAAGCGAATGGATACCATCTTATCACATTTCATGACGTGAAATGAATTCAACCCTGAAGACGTGGTGTTTTGTTTTCTTACAGCTTAGTAAATCTTACGTACATCGGCAAATGCTTTGGTAGTGTAAGGAACCAAATGAAATGCCCTTAAAATCATCAAAATTTATGGCAGTCACAACAGAATTCGAATTAAATCAATCAATCATATTGTTTAATGTTTATATTGTTTTTAAAATCTACTAGACGCTTGTAGACACTTGTAGACGCTCTTTTGGGAGACCCAATTAAATAGCATCGACACTAAACTTAATCCTTTTATTGCTGACTGAGTAAACAGTAAAATGTTAAGAATAGGGAAACCAAAGAAAACGAAGGTTTTTGGGACGGAATGTCTCGCAAAATATCCTACTCTATAAATCCAAAATCTGTGTTCACTTTGTGTGTGCATGTGTGTGTGTGTTTCATTGTCATTTTCCAGAAACAAGTATACCATGCCCTGGCAAAAAGGGTTCAGTGCATCTCAGTAACGCATCATATAAGTCAGTATGCATCATTATGGAATCCTTAAATCTATTTTGTTGAGACACCGACTAAATCACAAGGTACGGTCCTTTGAGATATTTAACCCTTTACTCCACAGATACTCGTTTCTACGCATTGCTTGTAGGAGCCTATGGAAAACATTGTGGCAAAAGGTGAAATTGCTCGTGACGAGCAATTTCACCTTTAGTCACAATATTTTCTGTGCTATCAAAAGGTGTCCTAAACACATGAAAAATGGCTTCATCCTTGCTGTTATTTAGAGTCAATTAGAGATACCATAGAAATGACTTATGGGGTAAAGGGTAAACACCTAAATACTGCAAACTCCGAGGAGTTCGCATGCTAACATGTGTCGATACCTATTGCATATGCATTAAGCGCCCTTTTTCACAGAACATAATTCATTTGATATAGTCATTTGGTGTTTAAAAATAGGTAAGATGAAGAGCACCTGTAAAAGTCATTGGTACAGCGCGTGTTGCAATTGTAATTAACAGTTTCGCGCTGCTGCATACATTCTTAGACGTGTAATGAAACTATGTACGTGTTTCACCCGAGGCAAACAAAACAGATACAAGAAAAACATGTAAAAAATATTCAGGAAACGAAAACACGATCTTTGAACTCGGTCCATTTGAATATGTTAACCTTATGCAATGAAAGTCAAAGAATAGAAATTTTGTGAGCCAATGACTAGTTACTCTAATTGCTGTTTTTTGTCGTTCATTCTATATTATTATCATTAATGTTTCTGTCAAATTTAGAAGAATACAGAATGATGAATTCATATTCATCAGCAATAATGTAAAGAATCAGAGGGAGTAGGGATAAAAAGGGGGAGAAATGATTTGCCACTACAAACATAAACGTTATGAAGGTTTACTAAATGCAATGTGTGCTCCCAGTCAGGAAAAGAAAAACACCACATTTTATGTACATCTTTTTTTTTCGTAATATCAGGTCGGACAGAACGTACAGTTTGACTCTGGTTTTTACACCATTGGCAAAAGCAACTTTAGCCAAGTCTAGCATGCTACCTTTAAAACAATGTTTCTGTCAAAGTATTATGAATTCGTGAAACGAACTTGTTAGTCTAGTATAATTTACTCAAATGTAATGCTAAGAGAGCTTTTGCTCTCCATTAAGAGAGAATACCAGAATTTAGTAGGAAATGTAACAAAATCATTTTCGTCAAAGTGATTTATTCACTGTTCTAGAAATAGGTGGTTGGAGAAAACGTCACTTTCTTTGATTCTGAATATAAATTATCAATAAACCAAATTTTCTTGATTTAAAAAAAAAAGGGTTCTTATTTTGCCAAGTTCCATCTCTTCGATGTAGCCAGTGTGGCGGCTCTTTACTTCGATTTCCAATTAAAACCAAGTTAACCCTTACATCGCCAACGGCACCTTTATTTTCTCTAATGGACAGCCAAGACCGAGATACCACTGCACAAAACATCCAGTCATATATTAAGGTGCAATGCCCTATATTTTTACAATTATTTTGATAAAAAAAATACCTTGTAACTACCTATCTTGGTAATATTTACTGACAAAATGTGCCCGTTTCACCAGGCGCCTCAACGTGTTATATCTTACAAGCAATATTAGATGTAGTCACAAATCATTCCGCTGTTATCTAAAATCGTGCTAGATTTGCTAAAGATTATCGTCCTAGATTTCTAAAACCATTTCAAGCATAACTGATTCGATACCTTTTAAATAATGAAGACTGATCTGTAGAGGAGATTTTCAATACTTTGGAACTATATAAATTTATCTTTATAAGAATACTATGTCACAAGTATATTTTCTTTCTTAAACGAGTCTTGTAAGGTTGAACCTGTAATATTTGCTGATGCATCTCTAGGATGCATTATACCATCCAAGCCAACTCACGATTATGTATCCATAGAAAAGATTTTGTAAAACAGTTGACGGTGTATGATCAGGTGAAATGGTCTTTTGACATGTAGAAAAAATGCCAAAAGCAAAACGTTTAGACCAAGCTCAGCCTGCGTAAATTTTTTAAGCTGACACTTGTCGAAACTTTTTGCAAATGTATTATGTCTCCTTTTCACAGCACGACCCATTTAAATTTCGTCTGCTATAAATCCGACGGAAGATACTACGCTGATTTTATATTTTTATGGTCATTATATATCCCATTCTATATTTCACTCATAATACGGCTGGTAAAGCCAGCATTATAAATACTTCTGGTTGACTTGACCTTTGTTTTGTTTTGTAATTTAGACGTTATAAAACAAAAATATCACTGCCGCCATTCACGATGAAAAATGACCAATATCTTTTCACTGACCCTACATATAGATAAATCTCGGACGAAATAATTCATATTCGTCTTGATGACCCATACATCAACTCGCTACTGCATGCTATTAAAGGTGCTCCAACCGGACAATAAGCTATATACCTTTAATTCCCGATCATGTCCACTGCTATATAGATTCCAAATAAGAAACCTGTTATCAGAGAAGAAAGAAAACTCTTAGCTATTGCTATTTTGTGGTAAGTATTTCAAAGAATCCCGAACCTTAAAAACAGTGTTGTTTCTCTCGAGCATGTTTACAACACCGGCTTCCTTCTAACACATAGCAACGTGTGATTGTAACAATACCAAGAGCAAGCAAACTGTTACAAAAAAGGTCGACTTATAACTCATGCGTATTACTTTCCATTCCTATACCAGTATATATTTTGATATGTTTTGTGTCTGCCTTATTTGTTAGAAACGTTGTTATCAAAAACGAGAAACGAAAATCAGACAAGAAGATGAAACAATGTCATAACTATTCTATTGTTTATGGGCTATCAAAATAGGGAAAACTCAATATTTTCTCTCCGACGTTTCCAATAAATTAGACCTCATGTCAAGGGGATGTTCGGACGGAGACGCTACGTTCCCAGCCGTAAGCGACTGCATGGCTACTTTGTTGTATCAATCTGTCACGGGAAAGTGATTACCAGTGGGTGTAGAAAATTGATCCGAGTGATCTCACGATCTTTCGAATTCTCTCTACATACTAGAACAATTAAATATACTTGTTTTTCGAAAAATTGGAAGAGGTTAGAGGGCGTTTCAAAGCAAACATGAGAAGAATGTATTTCTAGGTATAGTTTTCCTCTCAGCTAATCTGTTTGTGTAAAAGATGAAACACATTACTGAATCAAACACGTGGTCTTATACAGATAGATGTTGTATGCATTCAAACCATTGGCAAACAATTATTTTTTCATCAACCTCTTAGGAAAAAAGTCTTCTGACAACTTTTTGGTAAATCGTGAACAACAGCATTTTCTCCTATTCCCAAAATGTTTTCTACCTTTGTTACGACGGATTCCTTTTTTTCTGTAACTTCTATTTTTCGTCTAAATAGAAGTGCAAGTCTACCATATTGTCGTGTGGTAAAGAGTTGAATGATGCTTCCAGCATTTTTAAGGGAACTAAATCTTGCAGTAGCATGAATGTGAACTGTGAATTGTAGTATTTAAGAGAGATGTAGATTAAAAAGAAAAGTCAAAGAATACACACGATTAAGAAGCTTCATGATAAAATACACGTGTTAAATAGCCAGGGCATGCTTTCGAAAAGAGTGTGTTTATAGTAAATTTTTTCAACGATATCAGCAGTATCGATAGCTTTTGTTGCAGGCGTAGATCAGTATTAGAGAGCACGAAGTTCTCGATACGATCTTAAATCTAGTTTGTTTTCTTCTTGATTCTAAATTGCAATTAAAATTCTTGTAGGTCTATTCAAATAGCAAGTTTGTCAGATAATCTGTTGTCTTTTTTTACTGCGTGACTGTCGAAATAGTTAACCAAAAATCGTTCATGAATAGGATGTTACTTCTCAACCAACTTATTATCCAGAAGTAAGTCAACATGGCAATAAAAGTGGCCAGAAAAAATAATGAATGGACGAGACAGCTAATCAAATGTTTGCAATGAGATCTACGAAATCTACGATTAAACATAGCAAACACATTTCCTTAGAGTAATTGGTTATGGACCCTCAAAATTTCCAGTACAACGGATAGTTATCTCTATATAACTGATTACTTTTTTGAAGGGGGTCAGTCCACGGTTATGATCTAGATGAAGATACTATGGAATGGACTGAAAACAAAATTACCCATACGTTGTTTTTCAAGGCTGTCAAAGGCCCTTTCTCTGTTCTTGTCTTTGTGTCAATTCTTTGTTTTTTTCTTTAACACCTTGCACGGCTCTATTAATACTCAATTATTTTGTGTGACCATGCACCACGACTAATCTATGACTGATATTTTATCTTTCCTGTTCTGTCATCTTTGTAGAGAGAGATTTGGCTGCTATGCCTTGTTTGAATTATAATCAAGTGGCTAGACGACATAGCTATCGAGGGAAATGATTTTCACTACATTCTTCCGTTCTCTCTTACCCAAAGAGCCCTTGTCCCTCATGCACAATCCTAACTCTGATAAGTTAGCATTTGATCTCCCTTGTTCTACCATTATATGGACTGCAACGTGCGAAAAGGGGCAATCGGACATTGGCGTAAAGTGTCGTCTTGAATCAGCCTGTGCAGTCTGTGCAGGCTAATCCGACGCGACACGTTCCGTTTTCATGTTTGCGCAAGTCTACTATGGCACAAAATCTAATGTAGTCGTAAAGTGCAGTCTCGAATTAACCTACGCGGACTGCACAGGCTGATCCTAGACAACACTTCACGCAAATGTCCGATTGTCCCTTTTCGCGTGATGCAGGCCAAATTATCAAAAAGGTTTACATTAAAAAACTAACTGCTAGAAATCAAAACCTGTTGCTGGGGATGCTTTCTTTTTAACACACTATCATTTGCATACACAGTGGTAGAATCTGGTGCGTAAATCATGTGATATCTGGAACTTTTTTTATAGAGCTTAACTCATTACCAAATGACAATATTTTAGGCTTGTCCAAATCAAAAGCATTTGCAGACGACAAAATAAAAGTGACTGAAAATTTGAAACTTGTTTCAGTAAAGGTAGAAAACACTGTGGGAAACGGAGAAAATGCTGGTTACCAGCATTTTCTTCTTTTCCCACTATGTTTTCTGAAGGCTTCTTTCTCAGGGTCGTCAAAAGTAGGGATTGTGTGGTAATGGGTTAATTGTTCAACGACTTGTCAGTTAATTGATTTCCTTGAAAGGTGAGCGGCACCCAGACTGCACAAAGATGCATTTTTAATTTACTTGTGAAAATAGTGCTTAACTGCCTATAACCCATTACATAAATAAGACAAACCCAGATACAAAGCTAAGGTACGCGTTTCTCTTTTTTTTAACTACAGGCACATGGTGTCTGATTGAAAAAACTTTTGGTCTTTCTAAAAACTCTACTAGTCGTAAAAGTACACAGATAAAAGAGAGACAAAGCTCCCTCCACCTGATTAACTCTAAGAATGTAATAAACAAGACACACGATTACTTATCCATCATCAAATTCAAGAGAAATTAATGTGGTAAAAAAATACTATGCATACAATGGAAATTCACAGACCATGCTCCTAAAATGTCAAAAGCTATCGGTAAATTGTCGTTCTAAGCACGTTAAGTGATGTAAATGTGTTATCGTTGCAAAACAATCGCTGCCATTGTCAATTTTATATCAAAGCATTTCTCAAAGGTACGGAAATCCACTTACTGTTATTAAAAAAGCCACAAGATATATTCCAATGTAATTTACGGGCGCCCCTAAACGCCTCCGTGATAGAAACCTCAAATTATTTAGTTGCAAAACATGTTTTCTAAATGTCTATCTATCGTAAAACAATGAACGGATTCTAGTATACTGTAGGACTACCATATCGATTTCAAACGGTTATGCCGAGTATCAATTAATGGCACATTAACAAAGGACTCATGTCAGACTGCACCGCCGTACACACTGATCGCTATCTTCTATGATCGTAGAAAATATCACCGGCTGCGATAAGCAAAGTGGCTTTTAAGTAATTTCTTTCACTTAAAGTTACTAAGTGGTGCAGTCAGTTGAAAGATAATTTAACGAAATCGGTGCAGTTGACATGTAAATTTTTACTTCCAAGGTTAAACAACACGTTAAGAACTGTAAAATGACCCATTTTAGAAAGTATCTAAGCGCACCCCTAATAAAGCCTTTAAAGCTCATTTTGTTTATTACGGAATGCTAAAATTTTAATTGGTCAATCATCTACCACAGCTGCATCGCCGGTATATGAAGGAAATCCCCATCGATACCGTCAATATAAAGAGCACATTGGAGACGTGCCCTATATCATATATAATTAGACAATTTATGTAACGCTATCGAAGAAAATATGACCCCCGTCCCCTTTCAGCGATGATATTTTAAGGAACACGGAAATAACAATAAACCAAGTTACTAGTGCAGAAGGGTTCGGAGATATCTTCCTGTCTACCCAGACCTTCAGAGGTTCCAAACGGGAATTGCAACGAAACATTAGCGCTGATGTCAACAATGTTAAAAAGCTTCTAAATTTTCCTGACCAAAATGTACTGACGTCACAAAATTCGTTATGAAGCAGCAAATAGTTATCTCGGGTGAATTTATTCTAAAAAATGCCTTTAAGTTTTTACCAATGAACGGTAAATATGAATTTGAAAATATGTAAAATGGAATATGAAAATAGTGATACTGGATTACATAAAACGATAAATCATAACAGACGATTTTTATTTTTATGATTTCATCAACACATCAACAACGTTTTTTTAACCACAATAAATCTGTAAATATAAACTGTGTAAGACAAGTACAAATGCTTGATCGCAAGAGCCATTTAGAACTTCGTAAGGTCACGGTACACATGAAAAATCATTTGTGGACCTATCTTCACCGGGAACTAGGTTTATTTTTCCGTTTTCGGTTAAAGATATAAAGGGGACGGGGGTCATCTATTTTTCGTTGCGAACATTGTCTTTGTATGCTCGCACACTGTAGAGACAGTCGCTTATATGCTGTTTATAGTAACGGTGTACAATAATGACGATTTCGTTATCCCGTCATAGATCAATGAAGTTTCGGTGGCCTGTGGTTTCCCAAAAGTGAAATCAAAAGTTTAGGCGATTAATCATGTTCAACCCTTTACAGAAAATCTCGCTCTTCAATGACCCTTTCGTTAAGCCTTTGGAGACACTGGAAAAGGAGAAAATGCTAATTAACAGCCTCTTATCTTCAATGTATGTATACTGCCGTACAGATCTCATCATTTGAGTCATACTGAATTCGTCGTCTAAATATGTTTTCAATATGAACACGTATTTTTTAAAAAAAAAAATTGGTCGTCTAGTAAGAGATGTTGAAAAACTTCCTTCAACCAAAACAAACACTTAAAATCGGCCTAAAACAAGCATGATTCAGTTTCCTATTCCAGGGCCTTTATAGGGTTCAATAAACTGCTTTTGGTGTTAATCGAAATCTGCACAGAACACACATATTCAATATTTCGATAGACATTGCAACAGTTACCGACACAACTTTAAAACTGAGATGACAGGATTTTGTCTAAAGATTTACATTACTTTATTTACTTCAAGGTTAAAGATGCACTCCTAGAGCCAGAAAGTAAAAGAAACACTGTTAACAACTTTACAATAAGTAAAATTTAGATAGTCGTGTACACGTAAATAAAAAAAATCGTTATGAGGTTGTGGGATAAGGAGACGCCAGGGATATGCCTTTCCTTTAAAGCAGAAACTTTTGTTATGTATCTGGCTGGACGCATTAGAATGGAATGTATTTTCTATCTGCCGTAATCTGTGCAACATTCGGGGCTACAGTATTGGCACGAAGATAAAATAATGATTATAATTTTATAAGATAAGGATAGAATTGGTTACGAAACTGGATGAAAACGAGTAAAGATGCATCTTTAACCCTTTACCCCATTAGGCATTTCTATTGTATCTCTAACTGACCCTAAGTAACAGCAAGGATGAAGTCGTTTCTTATGTGTATGTGAGAACTTTTAAAAGCATAGAAAACATTGTGACAAAAGGTGAAATTGCTCGTGACGAGCCATTTCACCTTTTGCCACAATGTTTTCCAAAGGCTCCTACAAGCAATGTGTAGAAATGAGTATATATGGAGTAAAGGGTTAAGCATATTCTTCGAAGCTGTATAAAAATCAAACAAGCTGAGGTTAACAAACTATATCAGAAGTTTGAACTGGAATTCCAAGATGCTCTTAGATCGCTCAACTGACTTTTTTAGGACAATAGCCCATTTTTGAAGTATTGAAATTTTGGAAGCAAAATTATTATTTTATCAAGTAATTAAATATCTTAGTCGAAAAAGGGGCATAATTTCGACAAAATGATTTTAGAGTTATCTGTTCTTGTTGTATGGGTTCTTTTACTAGTGAACAATTATTCCAAGTGTCAATTACATGTATTGCGTGGAAGCCGAGAAATAGCAAAATGTCAAAGTACGACAAACAGGTCTATGGCAATACCTTAATGTTGTCTAAAAGAAAGAACAGCCCAGCTAAAAAGGGGCATAATATAAGGTTCATATCTATGAAATTATTTCAAAATTCGAACAATTTCTTTAAGTGCATACAGTGCAAAGAGCACCCACTTCTCTCCCCCCCCCCCCCCTCCACACACACAGCCATGTTTTTCAACGAACTAAAATTTCGCTGACAGTTTCTGACAAGGCTCCCCATAGGAACATTTCGGTAAAATTATTTCAAAATCTTACTTGCTGTTTCAGAGAAGAGTTTTAAAGAATTTCTTAGAAAATTCCATTTGGTTGCCATGGCAATCAGAATTTTTAATGGAATCAAATTTGTCAACAATTCTCAAAGAGGACCTCCGGAGGAACATACTAGCCCAGTTTAGTTGAAATTAGCTCAGCGGTTTTAGAGGAGAACAGGTATAAAGAATTGTTGACACCGCTGGACGCAAAGAGCCCCCCCACACACACATACACCACCACCACCACCACCACCACCACCACGGCCATAAAAAAAATCACGAATAATTCACGAAAAAGCTCACCCAAAGAACACAGAGCTGTGTCGTGCTCAGGTGAGCTAAAAAATGGAACAGTCGAAACAATTTGATCGCGTTAGTATGCTTAAAGGGCACATTTTGTGATTTGCAAATACTGAAAGTCCTTTATGCATTATTTTTTGTTTTCCATTTGACCATATATTTCATTTGCACGAATTTCACAAAGCAGGATTCAATTTGGTAATTGGCTATCTTTCCAGTTGAAAGCATGAGACAACTATCTTATTGCCCATAAACCCGTAATGTGCCTATCACTACTCTAGTGGTAATTGTTGTTAGTGTGTGTCCGGATCAGTCTGAAATTTAAGCCACATCATTCGTTAATTTGTAATACATTCTGATAAAATGAGTTTTGCAATTGTGCAAATGATCTATTTTTCCGCTTAGCTGCATGCACACGTTTTTGAACACCATCGTTAATGAAATCGAATGAATAAATTGTAATTTGCTACTAGTCAAAATGTGCACATGTCCATCCAGCGAGACCCTGTATGCATTTTTGCTCGCATATTGACTAATACACAAACGCTGATACCTCCAGTAGAACCCCTAAGGAATTATTCATATCATGTCAAACTAATATGACAAAGGGTGGTCCTTTTCTTTTGCTATGCGGTAATTTGATATTTTTCTAAACTGCATTCGAATATCGGTACTTTATGTGAGCTTAAATAATTAACACCATTAAAGTATTCGCAAGGAGTGTACAACAGCATCAGACCGTGGGTTCGTTTGGACTAATCTTGATCTACGCTGCTCTCGAAATACATTTGTAGTAGTGTATGGCAGGATATGTCTTTAATTTGTTGGGATTAATTTCCAAAGCCAGACAGTCTGCTGGAATCATAACTCTGTTCATGAACTCTTGTTCCCGACTGATAAAAACGGACATTTATATTTCTGTGTCTTGTTTTCCACGATTTTATGTCTCACTTCTACTATTAGATTGGATTTAATCGTCATCGTTTATAAAATATTGCTTCTCTGTCCGTGGTACTGAATTAAGTCCCTCCTGAAAAAAAATACAGCAGACGTTGTTTAAAGTGAAAATGCATTAGTGGTAAAAAGCTATATGTCCTTAGCCACAATGTTTTCCGAGTTGATCCTGTGCAAGACGCATTAGGAGATGATGTATTAAGAGTGTTAAATCACTCTGATATTACAATCGGAGAAGTCACAAATGCAAACAACCATATAAAGACTTAATATTGCGCCCTGTTATTAAAAAATTAATGCACCATGTCTACAGCTCAATGTATGGAACTTTAACAGTTTCTTTATCGTTTCAAGAATAGAAAAAAATAGCGTGTAACAATGAAAATAACTAAGCCAAGAGTATGTGATTGTATCTACCCAAAAGTTTATTTCAAAAAATATGTAACGGTTCTCTTTTGTAGATCTAAAAGCATAACAAGGTGAAATCAAATTAGTAGACTGTGCTGTTGTTCGTTTTAGATAATGAATCTATGAGTGTAAAGATACTTGAGCGTGCTATACTTAGCTCGTTTATATATTTCTTTCGGATTTACTTAAAGCAAGACCAAATTAGAATAAAATGACGGCGGCGAACGGGGAACTATGTCTGACTAAAATTGCTGTAATAAGACAAAACGTGCGTAAATCTGGATCCTGTCTATCTGCAGATTCTCTAATGGCCTAATATACAATAAACACAAAGATGAATGGTATTTTTAAACAGATGCCCAAAGTCCCCAAATCGTTGTATATGCTAACCAAGTTTAGCATCCATAAGTATAAATGAGCAATACACAGATAGGTTTTATGTCAAATTCTAAATCTGGTCAACGAACATGGAAGAACTTTGTCACCTATTCATTTATTTTCTTTTTTCTTTTCGTGCATCAGGAAATAATTTGACGAGATCTGTGGACGTTTCCATTCTCTTCGGAGATACCATGTCTTCTGAAAAATTGAAGTTTTACTCCCATATAATATTCAGGACTATTAATTCTAACTTGATTATAAATAAATTCGACGCAAAGACTAATATTACGTTTGTGATTGTTTGTTGATAAGTGAATACGACAAAATATTGGAATGAAAGGCCAATAATTCAGTGATGAATGACACATTTGTCATTTTTCTTCTTAGTCATAATTGAAGGTTAAACGACAGCTTGAATGGCAATAAAAACACTTTAAGCACTTACTGTAGGCGTGACCTTTTCCATTAGGCTTAAATTGTGGTTTTGGAGACTGTTTTCGCGTAAAAATATTGTTTCTGTGTAACTAACTTCCTTTTTATCGCTGTGTAACCTTATCCGCTAGATATAATAGGGATTTTTTGCATCAGGTTTTATTTCATACAAGTCAGTTAGCTGTCTTTATTTGTATCTCGATTAAAAAGCATTTCACGTCAACAGCTTATTCTGCCTAGGTGTAATTATGTTAACCTTTTTCACAGGCTACCGATCACGTGTCTACTTCATAATACGTTAAAGATGCGAGAAATTGGTAAAAACTTTACGGAGGCATTTGAATTATTAAAATCCGATCATGGCAAAATCGCGATAATAAAAGTTGAGGGTGAAAGGGAACATATTGGTCGGCAATAAATCACGTGCATACTTGAACAAGTCGAAATAGCCTTTAGATATTAGACTGCCGTTATTGTTTCAGATGAAATATGTAAATGATAACACGGCAGATGTACTTCATATGCCCATACATTCGATGACTTTTTTTACAAAAAAATTTAGGCAGGTCAACCCTTTACCATACAATCCCTTGTTTCACTATCCTGCTGAGGATGGCTTTTTGAAAACATTGTGGAGAAACGAAGGATATTGTTGGTAACGAATACTTTCTAATTTTCTCATGATTTTATCTGTAAAAGACATATTCATGTTTGAGCCAAATTTGAATTATATTGCATTCAGTTTGAACACTTCTGCATTTCTGGCGTGTGGTAACATTCACTCAACATAATTAATTTCTACGTTTGTCCCATTTTGTGGCGAAACATGTCACCTTTGGCCTTCTACAACCGTGAAGAAGTATCAATGTCCCATGATTGTTAAACGAAATCGCTGTACTGCAATGTTTTACCATTCCTACGTGGATTTATCAAAATTTCCTTGTTTATGGTCTACGAATTAAGTGCGTAGACGAAGTCGAATGTCCCTGCTGAGTGGCCCAATTCACTTGACATTGGCGTCACTGAGAGCTGAAGTCAATGAAACCTTGGTAAAACGTGCAGTTTGGTGCATAAACTTGATGTTGTTACTGCAATATAGACATTCGACGTATTTTTTTTGACTGCTTCAATATAAGTAACAATGCATGTAAATGATTTGTTTGCAAAAGTGCTAACTGATCTGATCATTAGTTGCCTCACACGACTATAAGGTTGTGCTTTGAACGTTGCAGGGTATCGGTTTTGACACTACACACTTTGCTTAAATCATCCGATGAAGAGTTGGCTCGTTATGACCCCATGCATCTGTTTTAGAATGGCAATATATTATATGCCACCATTTTCTTTTTTTTTAGTTATGAAGTAATCCATTCCTTCCACTCAAATGACAACCATGAAGGGAAACTGGCGCAGGCTATTCAGTATGTTTGTTTTATGGGCGGCTCGTATCGATCAACGCCGTTATTTTTAATGTTGTGTTGAAAGTGTACTTACGTGTACGAGACTCCCGAAAGGGTAACTGCCTGTACGATGATTTTGCCACTGTACAGGAATATTATGGTAGGGACATATTACCCAATCAGATTGCGAGAAAATTATTTCCAGCTTAATAATACTATCTTAACAAATGAAAAACAAAATGAATATTTGAATAACCACAAAGTTAACCGAAAGTTCGATATTTTAAGCTAGTTCTATTCAACAAAGTTTGCGGTAAATACCACAACTTCTTTTTTTTGTAAGAAGCAAAGGAATAATGTGCAGAATAGAGTGCAAAAATATGCAAGTCTCATTGGCATGACAACAAATAGATTGTGGCACGAGTGATTTATATCAAACGACTTCGATGCAGTTCAAGTACAACTGTATGTTGATTACACCAAAAGACAACTAAAAACACACCTAGCGAAACATTCTTTGGCCTTTGTTGTTGTACAAATTCCCCTGGTTCCTTCACAGAATGAATAATGAACAATAAACAGTACTAATTATTCACACAGATGACAAGAATACAAAATATTCCCACAAAAGACTCCCAAGAAGCAAGTATATCTGCCAAACTCATTGGCTCTCGTTCTGTGATAAGTAAACGTGAAAGTCTATTCATTTAACATTTAACAAAATAAAGTGAAGTTATCCGAAATCATTGTTTGAAGCAGAATACATGTTCTACAATCTTCGAAGAAGGAAAGAAAGAAAGAAGAAGTGAGTACAAACATGGGTAGTTGGTACTGAATTGAAATGAAGACTTAACAAAATACTATATATAATTTTCGTGGGAGAGTTTTTGTCCGTCTTACAGAAGACCAGTTAAAAGTATTGTACTGAAGGAGATATCTAATTCTGGTAATGCTAATACATAACGCATGATAGGTTCTAATCACACTTGAAAGCATTTTCTCCGCAAATAATCATAGTTTATTACAGACATATTATTATAACACTTTTATCATAATCTGTTTTTGGTTCTTGGATAATCAAGTTTGGTGTCGACTTAATTCCAGTCATTCTGACGCTAGCAATCCAGAGAACATACAAAATTAAGTAAACATTTCACTTTTTGAATTGGTCGAATAAGTTCAATAAGTGTGAAGTCTACACTAAAGTCTAGTGAAACACTTAGAAGTTAACGCACATTTTGACCATCGGTTGATTTTTTTTTTCTTTTTTTGCACTCAACATAAAATCAAATTTGAAAGATAAAAAGCGAATCTGACATTGACAAATTACCATAAACTCTTGACATTAGATAATTGTGAGGAAAAATGCTACTGAAACCATTGTTGGAAAAGGAGAAACTGCTTTGTACCATATTCAGGACAAATGTCATAATTTTGACCACCTTTAAGGTGTCGGCTGCAAATGCTTTCAGTTAGGACCAGACTAAAAAATTGTCGTTTCGTATGGCGTTAAACAGCAGTATAAGTGGAATCCTAGTAATATCTGGACCAATTTCATTCGATCGAAGAATTCATTTTACATACTATTAGCTAAGCATAGTTGCAGCAATAAGTTCCTATCCATGTTAAGACTTTGTTCAATTGTGTATGAGATCAATATAGTGAGTTATTTTTCTATAAATGAACGTTTAAGTTTGGACACAAGCGGTTTAACAGTGAAACAAAGTAAGAACTGCTCACGACGAGACTGATATCCCTTTCTTGAAATACCGACAGCAGGATCAAAGAAAGAAGAATGCATGACATGAAAAGTTTCAAACCCAATGGACGGAATTTTATTCAAAGACTCACTGCGGACGACTTTTCTTGTCTTGCAACAGACCTTTGTAAATCATAGTCCCAGGAATAAAGACACCGATTATTGTATTGGTATCAATTTATGTTTGGCCAAGATGTTTTCATTTTTCCCATGAATTAAACCTTAGACTATTGTAAGATATTCGTAATGTGCAAAGACGTTTTCAGAGTGAAGTCATATGCAGCAGATTTGCTTTAGAAGGTGATGGGCTGGTAATGGAAAAATAATAGCGCCAGCAGAACCTTACAGTGTTTTCTGCAAGGTGCCAGGACCGACCATGTAGAACATGATTAATGCGCATGTCTGCTCTTTCTTCGGCATTTCCCGATATTATGCGACTTTTTGGGGGGAATGAACAACTTCGACTCTGGAACATCGGAAATTGGGCCGCATACATCGATTTTTGCATAATTTGAACTCGAAAAGTATTAAGGAACCAATTTTCGACAGCAAAGACATTGCAAGGCAATATGTATGAACTTGCAACTCCGCCTTGGCTGCAACTTTTTTTTTAGGACAAAATTAATTGTCCACAAAGATAGCGTTTACATGACAACAAACAATCTGTTCTTGATTAGCAGTTACAGTTCGTTCGCTCTAAGTCTACCGAATGGAATGAAGCACAACAAAAACGATCAAAAGTAACCACACGGAATCCTAGCAATGCAAATGATGATTCTGTGTATTACAACTGCAATTGGAACATGTCCAATCTTTTAAGGTTGGGCAGAGACATTGTAGTGCTCTAAGCAAGTATACATAGTTTTCACCTGAATTTGAGTTACAATGTACTGAGATGGTGGTATTTACGTAAAGGGTATTTTTTCGGCATTTTGTTGTCCGGGGTCCTTATTCACTAATTATTTTCAAGAACGTTCATAGTCTTTTTTCTGAAGATTTTAACAATGTGAAAGTAACAGAACTTCTGACTGGCTTAACCATTTGGTTTAGCCAATAAGAAGTTCTGTTACTTTCACAGTCAGAAAATCTTGAAGAGTTAGACTAAGAACGTTTTTGAGAATGGTTGGTGAATACGGACCCTGGTCAGCATGCAACTGGATAAGTATACTCGTAGAGCAGTTTAACTGTTTGTCTGTGATATTAAATTCTATCATGAGAATGGGATGTGATGTGGTTGAAAAACGAGTCCAAATGACGAATTTTTAGACACAATACATATTATAACAGTTAAATAAACTTGTTTGTTATGTAAGACGCTAGCAAAATGTATTGCTGTACACGATACACTCTAGTCGGTGAAAAGAATAAGATCCTTCAATGTATTGTTTCCTTTTCCAAAAATAGCACTGTTTCACAAAGATGATTGTGTAATTGACTCACGGCTCATGATAACGCATTCTTTTAACATTTACTTGTTGCGGGCACTAACATTGTAATTATTGACAAATGTTTATCTTTGGTGCTTCCGAAACATGATAAGGTACTAGAATATCCATGTCCTTGCAAATGGCAACTTTATTTGATGTTGCAGCCAGTAACTTATTTACTCTTACTTTGCCTTATTTACTCTTACTTTGAATCAACACTTTCCTGGCTGAATTCAACCTTAGCTTATCTTGATGCACTAAATTAGTCTTATGAATATTACAACAAATTTATACACATTTCTTTTGTAACAGTTTTTTTTTTTAAATAGTATTATCACCGTAAGATGTATTGGTATATGAATATCGATACACTTTTGTGGTTCTACTTAGTATCAACCCGCAATTAGGCCCACGGAACATACTTTTGTTTACTTAAATCATAGATAACCTTTTAGTCATTCGAGACTAAACCCAAGATGGAGGTAACAGTCCAGCCCAGCTTATACAGCTACGTAAAAAGATTCATTTTCCATTTTAAGTTTGCTACACGAACACCTCTTCTCGTGTCCTCCCTGTCGTAGACGTTAATTTAAAATATATTTGGAGATGGAATACATAAAATGTATATATATAAACAGTGATCAGGCAAATTCGGCTTCATGCATCTTCGTGATTCATGGTACCAAGCCTATCTTCGGGTCCAGAAAAAACTTTTTTTAAGCAAGTCAATCATGAGGTACACTGGTCCTTGGTATTCAGAAAACTTAACAGTAAGCAAAAGTTTTCGGCCCAGATTAGCCTGCGCGAACTGCGCAGGGTGACCTGGGTCGATATCTTTTGCATATGCATTAAACCATTTATCACAGAACATGGCCCATACCTATCGACAAAAAATAGCTTATACAAGCAACTAATCCTTGCTCCGGTATGCCTTTGTTCACATCTTTCCAACAATGTTTGCTGCACAACTGAAGAAGGCAATTTTCCTTTCCTTTAAGTGCTACTCACTTTGTTCTCTTTCTAGTTCTAGCTTTGCAATGATTTTAATGTGCAAAATTTTAAGGATCTGAACGCTGTTTTAATTATCCTCTGAATAGGATCTAACAAAAAAAACATGTTTTTCGGTGTTTCCATCACAGTTTTCAAGGAATAAAACTTAAATACAAAGAAAATTCCATCCTTAGAGGAAATCAAAGAAATGGCGCCTTTCATTCCAAGAAATGAGAGGATGCTTTGGGAAAAGGAGGGCTTGATGCATTTGCGAAAAGTAACGACCCATGTCAGTCTGCGAAGTCCGCGCAGGTTGATATGGACTGAAACTTTTTGTTTTCTTCCGACTGTTTGCATGTCCAAGGACCGTTCTATCTAATGATTCAGTCGGTTGTTTGACTAAATGGATTTTATGGATCCATATTTATTAAATGGCTTATTTTATGCGATGCATCACAGAGATGCATAAGAACCCTTTCGCCAGAACACGGCTCAAATATGTCTGTGTACTGCTTTGTGAAAAAGAGCAGAAAATATCAGACCATGTCAGCCTGCGTAGTCAACATAGACTGATATAAATCTGTACGTTTTGCTATCAATAAATTTTGTAAATGTCGAAAGACTTTCTACTTTTTGACCCTATTTATTAAACAATAACTTGATTCATATGATGTACAACGACTTGCTTGTCAAAGTACCCGTCGAAGATATATATAAGACCCCATTTTCTGAGAGCACGGATCAAATGTCATATAATTACTAGTAATTATCACACGAACACACGCTTATAGAAACATCTTTAACAACTCATTTAAAATTTAGCAGACCGGGACATATCCGAGCAAGCGCTCGAGACGAGAGAGAGAGAGAGAGAGAAGGAGAGATCGAAAGAGTGGAGACAGTCTCAGTAACAAAGTACAGTGTTCTGACTATTCCAGATATATTATGATTGTATTCTATAAAAAAGATATTAGAAAATTTCAAAAGCCTAAGTGTTAGACCTGACTAAAACATAAAGGATCTCAAATTTGTTTGCTGCGGCGGTACAAGTACATTTACGTAAAATAAGTCGTATTTTGTGAAAGGGGAACTTAATACAACTGCAAAACGTATCGATTCATATGAGCATGCGCAGTCCAGGCATGCTGACATGAGGCAAAACCTTTTGCTATTGGTAATCTTTTCTACCTCAAGATTAACCCATTACCACACAAGAAAAATTTAGACTGGTCCAGATTGAAAGCATTTGCAGACAACAAAATAAAGGTGACAGAAAAACTGAAATTTGTTCTGGGAAGGGTAGAAAACACTGTGGAAAAAGGAGAAAATGCTGGTTACCAGCATTTTCTCCTTTTCCCACAGTGTTTTCAAAAGGCTTCTTTCTCAGGGGCGTCAAAAGTAGGGATTGTGTGGTAATGGGTTAAGACTATTTTAGATTAAATAGATCGTATCGATCCATAATCATGTGTAAAGCTTGCTCGGTAAAATGCGCCATGGATATGCACCAAGTCCCCTTTTTCAAGACTATGGTTCAAATCTGTTCAAAAGTATCTAATCGTCTGATTGCATGGCAGCTTCAATAAAAGCATCATCTCACCCTCTCTTGATTTTATTCTTTCATACACTCGCCTTAGAATATAATCTCGTCTGTGATGATAAAAAAGACAATGAAATCTGCAGCAAAATATGCTTTAGGTTACAGACAAGTTTTAATGGTATTAAAAACGCTGCTTCTGAACAAAGTGTATTTATATATCGTCGGTTTACTTCAAAAATCTCGTAGCTACAGCTTGAAACAAGCTGTAGTTACGTGGTTTTTGAAGTGAACCGACGATAAATCTTTCATTTTCCTTGGGGCACGAATTGAGTAGTATTAACTTTTCGGTGCTATATATGTATAAAAATAGTCTCTGTCGACGAATTAAAATTTAAGTCAATAATATCCGGGAACCTTTTAATCTTGTAGGTTAACTAAATACACGGAGGACATAGAAGCAAGATCAGGTTGCTTGTTCTGATTTTGCTTTATGACGTCCGCATAAGCTTACCGAAGGCACTAAAAAGGTTGAAACATGATTAACGATTTAATGCAACCTTTATCGTGTCTATTACATTATTGTTTTTTTGTTACCAGACAATATACAACGTTGCAATTTGTCTGGTCCTTACTGCCGATTATTTATAGGACAAGCTTTATTTACAATCCTTTCCTGCTTTAAACAAAATTAATTAATTCAGCATTTGAGTTAAGAAGTTTTCTATACCATAATGTTATTAAAATTGTTGGAGGTTCGCATCTAGATTTCGTTTCACTTTCCATCAACTGATAGGTCATTAACCTCTACATTAACATACAGACAAATTATAATAGAACATATGACCGATCTTTTATTTGTGTTCTTATTCTCTAAGCAATTCCTAACTGCGTTAGTCACGGAGTGGCCTGAATGGCATGGTATTTTGTACTCTTTCCTAAACGATATATATATTTTTTTTATATATTTTACTCATTCAAAATATATACCGGCGTCAAATTGTAAGTTGGTACAAATGACCGTAAGTTCTGAAAGTGTGTAATAAGACATTGTGAAAAAAGGAGAAAATGCTGGTTGCAAGCTTTATTTTTGTCGTTAAAATACCGGATTGTTTTGAAAAGGGTTAAATACAATATGAATAGACTTTATTACAACATAAATCAGAATCTCGTTAGAGCAAATCTTTAAAAAACAATGCCGTATTCAACTGACCCAAACGAGGAATGTTTTCTAGGAAACACTGTAGAAAAATCTGAAAATCCTGGTAACCAGCCTTGACTCATTTCCCAAAATGTGTCCGACTTATACAGACATTTCAAGACAGGTACAATCTGGTAGCGACAACCTTTTATAAGTTAACTCTTTGCCAGTAAATACGTAGATTGGTCAAAATTGAAATCACTTGCAGGCAACGTAAATATGACTCCAATAATGGAATTCGTCTTTGATCGGGTCTATAGCATGACAGAAAAAATGAGTGTTACCAGCAATTTTCTCCTTTTCAAAGTTTTCAAAAGATTTCTTTCCCAGGGCCTTTCAAAATCGAGATTGTGTGGTAAAAGCTTAACATATAATCAATGAAAACATGTTTTGGCATTTTACTCATTTCTATTCCACCCACATAAACCAAGCAATTGGAAAATAAAATTCCACACGGCTAATTTTGGACTGTACATGGCGACTGCCAAACAGGTAATATCTGTTCAAACTTTCAAAGTAAACAATGACAAATTAATACCAAAATAACAAGTTTTTTCTAACTTCACATTAAAGTTAATATAACAAGTGTTTTTTACTTCACATAAAAGTTAATGACATTCATCCAATACATAGCAACAAATAGCGTTTCAAGCAAGAAAGTTGTTCTCTTTAACACTTACAAACCCTAAGTTACCAGCCTAAATTATGCTAACTCTGCGCATAAAGGCAGCCTGATATTGAGTTTATCCTGCGCGATGGTTTTTTCTTGTATCTGAATCACAGCACTCTTTTAACTGCAATATCTAAGTCTTTCTTCGATGACGGCACAAGTCTGTTTCATTCATTAGACACTCGAAAGGTTAGCATAATTGGCACTTTGTCAGACCGTTGCCTTTGGTTATCATAAAGCATACTAAAAGATATTGTAGAAAGCCAACGGCAGTTATAATGAAAAGCATAACAGCAGTAAAAGTTAATACAATAAACACTGGTTGTTTCTGGGGAGCGCGATTGTTGATTACCACTTGTTACTCACAGGGCTATTCAAGAATCTTTTCTGGACAGTACATATTTACACAAGGCTGCATACTTTCTGATTTTGCATCGACACTACCCGTTTTTTTTTTTTTTTTTTGGGGGGGGGGGAAGGTTAGGGAGACTTGTCAACAAGAAGACATTTAAGCTGTAGTCTTTTCAAAATGTCATAAACATTTTTTGGTCTTTCTAAGGACGAAAGGGCCAATAATAGATTTCACTGGAATAACACAGAGGGTCCTGAAAGTTATGTTGACGTCCATAGATCTCACTCCAAATATTTATCGAAATGTATGCGTGTTTTCAACAGCAATATTGCCGATGACAGCATAGTCACTTTTTCTGACATTGCAGAACGTGCAGTTCCATAACTGATAACCACTTGCCTTAATTTATCAAGAGTTCTTTAAATGCCATCATCTTTAATTGTTTACTTTATAGTGAGAAAAACATAGTGTCTTAATGCACTGATAAATTAGTGAGCTTTTGTAATAGATAAAGGACCACAACTTGGTCTGCTGATAAAAATCAAGAAAAAGCAAAACTGCATCATTTGTAATGTCATTGATAAGGCACGAATGGTACGGATGTGCCAATAAATGAGATAGCTGCTTAATTTACTACTCTGGACAGTTCAACATTTAGCTAATTGAACCTTTTAGAATTGCTTACTCTTTAGAGACCTATCTCCTACGACCCAGTGGAGGACGGCTTTTGAAAAATAGTGTGGGAGAGAGAAGGTGCTGGTAACCAATGTTTTCTATCTTTTTCACTCTGATAAAAATCTATCCTTCTGTGGGGAATGTATATGTATATCATATCAACCATATTTTTTGTTTTTCAAATGCTTTTGATTTAGACAACTTCAAAATCGCTCGTGTTTAAAAAAGTTCTTTTGCCTGTTTTTTTGATATTTCAGTCAAGATTTCAAAGTCCTGTAAAATGTAGCAAAGTAAAAAATTGCTCGAATATAGTAAATATGGTATTCTTCAATCTTTTAGTTCGCTTCATATTACTATAAACGACAGTGAAAGTACTAGACACGTTTATGCATTTATCACAATAGTCCAAACTTTCTTTTAAAGAGGCCCTATTACTCATTTTTAGCCAGTTTTAATTCATTTTGTCTTTATTTTATCACAGTATATTCGTTCTTATATCTTCGTGCCAAATATTGCGCCTGAAGTTTGCAAGATTGCTTAGATTACGGTCGATAGAAAATGCATTTCGCTGAAAGTTGCGGCCTTCAATGTAAACAGACTCGTCGTTTCCGGTTTTTACATCGAAGATTTTCGATAACGGTAATACACTCGTGTAGATTCGTATGATGATCATGCATTCTGTAACGTGACCATATTTGACCTTGGCCCTGCGTCTGATGCGGTAAATAAAGGAAAATGGATGCTTCTCTGTTGCAGCCTCGATTTTCAGACGGAGGTCTCGGCCTATATATGCAAATTACACCGTATCCGATTCTCGGCGGAAACAAACAATAAATTTCCGTGAAGCACCGCCATTGTTTACAGCTTCAATCGTCAGCCAGTTTTCTTCTGACCAATGTTCGGTTTCTAATACAAATCTCCCTGTTTCTTTCTTTCTTTTTTTTTTTTCAATTACACCACATATGTCAGTAATTTAGCCATGTTTACACAGAGGATTGATTTCTGTACTATTCCAAATTGTTTGAAATTTAACCGCGTTTTTGCTCACCTGCTGTATTCGGGCATCTTTAAAGTAACTTCTACACTTTATACGACCTTGCAACTATTTCAATAGTATATGGGTAAACCAAATTGAGCCAGAAAAGATTCGTTCACGAATGATACTGAACACATGTACTTAACACATTAGTTTAAACGTATTTTATTTCAACAAGAAGAAATGGGGTTGGACCACAAGTTCTTTCAACTTAGAATCGATCCTTCCCCTGCAATACATTCAATACAAAGTCTGCAATGGCATCAAAAAAATACACACACGCACATGCACACACATCACACACATATACACACACAAACAGAGAGAGAGAGAGAGAGAGAGAGAGAGAGAGAGAGAGATAATATTTAGAAAACAAGATGGTGATCTCTGTAGAATGTGATGCTCTAATAAGCAGTAAAAAGTAGAACTGCTTCACATAAAAAGCAATTACACAAAACGCTTGGTATCTCTAATGTATGAGTGAACTGCCTCAAAAAGTAAACTGTTTTGTTCATAACTCAAATTGGCATTTCCAAACAGTAATTTTTGAACGCTCAAAGAATAAAAAGCTCTAGTTGCCCTGAAAAGCGAGGATCTGATATATATATAGCGGGAACACTTAAAGAAATAATGTTCTGCTTTTTCAATTTCGTTACTGCAATCACACATAGGGTCCAATCTCAAGTGATTTTGATAGAGGTCTTCACTTAAGACATTGGAAACTCATCTGTTGCACTGACTCCTTATAGGCGTTAGCAAACACTAGAAAAGACTCTTTTACATTCAAATTCATGCATTTACATAATCTTATGGCTAACATACTACCCTGTGAAACGAATGTGTTTGAAACATCTAGAAACCATATTCCTAAGATACGGATGATCATCAATAACCATGAATTCAGGTTTTATACAGTCCATACTGGAAAGAAAAGTACTTATTTTGCAAGACAAATAATGCAATAGTGCTTGTGCAGTTCCTGACTGAGTTGATCACAGTAAGTACGTGCATTTTGAGCGTGATCTCTCTTATCTAATACAAAGATTTTATCGGGAAAAATGACTTATGAATTGAAATAACTTGGGTTTTACCATTGGCGTAAAAGTCTAATCTTGAATATCAGGCAGCTTAGAGGTTCACATATTACTGCCTGAAAGAAAGCATTGATGCTGTCAGCTACATATTACAGCGAGTATTACGAGTAATATTGTTTTTATTTCATATAAATGTATTTGAATTTAAACTAATAAAGTATTTTTTATGTAACTGCAAAGCATATGCAACAGGATTCTCAACATTTAAAACCAAATTAAACTAGCACTAATCCGAGAGCGTCGTCGCAAATCTGCAGCCTGATCATAGGTCCAAACACTGCACAATTAGGATTGATTCTGATTAGATTTCTGACCGTAGTTTAGTAATATCATGGTCACAGTTCTTATACATGCATTTCACATCGGTTGCATCAGTGCTAAGCTGAAGATTTGCAAGAGCAATCTTTAGACACCTTCGTATCTTAAATCGATTGCTTTCACGACTCAGCCAGTGAGCAGTGTTTTAATCAGAGAAGGGTATAAACTACCTTCATGAAGTAATGAGTTAAGTACATCGATTCCAGTGAGGCACCAGTCAATTATTTTCTTCTTAACAGGACTGATAGAACGTGACGGACGTGACGTCCTTTATCAAACCATCGTGCTTCGGGGACCTAATTTTATCGTCCATGCCCGCAAATAGTGTCGAAATTAAGAGATTTCTTCCTTAGAAAGGTCGCTTATTTTTTCTCATTCATTATATATACGAGTCGGCAATGCATTGTCTCGAAACGTGAATATTTGTGACTTCTTAAATAGAAAACTGCCATACAAAAAAGATACTGCATGGGTGTCTTTTCTAAAGTTTTCGAAGTAGATACATGTCATTTGAAGCACATGTTGTAATATTCAGCTCCGAAATAAACAAGTAGGTTTTAAGTGGTGTGAATATAGATTTAAAATGAAAAAAAAAATCAAATAATTAGTATTTCCAACCATTAAAGAAATAGCCCGTGATTAAAAAAGGTCGAAAGCGCAAAGTGTAGTTTTCACAGAAATTTCTTGAACTAGTCGAAGGTATCTCTAATCTAAAATGAGGACTGGTGTCCATAACGAAAAATTCATATTTGTCACATGTTTTCTAGCAAACAATAGTTTTCAAACTGAATACGCATGTGTGAAATGGTAGAATTTCATTATTTCCTAAAACATTTTAGCAGTAGGTTTTATTGCAATTAGCCTTGTGAGCGTCTGAGTGAATCAAGGGGGGATATGGGAATATGTGATGAAATATCATGGCAAAAGGAAAACAAAGTGGTTTCGAACATTTTTTTGCCCAGTCACAGTATTCTTAACGTGATTTACTGCAATACTGATACATCGTTTGCAGTTACTAACCTGTTAAATAGATCCCTCCTGCGGTCGGGTTGAAAAAAAGAAAGGTGGCCCTTTTAACAACAACATATCTTTAATAAAGACTTATCCCCACACAGGATAAAGTGTATCGTTTCTTAGGCTAAGTCTTTCGCATAAAACTTGTATCAAATCTTTTATCAAAAAGCAACACTACTTATAACTTGATTCCAGACTTTGATACTTTGTTGTCTATCTGTTCTGTTAGTCATTTTCAAAAGGCATTAAAGCTGCAAAAAACTCTTCACAACCAGTATAACGAATCTTAAATTTAACTTTTTCCATTTTCTCCGTTTTTTTTTCGGCTGTTTCATTACAAACGCAGTTTTTTCGTTCAATGCTTAATGATACTTTACCCGAAGCTAAATATGTATTTTAAAATCTTAAGCTTTCATATATAATCTTTGACACAATAAAACTCTTGAGCCTAAGGTCTTCATCCACGAGTCAATACTGTTGATTAAACTAAAGAGAAACATAACAGTTTGCAAAGACATATAAAGTTCCAGTTTCTCATTCAGAAATGTATTATTCCACCCACTCTAACTTGATTAAAGAGGACCGCGTAGATGAAATCCTAAACTCAATTGTCCTGTGAATGATCAGATGGTGAAAAAGAATCAACCAATAATCGTGGTCTGACCTTTGATGTGTATGTGTACATAAAACAAAGTAATTCGGTCTGAGAAGAAAATGGAGTATTTTCCAACGTCACTATACAGTATTTTGTTAGTATTCAGTAAGATTATGATAAACGTGTAGTTTAGGGAGTGTGAACGTTTTTCTTTTACCAACAAGTCGTGATCGAATTGTATGAAATTTGGAGTAAACCCTTTGGCCCAACCAAACTTCGGCGCAACAAGTGGTAATGGTAACATAACTCTATCACCGGAAGTGATTGTCTTGTAAGTTGTGTAATAACATGCTTAATCAAAGTGCTGTAAGCACTGTAATCGGTCGTCACTGAATGATTATTGGTCGGTTTGTTGTATTGGAGTTTAACGCGACTTTAACAGCTAAAGTCATATCATGGCGATCGATGACGCACATGTCTTTCCTGACTTCCTCACATCAGTACTAACAGAACTTTTCCTTCCAAATCCACCGACTACTTTTCTCACATGCTTCTGCAGAGTCGAGAGGCGAAAATACGCCGGAAAGAAAGTTCACCTCAATCAAGGATAGAACTCACAACCATCGGGTCATAAGTCGGACACGTTCACCACTTAGCCACCCGGGCGGAGCCACTGAATGATTAAGCGAAGTGAATATTTTCCAGGGTATAATTGTTTTCACGGCAACTATTGTTTTTAATGAAAATTACTTTAGTTAGTTTAAAATTTGACTTGAGAAAAGCATTTCACCAATTACTAGTGGACATACTCTGTATATAACACTTAACGTGAGTATTACTTCTTGGCGGGTTAGACTTCGTTCAAATTGTTCTAGTCATTTTTGCAAATAGATCTACTGCTGACATAGCCAATGCCAATAAATGTCTGAGATAGTCAAATAGTAAGCTTAAAAGGATCTTTGAAGCTTTCTGTCCTTATTTTCAACGTTAAATGAGCATCACATTGAATGATTGAAAAAATTCCCAAAACTTTTTACTTCCCTGTACCTCCTCTTAATTTGACCAATGAAAACCGTAAAAAAACATGAAATGTCATTTTGAGAGTTCTAAACCAAAAATGGCTTTCTTGGCAAAATGATCTGTGAAACTGAAAATATTAAACACCTATTTTCCAGGGCTGTATTTTGTTAAATCTATTAAATGCACATAAACGTTTCTTTTATAGATTTTGAATAGCTGAGCATTTGATTCTGAATGGGAAGAAATATTTTTATCCCATCGAAAATATATAAGAACCCGTGCTAAATCTAAATTATTAAGTGACCGGTTACGCATTCTTACTAGTTGAAAAAGTAAGCAAGGAATACTAACTCTAACAAATCATTAAAATAGTACAGATAGATATCAAATAGAGTACTCGTATACAAAAAATCAACTCATGAAGTTAAATAATTGATAAGTTTCCTCAGATGACTAGCTCTAAATGACAGTCCCCCATGTCCCCATTTTCAGACAGGCTGATTCTCTTTTCAACGAATCTACAAACTTTTGTGGGTTTGAACACACTGCCGATCACACACATCAGAGCTTGCCGTCTACTTGATTTTCAAAATAGTAGTCTCTCTCTCTCTCCCCTGCAACCTTCTTCAAAATGACGACTATAGTAGACTTCAGAGCGTCGGTAATCGATCACGTGATACACAAAATTTGATTCGTTCTCCGCTCAGTTCTCACTTGTATCATGTGATTTCTATTTCGCCAGAAACCTCCACCAAAATATATCACGTGACTATTTCTTCCCTTTACGTCGGAAATTTTCAATCTGTTGACCAGTATCTAGAATCTATTCAATAAGGTGCTGGTATTTAGAAGACGAGTGTCATAATTCATTATTGTACGCATTGATAATAATATGCCATATTCGCCATTCAAAAAAACAAAAACAAAGTAAATCTGATGTTCCTTGTATAGTAGCTAATCTAAGAGTCTTTATACAAATTATGGATAGTTTGTATGCGTCCATTCCTGTAAAGAGCCTTTTCGGGAATTGGTTCAGTTTGGATTGTGGAAAACGCCGTCAAATCGGTCTAACATTTCTTGTTCACTATGTTCTATATCTAGTGTCCTCGTTCAAGTTATTATCCTTAGGCAGCTGGTCTATCATACCCTAGCAGTAAGTGTGTGGCTGAGAAACATCACAAGTTTGGATTCATGCGTCATGTTCGTCTTCTACATGTGTGTACATATTTTCACTCTGTACATTATGATAATAATGTAGTACTGTGCAGTATTATGGGCCGAAGGCCTAAGTACTTGAATAGATTATCTGTTCTGTTCTGACAAAACCTCGGGTAGAATATTTCTTGGTTAATCTCGTGTTTGCTGAACTTATATTGCTAAATATATCCTAGTAAATAATAACAATCATTCTTATAAGAACAAAAAACCAACTGCAGGAGCTTTGAAATTGCAATATTCTGGTTTTCGATATCGGCTAGAATGGTTATGATTTTCATGTAGGATTTTCATCCTTCACCAAACGATTCTAAGTTTTAAAGATCCCGCGGGTGAAAAAAACTTTAAACTCACTGCCGAACAATATTTGCTTCTTCTCTCGAAGTGCTTTTTTATTCTTCAAAGGCAAATCCTATCATTAAACCACATTAAAATTGTGGTCTGAAAATCCGTTTGAACAAATCTAAAATGTTGTCGTCTTTCAAAGAGTTAAGAGCAAACCTTTTATCAGGTAAAAAGAGTGGACTTCACTAGAAAAAAAGAAAATATTAGTCATTTTCAAAATACATTTTTTGTCAAAAAATAATCATGGCATAGCAGTTTGTTCCATTGACCGAAAAGTGTAGATTAAGGATAAATCTGCACCTTTCGTTGGTTTTTATTTATCTGCACAGCCCAAAAGGCACATTAAGTCTAGCTTAACACTGTAAAGGTGGAACTAAAATTGTGTACCAAAACAATTTATCTCTGCAGTCAGGAACTTGGAATTGAAGAACTAATTTATCAAACCAGTGAAGTCTGCAAATAGAACCCGTCATTCAAAAGTCCAAAGCCTCGCGAATTTAGCAAAGATAATAAACATTTTACAGTACATTATTTCTCTAATATATTTCAGCTTTGTGGCTCTTTCTTCTCAAGCCTTTTATTGCGGATATGCCTCCATTTTTATTCTTTTATGCGGTACTAAAGTAAATGTCTATCTTTTAGATGTAATGAGGAACTGAAAGCCAGTAAAATGCAGAGAAATGACCATCCCCTACAAAATGAGCCATGGGTTATTTCTCTACGTAGAATAATGACCTGGGTGATTTTGTAGGGAAGAGTCATTTCTCTGCATTACACCGGACTGGTATCTGCGGTTGTGTCAATGCGTATACTAAAGATAAGAAAAAAATATTCAAAGTTGGAAATAGGAGTTGCGGTAAATCATTGGAATTAGCTAAATGTAAAAAATCCGATAGGTAATTACAACAAAGAAGAATTTTATAGTAAGGATGTCACCATTCAGATCTTTACGAAGCAGTTACATATTAGTTTTTGGTCGTATAGGTGATAAACGCAGAAAGCATGTCAAACAAGTGTGGCTTTTAATTTTATACCAAACGAGAAATTTTAGGTTTGTCCAAATCGTAAGCATTTGCAGACGACAAAATTAAAGTGACTGAAAATTTGAAACTTTTTCTGTGAATATTACAAAAAATGTGGGAAAAGGAGAAAATGCTGATTACCAGCATTTTTTCCTTTTCCCACAATGTTTTCTAATGGCTTCTTTCTCGGAGAGGTCAAAAGTAGGGGTTGTGTGGTAATTGGTTAAAGGAGCATATATCTTTGGCAGGACAGAATCATTGTAGGCAAAACAGGGGGCGCTGGCAGACAATATTCTCCATATTCCTATTGTATTTCTAGAGCTTTCCAACGGGTCGTGAAAATATGGGATTAAATCGTAGTGCTACTATTCCTTCAGACCGAGATTCCGTCGTATCACCACGAGTTGGTGTATTCCATGACTCTGTGAGGTTCAGTTACGACACAAATGCGATAGTGTTATGGATATACACGGTATTTGACTGAATACAGCTGCAATCGAACGAATGGTGTCAAGTAATCGCTACGGTTAACAAGAATGCATTGAAAATAGTGCAAGAAGATAAAAAATCGGCTACGAATCGGTTACGAAATACGCCAAATGCACGTGCGAATGAAAAAGGGAAAAAAAAAGAAAATAATCGTTACTGTTATTGAAAACCCATGTGACCTCACAGATCTATAATTGGACATCAGTTCCAAAAGCCAGAAATCTACGAATCCCCGAATGAGTTAAGAATAACGCGACCTTTAAACTGATAATGATTCAGTAACAATACCGAAGAATGCACCACAACTTTGTTCCTAATTGGCTACGAGTTTTTTGAGTCGGGAGTTCATGGCTAACATTTTGAATAGCTCAAATCTTTGGCCACGAATTCCTGATCGCTAAATAATTGTAAGCAGTAACAACGAAACAATTCGATCAGTTAAAAAATTAACAAAATGATTGCGATCCAGCCACGTATCCTTAAATTCATCCTTGCATTGGAATAGGTGCATAAAGGATTAAATATATATGGATGTCCCATATTTAATTATATTATTTGTAGGTTTAGAAAAAGGAGGGTAAGAAAGATTTTTTAACAGAATTATTTATCCGTAAACTGATCTAAATCTTTGTGGAATAGCGCCTACATTATCACGATCTCATTTTCGACCCTGCAGACGACTTATTTAGACCATGACCAAACTGATGACATCAGCAGACGAATATTATGCGACTGGAATAGTAATGCATTCCTTCGATAGGGTATAAAACAAAGGAAAAAGGAGAAAATGTTGGCAACCAGCGTTTTCTCCTTAGCTCTACGTGTTTCCATATGCCTCCTTTCTTTAAGGTATTGGAAGCTTCGGTTTTATCCTTTTGCTCAGACCAAGTAGGCTGAAATGGGTCGACATCATTCTATTGATATTAGTGAAGTTTCCGCATGGCAAAGGACTATCCGACTTTTTTGCACTTCAGGATTCAGGGCAGTTTTTTTTTTTTTATGCATCGATATATTGCGACATTTTTTTTTTTAATAATATATTGCTAACATGAGTCATTAAAACCCGCTTTTTCACAGAGTTGATTTAATTTTATAACACAAACTACTGAACTTTAGCGACTTTTTTGAAGTTTTACCACTTAGTGCAACAGTCGAATTGCAATCCGAGCAGGCTTACCAGGGTCGACACTTTTCACAGTTCCCAGACGGTCCCTTTTTGTGTGACGAGTCACAATTATGTGTGATTTTAAATACAAAGCAAACAACCTTTGGCCACTTTACATATTGAATGAGGTAACATTTTATCTAACCGTCTCATGTGTAAGCGACCGTGCTAAAGAGAGATCTCGAAAATATTCCAGAAAAAGTGGAAAATGCCCGTAACTGACATTTCTTTCCTTTCAAACGATGTTTTCTAGCTTTTCACAGACAAATCACGGTTTTTGAAAAGCCTTACGAAATTGTTTTCGGTTTTGGCATGGTTGAAATTTTGACTTAATCATTGCTTTGAGATAAATCATAGTGAAAAAGAAAAGACAGCCTATGCAGTGGCTTCACAAAACCACATTCGAAAGACCTAGAAAGAAATAGGTCAACCATTTTTTAACGAGAAGAATGTTCCAGCAGTTTTCTTTTTTGTCAATATCATTAATAATCTTTGTTCTAATTTCTTGCCAGGAGATGACAGACTTGAATGATGGAAATCAAAACTCTCTAACCATCCCGAGAATCAGTTAATCCCATTCTGGCCCGATATTTGTATCAACTGCATTTGTTTTGTGCCATATTCACCAGTAAAGTAAATTCTGGTAATAGTCGTTGGAGTGGTGCGCCCAGATGAACTCTTTATTGTAAGAAATAGTGACCAGGTTCGTATTCACCAACCATTCTCAAGAAAGTTTTTTGTCTTATTCTTCAGAATTTTCTATATTTGAAGGTAACACAACTTCTGATTGGTAAAACCATTCGGTTTAGCCAAACAGAAGTTATGTTACTTACAAATTTAGAAAATCTTGCAGATTAAGACTAAGAATATTCTCAAGAATAGTTGATGAATGCAAGCCCAGGTCAAGAACTCAAATTTAAAGTATCTACAGCCGGTGTAATGCAGAGAAATGATCCACCACTATAAAATGACACATGGTTTATTCCTCTACTTAGTGAAATGACTTCTGGGGTCATTTCTCTATGTAGAATAATGACTCAGGTCATTTTGTAGGGGAGGGTCATTTCTCTGCATTACACCCACATATATACTTTAATTCAAGTAAAGAGTTCTTGCTCTTTAAATGCTTAGAAGAGATTTTGGTATAAGGAGAAAATACTGGTTACGAGATTTTTTTCCCTTTTCCCATGTTTTTTTTTTCTATATCACCTTACTCTATTCTCAAAGAAATTTTACGGACTGAGATAAAGACTTAAAATGTATGATAAAAGACAGCGCGTTGGGAACTTATAAGTTGGAACAAAATTCCTAATAGTCAATTTGTTATCAAAAAGGTAGGCCCGGCCTGGTTGTAGGCTGATACGGAAGATATCCTTTTCAAAAAGTGTGCTGGGGTCGGTATATGGCGTTTAACTTGTGGTCGTGCTCAGCCTAGCAGCTCAGTCGGTACAGTACACGGCTTGTAGCCTAGAGTCCTTGTTCATCGATCATTTTCATTCTTACTCTAGTTCTAGAGTTGAAAAGTAACACAACTTCTGATTGGTAAAACCAAACGGTTTAGTCAACAGTTCCGTGACTTTCGAATTTAGAAAATTTAGAGAATAAACGAAAATGGTCTTGAAATGGTTGTCGACTACAGATCCATGCGTGCACGTTTGATTCCCAGTTCGAATAAACACTATCCGAGACCTGTTTATCGCTGTTATTCATTCTCTCATTGCTTTAAGGTGGGTATTTAGAATTTTCACATCACACCAAATTAAACAATATATATGTCACTGAAATTTATATGAAAAACAATACAAATCATCAGTAATTAAGAATCATAAAATTACCCCCCCAAAATTTTTTTTTGGTGGTATTCCCTTAAAAGGCTACGTAGCCTCTTAAGCTATTTTTAGATTTCCCAGATTTTCCAAAATCAGACAAGCATTGTGGGAATGTTAAGTGACTTGCACGTGACTAATGACTATTAAATTGCATAACATAACAAAATTGTGATTATTTTCCATGATGTCTAGAACTTCGGATGCTATGTTTGAAGCTTCGTCTGCATATTTCCAGTATGTAAATGAGCAAGCTGCTGATGTCAAAATAGACCGTGTTTCCCTTCAGTGTTAACCTGGGCTGTGCTTAATATCTAATTTATCTAGTTGCCGGATGGTTTTCGACTACTGGGATTTAATTAATGAAAATTATAAGGCTTTGGAAGTATAAGGATGATTTTTTTGTATTTTTGTAAGATTTTCGTCCCAAAATCTGAAGGGCCATGTTTAAGCTTTGTTACGACAGGGTTGATGTGGGAGAATCGCAAGTAGTTTTGAATGTGTATGCTGCAAACGATGTACCCAAAACTCTGCCCGAAATAAAATGAAATTCACTGCGATTTGAATTATTCCTCAATTTATATATCTTAACATCTTTAGTGCCGTAACATCTGGGAAGCATAAGAAGAGCTCTGCATGCGAGTGCCAACGCCCATCTGCAGTTGCTTGATTTCTTTTTGTGAAAATTTCAAGTCGAAAAAGGGACACTGTTTGAGGTAAATATCTAAATTAATGGCAGAGATGATAATTGGCCTGCAACAAACAAAAAGATGCATTCGGACATTTGTGGCAAGTGTCGTTTCGGACCAGCCTGCGCAGTCCGCACAGACTGATCCGAAACCAAACTTTACGTTTCTATGATTTTTTTTTTTTCTGTCTTGCAAAAGTCTACTGTATAACAAAATCTAATTTGGTCTTAAAGTGCCGTCTAAAATCAGCCTGCGCGGTCTGTCAAGGTTGATCCGCTACGATACTGTCCGCAAACGATAATAATCCTCCACGATACTGTCCCCTAACGATACTAATCCGCCACGATACTGTCCGCTAACGAAACTAATCCGCCACGATACTGTACGCAAATGTCCGAATGCCTCTTTTCGCGTGTTGCAACACACATTCAATGTCAACTTTTTTAAATGTTAAAGTCTTTGCTCGACGACAACGTAGACGAGGACTCAATGGCTATGGTAATACTTCGACGACGTTTTCTTCGAAAACGGAAAGAAAACGGCTGAGCTAAAAATTGAAAATTTGTTGAAAGCGGTGTAAACATAAAATAATCACAGACAATTGCAATCGAGAATTATCGTGGGATAAAATAATTGAGGTGTTTAACACATAAAACACGTATATCTCTTCAATTCGACTGTTGCAATGTTACATAGGGGAAAAAACAACAGGAAAGAAATGAACATCTGTTAATGCCATATAACAAGAGTTGCAAGTCGTGCAAAACTGTTCATTATAAGTTCCGGTTTCCATTACGTTCGGAATTGTTTAACCAATTATCTAGACCAAACTAATTCTAAAGCAATCAATCATAATTGAACAGCTCTAAAAACAATGTAACGGAATACCCCCTAGCTGAAGATTAACTCTTCGTCCAACCAAAAATAACTTCTTATGCGTTTGCAGATCGCAATGTGCAAGACATGCGAGTTGATCATTGGATGCATACTCACATTAATATCTATGGCATACTTTGGTCTAAACTACCCTTTAAAAGTGTTTTGTTAGTCAGTTTGAACGACCTATGAGTGTTTATTTCATTTGTAAATATAGCATTAAAAGGGTTGTCATTATCAGTATGTCTATGTCTGTTCTTTTCTTGTTTGAATAGTTATTAATTATTAATTGTAATTTATATATTAAAGCAGTTATCCCGATGATCAAATATATCATAATATAGTTGGTATTTGGCTTAAGGTGATAAGGAACAATGCGCATCCAAGTTGTATTAGCATACGTGTATATCAACAAACATAAGTTTCAGCTGTTATACTACGCTACGGAACAGACAATTTACTAGTATCCCTTCTAAGGCTGCGAATTGAAGGCGTTATTGAAATGAAAGTTGGTTTTTGGCAGAGTGGCTCTAAATTACACGCTTTCATTGTGTGCGATCTGATTTTGATCTAAATTGTCTGCAAATGCAACTGAAGCTGTGCCTGTTGTTTCTAATGTACTAGAACCTCTTCATTATAGTGCAGTATATGCACACAAGGTCTAGAGGCTTTAAGATTACAGTGCCTATCAAGCCATGTAATTCATCTATATTCTGTGGTGGTACATTTCTTCCTCGTGGACGAGACAGTTATTGCTATAAGTTAACTATTGTGATAAAATAGTTTTCTAGAGACATTTACTAGATAATGAAAATATTCACGATAGAAAATTCGCAACAATTTTACCTGTTATGACGATTTTGTTTGCTGCTGTGCCTATAACTGAGTTTCACAGTATTTCACGGAGTTTCACGAAATGGTTTCGGAACATGCTCGTCCACAACCTTATGAACTCTCCTTTTCCCTGAATGGTTTTAAAGTTTTTCGTAGGAGGCATTTCGAGTTGTCTTTGTGATTTTACAGGCTTCTGTTCATTCGAGTCTTGTCAAAAAGCTGCAACTGTTAATAACTCAATTTTTTACACGCCTAAGAACACCACTGTAACGAAGGTCAGATTTCTTTTTTTCTATTTCCTATCATCGTATCCAATCATATGCTGATCAAGTTTCAGAAAACTGGCACCCCGCGTGGCTCATTCAAGTCTATATAACGTGTAATCGATATAGAATAAGTAAACGTGCTTGAACTAAACCTGAACCGAACGTTGTTGGGAAAATCATTGGTCGAGATCTAATGTAAACTTTGTCGTTTTATGCTAATTTGTTCCTGGAGCTAATAAGTTAAAATAGGAGCCATGCTCTGACAAAAGAGGGTTAATGCATCACCATGCGGCATAACACCAAGTAAATCCTTAAAATTATTAATTAGTAAAATTTAATTTGTCTAACAGCCGGTTTAATCACGGGTTAAGGGTTTTCCTTGGACATGCAGAAAACTGACCAATAGTGAAGAGTTTCGACCCATGTCGCGCAGGCTGACATGAGTCGATACTCTTTACAGATACATCAAGATCCTATTCTAACAAAGTAAGACGCATATAAAGACTATGAAGACATTGTGTGACATATCAAACCAATACCTGTCCCCCTCATCCTACAGACACACACCTGATATAACCACTCAGTTAACTGTATACCAAACGGAAAAGTATTTGACTCGTCCATATTGAGGGCGTTTTACAGGCTACACATTAACCCTATGGGCTGCTAGATAAAACTCGATGACCCTTTACGGGCAGTGTAGATCCGAATCAGACTGCACAAAAACATGAAGTCTTCTCTTTAAGCGACACTGTCCGATAGGGATATAATTGCTTCAAAAACCTTGTAACTACACACTTATTTCAAGCTGTAGTTACGAGGTTTTTTGAAGTAAACGACGATATGTTTTTTTTTTAAGTTTTATTTCGCTTATTTTCCGAATAAAAGGTTAAACATGGCCCAAACGATGAAAGTTGTCTTAGATCGTGAAGAAAAGTATATACAGCTTCTTTGCAATTCGGTTTCGATGTTTTCCCAAAATACTGCGCAGTAGCTTTTAAACCCTTTTCCCGCCAAATAAGTCCGATGAAACTTTAAAACCCGGTTGTAAAATCCTAAAAGCTCCTATTTCAAAGTTATCCTGTGGTGAAAATATCTCCCTATCCTATCGAGCAGAGCATTTCTAAGATCAATTTGCACCTTCTGTGCTGTCTGGTCTTTACACGGTACGCAAAAAGTGCTCGAGTTGAGGTTGACTGCCTCGGGGTTAAGATTCGCATAATGAGTTTGTAAACCAGAAGCGGTAATTTAACAACACGCGCGTCATTTAGTACGTACTTAAAATATGAAGGGCAGATATGCAACTCTTATAGTGATAAATTACTTTCGCGATCTGACGCCTTGTATTTCCGAAGGCTCTTTAAAATAGATGATAAAGCTAATGGAAAGGTTTTAACAAGAGTTGTGCGGTATGATAATTATGGTAGGTTCGTTCACTTGATTGAGTTTGTTTGTAATTAATCAATTTCATTATTCTGAAATTAGTAGAGAACGAGGTGACCTTTAAGTGACCGTGTGGTCTGGAATATGACCGCTGATGAGATACCAACAGTAGAAATATTAAACATTTTCAGCACCACAGGTACAAAAAGGGCTTTTGCGGGCTGCGTAGAGGAAGATTAGACTGCACATAACATGAAGTCCGAACTGTGATTTAACCCTTTCCCAAACAATCCCTGGTTTTTACGGGTCTGGAATAGTAGCCTTTTGAAAACATTGTAGGAAAAGGAGAAAATGCTGGTAACCAGCATTTTCTCCTTTTCCCACAATGTTTTCTACCCTATCCTAGACAGAAATCATCTTTTCAGCAAGAGTTGAATTGTCGTCTGCAAATGCTTTCAATTTGGTCTAGTCCAAAAGTTTGTCGTTTAGGAAAGGGTTAAACCACCTGTTTGTTTTGTCAGTCACGTATAATAAATGTATTTCTTTTCTAACTTTCTCTTGACTGTTCTTTTCTGTCATCCAAAGGGATCGATTTTATATGCTCGGCACTGAAAGAGTTAATTAACTCTTATCTTGCTAAATAATTGAAATCAAATTGTCAACTCGACAGTAACCATCCGAATACTGCTTCTTCAAAGTTATGCTTTGGGGAATACCATCTCCCTATCGGACAGTGTAGATCAAAGATCAGACTGTACGTTCTGTGCAGTCTGATCTTGATCTACACTGTCTGCAAAAGGTCAGTGAGTTGCGCATAACAGCCTAGCAGCCTAGCGCTTAACACAAAGCATCATGTTGAAGACCCAGGATCAGCGTTACAGCACTAAAACTGTCAATTTCATGTATATTGGAGCCTGTAGGCTGCGCTTAAATAGTATAGTTTTACCCTTTTACTAAATGCTATGGACATTTCAGTTTACCCTTCCTTGCATTATTGTTTACTAAGTAAGTGCGCCCAATATGACCTAAGTTGTCAGCGGGCCATAAAACACTATTCATTCATTCATTATCCTGATGAATAACTAGCATGAAACCTTCAAGTCGAATGTAAAAACCCATAATCTTTTCCAAAAAGGTGTTTTTGGAGAAAATACATGTTCATATTGGACAGTGTAGATCCAACATCAGACTGCACTTTCACCAAATTTCTACCCTATCCTCAACAGTTTTCTAAATTTGTACGTATGTGCAACATTTCGGTCTAGCCAATCAGGAGTCGCGTTACTTTCTAGTTCTAACACTAAACTTAAACTCATTACCAAACAAGCCCTGGTTTTTACGACCCTGAGATAGAAGCCTTTTGAAAACATTGTGGGAAAAGGAGAAAATGCTGGTAACCAGCATTTTCTCCTTTTCCTACAATGTTTCAACCCTGCTGGAAATAAATTTCAATTGTTGAGTTAATCTATTTTGTCGTCTGCAAGTGCTTTCAATTTGGACTAGTCTAGAATTTTGTCGTTTAGTAAAGGGTTAAATGAAATACTGTACAGAATGGTTTGCAAATACATGTATGTATCGTGGTTTCTTTCTTAAGTCTGAAGACAATCAATGAATCAATCAATCAACCAATCAATCAATCAAACAAACAATAATCCGATCAAACGTTAGGTAAGTCGACTGATCAATCAATCAATCAATCAATCAATCGATCAGTACTTAATTAAGTTCTAACTTTTACAGTAAATGATTTCCGAGCAGTCTACAGTACCAGTTTATGATATAACTACTATATATACCTGACAACGAGGGGTTTCTTTTATTCTCTACAGTAGTGGGATACTGCATAATCAAAGTAATTTTTGTTTAGACAACATTCAGCATTTAGAACATTATTCTGCTTCCTTAACTTATTAGGAGACAGGCTACAGTCAAAAAATATTTGAGAAAGTCCCCATGAACCGTATTCGGCCATGAAATTTTCAGCAGCAGGTCGCTTACAACTTAAATAATTTAACATGAACACCGGAGCACGTTATATATTTCATGTGTCTAGTTTTAGAACTGTTATGGTTAAAGAAATTGCCGTAGGTTAAGCTGGGGGAATTATTTCCCCGTTACAGTGAATATTTTCCTCCTGCCGAAAACCTGGAACTACTTTTTTTGTTCTACTTTGCAAAAAATTGAGATCACTAGTTTTAAAAGTGGCATTCGTTGACAAAATAATCAGAGGAAATATAACATATAATCTGTTTCATCAGCTTATGGTTAAGATGGGGAAATATTTGCCTCATAAGGGAAAGGTCTCCAAAAATAACACGTGCCTTACGGCACTCGTTATTTTCGCATACCTTTCCCTTTTTCGGCAAATAGTTCCCCATATTGACCACAAGCTGATGAAATAAACCTCATAGTTTGAATACATGAATAATCATAATTTGTATTTATGTGATAACAATAGTTTTCATTACAACGAACCATAGCTTAAAACTGTCTAACAAATCCGCTTTTCAGGACTTTCAGTCTCAGACTTTCGTTATTGGATGTCGAAATCATGTCGGTAGTGACCCACCAGGTTTTGACTTGACTAAGTTGACCAATTAAGTATGCAATAGGTCATTCATTTGATATGGTAGTTTTATAGCTTGATTGTCCATACAATTTTTCATCATTAGCAAATCTTCTGTTTAATTAAGTAATGAAGTTCATCTGAAAGACATGAACAAGCGGTGATTGTTTTTTCCGTTGGAAGAAACGTAATTGTTACCTTATCGTTGTTGGAAATATGAAAATTATACGGAAAGTAGAATGAATGTTTACGGTCGCTCTGCACAAACACATTTTAAAACTGCTTATTCTGCTGTGAAATGTCATAATGTAACAATAGACATCACCCGGAAAACAACACGTTAACATGATTTATGTTATTTATAAAACAAAGGAAACCAAAATCAATACACGTTAGCGATTATCCCTTAAAGCACATTTCAGTTCTACAGTTGCCTTTGAAATCTATATAGGTTAAGGTCAGACTGTGCAAAACGTGCAGACTGGTGTTTAATCTATACTGCACACTTCTCTAAGACATTCCGTGCAAAAGCACTCTGAAAATTGCACTGTTGTATTCAATATCCAGATTGAAAACGCCCATATCACCTATTCGGTGCATTAAGGGTTAATGCTGAATATCTGGAGATGACTTTATATATGTGAATTTGTCATAATCAGTTCGTGTCTAATGGTGAATGTCACATTCCGCTGTTAAACAAAGTTGTTATGTGCTAGACCTTTTAGACAGCACGTTCAAACATGCCGTCAATACTTACAGCACAACGGAAAGTTTAATTTGCTTTTTAGGGTGATTTCAATCAAGATCAAAACAGCACTGTGTGCAGTCTGACCTTTGATCTTTACCCTCCAATGTTTGCTAGATAATCTTATGCAAAAGAAATTGGTCACGCCCTGTTGCCAGGAGGTTTAATGCATTTGTAAAAATATCGACTTAGGTCAGCATGCACTGTCTGTGCAGGCGGAAATGCCTCGACAGATTTTGCCATTTGTTAATTTGCTGCATATCAAAGTACCATTCTCATTTAAATTCATTCAATTTAGTCATGGATCAATTATGTGGATAACGCAAAGGTGCATTTAACTCTCTTTTATCCAGGGCTTCGCTCAAGTATATGGGCCTTTTCTACTATCCCGATGATTGGCGTGCAATATGGGAAAAGGGACATTCGGACATTTGCGTAAAGTGTCGTCTCGGATCAGCCTGCGCAATCCGAGCAGGCTAATCCAAGACGGCACTTTACGATTACATTAGCTTCTGTGCTACAGTACACTTGTGCAAAAGAGAAAATTGCATAAAAACGGAAGGTGTCGTTTCGGATTAGCCTGCGCGGACTGCGCAAGCTGATCGGAAACGACACTTTACGCAAATGTCCGAATGACCATTTTCGCGTGTTACTCGCCGTATATGAATCACAACAACGTGGCAATTAAAAGCTTCTAATGTTATCTTCAAACTTGTGTATCTGAATCGTTTCTAGGGAGAACACGATTGAAGTTCTACAAGTACAACTTTGATAAAATATCAATTAAGATGAAAATAGTAGATTAATGCAGCAATTCTTTGTTTACCTAATCTACCATTTATCATACCATTCGTTCAAATGTCTTAAGTTGCAAGAAATGTCAAAAGTGGTTTTTAATGAAAAGGGAAACATTTGATAAGATATAAGTACTGGCAGTTTAATTTGTACGACAAAATTACAACTCAGCCATTTAATTTCGGGAGAATACCGTAAAGCACTTAAACTTATCCAACTTCAAAGTTCAGAGCACGGTACCGGTTAATGTTCTGACAATAGTGTGTGATCTAATTTAGACAAAACTAGATTAAAACTAGAACTTCGGTTTTTTGTGTTATCACTGTCTTGTGTGAAATGAAATTAAGTTGCTTCGATATGTTAAAAGTGAATATACCCTGTACCACTGATTTTTTCAAAGTTTCTAAGAAAGGTCGATCTTTTATCACACAGTCAGTAATAAAACGGCTAAGATAAATATTTATTTTAGAAATCACGGTTGGAGACGGAGAAGATGCTAGTCATCGGCACTTATCTTTTCCCCTGAGGTTTACTGTATACTCACGGCAAGTTTTCTTTTTGTTATACTTAGTTCTCGATTCCTAATACTTTCAACTTGGACTATTTCTTTTTCCATGTAAAGATTACAAGATTCGTACTTTTTAGGAATCAGATATAATTTGATACTAAACGCCAAACTCTGAGATACACTGTAAAGTCATACAGCGCTCTATTTGTGGAATAGCTTTATTCATTTTTTTTACCATAGTATTTTCACTGCTTTGATTTTTCTTAGTATTGTGTAAAACTTGGGTACCTATACGAATTCCCTCTGACACTTGTACACTTCAGACTGTTTAAGGTAGTGGATCCGTAATACTTCTAGATTTGCATGGCATAAAATTTCTTGACAGGTGATAAAGATAGATTTATACAGATGTAATATTTTTGCACATTTTTAACCGAACAGGAATTCATTTGATGTTTGTCTTGAAATTATTTGTTGACACTTTCGTTAGTTTCCAGAAAAGGGAGGTAATATAATATCTCTTTGTAATGAGAATATAGTAGTTTTAGATTTATAAATGATAATTCTAGGAAGGACAAAAAGGAAAAAGTGGCTCGGTGAAAGTAGTACAATAATACTCATTTTTATCCATAGCAATTTTTGTAGGATGATATTACAGTGGAAATAGCTGTTTTCTATTACGGGTCCACTACGTTAAACTGAAAAACTGTACAGCATGGATTATCAAGATATATAAGATCTGACATGAATTGGTTTTTGAGCTAAACAATTTATAACGAGTCTACAAAAAATATTATGAAGCAAGTATTTTTACCTCAAAAGCCAACGAGTGTCACAGTATTTGATCACATTATTGTATCGCAAGAATTATAGTCCAAAATGTGTTAAATTAGAGGCATACATGTACGAGCACGTAAAATGTGTACCGAAATTTACATGAAGGCTGTGCACTTACTTTGACAGGTACATTATGAACGAAAAATAGCTCCTACGAAATTTGCATATATTGATTTTGTTTTGAGTCTACAAGTGATTAAACACTTTATCACGATAAGGAATTTTGACCACTAATTTCCATCAGGAACTTAGGTCAGCAGTGTTTTAGAAATGTAGCGTATAATTAGAGAGTGTTAGCCAAAATACAGCACTACATTGTTATCTCACGCGTGTGTGAGACAAGAAAATTCGTAATGGCTATATTCCATTGAAAAACAAGGGGAGTTAAAAATAAAACATTATTAATACTCTCCATGCTAACTGAATGAGTCAACGTTTCCATTGTCTGAAAGTATACTCTATTTGCTTTGAAGCTGATTTAAATTAGAGGCTAACATTAAATAGCGTATGGTGTAGATCGAAGATCAGACTGCTCGCTTTGTGTTGTATGATTTTGATCTACGCTATTTGCATAGGCTGTCCAAGATTACATAAGCAGTGAAGGAGTCAAAGCCAACTAAAGTCATACAGCGCCCAATTAGTGAAACAACTTCATTGAACCTTTTTAGATAGCGTCTTATATATAAGAAATTGATATAAATTCACTTCTTTTATCCTAGAAGAACCTGTTCATGCCCCCAAAAATTTGAAGTGAAAAGGCAATTACTATCTTAGAGATAGCCAACACAAACTTGTAGAGGACAATAAGCCCAATAAGCTTATTGACAATATTGGATCATTGCAATAAATACAACGGGTGTGTGGTTTGTGGCATTTTTGAATAATAATTCAAAATTCGAAATTTCATAAAATTTTGAGCAGTCGTGTATTAAATATTACATAAAACATTTTTTTACATGAAGCCCCCTTTTCCCGAGACACAGCCTGAAATTAAGAAAAAGGAAGAGAAGTACATGGGCAACATTCCAATAAGTTCAGATTTGAAATTTCACAATTTGAGCACTGATAAAGGAGAACCTAGTGAAAAACAATTTTTTTCCATGAAGTCCCCTTTTTCCGTGATGCAGCCTTAATTTGAGAAACCAGGAAAGACGTATTTGCGCATAGATTGCAAAAACAAAGGGCACATGCTGAAACTTGTAAAACGAGATATAACCATGAAATGTTGACAAAAACTGAACAAGACATTAGTAAAAATTGCAATTTTGCATTAGGGTCCCTTTTTCATTTTACAAGAAACCCCCTTTTTCCATGACAGAGGGTCAAATTGAAAAACACATAGATAAAGAAACAAGAGCACATGGTGAAACTTTGAAAAAACAATATAACCATGAAGTTTAATGAAATTTTGACCAAAACTGAATGAAATATTAGTAAAAATTGGAATGTTGCAAGAAGCCCCCTTTTTCCATGACAGAACGTCAACTTAAAAAACGCCCAGGTGAAAAATAGCAAGAACATATGCTAAAACTTTCCATAAAAAATATAACCATGAAGTTTCATAACATTCTGACAAAAACTGAATGAGATATTGGTAAATATTGCAATTTTGCATTAAGCCCCTTTTTTCCATGACACGGGGTCAAATTGAAAATCCGGGAAAACTGTATCGGCACCTTACCCTAAGGAGTTCTTATATGAAGTTTTATCCAATTTGGTCCAAGGGTTGTGGAGAAATCGCTTCGGACGAACGGACGGACGGACGAACGGACAGACGAAGCGGTGACTGTATGCTCGCCCTTCGGGGAGCATAAAAATATAAACAAATAAAGAAAAGTATGACAGGGATCAGCTGGAAAATCAGAAAATAACGTACGCTCGGAAAGAACCATTGACAAGAGCTTACTGATTATCGTCATTCCCCCACAAGACACTCACACCATGGCAGAGAGGTTGGGTAATTCTAGAATCTTACTTCTTTTAATTAACCCTTCGACAGTGTTAGATGAATATAATTGAAAATAATTACAATGTTGAAATCCATGGAACTTTTCTTCCGATTTAATAGTGTAGATACAAGATCAGGCTACACGTTCTATGTACTTTGATCTCGATTAACATATACTAGCGGAAAAAAATAACTGTGCACGATGAATCTTTTTATATCTTTGTTACTCCAAAAAAGGATTTAATAAAGTTTTGCAGGTATGCAAATCAACATTTCATTTTAAAGTTAGACACAGAAAAAAATCATCACAGTGTCCATTATCACAATAGCAAGTCAGAAAAGTTTGTAAGGGTGAAAACCAGTTTCACAAGTCAATAATGTGTGTGGCCACCATTAGCATTGAGACATGCTTGGCAGCGACGACGCATAGAAGTAACCAAGTTGGTGAAAAAAGCTTGTGGAATGCTGTTCCAAATGTTGACCAGTGCCTGAGCCAACTGGTCCAACGTCAGGGGCTGATTCCGTTGTCGACGTACGCGTCTCTCCATCTCGTCCCAAACATGTTCTATTGGCGATAAATCAGGTGATACGGCCGGCCAGGGCAAGACATGCACATTTTGCTCAGCTAAAATGTCCGTGACTACGCGTGCTACTTGTGGGCGGGCGTTATCATGTTGAAACATCATACAACGTCCTTCGCCTTGGACAAACGGCAATACATGGGGCTGGATAATCTCGTCTCTGTAGCGTATGCCCGTTAAATTACCTCGGACAATGACAAGCTGGGTTCTACCGTGAAATGAGATGCCACCCCACACCATAACCGATCCGCCTCCAAAATGTTGGCGCTGAACGATGCAGGGATCCGCATAACGTTCTCCAATGCGTCTGTAGACACGAGCGCGACCGTCGGAACTATCCAGATGGAAACGAGACTCGTCCGTAAACAACACGTTGTTCCAGTCCACTCTACGGAACCGTAAATGCTGTCTACACCACTGAAGACGATGTTGTCTATGACGTTGCAGCAAGACAGGGCGTATCGCAGGGCGTCTGGGACGGATGTTGTGCTCGCGTAGCCGATTTCTTACAGTTCTGCTACTGATAGGCCCCAAGCCTGGAATCGTCCTAGCTGTCAATGTCGCCGGTTGAAATCGATTTCGCAAGTGTAAAAGTCGAATGTGGTTATCTTGGCGGATTGACGTCACGCGTGGACGGCCTGAACGTGGCAAGTCGCGGGTGTTACCATGCTGTTGAAACCGTCTCCAAAGTGCTGATACAGTATTTCTGTGGACGCCAAAACGCTGTGCAACCTCTTTCTGGGACATTCCTGTCTGAAGCATGCCTATGGCACGTAGACGCTCATCTTCAGATAGACGTGCCATGTTTTTTTAAGTCCAGTGAAACTTACAAAAGTGTTTTTTTCTTCACAGAGAAAATTAAGAGCAGTTTCGTGGTAAAAACAAATCCAAAACTCATGTACGAATAACACAGAGCCACGAAACAACGCAAAGGTCTACATGTTCAGAGCGCACGTCAGTGCACGTGTAATTAGTGAAACTAGGTCATTTTCGGACAAGTGTATCTCAGGGTATATATTAAAAAAAATATTTTGTAAATATTTCATTTTTCAAAAAAAATATGAGAAAATTTATCATGCACAGTTACTTTTTTCCGCTAGTATATATAACATTACGCTTTCTATAGAAATCATTGCACATGTAGAGCTGTGCCAAACGTTTTACTCGTAAATACATTGTCGGGAATATCGACCCCTTCATCATATCACCAGCTTTACGATACTTTTATGTCCAATCTTAGATAGATAACCAAAGTCATCATTAACTCTTCACCAAACGACGAAGTTATAGACTGGTCCAAATTGAAAGCATTTGCAGACAACAACATAAATGTGACTGAAAAGTTAAAATTTGCTTTGGGAAGGGTAGAAAACATTGTGGGAAAAGGAGAAAATGCTGGTTACCAGCATTTTCTCCTTTTTCCACAATGTTTTCAAAAAGATTCTATCTTAGGGTCGTCAAAAGTCGTATTTGTGGGGTAAAGGGTTAACTCTTCACCACACACACAACTTGGACTTCCCTACATTGAAAGCGATTGAAGAAAGAAAAAGAAAATTTGAAGTGGACCAGAGGACAGGGTATGTCTTTAATAAAGTAGAAGAAATTGCAGGAAAAGGAGACAATGATTGTTATCAGTATTTTCTTCTTTGCTCACAATATTTTTCAAAGGTCTTTTGACTCGGGAACGATAAAACTCGGGATTGCGGAAGGGCTTATTAAGTCAAGAATATCTTCACATGTTCCCTTTTCCCAATTCTCATACTAGCAAGAACTGAACTCGATGAACATATTCAGTAGATCTATATCAAGAGTTCGTAACAGTGACATATTAATTCACACCGAACACACCTAAGTGTAAAATATTCATAGCTTCAATCAGCTCATTGTATGTTTGTCATATTTACTAGAAAATAAGTTGCAACTTAGGTCTATTCAAAGTTCATCACCTATGTAGGACTGTTTCTAACAAACTTAAATTCTGTGAAGGAAAACTTTCATTGATTTTACCTTTAAGAGTAACACAAGGAGAACATGCATTCCGTTGATAGGGCCTACATGAATATGAGACCCTACATTAACATTCTAAAGAACATCATAAAATGCAGAATCTAAACTATCCAAATACAAAAGATGAAAACGAAGTAACAATGAGGCTTTTAAAGGTGGGTACTTAGAAATTTCACATCACACCAAATCAAAAAAAATATATATATCACTGAAATTTTAATGAAAAAACAATACAAATCATCCATGATTAAGAATAATAAAATTACCAAAAAAAATTTTTTTTGATGGTATTCCCTTAAAAGGCTACGTAGCTTCTTAAGCTATGTTCAGATTTCGCGCCAAAAACAAAAAAATGCATTGTGGGAATGTTAAGTGACTGGCACGTGACTAATGACGCTTAAATTCCATTACATAACAAACATGTAATTATTTTTCATAATATCTTCTTCGGACGCTATGTTTGAAGCTTTGTCTGTGTTTTTCCAGTATGTAAATGAGCGAGGTGTTTATATAAAAATAGAACGAGTTTGCCGTCGATGTCGACCTTGGCCGTAGTAAATCTCTAATTTCTCGTGTTGTCGGATGGTTTTCGACTACTGGGGTTATATGAATGACGATTATAAGGCTTTGCGAGTACAAGGATGTTATTGTTGTATTTTTGTAAAATTTTCGTCCCAAATTCTGAAGGGCCACCTTTAAATGTTACTGATGGAGAACTTTTTCTTGAAATGGTAAAATTGGGGTCCGACGAATCACCGAAATACCCGATTTTTTTCTGTCGGGTTAAGATAACTATGAACTGTTTGAAATATTTGTCTTTTTTCGTGATATTTGAGTGAATTATTGTTGATTGATGGTAAGTTTAAAACATTATTACAGAAGAAAAATTTTAACGACCCTGGGAAAGAATCCTTTTGAAAATATTGTGGGAAAAGGAGAAAATACTGGTAACCAGCATTTTCTCCTTTTTCCGCAATATTTACTACCCTATCATAGAGAACTTGCACCATTTGTACAATACTGAAATTGCCGTCTGCAAATGTTTTCAATTCTGTCAGGGCTAAAATTTTGTGTCAAATATCACATAATTCGGACTTTTATCAGTAATCTGAACTCGATAGCGAAAAAAAAAAATGGGGTATTTCGGTGTTCCCGTGGTATTTCGGTGAATACGTCGGACCGGTAAAATTGTGGAAACTGCATATTCAATAGATATAGTTTTTGTTGTCTGTTGGAAACGTTGAACTCATCATACCGATGTTGTAGTAACCAGCATTTTCTCCTTTTCCCATATGGTTTTCTATCCTGCCAAAGAACTTGTGTTTATTTACATCAATTTTGGAATAGTGCTCAGCAGTAGCTTTCAATTTTGAAGAGTTTACAACTTGTCATTTGGTAAAGAGTTAAGAGTATAAAGAGTTGGGTCTACTCCTGACATTGCTTGATATCTGTCTTTGCTTTTACCAAACATTAAAATTTTGGACTTGTCGAAATCGATGGTATTTACAGACGATTAAGAAATATGGGTAAATGAAATGTGGCTAGAATAGTGGAATTTTTCTCCGATGAAGCATGAAATATTGTGTGACGCAAGGCTAACGTCTTCGTTTTCAACACAGTGTGTCGCAACTACTTGAGACAATGAAAGAGTTACATGCGAGGATCTATCCCTGAATTTGCTCCTTTCATTGGTAAAACATGCAGTCACTAGTACCTTAACCGTTTACAGCAAAATCTCGATTTCTTGAGGAAGGCAGCATTTAACCCATTACCAAACAAAAATATTTGAGGCTTGTCCAAATCGAATGCATTTGCAGATGACAAAATTAAAGTGTCTGAAAATTTAAAAATTGTTGTGTAAAGGGTAGGAAACATTGTGGGAAAAGGAGAAAATGCCGGTTACCAGCATTTTCTCCTTTTCCCACAATGTTTTCTAAAGGTTTCTTTTTCAGGGGTGTCAAAAGTAGGGATTGTGTGGTAATGGATTAAACACATTGTGGAAAAAGGAGAAATTTCTGTTCACTAGCATTTTCTCCATTTCTCTCAATGTTTTCTATCCTTTCAAAGACAAATCCCTACAACTTGGATTCTCATGGGATTTTCCTTTGGCAAGACACTTCGGATCCATCGCCAACACGAATGAAAATGTACGCTGTCGCCGTGATATGACCGAAGTCATGTTGAAAGCAGAGTAAAAGACCAATTAACTAATCAATCAATCATTTAATCAACCAATCAACTAATACCGCCAGCATATACATGGCCAGTGAGACCTATTTATAACCTTGTCGGCCTGACAGTGCTGTCAGGAAATCTATCGGTATAGCATACGGTCTGACAGTCCTGCATACATAATTTGACAAACACATGTTTGCATATCGATTACCCTCAAATACATTTCTCAAATGGTAAGTATTTTGAGCTTGAGGGATTAAAAGAAAGTGATAAAACACCCAATGGCATTATTCTCTTGACCCATTGTCACAGTTGCTACCTACGATATGGCCAGCAATACGCGAAAAGGAGCATTCGAGCGTAAACTGTCGTCTCGGATCAGCCTGTGCAGTCCACGCAGGCTAATCCGAAACAACACTTTCCGTTTGTATGCAGTTTTCAGCATGTCTAATGAAATTAAAATTTCTAAAGTAGTCGTAAAGTGCCGTCTCGGAGCAGTCTGCGTAGTCCGCGCAGACTGCTCCCAAACGACAGTCCCAACGCCCCTTTTCGCATATTGCGAGCCATAAAGTACGAGGAAGAGATGAGGTGTATGAAGCCATACTGAGAAAAGGGGGCATCATACTATCGACCGAGGTCAGCTTGCGCAGTCAATTTTCTTCAAGTCAGAGGACCGTTCTACCTCAAGATTGCATTGGATTTAGAAGACATTGATTTTAAGGAACCACAACTTTATGATGACCTGCTTAATATCATGGATCAGGAAGATGCCTTAAGCCCCCTTATGCCAGAGCAGTGTTCATTATTGTATTTATTGAAGGGTTGGAAAACGTGATAGGTAAAACATTTTTGGTTCCAAAAAGTAGTTGGTTCTATTACTACGATGTTTATAAAAATTGTACACGGTCGATGAAAAGGCCTGTTTATCTGATAATGTGTTAATTGTGATAAATATCTCAGAGTAAACGAATGACTGATGTTTTATGACACTTCAGCAGCAGCTGCGGTCATTTAGCGGCACGTGACAGATAATAATTTTTGGTATATAAAAAAAAGGCCAGTAAAAGTATGACTTTTAAATAGGGGGCGATTCATGGGTGATGTTAGGGGAGAAAAATCTTAACATGAAAGTAACATAGCTTCTGATTAGATTGGCTAAGTCATTCAGTTTAGCCAATCAGAAGTCGTGCTACTTTCAATTTCAGAAATTTCTAGAAAGTTAGACTTTGAAGTATATTCTTAAGAATGGTTGTTGAATACGAACCCAGACCTGGAACAGCACTTCGGCTATGTATCAATATCTACTTTGTTATTTCTTTGTATATAGTTGACTTGAAACATGTACAAATTTTATACAAAATAAACTTAATGTCATCTTATGCTATGTATCTAAACTCTCGGATATTCTCTGAAATCTTATAACGTTGAAGGGAACCCTTGTGATTGCAATGTCTGGGTTGTATTACAGACTGAAATGTCTATGTAATTATCTAGCACTCAGAGGTCAAACGACACAAATACACCGAGTTTAACCACTCGTCACAACTCGGCCGATTCCGTACTTAAATCTGATCTCGTCTGTGTAAGGTCGCTTTCATTTGAATTGCCAATCAGGTGATCTTTTACATGGCGGCGCCACTGTCAGTCGTTTAGCAACGACATAAACAACCTTAATGATGTTATTCACATCTTTCTATCTGTAGGAGAAAACTTCAATCGCAACTGATAAAACCACGTTAAAAACGAATGTAGGAACTGTTTATCAACTGAAATATCAGCAGAAAGATTTCGATAGAAAATTGAGACTCAAGTTTTCTTTTTTACGAGGACACTTACAATTTTCAGAACGGTAAACCGGCGTATTTCCGGCGATGAAATGTAGAGTGCAGGTGCATATCAAGTTACCAGATACAGCCGAGGGATTTGACTACTTTCATCACCCGAGGCATGCCGAATGCGAGCTAAACGACCTTGAAAAATTAACCCTTCTCCTGCAGAATAAACTAAAAGAAACTTATCAGGCCAGATGTAAAAACTCAAATGATGCAATTCCAAATGTATCTTTTGAAGAATAGTACCGCCTTATCGGACAGTGTAGATTCAAGATCGCACTGCACGTTCTGTGCAGTCTGATCTTGATCTACACTGTCTGCGAAAGGTCAGCAGTCGCAAATCAACGATAAAAGAAAAGGAGAAAATGCTAGCTACAAGTATAATCCTTTTCCCACGACATTTTCTACCGTTTCCGAGATATATAGAGGATATCTGAGAAGAAATAAATTTCGATCTTTCACCGAAAAAAAATTTATTTCATGCTTTTAACCCTTTCTGGGAGGAGCTTTATCGAAATTCCAGTACAGTTCTTTTCCGTTATTCCCCTTGGCGTGCCCCTCTCGCATAGCAACGCATTACAATATTACGTCAAGCGCGAGAAATGTAAGGTAAATGACGTCATATTTCCACCTAGTTGTGAGGCACGCGCGATTAACTTAGGCAACAAGAACATGAAAATCGGTATTGTCAATGGTGGTACCAGTCTAATATCGAAAAATATTTTACTGCTATTTTTCGATATCCTATCGGAAAGCATGAAATAAAACTCTATCTTTTACATCAATATATAATTTGAGTTCAGACAATGCTCCCTGAGAAAAAAAAAAAGACTTGTAAACTATTGACTTCTAAACAGAAATATTCCAGCATACGTGCAATTAAAAAAAAGTCCATAAACAATGCGTACTTTAGAATAGAAAAACCTGATTGATTGATTGATCGTATTGTGTTTAATGCTCATTTCGACATTGTTTCAGCTCTATCGCGGTAGCCAGTTCACCTATCCATGCTTTCCTGGAGTTTCCTTTACAAGTACTCTAAACAATTTTTCTTACCAAGTCACTGTTTGCTTTCCCACATAACCACCGTAAAAACAATGGTCAGCTGTAAGAAAGAAAATATATCCTGTATGACTATTATTAATCCAAGGAAAAACAAGTGGCCGAGCGACTGATCCAGCCCATGATCCCCTGTTCACAAGGCCTGCACGCTAGGTACGACTGAGTTATTGGGCTTCCGCTAAACAAGATAAAAATATACATGATTGATACTTCCTTTTCTGCAAACTTGTCTATGAACTCGCATGTTTATAGAAACACATAACATTCTTAAGAACTATTTGTACGAATTTTGCTAATAAAATTGTGGATTTTTTTTTTCTGCTCACAATGCACCGAAATAGTAACCGGATGGCAAGTCTATTTTTTGCATTTGCATACCGTTTGAAGTTTATTCTGAGCATTCACAAACGCAAGACGAAATCCGAAGGGGGGAACACTATGGATAATCTTGCAATCGCTTAAAGGCCCTATAGCGGCCAAAAAGTCTGCAGGTGTAAAAATGCATTTATAACAATCAAGTATTACGTGAACGGTCCAAGTATCAGTCTTTTGCAGAAAAATGAAATCGATAAAAAATTTCAGGAAAAACTAGACTTTATAATTATGCCTGCTTACTTTAGCCTATTTTTGAATTCTTTTCTCTGTAAGTTACTAACACTTGGAACGACCGTACGATATAAGACAGGTGTCATTTTCATAATAATTTCAATAATATTAAATGTTATGATTAAAATCTAAATGCATTTTAGAGGTGGGTACTTAGAATCTTCACATCACACCAAATTAAAAAAAAAAAGATATTTCACTGAAATTTATATGAAAAAAACAATACAAATCATGAATAATTAAAATCAATATAATTACAAAAGTTTTTTTTTAAAGGTATTCCCTTAACAGGATACGTAACCTCTTAAGCTATTTTTAGATTTCCAACCAAGAATTAAAAAAAATATTGTCGGAATGTTAAGTGGCTGGCACGTGACTAATGACGTTTAATTTCCTAACATAAGAAGCATGTAATTACTTTCCATAATGTCTTCTTCGGACGCTATGTTTGAAGCTTCGTCGGTGTATTTCTGGTATGTAAATGAGCGATTTACTCAATCAAAAATGGACCGTGTGTCCCAACGGTGTCGACCTGGGCTGTAGTAAATCTCTAATTTTTTTGTCGGATAGTTTTCGACTACATGGGTTTTATGAAAGAAAATTATGAGGCTTTGGGAGTATAAGGATGATTGTTTTGTATTTTTGAAAAAAAAATCGTCCCAAAATCTGAAAGGCCACCTTTAACACCAAAAATATTTACATATGGCCGCCACTGTGTTTTTAAGTCGCACCTACGAGTTTACTGCTCCTCAAGGCCGAATTCGATCATTTCCTGTATCATGTAGGTATGTAACTAACAATTCACCAATAACACACGGAGAAAAAAGAGGAGAAGAAAACGGAGAGGAAGAAAAGAAGAGAGAAGAAGAAAACGTGGACCCGTATTCACCAACCATTCTTAAGAACGTTCATTGTCTTATTCACCAGAATTTTCTACATTTGTAAGTAACCCAACTTCTGATTGGCTAAACCGAATGATTTAGCAAAGCAGAATTTGTGTTACTTATAAATGTAGAAAATCTTGGAGAATAAGACTAAGAATATTCTCAAAAATGGTTGGTGAATACGGGTCCTGGTGTCACGAGTATTCATCTTTTTCTCTCTAAACATGAAGTGTGATTTCCGTCTCTCTTTGGCTACTTGAAAATTAGTTTTAATATTTTGTCCACTCTATGCTACAAGCCAGTTTTTAAAGTACTAATTTTATACTACATTTCATTCGTATCCTATCTGTATGATTTACGAATCATTTTATACTAGCTTGTAATTTGCCCCAAATGGTATTCGTCGAGAAAGAGAGAGAGAGAGAGAGAGAGAGAGAGAGGGGATGGGAAACAGAGATTTATTTTACATATATAGAAGTGGTTTAATTTTCATAAATGCACAGAGGCATGGCTTAAATAAAAATAGCACCTTGAAAATTAGAATGGCGCATGAGTAATTCTAGAAACGAAACTACTAAAAACCCTTGGTGTAGTTTAAACGCTGTCAGATGTTTTTGCAGACAGCAATTATCAAGATCAGACTGCACGCACCGTTGTATTCGTTATTTTCTATCACAAATATTGTGTCCGTTCAGCATTGAAAGTACTGCATTTAGCAAAGTTTTTTTTATTATTATTTCTGGAAAATGTCCGTTTCATCTGTTTAAAGAAAAAATCCGAGAAAATTTTTCATTACCTACCTATTACAGAAACACCTGAAATCCGGTTTTATCCGTCTTTCTTGCACTGTAGCATGTAGAGATACGACTGTTACCTTTAGCATAAGCACTGAAAATACACCTGCTTCGTTCAACCTTGTTACCACAGCAGTGTGGCTATGGTGTAAGAAAAAAAAATGTACCTGCCTTCTACGGCAAGAGACAGATTGGCATAAAGTCCGTATACATGTGTGCCAAAGTGTAGATAAACTATCTTTAGCTTCCAATTAACCACACGGTCAGTTGAACATTGTCTGATGTCTTTGTTTTCTTCAAGAACTTAAAATAAAGTAATTTCCGTGTAAACTCTAGAAGCCACCAATCCTCTCGAGCTTTTGAAAATGGTCACTTAATAGCATATTATTTCTTCACAAACTACAGGGTTTCAATTTCCGACAAACAGCAAGTAAACTCATTATGTCTTTTTTTTTTTTCGTAAACGAGCAAATAGTCAAAAGAATTCAAATTAGACCAAAATGGGCAACAAACATTAAACTTTGTCTTTTACTACCTACGCCTTTAAATAATAATAATAATAATTTAATTGCAATTTTTATCTAAGGCTGAAAAGATTTTACTGAGAAATATCGCGATAGATTCTCATAAGACCTTTTCCGATTCGAAAGCTATAGAAGTTTAGAGATGTACTGAATATTGGTAATACAGTACTATAGACGTTCTTCCTTCTATCGGATTTTGATTGGATGAGCGAAGAGATTGTGTCCACGGAAAACGAGATGGTCTTTCACAATAACGGTAAAGCTACATTTAGTATTATTTTCAAACTTTTCCATCCTTAAAGCCTACACTGAAAAATGCACTTCATCGTCTGAGAGCTGATCTTACAGATACGAATATTTACATGCCTGGGGTACGATTCAATTTTAGCTGCCTCCGGTCCTTTCTTGCCAAGATCTCATTCAATACAGTGGAAATTAGGAATATAAGATCAGACTGTAAGTTTTCTTCAGTCTTGCCTTAATCTACACTGTGCGCTAAAGTACACATCGATTAAAGAGTTGAGTATAATTTTGCCCAGCACTGTCATGCACTCTATCAACTTTTATTTCATGCTTCCGGTGGGATATCGAGAAATAGCAGTGAAAATATTTTTCTATCTTACACTGGTACCACCAGTGAAAATACCGATTTTCACGCTCTTGTTGCCTAGGTAAATTGCGCGTGCCTAACAACCAAATGGGAAAGATGACGTCATATACCTTACATTTCTCGCGCTTGACGTAACGTTGCTATGCGGGAGGGGTACGCCACGGGGAATGAGGGAAAAGAATTGTACTGAATTCTGATAAAGCTCCTCCCAGAAAGGGTTAAAAGCTTAAAATAAATAGAATATTTGTTTTTTTCAGTGAAAGATCGAAATTTATTTCAACTCGTGAACACCATCGGTAATATTTTCACTCGTGGCTGCGCCGATGGTGTCCACTCGATGAAATAGATTTCGATCTTACACCGAAAAAAACAAATATCCTCTATATATTTGTTATCTCAAACTGCAGACCTATTTTTTCATGCTACTATTAAAATGGGTATTACAATTTTCACATCTCACCAAATTAAAAAATATATACATCACTGAAATTTATATGAAAAAACAATACAAATCATCAATAATTAAGAATCATAAAATTGTCAAAAAAAGTTTTTTGATGATATTCCCTGAAAAGGCTACGTATTAATAGATTTCGCGCCAAAAACTTTTTTAAAAAAGCATTGTGGGAATGTAAAGAAACTGGCACGTGACTAATGACGCTTAAATTCCATAACATAACAAACATGTCATATCTTCCATAGTTTCTTCTTCGGACGCTGTGTTCGAAGCGTCATTTGTGTATTTCCGATATGTAAATGAGCAAGTTGCTCATCTAGAAATAGACTGTGGTTTCCGTCGTTGTCGACCTGGGCTGTAGTAAATCTCTAATTTCTCTTGTTATCGGATAGTTTTCGACTACTGGGGTTTTATGAATGAAAATTAAAAGGCCATGGGGGTATAAGGATGATTTTCTTTTTTATATTTTGTTATGTACATACCCAGTTATTCCTAGCTTTGTTCATGTGTGTATCTATTTTTGAATGGTTTTCCCCTGTTACTATTTTTAGAACTGGATTCTCTCTTGTGGAATATTGTGCTGGAAGTTTCCAGGCCTTTTTACAATCTGTTTACTAGAAGTTATGCAACTAATTTTAACATGAATTTTCTGGTTTCCCTGTTATTATAAAAGGAAAAGCTTTTTACATCTCAGTGTTCACTAGTTAATACATGATTGCCAGACTACAGTGGGGATTATTTTGTGTTTGTGTCTTATAATTAGTGCTTGGATTACATTCAGTTGGATTAGGATCAGACTAGACTAAAGTGAGGATTATTTCATATGCTTGGATTACATTCAGTTTGGATCAGGATTAGATTGGAATTAAGACTGGAATAGTTTGTCTTTTGGATTTAACATCTAAGGTATTGTTTTGTACAATTGTACTATTGTAACTGTTTATTTGATATTTTTGTAAATAAATTCTGTTAATTGTTATCGTTTGTTGCTGGCTTCTTCTTTCTAGTTACGCCTGACTCGTAACAGAAATTGGGGGCTCATCCGGGATTGGAAAATAGACTAACGCATTCGTTTTCCTTTTGGGATTAACCATCGATTGGAAAATAGGACATAGACGTTTGCTTTTCACAATTTAAAAAAATCTAATACATCTTGTAAGTCAAAATTACTAATCAGTAATTATAATAATTTTGTACTTGAATCCAGCAACAAACAAACATGTCTTTTGACTTAGATAAATTTACGGCTGAACCGTCTGTGGAGCTATTGAATTTAGGTAAAAAGACTGATTTGCTTAATCTTGCTAAACACTATGAATTGTCTGAAATAAAATCTTCAATGCGTAAACATGAAATTAGGAACATTTTGGTACAATATTTTGTTGATGAGGAGATTTTTAATGAAAATGCTCTTTCCCTGATAGTTGACGTTCAGTCAGTTTCAAGTTTGAAAGAACTTGAATTAAAACTTCAGATCAGACAATTAGAAATTCAGGAAAGAGAGAAAGAAAGAGAATGGGAAGAGAGAGAGAAGGAAAGAAAAAGGGAAAGAGAAAGGGAGAGAGAAGAAAGAGAAAGGGAAAGAGAAAGGGAGAGAGAAGAAAGAGAAAGGGAAGAGAGAGAGAAGGAAAGAGAAAGGGAAAGGGAAGAGAGAGAGAAGGAGAGAGAATTTCAATTAAGAATGAGGGAAATTGAAATGCAAGAAAGAGCAAATCAGCCGAAGCAAAAGATTGAATACAATTTTGATGTTACAAAACATATTAGGCTTGTTCCTCCATTTCAAGAAAAAGAAGTTGATAAATACTTCCTACACTTTGAAAAAGTTGCAGAAAACTTAAATTGGCCAAGAGAGCACTGGACTTTGCTTCTGCAAAGTGTTTTGATAGGCAAAGCTCGTGAAATTTATACACAACTAGGTGTTGAACAATGTCATCATTATGAGACTGTTAAAGAACTTATTCTCAAAGGTTATGAGCTGGTCCCAGAAGCATATAGACAAAAATTTAGAAATTGTAAAAAAGATTCTAACCAGACTCATGTTGAATTTGCTAGGAACAAAGAACAGTTATTTGATAGATGGTGCTGTTCTAAGAAAATAGACCAAAATTTTGATAAACTCAGACAACTTTTGTTAGTTGAAGAATTCAAACGTTGTATTCAATTTGATGTTAAGACATTCTTAGACGAAAAACAAGTTGAAACTTTAGAAGAAGCAGCTCGTCTGGCTGATGATTACTACCTTACACATAAAGTTTCTTTTATTAATAAACCCAAACCTACTTCCTCACATCCCCAAAATAAATTTACGTCTGGTAATTCATCTGGCATGCCCAGTCAATCCAATACACCCAAACCCAATTCTACTAGTGAAACCAAAAGTCAATATCCCTTATCTCGACCCACTTGTAACTATTGTAAGAAACCTGGTCACCTTGTTTCTGAATGTTTGAAATTAAAAAGGAAGTTAGAAAGTGATGAAGCCAAACCAACAGGGCTCACCACTCTTAGACCAAGGCCACAGTCTTCTATTAAAACCAATACAATTGACATAGTCACAAAACCAAAGTCTGATTCTACTATGGAGATTTTTGAACCATTTATGTTAAATGGTTTTGTATCACTTTCAGGTGATAATTGCCAACCTACCCCTATTAAAATTTTAAGAGACACAGGAGCTTCTCAATCTCTTATTTTGGCAGATATACTGCCTTTTTCTGAGAAGACTTCTTCCGGTACTAGTGTCTTTATTCAGGGTGTAGAGTGTGGAACTGTTAATATCCCTCTCCATCATGTTAATTTGTCATCAGATTTGGTTACTGGGCCTGTGGTTATTGGTATTAAACCTTCCTTACCATTTAAAGGTGTACATTTACTGCTAGGCAATGACTTAGCTGGAGATAAGGTTGTGGTTAATCCACTTGTAACTGACACACCAAATATAGGTCAAACAGATGACCCTATCGAGCAGGAAATTCCTGACTTGTATCCTTCTTGTGCAGTTACCCGAGCTATGGCTAAAAAGGCCATTTTGAAAAATTCAAACTCTGACATTGACTTGACGGATACTTTTATCGGTCAATATTTTAATAATGAGATTAAGAAGTCTCTTGATCCCAGTTTGTCTGATACTCAGACAGACACGTCAATGTCTTGTCATTCATCACCACGGTCTATTGACCAAGGTCACGACACGCTGTCAAAGTCACAGCTTATCCAGGAACAGCAAACTGATCCTGAGATTTCAAAATTAATTTTTAGGGCTTTACCTGAAGATGAAATTTCACAGGTCCCAATGTGTTACTATATAAAGAATGGGATTCTTATGAGAAAATGGCGACCATTTGATGTCCCAGCTGATGATGAATGGGCTGTTTACCACCAAATTGTGGTTCCAAAGTCATATCGTCATGAAATACTAAGTATAGCCCATGAAAGTCCTATGTCAGGTCATCTAGGTATAAACAAGACCTATCACAAAATTATTAATCATTTTTATTGGCCTGGTCTCAAATCAGATGTCTCTAAATATTGTAAAACTTGCCATACATGTCAAATGGTAGGTAAACCCAACCAAACCATTCCCAAAGCTCAATTACAACCTATTCTTGCTTTTGATGAACCTTTCAGTAGGATACTTATAGATTGTGTTGGTCCTTTACCTCGAACCAAGTCAGGAAATGAGTATCTCTTAACAATTATGTGTACTTCTACACGTTTTCCTGAAGCTATTCCTTTAAGGAACATCAAAACAAAGCCAATAGTCAAAGCTCTTATAAAGTTTTTCACATTTGTTGGTCTTCCAAAATCAGTTCAGTCTGATCAAGGGTCAAATTTTATGTCTGGTATATTCCAACAGGTTATGCATGAATTAGGAATCAAGCAATATAGGTCATCCGCCTATCACCCTGAAAGTCAAGGTGCTTTAGAAAGATTTCACCAGACATTAAAAAATATGATAAGATCATATTGCTTTGACACTGAAAAAGATTGGGATGAGGGCATCCATTTGTTACTATTTGCAGCCAGAGAATCTGTACAAGAATCTCTTGGTTTCAGTCCTTTTGAATTAGTTTTTGGCCATTCTGTTCGTGGACCTTTAAAACTTTTGAAAAAGAAATTTCTCTCAAATGATGAAACACCTTTGAATTTACTACAGTATGTTTCTGACTTTAGAAATAGACTGTCTAGGGCATGTGAGGTTGCTAGGTCCAATCTTAAAATGTCTCAGGGCAAAATGAAAGCAAGATATGACAACCATGTTATTGATAGAAAATTTAAACCAGGTGACAAAGTCCTTGCTCTTTTGCCAATACCTGGCAGACCTTTACAGGCAAGATATTTTGGACCCTACACTATTGACAAGAAAACAAGTGATTTAAACTATATAATTAATACTCCAGGAAGGCGTAAAAACAAACAAATGTGTCATATAAATATGTTAAAGGAATACTTTGACAGAGATAGCTCTATTTCAAAACCAATTACAGTTGTAAACACTGTCCCACAAGAATCAAATGTATCTGATCTTGAAGTAAATTCGGACTTCATTGATAAATCTGATCCTGGTCCATCTAAACTTGAGAATTCTGATATTTTGAGAAATCTTAACAACAAACTATCTCACTTGGAACCATCGCAGCAGGAAGAGCTGAAACAGTTGATACATGAATATGAACATTTATTTCCTGATATCCCCAAAAGAACAGATAAAATCTATCATGATGTCATTGTGGAAGATTCTAAACCAATAAAGCAACATCCATATAGGATGAATCCTTTGAAACAGAAATACCTCCAGGATGAAGTAAAATACTTACTGGAAAATGACTTTATTGAACCTAGCCAGAGTAATTACAGTTCACCATGTATATTAGTACCGAAATCAAATGGAACTTTTAGAATGTGTACTGACTATCGTAAAGTGAACTCTGTGACAAAAACAGACACTTTTCCAATACCAAGAATTGATGACTGTATTGACAAAGTTGGAAATTCTAAATATGTCACCAAATTTGACCTGCTAAAAGGATTCTGGCAAGTTCCACTGACTGATAGAGCAAAAGAAGTATCAGCCTTTGCTACTCCAAACGGTCTGTACCAATACAAAGTTATGCCGTTTGGGATGAAAAATTCTCCTGCAACGTTTCAGCGGCTTATAAACAATGTTATATGTGGATTAGATGGCTGTGATGCATATATTGACGACGTCATCATCTACTCAGACAGTTGGAGTGACCACCTTCAAAGAATCAGGAAGTTCTTCGACAGACTCAGTAAAGCGAAACTGACTGTGAATCTTGCAAAAACTGAATTTTGTCATGCTACTGTAACATTTCTAGGACATCTTGTGGGACAGGGTCAAGTTAAACCTTTAGAAGCTAAAGTCAGTGCTATCTCTGAGTTTCCTGTGCCTAAATGTAAAAGACAGCTGATGCGATTTCTTGGTATGGCTGGCTACTATAGGAAATTCTGTAAAAATTTCTCAGGTATTGCTGAACCTTTAACAAATTTACTTAAGAAAAGCACAAAGTTCAAATGGAATGACAATGTCAAGATGCATTTGATCGTCTAAAAGCCATACTAAAGAGCGCACCAGTTCTCTTGGCACCTGATTTTGACAAATGTTTCTAATTAGCTGTTGATGCAAGTGATGTTGGTATTGGTGCTGTTCTTTTACAAGAAGATAATAATGGTATTGATCACCCAGTTTGTTACTTTTCTAAGAAATTTAACAAACATCAGAAAAATTACTCTACCATAGAAAAAGAGTGTCTTGCCTTAATTCTGGCAATCCAGCAGTTCGAAGTTTATTTAACCTCTTCAACTTCACCAATTGTTGTATTCAGTGATCATAACCCTTTAAGTTTTCTACACAAACTTAAGAATAAGAATCAAAGATTACTGAGGTGGAGTTTATTGCTTCAAGAGTTTAATCTTGACATAAGACACATAAAAGGGAAAGATAACATTATACCAGATGCTCTTTCAAGAGTTTGAAATTCCAATAGTCATTTTTCCCTAAATCAAGTTTAAACTGTTTTTTCTTTTAAATTGTAATTTCATTACCTTGACTATTTTCATTAGTCTGAAATAAATTAATATTTGAGTTTGTCATTTCCTATGTATACTTCAGATAAAGTATCATATACATGTATATAAATAATATTGCAAAAAAGAAAGATTTATTTCATAAACCTTCCTTTTTCTTTTCAAGGGGGGAAGTGTTATGTACATACCCAGTTATTCTTAGCTTTGTTCATGTGTGTATCTATTTTTGAATGGTTTTCCCCTGTTACTATTTTTAGAACTGGATTCTCTCTTGTGGAATATTGTGCTGGAAGTTTCCAGGCCTTTTTACAATCTGTTTACTAGAAGTTATGCAACTAATTTTAACATGAATTTTCTGGAAGTTTCCCTGTTATTATAAAAGGAAAAGCTTTTTACATCTCAGTGTTCACTAGTTAATACATGATTGCCAGACTACAGTGGGGATTATTTTGTGTTTGTGTCTTATAATTAGTGCTTGGATTACATTCAGTTGGATTAGGATCAGACTAGACTAAAGTGAGGATTATTTCATGTGCTTGGATTACATTCAGTTTGGATCAGGATTAGATTGGAATTAAGACTGGAATAGTTTGTCTTTTGGATTTAACATCTAAGGTATTGTTTTGTACAATTGTACTATTGTAACTGTTTATTTGATATTTTTGTTAATAAATTCTGTTAATTGTTATCGTTTGTTGCTGGCTTCTTCTTTCTAGTTACGCCTGACTCGTAACAATTTTTTGTAAAAGTTTCATCCCAAAATCTGAAGGGCCACCTTTAAGAGCAACACAGGAGTCTGTGGATTTATCCTTTTAAATTTGAAATTCAATTTAAAACACCTTCTTCTTAAACATGTAACATTGTGTTACATTGTAAATGCTAGTAACGAATGTAGACATGGCCGTCTTTGCTTTCTATAACAATCTACGCGTCGGCAAGATTTAAGCTCTGGCTTGGTCGATATGCTGGGAAAAAAGGAAAAAATTGGCTCGTTAACAGCATTTTCTATTTTTTGTTTAACAAAAATGATGGTATATGAACATTCATAATTATAAGATCCTCCCTCTATGAATATCTATTTTTTGTGCCCTTTCCTACCAAAAACAGCTTTGTTTTATGTAGCTTTAAGTAGCTTCCTGCTTATACATTAAAAAACGAGCCTAAGGAAAAACGTTGTTTGAAAAGGAGAAAATGCTTGTTACCAGCATTTTCTCATCCCCCCACAATGTTTTCTACCCTATCAAAGACAAATTTTGCCATTTAGACCACCTGCTGTAATTTGTTGTTTGCAAATGCTTTCGATTTGTTTCAGTTAAAGGAATCATCATCTGGTAAAGAGGCAATACTCAATCAGTGCTGTGACCGAGAAGACAGGTGTTGAATCCTAAACAGCGGTAAAAAAAAAGAACGTCGGTTCACATAAAAAACGTTTTTCTGAACGCTGAGAGGTAGACATTATAAAGGCAAAAAAAACTCTTGCTCGCTTACAATTTCATCCTTGTATGCCTCTAAAAACGATCTGTTTGTAGAGGATGGGGAGGGGGTGATAGTTAAAATAACAAAATTAACCCTTTGACTGTTATTCGTGACTTTTGGGACTTTTGCAGACATCGTAGACAAAATCAGCTTACAATAAGCTTGCAGGCTAACAGTGGATCTGCGCTTTCTGAAATGGCCCTTCATAATTATGGTAAAAAAATATTTTTTCACGCACAGTAACTCGGTCTTTATTGCTAGCTGAAGTCATTCTTTGTCTTCATTAAGCCTGTCAAGGGTTACAAACAAGGTCATCACAACGATTGTGATCGTTAATCCATTACTTTAAATAGAAGACCTCCAGAATTTAGAGAGTATCCAGGCAAACTAAGGGCAGACCAAACTTTCTTCACAACAAACTGGTTGTGCACAGCATTGTTTATATCAAGCGAAGACCAATTTCTTTCTTTTATTATTCAAACTCTTTTGAGGACACCAGCGTTTTTTTTTTTTTTTTTTTATTTTGTTTTTTACACAACTGAAATTTTGAAAATATGTGCAGAGTAGCTTTTAAATGGAATTCTACCTCCCTATTTCTCTTTGTATTTCTCTCAAATTCATATAAAGTAGACAGCCTTAAGTACATTTCCAATAGTAAAATGTACAACGGAAATGCTCCGGGGAAATGAAACAAGTGATAAATCAAAGGGAGGAAATAAGTTCTTAACTTTAATTTGGACAATTTCCTATGACAATCGTTCGGAATTTCTGGTAGCCCACGACTATGGCATGAGTGCTGAAATATTATAGGCTCAATTACAAATTATTTCGATTAAAATGGCACGACGCCGCTTTTACGATCTACAATTAACCCTTCAACCTATAATATCGAAATTTTTGGGCCTTGATTGAAAAGGCCTTTTAGAGCATAATGGGAAAAGGAATAAAAGCTGGAAATCGTACCATCCTAGCTGTCCGGCCATGTTTTCTATTCTTTCACAGAAAACCCATCGGTTGAGACACCCTTAATCTGTCATCTGCCAAGGCCTATTTATGGCTCGGACTAAAACTTTCTTGTCTGGTAAAGAGTTATAAGATAGTGTTCATAAAACAAAATATTTCTGATACTTTTTCACTACATAATGCATGCACAAAAACTGCACCATCTGAATGTTAGAAAAACAAACAGTGTGGTATCCTTTATCCTTTTTCCGATAACACATAAGCGACATTGTGGATCAAAGGGGTTTTAATGCCTCTCAGGGACGCCTTGTACACCAAACAAATTATCATATAGCCTGCAACACGCGAAAAGAGGCATTGGCGTAAAGTGTCGTCACTGGACACTCTGCACAGGCTAACCCGAAACGACACTTTCCATATTTATATAATTTTCTGTTTTGCGCAAGTCTAATGCAGCAAAAAATCTTATGTAGTCGTGAAGTGCCCTCCCGGATTAGCGTGCGCGGACTGCGCAGGCTGATCCGAGACGACACTTTACGCAAATGTCCGAATGCCCGTTTTTCGCCATACGGCCTGCAACACGCGAAAAGAGGCGTTCGGACATTAGCGTAAAGTGTCGTCTCGGATCAAAGTTGACACTCCGCTTTCTGTTTGACACTTTCTGTTTTGCGCAAGTCTACTGTAGCACAAAAAACCAATGTAGGCATAAGGTGCCGTCTCGCAGTAGCCTGCACTGTCTGCGCAGGCTATCGCGACACGAAAATGTCCATTACTTTAATTTCAAAACGAAATAAAGGTTTTCTCACTAAAACACTGCCTGGTGCGATTCATTCAGCTGTGATCGGCTAGCATGTAACCTATGCACTAGCCATCTATTAAAGAGTCCCGACATGCTTGGGTAGTAGGCTAATAGCTTTGATACAAGCCCTCTGTCCCAGGTATGCGGGCATTGGTGATGCGTCATAGCAGACAAGTCGAATCTTCGGAGAATGTGACATGCGCAGACAACGAATGAAGAAGTATAATTTAAACTGGTTGATAACTCGTCTAGTGTTGTAGATTTAAATGATGGCATAATGAACTACGCTTTCACAATACAATGCTTTTTAAGGGATTCAAAAAATGAAAATGAAAGGCCTTTAAAAGATGTACAAAATGAAATAAACAGTCAAAAGAAATAAACAGTCAAAAGAACAAAGAAATTCCTGATTAACATTGAATACATTAATCAAATGAAATTGAATTCGTAAGTCTGCAATGTTATTTAAACAAAAAACGCTGTAGTAAAAGCAACGTTGATGTAATTGAATGACGATCACGGCATTCACTTGTCAGAGATACATGGGTAAGTCTTGAAATTGACGACAAAGATGCTGAAGTCAAAACTACCCTTTCATTCTTGAATAACAATCAAAACATCAACTTTTCATAAACCATTGACGCACAACCTCGGGCGTTCAAGTAGACAGTGTATGATCATAAATTTATACGATACGGGTATTTCTGCGAGATATTCTGTTTACAGTCGAATTGCGACACGTTTCCAGACTACATTTATCAATTTCGTCTACTTAGCTGTGAAGTTAAAATATTAAATTCTTTTATTATTCAAACAACAATAGGTCACATGTAACTGGATGTTATCAGTTCGATATTTTCTGGAAATATTAGACCGATTTTGTTAATTACTTATACATATAAATGCATTTTGTACCACACAGATTCATGTTGAATGATAAATACATGTAGCTAATTTCAGATAATTAGTATCAATAATCAAATACCATAACAAGACACGAGAAAAGAGAAGATAGGAAACGTGCAGATGTAAGCACGGACAGATTCAGGTTTGTACAGTATGAGAATCGTGTACATTTTTTATGCAGTAGGCAAAAGTTATATATGGTTCAGTATTGATAAAAACGGTCATCAAAGGAGCATCTCTCTCGACCAGCCTTATTACTATAAAGTCCAAAAATTGTTGGTTTTTAAATAACAGTTGACAAACGATCCTGTGTTCAATAAACCCTGAAGAAAAAAAAAACTTTTGAAGCCATCGTGCGAAAAGTAGAAAAAGGCCGGTAAGACATACTCTTCCCAATTCTACAATTCTCTCTGCCCTGTCTAAAACCAGACTCATTACTATAACCCTAGTAAATTTGTCGTCTGCAAGTGCTTTGAATTTGGATTATTCTAAAACATTGTCACTTATGAGTAAGAGTAAGTAAGAGTTAATTCGTGAAAATGTACATAGGTAATACTCTGTGAAAGAAATCCTGACAATTTAAGTCATAAAGATATATCCTTACAAAAAAAAAAACCGCTGCTGGACTTTGAAAGACAGTACAAATGGTTCAGAATTTTGACAGCAGTGTAAGAGCTCCAGATAAGAGGCAGTGATGGCATTCTAAATCTGTTATTTCTCTTCCCAAAACCTATGTTGTGGGTACCCGTTATAATCGTCCCGATGAGACGGATTCTAGTGAGTACCCAAAACAAAGGGTTTAGTGGAGAATAGTTAATTTTTTAAAATCAAAATCACACCCCCTATCTGGAGCTCGATCATATAAAGTATATATAAATTACCGATATAAATATGATACAAAGGACAAATACATAATGTATATCTAATAAGAAATATTTGATTTAAAAAGGGAAAGTCACAACTGGCCTGTAGAAAATGAAATTCATTGTCTATCGGTCGTAAATTCATGTAGCATTGCAACCGTCAGAGGTAACATTTGCCATTTATACAAGTTCGACAAAACAAAGAGGAATTAACTTAAGATCTAACTGTAAACGAATATAGATGCACTTTTAAATACATGTACCTTAAATGTATGGATAGCGATAAATTCGGCTCGGTGCGACATGATTAACCACAGCCGTGAACAAGTTTTTAAGTCTTCTGCTACCTGACCGTACAACTAATAATGGTCTCGAGGGCATGCAGCAAGATCTATACAAAAGGTCTTGTTGCTTTCTGTCTTTTGGTAAGAATAACAAGTATGACAAAAACTAACCGAAGTTCCTTAATTAACATTCTTACACGTTGAACTCCGAAAATCGTCCACAACACCTCAGAGGAAATACTGGGACTTGAGAAAAAACCATTTTAAGGATGGCACATATGAAGATGATATAAATTAAAGTCATTTACTAAGAAATACGAATTATATGCAACCCATTACTAGTATGACTCCTGTTTCGATCATCGAAAACTACGTATAACAGATTATCATTATTTATGAATGTATCGACAGACAGACAGATAGGTATAATGACAGGGATTAAAATATGTTTTTCAAAATTAACTTGGAGTTTGATCTCTTTTATTCATTTAGATAGATAGACAGTCAGACAGACAGAAGGAACATTAAAAGGCGCATTTAATTTACCAATTTTTTTCTGGAGTTTTACCAGTCCATGACTGTGACAGTATTATCACAGTGAGCGACATTTCGTCTAGCAAAATTCTTTTACAATAAGCCCGAAAATTGTATCTAATGATACTTTTTATGGAACACTCCCCGCATGGCAGGAATCTTTAGGAACCTTGCTGTCATTCCTACGAAATATATTCAACTTGCGTTGGCGGCACTGTATACTGAACAACTAGCTACAAATTGGTCCTTCCAGGAATTTTATCACATTCCTGCATATGAAAAGCACGTTCAGAAGAGAAATACATTTTGAAGATGTATGATGTCTTTCTCCTACGGCCACAAAACGGGTTGAACTATATTTGAGGAAAAAGTTTGGACAAAAATGCCCAAACTTCCTTCAACGTTCACTTACAACCACAAAGATAAACAATTCATAGTTCGTATCGGAACTTCAAATACCAGAATAGTCATACAATTTAGCTTTGTCCTCAAAAATATATTAACGGAGAGCTTACAATGAGCCACCATGATACAATCAAGACCCATGTACATACATAATAGTAGTCAAAAAGTGAATGCGCCTTTAACAAGGACATCCTTATCGAAAAGGTTATATAACAAAAGAGCGCCGCATTACACTCAAAGCAAAACATGTGGTGGTGTTTACTGGTCAAGACTTTTCTCTAATGCACATATTTTGTGCAACAGTTGAAGAACCCTCAAAATTTCGAGAAAACGAATCGACAGTGGTGTTCTAATGTTACATTAAAATCAGAAATCCCCCTCTGTCTTTCATTTACAACTTCACCGACCAATAAAATAAAACACCCACGACTTTGCACCGGTTAGTCAATCATAATTCATACTGTCAAATATTGTGATACCTAATTGTGATGCCAAGCCACGTTTCTCAACTAACAGGGCTACGGATGCTGTTTGTTTTTTTTTTTCAAGAGCTACATTTTGTTGACACCCCATCATCCACTGAAGTTTTAAAACCATCACAAGAAGAGATTTAGAGGAACAATTCCGCAGCTCACAACTAAAAGCTATTGTCTCTGTTCAAAAAACTTAGAACCCCTGAAAAGCAAAAGGAAAATGGCATTTTTCACCGTTTATAACTCGGAAAATGTATCAGATAACCCATCACAACACACATAATAAGATCGCAGAAAAATCGGGCGTGTCATTTACTGCATCGGTTGCCATGATTTACAGCGACGTGCTAAAGGTGAATGAAGATTTTTTCATGGTATCATGCAATAAAATAAAATGCTGAACCAGTCCACATGGTAAACAATATGGAGTGCAACACACGAAAAGGTGCATTCGGACATTTGCGTAAAGTGTCGTCTCGGATTAGCCTGCGCTGTCCGCGCAGGCTAATCCGAGACGACACTTTACGACTACATTAGATTTTCTGCTACAGTAGACTTGCGTAAAACAGAAAATCACATAAAATCGGAAAGTGTCGTTTCGGATTAGCCTGTGCGGACTGCACACACTGATCAGAGACGACACTTTACGCAAATGTCCGAATGACCCTTTTCGCGTGTTGCACTCCATATGGAGTGCAACACACGAAAAGGGGCATTCGGACATCTGCGTAAAGTGTCGTCTCGGATCAGCCTGCGCGGACTTCGAGACGACACTTTACGACTACATTAGATTTTCTGCTACAGTAGACTTGCGTAAAACAGAAAATCACATAAAATCGGAAAGTGTCGTTTCGGATTAGCCTGTGCGGACTGCACACACTGATCAGAGACGACACTTTACGCAAATGTCCGAATGACCCTTTTCGCGTGTTGCACTCCATATGGGGACATTCAAAGGAGCTTTGCAAAAGCGATTAGAAACATAGTGCTACCGCTCATGCGGTGCCACAGCAAAATATATGTATTTCTAGGGGTGATTGCGGGGGGGGGGGGGGACTCCAGTCTGTAAAGAGACTGCAATTGTTACACAGTCAAATTCTAATGGTATCCCTGTATGAAATATGCTGTAATCCCCCCCTTTTTTTTATACAAAATAACTACTTAAATGACGCTTTTATCTTGCAGTCTTTACCAGACTCAAAGAAAAATCTTTGAGTCAAAACTGCTTTTTAAATACATGCAGCATTTTTCAAAACAAATTGCGCCTATCATAGATCAGGACATCAATAATAGTACTGGAATAATTACATCATACAGGCCCAATTAATGCTAATGATATTAGATAAACAAATACATGAAAGAAGGCATATCAAAGATCAGTAGCAGACATACATCTCCCGTTAGAATATATCGCCATACCATGTCCATCGTCAGCTACGCCAGTTGAATTCATACGGGTAAATAAACCTTTATTGATAAAGTTATTTCCGGCATTCGTGTAAAAGACTTTATCGCCATTGCCTCACAGATGTCACCAACAGAATCATTACCTCTTTTGATCTATTCCTTTGATCATAAACGTTTCCGATACTTTTTTGCTAGGTTATAATTTGTGATCCAATTAACGTTGATAAAACAGAACAGAACTGAAAAAAGTATGGATGATCCTAGACATGTAACAGTAAACAAACAAAGACGTCTCCTAATTGGAATGATTCCTGAAAGCATTTTGAAATTATTATTGGCTTTTGCAAATCATAGGAGTTCAAAGAACACACAATTGTTGAATTGCTTTTCTTTCCTTCGTACAAATGAACTGTTGGCAAATATTTTGCAAATACAAACATTGAAGCTTCGTCTTCTTATTTTATCAAACGCTTCACTGTTCCTTATTGCTCCTCATTGTACGTTCAGTAACACAACTGCAGCTTTCTTTCAACGACAACGGTAGTAATATTCCAGGAGTGTTTTTTCCCTAGATTCTAGCAGGCGTTCTTGCTAATAGATACATGGAATCCATATGCTAAATATTATTCATTACTCTATGAATTTGAAGTTGGTTTGATTTAGTCAAAGGTTCGGAAATGTGCCTCAGACAAAATACGTGGGCTATCTGTTGCCGAACGAGTACAGTACAAGAAATTCAACCGAATGTAGAAGAAATTTCCCCGTCATAAAAAAGCGCCTGCCATACCATCATAGCGTTACGCTTTTGAAAAAAAAAAGTTTGACTCATGATACCCAAAATGATCGTTTTCTGCATTAGTTTTTATGTTATGGTCCAGGGGTCAAGTATGAAAGTATACCGTTGCTTCAGAAATTGTCTCACCTTTATGGGCTATAACTGCCGGATAAAGAGTCCCAACGTCGGTATTATTGAACCTTCATCGTCCGCCCACCTCCTAAATACGTTGCCAACTTTTTATCAACAGGAAAACAATGCAATTACTACGAGTATTGTTTTTGTCGTATGGATATTACATTTTCATCCGCTAAACGCATCGCATTTCATCTACCAAGAACATTATATAAAGCACCTTCCCACAGAGAAACATTTGCTAAGATATTTAACCCTTGAGGTGCAAGACCAAAGTGATTGCCAGGGATAAAACACCATTCGTTCTTTGAAACAATGTTGCCAGTATAAAACGGTATCTGCAGACCAGTGACAGATGATTGCTGTAAAGACAGCATTATCTCCTGCTTGATGGCATTCTACAAATACACATCAGCTTTAGGCACTCTGAGTACAGAATCGGACAACTTTTTCTACAAGCGTTCCTTTGAATTTCAAACTAAAATAAACGTTTACTCAATATAACGCTAACTGGTGCGATTCACCCAGCTATGATCAGCTATCATGTAACCTATGCACCGGTCATTTATTAAAACAGCCCCTACAGGCTTGGGTCATTGCTTCGGTGTAAGCCCACCTTTTCCTGGTAAATGGATCAGTAATGCGTAAAAGCAGACAGGTCGAATCTACGAACAAGATGCCATGCGCAGACAATTAAGATACAATATTACTCAAGAAGCATATTTCAAAGGCTATGAGTATTACATGAAATACATGTGTATTTGAAATAGCTTGCTTGATGTCTCAATTTAGCTTAGGTTGTCCAACAGTATGATAGAATTTATCCCACTGTCATGTCAATGAATAAGGGCTTCATCGATTGGAATTTGATAAGTGGATTGACAAAATTTCATTTGTGGGGTGATCAAAAAGTGCTGAGCCGTTATTTCTAATAGCCCTATATCGTTTTATTTTATTATCAAAAAAGCTTTATCATGTTGTAATTTAAAGTTTATCTTCAGATTTATGATCCAGTTACACATTCATTGCGGAAATTAGTGTAATCCTCTCAATTTCACGTTTGTTTTCAACCTTTACCACACGGTAAATTTTAGACACTGTGAAACTGTTTGTAGATGCTTAAAGATAATTAGACCCAAACAACGGAATTCGTCTTTACAAGACGAGGAAACGTTGTCGGAGCAGAAGGAAAATTATGTTTACCATTGTTTTCCCTTTTCCCTCTTCTCTGAATTATCGATTGTATATGCGGTGTGTGTATGTTTTCCTGAAAACACAGTACAGAGTAAAACGGACTTTTAGATTTATATTAATCCTTTTTTCCCCTTGCAGCTATTATCAGTTACTTTATGTGGCCTACAAACTCTTTTAGGACATGAAGGCACCTTTGTCGGTAAGACCAGCACGTACCTAAAAAAAAGCTGAAAAAAACGTATGCATGTAGTCCATTTATATTTCCATGAAAAAAACTAACATTTTGATCAAATGTATTGCAATAGAAAAACTCAGACAATATTTCTTTGTTGAAATGTTGATTAGTTACAAAAAAAACACGCAGAAATGATTTTTGAAAACTTTTAACTGTCAATTTTAAACATTTTACCGTTTAACTTTGCAGTAATATTCAAGCATTTTTTTGCCAGAGAGGAGTGAGGGACAGTTGTAGAATAGCCATAAACAAAAACAAACACTCATAATTAGATTCATTTGTGACTTAATGCACACAAAAGAAAAAGCAAAAGAAACAAACATGTTAATTTCATGTTTACAATGATCACCTCTAAGTTCCATCCACTTCTCGAAATCTACCGATAGAAAATTCACCGAGTGGACTGTACGCTATGACGTTTCGTATCGATTTTCGGCGGCTGATTCAAAGTTTTATTATTCAATTGTCCCAAGTCGATGTAGCGCAGCAAATAGGTAGACCCCGGGGTAACAGAGGATGGTTGTAGACGAAGAAGTTCCGAAAGTGTATCTAATTACAGATACCGCGAATATCAGTTGTGAGCACGAAAGACAAAAAGCATCATGATACAGAATTATCGAGATATTTTTATCGCGAAAAAAAAAATAAAAAATATCTAGATGATATTTGCAGGAAACTTTGTTTTATCTTGATAGTTCTCTTAAATTATCACAATAGCTCTCTCGTATCTCGCAGCAGAGATATACCACCATAGTATACAGATAGTAATTTTATCAATCTTCATGGCTGGAAAGATGTGATACAACTGATTTAGTGAACTGATAATATCATTCCCAAAGGAAAGCAGAAAAGGTATACCTATTCAGGTCAATTTCCGTTTTATTCTGGGAGTGTTTGTGTTTCTTGAAGATGATTTTATTCAAACTATTGAAAATGTGTATATATGTGTACGGATAAATTATTTAGTTTCATGTTTTACAGGGCCTTTTATTGAGAAAACTTTGAAAATCTTGTTTATAACCACACATTCTAGACCTGTATTATTTGGTATAGGGCTTTATCTTGCGGACCTTCACCAGGATTCAAGTTATAGCTTTGCGGTTAACATTGGCTTTGCTCGGGGATCACAACTTCCACGTAGGATTTTTTAGACAAAAATTTGTATGTCCTCAAGTTTGAAACCAATTGGCCAAATATTGTAATGTTTGGCTTGTAGTGTTTTTACTTATTTGCCAGTGGAGCGTTACAGGGCACTCGTGGTCCCCCTGTTTTTTATGATAAATATCGGATTATTCATCCCTACGACGTTTTGTCGTATGGTTATAGTCTCTTTTAGCCAATTAGATAACTCAACCTCACGGAAAAATCTGGTTGCTTTCACCTAAAGAGATCAAATAAATACAACACGGACAGCGTACAACCCGTACAAATACGAAAACCTACAAAGGTCAAAATACCTTTTTCTTTTTTTTTTCAAAAAAGCACGTCATAATGTAAATCTTAAACACAAATTAGGCGAAAAAAGTCACACTTACTCGAAAATTCGTGTAATAACCTGAATTTAAAGCACGTAAGAACGAAAAAACAGTTTCACTAACGCGAAAAATCATACAATAACGTGTTCTATTGTTCTCGTTTTGGTTGAGTTTCGTGACATCCAGTCGAATCTCCAGATACAGATTTGTGTGTTAGGATGGTTCATTGAGCTGCTTTCATTGATATTCACACCACATCGAAGTTTCAACTATTTTATTCTTGATTATCCTAGGCTTCATCAGTCTAAGTCGGAATCTTTACTGTTCCTTCCAATCAAAGGTGACTAGCGCCGGTGTAATGCAGAGAAATGACCCTCCCCTACAATGGGACCCATGGGTCATTTTTCTACTTAGAGGAATGACCCATGGGTTTGCTCTACGTCTAGGAATGACCCCGGTCATTATTCTACGTAGTGAAATGACTTTTGGGTTCGTTTCTCTACGTAGAATAATGATCCGGGCCATTTTGTAGGGTCATTTACCTGCATTACACCTGCAGCGGAGATTGAACCAGGATTTCTCAATAAAAGTTAACAATCTTGACTACTAATCCACAGAAGATTTTCCTGTGAATAACCTACATTATGTATACATACTGTTTGAGTGTTTTCTGCTTGTTTTTTTTTTCTACTCAGTTTTTACCAATGTTTAGATCATTGAAAATGCATTTATTTTAGATTGATTTTTCTGTATGATTACCGACTCGATACACATCTTGTCAAAATCTCTTCGACACAGGTGGGTCAGTTTGTAACATATAATGCTTGAAAACTGGAAGTAGATGGCTCGATTCAAAAGATCAGCCAAAATCCTTTTGGAGATTGGTGATCATCATCCTCGAAGATCTTGGATAGCAGTCAGAGGCTTGGAAGTAGTGTTGTGCGAATCGATGGTAACTATTGGCGAGTTTGTTTTTCTTTTTTTTTTCCAAACCAATATATCAATGATATTACATTCCCGCCGCTAAGTAACTGAAATAATATTAGAAAGGATGTGAAACATCGATTTAACAATTTCAACAATCATGTCAAGATCGAGAAAAGTGATATCAAAAATTTTAATGTCATTGCTGAAATCCATAATCGATTTCCGCGTCTGACATTTGTATGGAAAAGTAAAGGCACGATCTAGTGAAATCCTAGAGAGATAATGAATAAAGAAAGGGTTGTTGACATTTGACTGAAATACCGCTAAAATCAACTACTAAAAAAATAATTAACACAATCATATATTAATTTCTAAATTCGAGGCATGTAAATGAACTATTGCTCATACATTTAAACGGTTCTCATGTAAAGCTGTTATTTAAAGTAAAAAAAAATACCAACTTTACTGCGAGTTCTCGATTCGCATTACTACGACTCTGCAAACACATAAATATTTTACGCGTTTTAAAATGAGATTTTTCACGTTAGTATGACTTTCTTCTGCTTTATAACATGTTTAAAATGCGTTATTACATGTTTAAATTGACAGTATGTATTGAGTGTTTTTTTTTTTAAATTTTACTTCCAATTTGATCCTTGCTATACAAAAAATATTAATATTGAAAATTAGTTCAATACCTTGTATCTATATTACTTTGGACTTTTTTTTCTCTCGGTTTGTCTGTCAGGCGATTTAAGAGTTATTAAACCGTGCGCTGCTAAGAGCAATTCAACGCAATTTCCAAAATATTGTCAAAACAAAACGGAGTGCATAGAGTATGCAGTCCGCCTCCGGTTGTACATTATGAGATACTGTCGGACTTTCCACCGACAAGGAAAAAAACATAAAGTCGCAATATTTAGTTTAACCTTTGCAGGATATATTCACTTCACTTACTAAGCAGTCTGATGAAAGTATTATTTCGATTTAAAATCCACATTTTGACAAGTATTTTTAATCCAGGAAAAGGGCTTACTAATTAACGATTTGTATTAGTTTCTCTATTCTTAAAGTGTAAGAGGCAAAAACCTGGTTGTCACAACATACTTGAGGTATTTTTGGTCGCAAATGTTGTATTTGTTTGCAGTTACTTGCGATATAAATTATAAATATGCACAAACAACTCACAACTATTTCTTAACCCATTTCCCACTTAACTTGGTGAAAGCTGCGATTATACACAAATTTAATACTTTTTGCTGCATGGAACATGTTTTTTCAAAAAAGACAAAACAGTTGCAATACATTATGAACGACCTCAACTCGTCCCTTTACTTCATTCTTCAAACGCATATGCGCCCGCGTACGTACGCACGGCGCACACACGCACTTCTGGTAACCGGCACTTTTTTATTTTCCCACAATGTGCATATATGCATTTAGTTGCTGGGTCGTAAAAATACAGGATTTTTCATCCGGAGATTTTTAAAAAGGCTTTTTTCCCACGTTTGTAAGCATATACAAGCCAATGTAATTTGAAGGATGTAAAATAAATTTGATTAAATCTTATATATCGTTTAACCCTTTACCAAACAATCAAGAGTTTTAACAGCCTAGGAAATACCCCATATGAAAACAATGTAGGATAAGGATATTATGATGGTAACAAGCACATCCCTATTTTTTCCCACAATTCTTTCTCGCGAGGGAATATACAATACATCGCCTGAAAATGTTTTTTTTTAGCTAGTATTGTCTTATAAAGAAATAATCGTATAGTAATGGTTTTCAAACATTGAAGAAATCTGGAAATGTTAACAATAAATTTTATCAACACATTAAGAGAGAGGGCATGACCGGTTTGAATTAAAGCTAATGGTGTAATTTAGAAGAAGATTTTGAAATCTAAAGAAGACCTACTCGTTTTATCACTTTGTTTTACTCAAAACGTGTTCTTTAAAAATGTTCGCGTTTTGAACAATGCTTTGATCCTCCCAAAAGGATCCACAAGAACAATAAGATTTTTTTTATTCCAGAAAATGCACTTATACTACAATGCACGTAACTCCTAATGTCTGCATTTTAAAAGAGAAAAAAAGTCACCTTTTTATGACAACCGTCATATTTGTGGACATCGAAATGAGAATTTGATATAGAATTATCATTGAATGCGGTCTAAGAACTTTTTTATGGATTTGTAGCTTGTAAATTGTATAGATAAACCCTAGAATAGGTTAATTCCTTGTTGGAATGCCGCTGTGTTTCACACCTGCTAACAGTTGAATCTTTTATCTCCTGCAGTCGGCTAAAACTCGAATGTGTGTCAGATTAAAACTTTTAACATGTTTATGGGTTGTTTGATTCTCAAACTATCGTAACATGATCCTCACGCTTATCTAAATATGCACAGTAGTTATAATGAATCGCCTACAGGCATGAATATGAAATTCCACGGAACTGTTGGCACACTGTAATTTATCCGTACATTGAAATAAAGATCTCTGTCTTAATTAGCTTTTATATAATCATTAATGGTAGCAGTAAATTATGTCGGTATAGTGGACCATGTAGTCAAAGCTATACTGCACAGAAAGAACAATGCGCTGAATGAAGAAAAGCGATGTTGCAAGAGGATAATGATGGCCATGCGTCGCTCATCCAAGCACTTTTTGCCAAACATGTCCAATTTCCAATTCTGATAAACATTAATCATTATTGGACAGAAAGTTTGACCTCTTGGGTGTACACAAGCTTTCTTTTTAATTCGAATTCGGCAGTAAAGTTGATTTTGTTCGGAGGGATGAAGCTATTTAACTTATCTGACAAAGAGTCAAGTTGAAAAACAAGAATTCCCTCGTTTTTTTCAAAAGGGTAGACTACTACGTAGAACTATGCTCAATGCGTATTTTGGCACATATATGTATGTCCCTATTTCTTCATTAGAGGTTGAGCTCTTAGATTTGTCCCAAATGCAGTTTTTTACAATGGATGTGAAGGGTACATTTTCAGGGAAAAGGAAAATATGTTGGTTACTAACATGTTTTTTTTTTACTTTCACTGTTTCAAACGCTATTTTCCCTAGTAAACAGTGTTTACATTCTTTCTAACAAAAACAATTGAACTGTATTTGTATCTTCACCAAGAATTTTGATGAGTAATTTTCGAGAAAGCACTGTTGATAAGTTTCTTTTTTTTTTTACTTACTGGTCTTAAGCAAACAGATAAGATGAGGGCCATTTAACATTACAGCTTGTCTTCATCTCTGTCAATTTCTGCACATGCACTAAATTGCTGCAGCTTGGGCCAGGCCTGGTGGGTCCTCAGTTGCTTGCTGCAACTATTACAACATTTTGTTATTTGAAAAACAATTGTGGTTTAGGTGCTGAGAATTGTCCTCAATGTGTTCTGAAACTGAATTACTTTGTTACATCACTGAGTGATAATTAAAGTGCTTCAAGCAACTTTCATTGTAATTCCAGTTATATCATGTCAACAATTCAAAAAGTGATGTAGGCCTACAGAGCAGGTTTCACAAATAGCACGCATGTTTACCTTTAATACAAATTGATTAGACAAGGAGCGAAATCCGCGTTAAAAATTTTCGCTGAGTAAATAAATATAGGGTTGAGTGCAGATTTTTGTGTTTTCATCGAGATATAAGATGCAATTGCCTTATTAGATCTACATGGAAAATAACGCCCGAATTGCCTTATTACATTGCTTAACGTACCGCCCTTCGGGCGTTATTTGTCATGTAATAAGGCAATTGCATTTTATATCTCGATGAAAACACAAAAATCTGTACTAACCTTATATAATTGCACTCGCTGTTGACTTAAATCACTTTTCAAAAATGATAGACAAAAAAATCACGGACAAATACGACAGTAAATACGAGTTAATTTCCTTCGCGGATACTTGGTAGAACGAGCATGAATATACAATCTATTTTTAGCTTTTCAAATATTTTTTTTCAGTCGAGCCATGTTGCTGGCTTTGAAATCAATACTTTCGATGATTCATCGGACAAAATTAAAAAAAAGAAAATGTATATAAACAATACAATCGACTATCTGAACTTGAGGCAAAGCGGACGATGTGTTCATTCGAGTGACCTTTTTATAGACAATTTGTAAAGAATATGTGTACGTACCGTCGGCAGATATAGTCTCGATGAGCATCTATCTGACGCCGATAAGAATTTGTCTATCCTATGCTTCTTGTAAGATATGAAACGAATGACCCTGGCCAACGTTTTGTGACCCACTTAATAAAACATAAAAAACGGTGTTGCAGCTGTTAATTTTTTCAATATTTTTGGTTTCCCTGTTCTAGGCTTGTTTCTAACATGTCCCTATCAGGCCAACATTTAAAAATTCTTAACACCGTGTTTTCACTTCTTTCGGTCCTTTCTCCAACAGTTCTTTCTCTAGATCTATTTACATTCCATCAAATCCATGATGACTTTTTCTGGTCAATAGTCACCCATCACTTTTTTTTAAAACTTAATCCCCGCAATAAAAAAAGTTTAAGAGTAACTCTGTCATGAAACAAGAGATCAAATTCAAGAGTGCAAGAGTGATTTTTCCGTTTACAAAGTGCATTTAGTCTATTTAACTCAGTGTTATAACTTCATATAAATCGATCGCTGACGTATTGAATTACATAACTGATGACGTCGACCATTCAGTCTCTCCATTCACTGTTGGCATAGTGTTTTTTTTTTTAATTTTTAGGGTGCAAATAAAGATAAACACGCATCATTTTGTCAAGGTTTACTCTGTAGTTTCCTTCTTGCAAGTTTTTTAAAGAAAAAGAAATCCATCTTTTTGCATTTGACTGATTAAGCGGTTGAACTCTAAATATAGCCCATAAACACTTTGCATTTAGTCTTTGTCCTACTTTTCTATCAAATCAGAACGCTCATATTTGAAAATTTTTGACCGTCTATCTTCCATAAACTGCCCAACGCAGGTTTATTTTGATCATTTATCCATTTAAAAGTCGGAGTTTATCTGGATTTACTGCGCATGCGTACCTAAACCCTACCCCCTCATTAATATTCAACAATTACTTAACCCTCTCCCAAACAAGCCCTTGTTTTTACGTGTCTGCAGTACAAGTCTTTTGAAAATATTGTGGGAAAAGGAGAAATTACTTGTAACGAGCAATTTCTCCTTTTCCCACAGTGTTTTCTGTCCGTTCGGATAATTTTCTGTCATTGTTATGAAAGTTAAAATTGTCCTCTGCAAACTCTTTCAGTTTGGAAGAGTCTGAAATTTGTAGTTTGGGAAAGTATTAAATTAGTTTTAGCACATGCCAAGTAGATCTACAAGTTACGCCGTTGATAAAAAAGGTAAAACACAGATACAATTTATGTAATAAAAGCCGATCAATCTAGATCTATATGGTCGGTTGTCCTCTGAAATATACCACCTGAAGCTTGAAACAAGCTGTTGTTACAGGGTTTAAGAAGTAAATCGACGATACATATATGTTGAAATTTTAAGAAAAAAAAAAAAATGCTGTAGTAGATCTAAATCTGTAGAAATTTTGATAGGCCGAGTCTAGTCGTTACTTCCTCAAAATCTTGGTCAAATTCAGCCATATTTGACATTGTTTAACACTGGCGATAGTCAAGCGTGAACTGGAAATGAAGCTGACAATAAAGGTTTTTTAAAATAGCCTTTCCCATATGGCAAATTTTAGACCATTCCAAATTGAAAGCATTAGCAGATGTCAAATTTTGAAAGTGGAACAAATGAAGTTGAGTTTTTTGACAGGGTAGAAAATATTGTAGGAAACGGAGAAAATGCCAATAACCAGAATTTTCTCCTTTTCCAAAATCACCTTCCTTCCCAATTGATTGTTTGGTAATGGGTTAAATACCACATGGTCGTGTACACGAGGTTTAGCCCCGATATTCACGTGAAAATTACGTCATTTTTAGCGATGATGCAATGATGACGTTTCTTTAGCGAATCAGCCGACTCTATTAATGGGTGAAAGGGAGTTTCTTTGTGAATAGTGGATTCCGTATATGGAACATTATTTCAGCAATGATGTAATGTGGGCGGAAAAAGACTAAGTCAGTTAAACGCTAAGAAGTTCAAAATTAAACGATTTAAACAGCCACAGTCGGTCGCTACGCTCCCTCCTTTTGGCTGTGTAAATCGTTTAATTTTGACTTCTTAGCGTTTAATTATTACGAAATCTAAAATTAGATACAAAACAACAATTTGGAAAACCGAAAGTAGTGCTATTGCGTTCATCGAAAAATAACAAGAGATTAGTCTCACTATTTAGTCTTTGTCCTACTTTTCTATCCAATCAGAATGCTCATATTTGAAAATTTTTGACCGTCTATCTTCCATAAACTACCCAACGCAGGTTTATTTTGATCATTTATCCATTTAAACGTCGCAGTTTATCTGGAGTTTATCTGGATTTACTGCGCATGCGTACCTAAACCCTACCCCCCTCATTAATATTCAACAATTACTTAACCCTCTCCCAAACAAGCCTTTGTTTTTGCGTGTCTGCAGAAGATCTACAAGTCTTTTGAAAACATTGTGGGAAAAGGAGAAATCGCTTGTAACGAGCAATTTCTCCTTTTCCCACAGTGTTTTCTGTCCGTTCGGATATTTTTCTGCCATTGTTATGAAAGTTAAAATTGTCCTCTGCAAACTCTTTCAGTTTGGAAGAGTCTGAAATTTGTAGTTTGGGAAAGGGTTAAATTAGGTCTAGCACATGCCAAGTAGATCTACAAGTTACGCCGTTGAAATAAAAGGTAAAACACAGATACAATTTATGTAATAAAAGCCGATCAATCTAGATCTACATGTATATGGTCGGTTGTCCTCAGAAATATACCACCTGAAGCTTGAAACAAGCTGTTGTTACAGGGTTTAAGAAGTAAATTGACGATATGTTGAAATTTTAAGAAAAATAATGCTGTAGTAGATCTAAATCTGTAGAAATTTTCATAGGCTGAGTCTAGTCGTTACTTCCTCAAAATCTTGGTCAAATTCAGCCATATTTGACATTGTTTAATAGATCTACTGGCGATAGTCAAGCGTGAAATGGAAATGAAGCTGATAATGATGGTTCTTTAACCCTTTCCCATATGACAAATTTTAGACCATTCAAAAGTGAAAGCATTGGCAGATATCAAATTTTGAAAGTGGAACAAATTGCGTTGATTTTTTTGACAGGGTAGAAAATATTGTAGGAAAAGGAGAAAATGCCAATAACCAGAATTTTCTCCTTTTCCAAAAATAACCTTCCTTCCCAATTGATTGTTTGGTAATGGGTTAAATACCACATGGTCGGGTACGCGGTTTAGCCCCCGATATTCACGTGGAAATTACGTAATAGTTAAACGCTAAGAACTCAAAATAAAACGATTTAAACAGCCAAAAGGAGGCAGCGTAGCGACCGACCGACTGTGGCTGTTTAAATCGTTTAATTTTGAACTTCTTAGCGTTTAACTGACTTAGTCTTTTTCCGCCCACATTACATCATTGCTAAAATAATGTTCCATATAAGGAATCCACTATTCACAAAGAAACGCCCTTTCATCCATATAAGGAGTTGGCTGATTCGCTAAAGAAACGTCATCATTGCATCATCGCCAAAAAATGACGCAATTTCCACGTGAATATCGGGGCTAAACCTCGAACACGGCCACATGGTATTTAACCCTTTACCAAACAATCAATTGGGAAGGAAGGTTATTTTAGAAAAGAAGAAAATTCTGGTTATTGGCATTTTCTCCTTTTCCTACAATATTTTCTACCCTGTCAAAAAACTCAACTTCATTTGTTCCACTTTCAAAATTTAATATCTGCCAATGCTTTCAATTTGGAATGGTCTAATATTTGTCATATGGGAAAGGTTAAAGAACCTTATTTCCACTTCACGCTTGATAAACAGTGTCAAATATGGCAGAATTTGACCAAGAATTTGAGGAAGTAACGACTAGACTCAGCCTATGAAAATTTCTACTGATTTACTACAGCATTGTTTTCTCTTAATATTTCAACGTATCGTCGAGTTACTTCTTAACCCTGTAACAACAGCTTGTTTCAAGCTTCAGGTGGTATGTTTCAGAGGACAACCGACCATATAGAGCTAGATCTAGATTGATCGGCTTTTATTACATAAATTGTATAGATCTGTGTTTTATCTCTTTTTTTTTTCAACGGCGTAACTTTTAGATCTACTTGGCATGTGCTAGACCTAATTTAACCCTTTCCCAAACGACAAATTTCAGACTCTTCCAAACTGAAAGAGTTTGCAGACAACAATTTTAACTTTCATAACAATGGCAGAAAATTATCCGAACGGACAAAAAACACTGTGGGAAAAGGAGAAATTGCTGGTTACAAGCAATTTCTCCTTTTCCTACAATGATTTCAAAAGACTTGTACTACAGATACGTAAAATCAAGAGCTTGTTTGGGAGACGGTTAAGTAATTGTTGAATATTAATGAGGGGGGTAGGGTTTAGGTACGCATGCGTAGTAAATCAAGATAAACTCCAGATAAACTGCGACGTTTAAATGGATAAATGATCAAAATAAACCTGCGTTGGGTAGTCAATGGAAGATAGACGGTCAAAAATTTTCAAATATGAGCTTTCTGATTGGATAGAAAAGTAGGACAAAGACTAAGTCATATTTAGCAATGATGCAATAATGACGTTTCTTTAGCGAATCAGCAAACTCCATATATAGGTGAAAGGGCATTTCTTCGTGAATAGTGGATTCCTTATATGGAACATTATTTTGGCAATTATGTAATGTGGGCGGAAAAAGGCTAAGTCAGTTAAACGCTAAGAAGTTCAAAATTAAACGATTTAAAGAGCCACAGTCGGTCGCTACGCTGCCTCCTTTTGGCTGTTTAAATCGTTTAATTTTGACTTCTTAGCGTTTAACTATTACGTAATAGTGTCCTCGAAATGAAAAAATATCAATATGCAAGAGGGTTTTTTGTCAAACTAGATCTAGTTTCATGGCACTTTAATACATCACAAACTATGTATAATAAGACGTATCATTCTTTACCAAACAACAAGATTGTGTATAATTCTGAATCCAGTGCAGACGACAAATTTAACAGGGATTAAATGGCCTATTTTTTTCCTTTTAAAGGGTTGAAATGGTGTAGGAAAAGGATACCATGTTAGTATGAGCGTACCTAGCATTTTCTCCTTTTCAAATATCTTTAAATGCCTTCTCTCTCAACATCATTAGTTATAATATAAAACTTATCTGTGAAAGGGTTAAGTACGTATTTGTGTTACGAATGCAGTTAAACACCGAAAATCCAGGTTTTGAATGTTTCACTTCTGTCATCACTTTACCACACAATCCCAACTTTTATAGGTGGCCCTTCAGATTTAGGGACGAAAATCTTACCAAAATACAAAACAAAATCATCCCTGTACTCCCAAAGCCTTTGATATCAATTTAAGCTTGGTAATGAACAGTAAGCGATTTATGCCTTGCCTACATTGCTATCAAGAACGGAATGCTACAAGACGAAAAATGTTTTCCCAAACAGAAGTAGACGAATGACGCAAGACGTGAATCATAAATGGTTATATGTGAAAGCCTTATTAAGATTCGGATTCGATAAAAAGAATGAAAATTAAAAATATAAGTCTAATATAAGTGTTTCCATTTTAGTCTGTTGTATTCTTTTATGATAGAGAGAAATTGATAAGATTTATTGGTGATTCCATTACTTCATAGGCCTACTATATGTAGTTATGTAAAAATACACCAGCAATGTTTTCTCTTTGTTTCACGCTCCCTACTCACAAAGCCACTGAAAACTTTTCTGTAACTCTGTGCCACACAATATCAAATTTTAATAATTTTAGAAAGAGGTTGATTTTCCCATTTTTGGAACTGGAGAAAAAGCTGGTAACCTTTATTATTGGATCTCCATTTTTGTCGTGTCATGGGACAACATGTTAGGTTTAGGTACAAACTGAAAGGAAATTAAGTGTCTTTGAACAAGCATTTTTTAGCTCACATGAGCACAAAGTGCTCATAGTGAGCTATCGTGATCGTGCTGTGTCCGTCGTCCGTCGTGCGTCGTCCGTCAACTTTCTACCTTGTGTACGCTCTAGAGGCCACATTTTCGGTCCGATACTCATGAAAGTTGGTCAGGATGTTTGCCTTGATAAAATCTCGGACGAGTTCGAAAATGGGTCAAGTCGGGTTAAAAACTAAGTCACTAGGTCAAATCTTAGAAAAACCTTGTGTACGCTCTAGAGGCCACATTTTCAGTCGTATACTCATGAAAGTTGGTCAGGATGTTTGCCTGGATGAACCTCGAACGAGTTCGAAAATGGGTCATGTGGGGTCAAAAACTAGGTCAGTAGGTCAAATTTTAGAAAAACCTTGTGTAAGCTCTAGAGGCCGCATTTTCAGTCCAAAACTCTTGGAAGTTCTTCAGAATGTTTGTCTTGATGATATCTCGGACAACTTTGAAAATGGGTCATGTCGGGTCAAAAGCTAGGTCACTAGGTCACTAGGTCAAATTTTAGAAAAACCTTGTGTACGCTCTAGAGGCCACATTTTCAGTCCGATACTCATAAAAGTTCAGGATGTTTGGCTAGATGATATATTGGACGAGTTTGAAAATGATTCATGTCGGGTCAAAATATAGGTAACTAGGTCAAATCTTAGAAAAACCTTGTGTACCCTCTAGAGGCTACATTTTCAGTCTAAAACTCTTGAAAGTTGGTCAGATTGTTTGTCTTGATCATATCTCGAACAAGTTCGAAAATGGTTCATGTCCGGTCAAAAACTAGGTAACTAGGTCAGATCTTAGAAAAACCCTGTGTACGCTCTAAAGGCCGCATTTTCAGTCCAAAACTCTTGAAAGTTAGTCAGAATATTTGCATTTATGATATCTTGCACGAGTTTGAAAATGGGTCATGTGGAGTCAAAAACTAGGTCACCAAGTCAAATGATAGAAAAACCTTTTATAGGCTCTAGAGGCCATACTTTCAGTCTAAAACTCTTGTAAATTGGTCAGAATGTTTGCCTTGATGATATATTAGACTAGTTCGAAAATGGGTCATTGAGATTGAAAAACTAGAGGAGTTTGAGCGCCTGTATCGCTCCACAGGCCTGATTTTTTTGTAACGGTGAAGAGAAGTTTTTAACAATTACCATTAATTCCTGCATTTTAGGTCACTTTAAAAGAAAAAAAAAAGCTATGAAAAACATTGTGAGAAAAGAAGAAAATAAAAGTAACCTGCATTTTCTTAGTTTTACACAATAATTTCTACCTTTTTTGATACAAGTTTGAAGAGTTATTATGTTGTCTGCAACATCTTTCAATTATGGCCAGTTATAAAAATTTTCTCTTCTGGTTATAGTTAACTCATTACCAAACGAAAACATTTTAGGGTGTCCGAATGGAAAGCATTTTGTAGATGAAAAAATAAGTGACTGAAAATTTGAAAGTTGTTTTGTGAAGGGTAGATAACATTGTGGGATAAGGTTACCAGCATTTTCTCCTTTTCCCACAATGTTTTCTAAAGTCTTCTTTGTCAGGGATCAAGTTTGATTGGATAACAAAATGCCTTATCATAACAGTGAAGCCCTGTTCCTCTTTGTACTAGGTCACCGGTAGGTCAACAAACCTTTACCAGAACTAATCAAAGTGCAGAGGTTCTCTTGTTTTATATGGAAAGGATTATAGATTATGTAAAGCAACCATCTTTAACTCTTTACCAAACGACAAAATTTTGGATGTGACCAAACTGAAAGCATTTGCAGACAACAAATTAAACATTGATGAAATGATGATTTCTTTCTGATAGAGTAGAAAACACTGAAGGAAAAGGAGAAAATGCTGATTACTAGCATTTTCTCTTTTTCCAAGAGTGTTTTCCAAAGACTTCTTCTTTAGGGTCTTTTAAAGTCAGGATTGTATGGTAAAGACTTACCACCATAGGAACTAACCTCCAATACAACAATGAAATCAAAACGTATAGTTTGAGAGAAGAAATTTTTCAAAGATTTTACTTTATACCATAAAAGGAAAATGAGTCTTCCATAAAAGCCATGTTTTTTGACGGATCTTTTTTTTTAAGGAATTCTGTAGACTTCTACCTAAGGAACACTCCTGCTAAATAATAATGCTATCCAATTAACGGTTTGGGAGGAGAAGATTTTTAAAGGTGTTTTACTTTGGTTGCCATGGCAACCAGAATTATTCATGGAACACAATTATTTGAAGAAGTTTGAAAGAGGACCACCTAAGGAACATTCCTGTGAAATTTGGTAAAAATCCAGTCAATAGTTTCTGAGAAGTTTCTTAAAGAAAACGTTTACGGACGCACGCACGGACGAACGGACGGACGGACGCACGACGGACACAACGCCATGACAATAGCTCGCTGGCCTTCGGCCAGTGGAGCTAACTAGGTCACCAGTTCAAATCTTAGAAAAACCTTGTATATGCTCTAGATGCCACATTTTCGGTCCAAAACTCTTGAAAATTGGTCAGAATGTTTGTCTCGATCATATCTCGGACAAGTCTGAAAATGGTTCATGCCAGGTCAAAATCAAGGTCACTAGGTCAAATCTTAGAAAAACCTTGTGTACGCTCAAGAGGCCACATTTTCAGTCCGATCTCATGAGAGTTGGTCAGGATGTTCGCCTCGATGAAATCTAGGACTAGATTGAAAATGGGTCATGCCAGGTCACAAACTAGGTCACCAGGTCAAATCTTAGAAAACCTTGTGTAAGCTCTAAAGGCCACATTTTCAGTCGGATACTCATGAAAATTAATTAGGATGTTTGCCTGGATGATATTTCGGACAAGATCGAAAATGGGTCATGTGGGGTCAAAACATGGTCACGAGGTCAAATTTTAGAAAAACCTTGTGTTCACTCTAGAGGCCACATTTTCATTCCCAAACTCTTGAAAGTTGGTCAGAATGTTTGTCTTGACGATATCTTGAACAAGTTCAAAAATGGGTCATGTGGGGTCAAAATTAGGTCACTAGGTCAAATCTTAGAAAAACCTTGTGTACGCTCTAGAGGCCACATTTTCAGTCCAAAACTCTTGAAAGTTAGTCAGAATATTTGCATTCATAATATCTTGCACGAGTTTGAAAATGGGTCATGTGGAGTCAAAAACTAGGTCACCAGGTCAAATGTTAGAAAAACCTTTTATAGGCTTTAGAGGCCACATTTTCAGTCTAAAACTCGTGTCAGTTTGTCAGAATGTTTGCCTTGATGATATATTAGACGAGTTTGAAAATGGGTAATTGAGATTGAAAAAATAGGTCACAAGGTCAAATCTTAGAAAAACCTTTTATATGCTCTGGAAGCCACATTTTCAGCCCAACACTCTTGAAAATTAGTCAGAATGTTTGCCTTTATAATATCTTGGACGAGTTTGAAAATGGGTCCTGTTGGGTCAAAAACTGGGTCAATAGGTCATATGTTATAAACACCTTTTGTATGCTCTGAGGGACACATTTTCAGTCTGATACTCCTAAAACTTGTTCATAATATTTGTCTTGGTGATACCTTGAATGAGTTTAAAAATGGGCCATGTGGAGTCAAAAACTAAGTCAATGGGTCAAATATTAGAAAAACCTTGTGTACATTCTAGAGGCTACATTTTCTGCTGATACTCTTCAGACTTGGTCAGAATGCTTGTTTTGGTGATGTCTCAAAAGAGTTTGATAATGCGTAATTGTCGGGTCCAAAACTAGGTCACTTGGAGAAATCTTAGAAAAACCTTTTGTACGTTGTAGAGGCTACATTTTCAGTACAATAATCATGAAACTTGGTCAGAATGTTTGTCTAATTGATATCGCAAAAGTGTTTGATCATGGGTAATGTCTGATAAAAACTAGGTCACTGGGAAAGTAGATGGTTCTTGTATGGTCAATGGACTCAGGTGAGCAATTTCAGGGCCATCATGGCCCTCTTGTTTGAGGTTATGGTTGGAACTTCGGTGAATTGGATCGTTAGAAGGAAATCGTTAGATGGACGTTACTTGGATGCCTGCGGAAGGAAGCATTATTCTGGGGGCTAGTCTTTATTTATTATCTTTTTTTTCTCTGTTGAAAAGATTTTCAGGGTTTTTTTTAATTCTGTTTTATGTTTATATATTCATTTTGTATTAGTAGTGTAATACTGTGCTGAAACAAAATGTGGAAAAGGGATATTTGTAGGTAAGGTGCAGTGAATTGAGATAAAATGCGCAGTTTTAGGAAACATTGTGAGAGCGAATACCTCTGAACTAGTTTTTACCAGGTAGTCGAGGGTGCACGTGACGTAGTTTGGTGAAGGCGCTTTATACTGACACCTTGCTCATCCAAATAAAGGTGGGTGTCCAGGCCAATCTTTGTTCGTCTTGATACACTAAAGAACATGGAACGAATACCTATCAAAATGCATTTTACATAGGTAATTGTTGTTAAGAAAATGTAATTACAAAAAAATTAGATGTCCACATACTGGAGATTTGCAAATTAGAAACCACAACAGAAAATAGCAACTGAAACGGCGGTGCAACAACAGCAATAAAGCATTCCAAACCATGTTATAAATTAGCTCGTTTATAAACTTGTCAATTTAACGACACAAAATATAACAACCACTATTAGGAAGCCTGACTCAGGTCTATTACTTTTAAGTGTTTTCTTCATGAGTGAAACAATCTGCATTCTTCCTTGTTTTGGATCAGTCTCATAGACTGAAACAGTATGCAAGTTAAATTAACATGATATAATTGACGAAAAGATTCTTTCAACCTCAAATTGAAAAAAAAAAGGAGATTATAAACACAATAGCACACCTGCAGAAACGAGTACTGTTAGACATCTACTTCTTAAAAATGTTGTTGATTGGTCTGTGACATCTCTATTCCGCTCGTGAATGCCTACTCAATTGTCCCTCTCAGTGTGGAGATAACTAGCTCTAGCTTTTACAGGTGGCAGAGATTTATTCTAAATTCAAAGTTTAGCTTTTAGGCTGGCTTAGATAGTGCGTTTTGGCTAACAAGAGGAATATTTCAAAGGCCAATCGATGAATTTATAACGGCTAGCAAATACGGTCTTTGCCCTACTCTTGCTGCAAGAGCACCCATGGTTGTCCACAGTATCCGAATTCATTCATAAGGTCCATGAGTTACGGAAACATAAGATACGTGGGATGTTTCCTTGATTACTCTAAATTCAAAATATCATAAATCCATTTTTCTTGAGATATGTAGAAATGGTAAACGCTCCTCTTTTTTCTAACATGGACTAATGATTGATCTGAAAGAATTGTAAGTCAGGTTTGGTTTATTAGCTCAACTGAGCACGAAGTGCTCATGGTGAGCTATTGTGATCGTGCTGTGTCCGGCGTCCGTCGTGCGTCGTGCGTCGTCCGTCGTCAACTTTTTACCTTGTGTACGCTCTACAGGCCACAGTTTTGGTCGGATACTCATGAAAGTTGGTCAGGATGTTTGTCTTGATGAAATCTCGGACGAGTTCGAAAATGGGTCATGTGGGGTCAAAAACTAGGTCACTAGGTCAAATCTTAGAAAAACCTTGTGTACGCTCTAGAGGCCACATTTTGAGTCGGATACACATGAAAGTTGGTCGGGATGTTTGTCTCGATGATATCTCGGACGAGTTCGAAAATGGGTTATGTGGGGTCAAAAACTAGGTCACTAGGTCAAATCTTAGAAAAACCTTGTGTACGCTCTAGAGGCCGCATTTTGAGTCCGATACTCATGAAAGTTGGTCAGGATGTTTTGTCTTGATGATATCTCGGACAACTTTGAAAATGGGTCACGTGGGGTCAAAAACTAGGTCACCAGGTCAAATCTTAGAAAAACCTTGTGTACGCTCTAGAGGCCGCATTATCAGTCGGATACTCATGAAAGTTGGTCAGGATGTTTGTCTCGATGATATCTCGGACGAGTTCGAAAGTGGGTCACGTGGGGTCAAAAACTAGGTCACCAGGTCAAATCTTAGAAAAACCTTGTGTACGCTCTAGAGGCCACATTTTCAGTCGGATACTCATGAAAGTTGGTCAGGATGTTTGTCTGGATGATATCTCGGACGAGTTCGAAAGTGGGTCACGTGGGGTCAAAAACTAGGTCACCAGGTCAAATCTTAGAAAAACCTTTTGTACGCTCTAGAGGCCACATTTTCAGTCGGATACTCATGAAAAATGGTCAGAATGTTTGTCTGGATGATATCTCGGACGAGTTCGAAAGTGGGTCTCGTGGGGTCAAAAACTAGGTCACCAGGTCAAATCTAAGAAAAACCTTTTGTACGCTCTAGAGGCCACATTTTCAGTCGGATACTCATGAAAGTTGGTCAGGATGTTTGTCTGGATGATATCTTGGACGAGTTCGAAAATGGGTCACGTTGGGTCAAAAACTAGGTCACATCTTAGAAAAACCTTTTGTACGCTCTAGAGGCCACATTTTCAGTCGGATACTCATGAAAGTTGGTCAGGATGTTTGTCTGGATGATATCTCGGATGAGTTTGAAAATGGGTCATGTGGGGTCAAAAACTAGGTCACTAGGTCAAATCTTAGAAAAACCTTTTGTACGCTCTAGAGGCCACATTTTCAGTTGGATACTCGTGAAAGTTGGTCAGGATGTTTGCCTGGATGATATCTCGGACAAGAACGAAAATGGGTCATGTGGGGTCAAAAACTAGGTCACTAGGTCAAATGTTAGAAAAACCTTCTGTAGGCTCTAGATGCCACATTTTCGGTCCGAAACTCTTGTAAGTTGGTCAGAATGTTTGTCTTGATAATATCTCAGACAGGTTTGAAAATGGGTCATTGGGGGTTAAAAACTAGGTCACCAGGTCAAATCTTAGAAAAACCTTGTATATGCTCTGGATGCCACATTTTCAGTCCAACACTCTTGAAAAGTAGTCAGAATGTTTGCCTTTATAATATCTTGGATGAGTTTGAAAATGGGTCATGTTGGGTCAAAAACTGGGTCAATAGGTCAAATGTTATAAACACCTTTTGTATGCTCTGGGGGACACATTTTCAGTCTGATACTCCTAAAACTTGTTCATAATATTTGTCCTGGTGATACCTTGAATGAGTTTGAAAATGGGTCATGTGGAGTCAAAAACTAGGTCAATGGGTCAAATATTAGAAAAACCTTGTGTACACTCCAGAGGCTACATTTTCTGTAGAGCTGGGGCGATATCATCGATGCATCGGTGCATCGTGATATTTTTGCTGGCGATAGTATATCGCGATACTAACTCGTTGTATCGATACTTGGCGATACATTTACGTCGTGTCGTGTGCACTGTGTGTGAGATCATGTGTCAATGTAAATGATTCATGTATAAAATAGGAAAAAAAAATACGCACAGTTTGTCTCTGCTATACATACAAGAACGTTAAAAAACTCGCCCTAGAAACAATGAAATTCATAAAACTGTAATTTGGGGAATAATTTGAAGCGAAATGTTTACAGTCACTCGCTCATGCTTAGGGTTTTCCAGGTTTTAAATATAGATGCTAATTCGGAACGTTCTAAGGTTATCATATTTTCTTCGTGTCCAAAAAGTTGCGGCTGCGTTTTGATCGGTTTGCCTCCTTACCCGTTTTACAAGGGCTGTAAAATAAAATAAAGCATTAATTAACAAGGTCATTTGATTTAGGGGACGAATATAAGCTGCAATTTGATTATTTGCTAGCGAAAGATAGCACAGTTTGAATTGTCTTTATTCTTTTTAAATAACAAATGAATGAGATGCGGATCGGCAACTGTCTTCCGAAGTTGACTATAGTGCGGGTTTTGACGCTGGGAAATTGACTTGATGTCTTTGAGGCTGAAAAATATCTGCCTAATTGTCAATCTGACGCATTAAGTTATGGTCTAGAGCTTCAAATAACCTAGTTTTAATGCATCCGGCAGAAATATGGGCTAAACACGATCAGTACAAATGCAAAAGACACGCGCATGATCATGAAGCTGGCGAGTTATTTATGACAACGTAATAAAGGTGTTAATCCTCGGATCTAGTGTAAAAGGACCGATTTTAAAGTTTCCTGCTATTCAAAATGACAAACTGATGTCAAATCATGTAGTAATACTTCTCCAAAATTTATTTGTCATGAAAAAATCGATCGCCAAAAAAACCGTGAAAACCCATGACACTACAATGATCAGCATGGCATCGTCCGATCAGAGGGACTTAAAACTATCTTCTCATTTTTAATAGTGAAGTTAAACAGTGGATTTACACAAATCTATGAATAAAACAGTAAGATGAGGCTAAAATGCTGTTCATGAGTGAAGAAATTGTTGTTTTAGGAAATGAAAATACAGAACTACGTGGTGGGGGGAGTCTGCAAATGCTTGAAATATGTCTAATTTTTTTTTTTTTTTTTTTAATTTTGAAAATTGAAAATAGAGGACCAAAATGAATGATATTGAATAAAGCAAAAACTCTAAATGGTACAGCAAAACCATTGATTTTTGAAGTACAAAACAAAGCATCCTTATAAACTTAATATCATGGAGACAAACTGTCATGGTATTTAAAGCCAAAAGGCATTCTCAGTTAAATGGAGACACCGATTGTACAACAGATAACTAGTTGGTGTGCTCTTCAGATTACAAAACAATAATCATTTGTGATTTCAACCTGATTGCCCAGCACTACCGATCTGATAGATTTTGTACAGGAATTGGACCAGTTCGATGGTATCTCACATACCTACTTGTTTTAGCAAACATTTGGATTGATTTTGCCAAAAATGGTTGCACAGTTTGAGAAAAGGTTCCTAAAGTCTTTGAAGAGCTTATAACTGTGAACATGTAGATCTATTTATAAAATCTTGTTTGCGCATATCACATGAAAACAGTCTCTCTTTTAATAGACTGTCATTAAGGTTAATCTGGACCAATTAAGTATCGTGATATTGTATCGTATCGCCTGTCTGGTATCGCGATAATATCGCGATACATTTTTCTTGGCGATACCCAGCTCTAATTTTCTGCCTGATACTCTTCAGACTTGGTCAGAATGTTTGTTTTGGTGATGTCTCAAAGAGTTTGATAATGGGTATTTGTCGGGTCCAAAACTAGGTCACTTGATGAAATCTTAGAAAAACCTTTTGTACACTGTAGAGGCCACATTTTCAGTCCAATACTCATGACACTTGGCCAGAATGTTTGTCTTATTGATATCTCAAAAGTGTTTGATGATGGGTAATGTCTGATAAAAAACTAGGTCACTGGGAAACTAGATAGTGCATGTTTGGTCAATAAACTCAGGTGAGCGATTTCAGGGCCATCATGGCCCTCTTGTAAATTCTTAGTTTTGGCAGAGGTGTTTCGAATGGGACAAGAATTATGCCCGAAGGGTCGTATTATGTTATGGACCTGGTCGTCCATCCGTCCGACCGTCCTTACCGTCCTTTAGCAATTTCTTGTACTAGCAACTCCATCTACAGTTTTCATTGGAATAAGTTCATACCTCGATGAACCTCTTCGATGAGTAGTTGTGCATGTGACCTGTAGAATTTGGATATCTGCAGGCGTTATTTAGATTTTAACCCATTTCAATGACTAGCCCTTTGGGCGTTTATTAGCCACTTTGCAAAGCTCTTTTATGTGTGTGTTTTGTTTCCGATTGCCTTAATCCTTTACTGAACAATCCCTGATTTTTACGATCCCGAGTTAGAACCCTATTGAAAACATTGTGGAAAAATGAGAAAATGCTGGCAACGAGCCTTTTCCCACAATGTTTACTATCTTGCTGGAAAACCAATTTCAATCTTGAGTTAAGTTATTTTGTCGTCTGCAAGTGCTTTCAATATGGACTAGTCTAAAATTTTGTCGTTTGATACAGGTTAAGAAAGAATTGTCTGACAGGGTTGATTCCAGGTACCGTCCCGTAGAATTTGCCGATGTGTTCTTCAAGGTACAGTAATTGCCCCATTTCCACAGGTAACATTCGTTGTAGTAATAGGTGTTACTAACCCACCAGAACCGAAAACAGATAGCAGTGGGGGCTTTTGTTAAAGAAGTTCAGGAGACTTTCTATATCTATGTAGTTGCTGAAAGCAAAATGCAATCAATTGTTCAATAAATGAAACAAGAATTGTCAAAACATTTAAAAAATAACGAAAGTTTGTTATAATTAAAATCTCTGTAGTGCCTATGCGCGCACGACATGCAGTCAAGATTATATAATATATGTATGGTACTTAAACATCTCCAGAAAATATTGATTTCTTAACCCTTTCCAAAACAATCCCTGGTTTTAACGACCCTGTAATGAAAGCCTTTTGAAAACATTGTAGAAAAAGGAGAAAATGCTGTTAATCAGCATTTTCTCCCATTCCCACAATGTTTTCAAACCCTTCCAAGAACAAGTGTCCATTTTTTGGTCACAGTTATTTTGCCACCTGCAAGTGCTTTTAATTTGGACCAGTCTAAAATTTTGTCGAATGGTAAAGAGTTAAGTGCAATAAATCAAAATTGTAGCAACAGTTTACGCTGGTAAAGTTATAAATTTAATCGATAGGAGACAAAAAAAGGTTCCTGTTTTCGTCTCTGTAAACAGAAATGTCGTGTTATACAATATTCTGTATTTGACAGACGCGGTCTTTAAGTAGTTTTAGCCTGTCTAATCCCCATAAAAGGTCATTAGGAAGCAAGTTATCTAAATCTCAACAGTAAAGTAACTCTTTGCATGAGGGAGACGGAAATTTATCAAATTTAAAAACCACTACCGGCAGTGTGTAAACAAGGAAATATAGTTGGAGATAACGTCGACTATGTAATTTGGTTTGTTAAACTTTAACGACGGTCTAATTATCAACCTGACTGACAGTTGGTAGCAGTAAAATCCCCATCGATGTGTCTGATATTTGTTTATAATGCCATGTTTGCTGTACGTCTTCCCACACGGATGCAGTCTTGTGGTTTTCCTTGTTTGTCGATCTATTTCAAAGTATAGCTAGGAAAAAATCAAGTCAGGAAATGAAAAAAAAGTTACATTATTGGCCTGTTTCATTAACTTGTAGCAACCCTTAAGTTGCATAACCTATTCAATGTTTTCGAGTGGGTCTGCTGATAGATACATTGAGGTAAAGATTAGCTTTAAAAAAGATAACGAATCGCTATTTCTTTTTTTAATCTTAATTCTTTGATGAGTCTACTTACTGGCAGGTGCAGCCTACTTCCGTAAATAATTGAACTTTTTATTGTACTCTATTTTTAGCACCGGGTATCATTTAAAAAAAACTTGCAGTAGTTTCTTCGAATGATTTCACGAGACTTTAGTATTTTTTCACCTTCTGTTACAGAAATTTTAAAAGTGAAAAGGCTATAAACTATAAATGCACCCTTTGACTGACCTTTTCAAAGTGAGACAATAGGTTATTCTAACTCTCATATAATGATTTTGTCTTTCGAAAAGGGGTACTTGCTAAATCCAGATATTTGAGGTATGAAAACACAATGAGAAACAACTGTTAATTTTGTTTTTTCATTTGGTGGAGGGATACACTGTCTTGGAGAAGACCTGATAATGTGCAAATTTAAAAGCTCTGAATGTTGGCATGATTTTAAGAGATCTTTCTATGCAAGGATACGATTCCTTGATTAGACAAAACACCAATATTTTAGTTGCCAGACTGTTTAAGCTTTGATTTCTCTCCATATTGGACAAAGCGGATCAAACAGACTACACCGATTTAAACTGTCCCAAACAGCGTTCTTAGTTGCTCTGAAACAAAAACAAATACGCATGTACGCTTCCTTTTGCGATCAGCCAAGCTTAGATGCAAGCCTAATATACCTACATACATGTATTCGACGTCATTTATCAAAACTAAATGAGTTGATAAACCAAACTTTTATCTCCAATCCATCACGCGCTATTAGAAAGTGATACTATCAACGCCCGTGAATATTTCCTGTGTTTTGAGATAATCGAACGTTGTATGCTATAAATCAAGCAAATGCTTTCTAAAACGAGCTGGTTTAACCAACCAGATATTGTGTTACTCTGAAGTCTTGAGAATTATACCTGAAACATCGTCATTGCCGGTAAATATGAATACAGTAAAGACTACAGTCAAATAATGAGAATTTATGCCTTCATAGCTTACAGAATATTGCAATCGTAGGATAAATAGATGCAGTTATCAGAAATAATGGATTATCGCTGCTTCGATTTATTTTCAGTTATGTTACACATCAATAGCCATTTGATGCAGCTAATAAAGGTAGTAGACCCCTTATACCTCTAGTGCTACATTGCATATAAAGTTTTCTTGATAGTTGATGAATACGGATTTATACAGGTAGATCTATTATACTTTTGCACATTTTTAACCGACAAGAAATTTCTTTATGCCTATCTTGAAATTATTTGTGCATACTTTTGTTTGTTTCGATAAAAGGGAGATAATTACTATATTTCTTTGTAATGAAAATATAGTGGTTTTGAATTTATAAATGATAATTCTGGAAAAGACAAATAGGGAAAAGTGGCTTTGTTAAAGCAGTACAATAACACTCTTTTTTAATCATAGCACATTTTGTAGTAACATTATTGTAGAAATAGTTGTTTTCTATTAGGGGCCTACTATGTTAAATCAAGAAGATACTGCTTAACCGCCGAATTGTCTTGCATCAGCCATTCAGAACGTGCTTCAATTTATTTCCCAAATTTCTTCGTTAAAGAGATGGCTATAGAAACGTATTCCAGGGTTCCACTTGATTTTAAGCCATGCTCTGTGACAAGGGGCTCATTTTATATTGCAAAAAAAAAAAGTTTTATTTTTTATCCTTTACCTTTGATCAGGTCAACAATCGAGATAAGTTTCAAGTTATACGTGAAAAGTGGTTTAAATTATTGTTTTATATGCATGTTTGTTGCAATAATTTTATTTCTTTTCGTGAATCAGAATAGTAGGGCACTTAGGTACTATGAGTAAAGAGGACTCATAAGTGAAAGAAAGGTGTACTGCATAATGCCTATGTACTGCCTTTGACAGTTGTCTTTTAGTTTAAAACAACAACACTGTTTCAACAGACATTAAATATGACATTTTCTAAGTATTCGGTAATAGAAAACACAATCTCAGTGACAAGATAGTTACCGGTATACTACAAAAGAAGATTAGAGTTATACTACAAAACAAGATTAGACAGCAAATAATGTTTATATTAAATTACTTGTGCATAGATAAAAGCATAACTTTACTTTCTCTCACAATAGACTACGATACTTTTTTTGGCCGATGGAGCCTTTTCTTTAAAACCAACTTTAATCCTACGCACTGCGTATGCATGATATACATTATAAGGGATATGAGTCGTTCCTTGAAATATCAAAGAACAACTAATATGAAAATTTTCCTTAACTGCAGTTTGATCTTCATCCACAATGTCAACACTCAAGATAAAAAATCCCTGACGTTTCTCAATGTTTAACTTTTACTTCTACGTTCGGCCATGACCTATTCATAACAACACTAATAACACTCTTCTGACATTTTATTGAAATAGGCTGCCCGTCTGTAATAATGCAGATAATGAGGCAGCTCTATAACCAACTCAATAGACGTAATTATTATGTAATTTTTCAATGACACAATAATGTCCCTTTGGACCATTACGGTACAGACTATTTTAGACATATAAACATGCACCACTTGTCGGTATGATACGATGGAAATTAATTGGAAAGGCAGAAAGATAAACGCATTGAGGAGTAGTTGCTTAAAACACGCATCTCAACCGTATTTGGTATGGGCGAAAAAGTATAAGAAATTGGTCTTATATGTAATATGGTCTTTTTTTTAATCAAAATAGGGCTTATGGAAGAGCCAAACACACGATTGAAGAGTTGGTTGATTTACATTTGATCTGTAGAGATATGACCGGGTTTAGATTTAAAAACCGACAAGAAACATCAGACATTTTATCGAAATATCACGAAATATAGCACATACTTGGCTCCAGATGTCCTAGCCAAGGCCAAGTAGCTTAGATTGTACTGCACATGGTGTGTAATTCGGGGTTTAGTTTCACATGACAAAATGAAATACTCCTTTCTGGAGACTGATAACAGTCAATGAAGCTAACAGTTTCCTTTTTCACAGCTCTACTTTTCTTTATTGATCTTAATATAGGCCAGAGAAGTTTCTATTATAATATTTCCCCTACGCTCGTCACATTACGGCCAATTCCGTATCTACAAACATTTGAACTATCAATCACGTGATCTTATACATGGCGGTGCCACTGTAAGTCATTTAGCATCGACAAAAAAAACTTCGATGAAATTATTTACATCTACCTACATGTATCTATTGGTGAAAACTTCAGTTGGAATTGATAAACCAAGTTAAGAAGTGACTGTACTAACTGTTTGTCAACTGAAATGTAGTGTGAAAGATTTCAATAGAAAATTGGGACCCAAGTTTTCCCTTTAAAGAGGAGCCTTTTAAGGCGTATATATGGCGATTCAATGTACTGTTTTGGTGCATATCAATCCACCAGATACAGTCAGCCAAGGGATTTGAAGTCTCCCATCAACTGAGGTATACTCGAATGCCCCTGTTCAATGCTTTGATAATTAGGTTGGTTGAGATCTAGATCTGTTTAGAAAAAAGAGAACGTTTACATCAGACATTGAATATGTGTATAAAGTTTGATAATGGCTCTCTATCGAATCAGAGCCTACGGTACAATAGTCAACATTACATTCAGGTCCAAAACGGACCGGAGCTAAAAAGATTTATATTATACACCTTTTCTTTCAGAGGGAATGAGTAGTTTTATAAATGAGGTTCTGGTGTTATTTATTCGAGGAAAGAGCATTGTTTAGCGCCGTTATTACCTATGCTATTCACACAGACAAGTATGTCATACATTTCCATTCAATATGAAAAGTTCCTTCTCTCTCTCTTACTAAACAGCTTGTGCAAAACTCTGATTCAGACGTATCTGCCATCATTACGTCTATCTCCATGAACATTACTTTTAGATAAATATGTCAATATCGTCAGTTGTAGATAGTGTGGAAACATGTTTGGTAGTTATCAGCCTTTGTTGTCACAATGAAAGTGTTGGATAAGTTAATGATAACGATATTGACGACATTGATATCTCATCAAAGAAATTCTATCCGCAAATGACTAGAACTTCTGCAGAATGAAGCATTTATGCAAAATCTATTTTTCTTAGAAGTAGAATATGGATGTATGAAGAAATAATAACATGGAAAGAAGCATGTTTAACTACACTGAGCAAAAGTCCGCGAGCTTATGTCATGGCATCCTCGGAACCCAAGTTTGAAGCATTACGTTACTCTCCACAGACTCAACTCCAGGAAAATCGACTAGCAAATCGTCGTTTTTTTATGAATATTCATACGGTCGGGAAGTGCGCTAACAACCAATCGAAAGATCGATAACATAATGATACTCTTTTGTAGACAGGATAATTTCATTTCTTCCGTAACTAAAAAGACCCTCGGAAAAAAAAAAAAAACGAGGATCTTAACAAATATGGTGGCCGCTGGCATGCTTTCTCCTGTAAGACATGCCGATCTTTCGGTCTTAGCCGAAAATCTCCTTTAAACGCCTCTCGATCGTGGTGTTGATAGGCGCCGCCATATTTAAAGTATCGCTAGGCTTGACTTGCAATGAATGATGTATGTGATTGGTAGAAGTTAGTCATGGCACTTCAGGGAGTGGAATTTGTTCTTTGCTCTATATAAATGACGTCACAATCCGGTGGAGTCAATTTTCAGAATCAATCAGGCGTGTACCATAAGGCATATACATACCTGTTGTGTTTATATTATCGGCGGAATTTCTATTTTTAGCAAAGGGGTCAAGAATGCGTGACATAGATCGAGCAGACGATATCCGATGAAAGTAGGATTGTCAAAACAGGGTGGGAAAAAGGATTGGGAGTGTAGATTATTATCGTATGGTCTAGAACGACCGATAGCTTCAGAAACGGGGTGACAAAAGCCCATCTCTCTTTGTAATCTCTTTCCAGCAACTGAGAAAAGCATGGAAGAAAGTCAGTCTATTTTTAACCGGTGAGTTCAACAACGCAAGGTCTTTCTCGAGCAGACGAATTCTAAAGTTAGACCACGTTTGTAGGGACTTGACCAATCAGCGTTCAGTACTTCCGTTGTATATATCGAAGATACAACTCCCGCAGTTGTATATCTGGATATACTATGCTAGTATATCCCGCACGTGAATTCCGACAATTGTTTGCAATGTCGAGTCGGGGAAAAATGTACCCTTTGCAGTAACACAATTTTGAAGTATGATTTGAACTGGGTATAACATTTTCATGTGTGAGTGCAATACTATTCTAAGTCAACACAATGTACAATCAACTAACACAATATTGCCCTCAAATAGCGATTAACTACAGCAATCTCTTGAATGGAGTGTGCTTTAGGCGGTAGAAAAATAAGGCTCCAGTCTGGTTAAATGTGTAATGTTCACATTTTGGCTTTAAACATGCAATTGCCTTTACAACCATTTTTCTAAAACATCAATCTGAGAAGGATTAACACTTATTTTTGCTAAGAAATTACAACAAATTCGATAGCTCTTTAGTTTGCATGCACGTTCAACGTGTCAGTGCACCTACACATGAATAGGTTGGTTTAGTAATGTTTAACCCTTAACCTGCTTGATAAGTGAAATGAAACCTTCAAGCCAATAACAAAAGCCCAAATTTGGCTATTTCAAAGATATTTAGGGGAAAATATCGCCTTATCGGAAAGTGTACATCCAAGATCAGATTGTACACATTCTATGCTTTCTGATCTGTATCTACATTGTCCACTAAAGGTCCTTGAGTCGCGTTTAGCAGCCTACAGATTAAACTCAATGGCTCTATGTACAAAGTTTACAAGGTTTTCGTATACGGCCTTGACATTGCTTACAAAAATTGCTTGAAATTTACGAATTGAACATATTAATTGCAAAAGAAAACTGAACAATATTTCTCAACATTATTCCATGTGTTTCGTAATATAATAGACTAGTACTGTCTAATTACAAGAGACAAATAGTATGTTCTAAACGATGAACATCCCTATTGTCTTTGACAATCTACAATCGAAATATAACGTTTTCAAAAATTTGCCGGCAAATACAATTTCTATCTTAACAATCCACAAATAGGTTAACTTTCATTAAAATCATAATGAATAATTTAGCATTTTGATATAAATCATTAACTTACTTATGCCTCTTTTAAACAAGATGCAAAACTTCCATTTTAACAATCACAATGACTCAATTTTGTAACAAGCTTTTTATCTACTATAAATATGAGCATATGACGTAAAAAGCATGACTAAATAGTCACGTGGTCTAAGTCAGATAGAAAATCTCGTGCCGTGATATATGGGAAATATACACTCGCTAACGCTCGTGTATATTTCCCATATACCACGGCACTCGTTTTCTATCCCATACATCGGCTGTGGTGTGGAAAAGGTTTTCATTAGCAACCGAATCTGTTGCCTGCAACTATGCGCTGGACAATAGGATGGGGGGATTGCAAATCTCTCTCTCTCTCTCTCTCTTTCTTCAGTAAAAATGACTTTGTGGTTTAACAAGTCTAGACATGCCCTCTACTATCCGATCCGATGAAATGATGTAATTATCCAGTCTCTCTCTCTCTCTCTCTCTCTCTCTCTCTTGCAAGACATCTTGGGAATATGGACCATTGGGTTGACAGACTGGAATCTAAGTATAGATCATGTAGCAGACGATACAAAAACTCCCAATTTGCTTGTAGAAGTTCTTGTGTACTGTAGTTAAACAATGTGGGAAAAGGGCCATTCCTACTGTCTTCTATATAAATACACTCGTTTTAAAGAGTCAATTTCGGAATCTATTTTTAGCCACAACAATGCGTAACCTCAGAAATAATCGAGTCGATAGACGAAAATGTTCGACGATAGTAAGTAAATTTGATGTGTCAAAATTGTGGGAAAAATTTAGGAGGCCAAGAATATTGTATTTCTCTATATGATGGATAGTACAGACGATTTCAAAAACAATGTGGGGAAATTCCTTCTCTGTGTTGAAGGGACGAGCAATCAAATCTCTTTCCTGCATGTATGAGCGATGATAGACGGTAGGTCAAGTCTCTTAATCAGAGTACGACTGGGATCAGACTGACGAGATATTGTGGGAAATAGATAAACTATTGCGTTTTGATCGTTTTAGGAGTTATTGAATAGATTCCCCATCTGTTGAAGCTCATGTTGGGTTGGGGGCTAGGATCAATATGTTAAAATGAGGAAGCATATGAGGTGGCTTTGCTTATTGATGCGGAGGTTAACCTAGGTGTGTACAGATGTACTTTATCCCCGTTTCACATAACTTGACTCTACTTTGCTACAAGCATAGAGGTTAGACAGAGGAAATGAGACAAAGCGGAAAAATGCTGCAAAGGAGTTGGTTTGAACCATGTACGAACAAGTCTTCCTCCTCCTCCACAGGGAGCGCCGCCGCAGGGAGCGCCGCCGCAGGGAGCTCCGCCGCAGGGAGCGCCGCCGCTCTTCCTATAGAAGACAGTAGGAATGGCCCTTTTCCCACATTGTTGAACTACAGTACACAAGAACTTCTACAAGCAAATTGGGAGTTTTTGTATCGTCTGCTACATGATCTATACTTGGATTCCAGTCTGTCAACCCAATGGTCCATATTCCCACGATATCTTGCAAGAGAGAGAGACTGGATAATTACATCATTTCATCGGATCGGATAGTAGAGGGCATGTCTAGACTTGTTAAACCACACAGTCATTTTTACTAAAGAAAGAGAGAGAGAGAGAGGGAGAGATTTGCAATCCCCCATCCTATTGTCCAGCGCATAGTTGCAGGCAACAGATTCGGTTGCTAATGAAAACCTTTTCCACACCACAGCCGATCTTTAGAATTCGTCTGCTCGAGAAAGACTTTGCGTTGTTGAACTCACCGGTTAAAAATAGACTGACTTTCTTCCATGCTTTTCTCAGTTGCTGGAAAGAGATTACAAAGAGAGATGGGCTTTTGTCACCCTGTTTCTGAAGCTATCGGTCGTTCTAGACCATACAATAATAATCTACACTCCCAATCCTTTTTCCCACCCTGTTTTGACAATCCTACTTTCATCGGATATCGTCTGCTCGATCTTTGTCACGCATTCTTGACCCCTTTGCTAAAAATAGAAATTCCGCCGATAATATAAACACAACAGGTATGTATATGCCTTATGGTACACGCCTGATTGATTCTGAAAATTGACTCCACCGGATTGTGACGTCATTTATATAGAGCAAAGAACAAATTCCACTCCCTGAAGTGCCACGACTAACTACTTTGGGTATCGACAAGTGAAAAAATAGAAATGAAGGCGTTTTAGTAATTAACACATTTCATTTTTTTTTTTCAAAAAAAGATCACGAATCAAAATGCTTCATAAATAATTCATGATAAGTAGGACACGCCAGTGAAATAACCCAGGGTTACAGAATGTATTGAAACTGCGTCACCGAGGATGTCATGGCCCTGACTGTCTTTGTCGTGTGTCCGTGCATTAACCTTTGTTTCAGCCCATTTCTAAAAACACTCATTTAATTTGAATAAAACTTGACAGAATTGTTCCTACTTTCGTCCTCCTAGGACTTTCATGAAAGAATTGGATTTCCTCTTAAAATTTTCTGTTGCCATGGCAACAAAGCTTTAAAAAATACTATAGATGTTTGAAATCTTGTTGTTCGAAACGATAAGGTATAGAGCCACCAAATTAAGCATGTAGCTTTATCTAATGACTTTCTAACCAAGTTTCTTCAAGTTTTAGCCCTGAAATAAAAATTTGCCCCGCCCCTGGGGCCACAAGTTTTACACGATCTTATAGTGAAAATTAGAATATCTTTTTTTTTCCGACATCGGACTACATTTGGTGTGTAGCATCATGTAACAGACCTCTACTTATGTACTTATGTTCTAGCCTTAGGGTCAAAATTGGCACTGCCACGGGGGTAACAAGTTCTACATTGGTCTGTTTAGTGAAAACTTCATAAACATTTTTGATCCCAACAGTACGGCCTAGGACTATTTAATTTTGCATTTTTATTCATTTACTGAACCTATATTAATATTGTTAAACTTATAGCACTGGTGTCAACGAATTGTCCCCCCCCCCCTCCCCTAGCCTGTATTTATCGTCTAACAGGACTCTTTTATATTTGTTCAAATTAAAGCCCTGGTGTCAAAATTAGCCCATCCGCCATGGGTTATATATTGAACATTCGCTTATAGACTGAAAACTCTAAAATTCTTCTTGCTCCTTACCATAAATCCTAGCACTAGCAAATTTAGATCACTTCTGAACTTGTTAAAAACTTAGCCTTAAATTAAAGATGCCTGTCTACAGCCGGTGATCAGAAACGCTGTTAAATTTAAAAAAGAAAAATAGAATGGTACAGAAATCTGTCCTTTGTGTACACAAGGATAAATTACTGACATATATCGTGTAAATGAAAAAAGAAACGCGGGGGTTTGTGTGAAAAACCGAAAATTGGCCAGAAGAAAACTGGCTGACAATCGAAGCTGTAAACAATGGCGGTGACTCACGGAAATTTATCGTTGGTTTCCGCCTAGAGTCGGATACGGTGTAACTTACATATAGGCCTCGATCTCCGTCTAAAAATAGAGGCTGCAACAGAGAAGTATCCATTTTCCTTTATTTATCGCATCAAGGCCAAGGTCAAATATAGTCACGTTACAGAATGCATGATCATCAAACGAATCTACCCGAGTGTATAACGGATATCGAAAATCTTCGATTCAAAATCCGGCAACGAACAGTCTGTTTACACTGAAGGCCGCAAGTCTGTGAAATGCATTTTCTATCAGGCGTAATCTAAGCAACCATGCAACCGTCAGGCGCAATATTTGGCATAGATATATAAGAATTACTATATTTTGATAAAATAAAAACAAAATGAGTTAAAACTCGCTTAAAATGAGTTTTATGGCCTCTTTAAACACAGCCTCTCCTCTAAGAGTTTTAATATTTGCACGAATTTTATAAGTATTTGAGGAAACTTTGAAAATCTTCATGTCCTACATCTTCGCCAGCCAAGTTTACGATCACTATGTGGATCTTACCTTGGCGGATTGAGCTTGATTTTTACAACCCCCCGATACGGCTTTTCATTGGATGCAGCCAGCTCTAGCTGCATCGAATAAAATCGCTCGTAGCATTTCATCTTTGATGAAAATAGAACACGGTCTCTATCTTTCGAATAACAGATAAAACATGAAAACCCAAGTGGATCTCTGCTTATCGCTTCATGTGTATTCGTAAGCGGTTTGTAAAACGATATTTCATTTGCTTTTAGAGACATGATGTAAAGGGGGGTAATATCCAGCATCCAATAGAGGGCGCATCATAGGAATCTCGAAATCGTACTCAATCAGCCAAGGTAAGATCCACGTAGTGATCGTAAACTTGGCTCGCGAAGATGCATGTCCTAGACCTCTGTCATTTGTTCTGTGACTTTATCGTGTGTACTACCATGATTCAAGTTATTATAGCCCTGTGATCACAACTTTTACATGGGCTATTTTACAGAAAACTTAAAAAGTCTTCTTCAAAATCGTTTGGCCTAGAATTTTAATGTTTGGTATGTATGGTGTGTATTTACTGAGAACTGGTGCGATACAGGGCCATTATTGCTCTTTTATATAAATGATCCCGTGAAACATGTATACAAATCATTTATGCTATTCATCCACTGAAATAATTCTGTGGCTAACAATAGTAACAAAACAAACACAATCGATGCGTCCTACGGATGAACCGAAGACGAGTTCGCTTCTAACAGTCAGTTGCTTCATTTACCACAAAGGTTTCAAAAGCTGTCTACCGCGAGGACTTCTGAAATCTCATTTACAAGTGTTATTTAGAGTTAACTCCCTATCAGACAATCCTCGTGTTTTTTAAAAGTTCGTGGAAATGGAAAATATGCTTTATATTGAAAACAAACGAGCCACTTCATGAGCCACCATTTATATGTGATATAAATAGATGTGCTCATAATGTTGACAATTGATAAAAAGTAAATGGAGACTTTTTTCCGGGACTATCGCCAAATAAGATAGAAGAGTAAAAGTTGTGCACTTTGTCATGGATGGGCTAAGAACCATTTTCATCAACAAAGAGAAGTGATCACAATGCTAACAAATATCAAGCCGAAAATAGAATATCATAATGTAAGTACCCTACTAAAAGTGCCAATTCTGACTATAATAGAAAGGCCATAACATTATGTACTTGTACGTATACTGGTAAAAAGCTCCCAAAAACATATACTCGTAAACCTGTGCATTACACGTACAATTGCCCTCTTATAATGTCGATTAAACTTGAGTTAGCTGCGATAAGAAAGGTATTAGACAATTTTCAATACTGATATATGTCGATAATACTTCTCTTAGAGAAGATAAAACAGAGTTTCAATGCCATAAAACACTTAAAGGTGTGCCCAAGTAAATTGGGCTCAAGGACGTCAGACAGTACATCTTCTTGCCCGTTTCCATGTTTAGTTTTAACCCTTTACCAAACGACAAAATTTTAGACTGGTCCAAATTTAAAGCACTTGCAGACGACAAAATAAGCGTAATTCAAAAGGTGAAATTTGTTTCCAGCAGGCAGAAAATATTGTGGGAAAAGGAGAAAATGCTGGTTACCAGCATTTTCTCCTTTTCCCACAATGTTTTCAAAAGGCTTCTACCTCTTGGTCGTAAAAACCAGGGATTGTTAGGGAAAGGATTAAGACTGCCCAAGTACCGATTTCTTTTCTTCTTTTACAAAAGCCGATATTCTTAGCTTTGGATCGCATGAAAATATAAGATAAAAAAAAAATCGACGATGCCATTCAGCTTAATCACCCGGCAAAATGCACATGACTGCTGCCGAGTTTCTTTTGTATATCTAAAATGCCGCACTAACTTAGAAATTAGAACGAAAACTAGAAAAAACTCACACGCACGAGTATTTGCTATTATATAATTATTTCAAAGAAAAAAGAACATCTCTTCCGATATTAAGACACATATGTATCTCTTATTAATGATATACACATTACAGCAATGTTTCAAGATTATATAAAAAATTAAAAGAATTAAAAAGATATCGTTGGGCCAATGTGAGACAGCACGAAAGCACATCCTGCTTGGTATGCATTTTTCCCATCAAAGGTCGTGATACCAAGGCTATGAGTATCCTGGTTCCCTAACTCTTTACCCAGGGACAAAATGTTTCACTGATCCAATTTCAAAGCAACGACAATTTGGCTGTAATGAAAGACAATATCTTCAAATGCGTAGAAAACGTGTTGGGAAATGATGTTTCTAAATCATTTCCTCCTTTAAAAACTACGCTTAAAAAAGGAGATAAAAATATGCGCTCTTGGAAGACCCTGTGATGAAATATCTTATTTTTCTGAACAAGCATTTTTCTTTGAAACTTATCACAATACGAGAACATGCATGTTTTATTGTATGTTACCCATAGTTTTATTATATTTTTTCCATGAATGTGATTTACTTTCCAGAAGAAGCCTAAAAAACAAGAGCTGTCACTGAATGTGCTTTAATATCCCCGCAAGCGCTTTGACAGAAACAGGCAATTACTAGAATTTTGTACGCAGACGGACACACGGACGGACGGACAAGTGGACATACAGGCTGATTTCAGTATACCCCCGAAAACATTCGTTTTCCGGGGGTATAACAAGGTACGAAATTGAGCTTATGAACAACAGTGGGTAACTTATCGTAGCTATGATTTCAAGATGGTTCAAGGGGCTTGAAGAAGAGGAGAACTTTAGCAGGTTAACATCAGCAATCAGATGCGTTGTCGATGCATGTCATATTCTTCGAAGATTTGACTTGTCTGCTATGACGCATCATGATCCTATATGCTAGGGAAAAGTAGGCCTTACACCGAAGCTATTACCCAAGCTGTTTTTATAATAGGCCGGAAGCATAGGTTATATGCTACATGTAGCTAATCATAGCTCAATGAATCGCACTAGGTAGGCGTAGAAAAGTAGTCCGGTTCTGTAACCGGATTGCCCAAATTAGGTACGTATGTATTTGTAGAATGCTAGCGGGAAATAGTGCAATCAACTGCGATTTTTGCTAACACGAAATTTATGCCAAGGACAACATTTCGGATTTACAAAGATATTTATCATGCAACTACAAAAATACCCGATAAAGGGCTGAAGATAACATACAACTATATCAGATCACTTAATTTTAGAACAATGTTATCATGTCCTTTTGTTTTAGAAAAGGAATTTCTTTGGAGCTACTTTCGTTCCAAAATATGAAAGGGACCTCATAATGTAGTAAATGTAAACAATCTTGACAAATAGAAAACCGAATCTTTATTCTTTATTTCAAAAACAAATACATATACTTTAAAATTGAATCTTCAACGAACAAAAATTACCATAATAATTGTAATTCTTGAAGCAATATTTTACATCCCAAGGCCATGCTTATATAAGTGTATTATAATATGTGGCCTCATAAGCAGACGATTTTTAGTGGAAAAGGTTATCACAATGGCTGACTTTTACATCGGCTATTTCACAATTTCTGTGAATGATTTATTCAAAACACAGCTGGGTATGCTGACTTTGACCTAGACCCATCTATTTTTTTTTTATGAAGAAGTGGAAATTACTGATGAAAATGTTGTTGACTTTGACCTAGACCCATCTATTTTTTTTTTTATGAAGAAGTGGAATTTCCTGATGAAAATGTTGTAGGCACAAAATCTCGTAACGTCCACCTAGTTCCCTTACCGAAGCAGCTTAAATCCACCAGAATGTTGTTGTTGGAAAGGTAATCACCCTAAGAAGCTGGTGCCATTTCAAAAGACGATATCTCAACCCTGTACATTAAGAACTTGCTTAGTTTTTAGCGACTCCAGAGGCTGTGATAAACACTTTGTGGCTGGTCAATCAGTGCTCCAGATGGAGGGGGTGATTTTGATTTCAAAATTGAAAATGATAATAATATTTATCGTTCTCCACTCAATAGAATGGTCTGATCGAGACAATTCTAGTCAGTGCCCATTTTGGGATGAGTGAATTTTCTGAACATTATGAAAAATGATAATTGTTCTCCACTCAATAGAATTGTCTCATCGAGACCATTCTAGTGAATGTCCACTTTGGGTTGAGGGGAGTTTCTGAACATTATGAGTCCTAGTAATCTGCCATTCATTCCTTTGTCCACGAAGTAACAGGTCTATATTACCATGCAGTTATGGAAATTAGTAGTTCTTCATTTTACAACAGATTTTCCACATCACAGTAGGTAAGTGGACCTCAATCCATATCTGTAAAATGTCAGTCTGGTATGAATCTGATGTACCCAATGCTGAAAAGAAAACCATGAAAAAAAATCAGTTAACCAGAAATTTCGAGATTTAGGCACATCATAAAAAGAATTTGTATTTCCAAATTTCTTTTACCTTTATCTTGCTGAATAAAAAAAAATCTTGACAATTATGACAGAAAGTAATATCGAGTAGCAGATAGTGTAGTACAATATCAGGCTGCATATATGTGCATGCTGATCTTGCTCAACAAAATAAATCCATGGTCACTAAAGGCAGGATATGAGTTAACACTGATTATATAAAGTATTTATAGAATAAGAAACGTATGATGAACTACAACTATTTGGAAGGACCATAAAGAAGCTTTCATAACTTAATTAAACCCAAACGTCATCAACAGATCTGTTGTTAAGGATACACCATACTTCAATGAGAAGAAAAGTGCATCATTCACAAACTTAAATCAAAATTTTCTTGCAGTTTTATCTTTTCATTTTATCTAGATAAAGTGTCTGGGAAACTTTGATTTATCACAATAGTTTTTCTAAAATTATCAGGATAGTTTTTATGTGTCTCCTGCCAGATTAATGCCAGCTATACTATAGTTACGTAAAACGTACAAAAATGTTGCTCCTACTACCTTAGTGAAACGGGGGCCTGGTGCAGAAGCTGAGATATTGTAATGCGCCTCCTACAGAAACTAGAGCTATCACTAAACGTCATTATCCCACCAGCTCCTTGTCACAAAACAACTGTTGCTAACAATGCAAAATGATTGTACAAAAGTCCAAGCGGAGATAATTCCGCAAAAAATTGCAGCAGTGTCATAGAAATTATACATGCACAAGTTTCTAAACATTACGTACTCCGTGTATAAATTTCAGTCCAATGCGTAAAAAACTGTCAGAGTTGTCGCCAGATAAATTTGTTTCTACGGACGGAGGGACGGACGGACAGCCATGGTGATTCCAGTATATCACCTCCACTTAGTTGTGGTCGGGTATAATAATAGAAATTACGGGACACATAAGTGTTCAATCTATGATTAAACTATAGCACAATCTCAATAGAAATTCAAAGGAAATCACCCAAAATTATTGCAAGTAGCTCCACATACAAGAAAGCATCACAAACCTTTGTCTTATACAAGGGCGAATCTAAAAACCTATACGGGTACGGCATTAATTTGACGGACAATGAATTAGTCCAGAATCATCTAGTGACTGCAAACCTCGTGACCTCAGTCCCAGCTCCAGCCCTTACCCCTCCCACTCTTCCTTACAATATTCTACACATGAATATAAGTACAACTAACCAACTCCCATATTCTATGGTGCTGTGTTGAATATTGGTGGTTTTAATGTTTTTTCCGACACCAATCCAGTTGACAGACAATAATCGGTACCCGATCAAAATATAAAACTGTTACACCCATCAGTCCGTGTCGGTCATAATTCATATCGACTCAACATGATAACACGTTGAAGTGACGGCAAAACTAAACTACGTGGCCTTCTATGAACTTCTTTTTATTCGAATTATTATTTCAGGTTGTAAATCTGTTGGATTCTCCACTAACATGGGGAAGAATAAAATACAAAAAGAAAAATAGTTGAATGTCGAACTTCTTTATCTTCTCAGAAGTTTGTACTGTAGTACTACGCATACACTCCGGGATATCCCCATGTAAATTATTGTGTTGTCTGTGTCTCTAAACGTACCTTTTTGATTTAGCATAATTATTTGCAAAATTGATTTGACCGTGTTGCATGATAAATAGAATAATATACTATGCCTTATAACACGTTTGTCCTTGCTGTCTCTAAAGAGCTTTACTTCGTGACCTCTCTTTACGCTGCCACAATGTTATTTGTAGTTTCATATACCTACAAAGAAAAATAAATGCTAGGTTTAACTGACATCTGTTTGGTTTACGAAATATTGTTCATGTATGACTGGTACATGTATGTCCCGACATCGGATACATTTTTAGACATTTAGGAAAAAGTATCTGTTCATTTTCTGTATGTTTGTTTCATTTTATTTTTTTCCTTTTTTCTCATTTGTATCGTAATGGTATTTCTATAGCTAGCCTGTTATCTATTAACTGTAGTCTAACCAATACGAAACAATTTTAGACTTTCCTAAATTTAAAACCTTTTTCAGATATCAAATTAAGCGTTGCTCACATGATGTCATTTGTCTCATTTCTTTTTACCATTTCTGACAATTGTTTCTGCCTTTTAAAATACAAAAATCCAGTATGTTTCATATCTCTAGTCGTGCTTTCAATATGGATGGGTATAAAATCGTCTGATCACGACTTAAACTAGAGATTCTATGGTAAAGGATTTAGAAAACTCTTCCGTAGTAATCCATCTCTCGTTACTATTAATTTTTTAAGTATATCTCTGGAAAACTTCCCGGCATACAGTTTGTAAGTCGATATGAGGTATATTTGTGACAGGGATCAGGGATTGTGTCGTCCGAAGCTTAATAACTTCTCCAGTACTTTGAAACCCATTAATGTCTGGAATTCAAAACATCACATATATATCATTTTTACATTAGTCTCACATAAGATTCATAGCAAGACTAGAACCTTTGTGTGAATTCAAACAAAACTCTGCAGGAGAAGAGTGCATTTCCTTCATAACTAATAAAAAAAAAAACATATATCTCGCATAGCGTTTCATACAGAGTGTCCGAAAAGTAAGGTCAGGCATTATACTGTGGTGTTATTTAACCACTCAGACAAACCGAAGGAAACGGTTATATAGTAAATATAGTAAGTTAGAACAAATACAAATAAACTATGTTACTCCATTATAAGATTGTATCTTTATTGCTTTTATGTTATCTCGGTGTATGTGCAAATGTTGTTTGTTAAATTACACGCTGTCAGCTGAAATAAGCTGAAACTAATTGAACTAATGTCACATACCCTTTCCTTATGGGACGCTGTGGAGGTTAGGGGAAGAAATGGTGAAATCGGGGTCTGAAGGACAGTACAGTGCAGTTAAGATCAAATGAAAGTGACATGTTTTCGACTGATATGTCCACTAGATTTATTCGGCACCAAACAGTGCTGGATTTTATCCTGTAATCCAACATACATTTCATAGCAGGTTATTTTAATGAAAAACTTACGATTGCTTGCCTTTTTAGTAGCCTCTTAAAAGTAAAACTTTGCCAAAAGAAAAAACATTTTTTTAAGTATTTAATTTTAAGAATATGAAATTCAACTATTTTGTAACAGTTCATTCTTACTTTGGAGGAATATCACAGGGAAAAAGGGGCCTTTGCTACGGTTTAAACTCGATACCTTGCTCTGTGTCTGCTTTATGGAGAGACACTTTGGCACAGCATCAAAACCCAGAAGTCACCCATAACGTAAAAAATAGTTACATGTATCTACCAATCATTTATACGACACCTGCACTCAGATAGGTTTCCCAATTTTAATATTGTTCAAACTCAAATTGTGCTCTCTGTAGTAAATATTTCATCAGTATACGAGGATATATTCCACTTTAGACTTCAGAATACGCAGATGGAAATATTACATTGACTTTTGTAAACAGTAGGTATGTGCAAAAATTTATGACTTCCAGTCAAAGAACTGATTTAAGGGATACGTGACTAGAGAGCGTATAAACAGAGGATAGATTTCGAACACTTTAGGCCAACACTGCAGGAAATGTGATTTGACTTTTCATTTAATTCGAAATGCCAATAACATTGCAGGTCCAAGGTTGTTTTGGCTAATAAATTGCAAATCATGCTACTCCTTAGTCTGCTCTTGGCTTGTAATATCTGCAAAACCATCATAGATTGCTGACAGCGGCTTTTTAAAACATCAGAATAGAACTACTATTTTACTAAATAGAACCCAAATATTAGTACTACCGTTTTACCTATTCAAATGCGTGTGTGGTATTTCAAACTGTCAATTAATCTGAATGGTTGATCCAGGAAATTATCCTAGAGCTATGCTTTCTACTTGGAATGAGGATGAATCAACCGTCCCAATTACATTTTACTTTTAATTTGACTGCAAACAAAACGCAATATAAGATGTTGTACCTAAATTCATCGTGGTCTTTGTTTGCATTTTTTGTCAGGGGAGGAGGGAGTATTGTTCGGCTGTGCGAATTACAGCAAATACAGTTGAAAAGAGAAGTCAAAATAACGATTCGTAGCACATTCCAAACTTCTTCCTGAAGATATCGAAACCTAAAGTGTGTGTAATTAGACCCTCTCAAAGAACAAACATCTAAATCGTTTTAGCGCAACTTCCAGAACTTTAGTGATTGAAGGTACTTTCAGGTTTGCAATAAAATCCGCATCGCAAGTTGAAGAGCTAATTAATCGGCAGTTAAAGCATTTGTAAGCTCGTAAACGTGCCTTTATAATCGCCGAGCTACAAAAAAAGCCTCTCAACAGGTGCGTCTATATACGCTCTTTGGAATTATGCCTATTTTTTGTGTGTGACAATCGTTATTCCACCACCGTTTTTTCCCCATTTCAGGCTCAAAATATTAAAATAAAAACCGCACAATTTCAGGTAAAAATGAAGTATAATGGAGTTTTGGGAAAGTAATAAGTAGTCACATTACTTACACCATCAACGAAAAAACAATAAATAAACGCAATTTACCACCGTCGGTGATCACATGGTAAGGACAGTATTTGGCAACTTTTTATAAAGGCATTTGCTGCGACTTTGATGCTACCCTTTACTTGTATCAGTATTTACTTGCAACGTACCATCTCCGTTATTGTTCTACCTGACACAATTTCGACAATTATCAGAGTACTTTGATTGATTTTATAGAATCGGCTCTGAAAAGTATAATGGCGTTTTGCAATGTTAATAATTATCAAAGCCTTGTGTTCGTTGACTACCGATCCAACCACCTCGATTTAGAATTAACCAGCAGCAAAAAATACCTTCTTAACAGGTACGAATAATTAATATTTAGCAACTGTGATGCCAATATATCATACCCATTTTGAAATATATCGTTCATCATTTAGTTTATTTCAATCTACATGTATGTTAATAGAGATTTTAAGTATAAATTGTCCAATCTAACGTGATGCGATGTAAACAGACTGGAATTCTTAGTAAATAATTGATATAAATACGCCACGTATTTGGTAAAAAAAACGGGTATAAATGAAACAAGAATTGCAGTTTGCAGATATTTCCTAGTTAAACATTTACCGTATCTTGAGTGTCCATTCACTAGTTTTTATGTTGATAAGAATTCTGTACTTTAGGTAAAGATTTGTATTTACAAGTCATTTGCAAAACTAAATGATGAAGCCATGTATTATATTCCTCTTTCCCGCCCTTTGGCATTTTAACATTTTGCTTGCATGATCCCGTTGGTCATCGTTCGTTTACTAAGATTTCAGAATAGCTGTTCTGAAATTAAGGCTGACAGATTTCAAACGTAAACAACAAAGCAATTACATATATATTCCGAGAAATTCTCTGTCAGTAAGATGGGATAGCCTTGTATTCTTTAATGAGCAACGTCTTTTTACCATTGGTGAATATAGGCCAAGCTCATTTTTCATAATTGAAGTAATTTAAAAGTTCTTATTTTAAAAGTACGGGCTCCCACTGCTATGTTGATACACAAAATCGGAAATTCTAATTTTCTAACTGAAATTAATGACTTTAAGAAACAACCCCCGTTTATCATTCTATTATTATCAAGCTCTTAATGTAATTAAATATCAGAGTGTAGTGTTCACTCGATACTAATTATTATCAATTAGGAAATATTAAAAACAAATGGAGACAAATTTCTGCTGCATACTCCTACATAGAAAATGAACTTAAAGTTATTCAATGTTTCAGTCTGGTAGATACCTCCGAAATTTGGCGTCGTTCATGGTTTTGATGCCTTCAAATCTTACAGTAAATCGGATATGTAAATCAAACTGCACATTTTGTGTGGAGTGTGAAATTGTTCTACATTGTTCACAAAACAACATATACATGAATAGTTTCGGATGAAAAGGTTACTTTTGAATAGCTGAAATTAATTTTAAATCATGTAGCTGCCATGTAGATGTACTTCCATTGGGCGGCTATCTATTCCCTCACCCTTTTATGGAATAACATATTGTGTAAAATGCCTAGTTTCTTGTTAACATGAATACAGCAGCAAATTACTTGGCTTGTGCAAATTGAAGTAAATTGCATACGATAAATTGAATGTTGCCCAACGAATGGAATTTAACCTTCAAAGGATTCTAAAAAAAGCTAAAAAAGAAGAACATCCTGGTAAAAAACATTTTCTCCATTTCCCACAGCATTTTCAAAGCCGTTTTTGTCAAGGTTGTTAAAAATAGTGATTTTCAGGTAACTGATTTAAAAATATTTTTTTCTCTTTATCCGATTTATGTTTTATCTTCTCCGAAAAGAACAGTGACAGAAAAGCGGAGATGGTCCATCAAATTTAGATGTTTTGGCATGTACAAAATTAATACCGTCATGTTGAATGCAATGTAATGTAAGTGATCGAAGTGCGTTTCAACTGTGAGTGCCTTATCTTTATCGTTCTTTACATATAAAAATAAGTTTGCTTGGCACAATCCTTACCTTTTAACATTTGAGCCATGATGTCAGTTATCTAGTTCCAAATGTAGACCACGGCTATCTCAGGATCCAAACTTGGGACCTTGTATTATAGACTTATTCTGTTATTTCCATCCATCGCATTTTGTTACGTATGTCTGTTCTTTGAGAAGAGCATTGAATTTTAGAAGACTACAAAACTGAAACAAACTTGGCCTCATGTTTGCATCTTTACAGCCCTAAAGAATGTGTACTTTAATTGCGGATAAATATTTATTCTATGTAAATCTAGTGCAAAGTAAATTAAAGGTCATCAACTTCAGGTAAACGATATTTTTTTACCTCAATTTTACCTTTAACGATGACTAATTCCTAACAACTACTCTGAGGTTATGCCAGATAATTTTGTAGGAAAATTATATAGATAACACCTGATAGAAAAATGTAATTTATAATAACGCGTAGATTACCTTTCATTATTATTTTAATACATAAAAACGATGACCCACATTTGCGACAATGCACATAATTTCTAAAAAACAGTTCTGTTCCATTCGTACATTTTATCCGATGAAAACATTTCAAGCGTGATGATAATGCTTTTTGCTTCAAAAGATCTTATTTTGTTTTGGGCAAACCATAAGAACAGCCTCAACTTTAACGAAGAGCACTTTTGAGGAAACAATTTCGGCATAACCACCCATGAATCTGACTGTTATCTATTTGTAAACAAAGACACGAATTATGTCAAGAGATACAATTTTCAAATATGTAGGAAGAAGACACAATAGCATTCCACTTTTTTAACATCCCTGAAAGGGGACAGGTTTCATTCAAAATTATACTTTGAAAGGCAGCGATTAGTTTTAACACACAACCGCTCCTTTTCATTCCATGTTTTACAGAGCATTCAGAGGGGTAATAATTATTTCCCCTCGTCTTGATGTTTATACAGACTATTTCGTGCGAAGTAATCCCAAAATACTAGTGAATATCTTGAAGCTTCATTGGTTCCTTTTCATAGCCAGAAAAAGATATGCTGTGGTATGGTACAGGTTTTAAGCGGTAATTTCTGTCGACTGCGACATTATTCCAAAATTTACACCCAAATTATCATAAATTAGTCTTCATGAAGAATATAGCTGGTATGAATGTCTCGCAGAGTAGAAGAATGTTGACTTAAATGACAAAGAGACAAACGCAATAAGTTAAGAGAATCAAAGCATTCAAAACGCCGGAGTGGTATTTGCCACGGAAACCATTGTGAATATAAGTCAGAAGTAACGTTCCTTGACAGTAGAGTGTATGGTGGATAGAGGCAGAAACAAGGTAAATATATCGGATGAAATTATGGTTTTACCTGAAAACTATGATTTTGAAATATCTTTCTTCGTAAAGATTTAAAGCTAGGTATTTAGATTATTTACATTTCACCAAATTGAAAAAATATACATCACTAAAATTTATATGAAAAAACAATACAAATCATTTATGATTAAGAAGCATAAAATGACTTTTTATTTTGTTCCCCAAAAAAGGCTACGTAGCCTCTTAAGGTATTTTTAGATTTCGCGCCAAAAATAAAAAAAAAAATGTGGGAATGTCAAGGGACTGGCACGTGAGTAATGACGCCTAAATTCCATAACATAGCAAACGTAATTAATTCCCATCATGACTTCTTCGGACGCTATGTTTGAAGCTTCGTCTGTGTATTTTCGTTATGTAAATGAGTGAGTTGTCGTGTAAAAAATAGACCGTGTTTCCCGTCGGTGTCGACCTAGGCAGAAGTAAATTTCTAATGTATCTTGTTGTCGGATGGTTTTTCGACTGGGGTTTTATGAATGAAAATTAAAAGGCGTTGGGGGTATAAAGAGGATACTTTTTGTATGTTTGTAAAATTTTCGTCCCAACATCTGAAGGGCCACCTTTAATTCGCAACATTACACCAAGTATTTCAATCTTTGTCTATTCATACACAGGCAAATGGAGAAGCGCGCAATCATGGGACGAACGAGCTAAGGTACAAACTGGTTTTGAAACGAAAATCTCAGGACCAAGCGATCAGCAGACAAATTTTGCCTTTGTGCGGCAGTAGAAGACTATAAGCAGGTGAAGCTATTGATTTTTTTTGCACTACACTTTTTCCCAATGTATTCTATGCACCTATGATGTATCATATTTACAACTTTATTAGTTTTCGAGTGTTGCACCAAACTCTTTGAAAAACTAGAACTATAGTAGCATTTATCTATATCTTAGCCAACCAGGTAAGTACTTTTGGATTCCAAATCGAAAAATCATAGGACTCGAAGTCCTTAAAAGCGGTTCTGTAGGACAGTATTAACCTATGATATGGAGTGATGAAGGATGAATTTTCCATTGCATGTAATGCATGTACATAATCAAAGCGTTGAGAACGCTGATGTGACATTTGTCAAGGAAGCCACTGTGTGGAATTAATTTGAAATCAAGGGGGTCACGATGGCCCTGTAATGCTCACCTGAGTCTATAGGTGAAATTCACTCCACGTGGATGATTCAATTTCTGACCAATTGTCGGCTCTATCAAGCATAAAAAGTGCCCGAAATTCGACCAAGTGACCTTATTCATAACCCCTGATGACCCAGTTTCAACTCACCAAATATTTCACCAAGAAAAACATTTTGACCATTTTTGTTTCAGACAATTGAGAAAGAAATGTAGCTATTAGAGTAACCACACGGAATTTCTTTAATTTGACCTAGTGATCTAGATTATAACCCAAGGTGAGCCAATTTTGAACTAATCTTAGATTTCATGAAGACAAACATTCTGAATAATTTCCAAGTAAATAGACCAAAAAGTGTGGCATCTAGAATGCCCACAAAGTACTACTTTAATTTGACCTTGAGACCTAGTTTATGATCCCAGGTGCCCCCATTTTAACTGACTGAACACGTTGTGATCAGGTGGGCTTACAAACTTAGGGCATATTCTCTACATACCAAATAACAAAGCTCCTCTATGCTTTTCTGTTTTAGAAAAGAAGAATTTTAAACATTCCTTTCTTTTTCTTATGTTCGAACTTATGACCCCTGGACATGGCCAGTTTTGACCCCATGGGCATCATATGAACAATATTGGTGGAGGTCCACCGGGAGATGCTAGATGCCAATAACCAAAGCTCTACGCCCTCAAGTTTCAGAGAAAAAGAATTTAAGAAAATTCCTTCTATGATGAACTTGTGACCCCAGGGCCAGGGCCAATTTTGATCCCAGGGGCATTATATGAACAAACTCGGTAGAGATCCAATAGGCGATGCTTTAATATCAATTTGCTATTTCTTTTCTTTCTGTTGCTATGACAACCAGAGTTAAGAGTGGAATTCAATCTCTTGAACAAGTTTGGTAGAGCTTCACCCAAAGACCAATCCTGCCAGGTGTCATCAAGATTGGCCCAGCGGTGTAGGAGGAGAAGATGTTTAAAGGAATTGTGGACAGATGAACAGACAGACGCCAGGCAATGACCGATCGCAATACGTTCGTGCTAAGGTGAGCTAAAAAAATAGAGAAAATTTTATTTAAATATTAGCTTGAGAATCTACCTCCTGAGCAGATAAATACGTTTCTTTTTTCAGTGAAAGGGAGATTACTGCGGCCTAATTAAGTTTGCTTCATTTGTGCATTGATCGTCTCCTTTTGATCTTTCAAGAGGAGTCAGGAATAATGTCCATTGACGGAAGGATGCATGATGGGTAGACAGAGAAGTCATGTAAATAATATTATATTAAATTCAATTAAGTTTATACCTGAATAGTATGATTTTGAGATGTCTTTGGTCGTCACGATCTAATTTCAACATTACGATAACGTTTTCTACCCATAAATAGCGTGCAGTCATGGGACGAACAAGCCCAGGGACAAACTTGTTTTGGAACGAACAACCTCGGGATCAAAGCGGTCAGATGACACGTTTTACATATATCATTGCGCCAATAGAAGGCTCTGAGGAGCTGAAGCTATTTTCAATCAAAAAAGAGTATTTCCACGATCGATGGCCTTTTGCAGTTTATTTTAATACGCCATTTTCAATTCTGTATCCGAGTGCTATTTAAAAACACATTTGTGTACAAAAAATGAGTTTAATTGGGTTTATTTCCTTCGGTTTTTTCACAAAATACCATACATGCTCTCCAAAATTAAATATTGAACATTTATTATTGATCTTATAGTGGCTGTCTTCGACAAATGCCACAAAAACGTTGTAAGTTAGAGGAGTTAGCAAGTGCAAGCAAAGTCTAAAGTTGTTCTTTCGTGCGGAACCCGCACTTTCTCTTATTTAATTACTTGAGGTGCCTCGATCAATCTGACGCAATTTTCTGCTGATATAAACTTAGGGATGTGTACAAGTGCAAGACATGTAGGATTATTTATACGTTGATGATGAAAAGGAGGTCGGGTTGTACAAGCTAAAACTAAACGCAGAATGATACTGTATGAGTAGAGCGCAAGCGTGTATGTCAGTCAAAGTGGTAACGTACTAGGGGTCCGTAGTTTGATTCCTGACACCCACAAACTTTATATTATAATCAAGGGATTTAACTGTATGCAAGGGGTTACTCGCCCCAGTATACAAAAAAAAAAAAACCGTACCTTTTCTACCCCATAAGTTATTTTCCTATTTTTTCGGACAACAGGGCTAAAACATTACTCTTTCAGGAAACCACAACTGTTTGTCAATCGCTAATGTACTCTGCCTGCTACATTCGCAGTCAGACTCGCGGCCAGATTGCATTAGCCGCTGACAAACAGGGGTGTTTTTCTGGTAGACATGTGATTTAGCTCTCAGTTGTCTAAAGAATAAGGAGAATACTTGTTAGCGTAGAAAAAGATATGCCGCTTTTTGTAACAGGGGGCGCGTAACGGACTGCATACATTTAATTCCCTTGTTTATAATATATAGTCTATGAGTGCCAGGAATAAAACTATGATTCCTAGGGTACGAATCCCTGTGATACGGACAGGTGAAAGTAAAATGCGTCGTTACGCATGATGTATTCAGCTCCGGCCCGGTCAATCACAGTAAACGGATTTGCCATACAAAACATTCACTATTAATTCGGAATGACCGTGAATAGAGCCACAGGACTTGCAACGGTTACACATCATGACCCACTGTCTGTGTCCCGCCTTAATCGTGTTCGCTTTATGACAATAAAGAAGTATTTGCAGACGCATCTGACAGCACAGTCGTTTTGTTTTCAATTTACAGCGCATTGCGAATCACTAGTTCTATATTTTTCTTTAGTTTATAGATTTATTAATTCTGTGAGACAACGTTATTGAACAAATCTCAGCAAGCCTGAATTTTGGTTCATTTACCTGTTTTAAGGCAGACAGATCCGACACATCCGGCTTCTGATAATATTATTTCGTTCTTTCTGTGTTTAATCCAGTGCCTCACTACATAACATGGATACTTTTAAGTGTATGTTACACACCGAGAGTTTCATTGATGCATCCGTTCAGTGAAACTGTAATCACGGTCAGTATAAACTGTCATCCTATACACGGCGCTTTTAATGAACATGTATATACAGACATTCTTTGCGGAAAGAATCTCCAATCAATAGCTGTACTTATCCTGAATTTCCTAAATGTCTAAGCCAACTGTTTAACCTAGACATAGTAGTTTACACTGAAAAAGAAACCGCTTTCTTCGTTGCACGGATGCTTTCTTGGATGGTTTAAGTACCTAATGTCATATTGGATGGATATTTTCATATCCCCACAAAACGAATGTTTTCGAGGGTATATTGGAATTAGCCTGACTGTCCGTGTGCCTGTCCGCGAGTCCGTTCGTGCGTCTGTCTGTCTGTGTACAAAATACCAGTAATTGCTTGCTTCTGTCAAAGCGCTGGCGGAGGTATTAATTCACATACAGTGACAGCTCTAGTTTAATTTTGTCGTTAAATAGAACATTTCTTTAAAAAAAGAAAAGTAGTTGGCAATATGTCTGTCTCTTCTTAACCCCCCATCGTCTACCCTTTATCAACTATACTTATACGCATACAAACGATAAAAATACAGTCATGCGCAACAAAACATTGATAAACTATTGCACTGAATTACGTTACGGATGCCAAGTAAGTTCAATGCAAACGATACCATTTTACAAAACGGAAACTCTCCTGTGTTCACTTTATATCAAACTTTATCGCCGAAGACAATAGGCTAAAATGTAATCAATAAGACAAGTAACAGGCCCGTAGGAACAGGGGGGGGCTGGGGGGGGGGGCTGAGCCCCCCCCCCAAATAATTTTGAAAATCATAGTAACTAAAATATGAGTTTTTAGCGCAATGCAATTACCACGCAAAAAATCTCAGTATTTCGAAGTTAGCCCCCCCCACCAATTTTGAAATGCTTCCTACATGGCTGAGTAAAACAATAGTTTTTAGTTCGACTCAAAGATGTGCCAAAGCAACGAGGATTTGTGTCTCCTTTTGTGACTCTTAAAAATTCTTACCTCGTGTTGAAAAACAGCTAATGGGTTGTAAAATGTAGCGTTTAATACTGGTTAAAGAAACTGCGAGACAACATGCTTTTTTGTATTAATCTGATCAAGCCATAGTGCAGTTTTAAACCTTTACCAAACAATCCCGTAAAAAGGTTCTTTGCAAATATTCTGCGAAAAAGAGAAAATCCTGGTTACCACCATTACCTCCTTTTCCCACAACGAGCGGCAACACCCATTACTAAAGTCATACTTTATGTCCACACATGCTTTCAATTTGGACAAATATACAGTTTTGTCGTCTGATAATGGGATAATTAGTATAAATGACTCACTACAACATAGACTTTATACCCCTAGCGTGGTGCTGCCATTCAGCATACAAACCAACCAAGTGTATCAAATATGCTAATCTACCCACGAAATCGTATGGCCCAAAAGGAAAGACAACTTTTATTTCTCAAACGTAAATGAAATTAAAGCAAGAACTAATTGATGTGTCCTCTTCATTTATAAATTTAAAAACATCACAGGGAACAAGAATATTTATGTACATCTAACGACCACCTGCCACATTTCTTTTCCGGCGGACTGACCGCGCAAGGATATATAAAGCCTTTATGTTTTAGTAACTAGTGAGTCATTGAGGATCCCACAATTGTACAACAACAAAGGTATGATGTTTAGTTCTTCCCACAAACTTGTTGAAACCCTTTATTTTACAATAAGAGAAACAAATGCGCGTCCATACGTCACTGTATTTCATAAACAAGAAATTTTGCCGATACTGAGATGTTTGCTACTGCCAGAAAAGAAATGGAATAAACATCTTTTGAGACGTGATTTCCTGTGCCGCTAATAACCGTTTCAAAAAGAATCTGTATGTTCAATTTGAGCGCTTTATCATCAGTGGTGCTTCATCTACTAAAGTATATATCGAACAGCACCGTCCTGTGTTGATTGCTGTCTCTTAGAAAAATATACTCTACTTGAAAATTATAAATCTGATAAGTAGAGTGTCCAAAGCTTACTTGTTGATGAACTTCTTACATGATCAACGATATTCCGTTCAGACTCTTGCAGATAGAGCTGGTACTATAAGAAAGAATTTCTATACAATAGTATACTGTCCAAGCCCGGCACTGGTCAGACCTAGCGAACACTTGCATGTATGGTTGAATTGTAACAAACAAATCAAACAATAAGGAGCACTTCAATGTTTCTTTTTATCATCCTCGAAATAATTATGGGGAAGTCCTGTTCAGACAATTCAAACTTCTATAAACACCATTAAAGCTCGTATACATCACAGTAGTGAAATAGAGGATATTTGTTTTTTTCGGTGAAAGATCGAAATTTATTTCATCGAGTGGACACCATCGGTAATATTTTCACAAGTGGCGCAGCGACGAGTGAAAGTATTACCGATGGTGTTCATGAGATGAAATAAATTTCGATCTTTCACCGAAAAGAACAAATATTCTATTTATTTTATGCTTTTAACCCTTTCTGGGAGGAGCTTTATCAATTTATCTATTAGCTTTATCTACAGTTCTTCTCCCTTATTCCCCGTGGCGTACCCCTACCGCATAGCAACGTTACGTCAAGCGGGAGAAATGTAAGGTATATGACGTCATATTTCCCATCTGGTTGTTAGGCATGCGCAATTTACCTAGGCAACAAGAACGTGAAAATCGATACTTTCACTGGTGGTACCAGTGTAAAATCGAAAAATATTTTCACTGCTATTTCTCGATATCCTACCGGAAAGCATGAAATAATATAGGGTTAATTCACGTTTTTGAGGTCGTTAACATTCGCAGAGGCCCGAAAAATGCTTTAACGCCCGAGTGCGAAGCACGAGGGTGTTTAAGTATTTTGAGGGCCTCTGCGAATGTTAACGACCGAAAAAAACGTGAATTAACGCTATTATTGCATAAATTAAAGGTATTCTAACAATAATTTGCACAGATAGCAAAAATATTTCCATAGAAATGCAAATAAGCGAATTTCAAATGTACTGTACGCAAATGGGTAAAAACCGGAAGTCGGCGAAGAAGTTTTTGTTACGATTAGGAAAGGGCCGTTAGTCCTGTATGCCAGTTTTGATTCTTTCGCTGTAAATACACTTTTATTGATTTTTGATACATACTGGACTTATGTGGAATAAACTTGCACACATTTGGACGATTACAACTAGGATGAATGCGTGGATATAAATTTCTGTAACTGAAGGCGACAGAGGGTTCGATATACATCAAGCGAGGCGGACCGATCACGTTAAAAAGTGGGTGGGATGTAGCTGGTTTAGAGTACATTTCACGGGTGAATTTTTGTTCAGATCTCGATTAGACTGAGATTCTGTGCAAAGGTTTGTTTGTGATGTACTAATATCATCAAAGACATGCCATGAAAAGGATCGAATATGGTACGAATTCCAACAGTTTGATGGTCGGAGTGTAGGGAAAATCTGACAAGGACTAACGTTGTTTACAAGGTAGGCCCGAATCGAGGATATTGATAGTACAAACCCGGGCGTTAACGGCGCGTGAATTTACTGATTAATACACGTTTTCTCCCGTTAACCGCCCGATTTTTACCCGTTATTACATGCTTAAAACGGCCCGAAAAGGCACGTTTTATGCAATAATACTATATACTTCAACGGAGCCAGAAAAAGTCGTATTTATGCTGGACACATGTTATACTATTAATGCCATCCTCTTTTTGGATATGTGGTGAATCATGTCGCCCCTAGCCGAAGGCCAGGTGGCGAGATGATTCACCACAGCCGTGAAAGGTTTCCAAGTTCCATGCCACCTGACCGTACTGACGTAACCGAAACCCCTGTAACACGCGCTAAAACGTGCAGCTTGGCGCATAATCTTCATGTTAATCTTGATCGACGCCGCCATTTTGGATGTAGTGTAATGTAGTCATGTATACATGGCTTCCGAAAGGGTAACAGGTTTTACGTTGGTTTTGCCCGTGTACATGATATATATGTGAGGGAAATATTATCCAATCAGATCACGAGACATGTATTTGCAGTATAATAATATATGATGTCCTAAGAAATAAATATATATTATTTCCCCCCTTCATTTCAGGTAAAGTAAAGTTACAACTACACTACAGCATTTACACTTCAAGCAATTGATCAAGAAACGAATCTGTAGTAGACGCTGTTGACCACCAACACTGTAAAAATGTTATTAATCAAGATGAATTTGATGTATTCCTTTCAGTGAAAACAAAGAAAGCGGAAAATTGCTATCAGCGAAAAAGTTTTAAGCGATTTCTCCATGACCCAGGAACGTTTTCCAATGTGGTCTGCTTTAACACTCAGAAGGTAATCTGCTTGGGATGAGATATAAAAAATGTTAGCCAACAAATACTCATCCGATGGACTGCAACATAAATGCACATGGTTTACAATGATGTTCCCTCTTTGAAAGATGTTTCCATGCTTGTTACGCGATTCATGCAAATAAACTTAAGTACGAGTAAAGGTGAAAAGAAAATTTCGGTAATATGTCTCTGCTAGTGCCCGTTAGATTTAAATAGCGAAAGACCTGGACTAAGTTCTATTCTGTTTCTTTGTCAAGATATTATAGCTTATTTGATTATCTCCCTACATTTCTTAACCAATGCATCTCGTTGTTAGCTGTAGACATATACCACATCACTCTACTGCATGTGTCTAAAATGTTTATAACTGATGATGAACAATTGTATGAAAGAATATTTCGACTGTCTCTTTCCGCCAAATTGGCCTAAGACGGCAAGGTTTTTCTACAGTTTCTATCCTACTGATGCATAGAATGTCCATATCACAGAAACGGTACAGTTCTTGTTCTATGAGCATTTCAGATGGCGCTTCGGAAAACGCTTTCTCTCAGACATTAATCAATATCCGAATACGTTCAGCTAGAAGTATTTAAAATCTAGAAAATTCAAGACAAAACACGAGTCTTTACAAAAGGACACGATTTTAGTTTTGTCCAAATCAAAATCGATTTGTGGATGAAAAATTACATACGGCTCAGTTTTAGGTTTGTAAATGAACGAATAGAAAGCATTTTGGGAATGGGGGCAATTACTGGTAACTAACATTTTCTCCGGGTCCCAGAATGTTGTCACAGGCTTTTATGCTAAGAAATGTTAAAACTTTGTTTAGGGGTTAAATAAGCAGCGGAAAGAAATTATAACCGTGACCTGTGGATATAAAGGACGACAGCTCCAAACGTTATTGTCTGTGAATTCATTATCCTTAAAACAAAAATTAAAGTAGGGGACTATAAAAACTCTCCTGTAAAAATTTGACTGTGAATGTAAACTAAAGTCTTCAAGAAAAAAATTAGAAAAAAAATGCGTTTGAAAACATTTTGGCAAAGAAACAAAAGTCGTTTGTCAAAAGCATTTTTCCCAATGCCATGATATCTTCACACCTTTTTTTCTGTCGCAAGATAAATAAAGTCGGCTGCGAGTGTTAACGTGTTGAAAAAGAAAATGTACGTATGTGTCAAGTCATTTATCTTCATCCCTTGTGTTTTCCTTTAATAAAAAGAAAAAAAGCTTTACGGTCTAATTGATCAAATTTGCTGCTTCTTATGTTTTCCTTATCTATCTCTGTTCTTGCCACTACCTGACGTAAGAGATCTAAGAGATGTGTGAAGAATACTTACTCTTTATAAACTTTACGCAATAACACAACGCAGATGTACTGGGAAGACATTTACAATTAATCTCCGTTGAAAAATATCGTTTGAATGTTAACTGTTTGGGAATGTTAAATAAGACTGCTTTCTAGGCATCTGAACCAAAACCCCACCCCCATTTATGATATGAGGGGATTTTGAGGGATTTGGGAGAATTACGATCATTTATGCTTTCAAAAAAATAGAGTTCTTTTAGCTTGTGTGTAAAAGATCGGTCCAAGTCAAAATCGGAGAAGCCGTAGTGGCCTGTTATCATGGAGCAGCACGATATTAAAAAATAAATCATACCAGAAATGGCTTTACATCGTGTCATCTACATTATTTCAACACACTGTTCACGTGGTCGTCTGAGATTTTTTGTCTTTGAACACGTAAAGAAAAAACTAAGATGAAAGCAGTAACCAGATTATTTTTCTCAGCAGAACTGTAATTATATGGTTTTGGTTTTTGAAATTGTTCTTAATAACTATAATTGAACTATCAACGTTTCTCCACTATTGGTGCATCGAGTATTGTGTTGCTGTTTTTGTTCACGTAATGATTTGTTTCTTGTCTTTGGAAAAATATCTATGATTACAGATATTAGCGCAAACAACCACTTGTATACCATCACAGAATGTTGTCAGGACAACGGTGCTTTGAAATAAACTCATTTAATGTAGATACATGTATGTAAAAAATGTATCTATAACTGCAAGGCAAATTATGTATACTTAGCAGTCCGTGACAAATGGCAACTGTTTCAATTTCAATTTTTAACCCTTTCCCAAACAAGCCCTGTTTTTTTACGTGTCTGCAGTAAAAGTCTTTGAAAACACTGGGGGAAAAGGAGAAATTGCTCCATACGTGCAATTTCTCCTTTTCCCACAATGTTTTCTACCCTTTTTGAGAGCTTTCTGCAATTTTCTCCAAATCTAAAATTGTTGTCTGCAAACTCTTTCTGTTTTGAAGGGTGCAAAATTTGTTGTCGCTTTTCGAAGCAGACAAAGTTAGTGTTTTTTTCTCATTTTTCATCATTTTTTTACTGGTATTATTGATGTTTGTCCATTTGTACAGAGAGACTATTGGATGACAGGGTTTAATATTGATGATATTTTGAAGGAAGTTCCAACTGAAATAGCGTTGAAAGACACCGTAACATGCAAAAGCTGGAATATCTACGTTTATAATAAACCATGTGCCTAGCATAGTATCTTTTAAAATTTTGGTGCCGAGCTCAAAAGTTCAGTCGGTAGCGTGCAGGACTTGAGAACAGGGAATTGATGGTTCGATTCCCGGCTCGGCCAATTACTTTCCGAGGACTGGTGATAGTCATTGTGACAGGATTCATTCCTTTCCTACTGCTGATCATTGTGTCGACGATGGTTATGTGGGAAAGCAGCCTGTGACATGGAAATAATAGTGTGCGGTGTAATGGTAAAGATACCCCAGGAAAGCATGGATAGGTGCACTGGCTGCAGTGATATAACCGAAATGATGTTACGAAGGGCGTTAAACACCGTATAATCAGTCAATAAATTTCGGCCGACAGGATATAACAAATAAGATACCATGCGTTTTATTGTATATCGTGAAAATCCCTGTCCTTTGGAGACCGAATAAACGATGCTCATGTTGCTACAAATACTATTTATTTCTCAGTTTTCTTAAGCATAAAGTAACTATCTCAGATAACATTTATTCCAGTTTCTTACATGTAATCGTCCCCCTGAAAACAACAGTTTTTCAGTTAGAGCTAAATTCAAAAAAGGATTTTGTCATTAGTATCAATCAGATTCCGCACCAATAGTTTCATTGTACAAATGGACAAACATTGATAAACACGATGGGAAATGGTGAAATGTTGAAAAGATGAAAACAAAAAATAAAATAAAATAAAAGAGAGAAAAGCTCTTACTCCGTCCCTAATATTCCCACTATGTGCAGGAAAAATAAGGCATTCTTACTTTGTCTCTTTCCTTACTTGCGCAGGGAACATTCCGGAATTTAAACGCGCGAGGTAGAAATTCTTATTTCGCCCTCCATATAATATTTTTGTGGACGGTCCACCACTTGATGATTCTTCCTCGGTTAGTATCAGCGTTACCGTAAATCTTAGACTGCTGATCGATATTCTTTGAGCATAAATTTGTGGACTGTGTATATCAAGATCAGACCTTTTTATTATTGGTAAAAATCGTAAAAAATACGTTAAGACCCTTTTTTTCATAACATGGCATTTCAATAAATGAAAACAAATAATGCTTGTCTGTGGCTTTTGATAAACAATATAAATATGTCGTGTGGTCTGATCTTGCATCATCATAGTTCGATTCGGTTACATTTGTTCAACATTAATTATGCTTGAATATTTAAATTTCGTTTTCTAGTATTAGGTGTAAATTTTCATTTACCCTATTGTTGAACAATTCGTGATTAAAAATAATCAAAGGAAACAAGATCTAAAGCTTAATTAAAACATTCGACAACTGTCTATTGTGTGGATCGATATCAGACTGTTCGAAAAAAAAAAAAAGGCTATTTATAAGCTCTCCTCGGAAGATCAAAGATCATAGTACGCAGGATGGCGAAATCTTCTGACTTATACAACCCTAATCACGATAGAATCATATCGAGGCAGTGATTTGGGGTGTCAATAGTTCTAAACAAGAGACATTGGAAGCGCTTCTTTATCCGTCTGATACGACTATTTACGATAAGGAATTAATACTTTACAGACATGAACTTGGGAGATTGCACACCCGATCCCTGATCAGGTACAAATGTTAAACAATCAGGTTTTTTTTTTCAGAGCTTAAATTTTTTTTTAAGTATATCACTTACAATGCCTTTAACCCTTTCCCAAACAAGCCCTGGTCTGCAGTAAAAGTCTTATGAAAACACTGTGGGGAAAGGAAAATTGCTCGTAACGAGCAATTTCTCCTTTTCCCACCGTGTTTTCTACCCTGTTTGAGAACTTTCTGGCATTTTCTCCAAATCTGAAATTGTCCTCTGCAAACTCTTTTGGTTTGGAAGTGTCAAAAATTTGTCGTTTGGGAAAGGGTCAATTCCTTGACACGGAAGATAATGTACAAATGAACCTGATGAAGAAGGCTTTTGAATACATTATGGAATAATGAAAAAGCAGGTAACGAACAGTTGATCCTTGTTCCATAATGGTTTCTACCCGTTCACTGACAAATTGCATATTTTTTGTCAGTTTTGATATATTGACTCCAAATGACTTCAAATTGTGCAAGTCTGTGTTTTTTTGACTAGCGAAGCAAGTCTGTACTAGTATCCAGATTGAGCCAGACCCAGTGTAAACAGAAACAAAAACCACAGTTTTCAAATACTGCCTCACAGAAAAAATAATTATTTCTATAAGTAATCTTAAATCTATTTACATTTGACGATTTTTGACAAAAACCACAAAATCTCTACCATCACGATTTGAACATGTCGACTTCAAAAAGTAATAGACTGAACAATATGGCATTGATAAGGTACAAGATGTTTCCTTATTATGTAAATTAAGTGACCTATGCAAATCAGGCACATACACATACATGTATTCCTTTAACACAGTAGCATTACCAATGAATCTAAAAATAGATACACCAAGATAACTTAAAGCAAATCCCAGTAACATTAACCTTCACTGCCCAGGGAACCCTTGTCATATCTTCAGTCATTTATTATTCAGATCAGTGTGTAGGTGAACCTTGTGCGTTAAACTCTCATTTTACCTCTTGTATATTCACAGTCTACCACGCAATCACAAAATTTAACTAAAGTGGGTAAGATGCCCTGTAAAAACATAGCGGGAAAAGGAGTAAATGTTAGCAACCAGCATTTCCTCCTTTTCCAAAATTTCTTTCTGCCCATTTAGCATCAGTTTTCATCGATTGAGCCCTAATTTACCTTTATAATCTGGCACAGCTTTGAGTTTGGACGAGCGCTGTTTTTTCGTTTTGTAAAGATTTTAACAGTTTACTACACAATTATATCATGTGCTGTTGATTAACTTTATAATCCATCAAGCTTAACCCTTAATCAGCTAAAAAGAAACTTTCAAGCTTGTAGCAAAAACCTGAATATTACTATTTCAAAGTTATATCAGGAGAAAAAAAAAGTTGGACAGTGTTAATTCAAGATGAGACTGCAATCTGTGCAATCTGATCTTAATATACACTGTCTATCTGTTTTTTTTTCCGTGCAGACATATATCTTGTAAAATCATATTTGAAATTTGATTAAACTTTGTACATGTGTTCCTTATGATATACCAATTATATAGTCATTTTTTCATTTGATGTTGTGTAATGGAAAAAGGAAACTTGATGTATATTTCCTTAATGAACCAATATCTCTCTAACTAGATCTAAAGGACAAACTTTTATGAACCGTCATATTTATATAGTTTATCAAAAGCCACAAACAAGCATTTTTTTTGTTTTCATTTATTGAAATGCCATGTTATGAAAAAAAGGGTCTTAACGTATTTTAATGGACCAATAACAAAAAGGTCAGGTATGCATGCAAAACGCGGAACCTCTGGTATGTTTCTATTAAAAAAGTTTTTAAGGGGATGTCATTCCAACGAATTAATTTGTTTTCAGCTGAATGTTAACAAAGTATATAAATTGTTTCTTATTTTGCCAAATTAGTCGTAAAGAGCGTTGGGTAAAATCAATGGATTGAACTGGATTCGAACAGAACTTAATGACTGGAGTGAGCCGGCGGATCTGCAATTGACCCAAACCTGAATTTTACAAATTTTCTTCAATCTTGCATAAACCGACCAAGTTTTATCTTTACTATAGTCACTTATTTCAAATTCGCTAGTCTGTCAGTACTTTCAGTACTTTGATTTCTTGTGGGAAAGACTAGAAGCCTAGTACAGCACTTAAATACCCTTTGAAAACTAATTACGAAAGACAGCAATGCATCCAAATAGACTGTAAAAATGTTGATTACATATACAGTCGTGGCTTCAATTAACCTACCTGATGACCGCAGTTGGCCGTAGTTGAGCATCTTGAATATAGTTGAACCTGATACATGTAGATGATAGTAATTCAACGTAGTAATGAACGTATTTTTAATTATGATTTGCCCGTAGTATGTACAAAGTTTTTGAACATGTTCGAAAATTTGTAACGGATAGCTACAATGTCGTGATCCTACTGTGGCCGTAGTTTTAACGGTGTTACCTTAGTTAACCACACTTAACCTTAGTGTGTAGTGTAGTTGATCGTAGCTATGAAAATATCTTTTCTTCCATGGCAGCATGGCTGAATAAGCGATCGGCAATTTCTGGGTCAACTTCCAAATGTACAATATCTGTAGTTTACCGGCCCAATCAAATGATTTTAAATACCGTAGTTGCAACTATTTAGGACTTTATGCTGAGTGTAGCGTAATTACCAGTAGTTAGACGTAGTGATGCCGTAGATAAGCGTAGCCACTTTGCTCGCAGTTGAATATAGTTGAACGTACACTAAGCTCAACCTAGACTTTCTATGTTTCTCCTTTTAGCCAATTTTGAACCGACTTCAAACGCACCTCAACCTCGTTGACCGTGGTAATCATACTGCAAACTACGTTTGAAATGAAATAACAACAGCTGGATGCATAATTGTAAATGTGACCACAACCACATTCTAGATAGAGTCATTTACCTGAGAGATAGTTCGTCATCAAGACAGCGGATTTCTTAAAATCTTCCTTTTTCACGATTGCTAAAGGTACTTTCAATGGAACATTTTTCCTCAATAAGGAATAACAATGCCGGTGAAATTATCAATCCATATGTCAGAAAGCGCATAAAAAAGATGCTATATAATGAAAGTTTTTTTTCGTGTATATGTACCTCATAAACACCTCTAGAATTCATCTAATCATCTCCAAATAGATCCCCAGTCTGTTCAGTAAGTAGGGTATTTTCTTAGTGTATCGGAAGTACATATATTTCTTTAGGCCTACTTAATGGGGATTCTAGATCAGACTTTCGTGTGGTTTTATCTTGGTCTTCATGGCCTGTAAGAACACCAAGAGATACTTTCAGCTGTCAGATAGATAACAAACTATCTTCTGATACAGATTTAAGGTAAACGATTTTAAAGAAAAAAATAACCCATACACATATATCGATATACATCAAATTCTAGTTTTAACACGAAACAAGTTCCAAGCTATGACTATACGTGAAAACATTGTCCCAAGGGGAAATAGGCCCAACTATCAGATCTAAATTTAGCAACATCCTTTTAAAAGTGGGCTGTAGGCAATAAAGGGTGCAAAAGGAGTCCATAGTTCAAAGCTTGTCAATGATCGCAGTGATGGCGAATCCTACTCCAATGTAGAACTGTTCGCCGTTAGAAAAGGAAATGGTGAGACACAATTTCAGACATCATTTCCTGTAATGCCAATTATTGCTTTTAATATCGATTTCAATCTCGTGATCATACTTAAATTATGACATTTTAAGTACAGATTCTACCTCATAAAGCTATCGTTTTCGAAGCGAGATAAAAATAGCGTTATATTATGGTATGATATCCTAAATCCGGGTTTTTGGTCCTTAAAATGCTTCGGCTGCTAATTGCTACACTATGCGCTTGCATGAACAGTAAAGACAAAATCAGACTGCACACACAAGACGTGCAGTGTAATCTCAGATCTGCACTGGGATGACGTGCAGTGTAATCTCAGATCTGCACTTTCGATTCGGTCGAAATTTTCCGACAATAACCGTTGGAATTTTGCGACAATAACAACTTTGCAACCACACAAATAAGATTTTTTTCTATTGTTTAGAGGTTTTTCGTTCATATCACTCACGATTTTGTGGCATAAATCCTTCTTGAAGAACCCAATGTCATGTTTTCCAGGTACTCGCTGATGGTCCCCTAATGGCTTGCAACACGCTAAAACGGACATTCGGATATTTGTGTAAAGTGTCGGCACTTTACAACTACATTGGATTTATTGTTTCAGTAGACTTGATCAAAACAGCAAATGACTTAGAAACGTACAGTGCCGTCTCGGATAAGTCTGCCCGGACTGCGAGAGCTGATGCGAGACGACACTTTACGCAAATGTCCGAATGCTTTATGCTTGTTGCAGGTGTAATGCAGAAAAAATGACCCTCCCCTACAAAATGATCCGGGTCACTCCTCTACGTATGGTGAAATGACCTCTGGAATCATTTCTCTACGTAGAATAATGATCCGGGTCATTTTGTAGGGGAGGGTCATTTCCCTGCATTACACCGGCCCTATGATGCAGTAGTAACATCTTTACTAGGCGATACATTTCCAGACTCGTCCAAGTCGAAAGTAGATGAAAAATGATGCACAAAAGGTGAGCCTTGTCTTTTACCCTTAACTGAAAAATACCAAGTTTTAATAACCCTGAAAATGAAAACTTTAAGGAACATGGTGGGTGAAGAAAGAAAAAGGCTGGTAACTAGCATTTCCTCCATTGTCCACAAGGTTTCTTCCCTTTCATGGACAGATCCCATTATTTTAGCCGCATCATGGTTTTGCGCATGCCAATAATTTCAAACTGAACAAGTCTACAATGCTGTCATGTAGAACAGGCTTATAATGGTAACCAGCAATTTTCTTTCCCAAAATCTTTTCAAACCTTTCTGCAACGTTGTCATATAAACACGAAAATTGTTTGGTTGTGGGTTGAAGCGATGGGTTTGCAATTAAGAATTCCTCGAGAGATTCCCGCTGGCGACGTGCGTCACCTAGGAGTGTCCGTTGGAAGTAACTCAGTTGTTTCGGCACTTATATTTTTAAAATATTGTAGCAATCTTAACTTTAATTATTAGATATGAATTTTTCGACTGCGTCATTCGCAGCCGCTTGCTAAGCACCATCCTTCCGAATGCCATCTCTAAAAGGTAATTAATTTACCTCTCCCTATATGTAAAGTCATCTACTAATATCCTATGGCTTGCTCCAAGTTTGTGTCTACAATGGCTAGCCAGGATTCTAATTAACAACGTGTTACCCACACTGAAAAGGTAGACAGACGTGTCATATTAACCTATCATAAAACAAGAAATGGAGTGCAACACGCGAAAAGGGTCATTCGGACATTTGCGTAAAGTGTCGTCTCGGATCCGCCTGCGCAGTCCGCAGAGGCTAATCCGAAACGACACTTTCGGATTTTATGTGATTTTCTGTTTTACGCAAGTCTACTGTAGCACAAAATCTAATGCAGTCGTAAAATGCCGTCTCGGATTAGCCTGCGCGGACTGCGCAGGCTAATCCGGGACGACACTTTACGCAAATGTCCGAATGCACCTTTTCGCGTGTTGCAGGCCAAATGTCAAAAAGGTTACTTTCAGCGAGACACGATATTCAATTAAAAAAAACATAGTCTTAAGAGAAGGACAAGGATATATTGGTTGAGGCTACGGGCGGTATATAACTTAACAAATTGAAAACGATGATCTTCAAATTAGCACTTGGGCTGCTAAGCTCGACTTTGTGGGCTTTTGTGGACAATGTAGATCCAAGATTAGACTGCGGAGACTGTTTAGTCTTATCCTATATCTACACTGTACGATACAATGAGATCTTTCTGTCGAGTAAAAAGTCTTAAATAGTGAACTATGAGTTTTTATAACTGACTGGAAATTGTTAATGTAATTTATTTAGCAGCTAAAGAGTTCGAACAATTATCCCACTGGATAGAAACAGTGAAAGGAACCATCTTTACAGTATGTTGGACGATAGAAGTAAACGTTGAACGGTCTAACACTTAATTAAACTGCCCAGCGCTTTGGAGAGTTCTTGCCGCTGTCCCACTGGACAGAAACAATGAACGGAAGTTTGTTGGACAATGGAAGTAAACATTTAACGATTAACCCTTTAATTGTCCGGTGCTTCGAAGCTTCTATAGGACGGTTCTTACAGTAAGATGGAACTTTCTATTCAACCCTTTCTTTTTGTTCAAACAAGCTTGGGCAATGAAATGTTTATCCGAGAGATCAGATCATTTCTCCACTTCATAAAAAGTTGAACATAGTTTATTACTAGAATCAGGTAAAGGAAACCTTTAGTTGCAAAGCACGGTATTAAAATAGGAGCCTGCGCCCAGTTTCACGAAAACCTTAGGTCTCTCGTTTTATTCAAATCCACAAACGGACTTGTTTTCCGACTTGAGTTTGTTATTCCAGACGCATTTATTTAATAATAAACATACTTTTGGATCATTCTAAAAAGCCAAAATTGACAGAGGCTTTCAGATTAAACTCGGCGAAATAATGGATTTGTAAACGTCTGTTTCTCAAGTCCATCAACTCTTTGTGGTTGAATCTAAATCGTAGATGATTCCAACAGTGTATTAATGGTACTGAAATACATTTCAAATTATGAAGTCACCTGAAGTCTGGACCTGGAACAATTAGTACATTTCAGTAAAACAAGCGACTTAGGTAAAGTTTTTGTGGAAATTGGTCTTGATATTAATAATTGAAAACACGATTAACCCCTTACCACACAATCCTGACTTTTGACGACCCTGAGACAGAAGCCTTTTGAAAACACTTTTCCCACAATGTTTTCTCCCCTTTCCAAATCAAATTTCAATTTTTGATTCACATTTATTTTGTCATCTGCAAATGCTTTCAATTTTGGACCAGTCTAAAATTTTGTCGTTTGGTAAAGGATTAAACCTCACAAACGACCAGTTCATCTGTATAGTACCTATCACATTGGAATACAGACGTGCAGACCACTAAAACTGACATTTTACTATGCCTGGCGAAAAGTGGAGCAAGACTGGAGGCAAGACGTATGATAATAGAAGCGAAAATGTATAATATTGACAATCCAGAATGAGTTATGATGGAAAATGTGATTTTGGGATTATTAATGATATTTTGGCGCGGCAGTGCACAGCGACTTGGGAATTGATAGTTTTGTTTCATTGTCAGCGAAATCTCACAGCTGTGTAAGTATGATTTTCTGTTGAACGGATTCGACTTCGTGTGAGCTGAACCTAGGGGCGGGTGAAACGTGAAATTGTTCAAAGGCAGGAAATTTGCAGAGCATGTAACTAAATGAATTAAAACAGTAATCTGTACCGCCAAAAGACTATGTTTTGAAAATAAAAAAAAAAAATATGAAATCTAGTCTAAACAAAGACCGCTATAAGTTGAGGGTTTAGCGTAAGTGCATGCAGTGTAGATCAAAGTCCGACAGCACATAGTAGCAGTGTTGGTTTGGATCTAACCTATCCGAAAACTGCTCTATTACATTTAAACAAAAACGAAGTTTTTGACCGATTACACTACCCTTGAAGAATCCTTTTCTTCAGGAAGTTTATCGTAAAATGTGTTTGTGGAAAATTGTAGATATAGCTAGCTTCTTCAAGAGATTTCTACTGAGATGTCTAAGTCTTAAAAATGTACAAATAATCTAGTCATCATACTAAACTTCTGTTTTATAAACGAAATTCTTTGTCCACGTTTGCCTTATATACGTCAGAAACTGGACGTCCAAGGTAGGTCTATATGCTGTAAGACGCCATAGAAAGGAAGACCAAAGTAATAATCTGCAGCCAGTAATAGGCAACAAAGGCGCTCAAGTAAACCAGGATCATCCTGCGATTTGTATCTGAAAAACTGCTCCCCCCCCCCTGAAAACTGCTTCCAGGAAAATTGCACCCCCCCCCCCCCCCCGGGAAAACTGCCTAGGTAGAAAAAACTGACCCGAGAAATTTTCAACATTATGATAAAGATTATGTTGTTGATCTTTATTTCTCATTTTCATTATTGACTGAATTCAACATGTATGGTTTGTTAATACCACATTCTTCGAGACAATAAGATTCCTTCTGAAATGTTTAACCCTGTTAAAGAGAACTGATTCCTTGAAAGCTTTAATCCTGTCAAAACTGAATCATTTAAACTGTTTATTGTAAAGAATTTTGCACTGCAAACCTGATTGTGAACATTAAAATGCATTCCAAATAATAATGCTTAGTAAAGATGATAGCACTAAAAATATGAAGGGGGTGTATACTTGACCGGATGCCCTGAATTCGAAATGAGCAAACGAAACAGATGAACCATATCGTTCCAGATGTGCTTATATTTGTCTGTAAGTTGAATTTTGTTGAATGTTTCCATTACATTATTAGAACTATTTCAAGAACAAGCAAGAAAAAATAATATTTCAAAACCATAGTTGTCAGGCAAAAACTTTATTTGATATATTCACACGGTTTTTATCTCTATTCATCATGCGTCTTACTGTCAAGGGACGTTATTCCTGATTCCCAATGATCAAAGGGAGACCACCAGTATTCAAGTAATCCAAATTTGCCATGAGTACTCTCCCTTCAACTGAAATAGTTTTCACTTGCTTAGTAGCTTGACTTTTAAAGATGCCTGTCTACAGCCGGTGAGCAGAAACGCTGTTAAATTTCAAAAAGAAAAATAGAATGGTACAGAAATCTTTCCTTTGTGTACACAAGGATAAATTACTGACATATATCGTGTAAATGAAAAAAGAAACACGGGGGTTTGTGTGAAAAACTGAAAATTGGCCAGGAGAAAACTGGCTGACGATCGAAGCTGTAAACAATGGCAGTGACTCACGGAAATTTATCGTTGGTTTCCGCCTAGAGTCGGATACGGTGTAACTTACATATAGGCCTCGATCTCCGTCTAAAAATAGAGGCTGCAACAGAGAAGCATCCATTTTCCTTTATTTACCGCATCAAGACCAAGGTCAAATATAGTCACGTTACAGTATGCATGATCATCATACGAATCTACCCGAGTGTATAACGGATATCGAAAATCTTCGATTCAAAATCCGGAACAACCAGTCTGTTTACAGTGAAGGCCGCAAGTCCGCGAAATGCATTTTCTATCAGGCGTATTCTAAGCAACCTTGTAACCGTCAGGCGCAATATTTGGCACAGATATATAAGAATGACTATATTTTGATAAAATAAAAACAAAATGAGTTAAAACTGGCTTAAAATGATTATTATTGCCTCTTTAAACCAATATTTGAACAGTATTTCTCTTTTTCTTTAAAATTATTAAAACCATACAATGGGTTCCTTGACAAATACCACTTCAGCGTTTTCAAAGCTTTGATTCTATTTGGACTGAGGTTTTTTGTTTTCATGCAAAATATCGTACTTTCTTTGCAATATCGATAAAAACAGATTGTGTCCAAGGTGGCTCATAGTTAAGGTATTTGTCATGTAGTATTACCACATGGACATCTACGAAGTGATGCAACTAGTCTAAACAAGAGGGCCATCGGCCATGCAACGCTCACCTTAGACTATGGCTTTATATCAAAGCTCTACGCCATCAAGTTTTAGAGAAGAATTTTTTTTAAAGTTTTCCCTTTTTGTTCCTGTGTTCGAACTTATGAACCCCGGGGCTGGGCCAGTTTTGACCCCAAGGGCATCATGTGAACAAACTTGGTAGAGGACCACAAGGAGATGCTAAATACGAAAAAATATCAAAGCTCTGCTCCTTTTAGTTTTTTAAAAGAAGAATATTAAGGTTTTCATTCTTTGTTCCTATGTTTGAACTTGTGACCCCCGGGATGGGGCCAGTTTTGACCCCCGGGGCATCATGTGTACAAACTTAGTAGAGGTCCACTAGGAGATGCTACATACCAAATATCAAGGCTCTATGCCTTCAAGTTTCAGAGAAGAAGATTTTTAAAGTTTTCCTGCTTTGTTCCTATGCTCAAAATTATATCCCACGGAGTTTGGCCAGTTTTGACCCCAGGGGCATCATTTGAACAAGCTTATTAGAGGTCCACTAGGAGATGCCACATACCAAAAATCAAAGCTCTATGTAATCTAGTTTCAGAGGAGAAGGTCTTTAAAGTTTTCCTTCTTTGCTCCTTTGCTCAAACTTGTAACCCCTGCGGCGGGGCCAGCTTTGACCCCAGGTGCATCATTTGAACATACTTGGTAGTTTTCGAAAGAAGAATTTTAAAGCTTTAATTTTTTGTTCCTTTGTTTGAACTTTTAACATCCGGGGCGGGGCCAGTTTTGACCCCTGGAGCATTATGTGTACAAATTTGATAGAGGTCCACTATGAGATGCCACATACTAAATATCGAAGCTCTATGCCATCAAGTTTCAGAGAAGAAGATTTTTAAAGTTTTCCTTCTTTATTTCTATGCTCAAAGTTGTGTCCCCCGGGGTGCGGTTAGTTCTGACCCCAGGGGCATCATTTGAAGAAACTTGGTAGAGATCCACCAGGAGATGCCACATACCAAATATCAAAGCTCTATGCCATGTAGTTTCAGAGAAGAAGATTTTCGAAGTTTTCCTTCCTTATTCCTATGCTCAAACTTGTGACCCCGGGGGCATCATTTGAGCAGTCTACAGTTTTGACCGCAGGGGCATCATTTGAACAATCTCTAGAGGTCTACCAGGATATGCCATTGAGAAAATATCAAAGCTTTACGCCTTCAAGTTTCAGACGAAAATATTTTTAAAGTTTTCCTTCTTTGCTCCTATACTTCAAGTTGTATCCTCCGGGGTTGGGCCAGTTTTGACCCCAAAGGCATCATGTAAACATACTTGGTAGAGGTCTACAGGGAGATGCCACATACCAAATATCAAAAGCTCGATGCCATCTAGTTTCAGAGGAGAGGATTTTTAAAGTTTCCCTTCTTTGTTCTTATGCTCTTGAGAGCCCTGGGGCTGGTCCAGCTTTGACCCCAGGGGCATCATTTGAACACACTGGGTAGAGGTCCACTAGGAGATCCTAATACCAAATATCAAAGCTCTACACTTTCTAGTTTCAAAGAAGAATATTTTTGAAGTTTTCTTCCTTTGTTCCTATGCTCAAACTTCTAACACCCAGGGTGGCACCAGTTTTGATCCCAGGGGCATCATTTGAACAAACTTGGTAGACGTCCACCAGGAGATGCCAGGGACCAAATATCAAATCTCTACGCCTTAAGTTTCAGAGGAGAAGATTTTTATAAATTTTACTTCTTTGTTCCTATGCTCCAAGTTGTATCCCCGTGGGTTGGGCCAGTTTTGAACCCAGGGGCATCATTTAAAGAACTTGGTAGAAGTCCACTAGGAGATGCATCATACCAAATTTCAAAGCTCTATGCCCTCTAGTTTCAGAGGAAAAGATTTTTAAAGTTTCCCTTCTTTGTTCCTATGCTCAAACTTGTAACCCCTCGGGCGGGGCCATCTTTGGCCCCAAGGGCATTATTTGAACATACTTGGTAGAGATCCACTAGAAGATGCTAAATACAAAATATCAACGCTCTACGCTTTCTAGTTATGGAGAAGAATAATTTTAAAGTTTTCCTCCTTTGTTCCTATGCTCAAACTTGTGACCCCTGGGGTGGCGCAATTTTTGATCCCAGGGGCATCATTTGAACAGACTTCGTAGATGTTCACTATCAGATGCTACATACCAAATATCAAAGCTCTGCGCCTTCGAGTTTTAGAGGAGAAGATTTTTAAAGTTTTCCTTCTTTGATCCTATGTTTGAACTTGTGTACCCTGGGATGGGGCCAGGTTAGACCCCAGGGGCATCATATGTACGAACTTGGTAGAGGTCTACTATGAGATGCTACATACCAAATATCAAAGCTCTACGCTTTCTAGTATCAGAGGAGATTTTCAAAGATCTCTACCCATAACTCTGGCAACCAGAGTTATGGGTGGAGTTCAATTCTTTGAACAATTTTTGTAGAGCTTCAGCCGAGGAACATCTCTGCCAAGTTTCATCAAGATTGGCCCTGTGGTTTAGGAGAAGAAGATGTTTAAAGAAATTGTTGACGGATGACGGGCATCAGACATAGGGCGATCACATTAGCTCACCTTTAGCACTTTGTGCTAAGATGAGCTGAAAATGAACCCGCTGCAATGTGCCTGATTTTAGAAACATACGATTTGTAGCACCACTGATGTAATTTTGATGTTATGCATCAGTATTTTCTTGTATTTCCCTAGCATATATATCTAGCATGAAAGTCATTTCGTATTCGTATTTACTTGTGGACAAAACTTTTTGATTTGACACCGTCTTTGCAAACGTTACACATACTGTGACAAATACATTGCTTACAAATAACTAAGAAGCGAAAATCAAGTCAAACCTTTGAAACTTTGTTTCTCATCTTGATTACATTAGACTTGCCTACCGCATTCACCAACTATTCTTAAGAATATTTTAGTTCTCCGGAATTTTCCAGATTTGACAGCAAAATAACTTCTTATTGGCTAAATCAAATGGTTCAGCCAATCAGGAGTTGTGTTACTTCCAAATCTAGAAAATTCCAAACAGTAAAACCATAAATGTTCGTAGGAATAGTTGAAGAATTCGGATTTTCTCTGAAAATGCAGTCTGATCTAGATACACGTTCAAACACCTAGATGTCTTCTGTTTACAGTTCTGCCAACAACGAATGCTTAGACCATCTGTAAGATAAAGAATTGCCATCTCTGCATCTACTTCCATGCTTTTAAATGGAATTAAACTAGTCGGAATACATTTAAAAACACCCCTGTTTACCTTTGATTGCCATTGGGCCTTTAAATATTTAAATCCAGTATAGGTTATTTCTGGATTGGTAAATGCATCCAAACATTTATTGATAACCTAGCCCTTCAGTGACGGAACTAATTTAAAACTTTTTCAAAGGTGAACGCGTAACCCTGACATTTTGACAACCTTGGGATTTAGACTTGCAACCTTTTTGGAATGTAAACGGAGTTAAGTGCCTTAAACTATCAGAAGAAGAGGGCCAATGGTCCTGGAACGCTCACCCTAGACTACAGCTTATGAGTGAAATTCAATTCTTTGAACAACTTTGGTAGAGCTTCACCAAAGGAACATTCCTGCCAGGTTTCATTAAGATTGGCCAAGTGGCATAGGATAAGATGTTTAAAGAAGTTGTTGACAGACAATGGATGCTGGACGCCGGACAACAGACACCGGGCATAGAGCGATCACAATAGCTCACCTTTAGCTCTTTGTGCTATGGTGAGCTAACAAATATCAAAGCTCTAAGGCTTCCAATTTCAAAGAAGAATTTTACATTTTCCTTCTTTGTTCCTATGTTCAAACTTGTGTCCCCTGGGGTGGGGCCAGTTTTGACCCCAGGGGCATCCTTTGAACACACTTGGTAGAAGTCCACTATGAGATGCCACATATCAAATATCAAAGCTCTACACCATCTGCTTCAAGAAGAGAAGATTTTGAAAGTTTTCCTTCTTTCTTCCTATACTCAAAATTGTGACCCCCATGGGCAGGGCCAGTTTTGACCCAAGGGGCTTCATTTGAACAAACTAGGTAGAGGTCCACTAGGCGATGGCACAGACCAAATATCAAAGCTCTACGCTTTCTAGTTTCAGAGAAGAGTTTTAAAGTTTTCCTTCTTTGTTCCTATGCTCAAACTTGTGACCCCCGGGCGGGGCCATTTTTCAACCCAGGGGGCATCATTTGAACAAATTAGGTATAGGTCCACAAGGAATTGCTACATGCCATATATCAAAGCTCTACACTTTCTAGTTTAAGTTCCAAATCCTATATTTTTTTCTTGATGTAAAAGGGGTTTGGAATGGGAATCAATAATTCGGGGTATAAGAATAAACCACTGCAGTCCCTGGATCGTCACATCTGCCATATCATCTGGCGGAACAAAAGTGACAGCAAGTATGTCGTAAAAGGCGACAAAAGGGGCATCATTTTGTGTTTCGTCCATTCCTCATTTATCATGTTTGTCTTATGCTGTTGCATATGTGTGTTATTTTCACCTCACAATTATTGTTTACTAAGTAAGTGCGCCCAATATGACTTAAGTTGTCGACGGGCCTTAAAACGCTATTCATTCATTCCAGTTTAAGAAAAGAAGAATTTTGAAATTTTCTTTCTTTGTTCCTATGTTTGAACTTGTCACCTCCAGGGCATGGCCAGTTTTGACCCCTGGGGCATCATTTGAAAAAACTTGGTAGAGTTCTACTAGGAGATGCTACATACCAAATATCAAAGCTCTACGCCTTCAAGTTTTAGAGGAGAAGATTTTTAAAGTTTCCCTCTTTGTTACTATGCTCAAACTTGTGATTCCTGGGTTGGGGCTGGTTTTGAACCCAGGGGCATCATTTAACAAACTTGGTAGAGGTCAACTAGGAGATGCCTTATACCAAATATCAAAACTCCACACATTTAAGTTTCAGAGGAGAAGAATTTCAAAGTTTTCCTTTTTGTTTCCTATGTTCAAATTTGTGATCCCCAGGGTGGGGCCAGTTTTGAACCCAGGCGCATCATTTGAACAACTTTGTAACCATCTACTAGGAAATGCCACATACCAAATATCAAAGCTCTACGTCTTCTAGTTTCAGAGAAGAAGATTTTTATAGATTTTGTATTTTTTCCTTTTTGTTGCCATGGCAACCAGGGTTATGGGTGGAATTCATTTCTCTGAACAATTTTGGTAGAGCTTCACCCAAGGAACATTTCTACTAAGTTTCATCAAGATTGGCCTGGTAGTTTAGGAGAAGACGATTTTTAAAGAAATTGTTGGCGGACGACGGACGACAGATGACGGACACTGGACATAGGGCGATTACAATGGCTCACCTTGAGCACTTTGTGCCAAGGTGAGTTAAAAATTATTAATGTGTAATACATGATGACTAATTGAAGGAGTTTCCACAATAGGTGGATCTATTCTTTCTAGATATATACAATCCAAAGTAAACATTGAAATAATGCAAGTATAAGTTTGTTTGTCTTTTGGGTATAATATCATCATATTGGACAGTGTATATCTATAACCAAACTGCATATTCTGATCAGTTGAGCTAAATCAACACCAACACCAACAGAACAGCAAGTTTCGCTTTGCAACAATACAATTACCCCTAAACTCATTACCATACAACAAAATTTTAGGCTTGTCCAAATCGAAAGCATTTGCAGAAGACAAAACAAAAGGGACTGAAAATTTAAAGAATTGTTTTGTGAAGGGTAGAAAACATAATGGGAAAAGGAGAAGATGCTGAATACCAGCATTTTCTACTTTTCCCACAATGTTTTCTAAAAGCTTCTTTCTCAGGGTCATCACATTTAAGGATTGTGGGTTAAGGAGTGTTTCACAACTGCAACTTCCTCTGCTACCAGTGTAAATCAAGATTGGAATAGACAAAATGTGTGATCCGATTCCTAATCGACACTGCTTTGCTTTAAAAGTGAAAATAAAAAGCAACCTCACAATCTCAATCATTTGAATCTCATCTCTAGACTAACGTTTTGACATCTAATATTTGACAACTGTGTATAAATCTCTAAGGGTGTAGAACATTCATCTACAATTTCTCAATAAGAAGTGCAATGTAGGCATGAAAAATACAATATGAATATTCCAATCTTCAACTGCAATATCAGCAAAATGGTTGAAAACTTTGCATATAGATTTCAGCTTTTTAACTTTTCATCAGAAATAATTTTTTACATGTGCGTAACTTGCAAACATATTCAGAAAACAAATTAAATTTATCCTGAATAGTGGAATTTATTTTGGAAAGAGTAGAAAACATAGAGGCAAAATGAAAAATACTGCTTAACAGCATTTAATTTTTTTCTATCTTTTTTAAAAACCTCATTTTTCTGTCAATAGAACTTGTTGGGGCTATACCTGAAAGAACTAAAAGATAATGGGGAAGGGTTCAAAGATAATGTTCCATTTGAATTGTACAGACATTTTGATGTGCTTGCACCGTACAGAAGGAATCAATGGCAAAACCTTGATGGAATGGGTGTTTCTTGCTAATATTAATCCTCTACCACAGGATAAGATTTTAGACCTGTCCGAACTGAAAGCATTTTGCTGATGACAGCTTCAATATGGCTCATATGAAATAAGTTTTCTTTGGTAGGATAAAGAACATTGTGGGAAAAGGAGAAATGCTGGTAACCAGCATTTTCTCTTTTCCCACATTTTCAAAAGTCTTCTCTTTCAGGGGTGTTAAGAGTCCTCATTGTGTGGTAAAGAGTTAAACACTTTAAAGGGCAAATCAACAAGTTTCTGATATACTTAATTTTGAAATCTACATCTATCAAATGGCAACCTGGTAATATTGTAATTTGAAAAAAAAATTAGTAAAAGTACTTTTTTTCAATTTATATTTTTGCTTATTAGTTTTTCTTGCATCGCTTACCTCCCTTACTTATTGTAGCGCACCTTGATCTGTGACGTCATAGGAGCGTTTGTTTCAATATGGACCTTGTTTCAGATAGTGAAATGAGCGTTATTTAAGACGAAGGAATACACGATTCTAGGCCGGTAAGGCCGTACATGTACCACCAAGTTTTTAATGAAACTTAATAGTTTCTGATGATGAGGATAAAAGTAAAAATTCGCCCACCAATGGCGAAAATAACGATGTTATGCCGGACTTTTGAACAGCGTGATGAGTATCACGCCTACATGTATTAGGCTACGGGGCGAACGTCGCTTACAGAAATATTATTCGATACATGATAAAATTAAGTGTACGGCATAAGCTTTGTTTCTCTTGAAGTATTTTCAGTAGATTTACGGGTGGCATTAATAATAATAATAAAAAAGACGGTTTCAAGACAGTTCCACGACTACACAGTTCCCCGACACTTTTAAAGACATTTCTCCTACACTTTAGTTTCATGTCAAATAACCGATTTCTTGACTTTTACGATTGATAATCGTGAGATGTTAGTTCTAACTATTTGTTGATGGATTCTATATTTGTACCTTGTAAAGAATTCTGTAAACATTGACAGGTACAAAATTTGTTCTCTCATGGGTGAAGGGTTACACAATAAATCGCGATTTTCGTGAGAATAAGAATAGTTTGAAATACTGTTAACGAGCGTGAAATTTGAGAAAATAATATGTTCCGAGATCGTTAAGACAATCATCAAAATTATTTTATATTCCGGGTAACCACGTTTGTATCAATTTATCCTTTATCCACAATATTTTCTACTTTTAACTTTTTACCATACGACAAAATATTAAACAGGTCCAAACTGAAATAGCTTGCAGACGACAAAATAAAGTTATATATTTCAAAAATTGAAATTTTTTTCCAGCAGAGTAGAACACTGTGTTAACAGGAGAATATGCTGGTTACTAGGTTACTTTCTACTAGGTAGCTGGTTACTTTCTTACAATGTTTTTAAAAGTCTGCTGTCTTCGGGGTCGTAAAAATTATGGATTGATTGGTAAAGGGTTAAATATAAATCCCACACATTGGGCACAATTTCTGGTTAAGTTCACAGGGAGCAGTATCCGAATTTGAATTTTGCTTTGAATTTGGTCTGGTCCAAAATTTGCCGTCTGGGAAAGGGTTAACTTGTTACCAAACATCAAATTTATTGACTCAACCGAATTGAAAGCAATTAGAGTCAACAAATTAAATTTAACTGGCATGTTTGGACTTGTTTTTGATGGGTAAAAAACATTGTAGAAAAAGGAGAAAATGCTGGTCAGCAACATTTTTCTTTTACCTATAATGTTTTCGAAAGTTTTTTCTATCTTTACAAGGGTCGTAAAAACAAAAGATTTCTCTCAGTAGCCTGTCTAGAAGACAGAGTATGGAGAGGAACAGGGAAATATCCACAAATCAGAAATGTAAAGATACAATTCAAAATTTGTTCAAAATGATAGTAAGTTGTCAAATCATTTTTAAGAGTGAAATGTCTAAGAGAAGAAGTGTACGGGATAAAAGCTGTAACATGGGTTTACTGTCACAAACAAACAATACAGAGTAAAGGGGTGAGATACGCAAATGTTATGTAACCATTTCCTGTATTGTTTCAACTGGCGGGTGATGGATTAACATTTATGACCATGACTAGGGGTAGCCAGATACTGACTTCACCCTTTACCGTGCAAACTCTAGGTCTAGTTTCCAATACCCAAAGAAAGAGTGTTTGAAAAACAGTGTGGGAAGAAAAAGATGTTTACTGTTTAAGGGCAAATCCTAATATATTTTGACCATACTGTTTTTTACTCCAATCAGCTGCAAATATTTTTGGTTCACAATTCTTTTGTTGTCTGCAAATGCTTTCAATTTGAACCAGTCTAAAATTTTTGTGTTTGGTGAATGGTCACTTGACCCTTTGTTTTTTACAACCCTGAGACAGAAGCCTTTTGAAAACATTGTGGAAAAGGAAGAAAAAGCTGAAACACTTGAAAGTTAACATTTGAACAATCCAGACTTTGGTACTTGCAAAATCTATGTTATGAATTTGGATGAATATGTTATGTTGTTGCCTTTGAAAACATTTTGAGGAAAATAGAAAATGCTAAGATTTTCTCCTTTTCCCATAATGTTTTCCATCCTTTCGAAATCAAATTTCATTTCAACTTTTTGATTACCAATTTTTGTCATGTGCAAATTAAACCTTTACCAAACAATCCCTGGTTTTTACAACCCTGAGATGGAAGCCTTTTTAAAACATTGTGGGAAAAGGAGAGAATGCTGGTAACCAACATTTTCTTCTTATCCTACAATGTTTTCTATCCTGGTGGAAACAAATTTCAATATTTCGGTTAGGTTTACTTTGTTTGCAAGCGCTTTTAATTTGGACCATTCTAAAATTTTGTCTCTTGGTAAAGGGTTAAATGTTGAAAACATTTGGGGAAAAAAAGGGAGAAAACGGCACCAATTTCTACTTTGTCCAGAATGTAGATCTAGAAAAGGACAAAATATTACGAAAAACAATTAAAGGAATTACCGACCTTATGTTTGTTTTTCTTTTTGGAGATTGCCATTGCGGAATGTCTGTCTTATGGCCTATCTTATTTCGACTCGGAGTTTCGAACAATGCCGGCACAGCATCAGGTTTTAATCGCAGCCTAATATTCCTATAACCAACTTCTTTTACGAGTTTTGGACTTATTAAGAACTGACTGTCCTCGAAGAGTTTCAAACACAATTTGGAATGAACTAATGGCACAAAATCCTCCGTTACTGTCCGGCCCCGGTTTAAACGTTGAATCCATAGTTTCCTCCTTTTTAATTCCTTCAGAAATTTGAACATACTAATTCTATGTGTTCCTGATTCGATGTTGAAGCCATAGGCTGCACAATTTACCATTTTTTCGGCTGAATTCTATGTTAATACTCAGATATCTGCGTATAATCATCAGCGTTCCTTCTTATTTCTACTGACTGTAAACACAGGCTTACGCGACTATGACGTCACACAGGTACGGAAGATAAGCGAATCAGGGGAAGTAAGTCATGCACCATTTTTGGGGCCGTATATCAGCGTGACTATTCGAGCGTGATTTATGGCATGTTACAGAGTGGTATTTATGAAAACTGATGGACACGTGTTTACTAACATCATTTGTGGCTGATTGGAGCAAAAAAACAGTATGGTCAAAAAATCTTAGGATTTGCCCTTTAAACATGTTTCAAACTCAAAGCTAAATATTTCACTTACTTTATTTGTCACTTATATACAATCTGTACAATAAATACCATAAAGTCTTTAACAGACAATAAAAATTCAGGTTTGCTCCCATTAAAAGCAAAACAACTTCAATATTGATAAAAATATGGGACTTACAAATAAAAGGATACATATTATTGTGGGAAGAAAAGCTTCAGGCCTACATTTTATCCTCTCCCAATAATTTTTTTTTCATTTTTTCACAGCTTGGGAATAAGATGAACATGAATCAAATACAGGTATGTCACTCATAAGAGTGTTGTTTGAGTATCCTGCACAAAAATGCAGATGCCTCAATCTTTAGGAGCTGATTAAGAATTTGAACTTAACCCTTTAGGGAACGATAAAATTTTAGACTGGTCCAAATTAAAAGCATTCACAAATGCCATATAAACATAAATCAAAAATTGAGATTAATTTTGGAAAGGGTAGAAAACATTGGGGGATAAGGAGAAGAGTGTAGGACAAAACCCCCCTAGGACAAAACCCCCCTAGGACAAAACCCCCCTGGACAAAACCCCCCTAGGACAAAACCCCCCTAGGATAAAACCCCCCTAGGACAAAACCCCCATCATATATAAAAAGCATATAAACAGCTCATATTTTTTCATGCTTTCCATATTTTTTGCCTTTTTACTTTATTTCTTAAACAGGTTTAGACAAAATGGAATAAAATTTCATTGTACTTGCAATAGGAAAACTGAACTTTTAACTTGGTATTTGGGTGGTCAGAGGACAAAATTTTGTAACACCAAATATTGAAAGTAGTTGCATAAGAAACTAGAAAGTGGATGAGATTTGAAAAAGTACATAGTGTAGGATAGAAATCAGTGTGGGAAAAGAAGAAATTGCTGCTTATGACAAGCATTTTTTTTCTTTTCTCATACCACTTTCCAAAAGGGGGTCAACAATATGCACGGCTAGTGACGTGGAAAAGAAAACGCACCAAATTGGTCTAATTCAAAAGTTTTATAATACGCAAATGAAGCTCATCAAACAACACCATGAATTTCAGTAGTAAAATACCATGTAACCATATAATGTATTAGAGCCTGTGTGTGGCGTTTCCAATTGTTATACATATGCGTAAAAGTGAAAACTCAGATCAGCCTGGGCATGCGCAGTCTGACCAAAGTCATCACTATGCGCTCTGTAGATAGGTAGTGACTCAAAGTCTTTTGAGACGATCACAAAATATTTTAAATGCACAGTCATAAAGAAAAAAAAAATTTAAAGAAAAAAAAATTTTTTTAAAAACACATTTCTGGTCATAAAGAAAAAAAAACTTTTTTTACAAACACATTTTTGGTCATAAACACAATTTTAAGAAAAAAAACTTAAAAAATCAGGGGGGTTTTGTCCACTTTTCACTTAAGGGTGTGGGGGTTTTGTCCAGGGGGGTTTTGTCCAGGGGGGTTTTGTCCTAGGGGGGTTTTGTCCTAGGGGGGTTTTGCTAGTTTCCAGCATTTTCTCTTTGTCCCAAAATTTGCTAAAATATTTTTTTTCTTGAAGACTATTCAAACACCGGACAGTGTGGTAAAAGTAGGGTTAAAGATAATATCTGTACAAAAAAGTCTTTGTGTTTTGCTCTAAGTTTCAGCTGTTTTCATGCTAACATTTTCAGGAACATTTACAGTGGAGACATCTGATGGTATGACATCATATCCAAGCTTCTTCATATCCTTCATCACAACATTAAAGGACACTGTAACAAACCCTTGTGATCTCACTCTTGTAACTGAAAAAGAGCAGATGATATAAAGTAATTCCCTCATTAAATGACAAAAAAAAAATACAGCTGTTACCGTTCCTTACATTAAAACATTATCGCAGACCTTGAACCGCATGTTTTGAGACCTGCCTTGTACTTGGCAGACAAATCTAAAGATTCTAAAAGAATTCTGAAACTAGAACAGATCCTACCATGCTGTATAATCAGTTTGTTTACATCGATCATAGTCAACAATTAGCAGACTTTTTGCCATAAATGTGCACAGTGACATGTAAATATATTCAGTAAACACCACATGATTTATTAAAAGCATTCAAACAAACCCTTTATTTACTTGATCATTTTGTTCCAATTCTAGGCTTGAAAAGCATAAGTTCATCGACAATGTAAACAGAAAAAATGACACGGTCTGATCATCACTTATTCATTTATTATCAATACAGGAAACGTTTAGTACATCTAAATAAGACAAGAGGACCATGATGGTCCTATATCGCTCACCTGAGTACCAAGCAGTAAAGATTTACAATGAAGATAAATACCAAATATCGAAGTGCAAGGCCAAAGCTTTAGGTCTTCTTGGTTTAGATAAGAAGATAATCTTTCTTAACCAAACCCGGTTATATAAATATTTAAGAGAAGTTTGAAAGTGCTCAGGTGAGCTAACTAGAGCCTTAATTTGAAGTATTTTGGTAGAGGGCCACTAGATGATGCTACATGCCAAATATGAAAGCTCTAGCCCTTAAGGTTTGGGACAAGAAGATTTTTGAAGATTTCCTTCTTTATCTCTATGTGAAATCGGAGAACCCACAACATAGGGCCAATTTCCACACTAGGGCCATTATTTGAAGTATTTTGGTAGAGGGCCACTAAATGATACTACATGCCATATATGAGAGCTCTAGCCCTTATGGTTTGGGACAAAAAGATATTTAAAGATTTCCTTCTTTATCTCTATGTGAAATCCGAGAACCCACAACATAGGACCATTTTCCACACTAGGGCCATAATTTGACGTATTTTGGTAGAGGGTCACTAGATGATGCTACATGCCAAATATGAAAGCTCTAGCCCTTAAGGTTTGGGACAAGAAGATTTTTACAGATTTCCTTCTTTATCATTATGTGAAATCTGAGGACCCACAACATAAGGCCATTTTCAACACTAGGGCCATAATTTGAAGTATTTTGGTAGAGGGTCACTAGATGATGCTACATGCCAAATATTAAAGCTCTAGCCCTTAAGGTTTGGGACAAGAAGTTTTTTACAGATTTCCTTCTTTATCTCTATGTGAAATCGGAGAACCCATAACATAGGGCCAATTTCCATACTAGGGCCATTATTTGAAGTATTTTGGTAGAGGGCCACTAGATGATACTACATGCCATATATGAGAGCTCTAGCCCTTATGGTTTGGGAGAAGAAGATTTTTAAAGATTTCCTTCTTTATCTCTATGTGAAATCGGAGAACCCACAACATGGGGCCATTTTCAAACTAGGGCCATAATTTGAAGTATTTTGGTAGAGGGCCACTAGATGATGCTACATGCCAAATATGAAAGCTCTAGCCCTTACGGTTTGGGACAAGAAGATTTTTAAAGATTTCCTTCTTTATCTCTATGTGAAATCCGAGAACCCACAGCATAGGGCCAATTTCTACACTAGGGCCATTATTTGAAGTCTTTTGGTAGAGGGCCACTAGATGATACTACATGCCATATATGAGAGCTCTAGCCTTTATGGTTTGGGACAAGAAGATTTTTAAAGATTTCCTTCTTTATCTCTATGTGAAATCCGAGAACCCACAACATAGGGCTATTTTCAACACTAGGGCCATAATTTGAAGTATTTTGGTAGAGGGCCACTAGATGATGCTACATGCCAAATATGAAAGCTCTAGCCCTTAAGGTTTGGGACAAGAAGATTTTTGAAGATTTCCTTCTTTATCTCTATGTGAAATCCGAGAACCCACAACATAGGGCCAATTTCCATACTAGGGCCATTATTTGAAGTATTTTAATAGGGGGCCACTAGATGATACTACATGCCATATATGAGAGCTCTAGCCTTTATGGTTTGGGACAAGAAGATTTTTAAAGATTTCCTTCTTTATCTCTATGTGAAATCCAAGAACCCACAACATAGGGCCATATTCAACACTAGGGCCATAATTTGAAGTATTTTGGTAGAGGGCCACTAGATGATGCTGCATGCCAAATATGAAAGCTCTAGCCCTTAAGGTTTGGGACATAAAGTTTTTTACAGATTTCTTTCTTTATCTCTATGTGAAATCCGAGAACCCACAACATAGGGCCATTTTCAAACTAGGGCCATAATTTGAAGTATTTTGGTAGAGGGTCACTAGATGATGCTACATGCCAAATATGAAAGCTCTAGCCCTTACGGTTTGGGACAAGAAGATTTTTAAAGATTTCCTTCTTTATCTCTATGTGAAATCCGAGAACCCACAACATAGGGCCAATTTCTACACTAGGGCCATTATTTGAAGTATTTTAATAGAGGGCCACTAGATGATACTACATGCCATATATGAGAGCTCTAGCCTTTATGGTTTGGGACAAGAACATTTTTAAAGATTTCCTTCTTATCTCCATGTGAAATCCAAGAACCCACAACATAGGTCCATTTTCAACACTATGGCCATAATTTGAAGTATTTTGGTAGAGGGTCACTAGATGATGCTACATGCAAAATATGAGAGCTCTAGCCCTTACGGTTTGGGACAAGAAGATTTTTAAAGTTTTTTCTCTCGGTTGCCATGGCAACCAGAGTTCTCCATGGAATTCAAATCTTTGAAGTATTTTGAAAGTGCATCACCTAAGGATCATTTCTGTGAAGTTTCACTGAAATCTGTTGGGCGGTTTCAGAGGAGAAGAATTTTTAAGTAATTGTTCACAGACGGACGGACGGATGGACGGACACGCGGACGGACGGACGCCGGACAACGATCGATCACAATAGCTCACCCTGAGCACTATGTGCTCAGGTGAGCTAAAAACAAGAGGGCCATTGGCCCTGCAACTTTGGTAAAGTCCCCCCCCCCCCCCCCCCCCCCCCCCCCCCAGGAACATCCCTGCCAATTTTCATCAAGATTGGCCCATTGGGTTAGGAGAAGAAGATGTTGAAAGAAATTGTTGACGGGTGACAGACGCCAGGCATAGGGCAATCAAATATCAAAGCTCTACACCTAGTTTCAAAGAAGAATTTTAAATTTTCCTTCTTTGTCCTATGTTCAAACTTGTGGTCCCCGGGGCTGGGTCAGTTTTAACCAAAGCAGCATCCTTGGAACAAACTTGGTAGAGGTCCACTCAAAGATGCTACATACCAAATATCAAAGCTCTACACCTTCCCGTTTAAGAGAAAAAGAAATTTAAAATTTTCTTTCTTTGTTCCTCTGTTCCAACCTGTGACCTCAGGGGCATGGTAAGTTTTGATGCCAGGAACATCATATGACCAAACTTGGTAGAGGTCCACTAGAAGATTCTGCATACCAAATATCAAAATATCAAAGCTCTGCACCTTCAAGTTTCAGAGAAGATTTCTAAAGTTTTCCTTCTTTGTTGCTATGTTCGGACCTGTGACCCCCTGGGGCAGGGCCAGTTTTGACCCCAAGGGCATAATATGAACAAACTTGGTAGAGGTCCACTAAGATTGCTACATGCAAAATATCATAGCTCTATGCCTTCTAGTTTTAGAGAAGAAGAATTTTAAAATTTTCTTTCTTTCTTCCTTTGTTCGAACTTGTGACCCCCGGGGCGGGGCCAGTTTTTAACCCACAGGCATTATTTAGAAAAACTTGGTAGACGTCTACTAGGAGATGCCACAAACCAAATATCAAGGCTCTACTCCATCTAGTTTCAGAGGAGAAGAATTTTAAAGTTTTCCTTCTTTGTTCTTATGCTCAAACTAGTGACCCCCGGGGTGGGGCCAGTTTTGACCACAGGGACATCATTTGAATAAACTTGGTAGAGGTCCACTAGGAGATGCAACAGACCAAATATCAAAGCTGTACACTTTCTAGTTTCTGAGGAAAAGAATTTTACAGTTTTCCTTCTGTGTTCCTATGCTCAAAATGTTCTAAAATGTATCATTTATCTTTAACAAATTATCCAAATTTCAATAGACTGGTCCAGAAACTGACAAGAAATTGAAGCATATTTGATAGCAAATCACAAAATTGACTTTCTCTTTCATATCTCCCCTCCACCATATGCTCCCCATACACATATGAGGCAACCCGATTCTCCTATGCATGGAGTTCCCGATGCAAACCTGTAATTCATATGACTATTCATTTAAGTTATACATTTCATGATATTGCTAAACACAAATTTTACTCCATAAATACTGCATGATATCATAGCTCTCTATATAAAAAGGTACAATCATTTTCTGTTGTATATACTACTATCACCTGTGGCAAAAACAATATTACTGTCATGTCTTTCAATACATTTCATATGCAAACTGTCACACTATAAGAGCACACCAAGTATAACAAAATCATACCTTCCCTTCCCTCCCCTTGTGAGACCACACGAGGGTCAATGTATTCAGGTCTGCGGCCTAGAAACCAGGAAGTGAATTTCTGCAGAGTTGATGAGGATTCAGGGACAAACATTGGTAGCTTCAACTTGTGCCTGAAACAACATAGAAAACAAAATCTAATACACTTTTAATATACATGAGCCACAGCACTTCAACTGACCATGTAAATTAAGTTCCTACAAGGGAAACACAGCCACCTCCATGATAGTACAGGAACTGTAAAATAACACTGGTAAAAGGAATATATATGTTATGAGAGACTGATCATGCTGCTGTTATCAGGATCAATAGCTTACTGAATTGAAATATTTTCCACTGATTAGGACCTTACTTTTGTACAACAGGGCTAAGCAATTGAAGGTGGGACAAAACTTTATTTTACTCATCACTTTCAAAAAAAAAAATCTTGACCAGAGATCCTACCTACATGTACATGTATTTTCAGATCCAGCTGTCAGATTTCAGATTGCACTCCTCTAATAAAGAGCCATATGCAACTGGTCCAAGGTTTTGGACAGTGAAATTACCTCATGATATAGGGGTAAGACAATAAACCAAAGTTTACTCAATGAATACAATTAAAAGTACTGTGTAAGCAAAAGAACCATTCTTCCTGTTGCCAGTAGATTATAGTTGCAGGTGGTCAATAGCAAGATGCAAAAAGTAGTCTACATGATTGTGGTAATTTATGCTGTACATGTAACAAGAGATGTTTGTAAAACATGTATGCCCCCCTAATGGCCTCAAATTCTAAATATAACATGTGATTATAAACTGTTAAGTTCAAAGTGTAAAAAACGAACAAAGGGTAACTACTCAAAAATTATTAATGATAAATTAACAATTCTTGGGCATTACACTTCCCATTTATGTGAACTACCAACTTTTAAAGTTTCATGATTTTACCTCGCACACTTTTTGAGTTATGGTCCTGAAAAATATTAAGTACGAAAATCAACAAAGGGCAATAACTGCAAAAATATAATGGGCAGAGTTATGGTTCTTGTGCAATGCACTTCTTCTGAATAAGATCTATCCACATATAAATCTTCAAGATGATACCTGAAAAACCTTTTGAGTTATGCTCTGGACAAAAATTAAGTATGAAAATCAACAAAGGGCAATAACTCCAAAAATATGATGGGCAGAATTATGGTTCTTGTGCACTGCACTTCTCCTTAAAAAGATTAATCCACCAATGAGGTTTCAAGGTGATACCTGAAATACTTTTTGAGTTATGCTCCGGACAAAAATTAAGTATGAAAATCAACAAAGGGCAATAACTCCATGAATATGATGGGCAGAGTTATGGTACTTGTGCACTGCACTTCTCCTTAATGAGATCTATCCACCTATGAGGTTTCAAGATGATACCTGAAATACTTTTAGAGTTATGCCCCGGACAAAAATTAAGTATGAAAATCAACAAAGGGCAATAACTCCATGAATATGATGGGCAGAGTTATGATTCTTGTGCACTGCACTTCTCCTTAATGAGATCTATGCACCTATTTAGTTTCAAGATGATACCTGAAACACTTTTTGAGTTATGCTCCGGACAAAAATGTGGTCTACGGACTGACCGACAGACCCTCTGACAAGTGCGAAGCAATATACCCCCCTTCTTCGAGGGTGGGCATAATTATATGGGCCATTCTCTGTGACAAAGACCTTGCATAGATCTGTAAAAAATAATGATTTAGGTTAGCTTATGCAGTCCATGCAGGCTAACCTGGGTTGAAACTTTCAGCTATTCATAAATTTTCTGCTTGCCCAAGGATTGTTCTACCTCATTATTCATTTGGTTGTTGGATGATATGGATTTTAGGAATCCTTCATTATGTGATGACTTGATAGTCATACACAGAGATGCATTAAAACCCCTGTTACCCCATATGCTACTCATATTAATAAATACTGTTGCAAACTCTTGTATACATGTATCAATTTAACTCTTGACAAAATTACATCATTTGCATGTGTTCAGATTGAAAGTATTTGTAGTGGAGATATTGGATGCTACTCACTTCAAAAAATTTACCTTTTTAATGCTGATTTCCAGCATTTTCTCTTTCTTATGCCAAGTTTTCAAAGACAATGCTCCAAGAAGCCATAAAAACATGAAATTCTGCAGTAAAGGATTACATGTCTATAGTACTTTGATCAGATCTGAATGATTGAACAAGAGCACTGCATGAAAGTGCAAACTTTTGACTGCTGTTCCTAACTGACCTATTACCACACAATCCCTACTTTTGTCACCCCTGGGAAAGAAGCCTTTAGGAAACATTGTGGGAAAAGGAGAAAATGCTGATAAACAGCATTTTCTTCTTTTCCCACAATGATTTCTACCCTTCGCATAACAAGTTGCAAATTTTCAGTCAATTTCATCTTCTGCAAATGCTTTTGATTTGGAGCAGCCTAAAATATGTCATTTGGCAATGAGTTACAGTGAAAATCATAACCAAGGGGCATAAATGTGTCAAAACATGTTTTGACTGTAACCTGCCCCTTATGTATGGGTTTCCCATCTATAACTTCACAACTTGTCCATGTACTATGTAAATATGTTCAGATACAACAGAGATATTAGATAACATTGATTCTTAATATAATAAAGATGAAGATGATAACAGGGCTACGACAAAATCTTTTACCTTTTACCAAACAATCCCTGGTTTTTACGACCCAGAAGAGGAAGCCTCCTGAAAACATTGTGAGAAAAGGAGAAAATGCTGGTAATACACTATGTTTTCTACTCTCCTAAAGTCAAGTTTCAATTTTTGAGTTCTGTTTATTTTATCAACTGCAAATGCTTTCAATTTAGACAAGTGTAAAATTTTGTCAAACGGTAATGAGTTAACCCTTTACCAAACAATCCCTGGTTTTAAAGACCCTGAGGAAGAAACCTGCTGAAAACATTGTGGGAAAAGGAGAACTGGCAACCACCATTTTCTCCTATTTTTTGAAAATTTTCCTACTCTTTCAAAGTCAAGTTACTAATTTAGAGTCACATTTATTTTGTTCTCTGCAAATGCTTTCAATTTCGAAAAGTCTAAAATTTTGTCATTAGGTAAAGAGTTCTTTTCTAAAACCAGCAAAGCTAAAAGGGTAAGATATCAATTGCACAATTATCTCAGGGCACAGATTTAAATCAGGTTTCATTCTGCTACCTAAGGAATCCAAAAATGTCTAATGTCTTTAGAATGAAAGTAATTTATCTAATAATACTATAGAACATAGTCTCATAAAATTTCAATTAGCTTAGTCAAATTCCTCCAAACTGTCAATGTAGAACAAAAAGAGGTGCTAAATTTGAAAAGACAAATTCAATTGTTAACATTTTAGGCATTTAGAAAAGCTTTAATGACACTATGAAATATAGCAATAGTTTTCTCAATCCTTAGAATACTACAAAAATGAAGTGTGACTTTTTTCACCCACAGAAGGACCTATAAGATTCAATTTCTGGCCACTTTTGGTGAAAGCATGCCCCAAACCATCAGATAGTGTAGATGTAAGATCAAATTCTATTAACAGTGAGTCTGATCTTAATCTATGGAGTTAACAAAGACATCTACAGCTTTACTAAACAGCCTAAGGGTTTGCTTCCTCCAAGACATATTAAAATAAATTCAATCTTTTTTCAGAGTGATCCTGATTTCAGGATCCTGAAAAAGTTTTCAATCCTTATCATGCTAAAAAAGTGAAATTGAATGTTCAAGCCCTGAGTAAATGCCAAATGCTGCTATTTCATTTTTTTTTTTTTTTTTGGGGGGGGGTGGGGGGGGTGGGGAATGCTCCTTGATATTGTAAGTGTAGATCCAAGGTCAGACTGTATACCCTGTGCAGTCAGATGTTGATCTATACAGTCTGCAAAATGTCTTAGAGTCACATTAAGTAGCCTAAGGCTTCTAAAACATTGTGGGTAAAGAAGCCAATGCCTGGCAGTAGCCAACTAGTCTGAGTCTAGGCATTAATAATTTTTAAGTCATTCCTCAGTGTGGTCTCCTTTCCCAGCTTAAACAGATTTAGGGTGGCAAACTGTTCATTAACATATCAATTACACTGTGAATTTTTATGTCATCACAATATAGAAACTGAAAAAAATGGTCAGACTGGATTTCAAGCTAGTAACCAGGATTTCCTCCTTTACTTCAAATGCTTCACTCTTTATCAAACAATCCCTTGTTTTTATGACCCTGATATAGAAGGTTTTTGAAAACATTGTGGGAAAAGGAGAAAATGCTGATTACCAGCATTTTCTCCTTTTCCCACAACTTTTTCTACGCTGCTTGAAACAAATTTAATTTTTGAGTTATATTTATTTTGTCACCTGCATATGCTTTCAATTTGGACCACTCTAAAATTTTGTCATTTGTTAATAAAGTTAATACGGCATCTTAAATAAAAATCCTCTTATTTGTACCACATTTTATTTATCTCCTACAATTTATTTCAAAACAGACAAGCCAAAATTTTTTTTTTCTGGGGAAAAAGTCTTCTCATTAAAACAATTTAAGCCAATTTGACAAACAATTCCTTCCGCAATTTCTATATTATTTAACCCATTACCACACAATCCCTACTTTTAACGCCTCTGAAAAAGAAGCCTTTAAAAAACATTGTGGGAGAAGGAGAAAATGCTGGTAACCAGCATTTTCTCCTTTTCCCATAATGTTTTCTACCTTTCACAAAACAAATTTCAAATTTTCAGTCACTTTTATTTTGTCATCTGCAAATGCTTTCAATTTGGACCAGTCTAAAATATTGTTGATTGGTAATGAGTTAAGCCAATTTGACAAACAATTCCTTCCACAATTTCTATATTATTTAATTTCAAAGTCTTTAAAGTGCATTTTACCTCTGTCCCACCCAATGCAACCATAACTTTCCCCTGTGGGGAGCATGGACAAAGAACACTCAAACCTGAACAATTGTTTGCCATTTTTTGGCATAATCAAAATGTTAGTTTTTCTTCATGTATTCATTCTCCCAAACCAAGACAGTAAAAGGGAGGGGGTTCATAATGGAAGCAGAGTGTCTGGAACATGTCTGTCCGTCTCGATACACAATTCTGTGTCCTCTTCTCTAAAAATCCTACACTACAGCACTAAACCAATTCATTATGAAACATGTAATGGTAGAGTATTAGCTTCTAAGATCAGATATTTAAATCGAACTCAATGGTTGGAATGAAAAAATTATGGCTGAAGTGCTTTTAAGGTTTCAATGAAGCAATCATATAAACTGATCAACGAAAGTTACAGTACTTATAATGATTCAAGATTGATGATATATACATGTAAATATATAGCATTACCAATCTGGCAAAAATAATGATTGGGGCCTTCCTAGCATATGAACCTGTGCACCTGTAATTCTTATGATTATTGGTTGACTATTGCAGAGTCAGCTTATGATCATTTAAATTCTTTCAAGAATTGGTGCTAACCCAGTGGATACAGCACTCACCAGTGACATTTCTAGCTTGTTGTAATTCTTGGTAAGTTTAAAAGTACCCTAACATGTTATGTACAGGCAAATATCATTTCAGAAAAAAAACAACACTGACTCTACTTAAACTGGTGTAAAAGTTATATACAAGAATTACATCTTTGGATAACCCTTAGTCCACTAGATAATTGCAAGAATGACTCTACAAATAATAAAAAATACAGATATCTTGCAAATACCCAAGCTTATTTAAGCCCATTTATTATCTAACAGATTCCTCGACAACTATAGATGTAGATCAAAGTGAGACTGCACTTTTGGTATGGTCTAATCTTGATCTATATTGTCCACATCAGCATCAAATGTTGCTCTTAGCATTTTATGAGAGATATAGGCTATTCAGTCATGGCAAAAATCACAGAAGTCCATTGGAGATCAATCCTGGACAGGGGCTAATCAAATCATACATGAAAAAGGCTGATTTCTCCAGAAATAGAGACTAAATTAGATTTGTGGAGTTCATGAGCTGTGCTAATCAAAAATCCCTTGAGGTTTAATCATTGATGTTACAAATGATAAAAAAATATAATCTGCATATCAAATATATGCAATCATCGATGGGAGATGAGAAACTGAGCTACGAAAAAAAAAGCTGCCACAGCCTTCCTTCCCATGGGAAGCTTTATTCTGAAATAATTTCTACCATAATATGGAAAGATAACAATATCTAGTGATTTGTGACAATGTTAGCCCATACATTCACACCAGATAGGAATCTTGTGAGGTTAACTTTGGATGTCAAAAAAATTCACTCACGCATAAAAAAATGAGGAAAAAATTAACATCATTTTAAATATTCAACATAACAATGGTACCAGTAAAACAACGAATGTCTCCCTAATGATGTAATTATCTTATTGCTATACAGACTTTTTTTCATGCAATATGTAGAAAGTAATGAAATTTACCCTCTAACAAAAAATCCTGTGTTTTGATGACCATGAGGGGGAGGGCTTTTGAAAACATTGTGGGAAAAGTAGAAAATGCTGGTAACCAGCATTTCCTCCTTTTCTCAAAATGCTTTCTATCCTTTCAGAATCAGATTCCATGATTTGAGCAGCATTTAATTTCTTGTCTGAAAACACTACAAATTGTTACAAGGAATGGACTTATGGTAAGAAAATCTTCTGTGATTTGTGTCAGAAATATTGATAGTCAACAGGGCCACTGGCCCTAAAACACTCACCTGAGTACATGCAGTCACCTACAGCTAGTAAAACTCAAGGTATCCTGGATCTAATGATGTAAAATACTTGAGAGTAAGTTACCTGCTTTTAGAACCACATGGCCCCAATTTCCAAGTTGTCAAGATATCATCAAGACAAACATTCTGACCACATTTCCTGAGTATCAGGTTGAAAATATAGCCTCTACAATGCACCCTCTGCTTTCCTAAGATTTGTCCAAGTGACCTATTTTCAGACCAGATGTCACCCAATTTCAGTCTCATATGGTATCTCAATCACACAAACATACTTAACAAATCTTACGAGTTTCAGGCTGAAAATGTGGCCTCTAGCATGTTCACTAGGTTTTTGTAAGATTTGGTCCAGTGACCTTCTCTTTGACCTGACATGACACAAATTCAATCCTGTCCAGAATATCATCATGACAAACTTTCTAACAAAGTTACAACCATGAGTATCAGGTTGAAAATGTGGCCTCTAGAGTACCGGTACATAGAATGTTTTTCTGCGATTTGACCCTTTGACCTACTTTTTTACCCATTTTCAGTCTTGTTTGCAATATACTTAAGAGAAACTTCTGACCAATCTTCATGTGTATCAGGCTGATATTGTTGTCTCTATGGTACACACATGTTCTTTTCTAAGATCTGACCCAGTGGTCTTATGTTTTACCAAATATGGCCCAATTTCAAGTTTGTTTCAGATTTCTTCATAAAATCTCTGGCTAATCTTTATGAGTATCAGGCTGAATGATTTTATTTATTATGTGGACTCAACAAATCACACAAAGTTTTTTTTTCTAGGATTTGGCCAGATGACCTATTTTACTTGACATGACCCAGTTCCAATTTTCTCTGCAATATCATCAAAATGAACAATATGAACTACTTCAGTATGAGGCTAAAAATGAGGCTCCTAGAGCGCACACAAGGTATGTCTAAGATTTTGTCCAGAGGCTTTCTTTCTTATGTGACATGACCCAATTTTGAACATGTCCAAGATACCGGTATTATCAAGACAAGCATTCTGACCAACTTTCATGAGTATCAAGCTCAGAAAGTGGCTTCCAGAGTGCACACAACGTTTTTCTAAGATTTGGCCTGGTGATCAACTTTTTTACCCAAAATGACCTAATTTAGTAATTGTCTAAGATATCACCAAGACAAACATGCTGGCCAAGTTTCAAGAGTTTTTGGTTGAAAATGTGGCTTCTAAAGTGCAGTTTAGTCTTTGTCTTTTTTTTCTAAGATTTGGCCTGGTGACCTACTTTTTTACCTGATGTAAATCATTCTTCCCTCTACATCCCAACATTTGTTGATCATAACACATCAGACGATGAACGGTATGGTGCACCATGATATAATGCAGTCTCATCTTAATCTATTCACTTTAACCCATTACCACACAATCCCTACTTTTGACACTCCTGAGAAAGAAGCCTTCAGAAAACATAGTGGGAAATGGAGAACATGCTGGTAACCAGCATTTTCTCCTTTTCCCACTATGTTTTCTACCCTTCACAAAACAAATTTCAAATTTTCAGTCACTTTTATTTTGTCGTCTGCAAATGCTTTCGATTTGGACAAGCCTAAAATATTGTCGTTTGGGAAACGGTTAATGTTGTTTTTCTTCTATTATTACCTCAAGGTAAGTAAGAAATTCAGAGGACTGAATATGAAGACAAAGTAAAGAATGTTTTTGAAAACATTGAAGGAAAAAGGAAGACATTTCAGTAACTTTTCATTTTCTTCTTTTCACAGTATTTTCTACCCTTTCTAACACAAACCAGATAAATTATCATCTTTAAATGCTTTAGTTTTAGACAAGTCCATTTTTTGTTGTTTGGCAAAGACTTGGACAAACAGTTTAAGTCATTACCAAACGACAAGATTTTAGGTTTGTCCAAATCGAAAGCATTTGCAGATGACAAAATAAAAGTGATTGAAAATTTGAAATTTGTTTTGTGAAAGGAAGAAAACATTGTGGGAAAAGGAGAAAATGCTGGTTACCAGCATTTTCTACTTTTCCAACAATGTTTTCAAGAGGCTTCTTTCTCAGGGGCGTCAAAAGTAGGGATTGTATGGTAATGGGTTAAAAGCTGTGTCTGTTGTCTGCTTAGACCTTTCCTTCAATTACTGTTTTTTTGTATTCAGATGACACTAGATAAAAAAAAAATGTTGTCTGACAAATAGTTCAAAAAAGAGGGATAACAGCATGCATGCAGTGAAGCCATTAGAGAGCAGTATTTAGAATAGAGCTTTGCAATATGTTTTCAGCAAGGAATAGTCTGAAAGCTCTGTATTCAATCCAGTCCCTTTCCTTTTAAATTTTTGCATGGGATTATGTTGGAAAGGGCCAATTTTGAAATTGGCAAATGAAAATGGACTTGAAATAGAGTTCAGGAAAAAATTGACAGAATATAATTTGTAAACATTTTAAATGAAAGAAGTGATCTGCGCTTGCTTTAATCTTTTTAAAGACCAAAATAATTATATTAGGGCAGAAAGTAGCAAGAGAAAGTAGTAAGTCAACACTTCATTTATGTTTGTCAAACTGGTTAACCCTTTACCGTACAATCCCGACTTTCAATGACCCTGAGAAAGAAGCCTTCTGAAAACATTGCGAGAAAAGGAGAACTTGCTGGCAACCACTATTTTCTCCTTTTCCATCAATGTTTTCTTCCCTTTCCAAAAGAAATTTTAAATTTTCAGTCATGTACTTATATTTTGTTAATGATTTCAATTTGGACCAGTCTAAAATTTTGTTGTTTATTAAGGAGTCAATTATCAATCTGATCAACATGAAAATGTGGCATGGTAAAACAATGAATGCATTGGGGGCATCTATCCTGTCTAAAATCAAGAATGGGTCAATCTTCCACCCTTTCTATACAATCCCAAGTTATAGAAAAACACCCTGGAAAAGAAAGATGTTGAAAAAACTGTCAGAACACTGTTTGCATGGTTATCCACAATGAATTCCAACTTTTTAGACAAAGATCTCAACATTTGAGTTACACTTAAGTTGTTCAGAATGGACAAAAGTAAAACTTCGTTGTGTAGGAAAGGGTTAACCCCTTTAACTCATTACCAAAACACAATATTTTAGGTTTGCCCAAATTGAAAGTATTTGCAGACGACAAAATAAAAGTGACTGGAAATTTGGAATTTGTTTTGTAAAGTGTAGAAAATACTGTGGGAAAAGGAGAAAATGCTGGTTACCAGCATTTTCTCCTTTTCCCACAATGTTTTCTAAAGGCTTCTTCCTCAGAGTTGTCAAAAGAAGGGATTGTGTCGTAATGGGTTAAGACAAATCCTGGGTCTTAAGACAGATTCTGTGTCTTAACTCTTTACCACACAACAAAATTTCAGACTGGTTCAAATTGAAAGCATTTGCAGACAACAAAATAAAGGAGACTAAAAAATTGAAATTTGTTCTGGGAAGGGTAGAAAACTCTGTGGGAAAAGGAGAAAATGCTGGTTATCAGCATTTTCTCCTTTTCCTACAGCGTTTTCAAAAGGCTTCTTTCTCAGGGGCGTCAAAAGTAGGGATTGTGTGGTATTGGGTTAACCAACAGGTCAGAAGAAGGTTGGTTGTATGGTTTATGGTGTTTAACATAATTTCCAACATTATTTCAGTTATATCACTGTTGTCAGTGCACCTATCCATGCCTTTGAAGTCTTCTCCTACCAGCACTCCTCACCATTTTCTTATCAAGTCACTGTTAGCTTTCCGCATAACCATCGTCAAGACAATGGTCACTGAACATCCGCAGAAGAAAAGAAAAAGGCTTTTGTTGTTAAAGAAGAAAATGCTGACAGCCATTTTTTCCCCTTGTCTGCAAATCTTTTCATTTTGGACAAGACTCAAATTATGTCATCTAGTATTATAGAGTTAACTCATAAACAAATGACAAAATTTTAGGTTTGTTCAAATAGAAAGCATTTGCAGACGACAAAACAAAAGTGACTGAAAATTTGAAATCGTTTTTGTGAAGGGTAGAAAACATTGTGCGAAAAAGAGAAAATGCTGGTTTCCAGCATTTTCTCTTTTTCTCACAATGTTTTCAAAAGGCTTATTTCTCAGGGTCGTCAAAAGTAGGGACTGTGTGGTAATGGGTTAAGTCAAAATTGAAAACATCTTTAGACCACAATAATTGCGCTTGAAAAGTTCAAATTTGTTTTGGGTGAGGTTGAAAACATTTTGCAAAGAAGAAAAAAATGTGGGATACCAGCATTTTCCCACAATGTTTACAAAAGGCTTTTTTCTTAGGATTGTTGAAAGTTAAGATTGTGTGGTGAACGCTTAAAGTCTTAAACTTTCATGTTAGGAAAAAATAATTTGAAAGTCTCTTTCCATTGGGATTGTCACAAAGATTGTGCAAAGCAGAAAATTGGTTGTCCTCTTGTACAGAATACTGATACCTTTTTTGTATAAAAAAACAAAACTTTTTATGCCCCTGTAAAAGATGTGGCTAAAGTTAATGGACTAAATCATAACATATTACCAGCAAATGTTCCCTTTCCCAAGCTTCTTTCCATACTGTACTATGAAGTAATGCTCACAGAAATTTTTCATTTTTGTCTTAACCTTATACCAAATGACAAAATTTTAGACTGGCCCAAATTGAAAGCACTCTCAGAAGACGAAATCAAAAAAAACTTAAAAAATGGAATTTGTTTCCAGCAGGACAGAAAGCATTGTGGGAAAAGAAGAAAATGATGGTTACCAGCATTTTCTCCTTTTCCCACAATGTTTTCAAAAGGCTTCTATCTTAGGGTTGTAAAAAAAAAGGGACTGTTTGGTAAAGGGTTAGAAGATGGAAGACCATGTTCTCAGGTTATCTATAAAACCTGTTGGTTTGATAAAGGGAGAAAGATCTATTTATAGCTAAATGCCTGATGTCTTTGATGGTGGTAATTACCATGTTTTATATGTTGTCCTTCCCTTCCTTAATTCTATATTCAGCAAAAATTATTTGCAGGAAATAAATCATTTCACAAACAAAGAAAAAATCTAATTATATAGTAAAACATCAGTTGCTCTAACATAATGATTTATGAATCAAACGTCTGAACCCTATACTCTGCAAACGTATTCACAGGATAGAAATCATGTCACAAACAAAGCAAACGTCTAAATATATACAAATGTTGTGGAACATCAGTTGCCTGAACACGTGATTTATTATCAAGAAATATCCATTAACTCTTTAACCATTTACCAAACAATCCCTGGTTTAAATGACCCAGAAGAAGAAGCCTTCTGAAAATATTGTGAGAAAAGGAGAATATGCTAGTAATTGCATTTTCTCCTTTTCCCATAATGTATTTTCCTCTTCTAAAGTCAAGTTTAATTCTTAAGTCCCTTCTGTTGTCTGCAAATGCTTTCAATTTGGACATGTGTAAAATTTTGTCGTTTGGTAAAGAGTTAACACACAACATAAATTTAGACTTGTTTGCAGACAACAAACTTACTGTGTTTCAATTGATGGGCTTGGACCTTTTAGGCTGGAAAATATTGTGGGAAAAGGAGAAAATGCTGGTTTTCCTAGCATTTCCTGTTTTTTCCACTAAGTTCTCAAAAGTTTTCTACGACACCGTGGCTGACACACCAGCCAGTTTTGTAGAGGGTTACAAGAAGGGAAAATGAGCAGACAGCAGCAAAAAGTCTCCTATAAAAAACTTGGTCTCTCCCAATATTTCAAACCTTCCCTTGGCAAACTTTAAATAACTCTTTACCAAACTACTGTGGTTTACCACGCCACAGTGTTTTAGACTAGTCCAAATTGAAATCAAAGGACTGATAGTCCTGAGAGTCGCCTGTAGGGTAATGGGTTAGAAGTTTTCACCCTTTTTTGTTGAAATCTATTAAAAGCATTCAAGATACAAAATAACTTAACCACAAGACAGTATTATATGCAAGCATATTTCTGAGTTGTCATCCTAAAATTCAAAATATCCATATTAAAATTTACATTTAAAAAAATGTGGTGGAAATTAAAATTTAGGCACCAGGACCAGCTTTAATGAGTTCAACGTTTTTTATTCACAGACAACAACCCTTTACAAATAAAGATCAGATTATCTTCTGGTATAGGATCTAGTGACATACTTTTAGACAAAAAATGCCCTTTTGCAACTCGCTCATATCTAATCTTAGCAGTCTGACAAAGTTTCATAAGTATTACACTGAACATATATGGATTCTACAGCTCTATTACGGTTTCGTCTGATTTGACCTAATGACAACCTTAAGGCTTTTTCTTTTAATCCCAGGTGACCTATATTCAGTTTTGTCAAAGAAATTATTGAGACAAACAGCCGGGCAATTTCATGATCATTGGACTGAACTGTAGCCTTTGGAGCACAAACAAATATTTGACTCATTGATCTACCTGTCCTTTGGAAATAATTTGTTTTTGTTGTTGTCCAGGTTGAGGTTATGACCAGCAATGGACTCTATGAATGTGGCTGCTACAACTCAATTTAAATCTATAACCCAAAAGCATGATGATAGCCTTTAACATTTGTCTGCGTTTCATAACGTCCCAGGGATTATAATGCTTCTACACCAATCGAAAATTGTCTACATGTATATTGCTTTGGTGTAAATTAAATGTTTGCGATTCGCTTTATTACCCTTTACAAAAACCCTTCACAAGATTACAAACACTCCATTAAAGAACTTGTTGTTCGAGCGGGTAAACACTGATCTGTTCTATTATATTTGAATTATAGCGGAGTAAAAAGTCAATTTCTCAGATTGCTGGTTGTTAGAACTGCGTAGTGTAAATTTAGATTTTGGCAGTTACAAAAGCACCTTTGCGTTCTAACACCCGCACTAATAAACTGTTGTTTAATAAATACTAGATCTAAGTTAATCGCTCATTGAAAAAAAAAACAGCAGACTTTAACAAATTTGGCCGTCTTTTTGAACGAAAACCAATTAAATATAGTAAATTTCCAACCCTCTCTCTACATAGGTCGGTGCACGCTGAAAGTAAAGGCCGGTTCAGCGACTGATTCATAAATATGTAAATTCATAAAGATTTCCGTGGTGCAAATGACATTTATACGTCATGTGATTACAAGATCTATATTTGTCGCAAAGCTACATTCCAGAAAACACCTGCAAAGTGATAATTTGGTACAGCCTAGAACCGTGTACATTGCATACACTACATACGATCTCTGGTGCACCTAGAATATGGGTGTGCAAAGTATCTAAAGTCTAGATTAAAAAGCTGGGAAGAAGCAACGTGTAAGAATGTCTCAGAAGGCAATGCAACCATTCCATGTCGTTAAAAATTTGTTAAAAAAAAATTAGCCTACTGTCGACATGTTAACTCGGCATCGCCTTTCTCTGTCCAATCATAGGTTGAGCGCTGAATTGAAATATGGCTTGCAGTTAGGATTGTAAGATTGTAAGAGTTAGGGTGTACTTCTAATAGGTAATTATCAAACAATTTTCACTGAGAATTGTCCTCAAATAGAAGCAGAAAAGATGCTTGTAGTTGAAGATTTCTCAGCGTGTCCGCAGACTTGTTTAGTTCACGGCAGCTATTTTTACTATATATGTAATGCGCTATTTTTAGAGATGATGTCTTACAGGGACATCGGGCTAATGTGTACCCTTGTGGACGAAATGATTGTTTCAAAGGTTTGAACCGTTAAACAGCTCAGTCTTTATAGACATATTCATTATCACAAAGGCACAATTGTAAATTCTTTACAACAGAAAAAAACTGGGTTGTTCACCGAATTATTAGAAAACTGTTTTATCTCGTAAACCGGAACTTGGGACAGGAAGCAGTACAAGGCCGGAGGTATGCTTACGTCACCCCATAGATCAAGACGATAACAATGAGAGCCTGTTTGCTACGCAAACAGGCGACTCAAAAATAGCAAAGACATTATAAGATGTTACCTTAAACACGGAACTTGTCTTTTAACCCATTACCACACAATCCCTACTTTTGAAGACCCCGAGAGAGAAGCCTCTACAAAATATTGTGTGAAAGGGAGAAAATGCTGGTAACCAGCATTTTCTCCTTTTCCCACAATATTTTCTTCCCTTCACAAAACAAATTTCAAATTTTCAGTCTCTTTAATTTTGTTGTCTGCAAATCTTTTCCATTTGGACAAACCTAAAATTTTGTCGTTTGGTAGTGAGTTAAGGAATATATTAAACATTGTGGTAAAAGGAGAAAATGCTGGTGACCAGCATTTTCTTCTGTTTTCCTAACTGTTTCCAAAGGTCTTCTTCTTAATCCTTTACCACACAATGCCAACTTTTGACGCTGCTTGAAAAAAAAGCCTTTTGAAAATGTGGGGAAAAGGAGAAAATGCATTTTATCCTTTTCCCGCAGTATTTTCTACCCTTCACAAAACAAATTTCAAAATTTCAGCCAATTTTTATATGTTGATTGCAAATGCTTTCGATTTGGACAAGCCAAACACTTTGTTGTTTAGTAAATACTTAACCCATTACCACACAATCCCTACTTTTGACGCCCCTGAGAAAACCAGCATTTTCTCCTTCTCCCACAGCGTTTTATACCCTTCCCAGAACAAATTTCAATTTTTCAGTCACCTTTATTTTGTCCTCTGCAAATGCTTTCAATTTGAACCAGGCTAAAATTTTGTCATGTGGTAAAAAGTTAACAGGCTTTTAAATTCAGGGTTGTGTGGTTAAGAGTTAGAATTATTGCCATGCATGGACAATCTTCTGTCCAAATGGAAACTAGTGAACTAGTCCTCAGTCCCAATAATATATGCAATCAGAACTACTACTTTATTTTTTTTCAGAGAATATAACAAAGTATCTTATAAAGAGGTGAATTAACCCTTTACTCCACAGATACTCATTTCTACGCATTGCCTGTAGGAGCTTTTGGAAAACGTGGCAAAAGGTGAAATTGCTCGTGACGAGCAATTTCACCTTTTGCCACAATGTTTTCTATGCTTTCAAAAAGTATCATATACACATATGAAACTGCTTCATCGCTGCTGTTATTTAGGGTGAATTAGAGATACCATAGAAATGCCTTATGGGGTAAAGGGTTAAGTTACATGTTACCACTTACAGTTGACCTTCTTTGCTTCGCAAACCATTCCTATAAACGTTCTTACAGTTTGCCCTACTTTCTAAACCAATGAAAACGACGGATTTCGTTCAAAATTGCTCGATTTAATTCCATACAGACTCAATATGTTGCAATATGTGACCACTTAATCATTAAATGGTTGACCTATATATAGTTGTATCCCGGTTAACGAGAAGCTCCGCCCACAGTATTCTAGCTGGTCTTTACAGAGTAAATACCAATCTAATGCATACACTGTAGTAAAAGGGGCGGGGACTATTCCAACTTATTGCATCATCGACAAAAAAGTGACGTAATTTCCACATGAATATCCGGACTAAACAACTCGTACTTGACCACGTGGTATTTAACCCTTTACCAAAAATCCTCAGGCTGGGAAATTTGGCTTGGGTCCAAATTGAAAACATTTGCAGACACCTACTTCGTACTTGCTCAAATTATAGGATTTGTCTGTGGAAAGAAAAAAAGAAACATAGCAGGATAGGAGAAAATGCTACTTACAAGCAATTTCTCCTCTTCCCACAATGTTTTCACACGCCTTCTGCCTCAGGGCAGCAAAAAAGAGGACTTATCTGGTATGGATTAAAAATGAAACAGAACCTGGACAGTGAGCTACTTTAAAGGGACATGGGGGTTTATTGTACACAGTTTTGTTAGCGAGACGTCGCCTGTGTCGGGGAAAATAAGTTCTTTAAAAATTTCCTCGTCGTCAATCGGCTCAAAGCATGCATCCATTGCTGAAACTATCGCTTCAAAGAGCATGAAATTCAGCCGATTCCGTCCCTACATCTAACCTCGTCCGTATAATGGTCGTTTACATTTGAACTGGGAGTCATGTGATCTTATAGATGGCGGGCAAATGTGATTCGTTTAGAAACGACATAAATGACCTGGATGAAGTTATTTACATCTGTCTATCTGTCGGTTAAAACTTCAATTGGAATTGATATAAAAACTGTTTGTCATCTGAAATATGGTTCGAAAGATTTCGATAGAAAATTAAAACCCAAGTTTTCTTTTAAGAGGAGCCTGACAATTTTCAGAACGGGTAAAACCGACGTATTTCTGGCCGATGAATGTACCGATCTGCTGCATATCAATCCACTAGATACAGACGAGGGATATGATGGCTACCATCAGCCGTAATATGCCGATCGAGCCTGACTGCAGACAATTTTCCTGAAACTAGTTCAAGGACAACTTAAATAAGAGTTAACGCCGTACGACTCAAAACGCACGTTCGTACAACTGTCAATCAAAAGAGGCGTGGCGAACCGAAGTTTCTGTCGTTCTTGTATGGCTCTTTCCACCCATCCGCAGCCGTCAGTCAATTAGAAAGTAGGGCAAACTGTAAGTTAGTTATTGATCAATATATTTCATTTGTATGAAACTAAATCGTCGGTCGGCTTCACCTCCCTCCAATTTAATTTCACACAAATGAAATATATGATCAATAACTTATACTTAGTCTTATTCTCAAAATTTTCTAAATTTGACAGTAACACAACATCTGGTTAAAACAAAATTAATGGTAAAGCTTAAATAAAAAGTGTTACTTTCAATTTTAGAGAATGTTAGAGATTACAACTTAATACCCTCATAAGAATGGTTGTTGCGTCCACATCGCCATGATCTATTAAAATCCAAAATCTAATAGTCTGGTTGTTTGTTTAGAGTTTAACAGCATTCTTACAACTTAGGTCATACCATGGCAATCAGTGCACCTAGGCATGTGTTTCGTGGCTTTATCAAACCTGTGCTCAAAAGCCACTACCTACTTTTCACCACTGGTGAGAGTCGAAATATCACTGGAAAGAGAGTTTGCCTCAAGGGCCTATCACACTTGCAATCATGAGGTCATGAGTCATATATACTAACTACAAAACCCCCTTGGTGTGCCCAAAGTCTAGTAAACTCTTTCTTTTCTTAATAGCTTCGGCATATTGAGTATCATTCTTTTGTATGTCTGATGTCAAAATGGATGAGCCCTACTGTTCAGATTTTGTAGCTCTATCCACAACTATACAATTTACAAGAAAACTGACTTTAAAGAAAACTTCTTTTAACAGCATGGACAAAGTTACTGGAATAAAAGTAGCTGCTCGTTTTAAGCTATTAGTCCTTTTAACACAATGTTTTTTGGTATGGTGCAAAAAGCAAAACCTTAATTGCCCACAATAATAACTTGATACAAGAGTGGTCTCACCTTCCTGGAGTGATTGGTATATGGCAAACTCCATATCCTCGCACAACATCATTTCCAAACACATCTGGCCCATAACAGTGTACAACTAGTTGTGGCCCTATAGATACAGATATGAATAAAATATGATTAACTCTTTACAACACAATGACAACTTTTGACGACCCTTGCAAAGGAGCCTTTTTAAAATATTATGGGAAAAGGAGAAACTGCTGGTAACCAGCATTTTCTCCTTTTTCCACAATGTTTTCTACCCTATCCATTTCACCATTTGAGCTACATTGAAATATTAGTCTGCAAATGCTTTCAATTTGGATTGGGCTAAAATCTTGTCATCTGGTAAAAGGTTAAGAACTAATAAACATTTTTTCATTTAAGTGCTTTAAATAGCATTCTAACATGACATGTGAATTTGGCACTATAAACACAGTGCAACAAAAGAATGGTAAAATCTATGATAAAATATTATAGAGTCACATCATTCTATATAAGGTGACGTCATTCTGAACAAAGTACGTAAGGAAGTTATTCAATGGAATAGTAATATGCATCCACGTTTTCACCCTAAGTATGAACTTGTCTTCCTTTCATTAAGAGTTAGTCACAACAGAATCGGAATAATCTTCTATCTATCGTGGTTTATATTAATGTTTCATAACCATGTTGTGAGTTATGAGGCACATCTAATTGACCACTCCGGCTATTGCTCTTGTTGATTATTTATAGTGCCTAATAACTGAGAACTGTGGTCTATTGACCATAAAATAAGATAGAAAGACAATCATTTTTTAATTCAATTGGAATTACTGAAGATTTGTTTGCTCTGTTCAATTTTGCCCTGTGATGATGAAATAATCTGATTACATGTCTCAACACCAGCAATATCAAAAGTTCAAAACTGAGCGAATTAACATAAATCTTCTCAGCAAGTTGTGTGAAATCAAACACTAGCACTTTTTTTATTCCAAGCAAAGAGTTTTAAAATGTCAAAGTACATGATTATAGCAGTATTATAAGATGAAACAGAGCAAGCCCTTTACATAACAATATAGAGTTTTAACAAATCTCAGTAAGAAGGCTAATGAAAACCATGTTGGAAAGGGAAAAAAAAAATGCTGGTAATTGTTTTCCAACATCGTTTTCTCTGCCATCAACAACAAAGTCATGTTATGAATAACATTTAATGTGTCATTTTGAACAAAGCTACAATTTTGAGACAGAATTTTAAAGCCATTGACTGAATTTTAAGACAACAATTACTAAATAAGGCTCGGGTGATAATTTCTATCTAATAGTTAAGAAAACGTGGGTAAAACAGAAAAATGCTGGTTACCAGCACTTTCTCCATTTCCCAAAATGTTTTCAACAACATTTCTTTCAGGTCATTGAAAAATGAGATAGAGTGGTAAGGGTTTAAACTAATAACATTTACATCTAAAATATTGTACATAAGCCTGGCCTAGGACATAAGAACTACTGATATAAATTGGAAATAACACCCCCTTGGAGCTATCACTAAACATGATTATACTCACCACCACCCCCATCCCCTCCCCCCCCAAAAAAAACTAGGGCTATCACTAAACATGATTATAATCAGCCCCCCCCCCCTTTCCACCCTTTCCAGCTCCTTTTCACAAAAACATGTCTTTGTCACAGAATGCAGAATAGTTTAATACAAAAGTAAGAGTTGAAAAAAGTTCAAGGAGAGATAATTCCATAACAAATTGCAGCAGGGTCATGAAAATTGCACATGCATAGGAGAAATGCTGATAACCAGCATTTTCTTTTTCTTCCACAATTTTTTCTACCCTTTCAAAAAACCACTTTCAAGTTTTGATTCATATTCATTTTGTGCTCTGTGAGTACTATAAATTTCGACATGTCTAACATTTTGTAATTTGGAAGAGGGTCACTCTTGACAACTCAGAATTTCTCCTATCACGTAACCGACATATAGTACATGTAGCTACAACAGGTTCGAAAATATTTTGGGAAAAGGAGAAAAAGAAGGTTACCAGCATTTTTATCTTTCTCTTACAATTTTTTCAAAATCTTTTTCCGCATAAATGGTTGTTAAAACTCTGTACCATGTGGCAATGGGTTAATATACACTAAGCTGAGTTGGTGTGGAAGCAGTCAGTTATAAAAATGAGAACAAAAAAATATGGAAGAAATTGATTTTCTCCCTTTCTCTGTCTGATTCAATATGCATTTTAGAGAGATTTGATGGAAAAGTGAGATATTAAAACAATTAAATCTGGAATTTAAATGAGAGATTGGTCTCAAGATAAAGAGGAAATGTAATATACGCCTTGTGGACTCAACACTATGAGCTGAAACCTCCTTAACCCTGCATCTGCTTCTACTTCAAATGAGTAGTGCTCACACCGTTTCGTCTTGTGGCAGGTCATTTTAAACATGAAACATTATGAGACATGCAGAAATTGCTTGCTATTTTCTCTATTTCATACTCAATTTCATCCGTTACCACACAACAAAGTTTCAGACCTATCCAAACTGAAAGCATTTGCAGACAAAAATTTCAAAGTGGCTCAAATGACGTAATTTTGCTTTGATTGGTTAGAAAAGCTTTGTGGGAAAAGGAGAAAGTGCTGGCTATAATTTTCTTTTGTTTTTTTAAATAATCAGGGGAGCATTTTGACTCGAATGCTGAAAATTGGATCCCGTTGAAAAATTTTAGAGTTTATCACAATGTTTTCAAAAGGTTTCTTCCACAGGGTCCTTAAAAGTCCTCATCGTAAGGTAAAGGATTAACAGATTCAAAAGAGCCAAAGGGAATGTAATAGAACTTGTTTTTCTACAAAAATCATATGTCTCTCCCCCTTTTGGTGTCAGATTGTGTGACCCAGGAAAGTTTGTCAAAAAAGTGGTCATTTTTTTCTATAAAGGATTTTGAGCTATAGAGACATGAAATTGTGAATATGAATGAGAAGGAAAGCAATCAAAGGAAGATATCTGGAAAAGTATACAAGCCAGAGATATAGTTCTTGTGCATGACACTTTTTCTCATGGTGCTTTACAAATGTGTGAACTTTTATCAAAGTATCTTAAAAGATTTTTTAGTTATAGAGTAAGTGTAAAATGAGTAAGGAAAATAATTGAAGGGAAATAACTCAAAAAGTAGACAAGCTAGAGTTATGATTCTTATGCAAGACACTATATAGTGCTCTACAAATAAATGAAATTTTATCACAATACCTTTGTAGCTTTTTGAGTTACAGAGCCAACACAACTTGTGATGGAAAATAATCAAAGGGAAATAACTCAAAAAAAGACTAGCCAGAGATACTGTTCTTGTGCATGACACACCATTACATGGTCCTCTATTTATGTGAGAAGCTTTATCAAAATACCTAAAAGATTTTCAAGTTAAAGAGTGGACACAATGTGGGACAAAAAATAACCAAAGGGAAATAACTCAAAAAATAGGCAAGTCAGAATTATGGTTCTTTTGCATGACACTTTGTCTGATAGTGCTCTACTAATAAGTTTTATCAAAATATCTTTAAAAGTTTTTGATTTATAGAGCAGACACAATTTATGACGGACAGACAGACAAATGAATGGACAGAGGGATGGACAGACAGACCGACAGAGGCATTGGGAAAAACAATGTCTCCCAACCCTGATGGGGGGTGGGGTGGGGTGAGGGGGGAGACATAATAAGTTCATACATACATAAATTACACAACACAGAAAAATATACTAGAAGCTCATGCCAGTTGTACTAGGATTGATCAGCGAGAAAGAATTAATTTAACATATAATGATCATTTTATCCCAATTACAATAAAAAGAAAATGGACCATCTCTTCCAAAACAGCCTCCTTCGATTCTTTATGACCATTTTACAGTAAAAGATTACTTAACTCTCTAAAACCTATTTGTGGAGGACAACATTGAAAACAGTTATACAGTATGTTATATTTTGATACTCAACATGGATAAGAGATTTGTCCATGCATGATCATTGTAGCAAAAACAATCATAATGGCAAAATCAATGTTGTTAAATGAAGATTTGCATATCATAAGCAATTTCTTCCTTTGCGACAAGGATTTTGAAAGTGGTCAACTGTAAAACAGAAGAAGCTGTCTTCAGGGGATTAAGCATTAAAAATATGCAACGTTTGTAGACAATAGAGCTGTTAGGTCCCAGATCGGTTACCTGATGGTTGATGGTCTTATTTTTCTTGTAAAAGCAATTGTAGTTGAATGATTTGCTTGAAAAAATTATTTCAAAATCTTATCACTGGTTTAGAAAAATGAGGTAAAGCCAGAGCTGTCACAGAATGTGACTAAATACCCCCCAGCCCCAAGTTTAAGGGGAGATTACCCTTGAATCATTGGGAGTAGACAACTGAAATCTGCATCTTGCAAAATTTCAGTATATGATCAATGTTTCAACAAACTTACAAAACAATTGCAACAAAACTGTAGGAGTTTGCAAAACAAAATTACTAGTATTTGTACATAGACAGACACAAAGGACAGAGTGATTCCAGTATAGCCTGAAAACATTTGTTTGCAAGGGTATAATAGAGACTCATATATTTAGAGTTCTGATGCCACAATTTGAACTGTAGCCAGGCAGTACCGGTATCTCAAATATTATCAACCCCTAGGAGGAAGATTTTTGTAAACATTCTGGAAGGTAACAGGGGCTCTACCGGGATTCGAACCCAGGGTCTCAGGAATACCGTTCCTGCACTCTAACCAACTGAGCAATTGAACCACATGTTGATACAGCTACACGATATATTACCAAATACCTGTACCCAGCTACATATACCCCCTCCATATTTAGAATTCGTCCCGAATTCTGGAGACAGAGAAACATTGTGAAATGTTCTCGAGGTGCCTGAGCAGTAGCCATTCTCACTGTGGGTTATTTACAGTGGGCGCCAAATGTAACAGGTGGTGAAAAATATATCGCAGCTCGACCGGGATTCGAACCCAGGGTCTCAGGAATACCGTTCCTGCACTCTAACCAACTGAGCTTCCGAACCACGTGTCGACACAGTCGCACGATATATCACCAAATACTTGTACCCGGCTACATATACCCCCTTCAAATTTCGAATTTGTCCCGAATTCTGCAGACAGAGAAGCATTGTGAAACGTTCTCGAGGCGCTTAAGCAGTAGCCATCCACATCGTGGGTTATTTAAATGTAACAGGTGGTAAAAAATATATCACGGCTCGACTGGGATTTGAACCCAGGGCCTCAGGAATACCATTCCTGCACTCTAACCAACTGAGCTACCGAACCACATGTTGATATGGCTACACGATATATCACCAAATACCTGTACCCGGCTACATATACCCCCCCTCCTAATTAAGAATTTGTCCCAAATTCTGGAGACAGAGAAGCATTGTGAAACATTCTCGAGGTGCCTAAGTAGTAGCCATCCACATCGTGGGTTATTTACGGTGGGCGCCAAATGTAACAGGTGGTGAAAAATATATCGCGGCTCGACCGGGATTCGAACCCAGGGTCTCAGGAATACCGTTCCTGCACTCTAACCAACTGAACTACTGAATCACGTGTGGACGTGGTCGCAAGATATATCACCAAATACCTGTACTCGGCTACATATACCCCCTCCATATTTAGAATTCTTCCCGAATTCTGGAGACAAGAGAAACATTGTGAAATGTTCTCAAGGTGCCTGAGCAGTAGCCATCCACATCGTGGGTTATTTACGGTGGGCTCCAAATGTAACAGGTGGTGAAAAATATATTGCGGCTCGACGGGGATTCGAACCCAGGGTCTCAGGAATACCGTTCCTGCACTCTAACCAACTGAGCTACTGAACCATGTGTCAACACGGTTGCATGATACATCACCAAATACCTGTACCCGGCTACAGGAAAAAGGGAGAAAACACTGAAAATATTGTTTTTAGTGTGCTTTCTGCAAAATTGAATATATGCTTTCAATATTGAAGCTTTTAAAATTTTGCTGACTGGTAAAGACATACTCTGTAGTCTTGTTCTTTAAGTCTTTACCACACAATCATGAGTTTAATGACCAGCAGAAAGCAGCCTTGTGGAAATTTTGTGGAAAATGGAGGAAAACCCTGAAACCAGCATTTTTCCACAATGTTTTCTACCCATATTGAGACAAATCTAAACATCTGAGCCATATTTTATTTTCTTATCAGACTGCAAATTCTTCATATCTGGGCAAGTCAAAACTTTAAATATCCGGTCAGGAGTTAAATTGGGTTGACAGTGATTTTCTTTAATATTTCATTTATGTCAGAGCACCATAATGTACCCATCAATCCATTGCTGATGACACACTCATACAAGTAACTTTAACTATACAGAAATTCTTTTCATCCCACTGCTGCTTTCACTTACAAATAAAGTCAGAATGATGTTAAGCAGTGATTAAGATTGTTTCAATGACTTTTATTGATTATCAGATAGGATTGGCCTTCGGCCAATGGCCAATCCTTGATTGTAACTCTTAACTCATGGATTACTAGCTCTCATTGTTATACCATCTTGCATCTGAGGTTAGCTTGTCTGTAACCTTTCATTTAAGATAAAAAAAAAAATTACTTGTCCCTTTATATGCTTGCAAAAATTTGGAAACCACGGCTACTTTTGCAGACAACAAACGATCAAAACATGACTGCAAAATCATGATAATGCTGCCTGATACTGGACTTACAGTCAGCAATATCTAGTGAGGTACTCCAATGAAAAAAAAAATCACTTGACATTACATTAGGTGGGTTTTTATTTACCAACCAAAAATATCAATTTCAATTATTTGGCACTCTCAAGGTGAAACACCCCAGAAAATAATTTCCCAAGTGTATTATCTTTACAGATTGTGCACGAATAAGACATGACAAATTTGTTAATTTTGGTGAAATTCCTACACTGTCTTATATCATCTTTCATAGCTAAAAACTAAATCATATGTCATCCTATACACTGTAATTATTAGTAAACTATCTTGGGATTTTGTAAGTTAAGTTCAGTGAATTATGTCTTTCTGGTCTTTCCTCTTACACACATTCTTCATGTTTTTCTAGAAAAAATGTTTATAGATTTTCTTGCAACTGTTAACTCTTATCCTGCTAAATAACTAAAAATGAAATTTTCAATTCGATAGCAAAACCCCAAAAATTGTTATTTCAAAGGGATCTTTCGGAGAAAAAAATCTCCAGGTCAGACAGTGTAGATCCAAGATCAGACTGCACATTCTGTGCAGTCTGATCTTGATCTACGTTGTCTGAAAAATGTCTGTGAGACGCGATAAGCAGCCAAAGGGCTAACTTTTCGCCAAACAATCTTGTGAAACTTGAGGGATAACTTCTTGACTATTGAGATAGAGGAAAGTCCTGATTACATGCATTTTCTCCTTTTCCCACAATGCATTTTACCCTTTCACAGACATATTAAAGATACCCATTTTAAGCCAAATGTAACCAGTTTCTTTGATATTTTATCAATCTACAGTCATTCTTGTGGCTTCATCACAAATATTACATCTGGCAGTTGCAAAATTGAATAGATTACGATGGATAGAAAATATAATTAGGCCTTGACTCCTAACCACTCTTTCAATCCAGGATACACATTATGGTTCTCATGCGACTGTGTACGACCTTAGCCTTGCATTCATGTAATTCGCAAGAAAGAGAAGCCGAGATACACTGCAATAGTCAACTACTGCAACAATCTATGTCACTAGAACCGAATAGTAATTTACTCTAGGTGTCGTAATTTTATATCAAGAGTGCAGTGGAATGAGGTTAATTCTTTACCACATGAGAAAATTTTAGACCAGTCCAAATTGAAAGCATTTACAAACGACAGAAATAAATGTGACTAAAAAATTGAAATTTGGTTTGGGATGGGTAGAAAACATTCTCCTTTTCCCCAAGTATTTTCAAAAGGCTTTTTTCTCAGGGTCATTAAAAGTTGGGATCATGTGGTAGAGTTAAAGAAACCAGAAATGTAAATTTTGTTTAGCACATAGATATATAGCAATTTTGGATTGCTGAAAGAAGGGGGAAACCCATGAACATACAAACAGACAAGTGTGCCATTTCTCGTATTGAAACAACAAGTAGCCTAGCTTACTATTTTTAGATTTTCAGATTGGGTGTGTGTAAATGAATGTAGTGATACACTCCTCCATTGTTTACAATTTTGACCTGACATAGTTTTCTTCCGACCAAAAATCCACTTCAAATAACAAATCTGAAACTTCTTTCCTTCTTTTGGGCTAGAGATCTTGCTAATTCATTGATTTAAACACATTTCTACATTCATCTTAAAATGAGTTATAGGTTTCGCAAAAACTTTTGAGAATTTCACATGATCAATAGCTTATATTCAAATCAGGGTGATGATGTCATATTTGATAAAATTATTAAAAGATGGAGTTATCCAACACAAAACAGCCATACAGTTATTTAACTCTTTACCACACGACAAAAATTTAGACTTGTCCAAAATGAAAGCATTTTCACATGACTATTTAAATTTCATTTAACCCTTTACTCCATAGACAGTAATTTCTACACATTGCTTGTAGGAGCCTTTGGAAAACATTGTGGTAAAAGGTGAAACTGCTCGTGACGAGCAATTTCACTTTTTGTCGTGTTGTTTTCTATGCTATCAAAAGATGTCATTTACACATAAGAAAAGGCTTCATCCTTGCTGTCATTTAGGATCAATTAGAGGTACCATAGAAAGGCCTTATAGGGTAAAGGGTTAAATGATGAAAACTGTCTTTGATGGAGTTGAAAATATTGTGGGACAAAGAGAAAATGCTGGTTACCAGCGTTTTCTTTTTTTCCCACAATGTTTTCAAAAGGCTTTTCCTACCAAATATTTAAAACTTTGCAATAAAGAGTTAACCTTTTACTCCATAGACACTCATTTTGACATATCAACAATAGACAGCTTTTGAAAACATTGTGGGAAAAGGAGAAATTCCTCGTAATGAGCAATTTCTCTTTTTCCCACAACGTTTTCCACTCAATCAGATATTTGTATCCTAACTTGTTCATATTTTTGACATCATATCTTTATTTGCTGCTGAAATGGAAGAGCCTCAAATTGGCATATCAGGTAAAGAGTTAACACCCAAATTGCACCTTTTCAATGAATGTTATCAAAGAGTTTCTATAGGATTGCAAGGGTAAATACATCTACCTGAATTTATCTGTGTTTCAAAAGAAGGTTAGACTTTCAGCATTAAAACTAAATCGTTAAATTGTAATGAAACATATTTTCATAAAAGTTAACAACATGAATTTGGTAGGTTATCGACTACACATAACAATCTTGACACCACAGCTTATGTATAGACAATAAATGAAATACATGTTTGTTTTTTTTCCTGAATCACTTACAACACAATCCCAAGTTCAAAGATGCTGAAAACCAAGTCTTTTGAAACTACCATTGGGGGAAAAGGAGAAAATTCTGGTAACCATCATATTCTTCTTTTCTTACAATGTTTTCTACTCTATTCATTTACAAAAAGCATCATTTAAGCTATATTTGTCACCTGTAAATTCTTTCAATTTTGCCAATTCAAAAATGTTGTTTAGTACAGAGTCTTTTTTTTTTTTCCTTTTTGCAGTTAAATATATAACGAAATTAAATAGCTTTTAACAAAATATTTAAAATTAAGTCACATTAATCTGGATGTGAAAGAGCCTTTTACAAAGAACAAACTGAAAGGGTAAGTTAACTTCATATACAATTTGATTATGAGAAAAAGATAACGAAACTTACACCCATATGGGTTTGTACTTTTGAGCGTGACGTCTAGGGGAAAGTTCCACACAAACTGTTGCCTCTCATCTTGACTTTTTTTTGTGATTTGTGAAATTCCCTCTTCAAGACCCTTCAAAATAATCAATAGGTCATTAATGTTAAGTTTTTAGCATTTAAAAAAAAATCAATTTTACATACATGTGCTACATTTATCAATATTTATGAATATTGATGATTATACAATGATTTATAGAATAAATCATTTGAGCTCAAAGGACTTTGCCATCTACAACAAACTACTTCAAATGCATTTTTAAAATGTAATCTATTAAAAATAAAATGTGGAAAAGGGAGAAATTGATGAGAATGGGTATTCTTAACAATGATCTAAGCATTCTTCTCATAGAGACCCATTCTGGCCAAAGTAGTCTTGAAATTATTATGTACATCATCCAGGGTTTTGTATTATACTTACTGCCTGCAAAGTAACATACTTTATATTTTTGGTAGTTTTATCCCTTTTCCAATTGATCCCAAATTTTATTAACCCAAGAAAGAGGCTATAAAATAGGAACAGGAGAAATATTGATACTAGGATTTTCTACTTTTCAAAACTGTTCTTTAACCTGTTACAGACAAACTCCATCATTTCAGTCACATCTTATCTGTGATGCACAAAATGCTTTCAATTTGTACAAGTTTACAATTATCTTGTTGTAAGGTAAAGATTTTAGGTTTTTTTGCTCTCCCTAATAAGAAATATTTGCAGAAAAAAATCATTTAATGTCATCCAAATGATTGGACTTAGTCAAAATTTAAAATGGTAGAAAGAAATGTTGGTAAAAGAAAATATTCTTTACCAGCATTTTTTCCTTTTCCCACAAGCCTTAAGATGCCTTCTCTCTTCGAATCGTTTACCTTGGGAATGTCTGGTAAATGATTTATCGTTAACATTTATCAATTTAGAAAATTCATTTCTGCCAAGCAATAAAAAAATCAAGACCAATCAGTCATTAAATCTTTTTAAACACTAACATTGTACATTAATATTGTCACAGAATCTACTTTTAAGTGCCTAAAGCTGGAGAACGTGTCATAACTGCCCACTTCATTTAACCCTTTACTCCATAGATACTCATTTCTACGCATTGCTTATCGGTGCCTTTGGAAAACATTGTGACAAAGGGTGAAATTGCTAGTGACAAGCAATTTCACCTTTTGCCACAATGTTTTCTACACTGTCAAAAGGTGTCATATACACATAAGAAACGGCTTCATCCTTGCTGTTACTTAGGGTCAATTAGAGATACCATAGAATTGCCTTATGGGGTAAAGGGTTAACCTGATCATGCTGAATGTACAAGTAGAAACATAAATATAACTCTGACTATTATTCTGAAAATTACATCTGCACAGGACAGCATATCATAATTGCCCACTTCATTTAACCTGATCATGCTGAATATAAAAGTAGGAACATAAATATAACTCCATTACTCTGAATGTTACATCTGCACAGGAATGTACTTATATACACAGGTTAAGTAATTCAATTTGCATGTACCATACAAAATATATCATAACCATTCGGAACATATGCCGGAGGCAGCCCCGTGCAATGCCAAGGGTAAAAATAGAATTTTAGTTCATATAAACGATGCTGACCTGGGTCAGGTTAGATGTAGAAAGTAATACCAGACATATTGCACTCTAATGTTACAATAATGACATTTGAAAGATAATAATCTTTTAGATGAGTGAATTCTGCTGCATTCAACACCAGACATATTGCTTTTGAGGTTAATGATATCTAAAAGATGACAGTTTCTTAAAATAGTGGATTAGGCTGCTTTCAAAAGCTTCACAGAAGTAACACAGCAGAAGTTTTCTTATACATGCCATTCCTGAGTTTCACCAAAACAAGCCACTGGCTTTGCAGTGCCTTGCCTAGAGGGCACTCACACCTGCCTGGTGTCTCAAGCTCGGATCTAAGTAGGAATTTTTATAACCAAGCCCTACACCAGTTAGGACCCCATGAGAGCTGTTCAACATGTACTGTACAAGAGATATATTGTAAAACAGCAAGACAGCTGGAAACTGGAGATATACTTACAGATGTGATCATCCAGTCCTGACCAAAAGTAAAACAATATTTGCAATACAGGTCATCAAATTCTGGAAACTGCAAAGAGAAAATAAGAGAACTCTGAAAGCATTTCATTATCAGTCTAAAGTATACCAACCATTTTGTCCTGACGTTAACTTTTACCTTAGCTATAGATTCATGGCATGCAAATGGTCTACATAGCTGTATATTCATTGCATGCCAGTGATCTACATAGCTATACATTTATGGCAAGTCAGTGGTCTACATACATGTAGCTATACATTTATGACATGCCAGTGTTCTACATACTGTAGCTTTACATTCATGGTATGCCAGTGGTCTACATAGCTATACATTCATGGCATGCCAGTGGTCTACATAGCTATACATTTATGGTATGCCAGTGATCTACATACATGTAGCTATACATTTATGGTATGCCAGTGATCTCCATACTGTAGCTTTACATTCATGGCATCCAGTGGTCTCAATACTGCAGTTTTACATTCATGGCATGCCAGTGGTCTACATAGCTATACATTCATGGCATGCCAGTGGTCTACATATTACGATTTGTAACAATGTGAAGCTTCAGCATGCCATTCAGAAATAGAAAGAACTGGAAAGTTATTTTTATCTTACTCCTTTTACAATTTTAGTCAAAGTTTTCCTGATTTTTCACTTCAACCATTAAGTCTTTACTACACTACAAAATTTTAGACTAGTCCAATTTCAACGCATTTGAAAAGCACAGAATTTATCTTGAAGGAAACCATTGTGGAAAAAGGAGAAAATGCTTGTTACTAGCATTTTCTCCTTTTTCCACAGTGCTTTCAACTCTAGCCCCTAGAATTTCAAACACAAACAGTTTTCAAAAGCTGTTTCCTTGTAACTCTTGGTAGAATATGTTACCCCTAGTCTGAGGCCACTGTTGTACAAAGACATAATTCATTGGCATATAACATGCAGTTTAATGGTGGAGATTTTGGTTAGGTTTCTCATAAATATACTGTATTTTCCAGATGACAGGTTGTGACCTATCTGTTTAAAAAAGTAGAAATTTTCTAGGAATAGGCTTATGAGACATACCGGCTTATGTGTTTCTAAATGATCTTGAAGTGCAATCTGTAAAAAACTTTAATTAAGTGAAAACCAGTTTCCTATTCCCCAAGTGGGTGCCATTTTGGTTCACACTCCCAAAGTATTTTTTCAAAAACCTACACCTACTTTTAATTGGTAGATAAATCAATGCAAACTAAGGCAATCTTACGAATTGTATAGAAGCTCTCAATCAAACTTGGTTTTCGCACTTAGTTTTTTGATGATGTCAATTGGAATCAATCTGTGGTTAACTGTGATATTATGTAATTGAAGGTGTTGTATGGTGTGTTGTCATTCAAACAGAAAATTTGACAATTTTGAAATTCCTTAAAACATTGAACAAGAGATAAACAAATGATGAATGCCTTAATTCCTCTGGGTGATTTGATCTCAAGAAAGGGAAATCACTCCAATGAAATGAAAAAAAGCAAAAACAACAGAACAAATTTTTTGCTGTAATGTTATACTAACAAGCAACAGCCACTTATGGGCGAAGCTTGTAATACGCCGAGCTTGTTTTCTAGTAATACTGTTCTAGATTTTTAAAAATAAAACAAATGATGATGACTTCTTTCTGGTTTTTAGTCATAATCTAGTTATTGCCACAGAATTCATTCCTCTCTCTACACTGATCACTGTTTCAATGATGGATGTGTAGGAAAGCAGATATGGTGAAAAAGGAAAGAACTCAACAAGTAATCTGGGCCCATATTCACCAAAAATTCTTGAGAATATTCTTAGTCTTACTCTCCAAGGTTTTGTAAATTTGTAAGTAATGGTAACACAACTTCTAGCAATGTCTACACTCTCATTTTAAAGAAACTCAGATAAAACATGGGCAGATTCCTGGTACTTTTGCCGCCACTGGCAGATGTACATGTGAAACAGCGGAGAACTGTAAAAGTGTTGAAAAATCATAGATGAAAAAACATCAGATTTCTCCAAAGATGGAGAGATCAAGAAGTGAATCAGGTCTGAGAATGATAAGATGTTGCTGCAGTAGCACTTGGGTAGCAGTGGGAACTATTTTAGTTGACCACAAACACCAACTAAACCCTTCAAAGTTTGGTGGGCAGATATGATTCCCTGATGATCAAAGCCACAAGTGGTGAAGCAGGGATACAGCAGCATTCCATGAAATTAGATGTGTTTAGATCTATAAAAAGTGTTTTTTTTTCCTTTTTGCTCTTTTACATGTAATGTGAAAATGTGATCTTTCTGGCTTTTCAATTTCTCTCTCTCTCTTAGATATATTGCTACATGCAGTGAGGAAAATGTCCCTGTAAATTATTCTTTAAAAGTATGTGAACCAATAATCACTCCCATTTATTACTTTTTATATATATACTGAACCAAAAAAAGAAACTTCCCCAGTGTTTAAGTGCAAAAGCAATTTTATTTAAAAAAAAAGTTAAATGACCTACATATATTCAGGTGAAGAATTATGTGTCCAATAAATCAAATTTAACTCGATGGAAAGCATTTTGCAGAAGAAACCCTCTGAGAGCGATTTTCACGTGCATGCATGGATCAGTATAATTTGTGTATTTTTTTGAAACCTTTCAGTCTAATTTTAGACTTTCGTGTCAATAAGTCAAGAGGGTCATGATGGCCCTGAAATCGCTCAACTGAGTCTATTGACGAAACATAAACCATTTTCAATCTAAGAACCTTGTTCTTATCAGACATTACCCATTATCAAACGTTTTTGAGATATCAATAAGACAAACATTCTAACCAAGTTTCATTAAAGGTGGCCCTTCAGAATTTGGGACGAAAATTTTACAAAAATACAAAAATATCATCCTTATACTCCCAAAGCCTTATAATCGTCATTCATAAAACCCCAGTAGTCGAAAACCATCTGACAGAACGAGAAATTAGAGATTTACTACAGCCAAGTTCGACATCGACTGGAAACACATTCTATTTTTACATGAACAACTCACTCATTGACATACTGGAAATACACAGATGAAGCTTCAAACATAGCGTACGAAGAAAATATTATGAAAAATAATTACATGTTTGTTATGTAATGGAATTTAATCGTCATTAGTCACGTGCCAGTCACTTAACATTCCCACATTGCATTTTTTTTGCTTTTGGCACGAAATCTAAAAAAAGCTTAAGAAGCTACGTAGCCTTTTAAGGGAATACCATAAAAATTTTTTTTGGGAGGGGGTGGTAATTTTATGATTCTTAATTATTGATGATTTGTATTATTTTTCCATATAAATTCCAGTGATATATATATTTTTTGATTTGGTGTGATGTGAAATTTCTAAGTACCCACCTTTAAGTATTGGACTGAAAATGTGGCCTCTGTAGCTTAAAAAAGGTTTTTCTAAGATTTGACCAGCTGACCTAGTTTTTGACCTGACAATTTCACATTACCAAAGAGATCACTAAAACAAAACATTCTGACCAAGTTTTAAGAAAATAGGGCCTCCAGAGCGTAAACAAGGTTTTTCTAATTCCGGACCCAGTGACCTAGATTTTGACCCCATATGACCCATTTTCAAACTCATTCAAGGTATCACAAAGACAAATATTTTGAACAAGTTTCAGGAGTATCAGACTGAAAATGTGTCCTCCATAAAGTTTCTACAAGATTTGACTTACTGACCTAGTTTTTTGACCCCAAATGATTCATTTTCATACTCATCCAAGATATTATCAAGGCAGACATTCTGACTAATTTTCAGGAGTTTCGGACTGAAAATGTGGCCTACAGAGAGTGTACATGGTTTTTCTAAGATTCGACCAAGTGACCTAGTTTTTGACTCAACATGACCCATTTTCTCTCTCATCCAAGATATAATCAGGAAAAACATTCTGACAAAGTTTCAAAAGTTTTGGACTGAGAATATGGCCTTTAGAGTCTACACAATCTTTTTTTAAGATTTGACCTGGTAACTTAATTTTTGACCCAACATGACCCATTTTCAAATTCATCCAAAATATATCAAGGCAAACATTCTGACTAATTTTCAAGTGTTGGACTGAAAACGTGCCTTTCAGAGCGTACACATGTTTTTTCTAAGATTTGACCGTTATGCCTTCTGTCGCGTACTTGAACAAAATCGTTTTGGGGTTGGGGCTTCTGTCTTGGTCTGGCTGTGGCATATATGCCGTTGCAGCCTGTACCATATTTTTCTGCTTCTAAAATTGTTAAAATCAACGGGTGCGGTCTTTACACTGCAGCGGCCTATTGTCCCGAAATATTATATGGTATAGTAAGCGTAACCATTTTGGAAATACCTCCTTATTTACCAATTATTCATAATGTCATAGTACGTCGAATTCTAGATTAAGAAGTTCCGATTAACTTTACCCTGCAGTAAAGTCAACTAGAGCTATCACTAAACGTGATCATACCCCCCACCAGCTCTTTGTCACAAAACATCTCTTTGTAACAGAATGCAGCATGGTTTAGTATAAAAGAAAGATTAAAAAAAAAGACTATTTGGAATAAAAGAGAAACAAAGGGAAACCTGTCAATGGAAAATTATTAAACTGTAAACAAGTTATAATATGCACATACATGTATTTATTTTATAGGGTAACTTCCTTCGAGGTTTGTTAGAAATCTGCTCAGCAGTTACTAGTATTGCAAAATGCAGTAGACAAAAAAAATATAAAAGGGCCGTAAATAATTGGAAAATCATTCAAGCATAAACTAATTGTAATATGCACATCTTGACCTCAGACTGAAAATCATTCAACCATAACACATTATAATAATTCATCTTAATTTCATAATGAAATTTCGCATGAAGTTTGACTGGAATCTGTCCATTAGATACTGAGAAATAGAGCTGACAACTGAAATCTGTTGAGTAGTAATTGAGAAATAGAGTGGACAAAAAAATTAATGAAAAGGCCATAATTGCTTTGAAAATCATTCAACCATAATCAAATAATAATATGCACATCCTAGCTTCATGCTTAAACTTCCCATGAAGTTAAACTGCAACCCATCCAATACATACTGAGAAATTGAGCAGAGAAAAAAAAATCATAAAAGGGCCATAACTCCTTTGAAAATCATTCAACTGTAACTAAATTATACTATGCACATCTTTACCTCATAATAAAACTTCCCATGAAGTTTGGCTGAAATCTGTCCAACAATTATTGAGAAACAGAGCAGACAAAAACATTCATGAAAGGGCAGTAACTCCTTTGACAATCATTCAGCTGTAACTAAATTACAATATGCACGTCTTGACTTCATAATGAAACTTCCCATGAAGTTTGACTGAAATCCATCCAGTAGATACTGAGAAATAGAGCAGACAAAAAAAAAAGAAATTTGTCCAGAATCATCAAAAGGCCATAACTCCATGAAACCTAAATAAACCATAACCAAAATAGGATATGCACATCTGCTCCATCTGCTTGATACTGAGTCTATTTGTATAGTTTGAACCAAATCTGTTCAATAGTTGATGAGAAAAAGAGCAGACAAGAAATTTCATGAAAGGGCCATAACTCACTGAAAAATTAATGAACCATAACCAACATTTCATATGCACATCTGTGCTTGATACTGATTGTACCTGTGAAGTTTGAATAAAATTCGTCCAATAGTTTATGAGAAATAGAGCGGACAAAAAGCTACAGACCAACCGACGGACAGCTAAGTTAAAAGTATTCTATCAAAAGTATAATTTATTTTCATCAATTCAGCAAGGGCACCGTCATAAAGAGAACGACAAAAAAGGGCTCTTGGAAATTTTATTTAATTATTTAAGACTTTTCCAAATTGAAAGCATTTGCAGACGGCAAAATAAAAGTGACTGAAAATTTGAAATTGTTTTATGAAGAGTAGAAAACATTGTGGGAAAAGGAGAAATGCTGGTTACTAGCATTTTCTCCTTTTCCCACAATGTTTTCTAAAGGTTTCTTTCTCAGGGTCGTAAAAAGTAGGGACTGTGTGGTAATGGGTTAACTAAGAACAATTTATGATATGCACATCTTTGCTGAGTGCAAAGTCTATCCATGAAGTTTGAAAGAAATTTGTCCAGAATCATCAAAGGGCCATAACTCCATGAAGCCTAAATTAACCATAACCAAAATAGGATATGCACATCTCTGCTTGATACTGAGTCTATTTGTGTACTTTGAACCAAATCTGTCCGAAAGTTGATGAGAAAAAGAGCGGACAAGAAATTTCATGAAAGGGCCATAACTCAGTGAAAAATCAATGAACCATAACCAACATTTCATATGCACACCTCTGCTTGATACTGAGTTTACCTGTGAAGTTTGAATAAAATTCGTCCAGTAGTTTGAGAAATAGAGCGGACAAAAAACTACAGACCGACCGACCGACGGACCAACCGACCGACGGACGGATCTACCAGCTGACTCCTATATACCCCCCAAACAGAGTTTTGGGGGGTATAATAAACTTTAAATAATAATCAGCATTTCCGTACAAATATGATTTTAATGGTACTGGAACACTTAGTGCTGTTGCTTTTGGTAGGTATTAAACTAGCACAGGGCAAAATTTGGACTTGTCCAGTTTGAAAGCATTTGTAGACAACAAACTATAACAGTAAACTAATATGTGGTTCAAGGGATGAGATTTATCTCTGAGAGGGTAGAAAATCAATTTCCATAGATGCATAAAGATATCAAGTGATGGTTCAATTTCACTATCATCTAACCATCTGTTGCAATATCAGATATGGCATCCATCTTCCAGGTTGAATGTCAACAGATGGCTTTGATTTTGGAAATGTAAATGTACAACAATTGAATTGAAAATAAAAAAAGTAAGTGTATACCGATTTCAGTAACTTACAGATTTCCTTGAACAAAGGCAATCAGTATTTGTGACCTTATTGTAACAATGTTTCTATGTCAACTTGACTACCCTTCAGGAACAATAAAACATAACGAGTTTGATGATATTTCAAATTTGATTTCCCATGAATCCCATCAATGGAAAATTAATCTAAAATTTCAGGTTGTGCTTTATGACTAGCTGTTGCCATCTTAAGCAAAAGGAATCTCCTCAAATAGATTATAACGAACAACCTAACTTTGAATAAAAGCTTATTACTGTTTTTTCTTTCTTGTTGCATTTGTCTCGTAACACTACTGATTAGATAAAATGCCTGTGCAAGTTTCATGAAAATCTGACCACAAATGCAGACTTTATCGCATAAATAAGAAACGGAAATTTTCAACTTAAAATGGCTACTTTTCTCATACTGCTTGTTGGATTTTTTCAAAATCAATAGGGTTAAAGCTATTAATGTGACAAACATTGCGGTTGGTCAAAATCAAGACAGGTGTTCACAGAATTTTCTAGCATGTTATCAGGTCAATACCTTGATAAGAAAAGAGTCAAGACAGTTATATCAATTTCCCTGATCTTTTCTTAGTACAGCAAAGCTTATCAAGAAAAAAAAATTGGTCTGTCTTTCTGGTGGAAAAATTTTAGCCTCTTTTTTGACTGAAAATTGCCAATTGTTGGCGTTACATTTTTGCAAATGAAATTTTGGTTGTTCTGAATTTTAGGAGGTAAAATCCACTGCAGAACACTATGAATAACCTGGAGGTAAAGGCAGATGCCTGATGAGTCAATCGATCTGAAAATATGCAAGGTATGTCCATTTTACTAAAACTACATATTCATTATCAGTTTTCAATTTTAAACTATATCTAGGAAGGACTTTGAAATTTAAGATAGAAAAAGCTGATTTTAATTGAGCAAAATTACATCTCTGAGGATAACTTCTATAGTGTTACTAATATTAATACAGATCAAAACTCTAATTCCATTAGCATAAATACAAAATAGTCTCAATTACAAGCCAAAAAATTCAACCAAATTTCTGTAGTGTCCATAATGGGTTAGATATCTTACTTCCTATCATTAAACCCTTTACTCCATAGATACTCATTTCTTCTCATTGCTTGTAGGAGCCTGTGGAAAACATTGTGGCAAAAGGTGAAATTGCTCGTGACAAGCAATTTCACCTTTTGCCACAATGTTTTCAAAAGTTGTCATATAGACATAAGAAACAGCTTCATCCTTGCTGTTATTCAGGATCAATTAGAGATACCACAGAAATGCCTTATGGGGTAAAGGGTTAAATATTTGAACTGTAGTTTATCAATGAATCCACTTGACATTTAGTTTAGGACATAAATGCTATGCTAGTGTTTATTCTAGAGCGGAATAGTAGGGCGCGCCGCCCTGCCCCTTTTTCACTCCGCCCTTGTGCCCTCGAATCTGTGAACACCCGCCCTGTTGCCCTTATCAGATGCATACAAAAACTTGTCTGTGTATTGTTCTGGTTTCAGAGAACGAGAAACAAGGCTACGTGGGCAAAGAAGTCGCCTTCAGTGTCTCGGATCCTTCTCGTCAAGCTTGCACAGTCACAAAAGTTCGCCAGAAATTTTTTCCGACCGGACTATATTCATGAAATACAGCCAATTTAAGACTAAAGGTGACACTAATTATCCTTTATCAACTTCCTCAGTAAGATAGGACAGCAGGGGTGTTATGATCTTTATCTGTCACTAACTTGCTAAGGCATCTCTTTATCCCTCGAAACCCTGACTTTTTCCCCACAGGTACTTTAGCGTCTGCTAAATGACGTCACGCAATCAGTGATATTTCTCAATACATGAATAGTTTAAAATAGCAGAATTAGTTCTTCTTACAGCTGGAGATTATCATTTCATATACTTTTTCAATGAATTACAAGTATGGATGGTAAATTAAAGTTGCCAACTTCTTGAAAATACTCGATGTTTACTATTCAAGCATCGGCAATTTTTTGAAAGCAAAATCTGCATTGCACTGTTCTATTTTTAGCAGTCCAATTATAGAATGGATATGCAATAGTACACTACTCCATCAGAAGGCCTTCACATTAGTTATTCTTTTTTTTATGTAATACTTAAGTCTTTTTGATGTTTTTTAATCAAAATTATTGTTATTTCTTAAAACAGCTGAGAAGAGGTGTATCTTTTATAATTACTCTGGACATTTTTTGTTATCTGATGAGAAGTTAGGTAGTGGACCTGTAATAGAAAATCTCTATTTATAAAATATAATTATCCTACAAATTTTCTACTATCAAAATGACTATTATGAATATTGTACTACTTTAACCAAGCCACTTTTTCCTTTTTTTTTTTCCTCCCTAGAATTACCATTAAAATTTTATAAATCTAAAACCACTGTATTCTCATTACAAAACAGATTAACAGTTACCTCCCTTTTCTGAAAACTAACAAAAGTATAAACAATTGATTATAGACATCAAAGGAATTTCTGGTCTATTAAAAATGTGCAAAAGTAATATATCTGTATAAATCCGTATTTATCAACTAACTAGAACTTTTATTTCATGCTGCAGTAGAAGTGTTACGGGTCTACTACCTTAAAGCTAAGTTTGACTGTGCACCATGGGATCATAAATTAAATGGCAATCAAAACCTGTATAGTCTAATTGTGTTGCTTTGAGTCTATGAGTTGATAAGAATCTGTTCTTATTCTTTTCTTTAATATGCAGTTCATATCCAAAATTATAGTTAGAACTTGTTTTGAAAAGAGTTAAAGGACACTGTTTTGCCTTTGTCTGATATGAGAAGTCATTAAACAATAACGCAAGGTTCCTCCCAGCCCCTTTTTCCTGCCTCCCTCCTCTTTTGCCTCATCTAGAATAATCACTAGCTATGCATTTCACAGCTCTATGTTAGAAGACAAATGGTTATTTGATGAAGTATACTCTCTGTCACGGACACTACAAGAAATACAAACTTCAAAATTTGGTGTAGTGTAACATAATGATTTGCACAGTAACTTGGATTATCAGTTGAGAAGAAAACAGTTAAGGTATCAACAAACAAAGCCAGCACAGGTCAGAAAGACTTAACTTGTGGCCTGTACGTTTGGCCTGAAAATGCCGACACTTGGCGACATCCATGGACTGATATCATCTGTTTCATACAGGATAAAGAGCTTCTCAATAAAACGGAATGGTACAGATTTAGTTCAACAAAAGTAAAACTAGTCTTAGTCCTTGTGTTAAGCATATGAAGACATCCAAGCTTTAAAATAGACTTATATGAAAAGTTTGAAGCTGTCGTGCTGGTGTTAGAGTGTCGATGACAATCTTATGTCTTACAATTATCAAGACATGCTTACATCAAACACCATTCAAGTCAAAAAAAAGGCCTATTTGAATACTGCTAATGATGTTTTGGCTCTTAGTTCAAAACCTGTTTGGAGTTTCTCTTTTGCTCCAGTCTTCACTAGTCATATTTTTTTGACTTCCAAGTTGGTAGAATTCAACTTTGAAAAGCTAGTCAGAGTAGAAATGATCATTATATGTTTTGGTTTATTGACTTATTATTGTAGTTTGTTCCATTCCTTTCTGTATGAATGCTGTAAACAATGAACTGACCTCAAAATGAGCTTAGGTTAATTAAACACTACTGCTACAATATGCTTGTAGTGTCCAGTGTGATGAAAAAATTGATAAATGCAGATATCAGAGCCACAAGAAACCAAACGAAAGCATTTCAAAATAGATATATATGCCTAAATATTTCGAAAATAACTACGATTTAGAGCATAGCCTCCTGTTATCAATAAAATAGAAATTGGAATATGGAAACACTACAATGCGTGGAAGGACTGTTTATTTTTGATAACTCTTTGAAATAGCCAAAAACCAAGCCTTGGTTAAACCAACATTCAACTTTTTCTTAGTCTTAATCATACTTTCAATCTCATACACATTCTTAGGGCTAACTGTTCTTTTTGGTGCTTTGAGGCCTCAGAAATTATAAACAACACCCTTTGGTAGTGTCTGGGACAGTTAGGCAGTATATACATGTACATTCAAATATAACTGTGATGTAGAGCTTGGAGTCTCAGTCAGGAAATTTTCAGGAAAGCTACTCTATGTATTAAAGAAGAGGGCTAAGATGGCCCTGGATCGCTGACCTGAATTTTTGAGAGGACACAGGAAACAAAATCATTATTTTGCCAAGCAATTTTCCAAAGGCCACCGGTAAAAGTCCTTTCAAAGTCTGACCAGCAATTTCAGAAAAGAAGAATTTTTAGGAGTTTTCCGAACAGTGCAAGTAGCCCCCATTCACCAGAGCCATCTTTTTTGACCTATCAAAATTTCGCAAACACTTTTTGAAAAGGGTCTTCCAAGGAACATCTCTGTGAAATTATTTCAAAATCTGACCCGCATTTTCAGAGAAAGATAGTTTTTAAGATAGTGATTATTCTAGACCAGGCAAAAGGGCAGGGAGGCAGGAAAAAGGGGCAGGGAGGCAGGAAAAAGGGGCAGGGAGGACCATTGCCTTGTTGAATGACTTCTCATATCAGATAAAGGCAAATCAGTGTCCTTCACTCTTTTCGAAACAAGATCTAACTATAACTTTGGATATGAATTGTATATTAAAGAAAAGAATAAGAAAAGATTCTGATCAACTCATAGACTCAAAGCAACACAATCTGACTATACAGGTTTTGATTTCCATGTAATTTATGATCCTATGATGCACAGTCACACTTAGTTTTAATGCAGTAGACCCTTAACACTTCTGGTGTAGCATGGAATAAAAGTTCTAGATAGTTGATAAATACGGATTTATACAGATAAAATACTTATGCATATTTTTGACCAACTAGAAATGCCTTTGATGTCTCTTAAAAACAATTGTTGATACTTTTGTTAGTTTTCAGAAAAGGGAGGTAATTATTAATTTGCTTTGTAATGAGAATACAATGGTTTTGGATTTATATATAATAATTCTAGGAAGGAAAAAAAGAAAAAAATGGCTCGGTTAAAGTAATACAATAATACTCATTTTAGCAAATTTTGTAGGATAATAATATTGTGGAAATAGCTGTTTTCTATTACAGGTCCACTACCTAACTTCTCGTCAGATAACAAAAAATGTCCAGAGTAATTATAAAAAAAAACCCTTCTTCTCAGCTGTTTTAAGAAATGACAATACTTTAGATTAAAAAAAATAAAAAAAATTTAATTATTACATAGAAAGAGTTACAAAATGTGTAGGCAGGCCTACTGATGGGGTAGTGTACTACTGCATAGCCATTCTATAAATAGACTGCTAAAAATAGAACACTGCAATGCAGATTTTGCTTTAAAAAAATTGCCGATGCTTGAATAGCAAACATCGAGTATTTTCAAGATAGTTGGCAACTTTGGTTTACCATCCATACTTGTAATTTATGCAAAAAATATACGAAATGAAAATCTCCAGCTGCAATAAGAGTTAATTCAGCTTTATTTTAAAACTACATGTATTCAAGTATTGATAAATTTCACTGATTGTGTGACGTCATTTAAAGATATTAGCAGACGTTAAAGTACCTGTGGGGGAAAAAAGTCAGGGTTTCGAGGGATAAAGGGATGGTTTAGCAAGTTAATGACAGAGAAGGATTATAACACCCTGCTGTCCTGTCTTAACTGACGAAGTTGATAAAGGATAATTAGTGTCACCCTTAGTCTTAGATCGGCTGTATTTCATGAATATAGTCAGGTCGGAAGAAATTTATGGCGAACTTTTGTGACTGTGTAAGCTTGATGAGACAGAGCCGAGACAATGAAGATGAGTTTTTTGCCCATGTAGCCCGGAGGTTTGTTCTGAAACCAGAACAATACACAGACAAGTTTTGTATGTATTTGAAAAGGGCAACAGGGCGGTTGTTCACAGATTCGAGGGCAGCAGGGCGGAGTGAAAAAGGGGCAGGGCGGCGCGCCCTGCTATTCCGCTCTAGAATAAACACTATAAGAATTTCTTAATTTCAGTATAGTGCAAGTAGCCCCCATTCACCAGAGCCATGGTTCTTGACAGATCAAATTTCGCGATTACTTTTTGAAAAGGGTCATCCAAGGAACATCTCTGTGAAATTATTTCAGATTCTGACCAGCGGTTTCAGAGAAGAAGCATTTTTAAGAATTTCTTCATTTCCATATAAAGCAAGTAGCCCCTATTCACCAGAGCCATGATTCTTGATTGATAAAAATTCTCCAAACAAATTTTGAAAAAGGTCATCCAAGGAACATTTCTGTGAAATAATTTCTAAATCTGTCCCGCGGTTTCAGACAACAATTTTTAAGAATTTCTTCATTTTTGTATAGTGCAAGTAGCTCCCATTCACCAGAGCCATGGTTCTAGATGGATCAAAATTTCGCGAACATATTTTGAAAAGGGTCATCCAAGAAACATTTTTGTGAAATTATTTCTAAAATCTGAGCAGCAGTTTCAGAGAAGAAGAATTTTTAAGAATTTCTTCATTTCCCCATAGTGCAAGTAGCCCCCGTTCACCAGAGCCATGATTCTAGACGGATCAAAATTTTGCGAACAATTTTTGAAAAGGGTCATCCAAGGAACATCTGTGTGAAACTATTTCAAAATCTGACCAGCGGTTTTAGAGAAGAATTTTTAAGAATACCTTCATTTCGGTATAGTGCAAGTAGCCCCCATTCACCAGAGCAATATTTTTTGATGGATCAAATTTCACGAACAGGGTGCAAGTAGCCCCCTTTCACCAGAGCCATGATTCTAGACGGATCAAAATTTTGCGAACAATTTTTGAAAAGGGTCATCCAAGGAACATCTCTGTGAACTTATTTCAAATTCTGACCAGCGGTTTCAGAGAAGAAGAATTTTTAAGAATTTCTTCATTTCCGTATAAGGCAAGTAGCCCCTATTCACCAGAGCCATGATTCTTGATGAATAAAAATTTTCCAAACAAATTTTGAAAAGGGTCATCCAAGGAACATTTCTGTGAAATAATTTCTAAATCTGACCCACGGTTTCAGAGAAGAAGAATTTTTAAGAATTCCTTCATTTCCGTATAGTGCCCCCATTCACCAGAGCCACGTTTCTTGATGGATCAAAATTTCAGGAACAATTTTTGAAAAGGGTCAACATCTCTGTGAAATTATTTTAAAATCTGACCAGCAGTTTCAGAGGATAAGATTTTTGAAGAATTTATATGAAAATTCCATTTGGTTGCCATGGCAACCAGAGTTTTTGATGGAATCAAATTCTGTGAACAATTTTTAAAGAGGACCTCCCAAGGAACATTCCAGCAAAGTTTGGTCCAAATTGACCCAGCGGTTTAGGAGATGATGGGCACCAGGTGATCCTAAAAGCTCCCCTTGAGCATGTTGTGCTCAGGTGAGCTAAAAACAAAGTTTTGAAAATTTCAACTTTATTTCTGTGTCTGTGTGCAAGGTTCTATGAACACCTGATCTTAGCTAACCCATGTGCAAGTTTCACAAAAATCTGGTAACATATGCAGACTTGACATGAAATAAAAATTTTCAAGTTGAAATGGCTACTTTTCCTATACTGTTTGTTGGATTTTTTTTCAAAATTAATAGGGTTGAAGCTATCGATGAGATAAACAAACTGCAAGTTTCATGGAAATCTAACCACAAATGCAGACTTTATAGTGTAAACAAGAAAAAGACCAACAGACGAACAGACTGACAACGGAAAGAACGCCATGACATTAAGCTCTGCTGGCTTTCAGCCAGTAGAGCTAAAAACTGTGTTTATTTCATCCTTATCACTCCATGATAACCAAGCTATTTTGAGCCATGAAGATTTCTCTCTGACTCCTGCAAATTCGACTTTGACTCTTGAAAATTTAGGCCTTATGAAGAATCAAATGACTGACACTCTTGGGACTAAGGGCCTATTGAGTACCCTGGACTTTAAGTATACAGTCACCTTCCATCTTTTGACACTTTGCTGCCTAAACAATGACACCGCCAGTACTTACTCATAGTATAAAGGTCTCTAGTCCATAATACAAATGACAGACGTATTTAAATATATACAAATATATCAAATAATTTACAACTTAACACTAAGAGGGGTATTAGTGACACACTATATTGGCTCATATATTCAGCAACAAATGTCCATTAGGCCTTATCCAGATTCCTGGCTGAGTTAAGATGAGAGGTTACATATAATAATATTACTGAATATGAAAGGCAGTCCAGGCCACTTATACACCCCATAGGACATAGATCTTCAAAGAAAAAGCCAGAGCATCTATCCCCTGCTAGCTGGAGCACTGTTTCTGTAAATATTTCATTGGAGGTACTGAAACAGAGTGTGTACCAAAAAAGACTCAGTGCACTAAGTGGGCACATAAATACCAAGACATATACATGTATATAAACAGTTATAAATAAGACCTTAATTACAATTTGAAGCGTCAGCCCCTACAGTCCTACTCATTTTCAGGTTAAAAGTTCCATGCCAAACAGAATCTATAACAGGTAATGCAAGAATGTTATTGACAATATAACAAATTGGCCGAGGTGTGTCCGCTAAAGTGCATTCAAACCATACTTAGAAGTTTTTGAAAACAACTTAGGGGCTATCCAAATAATCACTGAAATACCACCTAAACACTTAAAATATGTTTTGTTGTTGGGTTGAAATAACTGACAAAAGCATGCAGGATGTTTTTCTTTCTTTTCTTTTTCAGACCACATACCTAATCAAAGTATTAATCATTATTGAGAAGAGTGATGCTGTTACCATCATATACTGATCATTGATTTACATGTATGTTGAAAACAACAGCATGTTACTTTGAAGGAGCCATCAAGCTTCGGATGGTTATCCTTAGAAGGTGCTATAAATGCAGTATTCAGATGCTATCCAGCTATTGTTAAGAATCTAGAAAGTGAGGCAGCAAAGGGAGTGAGTGAGGCAAAGGTATCCAAGGTCTGTGAGGAATGTTTCTTTCTCATTGAAAACTGCTTTTTTAATTGATGTATTGAGAGTAGTCAACAAACTTAGCAATGTTTTTTAAAAGGCTCAACTAGACAGTGACGTAGTGGATATGATGGTAAAAGGTGCTGTTGATGATTTTGATGCCTTCAAAAATGAAAATGTCTCCACCTTAGCAAAAGTTTATACAGACTTAGAAACTCATTTCTATAAGGACTTGAACCTTATTGACAACCACAGCATTAGAATAGGGTTTCAAAAAAGTAGCCAATCATACCTAGAAGATTTAATGGATAATATAAGTGCTAGATTTGATGATTCTGTTGGCAAGCTATTGTTTGCAAACAGAATCATCAATCCAAAATTCCTTCCTGTTTCAAACCATGCCATTGCTGCATATGGAAAGGAAGCCTTGAAACAGATTATCAATTGGCTAGGTCCATTAGAAACACAAAATGGATTGATTGATGTCTTGAGAATGAAAGATGATTATTTAGCATTGAAAATGGTATCAAAAAACTTCAAAGGAAAACTTCTCTAAGAAGTATGCACTACACTAATCATTGAGTATTCTGAAATGTTCATTTCTTTCTGTGTAGTGGCAAAGATTTTGTTGGTCTGTCCTCTTTCCAGTGTAGCTTGTGAGAGAGGTTTTTCTAATAAAAACAGATTAAAGACAAAAATTTGATCAAGATTGGATCATGACAAAGTTTCAAAGCTAATTAGAATAGTTGAAGAAGGCCCCTCTGTTACCGAATTTGATGCTGCAACTGCAATAACAAATTTTGAAAACATGAAAAAACAAAGGAAATGAATAGGTAGAATACAGCCTGATAAAATCTTAATTTGAAGTTGCACAATTTGATGTTTTTCATGCTGTTTTCACCAGGGGAGGGATATGACGTTATGATCGATAGTTTAGTTTTATATTTATAGAAAAATGCCTTTTATTGACATGGATATGAACAAAATAAAGAAATAAACAAGTAACTTTAATATTTCTTTTTCGTGCTATTAACCAAGGCTTGAATTTTTGACTCCTAGGAAAAGCATTTTGACTCTTGGGATCTTGGCCTCTAGAGTCATTGACTCTTGGGATTTTGGTCCTAATGAGAACCCTTCTTCGATATCCACATTACAAATAAATATTACACAGGCAAGTAGTACAGATAACTGTTCCCAAAGGCGACGTTACCTATTGACTGGTCGCCTCAGGGTTCAGAGATGATCAAGACAAAACCAGTTGAAAGGGGTGCATGGAAATACCGAATTACACCTGATTTACCAAATTATACTGAATTACACCGAATTACACATAGTGATACCGAATTATACATTCAAAACACTTATTTATTAAGTAATATATGAATTAAACTTATAAAAATTATATTATTAGGCTTTTTCTGGCCCTTAACTGTTTAATTTGGTAATTCACATTACCGAATTACACTATATACTATGATTGGTATCACACTATGTTTCACCTGAATTACCAAATTATACCAAATTACACCGAATTACACATGGTGATACCAAATTATACATTCAAAACACTTATTTATTAAGTAATACAATGTATATGAATTAAACTTACAAAAATTATATTATTAGCCTTTTTCTGGCGCTTAACTGTTAAATTGGTAACCGAATTACACTATATACTACGATTGGTATCACACTATGTTTCACCGGATTTATCGAATTTTACCGAATTACACATAGTGATACCGAGTTATACATTCAAAACACTTATTTATTAAGTAATATATGAATTAAACTTATAAAAATTATATTATTAGGCTTTTTCTGGCCCTTAGCTATTTAATTCGGTAATTCACATTACCGAATTACACTATATACTATGATTGGTATCACACTATGTTTCACCGGATTTACCGAATTTTACCGAATTACACATAGTGATACCGAGTTATACATTCAAAACACTTATTTATTAAGTAATATATGAATTAAACTTATAAAAATTATATTATTAGGCTTTTTCTGGCCCTTAGCTATTTAATTCGGTAATTCACATTACCGAATTACACTATATACTATGATTGGTATCACACTATGTTTCACCGGATTTACCGAATAATACCGAATTACACATAGTGATACCGAATTATACATTCAAAACACTTATTTATTAAGTAATATATGAATAAAACTTATTAAAATTATATTAAGCTTTTTCTGGCACTAAATAACACTATTTTTCCAATCCGTTTTTTAACCAGCACAACACTTGATGCATGAAATAAAGATCATACCCCTAAAACCCTTAAATTACTTATAGAATTTCAATGTTGAATAAACTTCGGTGTATTTTGGTTATAAAAAAGTACCGAATTACACATTCTCTCCAATATACTGAGGAAATACTTATATACAATAATTACACAATTGAGAGCCACAAAAAGCATGATAAAATAATCTTCACTTGTCTAATTAATATATAAAATAAAAAATAAGTGTTTTGCATGTTTAATTTGGTAGTTAGAGGTCTAATTCGGTGTAATTCGGTAATTCGGTGTAATTCAGTATAATTTGGTAAATCCGGTGTAACATAGCTTGTATAGTATATAGTGTAATTCGGTAATGTGAATTACCGAATAAAACAGTTAAGGGCCAGAAAAAGCTTAATAATATGATTTATTTTAATAAGTTTTATTCATATATTACTTAATAAATAAGTGTTTTGAATGTATAATTCTGTATCACTATGTGTAATTCGGTAAAATTCGGTAAATCCTGTGAAACATAGAGTGATACCAATCATAATATATAGTGTAATTCGGTAATTTGAATTACCAAATTAAACAGTTAAGGACCAGAAAAAGCCTAATAATATAATTTTTATAAGTTTAATTCACATATTACTTAATAAATAAATGTTTTGAATGTATAATTAGGTATCACTATGTGTAATTCGGTGTAATTTGGTATAATTGGGTAAATCAGGTGAAACATAGTGTGATACCAATCATAGTATATAGTGTAATTCGGTAATGTGAATTACCAAATTAAACAGTTAAGGGCCAGAAAATGCTTAATAATATAATTTTAATAAATTTAATTCATATTTACTAAATAAATAAGTGTTTTGAATGTATAATTCGGTATTAATATGTGTAATTTGGTATAATTCAGTAAATCAGGTGTAATTCGGTATTTCCATGGACTGAGTTGAAAGTTCCAAAGATTCTGTGTGCAAGTTTGAACTTCCATAATTTTGCAAATAGAGGACAATCCTAGGATTTAAACATACCTATTGCTCGTGTATTTAGAAATCCTTTGTTTGAAATACATTTTTTTTTTTTCAATATAAATGCTGGACATTAGAGAAAACAGTGCAATTTATTTGATACTTGAGTTATTTACATTCCCCAAAACACTCAAAATGGCCACCACGCACAATAAAATTCGTCAATTTTTTCCAAGATTTACATGTTATAAACCATAAAAGGTTTCATACGGGCGAAAGACCGCGCCGAAGGCGCGGTCTGAAGACCGCCTATAGGTTACACGTACGAATAAAACTTAAAATCATCAAATATAATAATTCAAATTACAAACCCCATAAGACTTTTTTCGGCCATTTTGAATTTTTGTTGATTTTTCGTCCACTGGTGGTGAGCTTCCGGTCACCAGACTGGACCGTATCAGAATTTCTTTACAAGAGCAAAGAACATTCATTTACTGACAAATTTCGATAACTCAGTCAGCATATGTTATGAATTTTTCTAATAACAAAATTAAACATAAATCACACAGATTTTGGGAAATATTTCAATAAACGCGTCTTTGGAGTATATTTCTTTTTTACGAAAAAAAAAGGGGAGAAAAAATGACGTGTTATATGTCACACGCACTGAGTTTGTAACCATACCGATCGACTGTATCTGTACTTCAACTTCCTTGACAACCAGAAGTTTGGTTTATTACAAGATGAATTCCACACAGTCAGACAAAATCCATAAGATTAAATCATTTTGTTGATAAAATTTCTTTAAAAGTTATCTATCTACAAGGAGTCCCTTTCGTTCGCATATCATTACAAAAATTCTGGGAAAAGAATATCAATAGTTTCAATGACGTATGAACTACGCAGCGCTTAAAATGACGTCATCTTCTGATGTCGGCCTTTATCCTTTTCGTCCTCTTGCAGTTCGCCCTATTCATGTTCACTTTGGTTTCTAAAACTACGTCTTGTCTATTTCAACACTTTGTTCATGAGAATAATTAAAAAAAATTGTTCTTTAATGAAGAAAAAGAGTGCTTTAAATAGTGAGAAAGATGGCAAGACCACAGATAGATCTATATATTTTTGGGTACAACATAGATGTAGGGGATTGGATAAAGATATTTTAGGAGACTTGAGATAGGAAGATTGCTTGTGGCATTTTATGGCTTGGTAAGGCTTTTTATTGGGTAAATGGATGGACGGGTGGATGTATGATTCTAATATGAGAGAAGATTAATTGTATAGTGTTAAAGGCTATGTTAAGCATCATTCAGTTATTGTCAAGTGCCCTAATTCTGTGACTTGTCTTTGAACCGATGATTTTTGTTCACATATCATAAAGCACAATGTTTGATGACACTCGACGCTATATTGGGGCGGCCAGTGTACCTATCTATGCTTTCATAGTGTTTCTTTGACAAGTACTCAAAATATTCTTTCCAAGCCACCGGCTTCGAAACAATTGTTAGCATTGAGAGAGGAATGAATCTTGTCACGGTGAATATTAATTTGTCTTAGGTCATGTTAATTACTTAAATTTAATAGCAGGCGAGCCGCCAGAATCTAAGAGACCACAGCATAAAAATTATCTAAAGCCTTAAAAGAGGCGAGTTGGGACGTGTCGAGAACAACATTTCAGATTTAGATTTAAAGCCCCAACTTTTTCATGGGGTCTTACAGATAGAACACAGGTACGCAGTTCTAGATAAAGTTATCAAGCATGGTTTTAGACATCCAAAATGCCACAATACCTCAGCTGACTCAATTTGTCCACCGACCATTACCAAAAATACCGAACTTGCCGCCATCTTTGTTTATATAGGATATTTTCGGTGTTCTCGTTTAAAATACACTTGCTGTCAGTTCTACATTTGAAATAATTTAATAGCCCAAGGGAAGTAACTCGTACAGACCGGGTGGAGGAAGATTCGGACCCAAGAGGATTCGGCCCAACACGAAATCTTGAGAAGATTCGGACCTGAGAAGATTCGGACCCAAGAAGATTCAGACCACCTACGAGAAGATTCGGCCCAAGGTAGAAGAATATTCGGCCCTAATTTTAATAACAGTATAGTAATCTTCTGACATCTGTACATACCTACCTGTTTCTTCCCTTATACAATAAATATTACTAAGGAATGTACATATGTGGAAGGACTGGAATTACATACCTAATTTATATCCTCCGAAAACGGTTTGCGATTGCATTTAAAATATAGTTTAAGATAGAACAATAATCTATTTGTTTCTTTTTGTGAGACTGCAAATTTAGATTGAAATGCTTTTAAAAATCGAGGATCTTATATTGACATACCACATGCAAGCATACAATACCTGGTTAAATGAGAGAAACAAACATTAATGTTGGAAATAACAAACAGTTACTCCTAGCTCGGCTGGCTTCGAAGAACACATTCAGATTTTTTTAAAGCCCAGCCACTGTCATCAGAAAGTTTGACATTTTTGATATCTTTGTATACAATGGAAATGTTAACTTCAAAGATGTGCTAATCGATTAATATGAGAGAGGATACTGTAATAGGAACAGTTTCTCCGACAAAACACTTCCCTGACAGATGTTAAGACAGTTCTCCAACACTTTTGAAAGCAATTGCGCAACACTTTTGTTCGTATCAAATAACTTTGAACTGACAATTATGATAGAATTTCAGTTGAAATTAGAAATAGGGCCTATATCTTGACATTTTGCAGGGACCCATGTACACAAAAAATGAAGAACTTGCATAATTATATAGTTTGCAATTAATTTAATTTTGCATACAAAAAAACGTGTCCAGAGGCCACCAAATAGTGTCTGACTTTTTAGTAAGGCCCCTCAAATCCTCCAGTGTAACCTCTCTCTTCCCTCTCTCTTCCGTGCTAAGGCTGGTCTCTGTTCTCTAGTCTCTGTTACGCCACCAAGACTTAAACCAAAAATTTGCACCCATTGACCTCTGTAAAAGAAAACCTAGAAATGCCTTCTTTTCATGAAAAAAGTGTTTTTGTGCTGTTTTTTAAGCTAAAAAAGCTGTGTAATTAAGAAAAGGAAACTTATTTCATAAAATAAGCCATTTTTAAAAAGAAAATATGCTCAATTTTATCTTTTATCCTTATTTTTTTCTGAAATAACTGGAATCTTTTCCAACTCTTACTTCCACCAGGGTTTGAACCTGGATCTTTCACTGCTTGAGTGAATATGTTTACCATTTACAACATGGAAGTTTTAAAGTTGTAGTTAGAAAACAGCCATTTCCTGATTTAATTTTCTTCTGTTTTTATAAGGGCTTGGATAATGAAACTTCTATTGGAATTCCTTGTCATAAGTAATTACTGTACAAATACACTGCTTTTTACCTCTTTCGTTGACAGATTAACCCATTACCAAAAAATCCCTACTTTTGATGACTCTGAGAAAGAATCCTTTAGAAAACATTGTGGGAAAAGGGAGAAATTGCTGGTAACCAGCATTTTCTACTTTTCCCACAATGCTTTTTACTCTTCACAAAACAAATTTCGAATTTTCGGTCACTTTTATTTTGTCGTCTGCAAATGCTATAAATTTGGACAAGCCTGAAATATTGGTAAAGAGTTAAGAAAGCATTAGGGAGAAAAAGTAATTTCTTCGGGAATGCAATTACTGCTCTTTTTCCACAGTGTTTTACATACTGTTGAAAATAACTGTTTCCTGTCAATTTTTGTTTTTAGGTGTAGTATTACAGTTCTTGATAAAAGTAGGTATACAATACAATTAAGTTAGTATTGTACCATGTAGCATTAAAAACTTAGCAGTATGTGTTTTTATGTCCTCCAAATATTCAGAATAAAGAAACTCTGGTATCACTTTCCTGGGAATTCTTGTAACTGAGGGCACCTGTAAGAAAGAATCGCTCAGTAATTAGTGGGTTTAACTATAATAGATATTATACTTGATACAATGATGTGATAATTAATTTGCACAATTTGACCAGCATTTTCGCCCTTACCCACATTTTTTTTACCCTTTCACGGAAAAATACAATCAAAAAGCCATTTATAACCCTTTACCAAACTACTCTGAGGAAGAAGCCTATTGAAAACATTGTGGGAGAAGGGGAAAATGTTGGTAACCATCATTTTATTCTATTTCCATCAATGCTTTCTACTTTTTCAAAGCTGTAGTTACCAGGATTTTCTCATTTTCCCACAATGTTCTCTACCCTTTCAAAGCCAAATTTTATAAATCCACCTACATTTAAATTTGTTGTCTTAAAAAGCATTCAATATGAACAACTCCGAAAATCTGTTAGAAAATGTCAGGTCTTCTTACCATCTAATATGACAAAACTGGACTTGCATTTATTTGTTCTCCCAGTGTGGAAGACCGGTTCCCTACTTTTTTCACTCTATACATGTAATCGAAATCAGCTGATTTAAACATTCCTTGAATTTCTTTCACATGCATTTTCCAAAAACTCTCTTTCACAGGCTGCTTTTCCCACATAAATTATCCAAGAATTTCAGCCAGGAGACAGAATATAAGTCCTGTTGGAATAACTATAATGTCAAATCCTTAAGTGTTGGAATGTTACTGAAAGAGGCACTACCGTTAGCAAGCTGAACTTAAAACAAGGAGGGAAAAGGAAGAAATGTTTGTATTCAGCAATGTTTTCTAGTCTACCCTTTCAAACAAAAGTCCAAACAATGAAAAATATTTGTAAGTTTCTACCAGTAATTATGTTCACTATGTTCCAAGTGCTTTCAGTAAGGACCAGTTTATAACCTTGTCATCAGGAAAAGAGTGAGAATTTTCAAAGTTAAAATAAAAAAAGTCATTCATACAAAACATGTTGGAAAAAAAAATGTAAGCATAGAATTTATCTGTGATTCAAATTATTAACAATCAAAAGTGTTACCTGGATTTTGTGACAGAACCTTGCTAGTCTGTCCTCTTTTATTTCAAAGACCCACATAATGTCATGAAAAATATTCAGATGATGATTTCACCATTTACCAATAAAATTTTGAATAAAAAAAAAACCTGTCAAAGACATAATTTAGGAAAAGGAGAAATTCCTTGCTCCAAATCATTTCTCATTTTTGAATATTGTTTTCTTTTACAGAATTTCAGCTCATTTAAGCCAGTTTCAGATTTGTCGTTTGCAGATGCTCTCAATTCGTAAGGGTTCAACATTTGTTGTTGACGAAAAGATAAAGCCACTTTCGGCATTCAATAAGAAATAATTATCATACAACAGATTATTATAATTATTGCTGCAGCAACTCACTTATTCACAATTCTTCTGGGTATCACCAGCCATGGGCTTAGGTTTTGCAGTACTTTGCCAAGTGCCAGAACCACAAAAAAAGGGACTAACTTAAGTTTGAACTTATAATTTGAATACCTAACAAAACTGTGAAGCCCTCCTCACCCCTAGACACCCATTGCTCACATAGAGGTAATGTTGAATATAGATTTTTTAGGCTTCATGTAGTAATAGCACAAATATAGGAAATAAATAAAGCCTTAACCCTTTACCACATAATCTTGCTTAAGTAATCCTGAGGAAGAAGGCTCTTGAAGTTACTGCGTGAAAAAATAAAATGCATATTCCCCTTTTTTCAAAAATATTTTTTGCTATATAACAGACGAACTCTATCATTTGAACCACATTTGAACTGTCATCTGCAAATACATTCATCAGTTTGGGCAAGTGTACAAATTAGCAGTATGATAAAAAGTAACAAGAGGACAATGATGGTCCTATATCGCTCACCTGAGTACTTAGCATTAAAGGTCTACAATGAAGATAAATATCAAAGTTCAAGGCCAAATAATTCTGATTTCCTTCTTTGCTCCTATGTTTCAAACTTGTGACCCCCAGGGAGGGGCCAGTTTTGACCACAGGGGCATCATATGAACAATCTTGGTAGAAGTCCGCTAGGGGATGTTATATACCCAAAATCAAAGCTCTGCACCTTCTAGTTTTAGAAAAAAGGATTTTTAAAGTTTTCCTTCTTTGTTCCTATGTTTCAAACTTATGATCCCTGGGGTGGGGCCAGTTTTGACCCCAGGGGCATCATATGAACAATCATGGTTGATGTCTACTGGGAGATGCTACACACCAAATATCAAAGCTCTGCACCATCTAGTTTCAGAGAAGATTTTTAGTTTTCCTTCCTTGTTTCAATGTTTCGAACTTGTGACCCCCAGGGAGGGGCCAGTTTTGACCCAGGGGCATCATATGAACAAACTTGGTAGAGGTCCACTAGGAGATGTTACATATCAAATATCAAAGCTCTGCACCTTCTAGTTTCAGAGAAGAATTTTAAAGTTTTCCTTCTTTGTTCCTATGTTTCAAACTTGTGACCCCCGGAGCGGGGCCAGTTTTGAGCCCAGGGGCATCATATGAATAATTTGTTCCTATGTTTCAAACTTGTGACCCCGGAGCGGGGCCAGTTTTGAGCCCAGGGGCATCATATGAACAAAATCTTGGTAGAAGACCAGTTGGAGATGCTACATACCAAATATCAAAGCTCTGCACCATCTATGTTTAAGAGAAGATGATTTTTAAACTTTTCCTTCTTTGTTCCTATGTTTCAAACATGTGACCCCCAGGGCAGAGCCAGTTTTGACCCCAGGGGCATCATATGAACAATCTTGGTAGAAGTCCACTTAAAGATGCAACATACCAAGCTCTGCACCTTCTAGTTTCAGAGAAGAAGATTTTTATAATTTTCCTTCTTTGTTCCTATGTTTCAAACTTGTGACCCCCAGGATGGGGTCAGTTTTGACCCCAGGGGTATCATATGTACAATCTTGGTAGAGATCCACTAGGAGATGCTACATACATGTACCAAATATCAAAGCTCTGCACCTTCTACTTTCAGAGAAGAAGATTTTCAAAGAGTTTGCTATTTTTTTTCTTTTGGTTGCCATTGCAACCAGAGTTATACCTGGAATTCAATCTCTTGAACATCTTTGGTAGAGATTCACCCAAGGAACATCCCTGCCAAGTTCATCAAGATTGGCCCAGTGGTTTAGGTGAAGATGTTTAAAGAAATTGTGGACGACGGACGACGGACATTGGGCGATCACAAAAGCTCACCATGAGCACTTTGTGCTCAGGTGAGCTAAAAATAGCTGACTATTAGCTGACAAAAAGTTATAATCGTTTATTCTCATCTTTCTTAAAATAAAAGTGCCATGTCAATGATACTCATCTAAATTGACAGACTGTAGCTTACAACAGCCGATAAGGTGAATTTTTAATTTAGATTTTCTCAGTTATCTGCACGCTCCTGTCCAAGAACAGCAGGATCCCATGCTGCAGCCCTCCTTTTCTCTTTGTGTTTGTCTCTCAAACTGTAAGCCTGACTAGGCTTCAGTCTTTGTGTTTCGTGAAAAAGGAGCAATTTCGTTAAAATGATATCCCAGCCAAAAAAGACCTTTTTTGATACAAACATATTAGTTTTTGCATGTACATGTAGCCTTTCTGTTATTGGTCCATGATGAAAAGTATACATAAAGCTCCCATTTTCCATGGCACAGCATTTCATTACATAAAAAGATATATAAAAGGTCAATAACAGGATTATACATTAAGTCTCCTTTTTCCAGAACATGACATTTCATTACATGAAAACATTACAAATAAAGAAAATATACATCAAACCCCCTTAGAGTGAGAGAAAAGTTGTGTCAACAGACTATCCAATAGAAGACATGCATACAGTTTCATCAATTTCCATCAAGGGCTTTAGAAGATATCCCATAATGGTCCATAATTATGGAATTGCGCATTTAGTCCCCCTTTTTCTTGATGTAGCATTTCATGAGGGAAAAAAAACAAGTAATATTGTCTGCAGCTTTTGATAAACAACATGAAGATGAAGTTTCATATAGCATTTTGTCCTGTAGTTAACTTCTTATTGATCAAACAACAAAATTTCAGACTGGTCCAAATTCAATGCATTTGCAGAAGACAAAATAAACATTGCTAAAAAAAAATTGTTATAAGAAAGGTTGAAAATGTTGCGATAAAAGGAGAAAATGCTGCTTACAAACATTTTCTCCTTTTCCCACAATGTTTTCAAAAGGCCTTTTCTTTAAGAGCGTCAAAACTCAGGATTGTGTGGTAAAGAGTTTAAGAGATATTGGTCCATAATGAAAATATATGTCAAGCTCCCTTTTTCCATTACACAATATTTAATGAAAAAAGGTAAAATAATGATATTGGCGGACTATCATAAGGAAAGCAGGCCTGAAGTTTCATTAATTTTGTGTAAGATTTTGAGTTGAAAAGATATTTATCCCTAACTAAAATATACATAAAGCCCCCTTTTTCTATAACACCTTACTGAATTTCAAAACAGCAAAAACAAGAGTGCCGTTGTCACAATATACGCCGCTTTATTGCTTCCACTTCAAGATTTTGTCATGTTATAGCAATGTCTTGCGGCTATTTCTAAAACATTTTCGACATCAATTTTACTTTTATACTCAACCATCATTTGATCATTGTAGGAGGTTTGTTGCGGATTGTGTGTTAAAGGGTTGAATTATAATTCAGCTTGTCAGAGACTGTCCTTTTTACATTTTTCTACACTGGTTTCATGAAGTTTAATCTGAAACACCACTGATTGTTTGCATGGTGTTAAATATTATTTACAAATTTATTTCCATTATACCGTGACAGCCAGTGCACCTATCCCTGCCTTCCTGGAGTTTCTTTTACCAGTGTTTGGCAAAATATTTCTTCCGAGCCACTTGCTGCTGCTTTCTCACATTACCATCACTTTAACACTGATGAACATTGAAAGAGGAATGAATCCTGTCACGAAGACTGTCATCAATCCTCAGAAAGAAATTTGCTGAGCCGGGGATCAAACCAGAGACCCTGTTCTTGAGTCCTGTATCATATCGACTGTGCTACTGTTGACTCTAAAAAATGCCAACTTTAAGTTTTTCACAAAAACAGGAGTTGTGCATTTGACTATATAGATATAACAAGAAACTTAACCCTTTCCCAAACAGCAAATTTTGGACAAGACCAAATTGAAAGCATTTAGCAAATGACAAAACAGTTGCTAAAAAAGATGAATTTTCTATATGGTGGGGTAGAAAACATTGTGGGAAAAGGAGAAAATGCTAGTTACCATCATTTTCTCCTTTTTCCACAATTTTTTCAAAATGATTCCATTCCTGACCCATAAAAACCAGGGATTGTTTGGGCAAGGGTTAATTTCTACCAGTCAAGCCTGATAGCTCTGTTTGTAGAGTACAGGGCTGAATAGCCCAGTGGTTCATGAGTTGGTTTCCCCGCCTTGCCAGACTCCTTTTCTGGATTGAAAGCAACCATTGCAATCATATAATGTCACTGTGACAATTCCAGTTTACTGCAACTCTACCAAACAATCACTGCTTTTTTTACGACTCTGAGAAAGAAGCCTTTTCAAAACATTGCTGAAAAAGGAGAAAATGCTGGTAACCAGCATTTTCTCCTTTTCCCACAATGTTTTCTACCCTACTGAAAACAAGTTTCAATTTTTGAGTTATGTTTATTTTGTTGTCTGCAAATGCTTTCAGTTTGGACAAGTCTAAAATTTTGTTGTTTGGTAAAGAGTTAAAAGGATAAAAAACATTTTGGTAAAACATTAACCAATCCTTTAACCCGTTACTAAACAAGAGGGCCAAGATGGCCCTGGATCGCTCACCTGAATTTTTGAGATGACCATAGCCTATTTTTTTTTTGAGGTATTGAAACATTGGAACCAAATTTATAATTTTGCTAAGCAATTTTCAAAAGGTCACCTGTAAAATTAATTTCGAAATCTGACCATCAGTTTCAAGAAAAGAATTTTTAAGAATTCTTCATTTCTGTATAAGAGCAAGTATCCCCCATCCACGAGAGCCATGTTTCTTGATGGATCAAAATTTACGAACAAGTTTTGAAAAGGGTAACCCAAGGAACATTTCGAAAAATTTCTTTTAAAATCTGACCAGGGGTTTCAGAGAAGGAGAATTTTCAAGAATTTCATCATGTCCATATAGCGCAAGTAGCCCCCATTCACAAGAGCAACCAGGACTACCCAAGGAACATCTCTGTCAAATTATTTTAAAATCTGACTAGGAGTTTCAGAAGAATTTTCAAGAATTTCTTCATTTCCATATAGTGCAAGTAGCCCCCATTCACCAGAGCCATATTTCTTGACGGATCAAAATTTTGTGAACAGTTTTTGAAAAGGGTCACCCAAGGATCATTTCTGTGAAATCATTTCAAAATCTGTCCAGCTGTTTCAGAGAAGAAGAATTTTTAAAAATTTCTTCATTTCTCTATAGTGCAAGTAGCCCCCATTCACCAGAGCCATGTTTCTTGACCAGTCAAAATTTCGCAAACAGTTTTTGAAAAGGGTCACCCAAGAAACATCCCTGAGAAATTATTTCAAAATCTGACCAGCGGTTTAAGAGAAGAAAAATTTTTAAGAATTTCCTCATTTCCCTATAGTGCAAGTATTAGTAGTGCATTCACCAGAGCCATGTTTCTTGACCAATCAAAATTTCGCAAACAATTTTGAAAAGGGTCACCCAAGGAACAACTCTGTGAAATTATTTCAAAATCTGACCAGTGGTTTCAGAGAAGAAGATTTTTTAAGAATTCCTTCATTTCTGTATAGTGCAAGTAGCCCCCATTCACCAGAGCCACATTTTTTGACGGATCAAAATTTCACGAACAAGTTTTGAAAAGGGTCACCCAAGGAACATATCTGTGAAATTATTTCAAAATCCGACCAGCGGTTTCAGAGGTAAAGAATTCCTTGATTTCTGAATAGTGCAAGTAGCCCCCATTCACCAGAGCCACAATTTTTGACGGATCCAAATTTCACGAACAAGTTTTGAAAAGGGTCACCCAAGGAACATATCTGTGAAATTATTTCAAAATCCGACCAACGGTTTCAGAGGAGAAGATTTTTAAAGAATTTGCTAAAAAATTCCATTTGGTTGCCATGGCAACCAGAGTTTTTAAAAGAATCAAATTCTGTGAAAAACAATTTTTAAAGAGGACCTCCCAAGGAACATTCCTGCCAAGTTTGGTCCAAATTGGCCCAGGGGTTCAGGAGGAGTTGATGTTTAAAGAATTGTTGACGACGCACGACGGACAACCAGTGACCTTAAAAGCTCCCCTTGAGCACGTTGTGCTCAGGTGAGCTAAAAATCCTCGGTTTTTATGACTGAGATAGTTTTGTCTTTTGAAAAAATTTTGGGAAAAGGAGAATATGCTAGTAGCCAGCATTTTCTCCTTTTCCAGCAATGTTTTCTACCCTTCATAAAACAAATTTCAAATCTTTAGTCACTTTTATTTTGTCGTCTGCAAACGCTTCCAATTTGGAGGAAATGTAAATTTTGTCAATTGGTAATGAGTTAACTCTTCATCACCCAAACCCGCCTTTTAACGATCTTGAATGAGGACTTTTTAAAATATTGCGGGAAAAGGAGAAAATGCTAGTAACTAGCATTTTCTCCATTTTTGACAATGTTTTCTAACCTTCCCGGAACATATTTCATTTTATAAGCCACATTTATATGTATTTTGTCTCATCTGCAAATGCTGTCAATTTGGACAAGTCTAAATTTCTCTTCTTTGGTAAAGAGTTAACAGATCCTTCATCTTATACAATGTCCACAAGAAAATACGTCACTTTCCTCTGAATCAAACACAAACCAATGGCCCAAATTGCGTTTTCCGCTAAATGTCTATAATGATCTTTTTTCTCATCTAGACCTAATACTATTCATCTAGATCTATTTTTGTTCTGATTCATTTTTTCTTTTTTTGTATATTCTTTTTTTCTCTGCCTCTCCCCGATCTACAATTGTTTTTTTTTTTTGAAGTTACGCAAGCTTGGAATATTCCGGGGTTGTCTGCTCAGTTCTTTCTGTAAAAGTCTGGACAACTCAGTTTAAGTTCCATATCTTAACTAAAAACCAAATTGTGCTGAAAATAGAGTCGATAGACTGAGATCATCCAGGGGTTTCAATGACATGTTAACTCTTTAGCACAAAACAAAATTTTAGACTTGTCCAAATTGAAAAACGATCACTGACAACAAAATAAATGTGACTCAAAAATTGAAATTCATCTTTGAAAGGTTAGAAAACATTATTGGTAGAGGAAAAAATGCTGGTTATCACCATTTTCTCCTTCTCCCATGATGTTTTCCAAAGTTCTCTTTCTCAGGGTCATTAAAAGTAGGGATTGTGTGGTAAAGGGGTTAAAATGGCCAAGTCATCCTTTATTATTTTTGACCGATACTGGAATTCATTTTTTTGCAAGGAACTAACCCTTGCACGGAAGACACAATAAAAGATTATCATCTTCACAATATTTTTAGTCATTCTAAATAATATGATAATGATTATAGTTTAAAATTTCACATCTTTTTGGCTACTGTCCCTGAGAGATAAAGTCTAATCACTTAAGATACATTTAATTATGCAACTGGATCTAATTTAGGCCAGTAGTACAGATATAATTTACTTCGGAAAGTAAGGTAACACTTTCCTACTTTTATATTTTGGCTTAAAAGATAAGATAACGAGATGAAAATTATATATACATGTAAATAAAACGTGTAAGTTTTTTTGTGTGATAATTTAATTGAATTTTCATAACACTTTGCGCTTTTATACAGATTTCACTTCAAAAGTCCTTTTTCGGTCATTGACGTCATTTTAATAATTAATGACGTTTTCAATGTGACTGTCTTTTACACTCTTTCCTGTCCGAACATGCAAAATGAATTTTTCACTCACTTTGAAATGCATTCAAACATCAATCATACTGATTTCACTAGAAGGATTTTTTTTTAATGACAGGTCTGGGTAGTTTAGGTTGGGATCGTTGACTTTTGACTTCAACACACTGCAAAGGAGGAAGTCATGCAGGTTAAGGTTGAGTTTTGGACTGTGTGCAGGCCACCATATTCAACCATGTCTTACCTCCGGATATCATTTAGACATTACCCTATATCACTGAAAATATTATATAAAATGTCTTCCACAGATTTAGATGTGTGTGCCTTAGCACTTTCCTGCATGAACCAATTGCTTTGCAATGAGGAATGAGGGCGACTTTATTCTGATTTCAACATGTGTGACTTCTTTCTGTTAGTTTAAAAGGTCAAAGGTTGACAGCCTCAACCAAGACAGCACAGCCATATTGTTAAAGACCACTTACACTGAAATAGATTGATATTGAAATGTGCACTCAAGTGATTAACAATATCACCATGATCGGCATGGAAAGAGCATAATCTGCCGTCTCACTGCAAACATCATTAATTGTAAAATGACGCCAATGACAGAAAAAGGACTTTTGAATTGAAATCTGTATAAAAACACAAAGTGTTAAGAAAATGAAATTAAATTATCACACCAAAAAACTTACACGTTTTATTTACATGTATATATATTTTCATCTCGTTATCTTGTTATTTAAGCCAAAATGTAAATGTACGAAAGTGTTACCTTACTTTCCGGACACCCTGTACTTCACCGTAGGTTTGAGATGCATGCTTCACCGTGGATTGGTATGTCTGTCTGTATACATGCACTCCTTTTTGATTCTTGGTTTTTGTCGCTTGCTTTAAATATCAACAGGAGATTTGAGCCTTTCACATTTATGTCACAGAAAAATGAGAAACTGAACTTTCTCACCCACCCAACCTACATGTGCATACTAATTCAGACTCAATAATGATCGTTCAACAAATATAGTCTGATACTGACTAACTTCCAAGTAGCAAAATGAGAATAGAAGTTATAAAATCACAGACAAGTGAAAAAACTTCGCAATTTGTACACAATTTCAGTGAGAGCTAACAAAATTAACAATTAGGTCAGATCGGCCTTGAAGTTCTAAAAAAATTATTGGAAAGACAACAGAATAACTAGAGGGGCTTGAGCGCCTGTATCGCTCCACAGGCCTGATTTTCTGTATCGGTGAAGAGAAGTTTTTAACAATTACCATTCATTCCTGCATTTTAGGTCACAAAAGAAAAAAAAGCTATGAAAAACATTGTGAGAAAAGAAGAAAATAATAATACCCTACATTTTCTTAGTTTTACACAATAATATATACCCTTTTTGATAAAAGTTTTACTAATTGGAAGATTTTCTGGTTATAGTTAAAGAGGGTCTTGTTACAAACTATTTTAGGTGGGGAAACATCAAAATACAGAAAAAAATATGTATTGTAGCAATTGTTTTGTTGAAGTTGCAGGATCAGTTTGATTGGATAACAAAATGCCTTATCACAACAGTAAAGCTCTGTCCCTCTTTGTACTAGGTCACCAGTAGGTCAACAAACCTTTACCAGAACAAATAGAAGTGCAGAGGTTCTCTTGTTTTATATGAAAATGATTATAGATTATGTAAAGCAACCATCTTTAACTCTACCAAACGACAAAATTTGGGATGTGACCAAACTGAAAGCATTAAAAATTTTGCAGACAACAAATTAAACATTGATGAAATGATGATTTCTCTCTTTGATGAAAACACTGAGAGAAAAGGAGAAAATGCTGATTACCAGCATTTTCTCCTTTTCCAAGATTGTTTTCCAAAGTCTTCTTTGACGTTAAAAGTCAGGAATGTATAGTAAAGACTTACCGGCCTCTACCCTTTCAGAGACAAATCCCATTATTGATGCCACATTCAGTGTTTTATCTACAATTGCTTTCAAAGGATAATTTGGTTGGTTGGTTGTATTGGGGTTTAACACCACTTTAACAGCTAAGGTCGTATCAAGGCTGTTGGTGCCGCACACGATTCCTCGCTTCTACAGGTACTAACACAACTTTCATTCCAAAGCCACCAACTACTTTTCTCACATGCTTCAGCATAGGTAAGAGGCGAAAATATTCCGGAAACAAAGTTCGCCTCAACCGGGAATCAAACTCACAACCAACAGGTCATGAGTCTGACACTCTCACCACTGAGCCACCCGGGCGGGCTTCAAAGGACAAAAGCAAACACTTTGTCATCTGGCACGGAATTAAATACAAGTCTACTTATTTTCAGAAGTTTTACTTCCTGGATTTGCAGCTCAGCATAAAAATCCCAAAATATTTTCAAAAATTTCTGATCAATTGTTTTGTAGTCTTTAGGAAACAGCCCCCCCCCCCTTTCAGAAATAAAATGTTGAGCTGTATTGGATTTGTCATCTGCAAATGATTTCAGTTTGGATGAGTTTAAAATTTTGTTATGGTGTCTGTGAAGTAGAGCATTGGCCTCATTAGCCGAAGGTCTCAAGTTCGGTATGTGGGAGCAGGTGTCAACTTTGGGATTTTTCATTGGCCAACATATCTGCATGAGTACTGGTGACCGCATAGTTCTCGGGAAGCAGACTCAAGAGAGATAAGTATAAGTTGTAAGAACTTGTTTTTCAATTAATGTAAAATAAATTTGCCTTACTCTTTACTACACCACAAAATTTAAGATTAATCCAAATTCAAAGCATTTGCAGACGACAAAATAAACACGGCTCAAAAATAGAATTTGGTTTGGGATGGATAGAAAACATTGTGGGAAAAGGAAAAAATGCTCCTGCTATTCCCACAATATTTTCAGAAAGCTTCATCCAGCTATTTGGGTTGTTAAAAGTCGAGATTGTGTAACTAAAATTTTGTTGTGTTGGAAAAGGTTAAAACTGCTGTTTAATTTGCTTATATTGTGGAACAAATCCAATCTAGCTCAAGAGATTATTTCTATCTTTCAAATGGTAGAAAACATTGTGAAAAAAGTAGAAAATTCTTGTAGCCAGCATTTTCTTCCTTTTCCACAATGTTTTCAAATGCCACTCAGCCAAAAATCATAAAAACCTCTGATTGTTTGGAAACGCTTTCATGTAGTTTTAGGGTAAAGGGTAATACATAAAATGAAGGGCAAATAGAATGACTGTATACATTAAGTAGGTTTTAAAAGTTAATGTTTTTACCAGATGATAAAATTTTAACCCAATGCAAATTGAAAGCATTTGCAGATGACCAATTCAATGTGGCTCAAACGGTGCAATGGCTTAGTTAGAGGGTAGAAAACACTGTGGGAAAAGAAGAAAATGCTGGTTGCCCACAATGTTTTCAAACGGCTTTTTTCCAAAGATCATCAAAAGTCATCCTTGTGTGGTTAAGGGTTAAATGTTTAAATGTTCTATTGGAGGAAGAGTTCTCTATGTGTATCTTATCTATTTGGAGGTTTATGCTTGTTGCATCAGCACATGGATTCTGTGAATCATGGGATAGCAAGCAATGTTTAGCTATAAACTGAGTGGACAGCAAGCATCTTTGGACATGTGCTTTTGTAAGCGATATACCTGAATAGTGTGTGGCAGTGCTGGAAAGAGTTCTGGGGTAAGCTTTATCCTAGAGATTTTCAGTTTTAGAGCATATTTTTTGAAGGTAGACTTCGAAACCATTGATTGTTGAAAGGTTGTCCTGTATTTTAGTAGTTTGACAGTGCTGAAGAAGGAGCAGTGCTCATAGACGTAACTTCTATTACGCACTACATGCACCTGCGTAATGTAAAAAAAAAATCGAGAATAGGTCTAACGTTGCCTCTTTTCGTGTATTTTTCAACCAAGATCAGACATATCTTGATTTACGGCTCCTATTCCATTCGGCTGATTCCAAAGTGTTCTCGTCACCTGCCTCAAAAACGGCCAACTTCGGTGTGCGTATAATTTACTTTTTCCTGGTTACGCCTATGGTGCTGTTTTTCTTGCAGTGCAATCATGGGTAGCAAAAGCATGTTGTTGAAATTTGTAAATACTGTTTTGAGTTATAATTGCATTTTGGTACTATGGCTTGGTATATAGTATAATTTAGTAAATCAAAAGAAACACTGTGACAAAAGGCGAAAGAAATGTGCAAATACATTGTGAATTGAATGAGAGTGTGTAACAGTTTCAGAAAACAAGAGCTGTCGGAATGAGAGCAATGCCCCCCGAAAGCCCTATTCCAGAAACCGTGACCTTGAACCTGTTGCTGGGATCAGACTGATGACCCTGATTATTGTAATTTCAAAATGGTCTCCAGCTGGCCACTTTGTATCCAATCCAAGGAAAAAAAGAGATGTTTGTAAAACATGTATGCCCCCTAATGACATCCAATTCTAAATTATAACATGTGATTATAAACTGTTAAGTTCAAAAAGTAAAAATGAACAAAGGGTAATTACTCAAAAATTATTAATGATAAATTAACAGTTCTTGGGCACTGCACTTCCCATTTATGTGAACTATCAACTTTTAAAGTTTCATGATTTTACCTCGCATACTTTTTGAGTTATGCTTCGGAAAAAAATTAAATAGGAAAATCAATAAAGGGCAATAACTGCAAAAATATAATGGGCAGAGTTATGGTTCTTGTGCAGTGCACTTTTCCTGAATAAGATCTATCCACATATATTGTTTCAAGATGATACCTGAAAAACCTCTTGAGTTATGCTCTGGAAAAAAATTAAATACGAAAATCAACAAAGAGCAATAACTCCAAAAATATGATGGGCAGAGTTAAGGTTCTTGTACAATGCACTTCTCCTTAATAAGATTAATCCACCTATGAGGTTTCAAGGTGAAACCTGAAAAACTTTTTGAGTTATGCTCCGGACAAAAATTAAGTATGAAAATCAACAATGGGCAATAACTCCAAAAATATGATGGGCAGAGTTATGGTACTTGTGCACTGCACTTCTCCTTAATTAGATCTTTCCACCTATGAGGTTTCAAGATGCTACCTGAAATACTTTTTAGTCCGGCACAAAAACGTGGAATATCACCCAAAGCATGCAAGAGCGTCTATAAATGTTTTTGCATTTTTTGAAAGAGGATACATAGTACTTTACAAAACCAAGTGATTCCAGTCTGGCATCCTTGGGCAACTTGCTAAAAACAAGATGACGTCCAAGATGGCGGCTAAAATAATTTTAACATAAAATGGACACATATTACTCTCATAGCGTTTCTAAATTTCTCTCAGATGGTCTTGAAAAATGTGAAATTAAAGTATATACATCCTTGAACATGATATTACAACATCATCTATTTGATGTATCCCAAACGGACATAATCATATTGAAAAAGAACACTTTTAGTACACCTTAATTTCTCAACTGAACATCTGCATCCAAAGAGCAAAGTGTATCTTACAGTTGTTATGGGAGGGTATATGTAGCCAGGTACAGGTATTTAATGATATATCACCAAGTACCTGTACCCGGCCACGGCGGGGAATCACATAACACAACAACTACAACAATGGCGGACATTTAAAGAAATTCCCCAGCTTCAGATTAGAAAATTTTCAAAAATTCCGTTAATACGTGACCGATTAGAATTTGATTTGAAGCAGAGAAGGCGGTAAAACGCCAGGGGTTTGCTGGATGTGGTAGATCTTTTAAACAACACCTGATAACAAAGTTATTGATGAGCAAACAGATTTTTAGCCTGGACAACGTTCACGTCTAAAATAAATAAAACACACAAACAGGCCACATTTCTTCTTTTAGTGCTTATTGTGTTCCCATATGCATGACATTTGAAGAGCATGAATAAAAAGTCTTGTCACAATCAATATTTTTTTTATTTGAGTATGATTTTCTAGGTAAACATTGTTATTTTCTAAAATGATGAAGTTCACGTCAGGAAATTTTCATGATAACGTTCACGCCATAAGTAGAATACAGAATATACATATTTCATCATCTTAGTTGTGTCATGTTGTCTTGAATATCATGTTAATGCATACTTAGAATTATGAAATTATCTTGATTTTAGCCATATTTAAATGTATGTATTTAAATTTAAATGTACAAAATGTAATCTTATTTAGTACTGATTACGCATTGGGGTCCTACTAAAATATGCCATGGAGAATGTACATGCCATGGTTACTCCATGGGAGTTTTTGCACGCCACAGCTGTTCCATAGCAGAGAAACAATATACATGTACAAGTAAAATTTATTGATAAATGCATTTTACATAACATATTAATGTTTCATCAATAGAAAAATTATACTTTGCAAGATATTTGCCTTTGAAATTGTGATAAATAACAAAGGGAGAAAACTGTTATGACATAAGTATGAGATATGAATCTTTAATCGCCAGAGCAATAATATATCGATTGAAAAGGACAAAAAATTTTTATGATTGTGTAAATATGCTATATTTCTACTGTGGTTCAATCTCGATGCGTAACATATCATAATTATTGTGAAATTTGTCTTTCTTTACACACGAAGATCGGGAGACTAAAATTTCAAGAGTTCGAATAGAATTTATTCCTTTGTTATGTGATGATTAGCCTAGGGCCTAGGTTTCCGCACGCCATCGGAGAATTTCCTCGCCTGAGAGTTTCAGCTAAAATATGAGTAAATTACTATAAATATTTGTTTTATTGGTTATTTATTACTATATGTTTAAATTTCAATAAGATTTATTTTGTATATTGCAGGAAATTTTAAATTACAAAGTAACCTGCTCGACGAGTGAAACAAGGGAAGTAATACCATATTTATTAACAGGGGAAACAATCTATACGTTTCTGAACACACAAGATATTCATAATGTGTACTCAGTATATCTGATTATAACCCACACTTTCTGAAACAAAACCTGAAAACATCTGACATTGAGAAAGAAAGCCTGTGAAAGAATCGTGGGAAAATGCCTTTTAAAAAATTCATGCAAAAGTGAAAAATACTGGTAACCAGTAGTCACCAGTATTTTCTCCTTTTTCCGCAATGTTTTTCCTATATTCTCAAAACAAATTTTGATAGATATGCTTTTAATTTTTGTATAAAGAACAAGGCGAAATATTAGTTCTTTTCTCTATTAGTATTACAGATATCCATACTGTTGATAAAGAATTATTGCAAACAATACACAAATCTTGCATATAGTCTAGTTACATTTTGTACACAGTACATGATTTTGGAAATTTCACGAAAGGGAGGCAAAGTTCAAATATATTAACTTGACTGTTACAACTCACAGCTGCTCCACAACAACAAATTTTAAATCCTAGAATGAAGGCTTGACTAAAATACATGCCATTATCTGGAAGCATATATATTTGGAAATAGCCGAGCATAAGAAAAAGAAAATCACTAAACATATTATTACTTTTCATTCATGCGCTCCACATTTTATGCATACAGGAACACAATAAATGCACTAAAACAATAACAGTGGCCTGTTTGTGTGTTTTATTTAATTTCGACGTAAATGTTATCCAGGGTAAAAATTTGTTTCTCATCAATAACATTTTTATCAGGTGTTGTTTAAAAGATCTACCAAACCCAGCAAGTCCCTAGCGTTTTTCTGCCTTCTCTGCTTCAAACCAAATACCAATCAGTCACATATTGACAGAATTATTGAGGATCTTCTTACCTTAAGCAAGGGAATTTCTTCAAACGTCCGCCATTGTTGTTGTTGTTTTTGTGTCACATGATTCCCCGTGGTGTATCCGGCTACAGGTGATGAAAAATATCGCGGCTCGACCGGGATTCGAACCCAGGGTCTCAGGAATACCATACCTGCACTCTAACCAACTGACCAGGCACAAGAGCCATAACTCTGCCTATTCCTGAGACCCTGGGTTCGAATCCTGGCGCACAAGAACAATAACTCTGCCCATCATATACCATGTAAAAAAAGTTTAGCAACGCTGAGAGTTTTCAGCTATATATTTTACATCCAAATAAATCGAGCTATTCAACAAAGTTCAAAACAGAATTTAGGGTTTCAACAATAATTTTCAGTTATTCCATTCAAGCTATGGCATAATCACGTCAACGCTAATGTGCAAAAATGTCAGTAACTGGTATGCTTGCCGTTTGCAGCAATCACTGCCATACACCTTCTACTCATACTGGCAATCAGTTTGTTTATTGTCTGTCCTGGAATATTCTGCCACTCCTCATGGAGAGCTCTTGTTAAGTCATTGATATTGTTGACGTCATTTCGATTGCGTACACGCCTCCTGAGCTCATCCCACAAATGCTCAATCGGTGAGAGATCTGGCGATTTCGCAGGCCATTCAAGGGTCTGAATATCGTTTTGTCGCAGTGTGTCCTGTGTATGCCAGGCCGAATGTGGACCAGCGTTATCCTGCTGCAGGATCATATCGTTACGTCGATGCAAAAACAGGACAACAACGGGATTGATTACCTCATCACAATAACGCACGGATGTTAAGGTACCCTGAATATCCACAATATCTGTTTGTCCATCTTTGCATATCCTGCCCCATATCATCACGCTACCGCCTCCATAGCGGTCTCTCTGCAGCACGTTACTGGCATCCAACCGTTCACCCTTTCTTCGCCAAATTCGAACTCGTCTATCGGCAAAATCGACACAAAACCTTGATTCATCGGTGAACAGAACGTTGTTCCACTGATGCCGTGACCATCTGCTATGGGCTCTAGCCCACTTCAATCTTACATGCTCGTGTCATCGAGTTAACGTTATACCGACGTACGGTCTTCGGCCAAGTATACCAATTGAATGGAGTCGGTTTCGGATGGTTTGAGGCATCAGGCGTGCATGTGATGTTGTGTAGAGATGACCCGCCAGTTTTGGTGCCAACATGAATCTGTTTCGACGAGACGTTACCCTGATGTAGCGGTCTTCAACGTCTGTTGTTTTCCTGGGTCTGCCACTTCGATGGGCGGTCTTTGACGGATCCAGTATGTTCAAAGCGATCTCGAAGCCGAGAAATTGTGCTTGCTGAAACCCCGAAATGCAATGCAATGGCTCTAACACCCATTTCACCATGAAACATCCCTATTGCCTCATGACGTTGTTCCACTGACATTGCCGGGCGTCCCCCCATAGCTCTCTATAGCAAATGTTTTGGCGGTTTTCTACAAATTTGACTAATAGACGATGTATACAATATCAAACGAATTGAACAATGTTTCCAAAACATGTATAGAAGGTTTACATACGCAAGAGCCTAACGTCACGCGTGATGCCGGTATAACAGTGTTGACCGTGTAAAACATGGTGAATTGGAAACCTAGGCCCTAGGCTAATCATCACATAACAAAGGAATAAATTCTATTCGAACTCTTGAAATTTTAGAATAAAGAAAAGTTTGTTGCAAAACTTTTTTCACTATGTATATTTATGGAGTTATTGGCCTTTGTTGATTTTCATACTTTTTTGTCCGGAGCATAACTCTAAAAGTATTTCAGGTATCATCTTTAAACCTCATAGATGGATAGATCTCACTAAGGAGAAGTGCAGTGCACAAGTACCATTACTCTGCCCATCATATTTTTGGAGTTATTGCCCTTTGTTGATTTTCATAGTTAATTTTTGTCTGGAGCAACATAACTCAAAAAGTATTTCAGGTATCACCTTGAAACCTCATAGGTGGATTAATCTTATTAAGGAGAAGTGCAGTGCACAAGAACCTTAACTCTGCCAATTATATTCTTGGAGTTATTGCCCTTTGTTGATTTTCATACTTGATTTTTGTCCAGAGCATAACTCAAAAGGTTTTTCAGGTATCATCTTGAAACTTTATATGTGGATAGATCTTATTCAGGACAAGTGCATTGCACATGAACCATAACTCTGCCCATTATATTTTTGCAATTACTGCCCTTTGTTGATTTTCATACTTATTTTTCTTCCGGTGCATAACTCAAAAAGTATGTGAGGTAAAATCATGAAACTTTAAAAGTTGATAGTTCACATAAATGGGAAGTGCAGTGCCCAAGAATTGTTAATTTATCATTAATAATTTTTGAGTAATTACCCTTTGTTCGTTTTTACACTTTGAACGTAAGAGTTTATAATCACAATGGATGCCATTAGGGGGGCATACATGTTTTACAAACATCTCTTGTTTTTTTTTTAATTTGCTTTTATTGCATATTGATGAAAAATCTTAGCTAGGCTTTTTCTCAAGTTTAAATGCCATCTTTTAAACATTTTATAAATATATATTAGAATATCTATGACAAAAACCCTTATTTTGTTGGCCATTTTGGATTTTGGTGGCCATCTTGAATTGTGCAATGATGCCAATCTGGCATCATCGAGATTTCAAATCAGGATACCAATACCTACTTATTTCTGCAAAAATATTTTCTATAGACGCTATTGCACGGTCATCTTGGATTCATGACGGACTATTTTAGAGTTATGCTCGGGACAAAAATTAAGTATGAAAATCAACAAAGGGCAATAACTCCATAAGTATGATGAGTAGAGTTATGATTCTTGTGCACTGCACCTCTCCTTAATGAGATCTATCCACCTATGTAGTTTCAAGATGATACCTAAAATTCATACTTTTTGAGTTATGCTCTGGACAAAAATGTGGTCTACGGACCGACCGACGTATAAGTGCAAAGCAATATAACCCTGCTTCTTCGAAGGGGGGCATAAAAAAGTGACGAGAGTTGTACTGATTTATTACTGAGTGTTTCTTCTCACCTACTGTGCTAAAAAAAAAAAAAAAAAAGATCGTGGAGGACAGCATTGTGGAGGACGGCGTAACGGGCACCTGTTTGTCCCATGCAAGAATGTCTTAAATTGGTAAATAACTTGACAAATACGAAAAGTGGTGTAGTAATATCGCTAGGTAACTTAGATTATAAAATTATGTTTTTCAATATAAAAATACCAAAAAAAGCATACAATATATTGCACATTTTGGTACGGTGAGTTTTATTCCGTACGGCGTATGTTACGGCATATTTTTCTGGTATGGCGTGTTTTAGTAGGACCCAGTAAAATGTGTTGGGCAGGGTCAAACAAGTATATCAGCACCGATCATGTACCGATTATGTTTTCATATGTCTGAGGAAAAAATTCTCTTTCGCCCGTTTCAAGGCTTTGCCCATTATCATATTAAAACCTGGGCCTAATCTTCTCACCCACGGGGTCGAATCTCACCTGCTGGGACGAATCTTCTCGAAAATCGCTGGAAGGCCCTGGGCCGATTCTTCTTGGGTCCGAATCTTCTGACTTCCTAGAATATCTAGTGAGAATTGCAATCACGGCCGTTATATGACATAAGCTGTTAAAAAGGCGTTAACCTATAAGCAAGCAACCATTTAAACCGTAATTTCTGAAATTAGACGAACCTGTTTCGTGGGAAGTCCTGTGAATCTGTATCCACTTTCCGTTCGTTTAGAGCCCACAAATCCGGATACATACAGTAGAGACAGCTTTTTTCGACTAGCAATGAATTCGAAATGGCCATGGTCAAAATTAGAAATAATGGAGAAGATAAGTTTTTAATCCAATTCTAATTAGAAGAGAACTTACTACACTCATAAATTGTGCAAGATTGGCATCTCTACCGTTCCTTGTTCCTTCAACAAATTTAAATCAAATTACGAAACCATGGAGAAGACTTTAACAGCAGGTGTCACACCACCGCAAAGTAAAATCGACTTGCTTTGAAGCTTCCCAGATGGCTTAATCGCAAGCCCTAGGCTTTTCTGTCTTTAGCTTTCTAAAGTAAATCCTAAGTTCAATTTAAGAAAACAGGGTGAAAGAAGATCTTGCTTTGGTCTTATTGGATAAGCAAAAATGATCAATGTACAGTGTATAAAACCCCAGAAAATAATGCGACAAGTGGCTTAAAAAAAAGACTGTACTCTTTCAGTAGCAATTTTCAGTTGCTATTGCTAAGGTTAAAGGTTAATAAGAATAAACAGATATTCCCTCCATCAGCCAATCAAATCTCTTCCCTCTCTGAAATTAGCCAATCAGAGAAGACTTTAGAAATTCAACAGCTAATCAGAGAGCTTCAAAATCGCTCAAAAATGGCGCCCAAATTTTTTTGTAAAAAACAGTGAAAAAAACGGCAAAAAAGTGGATTTAACGTCTTTTTTAAAGGCTGCTGTGCAGTCCTTGGCAAACTGCTAGGCTTGCACTATTTAGACATGCCAGATTTCACTGAAAATGGGCAAACATTTAAGAAAATAGGGCCGCAGAAGACTATGTTTTGGTCTTTTCAAGCCCCTTGCAAGAGTGCAAGAGTTACTTCCCTTAAACCCTTGATACACCCGCCCCCCCTCCCAAGCCCTTAACTGGATTTGCTTTTCTAACTCAGCCCACATAAATGCTGCACATTGAAACTTTCAATAAGCCAAAGTGATCTATGTACAGTGTAGAAAACCCCCCAGAAATTAATGCAACAAGTGGCTAAAAAAAGACTGAAAATACTTTCAGTTGCTTCCTATTACATATATCAAACAAAGGCAACTGAAGTGAAATTTTCCTAATCTCTTCAAACCGCAAAAAAGAAATCCAGTTACGTTGACTACGGTCTCATACGTGCCAGTTACGCTCATGCGAAAACCCCAGAAAATAATGCGACAAGTGGTTAAAAAATGACTGAAACCCCTTGCAAGAATTACTTCCCTTTAACCGTTGATGCACCCCCCCCTCCTCCCCAGCCCTTAACTGGATTTGCTTTTCTAACTCAGCCCACATAAATGCTGCACATTGAAACTTTCTATAAGCCAAAGTGATCAATGTACAGTGTAAAAAAAAAGAAAACACCCAGAAATTAATGTGACAAGTGGCTAAAAAAAGACTGAAAACTCTTTCAGTTGCTTCCTATTGCATATATCAAACAAAGGCAACATTTCATAGCAGAGGACACCTGTTGCTTAATAGGTCAAATATAGGGAATTTAATTTCTAATATCTGTTTTTTATTTATGCAATCTTTATTTACCATGACAACAAACCCTTTTAGGTTGTCTATTGTCTCGCAGGTGCCACTTCCGTATCCGCAAAAACATGAAAAATCGACTTATGGAATATTTTATAGCAGACGACAACTGTTGCTTGAGTCAGTTATAGGGATTTTTCTATTTCTTTTTCTCTCACTAGGGCCATTAATTTGGTTATGATGACCATCTAACCCATACGTGACTGTTACGTGCTGCGCATAAAATCGTAAAATCAACTTCGACACTTTCGGAGGCAACTGATACCTGTCGTACAAATCAAAGAAAGGTAAACAAAATTTTTCCCTGTTTTCTTACCAGGGTCACGAAAACATTGAACCAATTTAGACGACCACGTGAGTCAAAAGTCAATTTTATGTTTAATCGCTGCGCAAAATATAAAATTCAGAAGCAACCGGTTGCTGTTGTGAAAACTTTTTCCGACAAAAAAATCTTGTTCCTGTTTGAAGAATTTGGAAGTAGGCCATAAAGACACAATAAGATGTAAGAATAACTAAAAATCAATTGCTTCCTTGATAGGGTAAAAAACATTGTGGGAAAAGGAGAAAATGCTGGTAACCTGCATTGTCTCCTTTCATCAGATTATTTTCAAAAGCTTTCTTTAAAAGGCGTCATTGTGTGGTAAAAGGTTAATAATTATCCAATCAGAGAAGCTTTAAGGAAATCAGAATGGATACCAGCAGCCAATCAGATAACACTTAAGAAATTCAACAGCCAATCAGAGAGCTTCAAAATCGCTTGAAAATGGCGCCAAAATTTATTGATAAAAAAACAGTGAAAAAAACGGCATAAAAGTGGATTTAAAGTCTTCTTTAAAGGCTGCTGTGCAGTCCTTGCCAGATTTCACTGAAAATGGGCAAATATTTAAGAAAATAGGGGTGCAGAAGACCGTGTTTTGGCCTTTTCAAACCCCTTGCAAGAATTACTTCCCTTTAACCGTCGATGCAGCCCCCCCCCCTCCTCCCCAGCCCTTAACTGGATTTGCTTTTCTAACTCAGCCCACCATAAATGCTGCACATTGAAACTTTCAATAAGCCGAAGTGATCAATTTACAGTGGAAAAAAAGAAGAAGAAAAAAAAAAAAAAAAAACGCCCAGAAATTAATGCCAGAATTACTTCCCTTTAACCGTCGATGCACCCAACACCTACCCCCCTCCCCAGCCCTTAACTGGATTTGCTTTTCTAACTCAGCCTACAATAAATGCTGTACATTGGAGCTTTCAATAAGCCAAAGTGATATATGTACAGTGTAAAAAAAAACGCCCAGAAATTAATGCAAGAATTACTTCCCTTTAACCGTCGATGCACCCCCCCTCCTCCCCAGCCCTTAACTGGATTTGCTTTTCTAACTCAGCCCACATAAATGCTGCACATTGAAACTTTCAATAAGCCAAAGTGATCAATGTACAGTGTAAAAAAAAAGAAAACACCCAGAAATTAATGTGACAAGTGGCTAAAAAAAGACTGAAAACTCTTTCAGTTGCTTCCTATTGCATATATCAAACAAAGGCAACTGAAGTGTAATTTTTCTAATCTCTTCAAACCGCAACAAGAAACTCAGTTACGTTGACTATGTGCCATTTACGCTCATGCGAAAACCTCAGAAATTAATGCGACAAGTGGCTTAAAAAAAGACTGAAAACTCTCATATGTCAAACAATGGCAACTGAAGTGTAATTTTTCCAATCTCTTCAAACTGCAACAAGAAACCCAGTTACGTTGACTACCGTCTCATAGGTGCCAGTTACGCTCATGCGAAAACCCCAGAAAATAATGCGACAAGTGGCTAAAAAAAGACTGAAGGCTCTTTCAGTAGCAACTGCTTCTTATTGCATAAATCAAACAAAAGGAACTAAATTTTTAATGTACATCTTTTTCTCCAATCTCTTTATAACGTGACGACAAATCCATTTACGTTGACTGCCGTCTCAAAGGTGCCGGTTAAGTATCCGCGAAAATGCGAAAAATCGACTTACGGAACATTTCATAGCAGAGGACACCTGTTGCTTAATAGGTCAAATATAGGGAATTTAATTTCTAATATCTGTTTTTTATTTATGCAATCTTTATTTACCATGACAACAAACCCTTTTAGGTTGTCTATTGTCTCGCAGGTGCCACTTCCGTATCCGCAAAAACATGAAAAATCGACTTATGGAATATTTTATAGCAGACGACAACTGTTGCTTGAGTCAGTTATAGGGATTTTTCTATTTCTTTTTCTCTCACTAGGGCCATTAATTTGGTTATGATGACCATCTAACCCATACGTGACTGTTACGTGCTGCGCATAAAATCGTAAAATCAACTTCGACACTTTCGGAGGCAACTGATACCTGTCGTACAAATCAAAGAAAGGTAAACAAAATTTTTCCCTGTTTTCTTACCAGGGTCACGAAAACATTGAACCAATTTAGACGACCACGTGAGTCAAAAGTCAATTTTATGTTTAATCGCTGCGCAAAATATAAAATTCAGAAGCAACCGGTTGCTGTTGTGAAAACTTTTTCCGACAAAAAAATCTTGTTCCTGTTTGAAGAATTTGGAAGTAGGCCATAAAGACACAATAAGATGTAAGAATAACTAAAAATCAATTGCTTCCTTGATAGGGTAAAAAACATTGTGGGAAAAGGAGAAAATGCTGGTAACCTGCATTGTCTCCTTTCATCAGATTATTTTCAAAAGCTTTCTTTAAAAGGCGTCATTGTGTGGTAAAAGGTTAATAATTATCCAATCAGAGAAGCTTTAAGGAAATCAGAATGGATACCAGCAGCCAATCAGATAACACTTAAGAAATTCAACAGCCAATCAGAGAGCTTCAAAATCGCTTGAAAATGGCGCCAAAATTTATTGATAAAAAAACAGTGAAAAAAACGGCATAAAAGTGGATTTAAAGTCTTCTTTAAAGGCTGCTGTGCAGTCCTTGCCAGATTTCACTGAAAATGGGCAAATATTTAAGAAAATAGGGGTGCAGAAGACCGTGTTTTGGCCTTTTCAAACCCCTTGCAAGAATTACTTCCCTTTAACCGTCGATGCAGCCCCCCCCCCTCCTCCCCAGCCCTTAACTGGATTTGCTTTTCTAACTCAGCCCACCATAAATGCTGCACATTGAAACTTTCAATAAGCCGAAGTGATCAATTTACAGTGGAAAAAAAGAAGAAGAAAAAAAAAAAAAAAAAACGCCCAGAAATTAATGCCAGAATTACTTCCCTTTAACCGTCGATGCACCCAACACCTACCCCCCTCCCCAGCCCTTAACTGGATTTGCTTTTCTAACTCAGCCTACAATAAATGCTGTACATTGGAGCTTTCAATAAGCCAAAGTGATATATGTACAGTGTAAAAAAAAACGCCCAGAAATTAATGCAAGAATTACTTCCCTTTAACCGTCGATGCACCCCCCCTCCTCCCCAGCCCTTAACTGGATTTGCTTTTCTAACTCAGCCCACATAAATGCTGCACATTGAAACTTTCAATAAGCCAAAGTGATCAATGTACAGTGTAAAAAAAAAGAAAACACCCAGAAATTAATGTGACAAGTGGCTAAAAAAAGACTGAAAACTCTTTCAGTTGCTTCCTATTGCATATATCAAACAAAGGCAACTGAAGTGTAATTTTTCTAATCTCTTCAAACCGCAACAAGAAACTCAGTTACGTTGACTATGTGCCATTTACGCTCATGCGAAAACCTCAGAAATTAATGCGACAAGTGGCTTAAAAAAAGACTGAAAACTCTCATATGTCAAACAATGGCAACTGAAGTGTAATTTTTCCAATCTCTTCAAACTGCAACAAGAAACCCAGTTACGTTGACTACCGTCTCATAGGTGCCAGTTACGCTCATGCGAAAACCCCAGAAAATAATGCGACAAGTGGCTAAAAAAAGACTGAAGGCTCTTTCAGTAGCAACTGCTTCTTATTGCATAAATCAAACAAAAGGAACTAAATTTTTAATGTACATCTTTTTCTCCAATCTCTTTATAACGTGACGACAAATCCATTTACGTTGACTGCCGTCTCAAAGGTGCCGGTTAAGTATCCGCGAAAATGCGAAAAATCGACTTACGGAACATTTCATAGCAGAGGACACCTGTTGCTTAATAGGTCAAATATAGGGAATTTAATTTCTAATATCTGTTTTTTATTTATGCAATCTTTATTTACCATGACAACAAACCCTTTTAGGTTGTCTATTGTCTCGCAGGTGCCACTTCCGTATCCGCAAAAACATGAAAAATCGACTTATGGAATATTTTATAGCAGACGACAACTGTTGCTTGAGTCAGTTATAGGGATTTTTCTATTTCTTTTTCTCTCACTAGGGCCATTAATTTGGTTATGATGACCATCTAACCCATACGTGACTGTTACGTGCTGCGCATAAAATCGTAAAATCAACTTCGACACTTTCGGAGGCAACTGATACCTGTCGTACAAATCAAAGAAAGGTAAACAAAATTTTTCCCTGTTTTCTTACCAGGGTCACGAAAACATTGAACCAATTTAGACGACCACGTGAGTCAAAAGTCAATTTTATGTTTAATCGCTGCGCAAAATATAAAATTCAGAAGCAACCGGTTGCTGTTGTGAAAACTTTTTCCGACAAAAAAATCTTGTTCCTGTTTGAAGAATTTGGAAGTAGGCCATAAAGACACAATAAGATGTAAGAATAACTAAAAATCAATTGCTTCCTTGATAGGGTAAAAAACATTGTGGGAAAAGGAGAAAATGCTGGTAACCTGCATTGTCTCCTTTCATCAGATTATTTTCAAAAGCTTTCTTTAAAAGGCGTCATTGTGTGGTAAAAGGTTAATAATTATCCAATCAGAGAAGCTTTAAGGAAATCAGAATGGATACCAGCAGCCAATCAGATAACACTTAAGAAATTCAACAGCCAATCAGAGAGCTTCAAAATCGCTTGAAAATGGCGCCAAAATTTATTGATAAAAAAACAGTGAAAAAAACGGCATAAAAGTGGATTTAAAGTCTTCTTTAAAGGCTGCTGTGCAGTCCTTGCCAGATTTCACTGAAAATGGGCAAATATTTAAGAAAATAGGGGTGCAGAAGACCGTGTTTTGGCCTTTTCAAACCCCTTGCAAGAATTACTTCCCTTTAACCGTCGATGCAGCCCCCCCCCCTCCTCCCCAGCCCTTAACTGGATTTGCTTTTCTAACTCAGCCCACCATAAATGCTGCACATTGAAACTTTCAATAAGCCGAAGTGATCAATTTACAGTGGAAAAAAAGAAGAAGAAAAAAAAAAAAAAAAAACGCCCAGAAATTAATGCCAGAATTACTTCCCTTTAACCGTCGATGCACCCAACACCTACCCCCCTCCCCAGCCCTTAACTGGATTTGCTTTTCTAACTCAGCCTACAATAAATGCTGTACATTGGAGCTTTCAATAAGCCAAAGTGATATATGTACAGTGTAAAAAAAAACGCCCAGAAATTAATGCAAGAATTACTTCCCTTTAACCGTCGATGCACCCCCCCTCCTCCCCAGCCCTTAACTGGATTTGCTTTTCTAACTCAGCCCACATAAATGCTGCACATTGAAACTTTCAATAAGCCAAAGTGATCAATGTACAGTGTAAAAAAAAAGAAAACACCCAGAAATTAATGTGACAAGTGGCTAAAAAAAGACTGAAAACTCTTTCAGTTGCTTCCTATTGCATATATCAAACAAAGGCAACTGAAGTGTAATTTTTCTAATCTCTTCAAACCGCAACAAGAAACTCAGTTACGTTGACTATGTGCCATTTACGCTCATGCGAAAACCTCAGAAATTAATGCGACAAGTGGCTTAAAAAAAGACTGAAAACTCTCATATGTCAAACAATGGCAACTGAAGTGTAATTTTTCCAATCTCTTCAAACTGCAACAAGAAACCCAGTTACGTTGACTACCGTCTCATAGGTGCCAGTTACGCTCATGCGAAAACCCCAGAAAATAATGCGACAAGTGGCTAAAAAAAGACTGAAGGCTCTTTCAGTAGCAACTGCTTCTTATTGCATAAATCAAACAAAAGGAACTAAATTTTTAATGTACATCTTTTTCTCCAATCTCTTTATAACGTGACGACAAATCCATTTACGTTGACTGCCGTCTCAAAGGTGCCGGTTAAGTATCCGCGAAAATGCGAAAAATCGACTTACGGAACATTTCATAGCAGAGGACACCTGTTGCTTAATAGGTCAAATATAGGGAATTTAATTTCTAATATCTGTTTTTTATTTATGCAATCTTTATTTACCATGACAACAAACCCTTTTAGGTTGTCTATTGTCTCGCAGGTGCCACTTCCGTATCCGCAAAAACATGAAAAATCGACTTATGGAATATTTTATAGCAGACGACAACTGTTGCTTGAGTCAGTTATAGGGATTTTTCTATTTCTTTTTCTCTCACTAGGGCCATTAATTTGGTTATGATGACCATCTAACCCATACGTGACTGTTACGTGCTGCGCATAAAATCGTAAAATCAACTTCGACACTTTCGGAGGCAACTGATACCTGTCGTACAAATCAAAGAAAGGTAAACAAAATTTTTCCCTGTTTTCTTACCAGGGTCACGAAAACATTGAACCAATTTAGACGACCACGTGAGTCAAAAGTCAATTTTATGTTTAATCGCTGCGCAAAATATAAAATTCAGAAGCAACCGGTTGCTGTTGTGAAAACTTTTTCCGACAAAAAAATCTTGTTCCTGTTTGAAGAATTTGGAAGTAGGCCATAAAGACACAATAAGATGTAAGAATAACTAAAAATCAATTGCTTCCTTGATAGGGTAAAAAACATTGTGGGAAAAGGAGAAAATGCTGGTAACCTGCATTGTCTCCTTTCATCAGATTATTTTCAAAAGCTTTCTTTAAAAGGCGTCATTGTGTGGTAAAAGGTTAATAATTATCCAATCAGAGAAGCTTTAAGGAAATCAGAATGGATACCAGCAGCCAATCAGATAACACTTAAGAAATTCAACAGCCAATCAGAGAGCTTCAAAATCGCTTGAAAATGGCGCCAAAATTTATTGATAAAAAAACAGTGAAAAAAACGGCATAAAAGTGGATTTAAAGTCTTCTTTAAAGGCTGCTGTGCAGTCCTTGCCAGATTTCACTGAAAATGGGCAAATATTTAAGAAAATAGGGGTGCAGAAGACCGTGTTTTGGCCTTTTCAAACCCCTTGCAAGAATTACTTCCCTTTAACCGTCGATGCAGCCCCCCCCCCTCCTCCCCAGCCCTTAACTGGATTTGCTTTTCTAACTCAGCCCACCATAAATGCTGCACATTGAAACTTTCAATAAGCCGAAGTGATCAATTTACAGTGGAAAAAAAGAAGAAGAAAAAAAAAAAAAAAAAACGCCCAGAAATTAATGCCAGAATTACTTCCCTTTAACCGTCGATGCACCCAACACCTACCCCCCTCCCCAGCCCTTAACTGGATTTGCTTTTCTAACTCAGCCTACAATAAATGCTGTACATTGGAGCTTTCAATAAGCCAAAGTGATATATGTACAGTGTAAAAAAAAACGCCCAGAAATTAATGCAAGAATTACTTCCCTTTAACCGTCGATGCACCCCCCCTCCTCCCCAGCCCTTAACTGGATTTGCTTTTCTAACTCAGCCCACATAAATGCTGCACATTGAAACTTTCAATAAGCCAAAGTGATCAATGTACAGTGTAAAAAAAAAGAAAACACCCAGAAATTAATGTGACAAGTGGCTAAAAAAAGACTGAAAACTCTTTCAGTTGCTTCCTATTGCATATATCAAACAAAGGCAACTGAAGTGTAATTTTTCTAATCTCTTCAAACCGCAACAAGAAACTCAGTTACGTTGACTATGTGCCATTTACGCTCATGCGAAAACCTCAGAAATTAATGCGACAAGTGGCTTAAAAAAAGACTGAAAACTCTCATATGTCAAACAATGGCAACTGAAGTGTAATTTTTCCAATCTCTTCAAACTGCAACAAGAAACCCAGTTACGTTGACTACCGTCTCATAGGTGCCAGTTACGCTCATGCGAAAACCCCAGAAAATAATGCGACAAGTGGCTAAAAAAAGACTGAAGGCTCTTTCAGTAGCAACTGCTTCTTATTGCATAAATCAAACAAAAGGAACTAAATTTTTAATGTACATCTTTTTCTCCAATCTCTTTATAACGTGACGACAAATCCATTTACGTTGACTGCCGTCTCAAAGGTGCCGGTTAAGTATCCGCGAAAATGCGAAAAATCGACTTACGGAACATTTCATAGCAGAGGACACCTGTTGCTTAATAGGTCAAATATAGGGAATTTAATTTCTAATATCTGTTTTTTATTTATGCAATCTTTATTTACCATGACAACAAACCCTTTTAGGTTGTCTATTGTCTCGCAGGTGCCACTTCCGTATCCGCAAAAACATGAAAAATCGACTTATGGAATATTTTATAGCAGACGACAACTGTTGCTTGAGTCAGTTATAGGGATTTTTCTATTTCTTTTTCTCTCACTAGGGCCATTAATTTGGTTATGATGACCATCTAACCCATACGTGACTGTTACGTGCTGCGCATAAAATCGTAAAATCAACTTCGACACTTTCGGAGGCAACTGATACCTGTCGTACAAATCAAAGAAAGGTAAACAAAATTTTTCCCTGTTTTCTTACCAGGGTCACGAAAACATTGAACCAATTTAGACGACCACGTGAGTCAAAAGTCAATTTTATGTTTAATCGCTGCGCAAAATATAAAATTCAGAAGCAACCGGTTGCTGTTGTGAAAACTTTTTCCGACAAAAAAATCTTGTTCCTGTTTGAAGAATTTGGAAGTAGGCCATAAAGACACAATAAGATGTAAGAATAACTAAAAATCAATTGCTTCCTTGATAGGGTAAAAAACATTGTGGGAAAAGGAGAAAATGCTGGTAACCTGCATTGTCTCCTTTCATCAGATTATTTTCAAAAGCTTTCTTTAAAAGGCGTCATTGTGTGGTAAAAGGTTAATAATTATCCAATCAGAGAAGCTTTAAGGAAATCAGAATGGATACCAGCAGCCAATCAGATAACACTTAAGAAATTCAACAGCCAATCAGAGAGCTTCAAAATCGCTTGAAAATGGCGCCAAAATTTATTGATAAAAAAACAGTGAAAAAAACGGCATAAAAGTGGATTTAAAGTCTTCTTTAAAGGCTGCTGTGCAGTCCTTGCCAGATTTCACTGAAAATGGGCAAATATTTAAGAAAATAGGGGTGCAGAAGACCGTGTTTTGGCCTTTTCAAACCCCTTGCAAGAATTACTTCCCTTTAACCGTCGATGCAGCCCCCCCCCCTCCTCCCCAGCCCTTAACTGGATTTGCTTTTCTAACTCAGCCCACCATAAATGCTGCACATTGAAACTTTCAATAAGCCGAAGTGATCAATTTACAGTGGAAAAAAAGAAGAAGAAAAAAAAAAAAAAAAAACGCCCAGAAATTAATGCCAGAATTACTTCCCTTTAACCGTCGATGCACCCAACACCTACCCCCCTCCCCAGCCCTTAACTGGATTTGCTTTTCTAACTCAGCCTACAATAAATGCTGTACATTGGAGCTTTCAATAAGCCAAAGTGATATATGTACAGTGTAAAAAAAAACGCCCAGAAATTAATGCAAGAATTACTTCCCTTTAACCGTCGATGCACCCCCCCTCCTCCCCAGCCCTTAACTGGATTTGCTTTTCTAACTCAGCCCACATAAATGCTGCACATTGAAACTTTCAATAAGCCAAAGTGATCAATGTACAGTGTAAAAAAAAAGAAAACACCCAGAAATTAATGTGACAAGTGGCTAAAAAAAGACTGAAAACTCTTTCAGTTGCTTCCTATTGCATATATCAAACAAAGGCAACTGAAGTGTAATTTTTCTAATCTCTTCAAACCGCAACAAGAAACTCAGTTACGTTGACTATGTGCCATTTACGCTCATGCGAAAACCTCAGAAATTAATGCGACAAGTGGCTTAAAAAAAGACTGAAAACTCTCATATGTCAAACAATGGCAACTGAAGTGTAATTTTTCCAATCTCTTCAAACTGCAACAAGAAACCCAGTTACGTTGACTACCGTCTCATAGGTGCCAGTTACGCTCATGCGAAAACCCCAGAAAATAATGCGACAAGTGGCTAAAAAAAGACTGAAGGCTCTTTCAGTAGCAACTGCTTCTTATTGCATAAATCAAACAAAAGGAACTAAATTTTTAATGTACATCTTTTTCTCCAATCTCTTTATAACGTGACGACAAATCCATTTACGTTGACTGCCGTCTCAAAGGTGCCGGTTAAGTATCCGCGAAAATGCGAAAAATCGACTTACGGAACATTTCATAGCAGAGGACACCTGTTGCTTAATAGGTCAAATATAGGGAATTTAATTTCTAATATCTGTTTTTTATTTATGCAATCTTTATTTACCATGACAACAAACCCTTTTAGGTTGTCTATTGTCTCGCAGGTGCCACTTCCGTATCCGCAAAAACATGAAAAATCGACTTATGGAATATTTTATAGCAGACGACAACTGTTGCTTGAGTCAGTTATAGGGATTTTTCTATTTCTTTTTCTCTCACTAGGGCCATTAATTTGGTTATGATGACCATCTAACCCATACGTGACTGTTACGTGCTGCGCATAAAATCGTAAAATCAACTTCGACACTTTCGGAGGCAACTGATACCTGTCGTACAAATCAAAGAAAGGTAAACAAAATTTTTCCCTGTTTTCTTACCAGGGTCACGAAAACATTGAACCAATTTAGACGACCACGTGAGTCAAAAGTCAATTTTATGTTTAATCGCTGCGCAAAATATAAAATTCAGAAGCAACCGGTTGCTGTTGTGAAAACTTTTTCCGACAAAAAAATCTTGTTCCTGTTTGAAGAATTTGGAAGTAGGCCATAAAGACACAATAAGATGTAAGAATAACTAAAAATCAATTGCTTCCTTGATAGGGTAAAAAACATTGTGGGAAAAGGAGAAAATGCTGGTAACCTGCATTGTCTCCTTTCATCAGATTATTTTCAAAAGCTTTCTTTAAAAGGCGTCATTGTGTGGTAAAAGGTTAATAATTATCCAATCAGAGAAGCTTTAAGGAAATCAGAATGGATACCAGCAGCCAATCAGATAACACTTAAGAAATTCAACAGCCAATCAGAGAGCTTCAAAATCGCTTGAAAATGGCGCCAAAATTTATTGATAAAAAAACAGTGAAAAAAACGGCATAAAAGTGGATTTAAAGTCTTCTTTAAAGGCTGCTGTGCAGTCCTTGCCAGATTTCACTGAAAATGGGCAAATATTTAAGAAAATAGGGGTGCAGAAGACCGTGTTTTGGCCTTTTCAAACCCCTTGCAAGAATTACTTCCCTTTAACCGTCGATGCAGCCCCCCCCCCTCCTCCCCAGCCCTTAACTGGATTTGCTTTTCTAACTCAGCCCACCATAAATGCTGCACATTGAAACTTTCAATAAGCCGAAGTGATCAATTTACAGTGGAAAAAAAGAAGAAGAAAAAAAAAAAAAAAAAACGCCCAGAAATTAATGCCAGAATTACTTCCCTTTAACCGTCGATGCACCCAACACCTACCCCCCTCCCCAGCCCTTAACTGGATTTGCTTTTCTAACTCAGCCTACAATAAATGCTGTACATTGGAGCTTTCAATAAGCCAAAGTGATATATGTACAGTGTAAAAAAAAACGCCCAGAAATTAATGCAAGAATTACTTCCCTTTAACCGTCGATGCACCCCCCCTCCTCCCCAGCCCTTAACTGGATTTGCTTTTCTAACTCAGCCCACATAAATGCTGCACATTGAAACTTTCAATAAGCCAAAGTGATCAATGTACAGTGTAAAAAAAAAGAAAACACCCAGAAATTAATGTGACAAGTGGCTAAAAAAAGACTGAAAACTCTTTCAGTTGCTTCCTATTGCATATATCAAACAAAGGCAACTGAAGTGTAATTTTTCTAATCTCTTCAAACCGCAACAAGAAACTCAGTTACGTTGACTATGTGCCATTTACGCTCATGCGAAAACCTCAGAAATTAATGCGACAAGTGGCTTAAAAAAAGACTGAAAACTCTCATATGTCAAACAATGGCAACTGAAGTGTAATTTTTCCAATCTCTTCAAACTGCAACAAGAAACCCAGTTACGTTGACTACCGTCTCATAGGTGCCAGTTACGCTCATGCGAAAACCCCAGAAAATAATGCGACAAGTGGCTAAAAAAAGACTGAAGGCTCTTTCAGTAGCAACTGCTTCTTATTGCATAAATCAAACAAAAGGAACTAAATTTTTAATGTACATCTTTTTCTCCAATCTCTTTATAACGTGACGACAAATCCATTTACGTTGACTGCCGTCTCAAAGGTGCCGGTTAAGTATCCGCGAAAATGCGAAAAATCGACTTACGGAACATTTCATAGCAGAGGACACCTGTTGCTTAATAGGTCAAATATAGGGAATTTAATTTCTAATATCTGTTTTTTATTTATGCAATCTTTATTTACCATGACAACAAACCCTTTTAGGTTGTCTATTGTCTCGCAGGTGCCACTTCCGTATCCGCAAAAACATGAAAAATCGACTTATGGAATATTTTATAGCAGACGACAACTGTTGCTTGAGTCAGTTATAGGGATTTTTCTATTTCTTTTTCTCTCACTAGGGCCATTAATTTGGTTATGATGACCATCTAACCCATACGTGACTGTTACGTGCTGCGCATAAAATCGTAAAATCAACTTCGACACTTTCGGAGGCAACTGATACCTGTCGTACAAATCAAAGAAAGGTAAACAAAATTTTTCCCTGTTTTCTTACCAGGGTCACGAAAACATTGAACCAATTTAGACGACCACGTGAGTCAAAAGTCAATTTTATGTTTAATCGCTGCGCAAAATATAAAATTCAGAAGCAACCGGTTGCTGTTGTGAAAACTTTTTCCGACAAAAAAATCTTGTTCCTGTTTGAAGAATTTGGAAGTAGGCCATAAAGACACAATAAGATGTAAGAATAACTAAAAATCAATTGCTTCCTTGATAGGGTAAAAAACATTGTGGGAAAAGGAGAAAATGCTGGTAACCTGCATTGTCTCCTTTCATCAGATTATTTTCAAAAGCTTTCTTTAAAAGGCGTCATTGTGTGGTAAAAGGTTAATAATTATCCAATCAGAGAAGCTTTAAGGAAATCAGAATGGATACCAGCAGCCAATCAGATAACACTTAAGAAATTCAACAGCCAATCAGAGAGCTTCAAAATCGCTTGAAAATGGCGCCAAAATTTATTGATAAAAAAACAGTGAAAAAAACGGCATAAAAGTGGATTTAAAGTCTTCTTTAAAGGCTGCTGTGCAGTCCTTGCCAGATTTCACTGAAAATGGGCAAATATTTAAGAAAATAGGGGTGCAGAAGACCGTGTTTTGGCCTTTTCAAACCCCTTGCAAGAATTACTTCCCTTTAACCGTCGATGCAGCCCCCCCCCCTCCTCCCCAGCCCTTAACTGGATTTGCTTTTCTAACTCAGCCCACCATAAATGCTGCACATTGAAACTTTCAATAAGCCGAAGTGATCAATTTACAGTGGAAAAAAAGAAGAAGAAAAAAAAAAAAAAAAAACGCCCAGAAATTAATGCCAGAATTACTTCCCTTTAACCGTCGATGCACCCAACACCTACCCCCCTCCCCAGCCCTTAACTGGATTTGCTTTTCTAACTCAGCCTACAATAAATGCTGTACATTGGAGCTTTCAATAAGCCAAAGTGATATATGTACAGTGTAAAAAAAAACGCCCAGAAATTAATGCAAGAATTACTTCCCTTTAACCGTCGATGCACCCCCCCTCCTCCCCAGCCCTTAACTGGATTTGCTTTTCTAACTCAGCCCACATAAATGCTGCACATTGAAACTTTCAATAAGCCAAAGTGATCAATGTACAGTGTAAAAAAAAAGAAAACACCCAGAAATTAATGTGACAAGTGGCTAAAAAAAGACTGAAAACTCTTTCAGTTGCTTCCTATTGCATATATCAAACAAAGGCAACTGAAGTGTAATTTTTCTAATCTCTTCAAACCGCAACAAGAAACTCAGTTACGTTGACTATGTGCCATTTACGCTCATGCGAAAACCTCAGAAATTAATGCGACAAGTGGCTTAAAAAAAGACTGAAAACTCTCATATGTCAAACAATGGCAACTGAAGTGTAATTTTTCCAATCTCTTCAAACTGCAACAAGAAACCCAGTTACGTTGACTACCGTCTCATAGGTGCCAGTTACGCTCATGCGAAAACCCCAGAAAATAATGCGACAAGTGGCTAAAAAAAGACTGAAGGCTCTTTCAGTAGCAACTGCTTCTTATTGCATAAATCAAACAAAAGGAACTAAATTTTTAATGTACATCTTTTTCTCCAATCTCTTTATAACGTGACGACAAATCCATTTACGTTGACTGCCGTCTCAAAGGTGCCGGTTAAGTATCCGCGAAAATGCGAAAAATCGACTTACGGAACATTTCATAGCAGAGGACACCTGTTGCTTAATAGGTCAAATATAGGGAATTTAATTTCTAATATCTGTTTTTTATTTATGCAATCTTTATTTACCATGACAACAAACCCTTTTAGGTTGTCTATTGTCTCGCAGGTGCCACTTCCGTATCCGCAAAAACATGAAAAATCGACTTATGGAATATTTTATAGCAGACGACAACTGTTGCTTGAGTCAGTTATAGGGATTTTTCTATTTCTTTTTCTCTCACTAGGGCCATTAATTTGGTTATGATGACCATCTAACCCATACGTGACTGTTACGTGCTGCGCATAAAATCGTAAAATCAACTTCGACACTTTCGGAGGCAACTGATACCTGTCGTACAAATCAAAGAAAGGTAAACAAAATTTTTCCCTGTTTTCTTACCAGGGTCACGAAAACATTGAACCAATTTAGACGACCACGTGAGTCAAAAGTCAATTTTATGTTTAATCGCTGCGCAAAATATAAAATTCAGAAGCAACCGGTTGCTGTTGTGAAAACTTTTTCCGACAAAAAAATCTTGTTCCTGTTTGAAGAATTTGGAAGTAGGCCATAAAGACACAATAAGATGTAAGAATAACTAAAAATCAATTGCTTCCTTGATAGGGTAAAAAACATTGTGGGAAAAGGAGAAAATGCTGGTAACCTGCATTGTCTCCTTTCATCAGATTATTTTCAAAAGCTTTCTTTAAAAGGCGTCATTGTGTGGTAAAAGGTTAATAATTATCCAATCAGAGAAGCTTTAAGGAAATCAGAATGGATACCAGCAGCCAATCAGATAACACTTAAGAAATTCAACAGCCAATCAGAGAGCTTCAAAATCGCTTGAAAATGGCGCCAAAATTTATTGATAAAAAAACAGTGAAAAAAACGGCATAAAAGTGGATTTAAAGTCTTCTTTAAAGGCTGCTGTGCAGTCCTTGCCAGATTTCACTGAAAATGGGCAAATATTTAAGAAAATAGGGGTGCAGAAGACCGTGTTTTGGCCTTTTCAAACCCCTTGCAAGAATTACTTCCCTTTAACCGTCGATGCAGCCCCCCCCCCTCCTCCCCAGCCCTTAACTGGATTTGCTTTTCTAACTCAGCCCACCATAAATGCTGCACATTGAAACTTTCAATAAGCCGAAGTGATCAATTTACAGTGGAAAAAAAGAAGAAGAAAAAAAAAAAAAAAAAACGCCCAGAAATTAATGCCAGAATTACTTCCCTTTAACCGTCGATGCACCCAACACCTACCCCCCTCCCCAGCCCTTAACTGGATTTGCTTTTCTAACTCAGCCTACAATAAATGCTGTACATTGGAGCTTTCAATAAGCCAAAGTGATATATGTACAGTGTAAAAAAAAACGCCCAGAAATTAATGCAAGAATTACTTCCCTTTAACCGTCGATGCACCCCCCCTCCTCCCCAGCCCTTAACTGGATTTGCTTTTCTAACTCAGCCCACATAAATGCTGCACATTGAAACTTTCAATAAGCCAAAGTGATCAATGTACAGTGTAAAAAAAAAGAAAACACCCAGAAATTAATGTGACAAGTGGCTAAAAAAAGACTGAAAACTCTTTCAGTTGCTTCCTATTGCATATATCAAACAAAGGCAACTGAAGTGTAATTTTTCTAATCTCTTCAAACCGCAACAAGAAACTCAGTTACGTTGACTATGTGCCATTTACGCTCATGCGAAAACCTCAGAAATTAATGCGACAAGTGGCTTAAAAAAAGACTGAAAACTCTCATATGTCAAACAATGGCAACTGAAGTGTAATTTTTCCAATCTCTTCAAACTGCAACAAGAAACCCAGTTACGTTGACTACCGTCTCATAGGTGCCAGTTACGCTCATGCGAAAACCCCAGAAAATAATGCGACAAGTGGCTAAAAAAAGACTGAAGGCTCTTTCAGTAGCAACTGCTTCTTATTGCATAAATCAAACAAAAGGAACTAAATTTTTAATGTACATCTTTTTCTCCAATCTCTTTATAACGTGACGACAAATCCATTTACGTTGACTGCCGTCTCAAAGGTGCCGGTTAAGTATCCGCGAAAATGCGAAAAATCGACTTACGGAACATTTCATAGCAGAGGACACCTGTTGCTTAATAGGTCAAATATAGGGAATTTAATTTCTAATATCTGTTTTTTATTTATGCAATCTTTATTTACCATGACAACAAACCCTTTTAGGTTGTCTATTGTCTCGCAGGTGCCACTTCCGTATCCGCAAAAACATGAAAAATCGACTTATGGAATATTTTATAGCAGACGACAACTGTTGCTTGAGTCAGTTATAGGGATTTTTCTATTTCTTTTTCTCTCACTAGGGCCATTAATTTGGTTATGATGACCATCTAACCCATACGTGACTGTTACGTGCTGCGCATAAAATCGTAAAATCAACTTCGACACTTTCGGAGGCAACTGATACCTGTCGTACAAATCAAAGAAAGGTAAACAAAATTTTTCCCTGTTTTCTTACCAGGGTCACGAAAACATTGAACCAATTTAGACGACCACGTGAGTCAAAAGTCAATTTTATGTTTAATCGCTGCGCAAAATATAAAATTCAGAAGCAACCGGTTGCTGTTGTGAAAACTTTTTCCGACAAAAAAATCTTGTTCCTGTTTGAAGAATTTGGAAGTAGGCCATAAAGACACAATAAGATGTAAGAATAACTAAAAATCAATTGCTTCCTTGATAGGGTAAAAAACATTGTGGGAAAAGGAGAAAATGCTGGTAACCTGCATTGTCTCCTTTCATCAGATTATTTTCAAAAGCTTTCTTTAAAAGGCGTCATTGTGTGGTAAAAGGTTAATAATTATCCAATCAGAGAAGCTTTAAGGAAATCAGAATGGATACCAGCAGCCAATCAGATAACACTTAAGAAATTCAACAGCCAATCAGAGAGCTTCAAAATCGCTTGAAAATGGCGCCAAAATTTATTGATAAAAAAACAGTGAAAAAAACGGCATAAAAGTGGATTTAAAGTCTTCTTTAAAGGCTGCTGTGCAGTCCTTGCCAGATTTCACTGAAAATGGGCAAATATTTAAGAAAATAGGGGTGCAGAAGACCGTGTTTTGGCCTTTTCAAACCCCTTGCAAGAATTACTTCCCTTTAACCGTCGATGCAGCCCCCCCCCCTCCTCCCCAGCCCTTAACTGGATTTGCTTTTCTAACTCAGCCCACCATAAATGCTGCACATTGAAACTTTCAATAAGCCGAAGTGATCAATTTACAGTGGAAAAAAAGAAGAAGAAAAAAAAAAAAAAAAAACGCCCAGAAATTAATGCCAGAATTACTTCCCTTTAACCGTCGATGCACCCAACACCTACCCCCCTCCCCAGCCCTTAACTGGATTTGCTTTTCTAACTCAGCCTACAATAAATGCTGTACATTGGAGCTTTCAATAAGCCAAAGTGATATATGTACAGTGTAAAAAAAAACGCCCAGAAATTAATGCAAGAATTACTTCCCTTTAACCGTCGATGCACCCCCCCTCCTCCCCAGCCCTTAACTGGATTTGCTTTTCTAACTCAGCCCACATAAATGCTGCACATTGAAACTTTCAATAAGCCAAAGTGATCAATGTACAGTGTAAAAAAAAAGAAAACACCCAGAAATTAATGTGACAAGTGGCTAAAAAAAGACTGAAAACTCTTTCAGTTGCTTCCTATTGCATATATCAAACAAAGGCAACTGAAGTGTAATTTTTCTAATCTCTTCAAACCGCAACAAGAAACTCAGTTACGTTGACTATGTGCCATTTACGCTCATGCGAAAACCTCAGAAATTAATGCGACAAGTGGCTTAAAAAAAGACTGAAAACTCTCATATGTCAAACAATGGCAACTGAAGTGTAATTTTTCCAATCTCTTCAAACTGCAACAAGAAACCCAGTTACGTTGACTACCGTCTCATAGGTGCCAGTTACGCTCATGCGAAAACCCCAGAAAATAATGCGACAAGTGGCTAAAAAAAGACTGAAGGCTCTTTCAGTAGCAACTGCTTCTTATTGCATAAATCAAACAAAAGGAACTAAATTTTTAATGTACATCTTTTTCTCCAATCTCTTTATAACGTGACGACAAATCCATTTACGTTGACTGCCGTCTCAAAGGTGCCGGTTAAGTATCCGCGAAAATGCGAAAAATCGACTTACGGAACATTTCATAGCAGAGGACACCTGTTGCTTAATAGGTCAAATATAGGGAATTTAATTTCTAATATCTGTTTTTTATTTATGCAATCTTTATTTACCATGACAACAAACCCTTTTAGGTTGTCTATTGTCTCGCAGGTGCCACTTCCGTATCCGCAAAAACATGAAAAATCGACTTATGGAATATTTTATAGCAGACGACAACTGTTGCTTGAGTCAGTTATAGGGATTTTTCTATTTCTTTTTCTCTCACTAGGGCCATTAATTTGGTTATGATGACCATCTAACCCATACGTGACTGTTACGTGCTGCGCATAAAATCGTAAAATCAACTTCGACACTTTCGGAGGCAACTGATACCTGTCGTACAAATCAAAGAAAGGTAAACAAAATTTTTCCCTGTTTTCTTACCAGGGTCACGAAAACATTGAACCAATTTAGACGACCACGTGAGTCAAAAGTCAATTTTATGTTTAATCGCTGCGCAAAATATAAAATTCAGAAGCAACCGGTTGCTGTTGTGAAAACTTTTTCCGACAAAAAAATCTTGTTCCTGTTTGAAGAATTTGGAAGTAGGCCATAAAGACACAATAAGATGTAAGAATAACTAAAAATCAATTGCTTCCTTGATAGGGTAAAAAACATTGTGGGAAAAGGAGAAAATGCTGGTAACCTGCATTGTCTCCTTTCATCAGATTATTTTCAAAAGCTTTCTTTAAAAGGCGTCATTGTGTGGTAAAAGGTTAATAATTATCCAATCAGAGAAGCTTTAAGGAAATCAGAATGGATACCAGCAGCCAATCAGATAACACTTAAGAAATTCAACAGCCAATCAGAGAGCTTCAAAATCGCTTGAAAATGGCGCCAAAATTTATTGATAAAAAAACAGTGAAAAAAACGGCATAAAAGTGGATTTAAAGTCTTCTTTAAAGGCTGCTGTGCAGTCCTTGCCAGATTTCACTGAAAATGGGCAAATATTTAAGAAAATAGGGGTGCAGAAGACCGTGTTTTGGCCTTTTCAAACCCCTTGCAAGAATTACTTCCCTTTAACCGTCGATGCAGCCCCCCCCCCTCCTCCCCAGCCCTTAACTGGATTTGCTTTTCTAACTCAGCCCACCATAAATGCTGCACATTGAAACTTTCAATAAGCCGAAGTGATCAATTTACAGTGGAAAAAAAGAAGAAGAAAAAAAAAAAAAAAAAACGCCCAGAAATTAATGCCAGAATTACTTCCCTTTAACCGTCGATGCACCCAACACCTACCCCCCTCCCCAGCCCTTAACTGGATTTGCTTTTCTAACTCAGCCTACAATAAATGCTGTACATTGGAGCTTTCAATAAGCCAAAGTGATATATGTACAGTGTAAAAAAAAACGCCCAGAAATTAATGCAAGAATTACTTCCCTTTAACCGTCGATGCACCCCCCCTCCTCCCCAGCCCTTAACTGGATTTGCTTTTCTAACTCAGCCCACATAAATGCTGCACATTGAAACTTTCAATAAGCCAAAGTGATCAATGTACAGTGTAAAAAAAAAGAAAACACCCAGAAATTAATGTGACAAGTGGCTAAAAAAAGACTGAAAACTCTTTCAGTTGCTTCCTATTGCATATATCAAACAAAGGCAACTGAAGTGTAATTTTTCTAATCTCTTCAAACCGCAACAAGAAACTCAGTTACGTTGACTATGTGCCATTTACGCTCATGCGAAAACCTCAGAAATTAATGCGACAAGTGGCTTAAAAAAAGACTGAAAACTCTCATATGTCAAACAATGGCAACTGAAGTGTAATTTTTCCAATCTCTTCAAACTGCAACAAGAAACCCAGTTACGTTGACTACCGTCTCATAGGTGCCAGTTACGCTCATGCGAAAACCCCAGAAAATAATGCGACAAGTGGCTAAAAAAAGACTGAAGGCTCTTTCAGTAGCAACTGCTTCTTATTGCATAAATCAAACAAAAGGAACTAAATTTTTAATGTACATCTTTTTCTCCAATCTCTTTATAACGTGACGACAAATCCATTTACGTTGACTGCCGTCTCAAAGGTGCCGGTTAAGTATCCGCGAAAATGCGAAAAATCGACTTACGGAACATTTCATAGCAGAGGACACCTGTTGCTTAATAGGTCAAATATAGGGAATTTAATTTCTAATATCTGTTTTTTATTTATGCAATCTTTATTTACCATGACAACAAACCCTTTTAGGTTGTCTATTGTCTCGCAGGTGCCACTTCCGTATCCGCAAAAACATGAAAAATCGACTTATGGAATATTTTATAGCAGACGACAACTGTTGCTTGAGTCAGTTATAGGGATTTTTCTATTTCTTTTTCTCTCACTAGGGCCATTAATTTGGTTATGATGACCATCTAACCCATACGTGACTGTTACGTGCTGCGCATAAAATCGTAAAATCAACTTCGACACTTTCGGAGGCAACTGATACCTGTCGTACAAATCAAAGAAAGGTAAACAAAATTTTTCCCTGTTTTCTTACCAGGGTCACGAAAACATTGAACCAATTTAGACGACCACGTGAGTCAAAAGTCAATTTTATGTTTAATCGCTGCGCAAAATATAAAATTCAGAAGCAACCGGTTGCTGTTGTGAAAACTTTTTCCGACAAAAAAATCTTGTTCCTGTTTGAAGAATTTGGAAGTAGGCCATAAAGACACAATAAGATGTAAGAATAACTAAAAATCAATTGCTTCCTTGATAGGGTAAAAAACATTGTGGGAAAAGGAGAAAATGCTGGTAACCTGCATTGTCTCCTTTCATCAGATTATTTTCAAAAGCTTTCTTTAAAAGGCGTCATTGTGTGGTAAAAGGTTAATAATTATCCAATCAGAGAAGCTTTAAGGAAATCAGAATGGATACCAGCAGCCAATCAGATAACACTTAAGAAATTCAACAGCCAATCAGAGAGCTTCAAAATCGCTTGAAAATGGCGCCAAAATTTATTGATAAAAAAACAGTGAAAAAAACGGCATAAAAGTGGATTTAAAGTCTTCTTTAAAGGCTGCTGTGCAGTCCTTGCCAGATTTCACTGAAAATGGGCAAATATTTAAGAAAATAGGGGTGCAGAAGACCGTGTTTTGGCCTTTTCAAACCCCTTGCAAGAATTACTTCCCTTTAACCGTCGATGCAGCCCCCCCCCCTCCTCCCCAGCCCTTAACTGGATTTGCTTTTCTAACTCAGCCCACCATAAATGCTGCACATTGAAACTTTCAATAAGCCGAAGTGATCAATTTACAGTGGAAAAAAAGAAGAAGAAAAAAAAAAAAAAAAAACGCCCAGAAATTAATGCCAGAATTACTTCCCTTTAACCGTCGATGCACCCAACACCTACCCCCCTCCCCAGCCCTTAACTGGATTTGCTTTTCTAACTCAGCCTACAATAAATGCTGTACATTGGAGCTTTCAATAAGCCAAAGTGATATATGTACAGTGTAAAAAAAAACGCCCAGAAATTAATGCAAGAATTACTTCCCTTTAACCGTCGATGCACCCCCCCTCCTCCCCAGCCCTTAACTGGATTTGCTTTTCTAACTCAGCCCACATAAATGCTGCACATTGAAACTTTCAATAAGCCAAAGTGATCAATGTACAGTGTAAAAAAAAAGAAAACACCCAGAAATTAATGTGACAAGTGGCTAAAAAAAGACTGAAAACTCTTTCAGTTGCTTCCTATTGCATATATCAAACAAAGGCAACTGAAGTGTAATTTTTCTAATCTCTTCAAACCGCAACAAGAAACTCAGTTACGTTGACTATGTGCCATTTACGCTCATGCGAAAACCTCAGAAATTAATGCGACAAGTGGCTTAAAAAAAGACTGAAAACTCTCATATGTCAAACAATGGCAACTGAAGTGTAATTTTTCCAATCTCTTCAAACTGCAACAAGAAACCCAGTTACGTTGACTACCGTCTCATAGGTGCCAGTTACGCTCATGCGAAAACCCCAGAAAATAATGCGACAAGTGGCTAAAAAAAGACTGAAGGCTCTTTCAGTAGCAACTGCTTCTTATTGCATAAATCAAACAAAAGGAACTAAATTTTTAATGTACATCTTTTTCTCCAATCTCTTTATAACGTGACGACAAATCCATTTACGTTGACTGCCGTCTCAAAGGTGCCGGTTAAGTATCCGCGAAAATGCGAAAAATCGACTTACGGAACATTTCATAGCAGAGGACACCTGTTGCTTAATAGGTCAAATATAGGGAATTTAATTTCTAATATCTGTTTTTTATTTATGCAATCTTTATTTACCATGACAACAAACCCTTTTAGGTTGTCTATTGTCTCGCAGGTGCCACTTCCGTATCCGCAAAAACATGAAAAATCGACTTATGGAATATTTTATAGCAGACGACAACTGTTGCTTGAGTCAGTTATAGGGATTTTTCTATTTCTTTTTCTCTCACTAGGGCCATTAATTTGGTTATGATGACCATCTAACCCATACGTGACTGTTACGTGCTGCGCATAAAATCGTAAAATCAACTTCGACACTTTCGGAGGCAACTGATACCTGTCGTACAAATCAAAGAAAGGTAAACAAAATTTTTCCCTGTTTTCTTACCAGGGTCACGAAAACATTGAACCAATTTAGACGACCACGTGAGTCAAAAGTCAATTTTATGTTTAATCGCTGCGCAAAATATAAAATTCAGAAGCAACCGGTTGCTGTTGTGAAAACTTTTTCCGACAAAAAAATCTTGTTCCTGTTTGAAGAATTTGGAAGTAGGCCATAAAGACACAATAAGATGTAAGAATAACTAAAAATCAATTGCTTCCTTGATAGGGTAAAAAACATTGTGGGAAAAGGAGAAAATGCTGGTAACCTGCATTGTCTCCTTTCATCAGATTATTTTCAAAAGCTTTCTTTAAAAGGCGTCATTGTGTGGTAAAAGGTTAATAATTATCCAATCAGAGAAGCTTTAAGGAAATCAGAATGGATACCAGCAGCCAATCAGATAACACTTAAGAAATTCAACAGCCAATCAGAGAGCTTCAAAATCGCTTGAAAATGGCGCCAAAATTTATTGATAAAAAAACAGTGAAAAAAACGGCATAAAAGTGGATTTAAAGTCTTCTTTAAAGGCTGCTGTGCAGTCCTTGCCAGATTTCACTGAAAATGGGCAAATATTTAAGAAAATAGGGGTGCAGAAGACCGTGTTTTGGCCTTTTCAAACCCCTTGCAAGAATTACTTCCCTTTAACCGTCGATGCAGCCCCCCCCCCTCCTCCCCAGCCCTTAACTGGATTTGCTTTTCTAACTCAGCCCACCATAAATGCTGCACATTGAAACTTTCAATAAGCCGAAGTGATCAATTTACAGTGGAAAAAAAGAAGAAGAAAAAAAAAAAAAAAAAACGCCCAGAAATTAATGCCAGAATTACTTCCCTTTAACCGTCGATGCACCCAACACCTACCCCCCTCCCCAGCCCTTAACTGGATTTGCTTTTCTAACTCAGCCTACAATAAATGCTGTACATTGGAGCTTTCAATAAGCCAAAGTGATATATGTACAGTGTAAAAAAAAACGCCCAGAAATTAATGCAAGAATTACTTCCCTTTAACCGTCGATGCACCCCCCCTCCTCCCCAGCCCTTAACTGGATTTGCTTTTCTAACTCAGCCCACATAAATGCTGCACATTGAAACTTTCAATAAGCCAAAGTGATCAATGTACAGTGTAAAAAAAAAGAAAACACCCAGAAATTAATGTGACAAGTGGCTAAAAAAAGACTGAAAACTCTTTCAGTTGCTTCCTATTGCATATATCAAACAAAGGCAACTGAAGTGTAATTTTTCTAATCTCTTCAAACCGCAACAAGAAACTCAGTTACGTTGACTATGTGCCATTTACGCTCATGCGAAAACCTCAGAAATTAATGCGACAAGTGGCTTAAAAAAAGACTGAAAACTCTCATATGTCAAACAATGGCAACTGAAGTGTAATTTTTCCAATCTCTTCAAACTGCAACAAGAAACCCAGTTACGTTGACTACCGTCTCATAGGTGCCAGTTACGCTCATGCGAAAACCCCAGAAAATAATGCGACAAGTGGCTAAAAAAAGACTGAAGGCTCTTTCAGTAGCAACTGCTTCTTATTGCATAAATCAAACAAAAGGAACTAAATTTTTAATGTACATCTTTTTCTCCAATCTCTTTATAACGTGACGACAAATCCATTTACGTTGACTGCCGTCTCAAAGGTGCCGGTTAAGTATCCGCGAAAATGCGAAAAATCGACTTACGGAACATTTCATAGCAGAGGACACCTGTTGCTTAATAGGTCAAATATAGGGAATTTAATTTCTAATATCTGTTTTTTATTTATGCAATCTTTATTTACCATGACAACAAACCCTTTTAGGTTGTCTATTGTCTCGCAGGTGCCACTTCCGTATCCGCAAAAACATGAAAAATCGACTTATGGAATATTTTATAGCAGACGACAACTGTTGCTTGAGTCAGTTATAGGGATTTTTCTATTTCTTTTTCTCTCACTAGGGCCATTAATTTGGTTATGATGACCATCTAACCCATACGTGACTGTTACGTGCTGCGCATAAAATCGTAAAATCAACTTCGACACTTTCGGAGGCAACTGATACCTGTCGTACAAATCAAAGAAAGGTAAACAAAATTTTTCCCTGTTTTCTTACCAGGGTCACGAAAACATTGAACCAATTTAGACGACCACGTGAGTCAAAAGTCAATTTTATGTTTAATCGCTGCGCAAAATATAAAATTCAGAAGCAACCGGTTGCTGTTGTGAAAACTTTTTCCGACAAAAAAATCTTGTTCCTGTTTGAAGAATTTGGAAGTAGGCCATAAAGACACAATAAGATGTAAGAATAACTAAAAATCAATTGCTTCCTTGATAGGGTAAAAAACATTGTGGGAAAAGGAGAAAATGCTGGTAACCTGCATTGTCTCCTTTCATCAGATTATTTTCAAAAGCTTTCTTTAAAAGGCGTCATTGTGTGGTAAAAGGTTAATAATTATCCAATCAGAGAAGCTTTAAGGAAATCAGAATGGATACCAGCAGCCAATCAGATAACACTTAAGAAATTCAACAGCCAATCAGAGAGCTTCAAAATCGCTTGAAAATGGCGCCAAAATTTATTGATAAAAAAACAGTGAAAAAAACGGCATAAAAGTGGATTTAAAGTCTTCTTTAAAGGCTGCTGTGCAGTCCTTGCCAGATTTCACTGAAAATGGGCAAATATTTAAGAAAATAGGGGTGCAGAAGACCGTGTTTTGGCCTTTTCAAACCCCTTGCAAGAATTACTTCCCTTTAACCGTCGATGCAGCCCCCCCCCCTCCTCCCCAGCCCTTAACTGGATTTGCTTTTCTAACTCAGCCCACCATAAATGCTGCACATTGAAACTTTCAATAAGCCGAAGTGATCAATTTACAGTGGAAAAAAAGAAGAAGAAAAAAAAAAAAAAAAAACGCCCAGAAATTAATGCCAGAATTACTTCCCTTTAACCGTCGATGCACCCAACACCTACCCCCCTCCCCAGCCCTTAACTGGATTTGCTTTTCTAACTCAGCCTACAATAAATGCTGTACATTGGAGCTTTCAATAAGCCAAAGTGATATATGTACAGTGTAAAAAAAAACGCCCAGAAATTAATGCAAGAATTACTTCCCTTTAACCGTCGATGCACCCCCCCTCCTCCCCAGCCCTTAACTGGATTTGCTTTTCTAACTCAGCCCACATAAATGCTGCACATTGAAACTTTCAATAAGCCAAAGTGATCAATGTACAGTGTAAAAAAAAAGAAAACACCCAGAAATTAATGTGACAAGTGGCTAAAAAAAGACTGAAAACTCTTTCAGTTGCTTCCTATTGCATATATCAAACAAAGGCAACTGAAGTGTAATTTTTCTAATCTCTTCAAACCGCAACAAGAAACTCAGTTACGTTGACTATGTGCCATTTACGCTCATGCGAAAACCTCAGAAATTAATGCGACAAGTGGCTTAAAAAAAGACTGAAAACTCTCATATGTCAAACAATGGCAACTGAAGTGTAATTTTTCCAATCTCTTCAAACTGCAACAAGAAACCCAGTTACGTTGACTACCGTCTCATAGGTGCCAGTTACGCTCATGCGAAAACCCCAGAAAATAATGCGACAAGTGGCTAAAAAAAGACTGAAGGCTCTTTCAGTAGCAACTGCTTCTTATTGCATAAATCAAACAAAAGGAACTAAATTTTTAATGTACATCTTTTTCTCCAATCTCTTTATAACGTGACGACAAATCCATTTACGTTGACTGCCGTCTCAAAGGTGCCGGTTAAGTATCCGCGAAAATGCGAAAAATCGACTTACGGAACATTTCATAGCAGAGGACACCTGTTGCTTAATAGGTCAAATATAGGGAATTTAATTTCTAATATCTGTTTTTTATTTATGCAATCTTTATTTACCATGACAACAAACCCTTTTAGGTTGTCTATTGTCTCGCAGGTGCCACTTCCGTATCCGCAAAAACATGAAAAATCGACTTATGGAATATTTTATAGCAGACGACAACTGTTGCTTGAGTCAGTTATAGGGATTTTTCTATTTCTTTTTCTCTCACTAGGGCCATTAATTTGGTTATGATGACCATCTAACCCATACGTGACTGTTACGTGCTGCGCATAAAATCGTAAAATCAACTTCGACACTTTCGGAGGCAACTGATACCTGTCGTACAAATCAAAGAAAGGTAAACAAAATTTTTCCCTGTTTTCTTACCAGGGTCACGAAAACATTGAACCAATTTAGACGACCACGTGAGTCAAAAGTCAATTTTATGTTTAATCGCTGCGCAAAATATAAAATTCAGAAGCAACCGGTTGCTGTTGTGAAAACTTTTTCCGACAAAAAAATCTTGTTCCTGTTTGAAGAATTTGGAAGTAGGCCATAAAGACACAATAAGATGTAAGAATAACTAAAAATCAATTGCTTCCTTGATAGGGTAAAAAACATTGTGGGAAAAGGAGAAAATGCTGGTAACCTGCATTGTCTCCTTTCATCAGATTATTTTCAAAAGCTTTCTTTAAAAGGCGTCATTGTGTGGTAAAAGGTTAATAATTATCCAATCAGAGAAGCTTTAAGGAAATCAGAATGGATACCAGCAGCCAATCAGATAACACTTAAGAAATTCAACAGCCAATCAGAGAGCTTCAAAATCGCTTGAAAATGGCGCCAAAATTTATTGATAAAAAAACAGTGAAAAAAACGGCATAAAAGTGGATTTAAAGTCTTCTTTAAAGGCTGCTGTGCAGTCCTTGCCAGATTTCACTGAAAATGGGCAAATATTTAAGAAAATAGGGGTGCAGAAGACCGTGTTTTGGCCTTTTCAAACCCCTTGCAAGAATTACTTCCCTTTAACCGTCGATGCAGCCCCCCCCCCTCCTCCCCAGCCCTTAACTGGATTTGCTTTTCTAACTCAGCCCACCATAAATGCTGCACATTGAAACTTTCAATAAGCCGAAGTGATCAATTTACAGTGGAAAAAAAGAAGAAGAAAAAAAAAAAAAAAAAACGCCCAGAAATTAATGCCAGAATTACTTCCCTTTAACCGTCGATGCACCCAACACCTACCCCCCTCCCCAGCCCTTAACTGGATTTGCTTTTCTAACTCAGCCTACAATAAATGCTGTACATTGGAGCTTTCAATAAGCCAAAGTGATATATGTACAGTGTAAAAAAAAACGCCCAGAAATTAATGCAAGAATTACTTCCCTTTAACCGTCGATGCACCCCCCCTCCTCCCCAGCCCTTAACTGGATTTGCTTTTCTAACTCAGCCCACATAAATGCTGCACATTGAAACTTTCAATAAGCCAAAGTGATCAATGTACAGTGTAAAAAAAAAGAAAACACCCAGAAATTAATGTGACAAGTGGCTAAAAAAAGACTGAAAACTCTTTCAGTTGCTTCCTATTGCATATATCAAACAAAGGCAACTGAAGTGTAATTTTTCTAATCTCTTCAAACCGCAACAAGAAACTCAGTTACGTTGACTATGTGCCATTTACGCTCATGCGAAAACCTCAGAAATTAATGCGACAAGTGGCTTAAAAAAAGACTGAAAACTCTCATATGTCAAACAATGGCAACTGAAGTGTAATTTTTCCAATCTCTTCAAACTGCAACAAGAAACCCAGTTACGTTGACTACCGTCTCATAGGTGCCAGTTACGCTCATGCGAAAACCCCAGAAAATAATGCGACAAGTGGCTAAAAAAAGACTGAAGGCTCTTTCAGTAGCAACTGCTTCTTATTGCATAAATCAAACAAAAGGAACTAAATTTTTAATGTACATCTTTTTCTCCAATCTCTTTATAACGTGACGACAAATCCATTTACGTTGACTGCCGTCTCAAAGGTGCCGGTTAAGTATCCGCGAAAATGCGAAAAATCGACTTACGGAACATTTCATAGCAGAGGACACCTGTTGCTTAATAGGTCAAATATAGGGAATTTAATTTCTAATATCTGTTTTTTATTTATGCAATCTTTATTTACCATGACAACAAACCCTTTTAGGTTGTCTATTGTCTCGCAGGTGCCACTTCCGTATCCGCAAAAACATGAAAAATCGACTTATGGAATATTTTATAGCAGACGACAACTGTTGCTTGAGTCAGTTATAGGGATTTTTCTATTTCTTTTTCTCTCACTAGGGCCATTAATTTGGTTATGATGACCATCTAACCCATACGTGACTGTTACGTGCTGCGCATAAAATCGTAAAATCAACTTCGACACTTTCGGAGGCAACTGATACCTGTCGTACAAATCAAAGAAAGGTAAACAAAATTTTTCCCTGTTTTCTTACCAGGGTCACGAAAACATTGAACCAATTTAGACGACCACGTGAGTCAAAAGTCAATTTTATGTTTAATCGCTGCGCAAAATATAAAATTCAGAAGCAACCGGTTGCTGTTGTGAAAACTTTTTCCGACAAAAAAATCTTGTTCCTGTTTGAAGAATTTGGAAGTAGGCCATAAAGACACAATAAGATGTAAGAATAACTAAAAATCAATTGCTTCCTTGATAGGGTAAAAAACATTGTGGGAAAAGGAGAAAATGCTGGTAACCTGCATTGTCTCCTTTCATCAGATTATTTTCAAAAGCTTTCTTTAAAAGGCGTCATTGTGTGGTAAAAGGTTAATAATTATCCAATCAGAGAAGCTTTAAGGAAATCAGAATGGATACCAGCAGCCAATCAGATAACACTTAAGAAATTCAACAGCCAATCAGAGAGCTTCAAAATCGCTTGAAAATGGCGCCAAAATTTATTGATAAAAAAACAGTGAAAAAAACGGCATAAAAGTGGATTTAAAGTCTTCTTTAAAGGCTGCTGTGCAGTCCTTGCCAGATTTCACTGAAAATGGGCAAATATTTAAGAAAATAGGGGTGCAGAAGACCGTGTTTTGGCCTTTTCAAACCCCTTGCAAGAATTACTTCCCTTTAACCGTCGATGCAGCCCCCCCCCCTCCTCCCCAGCCCTTAACTGGATTTGCTTTTCTAACTCAGCCCACCATAAATGCTGCACATTGAAACTTTCAATAAGCCGAAGTGATCAATTTACAGTGGAAAAAAAGAAGAAGAAAAAAAAAAAAAAAAAACGCCCAGAAATTAATGCCAGAATTACTTCCCTTTAACCGTCGATGCACCCAACACCTACCCCCCTCCCCAGCCCTTAACTGGATTTGCTTTTCTAACTCAGCCTACAATAAATGCTGTACATTGGAGCTTTCAATAAGCCAAAGTGATATATGTACAGTGTAAAAAAAAACGCCCAGAAATTAATGCAAGAATTACTTCCCTTTAACCGTCGATGCACCCCCCCTCCTCCCCAGCCCTTAACTGGATTTGCTTTTCTAACTCAGCCCACATAAATGCTGCACATTGAAACTTTCAATAAGCCAAAGTGATCAATGTACAGTGTAAAAAAAAAGAAAACACCCAGAAATTAATGTGACAAGTGGCTAAAAAAAGACTGAAAACTCTTTCAGTTGCTTCCTATTGCATATATCAAACAAAGGCAACTGAAGTGTAATTTTTCTAATCTCTTCAAACCGCAACAAGAAACTCAGTTACGTTGACTATGTGCCATTTACGCTCATGCGAAAACCTCAGAAATTAATGCGACAAGTGGCTTAAAAAAAGACTGAAAACTCTCATATGTCAAACAATGGCAACTGAAGTGTAATTTTTCCAATCTCTTCAAACTGCAACAAGAAACCCAGTTACGTTGACTACCGTCTCATAGGTGCCAGTTACGCTCATGCGAAAACCCCAGAAAATAATGCGACAAGTGGCTAAAAAAAGACTGAAGGCTCTTTCAGTAGCAACTGCTTCTTATTGCATAAATCAAACAAAAGGAACTAAATTTTTAATGTACATCTTTTTCTCCAATCTCTTTATAACGTGACGACAAATCCATTTACGTTGACTGCCGTCTCAAAGGTGCCGGTTAAGTATCCGCGAAAATGCGAAAAATCGACTTACGGAACATTTCATAGCAGAGGACACCTGTTGCTTAATAGGTCAAATATAGGGAATTTAATTTCTAATATCTGTTTTTTATTTATGCAATCTTTATTTACCATGACAACAAACCCTTTTAGGTTGTCTATTGTCTCGCAGGTGCCACTTCCGTATCCGCAAAAACATGAAAAATCGACTTATGGAATATTTTATAGCAGACGACAACTGTTGCTTGAGTCAGTTATAGGGATTTTTCTATTTCTTTTTCTCTCACTAGGGCCATTAATTTGGTTATGATGACCATCTAACCCATACGTGACTGTTACGTGCTGCGCATAAAATCGTAAAATCAACTTCGACACTTTCGGAGGCAACTGATACCTGTCGTACAAATCAAAGAAAGGTAAACAAAATTTTTCCCTGTTTTCTTACCAGGGTCACGAAAACATTGAACCAATTTAGACGACCACGTGAGTCAAAAGTCAATTTTATGTTTAATCGCTGCGCAAAATATAAAATTCAGAAGCAACCGGTTGCTGTTGTGAAAACTTTTTCCGACAAAAAAATCTTGTTCCTGTTTGAAGAATTTGGAAGTAGGCCATAAAGACACAATAAGATGTAAGAATAACTAAAAATCAATTGCTTCCTTGATAGGGTAAAAAACATTGTGGGAAAAGGAGAAAATGCTGGTAACCTGCATTGTCTCCTTTCATCAGATTATTTTCAAAAGCTTTCTTTAAAAGGCGTCATTGTGTGGTAAAAGGTTAATAATTATCCAATCAGAGAAGCTTTAAGGAAATCAGAATGGATACCAGCAGCCAATCAGATAACACTTAAGAAATTCAACAGCCAATCAGAGAGCTTCAAAATCGCTTGAAAATGGCGCCAAAATTTATTGATAAAAAAACAGTGAAAAAAACGGCATAAAAGTGGATTTAAAGTCTTCTTTAAAGGCTGCTGTGCAGTCCTTGCCAGATTTCACTGAAAATGGGCAAATATTTAAGAAAATAGGGGTGCAGAAGACCGTGTTTTGGCCTTTTCAAACCCCTTGCAAGAATTACTTCCCTTTAACCGTCGATGCAGCCCCCCCCCCTCCTCCCCAGCCCTTAACTGGATTTGCTTTTCTAACTCAGCCCACCATAAATGCTGCACATTGAAACTTTCAATAAGCCGAAGTGATCAATTTACAGTGGAAAAAAAGAAGAAGAAAAAAAAAAAAAAAAAACGCCCAGAAATTAATGCCAGAATTACTTCCCTTTAACCGTCGATGCACCCAACACCTACCCCCCTCCCCAGCCCTTAACTGGATTTGCTTTTCTAACTCAGCCTACAATAAATGCTGTACATTGGAGCTTTCAATAAGCCAAAGTGATATATGTACAGTGTAAAAAAAAACGCCCAGAAATTAATGCAAGAATTACTTCCCTTTAACCGTCGATGCACCCCCCCTCCTCCCCAGCCCTTAACTGGATTTGCTTTTCTAACTCAGCCCACATAAATGCTGCACATTGAAACTTTCAATAAGCCAAAGTGATCAATGTACAGTGTAAAAAAAAAGAAAACACCCAGAAATTAATGTGACAAGTGGCTAAAAAAAGACTGAAAACTCTTTCAGTTGCTTCCTATTGCATATATCAAACAAAGGCAACTGAAGTGTAATTTTTCTAATCTCTTCAAACCGCAACAAGAAACTCAGTTACGTTGACTATGTGCCATTTACGCTCATGCGAAAACCTCAGAAATTAATGCGACAAGTGGCTTAAAAAAAGACTGAAAACTCTCATATGTCAAACAATGGCAACTGAAGTGTAATTTTTCCAATCTCTTCAAACTGCAACAAGAAACCCAGTTACGTTGACTACCGTCTCATAGGTGCCAGTTACGCTCATGCGAAAACCCCAGAAAATAATGCGACAAGTGGCTAAAAAAAGACTGAAGGCTCTTTCAGTAGCAACTGCTTCTTATTGCATAAATCAAACAAAAGGAACTAAATTTTTAATGTACATCTTTTTCTCCAATCTCTTTATAACGTGACGACAAATCCATTTACGTTGACTGCCGTCTCAAAGGTGCCGGTTAAGTATCCGCGAAAATGCGAAAAATCGACTTACGGAACATTTCATAGCAGAGGACACCTGTTGCTTAATAGGTCAAATATAGGGAATTTAATTTCTAATATCTGTTTTTTATTTATGCAATCTTTATTTACCATGACAACAAACCCTTTTAGGTTGTCTATTGTCTCGCAGGTGCCACTTCCGTATCCGCAAAAACATGAAAAATCGACTTATGGAATATTTTATAGCAGACGACAACTGTTGCTTGAGTCAGTTATAGGGATTTTTCTATTTCTTTTTCTCTCACTAGGGCCATTAATTTGGTTATGATGACCATCTAACCCATACGTGACTGTTACGTGCTGCGCATAAAATCGTAAAATCAACTTCGACACTTTCGGAGGCAACTGATACCTGTCGTACAAATCAAAGAAAGGTAAACAAAATTTTTCCCTGTTTTCTTACCAGGGTCACGAAAACATTGAACCAATTTAGACGACCACGTGAGTCAAAAGTCAATTTTATGTTTAATCGCTGCGCAAAATATAAAATTCAGAAGCAACCGGTTGCTGTTGTGAAAACTTTTTCCGACAAAAAAATCTTGTTCCTGTTTGAAGAATTTGGAAGTAGGCCATAAAGACACAATAAGATGTAAGAATAACTAAAAATCAATTGCTTCCTTGATAGGGTAAAAAACATTGTGGGAAAAGGAGAAAATGCTGGTAACCTGCATTGTCTCCTTTCATCAGATTATTTTCAAAAGCTTTCTTTAAAAGGCGTCATTGTGTGGTAAAAGGTTAATAATTATCCAATCAGAGAAGCTTTAAGGAAATCAGAATGGATACCAGCAGCCAATCAGATAACACTTAAGAAATTCAACAGCCAATCAGAGAGCTTCAAAATCGCTTGAAAATGGCGCCAAAATTTATTGATAAAAAAACAGTGAAAAAAACGGCATAAAAGTGGATTTAAAGTCTTCTTTAAAGGCTGCTGTGCAGTCCTTGCCAGATTTCACTGAAAATGGGCAAATATTTAAGAAAATAGGGGTGCAGAAGACCGTGTTTTGGCCTTTTCAAACCCCTTGCAAGAATTACTTCCCTTTAACCGTCGATGCAGCCCCCCCCCCTCCTCCCCAGCCCTTAACTGGATTTGCTTTTCTAACTCAGCCCACCATAAATGCTGCACATTGAAACTTTCAATAAGCCGAAGTGATCAATTTACAGTGGAAAAAAAGAAGAAGAAAAAAAAAAAAAAAAAACGCCCAGAAATTAATGCCAGAATTACTTCCCTTTAACCGTCGATGCACCCAACACCTACCCCCCTCCCCAGCCCTTAACTGGATTTGCTTTTCTAACTCAGCCTACAATAAATGCTGTACATTGGAGCTTTCAATAAGCCAAAGTGATATATGTACAGTGTAAAAAAAAACGCCCAGAAATTAATGCAAGAATTACTTCCCTTTAACCGTCGATGCACCCCCCCTCCTCCCCAGCCCTTAACTGGATTTGCTTTTCTAACTCAGCCCACATAAATGCTGCACATTGAAACTTTCAATAAGCCAAAGTGATCAATGTACAGTGTAAAAAAAAAGAAAACACCCAGAAATTAATGTGACAAGTGGCTAAAAAAAGACTGAAAACTCTTTCAGTTGCTTCCTATTGCATATATCAAACAAAGGCAACTGAAGTGTAATTTTTCTAATCTCTTCAAACCGCAACAAGAAACTCAGTTACGTTGACTATGTGCCATTTACGCTCATGCGAAAACCTCAGAAATTAATGCGACAAGTGGCTTAAAAAAAGACTGAAAACTCTCATATGTCAAACAATGGCAACTGAAGTGTAATTTTTCCAATCTCTTCAAACTGCAACAAGAAACCCAGTTACGTTGACTACCGTCTCATAGGTGCCAGTTACGCTCATGCGAAAACCCCAGAAAATAATGCGACAAGTGGCTAAAAAAAGACTGAAGGCTCTTTCAGTAGCAACTGCTTCTTATTGCATAAATCAAACAAAAGGAACTAAATTTTTAATGTACATCTTTTTCTCCAATCTCTTTATAACGTGACGACAAATCCATTTACGTTGACTGCCGTCTCAAAGGTGCCGGTTAAGTATCCGCGAAAATGCGAAAAATCGACTTACGGAACATTTCATAGCAGAGGACACCTGTTGCTTAATAGGTCAAATATAGGGAATTTAATTTCTAATATCTGTTTTTTATTTATGCAATCTTTATTTACCATGACAACAAACCCTTTTAGGTTGTCTATTGTCTCGCAGGTGCCACTTCCGTATCCGCAAAAACATGAAAAATCGACTTATGGAATATTTTATAGCAGACGACAACTGTTGCTTGAGTCAGTTATAGGGATTTTTCTATTTCTTTTTCTCTCACTAGGGCCATTAATTTGGTTATGATGACCATCTAACCCATACGTGACTGTTACGTGCTGCGCATAAAATCGTAAAATCAACTTCGACACTTTCGGAGGCAACTGATACCTGTCGTACAAATCAAAGAAAGGTAAACAAAATTTTTCCCTGTTTTCTTACCAGGGTCACGAAAACATTGAACCAATTTAGACGACCACGTGAGTCAAAAGTCAATTTTATGTTTAATCGCTGCGCAAAATATAAAATTCAGAAGCAACCGGTTGCTGTTGTGAAAACTTTTTCCGACAAAAAAATCTTGTTCCTGTTTGAAGAATTTGGAAGTAGGCCATAAAGACACAATAAGATGTAAGAATAACTAAAAATCAATTGCTTCCTTGATAGGGTAAAAAACATTGTGGGAAAAGGAGAAAATGCTGGTAACCTGCATTGTCTCCTTTCATCAGATTATTTTCAAAAGCTTTCTTTAAAAGGCGTCATTGTGTGGTAAAAGGTTAATAATTATCCAATCAGAGAAGCTTTAAGGAAATCAGAATGGATACCAGCAGCCAATCAGATAACACTTAAGAAATTCAACAGCCAATCAGAGAGCTTCAAAATCGCTTGAAAATGGCGCCAAAATTTATTGATAAAAAAACAGTGAAAAAAACGGCATAAAAGTGGATTTAAAGTCTTCTTTAAAGGCTGCTGTGCAGTCCTTGCCAGATTTCACTGAAAATGGGCAAATATTTAAGAAAATAGGGGTGCAGAAGACCGTGTTTTGGCCTTTTCAAACCCCTTGCAAGAATTACTTCCCTTTAACCGTCGATGCAGCCCCCCCCCCTCCTCCCCAGCCCTTAACTGGATTTGCTTTTCTAACTCAGCCCACCATAAATGCTGCACATTGAAACTTTCAATAAGCCGAAGTGATCAATTTACAGTGGAAAAAAAGAAGAAGAAAAAAAAAAAAAAAAAACGCCCAGAAATTAATGCCAGAATTACTTCCCTTTAACCGTCGATGCACCCAACACCTACCCCCCTCCCCAGCCCTTAACTGGATTTGCTTTTCTAACTCAGCCTACAATAAATGCTGTACATTGGAGCTTTCAATAAGCCAAAGTGATATATGTACAGTGTAAAAAAAAACGCCCAGAAATTAATGCAAGAATTACTTCCCTTTAACCGTCGATGCACCCCCCCTCCTCCCCAGCCCTTAACTGGATTTGCTTTTCTAACTCAGCCCACATAAATGCTGCACATTGAAACTTTCAATAAGCCAAAGTGATCAATGTACAGTGTAAAAAAAAAGAAAACACCCAGAAATTAATGTGACAAGTGGCTAAAAAAAGACTGAAAACTCTTTCAGTTGCTTCCTATTGCATATATCAAACAAAGGCAACTGAAGTGTAATTTTTCTAATCTCTTCAAACCGCAACAAGAAACTCAGTTACGTTGACTATGTGCCATTTACGCTCATGCGAAAACCTCAGAAATTAATGCGACAAGTGGCTTAAAAAAAGACTGAAAACTCTCATATGTCAAACAATGGCAACTGAAGTGTAATTTTTCCAATCTCTTCAAACTGCAACAAGAAACCCAGTTACGTTGACTACCGTCTCATAGGTGCCAGTTACGCTCATGCGAAAACCCCAGAAAATAATGCGACAAGTGGCTAAAAAAAGACTGAAGGCTCTTTCAGTAGCAACTGCTTCTTATTGCATAAATCAAACAAAAGGAACTAAATTTTTAATGTACATCTTTTTCTCCAATCTCTTTATAACGTGACGACAAATCCATTTACGTTGACTGCCGTCTCAAAGGTGCCGGTTAAGTATCCGCGAAAATGCGAAAAATCGACTTACGGAACATTTCATAGCAGAGGACACCTGTTGCTTAATAGGTCAAATATAGGGAATTTAATTTCTAATATCTGTTTTTTATTTATGCAATCTTTATTTACCATGACAACAAACCCTTTTAGGTTGTCTATTGTCTCGCAGGTGCCACTTCCGTATCCGCAAAAACATGAAAAATCGACTTATGGAATATTTTATAGCAGACGACAACTGTTGCTTGAGTCAGTTATAGGGATTTTTCTATTTCTTTTTCTCTCACTAGGGCCATTAATTTGGTTATGATGACCATCTAACCCATACGTGACTGTTACGTGCTGCGCATAAAATCGTAAAATCAACTTCGACACTTTCGGAGGCAACTGATACCTGTCGTACAAATCAAAGAAAGGTAAACAAAATTTTTCCCTGTTTTCTTACCAGGGTCACGAAAACATTGAACCAATTTAGACGACCACGTGAGTCAAAAGTCAATTTTATGTTTAATCGCTGCGCAAAATATAAAATTCAGAAGCAACCGGTTGCTGTTGTGAAAACTTTTTCCGACAAAAAAATCTTGTTCCTGTTTGAAGAATTTGGAAGTAGGCCATAAAGACACAATAAGATGTAAGAATAACTAAAAATCAATTGCTTCCTTGATAGGGTAAAAAACATTGTGGGAAAAGGAGAAAATGCTGGTAACCTGCATTGTCTCCTTTCATCAGATTATTTTCAAAAGCTTTCTTTAAAAGGCGTCATTGTGTGGTAAAAGGTTAATAATTATCCAATCAGAGAAGCTTTAAGGAAATCAGAATGGATACCAGCAGCCAATCAGATAACACTTAAGAAATTCAACAGCCAATCAGAGAGCTTCAAAATCGCTTGAAAATGGCGCCAAAATTTATTGATAAAAAAACAGTGAAAAAAACGGCATAAAAGTGGATTTAAAGTCTTCTTTAAAGGCTGCTGTGCAGTCCTTGCCAGATTTCACTGAAAATGGGCAAATATTTAAGAAAATAGGGGTGCAGAAGACCGTGTTTTGGCCTTTTCAAACCCCTTGCAAGAATTACTTCCCTTTAACCGTCGATGCAGCCCCCCCCCCTCCTCCCCAGCCCTTAACTGGATTTGCTTTTCTAACTCAGCCCACCATAAATGCTGCACATTGAAACTTTCAATAAGCCGAAGTGATCAATTTACAGTGGAAAAAAAGAAGAAGAAAAAAAAAAAAAAAAAACGCCCAGAAATTAATGCCAGAATTACTTCCCTTTAACCGTCGATGCACCCAACACCTACCCCCCTCCCCAGCCCTTAACTGGATTTGCTTTTCTAACTCAGCCTACAATAAATGCTGTACATTGGAGCTTTCAATAAGCCAAAGTGATATATGTACAGTGTAAAAAAAAACGCCCAGAAATTAATGCAAGAATTACTTCCCTTTAACCGTCGATGCACCCCCCCTCCTCCCCAGCCCTTAACTGGATTTGCTTTTCTAACTCAGCCCACATAAATGCTGCACATTGAAACTTTCAATAAGCCAAAGTGATCAATGTACAGTGTAAAAAAAAAGAAAACACCCAGAAATTAATGTGACAAGTGGCTAAAAAAAGACTGAAAACTCTTTCAGTTGCTTCCTATTGCATATATCAAACAAAGGCAACTGAAGTGTAATTTTTCTAATCTCTTCAAACCGCAACAAGAAACTCAGTTACGTTGACTATGTGCCATTTACGCTCATGCGAAAACCTCAGAAATTAATGCGACAAGTGGCTTAAAAAAAGACTGAAAACTCTCATATGTCAAACAATGGCAACTGAAGTGTAATTTTTCCAATCTCTTCAAACTGCAACAAGAAACCCAGTTACGTTGACTACCGTCTCATAGGTGCCAGTTACGCTCATGCGAAAACCCCAGAAAATAATGCGACAAGTGGCTAAAAAAAGACTGAAGGCTCTTTCAGTAGCAACTGCTTCTTATTGCATAAATCAAACAAAAGGAACTAAATTTTTAATGTACATCTTTTTCTCCAATCTCTTTATAACGTGACGACAAATCCATTTACGTTGACTGCCGTCTCAAAGGTGCCGGTTAAGTATCCGCGAAAATGCGAAAAATCGACTTACGGAACATTTCATAGCAGAGGACACCTGTTGCTTAATAGGTCAAATATAGGGAATTTAATTTCTAATATCTGTTTTTTATTTATGCAATCTTTATTTACCATGACAACAAACCCTTTTAGGTTGTCTATTGTCTCGCAGGTGCCACTTCCGTATCCGCAAAAACATGAAAAATCGACTTATGGAATATTTTATAGCAGACGACAACTGTTGCTTGAGTCAGTTATAGGGATTTTTCTATTTCTTTTTCTCTCACTAGGGCCATTAATTTGGTTATGATGACCATCTAACCCATACGTGACTGTTACGTGCTGCGCATAAAATCGTAAAATCAACTTCGACACTTTCGGAGGCAACTGATACCTGTCGTACAAATCAAAGAAAGGTAAACAAAATTTTTCCCTGTTTTCTTACCAGGGTCACGAAAACATTGAACCAATTTAGACGACCACGTGAGTCAAAAGTCAATTTTATGTTTAATCGCTGCGCAAAATATAAAATTCAGAAGCAACCGGTTGCTGTTGTGAAAACTTTTTCCGACAAAAAAATCTTGTTCCTGTTTGAAGAATTTGGAAGTAGGCCATAAAGACACAATAAGATGTAAGAATAACTAAAAATCAATTGCTTCCTTGATAGGGTAAAAAACATTGTGGGAAAAGGAGAAAATGCTGGTAACCTGCATTGTCTCCTTTCATCAGATTATTTTCAAAAGCTTTCTTTAAAAGGCGTCATTGTGTGGTAAAAGGTTAATAATTATCCAATCAGAGAAGCTTTAAGGAAATCAGAATGGATACCAGCAGCCAATCAGATAACACTTAAGAAATTCAACAGCCAATCAGAGAGCTTCAAAATCGCTTGAAAATGGCGCCAAAATTTATTGATAAAAAAACAGTGAAAAAAACGGCATAAAAGTGGATTTAAAGTCTTCTTTAAAGGCTGCTGTGCAGTCCTTGCCAGATTTCACTGAAAATGGGCAAATATTTAAGAAAATAGGGGTGCAGAAGACCGTGTTTTGGCCTTTTCAAACCCCTTGCAAGAATTACTTCCCTTTAACCGTCGATGCAGCCCCCCCCCCTCCTCCCCAGCCCTTAACTGGATTTGCTTTTCTAACTCAGCCCACCATAAATGCTGCACATTGAAACTTTCAATAAGCCGAAGTGATCAATTTACAGTGGAAAAAAAGAAGAAGAAAAAAAAAAAAAAAAAACGCCCAGAAATTAATGCCAGAATTACTTCCCTTTAACCGTCGATGCACCCAACACCTACCCCCCTCCCCAGCCCTTAACTGGATTTGCTTTTCTAACTCAGCCTACAATAAATGCTGTACATTGGAGCTTTCAATAAGCCAAAGTGATATATGTACAGTGTAAAAAAAAACGCCCAGAAATTAATGCAAGAATTACTTCCCTTTAACCGTCGATGCACCCCCCCTCCTCCCCAGCCCTTAACTGGATTTGCTTTTCTAACTCAGCCCACATAAATGCTGCACATTGAAACTTTCAATAAGCCAAAGTGATCAATGTACAGTGTAAAAAAAAAGAAAACACCCAGAAATTAATGTGACAAGTGGCTAAAAAAAGACTGAAAACTCTTTCAGTTGCTTCCTATTGCATATATCAAACAAAGGCAACTGAAGTGTAATTTTTCTAATCTCTTCAAACCGCAACAAGAAACTCAGTTACGTTGACTATGTGCCATTTACGCTCATGCGAAAACCTCAGAAATTAATGCGACAAGTGGCTTAAAAAAAGACTGAAAACTCTCATATGTCAAACAATGGCAACTGAAGTGTAATTTTTCCAATCTCTTCAAACTGCAACAAGAAACCCAGTTACGTTGACTACCGTCTCATAGGTGCCAGTTACGCTCATGCGAAAACCCCAGAAAATAATGCGACAAGTGGCTAAAAAAAGACTGAAGGCTCTTTCAGTAGCAACTGCTTCTTATTGCATAAATCAAACAAAAGGAACTAAATTTTTAATGTACATCTTTTTCTCCAATCTCTTTATAACGTGACGACAAATCCATTTACGTTGACTGCCGTCTCAAAGGTGCCGGTTAAGTATCCGCGAAAATGCGAAAAATCGACTTACGGAACATTTCATAGCAGAGGACACCTGTTGCTTAATAGGTCAAATATAGGGAATTTAATTTCTAATATCTGTTTTTTATTTATGCAATCTTTATTTACCATGACAACAAACCCTTTTAGGTTGTCTATTGTCTCGCAGGTGCCACTTCCGTATCCGCAAAAACATGAAAAATCGACTTATGGAATATTTTATAGCAGACGACAACTGTTGCTTGAGTCAGTTATAGGGATTTTTCTATTTCTTTTTCTCTCACTAGGGCCATTAATTTGGTTATGATGACCATCTAACCCATACGTGACTGTTACGTGCTGCGCATAAAATCGTAAAATCAACTTCGACACTTTCGGAGGCAACTGATACCTGTCGTACAAATCAAAGAAAGGTAAACAAAATTTTTCCCTGTTTTCTTACCAGGGTCACGAAAACATTGAACCAATTTAGACGACCACGTGAGTCAAAAGTCAATTTTATGTTTAATCGCTGCGCAAAATATAAAATTCAGAAGCAACCGGTTGCTGTTGTGAAAACTTTTTCCGACAAAAAAATCTTGTTCCTGTTTGAAGAATTTGGAAGTAGGCCATAAAGACACAATAAGATGTAAGAATAACTAAAAATCAATTGCTTCCTTGATAGGGTAAAAAACATTGTGGGAAAAGGAGAAAATGCTGGTAACCTGCATTGTCTCCTTTCATCAGATTATTTTCAAAAGCTTTCTTTAAAAGGCGTCATTGTGTGGTAAAAGGTTAATAATTATCCAATCAGAGAAGCTTTAAGGAAATCAGAATGGATACCAGCAGCCAATCAGATAACACTTAAGAAATTCAACAGCCAATCAGAGAGCTTCAAAATCGCTTGAAAATGGCGCCAAAATTTATTGATAAAAAAACAGTGAAAAAAACGGCATAAAAGTGGATTTAAAGTCTTCTTTAAAGGCTGCTGTGCAGTCCTTGCCAGATTTCACTGAAAATGGGCAAATATTTAAGAAAATAGGGGTGCAGAAGACCGTGTTTTGGCCTTTTCAAACCCCTTGCAAGAATTACTTCCCTTTAACCGTCGATGCAGCCCCCCCCCCTCCTCCCCAGCCCTTAACTGGATTTGCTTTTCTAACTCAGCCCACCATAAATGCTGCACATTGAAACTTTCAATAAGCCGAAGTGATCAATTTACAGTGGAAAAAAAGAAGAAGAAAAAAAAAAAAAAAAAACGCCCAGAAATTAATGCCAGAATTACTTCCCTTTAACCGTCGATGCACCCAACACCTACCCCCCTCCCCAGCCCTTAACTGGATTTGCTTTTCTAACTCAGCCTACAATAAATGCTGTACATTGGAGCTTTCAATAAGCCAAAGTGATATATGTACAGTGTAAAAAAAAACGCCCAGAAATTAATGCAAGAATTACTTCCCTTTAACCGTCGATGCACCCCCCCTCCTCCCCAGCCCTTAACTGGATTTGCTTTTCTAACTCAGCCCACATAAATGCTGCACATTGAAACTTTCAATAAGCCAAAGTGATCAATGTACAGTGTAAAAAAAAAGAAAACACCCAGAAATTAATGTGACAAGTGGCTAAAAAAAGACTGAAAACTCTTTCAGTTGCTTCCTATTGCATATATCAAACAAAGGCAACTGAAGTGTAATTTTTCTAATCTCTTCAAACCGCAACAAGAAACTCAGTTACGTTGACTATGTGCCATTTACGCTCATGCGAAAACCTCAGAAATTAATGCGACAAGTGGCTTAAAAAAAGACTGAAAACTCTCATATGTCAAACAATGGCAACTGAAGTGTAATTTTTCCAATCTCTTCAAACTGCAACAAGAAACCCAGTTACGTTGACTACCGTCTCATAGGTGCCAGTTACGCTCATGCGAAAACCCCAGAAAATAATGCGACAAGTGGCTAAAAAAAGACTGAAGGCTCTTTCAGTAGCAACTGCTTCTTATTGCATAAATCAAACAAAAGGAACTAAATTTTTAATGTACATCTTTTTCTCCAATCTCTTTATAACGTGACGACAAATCCATTTACGTTGACTGCCGTCTCAAAGGTGCCGGTTAAGTATCCGCGAAAATGCGAAAAATCGACTTACGGAACATTTCATAGCAGAGGACACCTGTTGCTTAATAGGTCAAATATAGGGAATTTAATTTCTAATATCTGTTTTTTATTTATGCAATCTTTATTTACCATGACAACAAACCCTTTTAGGTTGTCTATTGTCTCGCAGGTGCCACTTCCGTATCCGCAAAAACATGAAAAATCGACTTATGGAATATTTTATAGCAGACGACAACTGTTGCTTGAGTCAGTTATAGGGATTTTTCTATTTCTTTTTCTCTCACTAGGGCCATTAATTTGGTTATGATGACCATCTAACCCATACGTGACTGTTACGTGCTGCGCATAAAATCGTAAAATCAACTTCGACACTTTCGGAGGCAACTGATACCTGTCGTACAAATCAAAGAAAGGTAAACAAAATTTTTCCCTGTTTTCTTACCAGGGTCACGAAAACATTGAACCAATTTAGACGACCACGTGAGTCAAAAGTCAATTTTATGTTTAATCGCTGCGCAAAATATAAAATTCAGAAGCAACCGGTTGCTGTTGTGAAAACTTTTTCCGACAAAAAAATCTTGTTCCTGTTTGAAGAATTTGGAAGTAGGCCATAAAGACACAATAAGATGTAAGAATAACTAAAAATCAATTGCTTCCTTGATAGGGTAAAAAACATTGTGGGAAAAGGAGAAAATGCTGGTAACCTGCATTGTCTCCTTTCATCAGATTATTTTCAAAAGCTTTCTTTAAAAGGCGTCATTGTGTGGTAAAAGGTTAATAATTATCCAATCAGAGAAGCTTTAAGGAAATCAGAATGGATACCAGCAGCCAATCAGATAACACTTAAGAAATTCAACAGCCAATCAGAGAGCTTCAAAATCGCTTGAAAATGGCGCCAAAATTTATTGATAAAAAAACAGTGAAAAAAACGGCATAAAAGTGGATTTAAAGTCTTCTTTAAAGGCTGCTGTGCAGTCCTTGCCAGATTTCACTGAAAATGGGCAAATATTTAAGAAAATAGGGGTGCAGAAGACCGTGTTTTGGCCTTTTCAAACCCCTTGCAAGAATTACTTCCCTTTAACCGTCGATGCAGCCCCCCCCCCTCCTCCCCAGCCCTTAACTGGATTTGCTTTTCTAACTCAGCCCACCATAAATGCTGCACATTGAAACTTTCAATAAGCCGAAGTGATCAATTTACAGTGGAAAAAAAGAAGAAGAAAAAAAAAAAAAAAAAACGCCCAGAAATTAATGCCAGAATTACTTCCCTTTAACCGTCGATGCACCCAACACCTACCCCCCTCCCCAGCCCTTAACTGGATTTGCTTTTCTAACTCAGCCTACAATAAATGCTGTACATTGGAGCTTTCAATAAGCCAAAGTGATATATGTACAGTGTAAAAAAAAACGCCCAGAAATTAATGCAAGAATTACTTCCCTTTAACCGTCGATGCACCCCCCCTCCTCCCCAGCCCTTAACTGGATTTGCTTTTCTAACTCAGCCCACATAAATGCTGCACATTGAAACTTTCAATAAGCCAAAGTGATCAATGTACAGTGTAAAAAAAAAGAAAACACCCAGAAATTAATGTGACAAGTGGCTAAAAAAAGACTGAAAACTCTTTCAGTTGCTTCCTATTGCATATATCAAACAAAGGCAACTGAAGTGTAATTTTTCTAATCTCTTCAAACCGCAACAAGAAACTCAGTTACGTTGACTATGTGCCATTTACGCTCATGCGAAAACCTCAGAAATTAATGCGACAAGTGGCTTAAAAAAAGACTGAAAACTCTCATATGTCAAACAATGGCAACTGAAGTGTAATTTTTCCAATCTCTTCAAACTGCAACAAGAAACCCAGTTACGTTGACTACCGTCTCATAGGTGCCAGTTACGCTCATGCGAAAACCCCAGAAAATAATGCGACAAGTGGCTAAAAAAAGACTGAAGGCTCTTTCAGTAGCAACTGCTTCTTATTGCATAAATCAAACAAAAGGAACTAAATTTTTAATGTACATCTTTTTCTCCAATCTCTTTATAACGTGACGACAAATCCATTTACGTTGACTGCCGTCTCAAAGGTGCCGGTTAAGTATCCGCGAAAATGCGAAAAATCGACTTACGGAACATTTCATAGCAGAGGACACCTGTTGCTTAATAGGTCAAATATAGGGAATTTAATTTCTAATATCTGTTTTTTATTTATGCAATCTTTATTTACCATGACAACAAACCCTTTTAGGTTGTCTATTGTCTCGCAGGTGCCACTTCCGTATCCGCAAAAACATGAAAAATCGACTTATGGAATATTTTATAGCAGACGACAACTGTTGCTTGAGTCAGTTATAGGGATTTTTCTATTTCTTTTTCTCTCACTAGGGCCATTAATTTGGTTATGATGACCATCTAACCCATACGTGACTGTTACGTGCTGCGCATAAAATCGTAAAATCAACTTCGACACTTTCGGAGGCAACTGATACCTGTCGTACAAATCAAAGAAAGGTAAACAAAATTTTTCCCTGTTTTCTTACCAGGGTCACGAAAACATTGAACCAATTTAGACGACCACGTGAGTCAAAAGTCAATTTTATGTTTAATCGCTGCGCAAAATATAAAATTCAGAAGCAACCGGTTGCTGTTGTGAAAACTTTTTCCGACAAAAAAATCTTGTTCCTGTTTGAAGAATTTGGAAGTAGGCCATAAAGACACAATAAGATGTAAGAATAACTAAAAATCAATTGCTTCCTTGATAGGGTAAAAAACATTGTGGGAAAAGGAGAAAATGCTGGTAACCTGCATTGTCTCCTTTCATCAGATTATTTTCAAAAGCTTTCTTTAAAAGGCGTCATTGTGTGGTAAAAGGTTAATAATTATCCAATCAGAGAAGCTTTAAGGAAATCAGAATGGATACCAGCAGCCAATCAGATAACACTTAAGAAATTCAACAGCCAATCAGAGAGCTTCAAAATCGCTTGAAAATGGCGCCAAAATTTATTGATAAAAAAACAGTGAAAAAAACGGCATAAAAGTGGATTTAAAGTCTTCTTTAAAGGCTGCTGTGCAGTCCTTGCCAGATTTCACTGAAAATGGGCAAATATTTAAGAAAATAGGGGTGCAGAAGACCGTGTTTTGGCCTTTTCAAACCCCTTGCAAGAATTACTTCCCTTTAACCGTCGATGCAGCCCCCCCCCCTCCTCCCCAGCCCTTAACTGGATTTGCTTTTCTAACTCAGCCCACCATAAATGCTGCACATTGAAACTTTCAATAAGCCGAAGTGATCAATTTACAGTGGAAAAAAAGAAGAAGAAAAAAAAAAAAAAAAAACGCCCAGAAATTAATGCCAGAATTACTTCCCTTTAACCGTCGATGCACCCAACACCTACCCCCCTCCCCAGCCCTTAACTGGATTTGCTTTTCTAACTCAGCCTACAATAAATGCTGTACATTGGAGCTTTCAATAAGCCAAAGTGATATATGTACAGTGTAAAAAAAAACGCCCAGAAATTAATGCAAGAATTACTTCCCTTTAACCGTCGATGCACCCCCCCTCCTCCCCAGCCCTTAACTGGATTTGCTTTTCTAACTCAGCCCACATAAATGCTGCACATTGAAACTTTCAATAAGCCAAAGTGATCAATGTACAGTGTAAAAAAAAAGAAAACACCCAGAAATTAATGTGACAAGTGGCTAAAAAAAGACTGAAAACTCTTTCAGTTGCTTCCTATTGCATATATCAAACAAAGGCAACTGAAGTGTAATTTTTCTAATCTCTTCAAACCGCAACAAGAAACTCAGTTACGTTGACTATGTGCCATTTACGCTCATGCGAAAACCTCAGAAATTAATGCGACAAGTGGCTTAAAAAAAGACTGAAAACTCTCATATGTCAAACAATGGCAACTGAAGTGTAATTTTTCCAATCTCTTCAAACTGCAACAAGAAACCCAGTTACGTTGACTACCGTCTCATAGGTGCCAGTTACGCTCATGCGAAAACCCCAGAAAATAATGCGACAAGTGGCTAAAAAAAGACTGAAGGCTCTTTCAGTAGCAACTGCTTCTTATTGCATAAATCAAACAAAAGGAACTAAATTTTTAATGTACATCTTTTTCTCCAATCTCTTTATAACGTGACGACAAATCCATTTACGTTGACTGCCGTCTCAAAGGTGCCGGTTAAGTATCCGCGAAAATGCGAAAAATCGACTTACGGAACATTTCATAGCAGAGGACACCTGTTGCTTAATAGGTCAAATATAGGGAATTTAATTTCTAATATCTGTTTTTTATTTATGCAATCTTTATTTACCATGACAACAAACCCTTTTAGGTTGTCTATTGTCTCGCAGGTGCCACTTCCGTATCCGCAAAAACATGAAAAATCGACTTATGGAATATTTTATAGCAGACGACAACTGTTGCTTGAGTCAGTTATAGGGATTTTTCTATTTCTTTTTCTCTCACTAGGGCCATTAATTTGGTTATGATGACCATCTAACCCATACGTGACTGTTACGTGCTGCGCATAAAATCGTAAAATCAACTTCGACACTTTCGGAGGCAACTGATACCTGTCGTACAAATCAAAGAAAGGTAAACAAAATTTTTCCCTGTTTTCTTACCAGGGTCACGAAAACATTGAACCAATTTAGACGACCACGTGAGTCAAAAGTCAATTTTATGTTTAATCGCTGCGCAAAATATAAAATTCAGAAGCAACCGGTTGCTGTTGTGAAAACTTTTTCCGACAAAAAAATCTTGTTCCTGTTTGAAGAATTTGGAAGTAGGCCATAAAGACACAATAAGATGTAAGAATAACTAAAAATCAATTGCTTCCTTGATAGGGTAAAAAACATTGTGGGAAAAGGAGAAAATGCTGGTAACCTGCATTGTCTCCTTTCATCAGATTATTTTCAAAAGCTTTCTTTAAAAGGCGTCATTGTGTGGTAAAAGGTTAATAATTATCCAATCAGAGAAGCTTTAAGGAAATCAGAATGGATACCAGCAGCCAATCAGATAACACTTAAGAAATTCAACAGCCAATCAGAGAGCTTCAAAATCGCTTGAAAATGGCGCCAAAATTTATTGATAAAAAAACAGTGAAAAAAACGGCATAAAAGTGGATTTAAAGTCTTCTTTAAAGGCTGCTGTGCAGTCCTTGCCAGATTTCACTGAAAATGGGCAAATATTTAAGAAAATAGGGGTGCAGAAGACCGTGTTTTGGCCTTTTCAAACCCCTTGCAAGAATTACTTCCCTTTAACCGTCGATGCAGCCCCCCCCCCTCCTCCCCAGCCCTTAACTGGATTTGCTTTTCTAACTCAGCCCACCATAAATGCTGCACATTGAAACTTTCAATAAGCCGAAGTGATCAATTTACAGTGGAAAAAAAGAAGAAGAAAAAAAAAAAAAAAAAACGCCCAGAAATTAATGCCAGAATTACTTCCCTTTAACCGTCGATGCACCCAACACCTACCCCCCTCCCCAGCCCTTAACTGGATTTGCTTTTCTAACTCAGCCTACAATAAATGCTGTACATTGGAGCTTTCAATAAGCCAAAGTGATATATGTACAGTGTAAAAAAAAACGCCCAGAAATTAATGCAAGAATTACTTCCCTTTAACCGTCGATGCACCCCCCCTCCTCCCCAGCCCTTAACTGGATTTGCTTTTCTAACTCAGCCCACATAAATGCTGCACATTGAAACTTTCAATAAGCCAAAGTGATCAATGTACAGTGTAAAAAAAAAGAAAACACCCAGAAATTAATGTGACAAGTGGCTAAAAAAAGACTGAAAACTCTTTCAGTTGCTTCCTATTGCATATATCAAACAAAGGCAACTGAAGTGTAATTTTTCTAATCTCTTCAAACCGCAACAAGAAACTCAGTTACGTTGACTATGTGCCATTTACGCTCATGCGAAAACCTCAGAAATTAATGCGACAAGTGGCTTAAAAAAAGACTGAAAACTCTCATATGTCAAACAATGGCAACTGAAGTGTAATTTTTCCAATCTCTTCAAACTGCAACAAGAAACCCAGTTACGTTGACTACCGTCTCATAGGTGCCAGTTACGCTCATGCGAAAACCCCAGAAAATAATGCGACAAGTGGCTAAAAAAAGACTGAAGGCTCTTTCAGTAGCAACTGCTTCTTATTGCATAAATCAAACAAAAGGAACTAAATTTTTAATGTACATCTTTTTCTCCAATCTCTTTATAACGTGACGACAAATCCATTTACGTTGACTGCCGTCTCAAAGGTGCCGGTTAAGTATCCGCGAAAATGCGAAAAATCGACTTACGGAACATTTCATAGCAGAGGACACCTGTTGCTTAATAGGTCAAATATAGGGAATTTAATTTCTAATATCTGTTTTTTATTTATGCAATCTTTATTTACCATGACAACAAACCCTTTTAGGTTGTCTATTGTCTCGCAGGTGCCACTTCCGTATCCGCAAAAACATGAAAAATCGACTTATGGAATATTTTATAGCAGACGACAACTGTTGCTTGAGTCAGTTATAGGGATTTTTCTATTTCTTTTTCTCTCACTAGGGCCATTAATTTGGTTATGATGACCATCTAACCCATACGTGACTGTTACGTGCTGCGCATAAAATCGTAAAATCAACTTCGACACTTTCGGAGGCAACTGATACCTGTCGTACAAATCAAAGAAAGGTAAACAAAATTTTTCCCTGTTTTCTTACCAGGGTCACGAAAACATTGAACCAATTTAGACGACCACGTGAGTCAAAAGTCAATTTTATGTTTAATCGCTGCGCAAAATATAAAATTCAGAAGCAACCGGTTGCTGTTGTGAAAACTTTTTCCGACAAAAAAATCTTGTTCCTGTTTGAAGAATTTGGAAGTAGGCCATAAAGACACAATAAGATGTAAGAATAACTAAAAATCAATTGCTTCCTTGATAGGGTAAAAAACATTGTGGGAAAAGGAGAAAATGCTGGTAACCTGCATTGTCTCCTTTCATCAGATTATTTTCAAAAGCTTTCTTTAAAAGGCGTCATTGTGTGGTAAAAGGTTAATAATTATCCAATCAGAGAAGCTTTAAGGAAATCAGAATGGATACCAGCAGCCAATCAGATAACACTTAAGAAATTCAACAGCCAATCAGAGAGCTTCAAAATCGCTTGAAAATGGCGCCAAAATTTATTGATAAAAAAACAGTGAAAAAAACGGCATAAAAGTGGATTTAAAGTCTTCTTTAAAGGCTGCTGTGCAGTCCTTGCCAGATTTCACTGAAAATGGGCAAATATTTAAGAAAATAGGGGTGCAGAAGACCGTGTTTTGGCCTTTTCAAACCCCTTGCAAGAATTACTTCCCTTTAACCGTCGATGCAGCCCCCCCCCCTCCTCCCCAGCCCTTAACTGGATTTGCTTTTCTAACTCAGCCCACCATAAATGCTGCACATTGAAACTTTCAATAAGCCGAAGTGATCAATTTACAGTGGAAAAAAAGAAGAAGAAAAAAAAAAAAAAAAAACGCCCAGAAATTAATGCCAGAATTACTTCCCTTTAACCGTCGATGCACCCAACACCTACCCCCCTCCCCAGCCCTTAACTGGATTTGCTTTTCTAACTCAGCCTACAATAAATGCTGTACATTGGAGCTTTCAATAAGCCAAAGTGATATATGTACAGTGTAAAAAAAAACGCCCAGAAATTAATGCAAGAATTACTTCCCTTTAACCGTCGATGCACCCCCCCTCCTCCCCAGCCCTTAACTGGATTTGCTTTTCTAACTCAGCCCACATAAATGCTGCACATTGAAACTTTCAATAAGCCAAAGTGATCAATGTACAGTGTAAAAAAAAAGAAAACACCCAGAAATTAATGTGACAAGTGGCTAAAAAAAGACTGAAAACTCTTTCAGTTGCTTCCTATTGCATATATCAAACAAAGGCAACTGAAGTGTAATTTTTCTAATCTCTTCAAACCGCAACAAGAAACTCAGTTACGTTGACTATGTGCCATTTACGCTCATGCGAAAACCTCAGAAATTAATGCGACAAGTGGCTTAAAAAAAGACTGAAAACTCTCATATGTCAAACAATGGCAACTGAAGTGTAATTTTTCCAATCTCTTCAAACTGCAACAAGAAACCCAGTTACGTTGACTACCGTCTCATAGGTGCCAGTTACGCTCATGCGAAAACCCCAGAAAATAATGCGACAAGTGGCTAAAAAAAGACTGAAGGCTCTTTCAGTAGCAACTGCTTCTTATTGCATAAATCAAACAAAAGGAACTAAATTTTTAATGTACATCTTTTTCTCCAATCTCTTTATAACGTGACGACAAATCCATTTACGTTGACTGCCGTCTCAAAGGTGCCGGTTAAGTATCCGCGAAAATGCGAAAAATCGACTTACGGAACATTTCATAGCAGAGGACACCTGTTGCTTAATAGGTCAAATATAGGGAATTTAATTTCTAATATCTGTTTTTTATTTATGCAATCTTTATTTACCATGACAACAAACCCTTTTAGGTTGTCTATTGTCTCGCAGGTGCCACTTCCGTATCCGCAAAAACATGAAAAATCGACTTATGGAATATTTTATAGCAGACGACAACTGTTGCTTGAGTCAGTTATAGGGATTTTTCTATTTCTTTTTCTCTCACTAGGGCCATTAATTTGGTTATGATGACCATCTAACCCATACGTGACTGTTACGTGCTGCGCATAAAATCGTAAAATCAACTTCGACACTTTCGGAGGCAACTGATACCTGTCGTACAAATCAAAGAAAGGTAAACAAAATTTTTCCCTGTTTTCTTACCAGGGTCACGAAAACATTGAACCAATTTAGACGACCACGTGAGTCAAAAGTCAATTTTATGTTTAATCGCTGCGCAAAATATAAAATTCAGAAGCAACCGGTTGCTGTTGTGAAAACTTTTTCCGACAAAAAAATCTTGTTCCTGTTTGAAGAATTTGGAAGTAGGCCATAAAGACACAATAAGATGTAAGAATAACTAAAAATCAATTGCTTCCTTGATAGGGTAAAAAACATTGTGGGAAAAGGAGAAAATGCTGGTAACCTGCATTGTCTCCTTTCATCAGATTATTTTCAAAAGCTTTCTTTAAAAGGCGTCATTGTGTGGTAAAAGGTTAATAATTATCCAATCAGAGAAGCTTTAAGGAAATCAGAATGGATACCAGCAGCCAATCAGATAACACTTAAGAAATTCAACAGCCAATCAGAGAGCTTCAAAATCGCTTGAAAATGGCGCCAAAATTTATTGATAAAAAAACAGTGAAAAAAACGGCATAAAAGTGGATTTAAAGTCTTCTTTAAAGGCTGCTGTGCAGTCCTTGCCAGATTTCACTGAAAATGGGCAAATATTTAAGAAAATAGGGGTGCAGAAGACCGTGTTTTGGCCTTTTCAAACCCCTTGCAAGAATTACTTCCCTTTAACCGTCGATGCAGCCCCCCCCCCTCCTCCCCAGCCCTTAACTGGATTTGCTTTTCTAACTCAGCCCACCATAAATGCTGCACATTGAAACTTTCAATAAGCCGAAGTGATCAATTTACAGTGGAAAAAAAGAAGAAGAAAAAAAAAAAAAAAAAACGCCCAGAAATTAATGCCAGAATTACTTCCCTTTAACCGTCGATGCACCCAACACCTACCCCCCTCCCCAGCCCTTAACTGGATTTGCTTTTCTAACTCAGCCTACAATAAATGCTGTACATTGGAGCTTTCAATAAGCCAAAGTGATATATGTACAGTGTAAAAAAAAACGCCCAGAAATTAATGCAAGAATTACTTCCCTTTAACCGTCGATGCACCCCCCCTCCTCCCCAGCCCTTAACTGGATTTGCTTTTCTAACTCAGCCCACATAAATGCTGCACATTGAAACTTTCAATAAGCCAAAGTGATCAATGTACAGTGTAAAAAAAAAGAAAACACCCAGAAATTAATGTGACAAGTGGCTAAAAAAAGACTGAAAACTCTTTCAGTTGCTTCCTATTGCATATATCAAACAAAGGCAACTGAAGTGTAATTTTTCTAATCTCTTCAAACCGCAACAAGAAACTCAGTTACGTTGACTATGTGCCATTTACGCTCATGCGAAAACCTCAGAAATTAATGCGACAAGTGGCTTAAAAAAAGACTGAAAACTCTCATATGTCAAACAATGGCAACTGAAGTGTAATTTTTCCAATCTCTTCAAACTGCAACAAGATACCCAGTTACGTTGACTACCGTCTCATAGGTGCCAGTTACGCTCATGCAAAAACCCCAGAAAATAATGCGACAAGTGGCTAAAAAAAGACTGAAGGCTCTTTCAGTAGCAACTGCTTCTTATTGCATAAATCAAACAAAAGGAACTAAATTTTTAATGTACATCTTTTTCTCCAATCTCTTTATAACGTGACGACAAATCCATTTACGTTGACTGCCGTCTCAAAGGTGCCGGTTAAGTATCCGCGAAAATGCGAAAAATCGACTTACGGAACATTTCATAGCAGAGGACACCTGTTGCTTAATAGGTCAAATATAGGGAATTTAATTTCTAATATCTGTTTTTTATTTATGCAATCTTTATTTACCATGACAACAAACCCTTTTAGGTTGTCTATTGTCTCGCAGGTGCCACTTCCGTATCCGCAAAAACATGAAAAATCGACTTATGGAATATTTTATAGCAGATGACAACTGTTGCTTGAGTCAGTTATAGGGATTTATCTATTTCTTTTTCTCTCACTAGGGCCATTAATTTGGTTATGATGACCATCTAACCCATACGTGACTGTTACGTGCTGCGCATAAAATCGTAAAATCAACTTCGACACTTTCGGAGGCAACTGATACCTGTCGTACAAATCAAAGAAAGGTAAACAAAATTTTTCCCTGTTTTCTTACCAGGGTCACGAAAACATTGAACCAATTTAGACGACCACGTGAGTCAAAAGTCAATTTTATGTTTAATCGCTGCGCAAAATATAAAATTCAGAAGCAACCGGTTGCTGTTGTGAAAACTTTTTCTGACAAAAAAATCTTGTTCCTGTTTGAAGAATTTGGAAGTAGGCCATAAAGACACAATAAGATGTAAGAATAACTAAAAATCAATTGCTTCCTTGATAGGGTAAAAAACATTGTGGGAAAAGGAGAAAATGCTGGTAACCTGCATTGTCTCCTTTCATCAGATTATTTTCAAAAGCTTTCTTTAAAAGGCGTCATTGTGTGGTAAAAGGTTAATAATTATCCAATCAGAGAAGCTTTAAGGAAATCAGAATGGATACCAGCAGCCAATCAGATAACACTTAAGAAATTCAACAGCCAATCAGAGAGCTTCAAAATCGCTTGAAAATGGCGCCAAAATTTATTGATAAAAAAACAGTGAAAAAAACGGCATAAAAGTGGATTTAAAGTCTTCTTTAAAGGCTGCTGTGCAGTCCTTGCCAGATTTCACTGAAAATGGGCAAATATTTAAGAAAATAGGGGTGCAGAAGACCGTGTTTTGGCCTTTTCAAACCCCTTGCAAGAATTACTTCCCTTTAACCGTTGATGCAGCCCCCCCTCCTCCCCAGCCCTTAACTGGATTTGCTTTTCTAACTCAGCCCACCATAAATGCTGCACATTGAAACTTTCAATAAGCCGAAGTGATCAATTTACAGTGGAAAAAAAGAAGAAAAAAAAAAAAAAAAAAACGCCCAGAAATTAATGCCAGAATTACTTCCCTTTAACCGTCGATGCACCCAACACCTACCCCCCTCCCCAGCCCTTAACTGGATTTGCTTTTCTAACTCAGCCTACAATAAATGCTGTACATTGGAGCTTTCAATAAGCCAAAGTGATATATGTACAGTGTTAAAAAAAAACGCCCAGAAATTAATGCAAGAATTACTTCCCTTTAACCGTCGATGCACCCCCCCTCCTCCCCAGCCCTTAACTGGATTTGCTTTTCTAACTCAGCCCACATAAATGCTGCACATTGAAACTTTCAATAAGCCAAAGTGATCAATGTACAGTGTAAAAAAAAAGAAAACACCCAGAAATTAATGTGACAAGTGGCTAAAAAAAGACTGAAAACTCTTTCAGTTGCTTCCTATTGCATATATCAAACAAAGGCAACTGAAGTGTAATTTTTCTAATCTCTTCAACTGCAACAAGAAACTCAGTTACGTTGACTATGTGCCATTTACGCTCATGCGAAAACCTCAGAAATTAATGCGACAAGTGGCTTAAAAAAAGACTGAAAACTCTCATATGTCAAACAATGGCAACTGAAGTGTAATTTTTCCAATCTCTTCAAACTGCAACAAGAAACCCAGTTACGTTGACTACCGTCTCATAGGTGCCAGTTACGCTCATGCGAAAACCCCAGAAAATAATGCGACAAGTGGCTAAAAAAAGACTGAAGGCTCTTTCAGTAGCAACTGCTTCTTATTGCATAAATCAAACAAAAGGAACTAAATTTTTAATGTACATCTTTTTCTCCAATCTCTTTATAACGTGACGACAAATCCATTTACGTTGACTGCCGTCTCAAAGGTGCCGGTTAAGTATCCGCGAAAATGCGAAAAATCGACTTACGGAACATTTCATAGCAGAGGACACCTGTTGCTTAATAGGTCAAATATAGGGAATTTAATTTCTAATATCTGTTTTTTATTTATGCAATCTTTATTTACCATGACAACAAACCCTTTTAGGTTGTCTATTGTCTCGCAGGTGCCACTTCCGTATCCGCAAAAACATGAAAAATCGACTTATGGAATATTTTATAGCAGACGACAACTGTTGCTTGAGTCAGTTATAGGGATTTTTCTATTTCTTTTTCTCTCACTAGGGCCATTAATTTCGTTATGATGACCATCTAACCCATACGTGACTGTTACGTGCTGCGCATAAAATCGTAAAATCAACTTCGACACTTTCGGAGGCAACTGATACCTGTCGTACAAATCAAAGAAAGGTAAACAAAATTTTTCCCTGTTTTCTTACCAGGGTCACGAAAACATTGAACCAATTTAGACGACCACGTGAGTCAAAAGTCAATTTTATGTTTAATCGCTGCGCAAAATATAAAATTCAGAAGCAACCGGTTGCTGTTGTGAAAACTTTTTCCGACAAAAAAATCTTGTTCCTGTTTGAAGAATTTGGAAGTAGGCCATAAAGACACAATAAGATGTAAGAATAACTAAAAATCAATTGCTTCCTTGATAGGGTAAAAAACATTGTGGGAAAAGGAGAAAATGCTGGTAACCTGCATTGTCTCCTTTCATCAGATTATTTTCAAAAGCTTTCTTTAAAAGGCGTCATTGTGTGGTAAAAGGTTAATAATTATCCAATCAGAGAAGCTTTAAGGAAATCAGAATGGATACCAGCAGCCAATCAGATAACACTTAAGAAATTCAACAGCCAATCAGAGAGCTTCAAAATCGCTTGAAAATGGCGCCAAAATTTATTGATAAAAAAACAGTGAAAAAAACGGCATAAAAGTGGATTTAAAGTCTTCTTTAAAGGCTGCTGTGCAGTCCTTGCCAGATTTCACTGAAAATGGGCAAATATTTAAGAAAATAGGGGTGCAGAAGACCGTGTTTTGGCCTTTTCAAACCCCTTGCAAGAATTACTTCCCTTTAACCGTCGATGCAGCCCCCCCCTCCTCCCCAGCCCTTAACTGGATTTGCTTTTCTAACTCAGCCCACCATAAATGCTGCACATTGAAACTTTCAATAAGCCGAAGTGATCAATTTACAGTGGAAAAAAAGAAGAAAAAAAAAAAAAAAAAAAAACGCCCAGAAATTAATGCCAGAATTACTTCCCTTTAACCGTCGATGCACCCAACACCTACCCCCCTCCCCAGCCCTTAACTGGATTTGCTTTTCTAACTCAGCCTACAATAAATGCTGTACATTGGAGCTTTCAATAAGCCAAAGTGATATATGTACAGTGTAAAAAAAAACGCCCAGAAATTAATGCAAGAATTACTTCCCTTTAACCGTCGATGCACCCCCCCTCCTCCCCAGCCCTTAACTGGATTTGCTTTTCTAACTCAGCCCACATAAATGCTGCACATTGAAACTTTCAATAAGCCAAAGTGATCAATGTACAGTGTAAAAAAAAAGAAAACACCCAGAAATTAATGTGACAAGTGGCTAAAAAAAGACTGAAAACTCTTTCAGTTGCTTCCTATTGCATATATCAAACAAAGGCAACTGAAGTGTAATTTTTCTAATCTCTTCAAACCGCAACAAGAAACTCAGTTACGTTGACTATGTGCCATTTACGCTCATGCGAAAACCTCAGAAATTAATGCGACAAGTGGCTTAAAAAAAGACTGAAAACTCTCATATGTCAAACAATGGCAACTGAAGTGTAATTTTTCCAATCTCTTCAAACTGCAACAAGAAACCCAGTTACGTTGACTACCGTCTCATAGGTGCCAGTTACGCTCATGCGAAAACCCCAGAAAATAATGCGACAAGTGGCTAAAAAAAGACTGAAGGCTCTTTCAGTAGCAACTGCTTCTTATTGCATAAATCAAACAAAAGGAACTAAATTTTTAATGTACATCTTTTTCTCCAATCTCTTTATAACGTGACGACAAATCCATTTACGTTGACTGCCGTCTCAAAGGTGCCGGTTAAGTATCCGCGAAAATGCGAAAAATCGACTTACGGAACATTTCATAGCAGAGGACACCTGTTGCTTAATAGGTCAAATATAGGGAATTTAATTTCTAATATCTGTTTTTTATTTATGCAATCTTTATTTACCATGACAACAAACCCTTTTAGGTTGTCTATTGTCTCGCAGGTGCCACTTCCGTATCCGCAAAAACATGAAAAATCGACTTATGGAATATTTTATAGCAGACGACAACTGTTGCTTGAGTCAGTTATAGGGATTTTTCTATTTCTTTTTCTCTCACTAGGGCCATTAATTTGGTTATGATGACCATCTAACCCATACGTGACTGTTACGTGCTGCGCATAAAATCGTAAAATCAACTTCGACACTTTCGGAGGCAACTGATACCTGTCATACAAATCAAAGAAAGGTAAACAAAATTTTTCCCTGTTTTCTTACCAGGGTCACGAAAACATTGAACCAATTTAGACGACCACGTGAGTCAAAAGTCAATTTTATGTTTAATCGCTGCGCAAAATATAAAATTCAGAAGCAACCGGTTGCTGTTGTGAAAACTTTTTCCGACAAAAAAATCTTGTTCCTGTTTGAAGAATTTGGAAGTAGGCCATAAAGACACAATAAGATGTAAGAATAACTAAAAATCAATTGCTTCCTTGATAGGGTAAAAAACATTGTGGGAAAAGGAGAAAATGCTGGTAACCTGCATTGTCTCCTTTCATCAGATTATTTTCAAAAGCTTTCTTTAAAAGGCGTCATTGTGTGGTAAAAGGTTAATAATTATCCAATCAGAGAAGCTTTAAGGAAATCAGAATGGATACCAGCAGCCAATCAGATAACACTTAAGAAATTCAACAGCCAATCAGAGAGCTTCAAAATCGCTTGAAAATGGCGCCAAAATTTATTGATAAAAAAACAGTGAAAAAAACGGCATAAAAGTGGATTTAAAGTCTTCTTTAAAGGCTGCTGTGCAGTCCTTGCCAGATTTCACTGAAAATGGGCAAATATTTAAGAAAATAGGGGTGCAGAAGACCGTGTTTTGGCCTTTTCAAACCCCTTGCAAGAATTACTTCCCTTTAACCGTCGATGCAGCCCCCCCCCCTCCTCCCCAGCCCTTAACTGGATTTGCTTTTCTAACTCAGCCCACCATAAATGATGCACATTGAAACTTTCAATAAGCCGAAGTGATCAATTTACAGTGGAAAAAAAGAAGAAGAAAAAAAAAAAAAAAAACGCCCAGAAATTAATGCCAGAATTACTTCCCTTTAACCGTCGATGCACCCAACACCTACCCCCCTCCCCAGCCCTTAACTGGATTTGCTTTTCTAACTCAGCCTACAATAAATGCTGTACATTGGAGCTTTCAATAAGCCAAAGTGATATATGTACAGTGTTAAAAAAAAGCTCCCAGAAATTAATGCAAGAATTACTTCCCTTTAACCGTCGATGCACCCCCCCTCCTCCCCAGCCCTTAACTGGATTTGCTTTTCTAACTCAGCCCACATAAATGCTGCACATTGAAACTTTCAATAAGCCAAAGTGATCAATGTACAGTGTAAAAAAAAAGAAAACACCCAGAAATTAATGTGACAAGTGGCTAAAAAAAGACTGAAAACTCTTTCAGTTGCTTCCTATTGCATATATCAAACAAAGGCAACTGAAGTGTAATTTTTCTAATCTCTTCAACTGCAACAAGAAACTCAGTTACGTTGACTATGTGCCATTTACGCTCATGCGAAAACCTCAGAAATTAATGCGACAAGTGGCTTAAAAAAAGACTGAAAACTCTCATATGTCAAACAATGGCAACTGAAGTGTAATTTTTCCAATCTCTTCAAACTGCAACAAGAAACCCAGTTACGTTGACTACCGTCTCATAGGTGCCAGTTACGCTCATGCAAAAACCCCAGAAAATAATGCGACAAGTGGCTAAAAAAAGACTGAAGGCTCTTTCAGTAGCAACTGCTTCTTATTGCATAAATCAAACAAAAGGAACTAAATTTTTAATGTACATCTTTTTCTCCAATCTCTTTATAACGTGACGACAAATCCATTTACGTTGACTGCCGTCTCAAAGGTGCCGGTTAAGTATCCGCGAAAATGCGAAAAATCGACTTACGGAACATTTCATAGCAGAGGACACCTGTTGCTTAATAGGTCAAATATAGGGAATTTAATTTCTAATATCTGTTTTTTATTTATGCAATCTTTATTTACCATGACAACAAACCCTTTTAGGTTGTCTATTGTCTCGCAGGTGCCACTTCCGTATCCGCAAAAACATGAAAAATCGACTTATGGAATATTTTATAGCAGACAACAACTGTTGCTTGAGTCAGTTATAGGGATTTTTCTATTTCTTTTTCTCTCACTAGGGCCATTAATTTGGTTATGATGACCATCTAACCCATACGTGACTGTTACGTGCTGCGCATAAAATCGTAAAATCAACTTCGACACTTTCGGAGGCAACTGATACCTGTCGTACAAATCAAAGAAAGGTAAACAAAATTTTTCCCTGTTTTCTTACCAGGGTCACGAAAACATTGAACCAATTTAGACGACCAGGTGAGTCAAAAGTCAATTTTATGTTTAATCGCTGCGCAAAATATAAAATTCAGAAGCAACCGGTTGCTGTTGCGAAAACTTTTTCCGACAAAAAAATCTTGTTCCTGTTTGAAGAATTTGGAAGTAGGCCATAAAGACACAATAAGATGTAAGAATAACTAAAAATCAATTGCTTCCTTGATAGGGTAAAAAACATTGTGGGAAAAGGAGAAAATGCTGGTAACCTGCATTGTCTCCTTTCATCAGATTATTTTCAAAAGCTTTCTTTAAAAGGCGTCATTGTGTGGTAAAAGGTTAATAATTATCCAATCAGAGAAGCTTTAAGGAAATCAGAATGGATACCAGCAGCCAATCAGATAACACTTAAGAAATTCAACAGCCAATCAGAGAGCTTCAAAATCGCTTGAAAATGGCGCCAAAATTTATTGATAAAAAAACAGTGAAAAAAACGGCATAAAAGTGGATTTAAAGTCTTCTTTAAAGGCTGCTGTGCAGTCCTTGCCAGATTTCACTGAAAATGGGCAAATATTTAAGAAAATAGGGGTGCAGAAGACCGTGTTTTGGCCTTTTCAAACCCCTTGCAAGAATTACTTCCCTTTAACCATCGATGCAGCCCCCGCCCCTCCTCCCCAGCCCTTAACTGGATTTGCTTTTCTAACTCAGCCCACCATAAATGCTGCACATTGAAACTTTCAATAAGCCGAAGTGATCAATTTACAGTGGAAAAAAAGAAGAAAAAAAAAAAAAAAAAAAACGCCCAGAAATTAATGCCAGAATTACTTCCCTTTAACCGTCGATGCACCCAACACCTACCCCCCTCCCCAGCCCTTAACTGGATTTGCTTTTCTAACTCAGCCTACAATAAATGCTGTACATTGGAGCTTTCAATAAGCGAAAGTGATATATGTACAGTGTAAAAAAGAAACGCCCAGAAATTAATGCAAGAATTACTTCCCTTTAACCGTCGATGCACCCCCCCTCCTCCCCAGCCCTTAACTGGATTTGCTTTTCTAACTCAGCCCACATAAATGCTGCACATTGAAACTTTCAATAAGCCAAAGTGATCAATGTACAGTGTAAAAAAAAAGAAAACACCCAGAAATTAATGTGACAAGTGGCTAAAAAAAGACTGAAAACTCTTTCAGTTGCTTCCTATTGCATATATCAAACAAAGGCAACTGAAGTGTAATTTTTCTAATCTCTTCAAACCGCAACAAGAAACTCAGTTACGTTGACTATGTGCCATTTACGCTCATGCGAAAACCTCAGAAATTAATGCGACAAGTGGCTTAAAAAAAGACTGAAAACTCTCATATGTCAAACAATGGCAACTGAAGTGTAATTTTTCCAATCTCTTCAAACTGCAACAAGAAACCCAGTTACTTTGACTACCGTCTCATAGGTGCCAGGTACGCTCATGCGAAAACCCCAGAAAATAATGCGACAAGTGGCTAAAAAAAGACTGAAGGCTCTTTCAGTAGCAACTGCTTCTTATTGCATAAATCAAACAAAAGGAACTAAATTTTTAACATACATCTTTTTCTCCAATCTCTTTATAACGTGACGACAAATCCATTTACGTTGACTGCCGTCTCAAAGGTGCCGGTTAAGTATCCGCGAAAATGCGAAAAATCGACTTACGGAACATTTCATAGCAGAGGACACCTGTTGCTTAACAGGTCAAATATAGGGAATTTAATTTCTAATAACTGTTTTTTATTTATGCAATCTTTATTTACCATGACAACAAACCCTTTTAGGTTGTCTATTGTCTCGCAGGTGCCACTTCCGTATCCGCAAAAACATGAAAAATCGACTTATGGAATATTTTATAGCAGACGACAATTGTTGCTTGAGTCAGTTATAGGGATTTTTCTATTTCTTTTTCTCTCACTAGGGCCATTAATTTGGTTATGATGACCATCTAACCCATACGTGACTGTTACGTGCTGCGCATAAAATCATAAAATCAACTTCGACACTTTCGGAGGCAACTGATACCTGTCGTACAAATCAAAGAAAGGTAAACAAAATTTTTCCCTGTTTTCTTACCAGGGTCACGAAAACATTGAACCAATTTAGACGACCACGTGAGTCAAAAGTCAATTTTATGTTTAATCGCTGCGCAAAATATAAAATTCAGAAGCAACCGGTTGCTGTTGCGAAAACTTTTTCCGACAAAAAAATCTTGTTCCTGTTTGAAGAATTTGGAAGTAGGCCATAAAGACACAATAAGATGTAAGAATAACTAAAAATCAATTGCTTCCTTGATAGGGTAAAAAACATTGTGGGAAAAGGAGAAAATGCTGGTAACCTGCATTGTCTCCTTTCATCAGATTATTTTCAAAAGCTTTCTTTAAAAGGCGTCATTGTGTGGTAAAAGGTTAATAATTATCCAATCAGAGAAGCTTTAAGGAAATCAGAATGGATACCAGCAGCCAATCAGATAACACTTAAGAAATTCAACAGCCAATCAGAGAGCTTCAAAATCGCTTGAAAATGGCGCCAAAATTTATTGATAAAAAAACAGTGAAAAAAACGGCATAAAAGTGGATTTAAAGTCTTCTTTAAAGGCTGCTGTGCAGTCCTTGCCAGATTTCACTGAAAATGGGCAAATATTTAAGAAAATAGGGGTGCAGAAGACCGTGTTTTGGCCTTTTCAAACCCCTTGCAAGAATTACTTCCCTTTAACCGTCGATGCAGCCCCCCCCCCTCCTCCCCAGCCCTTAACTGGACTTGCTTTTCTAACTCAGCCCACCATAAATGCTGCACATTGAAACTTTCAATAAGCCGAAGTGATCAATTTACAGTGGAAAAAAAGAAGAAGAAAAAAAAAAAAAAACGCCCAGAAATTAATGCCAGAATTACTTCCCTTTAACCGTCGATGCACCCAACACCTACCCCCCTCCCCAGCCCTTAACTGGATTTGCTTTTCTAACTCAGCCTACAATAAATGCTGTACATTGGAGCTTTCAATAAGCCAAAGTGATATTTTTACAGTGTAAAAATAAAACGCCCAGAAATTAATGCAAGAATTACTTCCCTTTAACCGTCGATGCACCCCCCCTCCTCCCCAGCCCTTAACTGGATTTGCTTTTCTAACTCAGCCCACATAAATGCTGCACATTGAAACTTTCAATAAGCCAAAGTGATCAATGTACAGTGTAAAAAAAAAGAAAACACCCAGAAATTAATGTGACAAGTGGCTAAAAAAAGACTGAAAACTCTTTCAGTTGCTTCCTATTGCATATATCAAACAAAGGCAACTGAAGTGTAATTTTTCTAATCTCTTCAAACCGCAACAAGAAACTCAGTTACATTGACTATGTGCCATTTACGCTCATGCGAAAACCTCAGAAATTAATGCGACAAGTGGCTTAAAAAAAGACTGAAAACTCTCATATGTCAAACAATGGCAACTGAAGTGTAATTTTTCCAATCTCTTCAAACTGCAACAAGAAACCCAGTTACGTTGACTACCGTCTCATAGGTGCCAGGTACGCTCATGCGAAAACCCTAGAAAATAATGCGACAAGTGGCTAAAAAAAGACTGAAGGCTCTTTCAGTAGCAACTGCTTCTTATTGCATAAATCAAACAAAAGGAACTAAATTTTTAACGTACATCTTTTTCTCCAATCTCTTTATAACGTGACGACAAATCCATTTACGTTGACTCCCGTCTCAAAGGTGCCGGTTAAGTATCCGCGAAAATGCGAAAAATCGACTTATGGAACATTTCATAGCAGAGGACACCTGTTGCTTAATAGGTCAAATATAGGGAATTTAATTTCTAATATCTGTTTTTTATTTATGCAATCTTTATTTACCATGACAACAAACCCTTTTAGGTTGTCTATTGTCTCGCAGGTGCCACTTCCGTATCTGCAAAAACATGAAAAATCGACTTATGGAATATTTTATAGCAGACGACAACTGTTGCTTGAGTCAGTTATAGGGATTTTTCTATTTCTTTTTCTCTCACTAGGGCCATTAATTTGGTTATGATGACCATCTAACCCATACGTGACTGTTACGTGCTGCGCATAAAATCGTAAAATCAACTTCGACACTTTCGGAGGCAACTGATACCTGTCGTACAAATCAAAGAAAGGTAAACAAAATTTTTCCCTGTTTTCTTACCAGGGTCACGAAAACATTGAACCAATTTAGACGACCACGTGAGTCAAAAGTCAATTTTATGTTTAATCGCTGCGCAAAATATAAAATTCAGAAGCAACCGGTTGCTGTTGCGAAAACTTTTTCCGACAAAAAAATCTTGTTTCTGTTTGAAGAATTTGGAAGTAGGCCATAAAGACACAATAAGATGTAAGAATAACTAAAAATCAATTGCTTCCTTGATAGGGTAAAAAACATTGTGGGAAAAGGAGAAAATGCTGGTAACCTGCATTGTCTCCTTTCATCGGATTATTTTCAAAAGCTTTCTTTAAAAGGCGTCATTGTGTGGTAAAAGGTTAATAATTATCCAATCAGAGAAGCTTTAAGGAAATCAGAATGGATACCAGCAGCCAATCAGATAACACTTAAGAAATTCAACAGCCAATCAGAGAGCTTCAAAATCGCTTGAAAATGGCGCCAAAATTTATTGATAAAAAAACAGTGAAAAAAACGGCATAAAAGTGGATTTAAAGTCTTCTTTAAAGGCTGCTGTGCAGTCCTTGCCAGATTTCACTGAAAATGGGCAAATATTTAAGAAAATAGGGGTGCAGAAGACCGTGTTTTGGCCTTTTCAAACCCCTTGCAAGAATTACTTCCCTTTAACCGTCGATGCAGCCCCCCCTCCTCCCCAGCCCTTAACTGGATTTGCTTTTCTAACTCAGCCCACCATAAATGCTGCACATTGAAACTTTCAATAAGCCGAAGTGATCAATTTACAGTGGAAAAAAAGAAGAAAAAAAAAAAAAAAAACGCCCAGAAATTAATGCCAGAATTACTTCCCTTTAACCGTCGATGCACCCAACACCTACCCCCCTCCCCAGCCCTTAACTGGATTTGCTTTTCTAACTCAGCCTACAATAAATGCTGTACATTGGAGCTTTCAATAAGCCAAAGTGATATATGTACAGTGTAAAAAAAAAAAAGCCCAGAAATTAATGCAAGAATTACTTCCCTTTAACCGTCGATGCACCCCCCCTCCTCCCCAGCCCTTAACTGGATTTGCTTTTCTAACTCAGCCCACATAAATGCTGCACATTGAAACTTTCAATAAGCCAAAGTGATCAATGTACAGTGTAAAAAAAAAAGAAAACACCCAGAAATTAATGTGACAAGTGGCTAAAAAAAGACTGAAAACTCTTTCAGTTGCTTCCTATTGCATATATCAAACAAAGGCAACTGAAGTGTAATTTTTCTAATCTCTTCAAACCGCAACAAGAAACTCAGTTACGTTGACTATGTGCCATTTACGCTCATGCGAAAACCTCAGAAATTAATGCGACAAGTGGCTTAAAAAAAGACTGAAAACTCTCATATGTCAAACAATGGCAACTGAAGTGTAATTTTTCCAATCTCTTCAAACTGCAACAAGAAACCCAGTTACGTTGACTACCGTCTCATAGGTGCCAATTACGCTCATGCAAAAACCCCAGAAAATAATGCGACAAGTGGCTAAAAAAAGACTGAAGGCTCTTTCAGTAGCAACTGCTTCTTATTGCATAAATCAAACAAACGGAACTAAATTTTTAAAGTACATCTTTTTCTCCAATCTCTTTATAACGTGACGACAAATCCATTTACGTTGACTGCCGTCTCAAAGGTGCCGGTTAAGTATCCGCGAAAATGCGAAAAATCGACTTATGGAACATTTCATAGCAGAGGACACCTGTTGCTTAATAGGTCAAATATAGGATATTTAATTTCTAATATCTGTTTTTTATTGATGCAATCTTTATTTACCATGACAACAAACCCTTTTAGGTTGTCTATTGTCTCGCAGGTGCCACTTCCGTATCCGCAAAAACATGAAAAATCGACTTATGGAATATTTTATAGCAGACGACAACTGTTGCTTGAGTCAGTTATAGGGATTTTTCTATTTCTTTTTCTCTCACTAGGGCCATTAATTTGGTTATGATGACCATCTAACCCATACGTGACTGTTACGTGCTGCGCATAAAATCGTAAAATCAACTTCGACACTTTCGGAGGCAACTGATACCTGTCGTACAAATCAAAGAAAGGTAAACAAAATTTTTCCCTGTTTTCTTACCAGGGTCACGAAAACATTGAACCAATTTAGACGACCACGTGAGTCAAAAGTCAATTTTATGTTTAATCGCTGCGCAAAATATAAAATTCAGAAGCAAGCAGTTGCTGTTGCGAAAACTTTTTCCGACAAAAAAATCTTGTTCCTGTTTGAAGAATTTGGAAGTAGGCCATAAAGACACAATAAGATGTAAGAATAACTAAAAATCAATTGCTTCCTTGATAGGGTAAAAAACATTGTGGGAAAAGGAGAAAATGCTGGTAACCTGCATTGTCTCCTTTCATCAGATTATTTTCAAAAGCTTTCTTTAAAAGGCGTCATAGTGTGGTAAAAGGTTAATAATTATCCAATCAGAGAAGCTTTAAGGAAATCAGAATGGATACCAGCAGCCAATCAGATAACACTTAAGAAATTCAACAGCCAATCAGAGAGCTTCAAAATCGCTTGAAAATGGCGCCAAAATTTATTGATAAAAAAACAGTGAAAAAAACGGCATAAAAGTGGATTTAAAGTCTTCTTTAAAGGCTGCTGTGCAGTCCTTGCCAGATTTCACTGAAAATGGGCAAATATTTAAGAAAATAGGGGTGCAGAAGACCGTGTTTTGGCCTTTTCAAACCCCTTGCAAGAATTACTTCCCTTTAACCGTCGATGCAGCCCCCCCCCTCCTCCCCAGCCCTTAACTGGATTTGCTTTTCTAACTCAGCCCACCATAAATGCTGCACATTGAAACTTTCAATAAGCCGAAGTGATCAATTTACAGTGGGAAAAAAAGAAGAAAAAAAAAAAAAAAAAACGCCCAGAAATTAATGCCAGAATTACTTCCCTTTAACCGTCGATGCACCCAACACCTACCCCCCTCCCCAGCCCTTAACTGGATTTGCTTTTCTAACTCAGCCTACAATAAATGCTGTACATTGGAGCTTTCAATAAGCCAAAGTGATATATGTACAGTGTAAAAAAAAAACGCCCAGAAATTAATGCAAGAATTACTTCCCTTTAACCGTCGATGCACCCCCCCTCCTCCCCAGCCCTTAACTGGATTTGCTTTTCTAACTCAGCCCACATAAATGCTGCACATTGAAACTTTCAATAAGCCAAAGTGATCAATGTACAGTGTAAAAAAAAAGAAAACACCCAGAAATTAATGTGACAAGTGGCTAAAAAAAGACTGAAAACTCTTTCAGTTGCTTCCTATTGCATATATCAAACAAAGGCAACTGAAGTGTAATTTTTCTAATCTCTTCAAACCGCAACAAGAAACTCAGTTACGTTGACTATGTGCCATTTACGCTCATGCGAAAACCTCAGAAATTAATGCGACAAGTGGCTTAAAAAAAGACTGAAAACTCTCATATGTCAAACAATGGCAACTGAAGTGTAATTTTTCCAATCTCTTCAAACTGCAACAAGAAACCCAGTTACGTTGACTACCGTCTCATAGGTGCCAGTTACGCTCATGCGAAAACCCCAGAAAATAATGCGACAAGTGGCTAAAAAAAGACTGAAGGCTCTTTCAGTAGCAACTGCTTCTTATTGCATAAATCAAACAAAAGGAACTAAATTTTTAATGTACATCTTTTTCTCCAATCTCTTTATAACGTGACGACAAATCCATTTACGTTGACTGCCGTCTCAAAGGTGCCGGTTAAGTATCCGCGAAAATGCGAAAAATCGACTTACGGAACATTTCATAGCAGAGGACACCTGTTGCTTAATAGGTCAAATATAGGGAATTTAATTTCTAATATCTGTTTTTTATTTATGCAATCTTTATTTACCATGACAACAAACCCTTTTAGGTTGTCTATTGTCTCGCAGGTGCCACTTCCGTATCCGCAAAAACATGAAAAATCGACTTATGGAATATTTTATAGCAGACGACAACTGTTGCTTGAGTCAGTTATAGGGATTTTTCTATTTCTTTTTCTCTCACTAGGGCCATTAATTTGGTTATGATGACCATCTAACCCATACGTGACTGTAACGTGCTGCGCATAAAATCGTAAAATCAACTTCGACACTTTCGAAGGCAACTGATACCTGTCGTACAAATCAAAGAAAGGTAAACAAAATTTTTCCCTGTTTTCTTACCAGGGTCACGAAAACATTGAACCAATTTAGACGACCACGTGAGTCAAAAGTCAATTTTATGTTTAATCGCTGCGCAAAATATAAAATTCAGAAGCAACCGGTTGCTGTTGCGAAAACTTTTTCCGACAAAAAAATCTTGTTCCTGTTTGAAGAATTTGGAAGTAGGCCATAAAGACACAATAAGATGTAAGAATAACTAAAAATCAATTGCTTCCTTGATAGGGTAAAAAACATTGTGGGAAAAGGAGAAAATGCTGGTAACCTGCATTGTCTCCTTTCATCAGATTATTTTCAAAAGCTTTCTTTAAAAGGCGTCATTGTGTGGTAAAAGGTTAATAATTATCCAATCAGAGAAGCTTTAAGGAAATCAGAATGGATACCAGCAGCCAATCAGATAACACTTAAGAAATTCAACAGCCAATCAGAGAGCTTCAAAATCGCTTGAAAATGGCGCCAAAATTTATTGATAAAAAAACAGTGAAAAAAACGGCATAAAAGTGGATTTAAAGTCTTCTTTAAAGGCTGCTGTGCAGTCCTTGCCAGATTTCACTGAAAATGGGCAAATATTTAAGAAAATAGGGGTGCAGAAGACCGTGTTTTGGCCTTTTCAAACCCCTTGCAAGAATTACTTCCCTTTAACCGTCGATGCAGCCCCCCCTCCTCCCCAGCCCTTAACTGGATTTGCTTTTCTAACTCAGCCCACCATAAATGCTGCACATTGAAACTTTCAATAAGCCGAAGTGATCAATTTACAATGGAAAAAAAGAAGAAGAAAAAAAAAAAAAAAAAACGCCCAGAAATTAATGCCAGAATTACTTCCCTTTAACCGTCGATGCACCCAACACCTACCCCCCTCCCCAGCCCTTAACTGGATTTGCTTTTCTAACTCAGCCTACAATAAATGCTGTACATTGGAGCTTTCAATAAGCCAAAGTGATATATGTACAGTGTAAAAAAAAAACGCCCAGAAATTAATGCAAGAATTACTTCCCTTTAACCGTCGATGCACCCCCCCTCCTCCCCAGCCCTTAACTGGATTTGCTTTTCTAACTCAGCCTACAATAAATGCTGTACATTGGAGCTTTCAATAAGCCAAAGTGATATCTGTACAGTGTAAAAAAAAAACGCACAGAAATTAATGCAAGAATTACTTCCCTTTAACCGTCGATGCACCCCCCCTCCTCCCCAGCCCTTAACTGGATTTGCTTTTCTAACTCAGCCCACATAAATGCTGCACATTGAAACTTTCAATCAGCCAAAGTGATCAATATACAGTGTAAAAAAAAAGAAAACACCCAGAAATTAATGTGACAAGTGGCTAAAAAAAGACTGAAAACTCTTTCAGTTGCTTCCTATTGCATATATCAAACAAAGGCAACGGAAGTGTAATTTTTCTAATCTCTTCAAACCGCAAAAAGAAACTCAATTACGTTGACTATGTGCCATTTACGCTCATGCAAAAACCTCAGAAATTAATGCGACAAGTGGCTTAAAAAAAGACTGAAAACTCTCATATGTCAAACAATGGCAACTGAAGTGTAATTTTTCCAATCTCTTCAAACTGCAACAAGAAACCCAGTTACGTTGACTACCGTCTCATAGGTGCCAGTTACGCTCATGCGAAAACCCCAGAAAATAATGCGACAAGTGGCTAAAAAAAGACTGAAGGCTCTTTCAGTAGCAACTGCTTCTTATTGCATAAATCAAACAAAAGGAACTAAATTTTTAACGTACATCTTTTTCTCCAATCTCTTTATAACGTGACGACAAATCCATTTACGTTGACTGCCGTCTCAAAGGTGCCGGTTAAGTATCCGCGAAAATGCGAAAAATCGACTTACGGAACATTTCATAGCAGAGGACACCTGTTGCTTAATAGGTCAAATATAGGGAATTTAATTTCTAATATCTGTTTTTTATTTATGCAATCTTTATTTACCATGACAACAAACCCTTTTAGGTTGTCTATTGTCTCGCAGGTGCCACTTCCGTATCTGCAAAAACATGAAAAATCGACTTATGGAATATTTTATAGCAGACGACAACTGTTGCTTGAGTCAGTTATAGGGATTTTTCTATTTCTTTTTCTCTCACTAGGGCCATTAATTTGGTTATGATGACCATCTAACCCATACGTGACTGTTACGTGCTGCGCATAAAATCGTAAAATCAACTTCGACACTTTCGGAGGCAACTGATACCTGTCGTACAAATCAAAGAAAGGTAAACAAAATTTTTCCCTGTTTTCTTACCAGGGTCACGAAAACATTGAACCAATTTAGACGACCACGTGAGTCAAAAGTCAATTTTATGTTTAATCGCTGCGCAAAATATAAAATTCAGAAGCAACCAGTTGCTGTTGCGAAAACTTTTTCCGACAAAAAAATCTTGTTCCTGTTTGAAGAATTTGGAAGTAGGCCATAAAGACACAATAAGATGTAAGAATAACTAAAAATCAATTGCTTCCTTGATAGGGTAAAAAACATTGTGGGAAAAGGAGAAAATGCTGGTAACCTGCATTGTCTCCTTTCATCAGATTATTTTCAAAAGCTTTCTTTAAAAGGCGTCATTGTGTGGTAAAAGGTTAATAATTATCCAATCAGAGAAGCTTTAAGGAAATCAGAATGGATACCAGCAGCCAATCAGATAACACTTAAGAAATTCAACAGCCAATCAGAGAGCTTCAAAATCGCTTGAAAATGGCGCCAAAATTTATTGATAAAAAAACAGTGAAAAAAACGGCATAAAAGTGGATTTAAAGTCTTCTTTAAAGGCTGCTGTGCAGTCCTTGCCAGATTTCACTGAAAATGGGCAAATATTTAAGAAAATAGGGGTGCAGAAGACCGTGTTTTGGCCTTTTCAAACCCCTTGCAAGAATTACTTCCCTTTAACCGTCGATGCAGCCCCCCCCTCCTCCCCAGCCCTTAACTGGATTTGCTTTTCTAACTCAGCCTACAATAAATGCTGTACATTGGAGCTTTCAATAAGCCAAAGTGATATCTGTACAGTGTAAAAAAAAAACGCACAGAAATTAATGCCAGAATTACTTCCCTTTAACCGTCGATGCACCCCCCCTCCTCCCCAGCCCTTAACTGGATTTGCTTTTCTAACTCAGCCTACAATAAATGCTGTACATTGGAGCTTTCAATAAGCCAAAGTGATATCTGTACAGTGTAAAAAAAAAACGCACAGAAATTAATGCCAGAATTACTTCCCTTTAACCGTCGATGCACCCCCCCTCCTCCCCAGCCCTTAACTGGATTTGCTTTTCTAACTCAGCCCACATAAATGCTGCACATTGAAACTTTCAATAAGCCAAAGTGATCAATGTACAGTGTAAAAAAAAAAGAAAACACCCAGAAATTAATGTGACAAGTGGCTAAAAAAAGACTGAAAACTCTTTCAGTTGCTTCCTATTGCATATATCAAACAAAGGCAACTGAAGTGTAATTTTTCTAATCTCTTCAAACCGCAACAAGAAACTCAGTTACGTTGACTATGTGCCATTTACGCTCATGCGAAAACCTCAGAAATTAATGCGACAAGTGGCTTAAAAAAAGACTGAAAACTCTCATATGTCAAACAATGGCAACTGAAGTGTAATTTTTCCAATCTCTTCAAACTGCAACAAGAAACCCAGTTACGTTGACTACCGTCTCATAGGTGCCAGTTACGCTCATGCGAAAACCCCAGAAAATAATGCGACAAGTGGCTAAAAAAAGACTGAAGGCTCTTTCAGTAGCAACTGCTTCTTATTGCATAAATCAAACAAAAGGACCTAAATTTTTAATGTACATCTTTTTCTCCAATCTCTTTATAACGTGACGACAAATCCATTTACGTTGACTGCCGTCTCAAAGGTGCCGGTTAAGTATCCGCGAAAATGCGAAAAATCGACTTACGGAACATTTCATAGCAGAGGACACCTGTTGCTTAATAGGTCAAATATAGGGAATTTAATTTCTAATATCTGTTTTTTATTTATGCAATCTTTATTTACCATGACAACAAACCCTTTTAGGTTGTCTATTGTCTTGCAGGTGCCACTTCCGTATCCGCAAAAACATGAAAAATCGACTTATGGAATATTTTATAGCAGACGACAACTGTTGCTTGAGTCAGTTATAGGGATTTTTCTATTTCTTTTTCTCTCACTAGGGCCATTAATTTGGTTATGATGACCATCTAACCCATACGTGACTGTTACATGCTGCGCATAAAATCGTAAAATCAACTTCGACACTTTCGGAGGCAACTGATACCTGTCATACAAATCAAAGAAAGGTAAACAAAATTTTTCCCTGTTTTCTTACCAGGGTCACGAAAACATTGAACCAATTTAGACGACCACGTGAGTCAAAAGTCAATTTTATGTTTAATCGCTGCGCAAAATATAAAATTCAGAAGCAACCGGTTGCTGTTGCGAAAACTTTTTCCGACAAAAAAATCTTGTTCCTGTTTGAAGAATTTGGAAGTAGGCCATAAAGACACAATAAGATGTAAGAATAACTAAAAATCAATTGCTTCCTTGATAGGGTAAAAAACATTGTGGGAAAAGGAGAAAATGCTGGTAACCTGCATTGTCTCCTTTCATCAGATTATTTTCAAAAGCTTTCTTTAAAAGGCGTCATTGTGTGGTAAAAGGTTAATAATTATCCAATCAGAGAAGCTTTAAGGAAATCAGAATGGATACCAGCAGCCAATCAGATAACACTTAAGAAATTCAACAGCCAATCAGAGAGCTTCAAAATCGCTTGAAAGTGGCGCCAAAATTTATTGATAAAAAAACAGTGAAAAAAACGGCATAAAAGTGGATTTAAAGTCTTCTTTAAAGGCTGCTGTGCAGTCCTTGCCAGATTTCACTGAAAATGGGCAAATATTTAAGAAAATAGGGGTGCAGAAGACCGTGTTTTGGCCTTTTCAAACCCCTTGCAAGAATTACTTCCCTTTAACCGTCGATGCAGCCCCCCCCCTCCTCCCCAGTCCTTAACTGGATTTGCTTTTCTAACTCAGCCCACCATAAATGCTGCACATTGAAACTTTCAATAAGCCGAAGTGATCAATTTACAGTGGAAAAAAAGAAGAAAAAAAAAAAAAAAAACGCCCAGAAATTAATGCCAGAATTACTTCCCTTTAACCGTCGATGCACCCAACACCTACCCCCCTCCCCAGCCCTTAACTGGATTTGCTTTTCTAACTCAGCCTACAATAAATGCTGTACATTGGAGCTTTCAATAAGCCAAAGTGATATATGTACAGTGTAAAAAAAAAACGCCCAGAAATTAATGCAAGAATTACTTCCCTTTAACCGTCGATGCACCCCCCCTCCTCCCCAGCCCTTAACTGGATTTGCTTTTCTAACTCAGCCCACATAAATGCTGCACATTGAAACTTTCAATAAGCCAAAGTGATCAATGTACAGTGTAAAAAAAAAGAAAACACCCAGAAATTAATGTGACAAGTGGCTAAAAAAAGACTGAAAACTCTTTCAGTTGCTTCCTATTGCATATATCAAACAAAGGCAACTGAAGTGTAATTTTTCTAATCTCTTCAAACCGCAACAAGAAACTCAGTTACGTTGACTATGTGCCATTTACGCTCATGCGAAAACCTCAGAAATTAATGTGACAAGTGGCTTAAAAAAAGACTGAAAACTCTCATATGTCAAACAATGGCAACTGAAGTGTAATTTTTCCAATCTCTTCAAACTGCAACAAGAAACCCAGTTACGTTGACTACCGTCTCATAGGTGCCAGTTACGCTCATGCGAAAACCCCAGAAAATAATGCGACAAGTGGCTAAAAAAAGACTGAAGGCTCTTTCAGTAGCAACTGCTTCTTATTGCATAAATCAAACAAAAGGAACTAAATTTTTAATGTACATCTTTTTCTCCAATCTCTTTATAACGTGATGACAAATCCATTTACGTTGACTGCCGTCTCAAAGGTGCCGGTTAAGTATCCGCGAAAATGCGAAAAATCGACTTACGGAACATTTCATAGCAGAGGACACCTGTTGCTTAATAGGTCAAATATAGGATATTTAATTTCTAATATCTGTTTTTTATTTATGCAATCTTTATTTACCATGACAACAAACCCTTTTAGGTTGTCTATTGTCTCGCAGGTGCCACTTCCGTATCCGCAAAAACATGAAAAATCGACTTATGGAATATTTTATAGCAGACGACAACTGTTGCTTGAGTCAGTTATAGGGATTTTTCTATTTCTTTTTCTCTCACTAGGGCCATTAATTTGGTTATGATGACCATCTAACCCATACGTGACTGTTACGTGCTGCGCATAAAATCGTAAAATCAACTTCGACACTTTCGGAGGCAACTGATACCTGTTGTACAAATCAAAGAAAGGTAAACAGAATTTTTCCCTGTTTTCTTACCAGGGTCACGAAAACATTGAACCAATTTAGACGACCACGTGAGTCAAAAGTCAATTTTATGTTTAATCGCTGCGCAAAATATAAAATTCAGAAGCAACCGGTTGCTGTTGCGAAAACTTTTTTGACAAAAAAATCTTGTTCCTGTTTGAAGAATTTGGAAGTAGGCCATAAAGACACAATAAGATGTAAGAATAACTAAAAATCAATTGCTTCCTTGATAGGGTAAAAAACATTGTGGGAAAAGGAGAAAATGCTGGTAACCTGCATTGTCTCCTTTCATCAGATTATTTTCAAAAGCTTTCTTTAAAAGGCGTCATTGTGTGGTAAAAAGTTAATAATTATCCAATCAGAGAAGCTTTAAGGAAATCAGAATGGATACCAGCAGCCAATCAGATAACACTTAAGAAATTCAACAGCCAATCAGAGAGCTTCAAAATCGCTTGAAAATGGCGCCAAAATTTATTGATAAAAAAACAGTGAAAAAAACGGCATAAAAGTGGATTTAAAGTCTTCTTTAAAGGCTGCTGTGCAGTCCTTGCTAGATTTCACTGAAAATGGGCAAATATTTAAGAAAATAGGGGTGCAGAAGACCGTGTTTTGGCCTTTTCAAACCCCTTGCAAGAATTACTTCTCTTTAACCGTCGATGCAGCCCCCCCCCCTCCTCCCCAGCCCTGAACTGGATTTGCTTTTCTAACTCAGCCCACCATAAATGCTGCACATTGAAACTTTCAATAAGCCGAAGTGATCAATTTACAGTGGAAAAAAAGAAAAAAAAAAAAGCCCAGAAATTAATGCAAGAATTACTTCCCTTTAACCGTCGATGCACCCAACACCTACCCCCCTCCCCAGCCCTTAACTGGATTTGCTTTTCTAACTCAGCCTACAATAAATGCTGTACATTGGAGCTTTCAATAAGCCAAAGTGATATATGTACAGTGTAAAAAAAAAAACGCCCAGAAATTAATGCAAGAATTACTTCCCTTTAACCGTCGATGCACCCCCCCTCCTCCCCAGCCCTTAACTGGATTTGCTTTTCTAACTCAGCCCACATAAATGCTGCACATTGAAACTTTCAATAAGCCAAAGTGATCAATGTACAGTGTAAAAAAAGAAAACACCCTGAAATTAATGTGACAAGCGGCTAAAAAAAGACTGAAAACTCTTTCAGTTGCTTCCTATTGCATATATCAAACAAAGGCAACTGAAGTGTAATTTTTCTAATCTCTTTAAACCACAACAAGAAACTCAGTTACGTTGACTATGTTCCATTTACGCTCATGTGAAAACCTCAGAAATTAATGCGACAAGTGGCTTAAAAAAAGACTGAAAACTCTCATATGTCAAACAATGGCAACTGAAGTGTAATTTTTCCAATCTCTTCAAACTGCAACAAGAAACCCAGTTACGTTGACTACCGTCTCATAGGTGCCAGTTACGCTCATGCGAAAACCCCAGAAAATAATGCGACAAGTGGCTAAAAAAAGACTGAAGGCTCTTTCAGTAGCAACTGCTTCTTATTGCATAAATCAAACAAAAGGAACTAAATTTTTAACGGATATCTTTTTCTCCAATCTCTTTATAATGTGATGACAAATCCATTTACGTTGACTGCCGTCTCAAAGGTGCCGGTTAAGTATCCGCGAAAATGCGAAAAATCGACTTACGGAACATTTCATAGCAGAGGACACCTGTTGCTTAATAGGTCAAATATAGGGAATTTAATTTCTAATATCTGTTTTCTATTTATGCAATCTTTATTTACCATGACAACAAACCATTTAAGGTTGTCTATTGTCTCGCAGGTGCCACTTCCGTATCCGCAAAAACATGAAAAATCGACTTATGGAATATTTTATGGCAGACGACAACTGTTGCTTGAGTCAGTTATAGGGATTTTTCTATTTCTTTTTCTCTCACTAGGGCCATTAATTTGGTTATGATGACCATCTAACCCATACGTGACTGTTACGTGCTGCGCATAAAATCGTAAAATCAACTTCGACACTTTCGGAGGCAACTGATACCTGTTGTACAAATCAAAGAAAGGTAAACAGAATTTTTCCCTGTTTTCTTACCAGGGTCACGAAAACATTGAACCAATTTAGACGACCACGTGAGTCAAAAGTCAATTTTATGTTTAATCGCTGCGCAAAATATAAAATTCAGAAGCAACCGGTTGCTGTTGCGAAAACTTTTTTGACAAAAAAATCTTGTTCCTGTTTGAAGAATTTGGAAGTAGGCCATAAAGACACAATAAGATGTAAGAATAACTAAAAATCAATTGCTTCCTTGATAGGGTAAAAAACATTGTGGGAAAAGGAGAAAATGCTGGTAACCTGCATTGTCTCCTTTCATCAGATTATTTTCAAAAGCTTTCTTTAAAAGGCGTCATTGTGTGGTAAAAAGTTAATAATTATCCAATCAGAGAAGCTTTAAGGAAATCAGAATGGATACCAGCAGCCAATCAGATAACACTTAAGAAATTCAACAGCCAATCAGAGAGCTTCAAAATCGCTTGAAAATGGCGCCAAAATTTATTGATAAAAAAACAGTGAAAAAAACGGCATAAAAGTGGATTTAAAGTCTTCTTTAAAGGCTGCTGTGCAGTCCTTGCTAGATTTCACTGAAAATGGGCAAATATTTAAGAAAATAGGGGTGCAGAAGACCGTGTTTTGGCCTTTTCAAACCCCTTGCAAGAATTACTTCCCTTTAACCTTCGATGCAGTCCCCCCTCCTCCCCAGCCCTTAACTGGATTTGCTTTTCTAACTCAGCCCACCATAAATGCTGCACATTGAAACTTTCAATAAGCCGAAGTGATCAATTTACAGTGGAAAAAAAGAAGAAAAAAAAAAAAAAAAAAAGCCCAGAAATTAATGCCAGAATTACTTCCCTTTAACCGTCGATGCACCCAACACCTACCCCCCTCCCCAGCCCTTAACTGGATTTGCTTTTCTAACTCAGCCTACAATAAATGCTGTACATTGGAGCTTTCAATAAGCCAAAGTGATATATGTACAGTGTAAAAAAAAAACGCCCAGAAATTAATGCAAGAATTACTTCCCTTTAACCGTCGATGCACCCCCCCTCCTCCCCAGCCCTTAACTGGATTTGCTTTTCTAACTCAGCCCACATAAATGCTGCACATTGAAACTTTCAATAAGCCAAAGTGATCAATGTACAGTGTAAAAAAAAAGAAAACACCCAGAAATTAATGTGACAAGTGGCTAAAAAAAGACTGAAGACTCTTTCAGTTGCTTCCTATTGCATATATCAAACAAAGGCAACTGAAGTGTAATTTTTCTAATCTCTTCAAACCGCAACAAGAAACTCAGTTACGTTGACTATGTGCCATTTACGCTCATGCAAAAACCTCAGAAATTAATGCGACAAGTGGCTTAAAAAAAGACTGAAAACTCTCATATGTCAAACAATGGCAAGTGAAGTGTAATTTTTCCAATCTCTTCAAACTGCAACAAGAAACCCAGTTACATTGACTACCATCTCATAGGTGCCAGTTATGCTCATGCGAAAACCCCAGAAAATAATGCGACAAGTGGCTAAAAAAAGACTGAAGGCTCTTTCAGTAGCAACTGCTTCTTACTGCATAAATCAAACAAAAGGAACTAAATTTTTAACGTACATCTTTTTCTCCAATCTCTTTATAACGTGACGACAAATCCATTTACGTTGACTGCCGTCTCAAAGGTGCCGGTTAAGTATCCGCGAAAATGCGAAAAATCGACTTACGGAACATTTCATAGCAGAGGACACCTGTTGCTTAATAGGTCAAATATAGGGAATTTAATTTCTAATATCTGTTTTTTATTTATGCAATCTTTATTTACCATGACAACAAACCCTTTTAGGTTATCTATTGTCTCGCATGTGCCACTTCCGTATCCGCAAAAACATGAAAAATCGACTTATGGAATATTTTATAGCAGACGACAACTGTTGCTTGAGTCAGTTATAGGGATTTTTCTATTTCTTTTTCTCTCACTAGGGCCATTAATTTGGTTATGATGACCATCTAACCCATACGTGACTGTAACGTGCTGCGCATAAAATCGTAAAATCAATTTCGACACTTTCAGAGGCAACTGATACCTGTCGTACAAATCAAAGAAAGGTAAACAAAATTTTTCCCTGTTTTCTTACCAGGGTCACGAAAACATTGAACCAATTTAGACGACCACGTGAGTCAAAAGTCAATTTTATGTTTAATCGCTGCGCAAAATATAAAATTCAGAAGCAACCGGTTGCTGTTGCGAAAACTTTTTCTGACAAAAAAATCTTGTTCCTGTTTGAAGAATTTGGAAGTAGGCCATAAAGACACAATAAGATGTAAGAATAACTAAAAATCAATTGCTTCCTTGATAGGGTAAAAAACATTGTGGGAAAAGGAGAAAATGCTGGTAACCTGCATTGTCTCCTTTCATCAGATTATTTTCAAAAGCTTTCTTTAAAAGGCGTCATTGTGTGGTAAAAGGTTAATAATTATCCAATCAGAGAAGCTTTAAGGAAATCAGAATGGATACCAGCAGCCAATCAGATAACACTTAAGAAATTCAACAGCCAATCAGAGAGCTTCAAAATCGCTTGAAAATGGCGCCAAAATTTATTGATAAAAAAACTGAAAAAAACGGCATAAAAGTGGATTTAAAGTCTTCTTTAAAGGCTGCTGTGCAGTCCTTGCTAGATTTCACTGAAAATGGGCAAATATTTAAGAAAATAGGGGTGCAGAAGACCGTGTTTTGGCCTTTTCAAACCCCTTGCAAGAATTACTTCCCTTTAACCGTCGATGCAGCCCCCCCTCCTCCCCAGCCCTTAACTGGATTTGCTTTTCTAACTCAGCCCACCATAAATGCTGCACATTGAAACTTTCAATAAGCCGAAGTGATCAATTTACAGTGGAAAAAAAGAAGAAAAAAAAAAAAAAAAAAACGCCCAGAAATTAATGCCAGAATTACTTCCCTTTAACCGTCGATGCACCCAACACCTACCCCCCTCCCCAGCCCTTAACTGGATTTGCTTTTCTAACTCAGCCTACAATAAATGCTGTACATTGGAGCTTTCAATAAGCCAAAGTGATATATGTACAGTGTAAAAAAAAAACGCCCAGAAATTAATGCAAGAATTACTTCCCTTTAACCGTCGATGCACCCACCCTCCTCCCCAGCCCTTAACTGGATTTGCTTTTCTAACTCAGCCCACATAAATGCTGCACATTGAAACTTTCAATAAGCCAAAGTGATCAATGTACAGTGTAAAAAAAAAGAAAACACCCAGAAATTAATGTGACAAGTGGCTAAAAGAAGACTGAAAACTCTTTCAGTTGCTTCCTATTGCATATATCAAACAAAGGCAACTGAAGTGTAATTTTTCTCATCTCTTCAAACCGCAACAAGAAACGTATATCTTTTTCTCCAATCTCTTTATAACGTGATGACAAATCCATTTACGTTGACTGCCGTCTCAAAGGTGCCGGTTAATTATCCGCGAAAATGCGAAAAATCGACTTACGGAACATTTCATAGCAGAGGACACCTGTTGCTTAATAGGTCAAATATAGGGAATTTAATTTCTAATATCTGTTTTTTATTTATGCAATCTTTATTTACCATGACAACAAACCCTTTTAGGTTGTCTATTGTCTCGCAGCTGCCACTTCTGTATCCGCAAAAACAAGAAAAATTGACTTATGGAATATTTTATAGCAGACGACAACTGTTGCTTGAGTCAGTTATAGGGATTTTTCTATTTCTTTTTCTCTCACTAGGGCCATTAATTTGGTTATGATGACAATCTAACCCATACATGACTGTTACGTGCTGCGCATAAAATCGTAAAATCAACTTCGACACTTTCGGAGGCAACTGATACCTGTCGTACAAATCAAAGAAAGGTAAACAAAATTTTTCCCTATTTTCTTACCAGGGTCACGAAAACATTGAACCAATTTAGACGACCACGTGAGTCAAAAGTCAATTTTATGTTTAATCGCTGCGCAAAATATAAAATTCAGAAGCAACCGGTTGCTGTTGCGAAAACTTTTTCCGACAAAATAATCTTGTTCCTGTTTGAAGAATTTGGAAGTAGGCCATAAAGACACAATAAGATGTAAGAATAACTAAAAATCAATTGCTTCCTTGATAGGGTAAAAAACATTGTGGGAAAAGGAGAAAATGCTGGTAACCTGCATTGTCTCCTTTCATCAGATTATTTTCAAAAGCCTTCTTTAAAAGGCGTCATTGTGTGGTAAAAGGTTAATAATTATCCAATCAGAGAAGCTTTAAGGAAATCAGAATGGATACCAGCAGCCAATCAGATAACACTTAAGAAATTCAACAGCCAATCAGAGAGCTTCAAAATCGCTTGAAAATGGCGCCAAAATTTATTGATAAAAAAACCGTGAAAAAAACGGCATAAAAGTGGATTTAAAGTCTTCTTTAAAGGCTGCTGTGCAGTCCTTGCCAGATTTCACTGAAAATGGGCAAATATTTAAGAAAATAGGGGTGAAGAAGATCGTGTTTTAGCCTATTCAAACCCCTTGCAAGAATTACTTCCCTTTAACCGTCGATGCAGCCCCCCCTCCTCCCCAGCCCTTAACTGGATTTGCTTTTCTAACTCAGCCCACCATAAATGCTGCACATTGAAACTTTCAATAAGCCGAAGTGATCAATTTACAGTGGAAAGAAAAAAAAAAAAAAAAACGCCCAGAAATTAATGCCAGAATTACTTCCCTTTAACCGTCGATGCATCCAACACCTACCCCCCTCCCCAGCCCTTAACTGGATTTGCTTTTCTGACTCAGCCTACAATAAATGCTGTACATTGGAGCTTTCAATAAGCCAAAGTGATATATGAACAGTGTAAAAAAAAAACGCCCAGAAATTAATGCAAGAATTACTTCCCTTTAACCGTCGATGCACCCCCCCCCTGCTCCCCAGCCCTTAACTGGATTTGCTTTTCTAACTCAGCCCACATAAATGCTGCACATTGAAACTTTCAATAAGCCAAAGTGATCAATGTACAGTGTAAAAAAAAAAGAAAACACCCAGAAATTAATGTGACAAGTGGCTAAAAGAAGACTGAAAACTCTTTCAGTTGCTTCCTATTGCATATATCAAACAAAGGCAACTGAAGTGTAATTTTTCTAATCTCTTCAAACCGCAACAAGAAACTCAGTTACGTTGACTATGTGCCATTTACGCTCATGCGAAAACCTCAGAAATTAATGTGACAAGTGGCTTAAAAAAAGACTGAAAACTCTCATATGTCAAACAATGGCAAGTAAAGTATAATTTTTCCAATCTCTTCAAACTGCAACAAGAAACCCAGTTACGTTGACTACCGTCTCATAGGTGCCAGTCATCCTCATGCGAAAACCCCAGAAAATAATGCGACAAGTGGCTAAAAAAAGACTGAAGGCTCTTTCAGTAGCAACTGCTTCTTATTGCATAAATCAAACAAAAGGAACTAAATTTTTAACGTACATCTTTTTCTCCAATCTCTTTATAACGTGACGACAAATCCATTTACGTTGACTGCCGTCTCAAAGGTGCCGGTTAAGTATCCGCGAAAATGCGAAAAATCGACTTACGGAACATTTCATAGCAGAGGACACCTGTTGCTTAATAGGTCAAATATAGGGAATTAAATTTCTAATATCTGTTTTTTATTTATGCAATCTTTATTTACCATGACAACAAACCCTTTTAGGTTGTCTATTGTCTCGCAGGTGCCACTTCCGTATCCGCAAAAACATGAAAAATCGACTTGTGGAATATTTTATAGCAGACGACAACTGTTGCTTGAGTCAGTTATAGGGATTTTTCTATTTCTTTTTCACTCACTAAGGCCATTAATTTGGTTATGATGACCATCTAACCCATACGTGACTGTTACGTGCTGCGCATAAAATCGTAAAATCAACTTCGACACTTTCGGAGGCAACTGATACCTGTCGTACAAATCAAAGAAAGGTAAACAAAATTTTTCCCTGTTTTCTTACCAGGGTCACGAAAACATTGAACCAATTTAGACGACCACGTGAGTCAAAAGTCAATTTTATGTTTAATCGCTGCGCAAAATATAAAATTCAGAAGCAACCGGTTGCTGTTGCGAAAACTTTTTCCGACAAAAAAATCTTGTTCCTGTTTGAAGAATTTGGAAGTAGGCCATAAAGACACAATAAGATGTAAGAATAACTAAAAATCAATTGCTTCCTTGATAGGGTAAAAAACATTGTGGGAAAAGGAGAAAATGCTGGTAACCTGCATTGTCTCCTTTCATCAGATTATTTTCAAAATCTTTCTTTAAAAGGCATCATTGTGTGGTAAAAGGTTAATAATTATCCAATCAGAGAAGCTTTAAGGAAATCAGAATGGATACCAGCAGCCAATCAGATAACACTTAAGAAATTCAACAGCCAATCAGAGAGCTTCAAAATCGCTTGAAAATGGCGCCAAAATTTATTGATAAAAAAACAGTGAAAAAAACGGCATAAAAGTGGATTTAAAGTCTTCTTTAAAGGCTGCTGTGCAGTCCTTGCCAGATTTCACTGAAAATGGGCAAATATTTAAGAAAATAGGGGTGCAGAAGACCGTGTTTTGGCCTTTTCAAACCCCTTGCAAGAATTACTTCCCTTTAACCGTCGATGCAGCCCCCCCCCTCCTCCCCAGCCCTTAACTGGATTTCCTTTTCTAACTCAGCCCACCATAAATGCTGCACATTGAAACTTTCAATAAGCCGAAGTGATCAATGTACAGTGTAAAAAAAAAGAAAACACCCAGAAATTAATGTGACAAGTGGCTAAAAAAAGACTGAAAACTCTTTCAGTTGCTTCCTATTGCATATATCAAACAAAGGCAACTGAAGTGTAATTTCTCTCATCTCTTCAAACCGCAACAAGAAACGTATATCTTTTTCTCCAATCTCTTTATAACGTGACGACAAATCCATTTACGTTGACTGCCGTCTCAAAGGTGCCGGTTAATTATCCGCGAAAATGCGAAAAATCGACTTACGGAACATTTCATAGCAGAGGACACCTGTTGCTTAATAGGTCAAATATAGGGAATTTAATTTCTAATATCTGTTTTTTATTTATGCAATCTTTATTTACCATGACAACAAACCCTTTTAGGTTGTCTATTGTCTCGCAGGTGCCACTTCTGTATCCGCAAAAACAAGAAAAATTGACTTATGGAATATTTTATAGCAGACGACAACTGTTGCTTGAGTCAGTTATAGGGATTTTTCTATTTCTTTTTCTCTCACTAGGGCCATTAATTTGGTTATGATGACAATCTAACCCATACATGACTGTTACGTGCTGCGCATAAAATCGTAAAATCAACTTCGACACTTTCGGAGGCAACTGATACCTGTCGTACAAATCAAAGAAAGGTAAACAAAATTTTTCCCTGTTTTCTTACCAGGGTCACGAAAACATTGAACCAATTTAGACGACCACGTGAGTCAAAAGTCAATTTTATGTTTAATTGCTGCGCAAAATATAAAATTCAGAAGCAAGCGGTTGCTGTTGCGAAAACTTTTTCCGACAAAATAATCTTGTTCCTGTTTGAAGAATTTGGAAGTAGGCCATAAAGACACAATAAGATGTAAGAATAACTAAAAATCAATTGCTTCCTTGATAGGGTAAAAAACATTGTGGGAAAAGGAGAAAATGCTGGTAACCTGCATTGTCTCCTTTCATCAGATTATTTTCAAAAGCCTTCTTTAAAAGGCGTCATTGTGTGGTAAAAGGTTAATAATTATCCAATCAGAGAAGCTTTAAGGAAATCAGAATGGATACCAGCAGCCAATCAGATAACACTTAAGAAATTCAACAGCCAATCAGAGAGCTTCAAAATCGCTTGAAAATGGCGCCAAAATTTATTGATAAAAAAACAGTGAAAAAAACGGCATAAAAGTGGATTTAAAGTCTTCTTTAAAGGCTGCTGTGCAGTCCTTGCCAGATTTCACTGAAAATGGGCAAATATTTAAGAAAATAGGGGTGCAGAAGACCGTGTTTTGGCCTTTTCAAACCCCTTGCAAGAATTACTTCCCTTTAACCGTCGATGCAGCCCCCCCCTCCTCCCCAGCCCTTAACTGGATTTGCTTTTCTAACTCAGCCCACCATAAATGCTGCACATTGAAACTTTCAATAAGCCAAAGTCATCAATTTACAGTGGAAAAAAAGAAAAAAAAAAAAAAACGCCCAGAAATTTCTGCAAGAATTACTTCCCTTTAACCGTCGATGCACCCAACACCTACCCCCCTCCCCAGCCCTTAACTTGATTTGCTTTTCTAACTCAGCCTACAATAAATGCTGTACATTGGAGCTTTCAATAAGCCAAAGTGATATATGTACAGTGTAAAAAAAAAACGCTTAGAAATTAATGCAAGAATTACTTCCCTTTAACCGTCGATGCACCCCCCTCTCCCCAGCCCTTAACTGGATTTGCTTTTCTAACTCAGCCCACATAAATGCTGCACATTGAAACTTTCAATAAGCCAAAGTGATCAATGTACAGTGTAAAACAAAAAGAAAACACCCAGAAATTAATGTGACAAGTGGCTAAAAAAAGACTGAAAACTCTTTCAGTTGCTTCCTATTGCATATATCAAACAAAGGCAACTGAAGTGTAATTTTTCTAATCTCTTCAAACTGCAACAAGAAACTCAGTTACGTTGACTATGTGCCATTTACGCTCATGCGAAAAACTCAGAAATTAATGCGACAAGTGGCTTAAAAAAAGACTGAAAACTCTCATATGTCAAACAATGGCAACTGAAGTGTAATTTTTCCAATCTCTTCAAACTGCAACAAGAAACCCAGTTACGTTGACTACCGTCTCATAGGTGCCAGTTACGCTCATGCGAAAACCCCAGAAAATAATGCGACAAGTGGCTAAAAAAAGACTGAAGGCTCTTTCAGTAGCAACTGCTTCTTATTGCATAAATCAAACAAAAGGACCTAAATTTTTAACGGATATCTTTTTCTCCAATCTCTTTATAATGTGACGACAAATCCATTTACGTTGACTGCCGTCTCAAAGGTGCCGGTTAAGTATCCGCAAAAATGCGAAAAATCGACTTACGGAACATTTCATAGCAGAGGACACCTGTTGCTTAATAGGTCAAATATAGGGAATTTAATTTCTAATATCTGTTTTTTATTTATGCAATCTTTATTACCATGACAACAAACCATTTAAGGTTGTCTATTGTCTCGCAGGTGCCACTTCCGTATCCCCAAAAACTTGAAAAATCGACTTATGAAATATTTTATAGCAGACGACAACTGTTGCTTGAGTCAGTTATAGGGATTTTTCTATTTCTTTTTCTCTCACTAGGGCCATTAATTTGGTTATGATGACCATCTAACCCATACGTGACTGTTACGTGCTGCGCATAAAATCGTAAAATCAACTTCGACACTTTCGGAGGCAACTGATACCTGTTGTACAAATCAAAGAAAGGTAAACAAAATTTTTCCCTGTTTTCTTACCAGGGTCACGAAAACATTGAACCAATTTAGACGACCACGTGAGTCAAAAGTCAATTTTATGTTTAATCGCTGCGCAAAATATAAAATTCAGAAGCAACCGGTTGCTGTTGCTAAAACTTTTTCCGACAAAAAAATCTTGTTCCTGTTTGAAGAATTTGGAAGTAGGCCATAAAGACACAATAAGATGTAAGAATAACTAAAAATCAATTGCTTCCTTGATAGGGTAAAAAACATTGTGGGAAAAGGAGAAAATGCTGGTAACCTGCATTGTCTCCTTTCATCAGATTATTTTCAAAAGCTTTCTTTAAAAGGCGTCATTGTGTGGTAAAGGTTAATAATTATCCAATCAGAGAAGCTTTAAGGAAATCAGAATGGATACCAGCAGCCAATCAGATAACACTTAAGAATATCAACAGCCAATCAGAGAGCTTCAAAATCGCTTGAAAATGGCGCCAAAATTTATTGATAAAAAAACAGTGAAAAAAACGGCATAAAAGTGGATTTAAAGTCTTCTTTAAAGGCTGCTGTGCAGTCCTTGCCAGATTTCACTGAAAACGGGCAAATATTTAAGAGAATAGGGGTGCAGAAGACCGTGTTTTGGCCTTTTCAAACCCCTTGCAAGAATTACTTCCCTTTAACCGTCGATGCAGCCCACCCCCCTCCTCCCCAGCCCTGAACTGGATTTGCTTTTCTAACTCAGCCCACCATAAATGCTGCACATTGAAACTTTCAATAAGCCGAAGTGATCAATTTACAGTGGAAAAAAAGAAGAAGAAAAAAAAAAAAAAAAAAACGCCCAGAAATTAATGCCAGAATTACTTCCCTTTAACCGTCGATGCACCCAACACCTACCCCCCTCCCCAGCCCTTAACTGGATTTGCTTTTCTGACTCAGCCTACAATAAATGCTGTACATTGGAGCTTTCAATAAGCCAAAGTGATATATGAACAGTGTAAAAAAAAACGCCCAGAAATTAATGCAAGAATTACTTCCCTTTAACCGTCGATGCACCCCCCCTCCGCCCCAGCCCTTAACTGGATTTGCTTTTCTAACTCAGCCCACATAAATGCTGCACATTGAAACTTTCAATAAGCCAAAGTGATCAATGTACAGTGTAAAAAAAAAGAAAACACCCAGAAATTAATGTGACAAGTGGCTAAAAAAAGACTGAAAACTCTTTCAGTTGCTTCCTATTGCATATATCAAACAAAGGCAACTGAAGTGTAATTTTTCTAATCTCTTCAAACCGCAACAAGAAACTCAGTTACGTTGACTATGTGCCATTTACGCTCATGCAAAAACCTCAGAAATTAATGCGACAAGTGGCTTAAAAAAAGACTGAAAACTCTCATATGTCAAACAATGGCAACTGAAGTGTAATTTTATCCAATCTCTTCAAACTGCAACAAGAAACCCAGTTACGTTGACTACCGTCTCATAGGTGCCAGTTACGCTCATGCGAAAACCCCAGAAAATAATGCGACAAGTGGCTAAAAAAAGACTGAAGGCTCTTTCAGTAGCAATTGCTTCTTATTGCATAAATCAAACAAAAGGACCTAAATTTTTTACGGATATCTTTTTCTCCAATCTCTTTATAATGTGACGACAAATCCATTTACGTTGACTGCCGTCTCAAAGGTGCCGGTTAAGTATCCGCAAAAATGCGAAAAATCGACTTACGGAACATTTCATAGCAGAGGACACCTGTTGCTTAATAGGTCAAATATAGGGAATTTAATTTCTAATATCTGTTTTTTATTTATGCAATCTTTATTTACCATGACAACAAACCATTTAAGGTTGTCTATTGTCTCGCAGAGGCCACTTCCGTATCCGCAAAAACATGAAAAATCGACTTATGGAATATTTTATAGCAGACGACAACTGTTGCTTGAGTCAGTTATAGGGATTTTTCTATTTCTTTTTCTCTCACTAGGGCCATTAATTTGGTTATGATGACCATCTAACCCATACGTGACTGTTACGTGCTGCGCATAAAATCGTAAAATCAACTTCGACACTTTCGGAGGCAACTGATACCTGTCGTACAAATCAAAGAAAGGTAAACAAAATTTTTCCCTGTTTTCTTACCAGGGTCACGAAAACATTGAACCAATTTAGACGACCACGTGAGTCAAAAGTCAATTTTATGTTTAATCGCTGCGCAAAATATAAAATTCAAAAGCAAGCGGTTGCTGTTGCAAAAACTTTTTCCGACAAAAAAATCTTGTTCCTGTTTGAAGAATTTGGAAGTAGGCCATAAAGACACAATAAGATGTAAGAATAACTAAAAATCAATTGCTTCCTTGATAGGGTAAAAAACATTGTGGGAAAAGGAGAAAATGCTGGTAACCTGCATTGTCTCCTTTCATCAGATTATTTTCAAAAGCTTTCTTTAAAAGGCGTCATTGTGTGGTAAAAGGTTAATAATTATCCAATCAGAGAAGCTTTAAGGAAATCAGAATGGATACCAGCAGCCAATCAGATAACACTTAAGAAATTCAACAGCCAATCAGAGAGCTTCAAAATCGCTTGAAAATGGCGCCAAAATTTATTGATAAAAAACAGTGAAAAAAACGGCATGAAAGTGGATTTAAAGTCTTCTTTAAAGGCTGCTGTGCAGTCCTTGCCAGATTTCACTGAACATGGGCAAATATTTAAGAAAATAGGGGTTCAGAAGACCGTGTTTTGGCCTTTTCAAACCCCTTGCAAGAATTACTTCCCTTTAACCGTCGATGCACCCCCCCCTCCTCCCCAGCCCTTAACTGGATTTGCTTTTCTAACTCAGCCCACCATAAATGCTGCACATTGAAACTTTCAATAAGCCGAAGTGATCAATTTACAGTGGAAAAAAAGAAGAAAAAAAAAAAACACCCAGAAATTAATGCAAGAATTACTTCCCTTTAACCGTCGATGCACCCAACACCTACCCCCCTCCCCAGCCCTTAACTGGATTTGCTTTTCTAACTCAGCCTACAATAAATGCTGTACATTGGAGCTTTCAATAAGCCAAAGTGATATATGTACAGTGTTAAAAAAAAAACGCCCAGAAATTAATGCAAGAATTACTTCCCTTTAACCGTCGATGCACCCCTCCTCCTCCCCAGCCCTTAACTGGATTTGCTTTTCTAACTCAGCCCACATAAATGCTGCACATTGAAACTTTCAATAAGCCAAAGTGATCAATGTACAGTGTAAAAAAAAAGAAAACACCCAGAAATTAATGTGACAAGTGGCTAAAAAAAGACTGAAAACTCTTTCAGTTGCTTCCTATTGCATATATCAAACAAAGGCAACTGAAGTGTAATTTTTCTAATCTCTTCAAACTGCAACAAGAAACTCAGTTACGTTGACTATGTGCCATTTACGCTCATGCAAAAACCTCAGAAATTAATGCGACAAGTGGCTTAAAAAAAGACTGAAAACTCTCATATGTCAAACAATGGCAACTGAAGTGTAATTTTTCCAATCTTTTCAAACTGCAACAAGAAACCCAGTTACGTTGACTACCGTCTCATAGGTGCCAGTTACGCTCATGCGAAAACCCCAGAAAATAATGCGACAAGTGGCTAAAAAAAGACTGAAGGCTCTTTCAGTAGCAACTGCTTCTTATTGCATAAATCAAACAAAAGGAACTAAATTTTTAACGTATATCTTTTTCTCCAATCTCTTTATAACGTGACGACAAATCCATTTACGTTGACTGCCGTCTCAAAGGTGCCGGTTAAGTATCCGCGAAAATGCGAAAAATCGACTTACGGAACATTTCATAGCAGAGGACACCTGTTGCTTAATAGGTCAAATATAGGGAATTTAATTTCTAATATCTGTTTTTTATTTATGCAATCTTTATTTACCATGACAACAAACCCTTTTAGGTTGTCTATTGTCTCGCAGGTGCCACTTCCGTATCCGCAAAAACATGAAAAATCGACTTATGGAATATTTTATAGCAGACGACAACTGTTGCTTGAGTCAGTTATAGGGATTTTTCTATTTCTTTTTCTCTCACTAGGGCCATTAATTTGGTTATGATGACCATCTAACCCATACGTGACTGTTACGTGCTGCGCATAAAATCGTAAAATCAACTTCGACACTTTCGGAGGCAACTGATACCTGTCGTACAAATCAAAGAAAGGTAAACAAAATTTTTCCCTGTTTTCTTACCAGGGTCACGAAAACATTGAACCAATTTAGACGACCACGTGAGTCAAAAGTCAATTTTATGTTTAATCGCTGCGCAAAATATAAAATTCAGAAGCAACCGGTTGCTGTTGCGAAAACTTTTTCCGACAAAAAAATCTTGTTCCTGTTTGAAGAATTTGGAAGTAGGCCATAAAGACACAATAAGATGTAAGAATAACTAAAAATCAATTGCTTCCTTGATAGGGTAAAAAACATTGTGGGAAAAGGAGAAAATGCTGGTAACCTGCATTGTCTCCTTTCATCAGATTATTTTCAAAAGCTTTCTTTAAAAGGCGTCATTGTGTGGTAAAAGGTTAATAATTATCCAATCAGAGAAGCTTTAAGGAAATCAGAATGGATACCAGCAGCCAATCAGATAACACTTAAGAAATTCAACAGCCAATCAGAGAGCTTCAAAATCGCTTGAAAATGGCGCCAAAATTTATTGATAAAAAACAGTGAAAAAAACGGCATAAAAGTGGATTTAAAGTCTTCTTTAGAGGCTGCTGTGCAGTCCTTGCCAGATTTCACTGAAAATGGGCAAATATTTAAGAAAATAGGGGTGCAGAAGACCGTGTTTGGGCCTTTTCAAACCCCTTGCAAGAATTACTTCCCTTTAACCGTCGATGCAGCCCACCCCCCTCCTCCCAAGCCCTGAACTGGATTTGCTTTTCTAACTCAGCCCACCATAAATGCTGCACATTGAAACTTTCAATAAGCCGAAGTGATCAATTTACAGTGGAAAAAAAGAAGAAAAAAAAAAAAAAAAAAAACGCCCAGAAATTAATGCAAGAATTACTTCCCTTTAACCGTCGATGCACCCAACACCTACCCCCCTCCCCAGCCCTTAACTGGATTTGCTTTTCTAACTCAGCCTACAATAAATGCTGTACATTGGAGCTTTCAATAAGCCAAAGTGATATATGTACAGTGTAAAAAAAAAACGCCCAGAAATTAATGCAAGAATTACTTCCCTTTAACCGTCGATGCACCCCCCCTCCTCCCCAGCCCTTAACTGGATTTGCTTTTCTAACTCAGCCCACATAAATGCTGCACATTGAAACTTTCAATAAGCCAAAGTGATCAATGTACAGTGTAAAAAAAAAGAAAACACCCAGAAATTAATGTGACAAGTGGCTAAAAAAAGACTGAAAACTCTTTCAGTTGCTTCCTATTGCATATATCAAACAAAGGCAACTGAAGTGTAATTTTTCTAATCTCTTCAAACCGCAACAAGAAACTCAGTTACGTTGACTATGTGCCATTTACGCTCATGCAAAAACCTCAGAAATTAATGCGACAAGTGGCTTAAAAAAAGACTGAAAACTCTCATATGTCAAACAATGGCAACTGAAGTGTAATTTTTCCAATCTCTTCAAACTGCAACAAGAAACCCAGTTACATTGACTACCGTCCCATAGGTGCCAGTTACGTTCATGCGAAAACCCCAGAAAATAATGCGACAAGTGGCTAAAAAAAGACTGAAGGCTCTTTCAGTAGCAACTGCTTCTTATTGCATAAATCAAACAAAAGGAACTAAATTTTTAACGTACATCTTTTTCTCCAATCTCTTTATAACGTGACGACAAATCCATTTACGTTGACTGCCGTCTCAAAGGTGCCGGTTAAGTATCCGCAAAAATGCGAAAAATCGACTTACGGAACATTTCATAGCAGAGGACACCTGTTGCTTAATAGGTCAAATATAGGGAATTTAATTTCTAATATCTGTTTTTTATTTATGCAATCTTTATTTACCATGACAACAAACCCTTTTAGGTTGTCTATTGTCTCGCAGGTGCCACTTCCGTATCCGCAAAAACATGAAAAATCGACTTATGGAATATTTTATAGCAGACGACAACTGTTGCTTGAGTCAGTTATAGGGATTTTTCTATTTCTTTTTCTCTCACTAGGGCCATTAATTTGGTTATGATGACCATCTAACCCATACGTGACTGTTACGTGCTGCGCATAAAATCGTAAAATCAACTTCGACACTTTCGGAGGCAACTGATACCTGTCGTACAAATCAAAGAAAGGTAAACAAAATTTTTCCCTGTTTTCTTACCAGGATCACGAAAACATTGAACCAATTTAGACGACCACGTGAGTCAAAAGTCAATTTTATGTTTAATCGCTGCGCAAAATATAAAATTCAGAAGCAACCAGTTGCTGTTGCAAAAACTTTTTCCGACAAAAAAATCTTGTTCCTGTTTGAAGAATTTGGAAGTAGGCCATAAAGACACAATAAGATGTAAGAATAACTAAAAATCAATTGCTTCCTAGATAGGGTAAAAAACATTGTGGGAAAAGGAGAAAATGCTGGTAACCTGCATTGTCTCCTTTCATCAGATTATTTTCAAAAGCCTTCTTTAAAAGGCGTCATTGTGTGGTAAAAGGTTAATAATTATCCAATCAGAGAAGCTTTAAGGAAATCAGAATGGATACCAGCAGCCAATCAGATAACACTTAAGAAATTCAACAGCCAATCAGAGAGCTTCAAAATCGCTTGAAAATGGCGCCAAAATTTATTGATAAAAAAACAGTGAAAAAAACGGCATAAAAGTGGATTTAAAGTCTTCTTTAAAGGCTGCTGTGCAGTCCTTGCTAGATTTCACTGAAAATGGGCAAATATTTAAGAAAATAGGGGTGCAGAAGACCGTGTTTTGGCCTTTTCAAACCCCTTGCAAGAATTACTTCCCTTTAACCGTCGATGCAGCCCCCCCTCCTCCCCAGCCCTTAACTGTATTTGCTTTTCTAACTCAGCCCACCATAAATGCTGCACATTGAAACTTTCAATAAGCCGAAGTGATCAATTTACAGTGGAAAAAAAGAAGAAAAAAAAAAAAAAAAAACGCCCAGACATTAATGCAAGAATTACTTCCCTTTAACCGTCGATGCACCCAACACCTACCCCCCTCCCCAGCCCTTAACTGGATTTGCTTTTCTAACTCAGCCTACAATAAATGCTGTACATTGGAGCTTTCAATAAGCCAAAGTGATATATGTACAGTGTAAAAAAAAACGCCCAGAAATTAATGCAAGAATTACTTCCCTTTAACCGTCGATGCACCCCCCCTCCGCCCCAGCCCTTAACTGGATTTGCTTTTCTAACTCAGCCCACATAAATGCTGCACATTGAAACTTTCAATAAGCCAAAGTGATCAATGTACAGTGTAAAACAAAAAGAAAACACCCAGAAATTAATGTGACAAGTGGCTAAAAAAAGACTGAAAACTCTTTCAGTTGCTTCCTATTGCATATATCAAACAAAGGCAACTGAAGTGTAATTTTTCTAATCTCTTCAAACCGCAACAAGAAACTCAGTTACATTGACTATGTGCCATTTAGGCTCATGCGAAAACCTCAGAAATTAATGCGACAAGTGGCTTAAAAAAAGACTGAAAACTCTCATATGTCAAACAATGGCAACTGAAGTGTAATTTTTCCAATCTCTTCAAACTGCAACAAGAAACCCAGTTACGTTGGCTACCGTCTCATAGTTGCCAGTTACGCTCATGCAAAAACCCCAGAAAATAATGCGACAAGTAGCTAAAAAAAGACTGAAGGCTCTTTCAGTAGCAACTGCTTCTTATTGCATAAAGCAAACAAAAGGAACTAAATTTTTAACGTATATCTTTTTCTCCAATCTCTTTATAACGTGACGACAAATCCATTTACGTTGACTGCCGTCTCAAAGGTGCCGGTTAAGTATCCGCGAAAATGCGAAAAATCGACTTACGGAACATTTCATAGCAGAGGACACCTGTTGCTTAATAGGTCAAATATAGGGAATTTAATTTCTAATATCTGTTTTTTATTTATGCAATCTTTATTTACCATGACAACAAATCCTTTTAGGTTGTCTATTGTCTCGCAGGTGCCACTTCGGTATCCGCAAAAACATGAAAAATCGACTTATGGAATATTTTATAGCAGACGACAACTGTTGCTTGAGTCAGTTATAGGGATTTTTCTATTTCTTTTTCTCTCACTAGGGCCATTAATTTGGTTATGATGACCATCTAACCCATACGTGACTGTTACGTGCTGCGCATAAAATCGTAAAATCAACTTCGACACTTTGGGAGGCAACTGATACCTGTCGTACAAATCAAAGAAAGGTAAACAAAATTTTTCCCTGTTTTCTTACCAGGGTCACGAAAACATTGAACCAATTTAGACGACCACGTGAGTCAAAAGTCAATTTTATGTTTAATCGCTGCGCAAAATATAAAATTCAGAAGCAACCGGTTGCTGTTGCGAAAATTTTTTCCGACAAAAAAATCGTGTTCCTGTTTGAAGAATTTGGAAGTAGGCCATAAAGACACAATAAGATGTAAGAATAACTAAAAATCAATTGCTTCCTTGATAGGGTAAAAAACATTGTGGGAAAAGGAGAAAATGCTGGTAACCTGCATTGTCTCCTTTCATCAGATTATTTTCAAAAGCTTTCTTTAAAAGGCGTCATTGTGTGGTAAAAGGTTAATAATTATCCAATCAGAGAAGCTTTAAGGAAATCAGAATGGATACCAGCAGCCAATCAGATAACACTTAAGAAATTCAACAGCCAATCAGAGAGCTTCAAAATCGCTTGAAAATGGCGCCAAAATTTATTGATAAAAAAACAGTGAAAAAAACGGCATAAAAGTGGATTTAAAGTCTTCTTTAAAGGCTGTGGTGCAGTCCTTGCCAGATTTCACTGAAAACGGGCAAATATTTAAGAGAATAGGAGTGCAGAAGACCGTGTTTTGGCCTTTTCAAACCCCTTGCAAGAATTACTTCCCTTTAACCGTCGATGCAGCCCACCCCCCTCCTCCCCAGCCCTTAACTGGATTTGCTTTTCTAACTCAGCCCACCATAAATGCTGCACATTGAAACTTTCAATAAGCCGAAGTGATCAATTTACAGTGGAAAAAAAGAAAAAAAAAAACGCCCAGAAATTAATGCAAGAATTACTTCCCTTTAACCGTTGATGCACCCAACACCTACCCCCCTCCCCAGCCCTTAACTGGATTTGCTTTTCTAACTCAGCCTACAATAAATGCTGTACATTGGAGCTTTCAATAAGCCAAAGTGATGTATGTACAGTGTAAAAAAAAAAACGCCCAGAAATTAATGCAAGAATTACTTCCCTTTAACTGTCGATGCACCCCCCCTCCTCCCCAGCCCTTAACTGGATTTGCTTTTCTAACTCAGCCCACATAAATGCTGCACATTGAAACTTTCAATAAGCCAAAGTGATCAATGTACAGTGTAAAAAAAAGAAAACACCCAGAAATTAATGTGACAAGTGGCTAAAAAAAGACTGAAAACTCTTTCAGTTGCTTCCTATTGCATATATCAAACAAAGGCAACTGAAGTGTAATTTTTCTAATCTCTTCAAACCGCAACAAGAAACTCAGTTACGTTGACTATGTTCCATTTACGCTCATGTGAAAACCTCAGAAATTAATGCGACAAGTGGCTTAAAAAAAGACTGAAAACTCTCATATGTCAAACAATGGCAACTGAAGTGTAATTTTTCCAATCTCTTCAAACTGCAACAAGAAACCCAGTTACGTTGACTACCGTCTCATAGGTGCCAGTTACGCTCATGCGAAAACCCCAGAAAATAATGCGACAAGTGGCTAAAAAAAGACTGAAGGCTCTTTCAGTAGCAACTGCTTCTTATTGCATAAATCAAACAAAAGGAACTAAATTTTTAACGGATATCTTTTTCTCCTATCTCTTTATAATGTGACGACAAATCCATTTACGTTGACTGCCGTCTCAAAGGTGCCGGTTAAGTATCCGCAAAAATGCGAAAAATCGACTTACGGAACATTTCATAGCAGAGGACACCTGTTGCTTAATAGGTCAAATATAGGGAATTTAATTTCTAATATCTGTTTTTTATTTATGCAATCTTTATTTACCATGACAACAAACCATTTAAGGTTGTCTATTGTCTCGCAGGTGCCACTTCCGTATCCGCAAAAACATGAAAAATCGACTTATGGAATATTTTATAGCAGACGACAACTGTTGCTTGAGTCAGTTATAGGGATTTTTCTATTTCTTTTTCTCTCACTAGGGCCATTAATTTGGTTATGATGACCATCTAACCCATACGTGACTGTTACGTGCTGCGCATAAAATCGTAAAATCAACTTCGACACTTTGGGAGGCAACTGATACCTGTCGTACAAATCAAAGAAAGGTAAACAAAATTTTTCCCTGTTTTCTTACCAGGGTCACGAAAACATTGAACCAATTTAGACGACCACGTGAGTCAAAAGTCAATTTTATGTTTAATCGCTGCGCAAAATATAAAATTCAGAAGCAACCGGTTGCTGTTGCGAAAATTTTTTCCGACAAAAAAATCGTGTTCCTGTTTGAAGAATTTGGAAGTAGGCCATAAAGACACAATAAGATGTAAGAATAACTAAAAATCAATTGCTTCCTTGATAGGGTAAAAAACATTGTGGGAAAAGGAGAAAATGCTGGTAACCTGCATTGTCTCCTTTCATCAGATTATTTTCAAAAGCTTTCTTTAAAAGGCGTCATTGTGTGGTAAAAGGTTAATAATTATCCAATCAGAGAAGCTTTAAGGAAATCAGAATGGATACCAGCAGCCAATCAGATAACACTTAAGAAATTCAACAGCCAATCAGAGAGCTTCAAAATCGCTTGAAAATGGCGCCAAAATTTATTGATAAAAAAACAGTGAAAAAAACGGCATAAAAGTGGATTTAAAGTCTTCTTTAAAGGCTGTGGTGCAGTCCTTGCCAGATTTCACTGAAAACGGGCAAATATTTAAGAGAATAGGAGTGCAGAAGACCGTGTTTTGGCCTTTTCAAACCCCTTGCAAGAATTACTTCCCTTTAACCGTCGATGCAGCCCACCCCCCTCCTCCCCAGCCCTTAACTGGATTTGCTTTTCTAACTCAGCCCACCATAAATGCTGCACATTGAAACTTTCAATAAGCCGAAGTGATCAATTTACAGTGGAAAAAAAGAAAAAAAAAAACGCCCAGAAATTAATGCAAGAATTACTTCCCTTTAACCGTTGATGCACCCAACACCTACCCCCCTCCCCAGCCCTTAACTGGATTTGCTTTTCTAACTCAGCCTACAATAAATGCTGTACATTGGAGCTTTCAATAAGCCAAAGTGATGTATGTACAGTGTAAAAAAAAAAACGCCCAGAAATTAATGCAAGAATTACTTCCCTTTAACTGTCGATGCACCCCCCCTCCTCCCCAGCCCTTAACTGGATTTGCTTTTCTAACTCAGCCCACATAAATGCTGCACATTGAAACTTTCAATAAGCCAAAGTGATCAATGTACAGTGTAAAAAAAAGAAAACACCCAGAAATTAATGTGACAAGTGGCTAAAAAAAGACTGAAAACTCTTTCAGTTGCTTCCTATTGCATATATCAAACAAAGGCAACTGAAGTGTAATTTTTCTAATCTCTTCAAACCGCAACAAGAAACTCAGTTACGTTGACTATGTTCCATTTACGCTCATGTGAAAACCTCAGAAATTAATGCGACAAGTGGCTTAAAAAAAGACTGAAAACTCTCATATGTCAAACAATGGCAACTGAAGTGTAATTTTTCCAATCTCTTCAAACTGCAACAAGAAACCCAGTTACGTTGACTACCGTCTCATAGGTGCCAGTTACGCTCATGCGAAAACCCCAGAAAATAATGCGACAAGTGGCTAAAAAAAGACTGAAGGCTCTTTCAGTAGCAACTGCTTCTTATTGCATAAATCAAACAAAAGGAACTAAATTTTTAACGGATATCTTTTTCTCCTATCTCTTTATAATGTGACGACAAATCCATTTACGTTGACTGCCGTCTCAAAGGTGCCGGTTAAGTATCCGCGAAAATGCGAAAAATCGACTTACGGAACATTTCATAGCAGAGGACACCTGTTGCTTAATAGGTCAAATATAGGGAATTTAATTTCTAATATCTGTTTTTTATTTATGCAATCTTTATTTACCATGACAACAAATCCTTTTAGGTTGTCTATTGTCTCGCAGGTGCCACTTCGGTATCCGCAAAAACATGAAAAATCGACTTATGGAATATTTTATAGCAGACGACAACTGTTGCTTGAGTCAGTTATAGGGATTTTTCTATTTCTTTTTCTCTCACTAGGGCCATTAATTTGGTTATGATGACCATCTAACCCATACGTGACTGTTACGTGCTGCGCATAAAATCGTAAAATCAACTTCGACACTTTGGGAGGCAACTGATACCTGTCGTACAAATCAAAGAAAGGTAAACAAAATTTTTCCCTGTTTTCTTACCAGGGTCACGAAAACATTGAACCAATTTAGACGACCACGTGAGTCAAAAGTCAATTTTATGTTTAATCGCTGCGCAAAATATAAAATTCAGAAGCAACCGGTTGCTGTTGCGAAAACTTTTTCCGACAAAAAAATCGTGTTCCTGTTTGAAGAATTTGGAAGTAGGCCATAAAGACACAATAAGATGTAAGAATAACTAAAAATCAATTGCTTCCTTGATAGGGTAAAAAACATTGTGGGAAAAGGAGAAAATGCTGGTAACCTGCATTGTCTCCTTTCATCAGATTATTTTCAAAAGCTTTCTTTAAAAGGCGTCATTGTGTGGTAAAAGGTTAATAATTATCCAATCAGAGAAGCTTTAAGGAAATCAGAATGGATACCAGCAGCCAATCAGATAACACTTAAGAAATTCAACAGCCAATCAGAGAGCTTCAAAATCGCTTGAAAATGGCGCCAAAATTTATTGATAAAAAAACAGTGAAAAAAACGGCATAAAAGTGGATTTAAAGTCTTCTTTAAAGGCTGTGGTGCAGTCCTTGCCAGATTTCACTGAAAACGGGCAAATATTTAAGAGAATAGGAGTGCAGAAGACCGTGTTTTGGCCTTTTCAAACCCCTTGCAAGAATTACTTCCCTTTAACCGTCGATGCAGCCCACCCCCCTCCTCCCCAGCCCTTAACTGGATTTGCTTTTCTAACTCAGCCCACCATAAATGCTGCACATTGAAACTTTCAATAAGCCGAAGTGATCAATTTACAGTGGAAAAAAAGGAAAAAAAAAACGCCCAGAAATTAATGCAAGAATTACTTCCCTTTAACCGTTGATGCACCCAACACCTACCCCCCTCCCCAGCCCTTAACTGGATTTGCTTTTCTAACTCAGCCTACAATAAATGCTGTACATTGGAGCTTTCAATAAGCCAAAGTGATGTATGTACAGTGTAAAAAAAAAAACGCCCAGAAATTAATGCAAGAATTACTTCCCTTTAACTGTCGATGCACCCCCCCTCCTCCCCAGCCCTTAACTGGATTTGCTTTTCTAACTCAGCCCACATAAATGCTGCACATTGAAACTTTCAATAAGCCAAAGTGATCAATGTACAGTGTAAAAAAAAGAAAACACCCAGAAATTAATGTGACAAGTGGCTAAAAAAAGACTGAAAACTCTTTCAGTTGCTTCCTATTGCATATATCAAACAAAGGCAACTGAAGTGTAATTTTTCTAATCTCTTCAAACCGCAACAAGAAACTCAGTTACGTTGACTATGTTCCATTTACGCTCATGTGAAAACCTCAGAAATTAATGCGACAAGTGGCTTAAAAAAAGACTGAAAACTCTCATATGTCAAACAATGGCAACTGAAGTGTAATTTTTCCAATCTCTTCAAACTGCAACAAGAAACCCAGTTACGTTGACTACCGTCTCATAGGTGCCAGTTACGCTCATGCGAAAACCCCAGAAAATAATGCGACAAGTGGCTAAAAAAAGACTGAAGGCTCTTTCAGTAGCAACTGCTTCTTATTGCATAAATCAAACAAAAGGAACTAAATTTTTAACGGATATCTTTTTCTCCTATCTCTTTATAATGTGACGACAAATCCATTTACGTTGACTGCCGTCTCAAAGGTGCCGGTTAAGTATCCGCAAAAATGCGAAAAATCGACTTACGGAACATTTCATAGCAGAGGACACCTGTTGCTTAATAGGTCAAATATAGGGAATTTAATTTCTAATATCTGTTTTTTATTTATGCAATCTTTATTTACCATGACAACAAACCATTTAAGGTTGTCTATTGTCTCGCAGGTGCCACTTCCGTATCCGCAAAAACATGAAAAATCGACTTATGGAATATTTTATAGCAGACGACAACTGTTGCTTGAGTCAGTTATAGGGATTTTTCTATTTCTTTTTCTCTCACTAGGGCCATTAATTTGGTTATGATGACCATCTAACCCATACGTGACTGTTACGTGCTGCGCATAAAATCGTAAAATCATCTTCGACACTTTCAGAGGCAAGTGATACCTGTTGTACAAATCAAAGAAAGGTAAACAAAATTTTTCCCTGTTTTCTTACCAGGGTCACGAAAACATTGAACCAATTTAGACGACCACGTGAGTCAAAAGTCAATTTTATGTTTAATCGCTGCTCAAAATATAAAATTCAGAAGCAACCGGTTGCTGTTGCTAAAACTTTTTCCGACAAAAAAATCTTGTTCCTGTTTGAAGAATTTGGAAGTAGGCCATAAAGACACAATAAGATGTAAGAATAACTAAAAATCAATTGCTTCCTTGATAGGGTAAAAAACATTGTGGGAAAAGGAGAAAATGCTGGTAACCTGCATTGTCTCCTTTCATCAGATTATTTTCAAAAGCCTTCTTTAAAAGGCGTCATTGTGTGGTAAAAGGTTAATAATTATCCAATCAGAGAAGCTTTAAGGAAATCAGAATGGATACCAGCAGCCAATCAGATAACACTTAAGAAATTCAACAGCCAATCAGAGAGCTTCAAAATCGCTTGAAAATGGCGCCAAAATTTATTGATAAAAAAACAGTGAAAAAAACGGCATAAAAGTGGATTTAAAGTCTTCTTTAAAGGCTGCTGTGCAGTCCTTGCCAGATTTCACTGAAAATGGGCAAATATTTAAGAAAATAGGGGTGCAGAAGACCGTGTTTTGGCCTTTTCAAACCCCTTGCAAGAATTACTTCCCTTTAACCGTCGATGCAGCCCACCCCCCTCCTCCCCAGCCCTTAACTGGATTTGCTTTTCTAACTCAGCCCACCATAAATGCTGCACATTGAAACTTTCAATAAGCCGAAGTGATCAATTTACAGTGGAAAAAAAGAAAGAAAAAAAGAAAACGCCCAGAAATTAATGCAAGAATTACATCCCTTTAACCGTCGATGCACCCAACACCTACCCCCCTCCCCAGCCCTTAACTGGATTTGCTTTTCTTACTCAGCCTACAATAAATGCTGTTCATTGGAGCTTTCAATAAGCCAAAGTGATATATGTACAGAGTAAAAAAAAACGCCCAGAAATAATGCAAGAATTACTTCCCTTTAACCGTCGATGCACCCCCCTCCTCCCCAGCCCTTAACTGGATTTGCTTTTCTAACTCAGCCCACATAAATGCTGCACATTGAAACTTTCAATAAGCCAAAGTGATCAATGTACAGTGTAAAAAAAAAAGAAAACACCCAGAAATTAATGTGACAAGTGGCTAAAAAAAGACTGAAAACTCTTTTAGTTGCTTCCTATTGCATATATCAAACAAAGGCAACTGAAGTGTAATTTTTCTAATCTCTTCAAACCGCAACAAGAAACTCAGTTACGTTGACTATGTTCCATTTACGCTCATGCGAAAACCTCAGAAATTAATGCGACAAGTGGCTTAAAAAAAGACTGAAAACTCTCATATGTCAAACAATGGCAACTGAAGTGTAATTTTTCCAATCTCTTCAAACTGCAACAAGAAACCCAGTTACGTTGACTACCGTCTCATAGGTGCCAGTTACGCTCATGCGAAAACCCAAGAAAATAATGCGACAAGTGGCTAAAAAAAGACTGAAAGCTCTTTCAGTAGCAACTGCTTCTTATTGCATAAATCAAACAAAAGGAACTAAATTTTTAACGTATATCTTTTTCTCCAATCTCTTTATAACGTGACGACAAATCCATTTACGTTGACTGCCGTCTCAAAGGTGCCGGTTAAGTATCCGCAAAAATGCGAAAAATCGACTTACGGAACATTTCATAGCAGAGGACACCTGTTGCTTAATAGGTCAAATATAGGGAATTTAATTTCTAATATCTGTTTTTTATTTATGCAATCTTTATTTACCATGACAACAAACCCTTTTAGGTTGTCTATTGTCTCGCAGGTGCCACTTCCGTATCCGCAAAAACATGAAAAATCGACTTATGGAATATTTTATAGCAGACGACAACTGTTGCTTGAGTCAGTTATAGGGATTTTTCTATTTCTTTTTCTCTCACTAGGGCCATTAATTTGGTTATGATGACCATCTAACCCATACGTGACTGTTACGTGCTGCGCATAAAATCGTAAAATCAACTTCGACACTTTGGGAGGCAACTGATACCTGTCGTACAAATCAAAGAAAGGTAAACAAAATTTTTCCCTGTTTTCTTACCAGGGTCACGAAAACATTGAACCAATTTTGACGACCACGTGAGTCAAAAGTCAATTTTATGTTTAATCGCTGCGCAAAATATAAAATTCAGAAGCAACCGGTTGCTGTTGCAAAAACTTTTTCCGACAAAAAAATCTTGTTCCTGTTTGAAGAATTTGGAAGTAGGCCATAAAGACACAATAAGATGTAAGAATAACTAAAAATCAATTGCTTCCTTGATAGGGTAAAAAACATTGTGGGAAAAGGAGAAAATGCTGGTAACCTGCATTGTCTCCTTTCATCAGATTATTTTCAAAAGCTTTCTTTAAAAGGCGTCATTGTGTGGTAAAAGGTTAATAATTATCCAATCAGAGAAGCTTTAAGGAAATCAGAATGGATACCAGCAGCCAATCAGATAACACTTAAGAAATTCAACAGCCAATCAGAGAGCTTCAAAATCGATTGAAAATGGCGCCAAAATTTATTGATAAAAAAACAGTGAAAAAAACGGCATAAAAGTGGATTTAAAGTCTTCTTTAAAGGCTGCTGTGCAGTCCTTGCCAGATTTCACTGAAAACGGGCAAATATTTAAGAGAATAGGGGTGCAGAAGACCGTGTTTTGGCCTTTTCAAACCCCTTGCAAGAATTACTTCCCTTTAACCGTCGATGCAGCCCACCCCCCTCCTCCCCAGCCCTTAACTGGATTTGCTTTTCTAACTCAGCCCACCATAAATGCTGCACATTGAAACTTTCAATAAGCCGAAGTGATCAATTTACAGTGGAAAAAACGAAGAAGAAAAAAAAAAAAAAAAAAACGCCCAGAAATTAATGCCAGAATTACTTCCCTTTAACCGTCGATGCACCCAACACCTACCCCCCTCCCCAGCCCTTAACTGGATTTGCTTTTCTGACTCAGCCTACAATAAATGCTGTACATTGGAGCTTTCAATAAGCCAAAGTGATATATGAACAGTGTAAAAAAAAAACGCCCAGAAATTAATGCAAGAATTACTTCCCTTTAACCGTCGATGCACCCCCCCTCCTCCCCAGCCCTTAACTGGATTTGCTTTTCTAACTCAGCCCACATAAATGCTGCACATTGAAACTTTCAATAAGCCAAAGTGATCAATGTACAGTGTAAAAAAAAAGAAAACACCCAGAAATTAATGTGACAAGTGGCTAAAAAAAGACTGAAAACTCTTTCAGTTGCTTCCTATTGCATATATCAAACAAAGGCAACTGAAGTGTAATTTTTCTAATCTCTTCAAACCGCAACAAGAAACTCAGTTACGTTGACTATGTGCCATTTACGCTCATGCAAAAACCTCAGAAATTAATGCGACAAGTGGCTTAAAAAAAGACTGAAAACTCTCATATGTCAAACAATGGCAACTGAAGTGTAATTTTTCCAATCTCTTCAAACTGCAACAAGAAACCCAGTTACGTTGACTACCGTCTCATAGGTGCCAGTTACGCTCATGCGAAAACCCCAGAAAATAATGCGACAAGTGGCTAAAAAAAGACTGAAGGCTCTTTCAGTAGCAACTGCTTCTTATTGCATAAATCAAACAAAAGGAACTAAATTTTTAACGTACATCTTTTTCTCCAATCTCTTTATAACGTGACGACAAATCCATTTACGTTGACTGCCGTCTCAAAGGTGCCGGTTAAGTATCCGCGAAAATGCGAAAAATCGACTTACGGAACATTTCATAGCAGAGGACACCTGTTGCTTAATAGGTCAAATATAGGGAATTTAATTTCTAATATCTGTTTTTTATTTATGCAATCTTTATTTACCATGACAACAAACCCTTTTAGGTTGTCTATTGTCTCGCAGGTGCCACTTCCGTATCCGCAAAAACATGAAAAATCGACTTATGGAATATTTTATAGCAGACGACAACTGTTGCTTGAGTCAGTTATAGGGATTTTTCTATTTCTTTTTCTCTCACTAGGGCCATTAATTTGGTTATGATGACCATCTAACCCATACGTGACTGTTACGTGCTGCGCATAAAATCGTAAAATCAACTTCGACACTTTGGGAGGCAACTGATACCTGTCGTACAAATCAAAGAAAGGTAAACAAAATTTTTCCCTGTTTTCTTACCAGGGTCACGAAAACATTGAACCAATTTAGACGACCACGTGAGTCAAAAGTCAATTTTATGTTTAATCGCTGCGCAAAATATAAAATTCAGAAGCAACCGGTTGCTGTTGCAAAAACTTTTTCCGACAAAAAAATCTTGTTCCTGTTTGAAGAATTTGGAAGTAGGCCATAAAGACACAATAAGATGTAAGAATAACTAAAAATCAATTGCTTCCTTGATAGGGTAAAAAACATTGTGGGAAAAGGAGAAAATGCTGGTAACCTGCATTGTCTCCTTTCATCAGATTATTTTCAAAAGCTTTCTTTAAAAGGCGTCATTGTGTGGTAAAAGGTTAATAATTATCCAATCAGAGAAGCTTTAAGGAAATCAGAATGGATTCCAGCAGCCAATCAGATAACACTTAAGAAATTCAACAGCCAATCAGAGAGCTTCAAAATCGCTTGAAAATGGCGCCAAAATTTATTGATAAAAAACAGTGAAAAAAACGGCATAAAAGTGGATTTAAAGTCTTCTTTAAAGGCTGCTGTGCAGTCCTTGCCAGATTTCACTGAAAATGGGCAAATATTTAAGAAAATAGGGGTGCAGAAGACCGTGTTTTGGCCTTTTCAAACCCCTTGCAAGAATTACTTCCCTTTAACCGTCGATGCAGCCCACCCCCCTCCTCCCCAGCCCTTAACTGGATTTGCTTTTCTAACTCAGCCCACCATAAATGCTGCACATTGAAACTTTCAATAAGCCGAAGTGATCAATTTACAGTGGAAAAAAAGAAGAAAAAAAAAAAAAAAAAAACGCCCAGAAATTAATGCAAGAATTACTTCCCTTTAACCGTCGATGCACCCAACACCTACCCCCCTCCCCAGCCCTTAACTGGATTTGCTTTTCTAACTCAGCCTACAATAAATGCTGTACATTGGAGCTTTCAATAAGCCAAAGTGATATATGTACAGTGTAAAAAAAAAACGCCCAGAAATTAATGCAAGAATTACTTCCCTTTAACCGTCGATGCACCCCCCCTCCTCCCCAGCTCTTAACTGGATTTGCTTTTCTAACTCAGCCCACATAAATGCTGCACATTGAAACTTTCAATAAGCCAAAGTGATCAATGTACAGTGTAAAAAAAAAGAAAACACCCAGAAATTAATGTGACAAGTGGCTAAAAAAAGACTGAAAACTCTTTCAGTTGCTTCCTATTGCATATATCAAACAAAGGCAACTGAAGTGTAATTTTTCTAATCTCTTCAAACCGCAACAAGAAACTCAGTTACGTTGACTATGTGCCATTTACGCTCATGCAAAAACCTCAGAAATTAATGCGACAAGTGGCTTAAAAAAAGACTGAAAACTCTCATATGTCAAACAATGGCAACTGAAGTGTAATTTTTCCAATCTCTTCAAACTGCAACAAGAAACCCAGTTACATTGACTACCGTCTCATAGGTGCCAGTTACGCTCATGGGAAAACCCCAGAAAATAATGCGACAAGTGGCTAAAAAAAGACTGAAGGCTCTTTCAGTAGCAACTGCTTTTTATTGCATAAATCAAACAAAAGGAACTAAATTTTTAACGTACATCTTTTTCTCCAATCTCTTTATAACGTGACTACAAATCCATTTACGTTGACTGCCGTCTCAAAGGTGCCGGTTAAGTATCCGCAAAAATGCGAAAAATCGACTTACGGAACATTTCATAGCAGAGGACACCTGTTGCTTAATAGGTCAAATATAGGGAATTTAATTTCTAATATCTGTTTTTTATTTATGCAATCTTTATTTACCATGACAACAAACCCTTTTAGGTTGTCTATTGTCTCGCAGGTGCCACTTCCGTATCCGCAAAAACATGAAAAATCGACTTATGGAATATTTTATAGCAGACGACAACTGTTGCTTGAGTCAGTTATAGGGATTTTTCTATTTCTTTTTCTCTCACTAGGGCCATTAATTTGGTTATGATGACCATCTAACCCATACGTGACTGTTACGTGCTGCGCATAAAATCGTAAAATCAACTTCGACACTTTGGGAGGCAACTGATATCTGTCGTACAAATCAAAGAAAGGTAAACAAAATTTTTCCCTGTTTTCTTACCAGGGTCACGAAAACATTGAACCAATTTAGACGACCACGTGAGTCAAAAGTCAATTTTATGTTTAATCGCTGCGCAAAATATAAAATTCAGAAGCAACCGGTTGCTGTTGCAAAAACTTTTTCCGACAAAAAAATCTTGTTCCTGTTTGAAGAATTTGGAAGTAGGCCATAAAGACACAATAAGATGTAAGAATAACTAAAAATCAATTGCTTCCTTGATAGGGTAAAAAACATTGTGGGAAAAGGAGAAAATGCTGGTAACCTGCATTGTCTCCTTTCATCAGATTATTTTCAAAAGCCTTCTTTAAAAGGCGTCATTGTGTGGTAAAAGGTTAATAATTATCCAATCAGAGAAGCTTTAAGGAAATCAGAATGGATACCAGCAGCCAATCAGATAACACTTAAGAAATTCAACAGCCAATCAGAGAGCTTCAAAATCGCTTGAAAATGGCGCCAAAATTTATTGATAAAAAACAGTGAAAAAAACGGCATAAAAGTGGATTTAAAGTCTTCTTTAAAGGCTGCTGTGCAGTCCTTGCCAGATTTTACTGAAAATGGGCAAATATTTAAGAAAATAGGGGTGCAGAAGACCGTGTTTTGGCCTTTTCAAACCCCTTGCAAGAATTACTTCCCTTTAATTGTCGATGCAGCCCACCCCCCTCCTCCCCAGCCCTTAACTGGATTTGCTTTTCTAACTCAGCCCACCATAAATGCTGCACATTGAAACTTTCAATAAGCCGAAGTGATCAATTTACAGTGGAAAAAAAGAAGAAAAAAAAAAAAAAAACGCCCAGAAATTAATGCCAGAATTACTTCCCTTTAACCGTCGATGCACCCAACACCTACCCCCCTCCCCAGCCCTTAACTGGATTTGCTTTTCTAACTCAGCCTACAATAAATGCTGTACATTGGAGCTTTCAATAAGCCAAAGTGATATATGAACAGTGTAAAAAAAAAACGCCCAGAAATTAATGCAAGAATTACTTCCCTTTAACCGTCGATGCACCCCCCCTCCTCCCCAGCCCTTAACTGGATTTGCTTTTCTAACTCAGCCCACATAAATGCTGCACATTGAAACTTTCAATAAGCCAAAGTGATCAATGTACAGTGTAAAAAAAAAGAAAACACCCAGAAATTAATGTGACAAGTGGCTAAAAAAAGACTGAAAACTCTTTCAGTTGCTTCCTATTGCATATATCAAACAAAGGCAACTGAAGTGTAATTTTTCTAATCTCTTCAAACCGCAACAAGAAACTCAGTTACGTTGACTATGTGCCATTTACGCTCATGCAAAAACCTCAGAAATTAATGCGACAAGTGGCTTAAAAAAAGACTGAAAACTCTCATATGTCAAACAATGGCAACTGAAGTGTAATTTTTCCAATCTCTTCAAACTGCAACAAGAAACCCAGTTACGTTGACTACCGTCTCATAGGTGCCAGTTACGCTCATGCGAAAACCCCAGAAAATAATGCGACAAGTGGCTAAAAAAAGACTGAAGGCTCTTTCAGTAGCAACTGCTTCTTATTGCATAAATCAAACAAAAGGAACTAAATTTTTAACGTACATCTTTTTCTCCAATCTCTTTATAACGTGACGACAAATCCATTTACGTTGACTGCCGTCTCAAAGGTGCCGGTTAAGTATCCGCGAAAATGCGAAAAATCGACTTACGGAACATTTCATAGCAGAGGACACCTGTTGCTTAATAGGTCAAATATAGGGAATTTAATTTCTAATATCTGTTTTTTATTTATGCAATCTTTATTTACCATGACAACAAACCCTTTTAGGTTGTCTATTGTCTCGCAGGTGCCACTTCCGTATCCGCAAAAACATGAAAAATCGACTTATGGAATATTTTATAGCAGACGACAACTGTTGCTTGAGTCAGTTATCGGGATTTTTCTATTTCTTTTTCTCTCACTAGGGCCATTAATTTGGTTATGATGACCATCTAACCCATACGTGACTGTTACGTGCTGCGCATAAAATCGTAAAATCAACTTCGACACTTTCGGAGGCAACTGATACCTGTCGTACAAATCAAAGAAAGGTAAACAAAATTTTTCCCTGTTTTCTTACCAGGGTCACGAAAACATTGAACCAATTTAGACGACCACGTGAGTCAAAAGTCAATTTTATGTTTAATCGCTGCGCAAAATATAAAATTCAGAAGCAACCGGTTGCTGTTGCAAAAACTTTTTCCGACTAAAAAATCTTGTTCCTGTTTGAAGAATTTGGAAGTAGGCCATAAAGACACAATAAGATGTAAGAATAACTAAAAATCAATTGCTTCCTAGATAGGGTAAAAAACATTGTGGGAAAAGGAGAAAATGCTGGTAACCTGCATTGTCTCCTTTCATCAGATTATTTTCAAAAGCCTTCTTTAAAAGACGTCATTGTGTGGTAAAAGGTTAATAATTATGCAATCAGAGAAGCTTTAAGGAAATCAGAATGGATACCAGCAGCCAATCAGATAACACTTAAGAAATTCAACAGCCAATCAGAGAGCTTCAAAATCGCTTGAAAATGGCGCCAAAATTTATTGATAAAAAAACAGTGAAAAAAACGGCATAAAAGTGGATTTAAAGTCTTCTTTAAAGGCTGCTGTGCAGTCCTTGCTAGATTTCACTGAAAATGGGCAAATATTTAAGAAACTACGGGTGCAGAAGACCGTGTTTTGGCCTTTTCAAACCCCTTGCAAGAATTACTTCCCTTTAACCGTCGATGCAGCCCCCCCCTCCTCCCCAGCCCTTAACTGGATTTGCTTTTCTAACTCAGCCCACCATAAATGCTGCACATTGAAACTTTCAATAAGCCGAAGTGATCAATTTAGAGTGGAAAAAAAGAAAGAAAAAAACGCCCAGAAATTAATGCAAGAATTACTTCCCTTTAACCGTCGATACACACAACACCTACCCCCCTCCCCAGCCCTTAACTGGATTTGCTTTTCTAACTCAGCCCACAATAAATGCTGCACATTGGAGCTTTCAATAAGCCAAAGTGATATATGTACAGTGTAAAAAAAAAACGCCCAGAAATTAATGCAAGAATTACTTCCCTTTAACCGTCGATGCACCCGCCCCTCCCCCTCCTCCCCAGCCCTTAACTGGATTTGCTTTTCTAACTCAGCCCACGATAAATGCTGCACATTGAAACTTTCAATAAGCCAAAATTATACATGTACAGTGTAAAAAAAAAACGCCTAGAAATTAATGCAAGAATTACTTCCCTTTAACCGTCGATGCACCCAACACCTAACCCCCTCCCCAGCCCTTAACTGGACTTGCTTTTCTAATTCAGCCCACAATAAATGCTGTACATTGAAACTTTCAATAGGCCAAAGTGATTAATGTACAGTGTAGAAAACCCCCCAGAAATTAATGTGACAAGTGGCTAAAAAAAGACTGAAATAATTTCAGTTGCTTCTTATTACATATATCAGACAAAGGCAACTGAAGTGTAATTTTCCTAATCTCTTCAAACCGCAACAAGAAACCCAGTTACGTTGACTACCGTCTCATATGTGCCAGTAACGCTCATGCGAAAACCCCAGAAAATAATGTGACAAGTGGCTTAAAAAAGACAGAAAACTCTCAGTTGCTTCCTATTGCATGAATCAAACAAAGGCAACTGAAGTGTATTTTTTCTAATCTCTTCAAACCGCAACAAGAAACCCAGTTCCGTTGACTACTGTCTCATACGTGCCAGTTACGCTCATGCGAAAACCTGCAGAAAATACTGCGACAAGTCGCTAAAAAATGACTGAAGGCTCTTTCAGTAGCAACTGCTTCTTATTGCATAAATCAAACAGAAGGAACTTAATTTTTAATGTATATTTTTTTCTGCAATTTTTTTTTCTGTGACAACAAACCTGTTTAGTTTGTCTCTCAGGTGCCATATATGTATCCGCAAAAACACGAAAAATCGACTTACGGAATATTTTATAGCAGACGTCAACTGTTGCTTAAGTCAATTATAGGGATTTTTCTTTCTCTTTTTCTCTCACTAGGGCCATTGATTTGGTTACGATGACCATCTCACCTATACGTGACTGTTACGTGCTGCGCATAAAATTGTAAAATCTACTTCGAGACTTTCGGAGGCAAATATGATACCTGTTGTACAAATCAAAGAAAGGTAAACAAAATTTCTCCCTGTTTTCTTACCAGGGTCACGAAAACATTGAACCAATTTTGATGACCGCGCGAGTCAAAAGTCAATTTTATGTTTAATCGCTGCGCAAAAATATAAAATTCAAATGAAACCGGTTGCTGTTGCAGAAACTTTTTCCAATAAAACACTCTGGAAGTAGGCCATAAACATACAATAAGATGTAAGAATAACTAAAAATCAATTGTTTCTTTGAATAGGGTAGAAAACATTGTGGGAAAAGGAGAAAATGCTGGTAACCTGCATTGTCTCCTTTCCTCAGATTATTTTCAAAAGCTTTCTCTTTTAGGGGTGTTCAAAGGCGTCATTGTGTGGTACAAGGTTAATAAGAATAAACAGATATCCCCCCCCCCCATCAGGCAATCAAATCTCTTCCCTCTCTGAAATTAGCCAATCAGAGAAGGTTTAAGGAAATCACCATGGCTACCAACAGACAATCAGAGAAGACTTTAGAAATTCAAAAGCTAATCAGAGAGCTTCAAAATCGCTCCAAAATGGCGCCCAAATTTATTTGTAAAAAAAAGTGAAAAAAACAGCAAAAAAGTGGATTTAACGTCTTTTTTAAAGGCTGGTCTGCAGTCCTTGGCAAACTGCCAGGCCTGCACTATCCACACATGCCAGATTTCACTGAAAATGGGCAAACATTTAAGAAAATAGTGCCGCAGAAGACTATGTTTTGGTCTTTTCAAGCCCCTTCCAAGAGTGCAAGAGTTACTTCCCTTAAACCCTCGATGCATCCGCCCCCCTTCCTCCCAAGCCCTTAAATGGATTTGCTTTTCTAACTCAGCCCACAATAAATACTGTACATTGAAACTTTCAATAAGCCAAAGTGATCAATGTACAGTGTAGAAAACCCATCAGAAATTAATGCGACAAGTGGCTTAAAAAAGACAGAAAACTCTCAGTTGCTTCCTATTACATATATCAAACAAAGGCAACTGAAGTGTAATTTTCCTAATCTCTTCAAACCGCAACAAGAAACCCAGTTACGTTGACTACCATCTCATGTGTGCCAGTAATGCTCATTCGAAAAGTCCAGAAATTAATGCGACAAGTGGCTTAAAAAAGACAGAAAACTCTCAATTGCTTCCTATTGCATGAATCAAGCAAAGGCAACTGAAGTGTAATTTTTCTAATCTTTATAAACCGCAACAAGAAACCCAGTTACGTTGACTACTGTCTCATATGTGCCAGTTATGCTCATGCGAAAACCTGCAGAAAATAATACGACAAGTGGCTAAAAAATGACTGAAGGCTCTTTCAGTGGCAACTGCTTCTTATTGCATAAATCAAACAGAAGGAAGTTAATTTTTAATGTATATTGTTTTCTGCAATATTTTTTTTCCGTGACAACAAACCTGTTTAGTTTGTCTCGCATGTACGTATCCGCAAAAACACGAAAAATCGACTTACGGAATATATTATAGCAGACGACAACTGTTGCTTAAGTGAATTATAGGGATTTTTCTTTCTCTTTTTCTCTCACTAAGGCCATTGATTTGGTAACGATGACCATCTCACCTATACATGACTGTAACGTGCTGCGCATAAAATTGTAAAATCTACTTCGACACTTTCGGAGGGAAATATGATACCTGCTGTACAAATAGAAAAAAGGTAAACAAAATTTCTCCCTGTTTTCTTAACAGGGTCATGGAAACATTGAACCAATTTTGACGACCACGCGAGTCCAAAATCAATTTTATGTTTAATCTCTGCGCAAAAATATAAAATTCAGATGAAACCGGTAGCTGTTGCAGAAACTTTTTCCGATAAAAAAATCTAGAATAGGCCATAAAGATACAATAAGATGTAAGAATAACTAAAAATCAATTGTTTCTTTGAATAGGGTAGAAAACATTGTGGGAAAAGGAGAAAATGCTGGTAACCTGCATTGTCTCCTTTCCTCAGATTATTTTCAAAAGCTTTCTCTTCAGGGGTGTTCAAAGGCGTCATTGTGTGGTAAAAGATAAATAAGAATAAACAGATATCCCCCCCAATCAGGCAATCAAATCTCTTCCCTCTCTGAAATTAGCCAATCAGAGAAGCTTTAAGGAAATCACCATGGCTACCAACAGCCAATCAGAGAAGACTTTAGAAATTCAACAGCTAATCAGAGAGTTTCAAAATCGCTCCAAAATGGCGCCCAAATTTACTTGTAACAAACAGTGAAAAAAACGGCATAAAAGTGGATTTAACGTCTTTTTTAAAGGCTGCTGTGCAGTCCTTGGCAAACTGCCAGGCCTGCACTATCCACACATGCCAGATTTCACTGAAAATGGGCAAACATTTAAGAAAATAGGGCCGCAGACGACTATGTTTTGGTCTTTTGAAGCCCCTTGCAAGAGTGCAAGAGTTACTTCCCTTAAACCCTCGATGCACCCGCCCCCCCTCCCAAGCCCTTAACTGGATTTGCTTTTCTAACTCAGCCCACAATAAATGCTGTACATTGAAACTTTCAATAAGCCAAGGTGATCAATGTACAGTGTAGAAACCCCCCAGAAATTAATGCGACAAGTGGCTAAAAAAGACTGAAAATACTTTCAGTTGCTTCCTATTACATATATCAAACAAAGGCAACTGAAGTGTAATTTTCCTAATCTCTTCAAACCGCAACAAGAAACCAAGTTACGTTGACTACCGTCTCATGTGTGCCAGTAACGCTCATGCGAAAACCCCAGAAAATAATGTGACAAGTGGCTAAAAAAAGACAGAAAACTCTCAGTTGCTTCCTATTGCATGAATCAAACAAAGGCAACTGAAGTGTATTTTTTCTAATCTCTTCAAACCGCAACAAGAAACCCAGTTACGTTGATTACCATCTCATACATGCCAGTTACGCTCATGCGAAAACCTGCAGAAAATAATGCGACAAGTGGCTAAAAAATGACTGAAGGCTCTTTCAGTAGCATTTGCTTCTTATTGCATAAATCAAACAGACGGAACTGAATTTTCAATGTATATTTTTTTCTGCAATATTTTTTTCCATGACAACAAACCCGTTTAGTTTGTCTCGCAGGTGCCATGTACGTATCCGCAAAAACACGAAAAATAGACTTACGGAATATTTATAGCAGATGACAACTGTTGCTTAAGTCAATTATAGGGATTTTTCTTTCTCTTTTACTCTCACCAGGGCCATTGATTTGGTTACGATGACCATCTCACCTATACGTGACTGTAACGTGCTGCGCATAAAATCGTAAAATCTACTTCGACACTTTCGGAGGCAAATATGATACCTGTTGTACAAATCAAAGAAAGGTAAACAAAGTTTCTCCCTGTTTTCTTACCAGGGTCACGGACACATTGAACCAATTTTGATGACCACGCGAGTCAAAAGTCAATTTTATGTTTAATTGCTGCAAAAAAATATAAAATTCAGATGAAAGAGGTTGCTGTTGCAGAAACTTTTTCCGATAAAAAAATCTAGAAGTAGGCCATAAAGATATAATAAGATGTAAGAATAACTAAAAATCAATTGTTTCTTTGAATAGGGTAGAAAACATTGTTGGAAAAGGAGAAAATGCTGGTAACCTGCATTGTCTCCTTTCCTCAGATTATTTTCAAAAGCCTTCTCTTTCAGGGGTGTTCAAAGGCGTCACTGTGTGGTAAAAGGTAAATAAGAATAAACAGATATTCCCCCCCCCCATCAGCCAATCAAATCTCTTCCCTCTCTGAAATCAGCTAATCAGAGAAGCTTTAAGGAAATCACCATGGCTACCAACAGCCAATCAGAGAAGACTTTAGAAATTCAACAGCTAATCAGAGAGCTTCAAAATCGCTCCAAAATGGCGCCCAAATTTATCTATCAAAAATCATTGAAAAAAACGGCATAAAAGTGTATTTAACATCTTTTTCAAAGGCTCCTGTGCAGTCCTTTGCAAACTGCCAGGCCTGCACTATCCACACATGCCAGATTTCACTGAAAATGGGCAAACATTTAAGAAAATAGGGCCGCAGAAGACTATGTTTTGGTCTTTTGAAGCCCCTTGCAAGAGTGCAAGAGTTACTTCCCTTAAACCCTCGATGCACCCGCCCCCCTCCCAAGCCCTTAACTGAATTTTCTTTTCTAACTCGGCCCACAATAGATACTGTACATTGAAACTTTCAATAAGCCAAAGTGATCAATGTACAGTGTAGAAAACCCCCCAGAAATTAATGCGACAAGTGGCTAAAAAAAGACTGAAAATACTTTCAGTTGCTTCCTATTACATATATCAAACAAAGGCAACTGAAGTGTAATTTTCCTAATCTTTTCAAACCGCAACAAGAAACCCAGTTACGTTGACTACCGTCTCATGTGTGCCAGTAATGCTCATGCGAAAACCCCAGAAAATAATGTGACAAGTGGCTAAAAAAAGACAGAAAACTCTCAGTTGCTTCCTATTGCATGAATCAAACAAAGGCAACTGAAGTGTAATTTTTCTAATCTCTTCAAACCGCAACAAGAAACCCAGTTACGTTGACTACGGTCTCATACGTGCCAGTTATGCTCATGCGAAAACCCGCAGAAAATAATGCGACAAGTGGCTAAAAAATGACTGAAGGCTTTTTCAGTAGCAACTGCTTCTTATTGCATAAATCAAACAGAAGGAACTGAATTTTTTTTATATATATTTTTTTCTGCAATCTTTTTTTTCCCTGACAACAAACCCGTTTAGTTTGTCTTGCAGGCGCCATGTATGTATCGGCAAAAACAGGAAAAATCGACTTACGGAATATTTTATAGCAGACGACAACTGTTGCTTAAGTCAATTATAGGGATTTTTCTTTCTCTTTTACTCTCACTAGGGCCATTGATTTGGTTACGATGACCATCTCACCTATAGGTGACTGTTACGTGCTGCACATAAAATCGTAAAATCTACTTCGACACTTTCGGAGGCAAATATGATACATGTTGTACAAATCAAAGAAAGGTAAACAAAATTTCTCCCTGTTTTCTTACCAGAGTCACGAAAACATTGAACCAATTTTGACGACCACGCGAGTCAAAAGTCAATTTTATGTTTAATTGCTGCAAAAAAATATAAAATTCAGATGAAACCGGTTGCTGTTGCAGAAACTTTTTCCGATAAAAAAATCTAGAAGTAGGCCATGAAGAAACAATAAGATGTAAGAATAACTAAAAATCAGTTGTTTCTTTGAATAGGGTAGAAATCGTTTTGGGAAAAGGAGAAAATGCTGGTAACCTGCATTGTCTCCTTTCCTCAGATTATTTTCAAAAGCCTTCTCTTTCAGGGGGTGTTAAAAGGCGTCATTGTGTGGTAAAAGTTTAATAAGAATAAACAGATATTCACCCCATCAGCCAATCAAATCTCTTCCCTCACTAAAATCAGCTAATCAGAGAAGCTTTAAGGAAATCACCATGGCTACCAACAGCCAATTATAGAAGACTTTGGAAATTCAACAGCTAATCAGAGAGCTTCAAAATCGCTCCAAAATGGCGCCCAAATTTATCTATCAAAAAACAGTGAAAAAACGGCAAAAAAGTAGATTTAACGTCTTTTTTAAAGGCTGCTGTGCAGTCCTTGGCAAACTGCCAGGCCTGCACTATCCACACATGCCAGATTTCACTGAAAATGGACAAACATTTAAGAAAATAGGGCCGCAGAAGACTATGTTTTGGTCTTTTCAAGCCCCTTCCAAGTGTGCAAGAGTTACTTCCCTTAAACCCTCGATGCACCCGCCCCCCAAGCCCTTAACTGGATTTGCTTTTCTAACTCAGCCCACAATAAATGCTGTACATTGAAACTTTCAATAAGCCAAAGTGATCAATGTACAGTGTAGAACCCCCCCCTAAAAAAAATTATGCGACAAGTGGCTAAAAAAAGACTGAAAATACTTTCAGTTGCTTCCTATTACATATATCAAACAAAGGCAACTGAAGTGTAATTTTCTTAATCTCTTTAAACCGCTACAAGAAACCCAGTTAGTTAACTACTGTCTCATATGTGCCAGTAAGGCTCATGCGAAAACCCCAGAAAATAATGCGACAAGTGGCCAAATAAATGCTGTACATTTAAACTTTCAATAAGCCAAAGTGGTCAATGTACAGTGTAGAAACCCCCTCCAAAAACATTAATGCGACAAGTGGCTAAAAAAAGACTGAAAATACTTTCAGTTGCTTCCTATTACATATATCAAACAAAGGCAACTGAAGTGTAATTTTCTTAATCTCTTTAAACCGCTACAAGAAACCCAGTTACGTTAACTCCCGTCTCATTTATGCCAGTAAGGCTCATGTGAAAACTCCAGAAAATAATGCGACAAGTGGCCAAAAAAAGACAGAAATCTCCCATTTGCACCCTATTGCATGAAACAAACAAAGGCAACTGAAAGGTAATTTTTCTAATCTCTTCAAACCGCAACAAGAAACCCAGTGACATTGATTACGCTCATGCGAAAACCCCAGAAAATAATGCGACAAGTGGCTAAAAAGTGATTGAAGGTTCTTTCAGTAGCAACTGCTTCTTATTGCATAAATCAAACAGAAGGAACTTAATTTTTAATGTGTATTTTTTTTTGTAATCTTTTTTTACCGTGACAACAAACCCGTTTACGTCGTTTGTTGTACCGCAGGTGCCACGTACATATCCGCAATAACATGAAAAATCGACTTATGGAATATTTCATAGCAGACAACAACTGTTGCTTCAGTCAATTATAGGGATTTTTCTTTCTCTTTTTCTCTCACTAGGGCCATGGATTTGGTTACGATGACCATCTCAACCATACATGACTGTAACGTGCTTCACATAAAATCGTAAAATCAACTTCAACACTTTTGGAGACAAATATCATACCTGTTGTACAAATCAGAGAAAGGTAAACAAAATTTCTCCCTGTTTTCAAACCAGGGTAACAAAAGCATTGAACCAATTTTGATGACCGCGCGAGTCAAAAGTCAATTTTATGTTTAATCGCTGCGCAGAAATATATAATTAAAAAAAAAACATTAAAAAAGTGGATTTAACCTCTTTTTTAAAGGCTGTTTTGCAGTCCTTGGCAAACTGCCAGGCCTGCACTATCTACACATGCCAGAATTCACTGAAAATGGGCAAACATTTAAGAAAATAGGGCCGCAGAAGACTATGTTTTGGTCTTTTCCCCCCTCCCCAGCCCTTAACTGGCTTTGTTTTTTGTAACTCAGCCCACAATAAATGCTGTACATTGAAACTTTCAATAAGCCAAAGTGATCAATGTACAGTGTAGAAAAACACACAGAAATTAATGCGACAAGTGGCTGAAAAAAGACTGAAAATACTTTTAGTTGCTTCCTATTACATATATCAAACAACAGCAACTGAAGTGTAATTTACCTAATCTCTTCAAACCGCAACTAGAAACCCAGTTACGTTGACTACCGTCTCATATGTGCCAGTAACGCTCATGCGAAAACCCCAGAAAATAATGTGACAAGTGGCTAAAAGAAGACAGAAAACTCTGTTACTTCCTATTGCATGAATCAAACAAAGGCAACTGAAGTGTAATTTTTCTTATCTCTTCAAACCGCAAAAAGAAACCCAGTTACGTTGACTACCGTCTCATACGTGCCAGTTACGCTCATGCGAAAACTTTAGAAAATAATATGTAAAGTGGCTACAAAAAGACTGAAGGCTCTTTCCGTAGCAACTGCTTCTTATTGCATAAATCAAACAAAAGGAACTTCATTTTTTTTATATATATTTTTTTTCTGCAATCTTTTTTTACTGTGACAACAAACCCTTTTAGGTTGTCTGTTGTCTCACAAGTGCCACTAACATATCTGCAAAAACATGAAAAATCGACTTACGGGATATTTTATAGCAGACAACAACTGTTGCTTAAGTCAATTATAGGGATTTTTCTTTCTCTTTTTCTCTCACTAGGGCCATTGATTTGGTTACGATGACTATCTCACCCATACATGACTGTTTTGTGCTGCACATAAATCGTAAAATCAACTTCGACACTTTCGGAGGCAAATATGATACCTGTTGTACAAATCAAAGAAAGGTAAACAAAATTTGTCGCTGTTTTCAGACACTCACTAGAGCCATTAATTTGGTTACGATGACCATCTCACCCATACGTGACTGTTACGTGCTGCGCATTAAATCGTAAAATCTACTTCGTTACTTTTGGAGGCAAATATGATACCTGTTGTACAAATCAAAGAAAGGTAAACAAAATTTCTCCCTGTTTTCTTACCAGGGTCACGAAAACATTGAACCAATTATGACGACCGCGTGAGTCAAAAGTCAATTTTACGTTTAATCGCTGTGCAAAGATATAAAATTCAGAAGCAACAGGTTGCTGTTGCAGAAATTGTGTGGTAAAAGGTTAATAAGAATAAGCAGATATTCCCCCCCATCAGCCAATCAACTCTCTTCCCTCTCTGAAATTAGCCAATCAGAGAAGCTTTAAGGAAATCACCATGGCTACCAACAGCCAATTATAGAAGACTTTGGAAATTCAACAGCTAATCAGAGAGCTTCAAAATCGCTCCAAAATGGCGCCCAAATTTATCTATCAAAAAACAGTGAAAAAACGGCAAAAAAGTAGATTTAACGTCTTTTTTAAAGGCTGCTGTGCAGTCCTTGGCAAACTCCCAGGCCTGCACTATCCACACATGCCAGATTTCACTGAAAATGGACAAACATTTAAGAAAATAGGGCCGCAGAAGACTATGTTTTGGTCTTTTCAAGCCCCTTCCAAGTGTGCAAGAGTTACTTCCCTTAAACCCTCGATGCACCCGCCCCCCAAGCCCTTAACTGGATTTGCTTTTCTAACTCAGCCCACAATAAATGCTGTACATTGAAACTTTCAATAAGCCAAAGTGATCAATGTACAGTGTAGAACCCCCCCCTAAAAAAAATTATGCGACAAGTGGCTAAAAAAAGACTGAAAATACTTTCAGTTGCTTCCTATTACATATATCAAACAAAGGCAACTGAAGTGTAATTTTCTTAATCTCTTTAAACCGCTACAAGAAACCCAGTTACGTTAACTACTGTCTCATATGTGCCAGTAAGGCTCATGCGAAAACCCCAGAAAATAATGCGACAAGTGGCCAAATAAAGACAGAAATCTCCCATTGCTTCCTATTGCATGAAACAAACAAAGGCAACTGAAGTGTAATTTTTCTAATCTCTTCAAACCGCAACAAGAAACCCAGTTACGTTGACTACGCTCATGCGAAAACCCCAGAAAATAATGCGACAAGTGGCTAAAAAGTGACTGAAGGCTCTTTCAGTAGCAACTGCTTCTTATTGCATAAATCAAACAGAAGGAACTTAATTTTTAATGTGTATCTTTTTTGTAATCTTTTTTTACCGTGACAACAAACCTGTTTACGTTGTCTGTTGTCTCGCAGGTGCCATGTACATATCCGCAATAACATGAAAAATCGACTTATGGAATATTTCATAGCAGACGACAACTGTTGCTTCAGTCAATTATGGGGATTTTTCTTTCTCTTTTTCTCTCACTAGGGCCATGGATTTGGTTACGATGACCATCTCAACCATATGTGACTGTAACGTGCTGCGCATAAAATCGTAAAATCAACTTCGACACTTTTGAAGACAAATATGATACCTGTTGTACAAATCAAAGAAAGGTAAACAAAATTTCTCTCTGTTTTCAAACCAGGGTCACGAAAGCATTGAACCAATTTTGACGACCGCGCAAGTCAAAAGTCAATTTAATGTTCAATCGCTGCGCAGAAATATATAATTCAGAAAAAAACGGCAAAAAAGTGGATTTAACCTCTTTTTTAAAGGCTGTTTTGCAGTCCTTGGCAAACTGCCAGGCCTGCACTATCCACACATGCCAGAATTCACTGAAAATGGGCAAACATTTGAAAAAATAGGGCCGCAGAAGACTATGTTTTGGTCTTTTCCCCCCTCCCCAGCCCTTAACTGGCTTTGCTTTTTGTAACTCAGCCCACAATAAATGCTGTACATTGAAACTTTCAATAAGCCAAAGTGATCAATGTACAGTGTAGAAAAACACCCAGAAATTAATGCGACAAGTGGCTGAAAAAAGACTGAAAATACTTTCAGTTGCTTCCTATTACATATATCAAACAACGGCAACTGAAGTGTAATTTCCCTAATCTCTTCAAACTGCAACAAAAAGCCAAGTTACGTTGACTACCGTCTCATATGTGCCAGTAACGCTCATGCGAAAACCCCAGAAAATAATGTGACAAGTGGCTAAAAGAAGACAGAAAACTCTCAGTTACTTCCTATTGCGTGAATCAAACAAAGGCAACTGAAGTGTAATTTTTCTTATCTCTTCAAACCGCAAAAAGAAACCCAGTTACGTTGACTACCGTCTCATACGTGCCAGTTATTCTCATGCGAAAACTTTAGAAAATAATATGTAAAGTGGCTACAAAAAGACTGAAGGCTCTTTCCGTAGCAACTGCTTCTTATTGCATAAATCAAACAAAAGGAACTTCATTTTTTTTATATATATTTTTTTCTGCAATCTGTTTTTACTGTGACAACAAACCCGTTTAGGTTGTCTGTTGTCTCGCAAGTGCCACTTACATATCCGCAAAAACATGAAAAATCGACTTACGGGATATTTTATAGCAGACAACAACTTTTGCTTACGTCAATTATAGGGATTTTTCTTTCTCTTTTTCTCTCACTAGGGCCATTGAATTGGTTACGATGACTATCTCACCCATACGTGACTGTTAAGTGCTGCGCATAAAATTGTAAAATCTACCTCGACACTTTCGGAGGCAAATATGATACCTGTTGTACAAATCAAAGAAAGGTTAACAAAATTTGTCGCTGTTTTCAGACAGAAAACTCTCAGTTGCTTCCTATTGCATGAATCAAGCAAAGGCAACTGAATTTTAATTTTCCTAATCTCTTCAAACTACAACAAGAAACCCATTTATTTTGACATTAAGTCTCATATGTGCCAGTTAAGCTCATGCGAAAACCCGCAGAAAATAACGCGACAAGTGGCTAAAAAATGACTGAAGGCTCTTTCAGTAGCAACTGCATCTAAGTGCATAAATCAAACAGAAGGAACTTATTTTTTAATGTATATTTTTTTCTGCAATATTTTTTTTCTGTGACAACAAACCCTTTTAGGTTGTCTCGCAGGTGCCATGTACGTATCTGCAAAAACACGAAAAATCGACTTACAGAATATTTTATAGCAGACGATAACTTTTGCTTAAGTCAATTATAGGGATTTTTCTTTCTCTTTTTCTCTCACTAGGGCCATTGATTTGGTTACGATGACCATCTCACCTATACGTGACTGTTACGTGATTCGCATAAAATCGTAAAATCTACTTCGACTCTTTCGGAGGCAAATATGATACCTGTTGTACAAATCAAAAAAAGGTAAACAAAATTTCTTCCTGTTTTTTTACCAGGGTCACGAAAACATTGAACCAATTTTGATGACCACGCGAGTCAAAAGTCAATTTCATGTTTAATCGCTGCGCAAAAATATAAAATTCAGATGAAACCACTTGCTAATGCAGAAACTTTTTCCGAATAAAAAAATCTAGAAGTAGGCCATAAAGATACAATAAGATGTAAGAATAACTAAAAATCAATTGTTTCTTTGAATAGGGTAGAAAACATTGTGGGAAAAAGAGAAAATGCTGGTAACCTGCATTGTCTCCTTTCCTCAGATTATTTCCAAAAGCCTTCTCTTTCAGGGTTGTTCAAAGGCGTCACTGTGTGGTAAAAGGTTAGTAAGAATAAACAGATATTCTTCCCCCCCCATCAGCCAATCAAATGTCTTTCCTCTCTGAAATTAGCCTATCAGAGAAGCCTTAAGGAAATCACCATGGCTACCAACAGCCAATCAGAAAAGACTTTAGAAATTCAACAGCTAATCAGAGAGCTTAAAAATCGCTCCAAAATGGCACCCAAATTTATTTGTAAAAAACAGTGAAAAAAACAGCAAAAGAGTGGATTTAAAGTCTTCTTTAAAGGCTGTTGTGCATTGAAACTTTCAATAAGCCAAAGTGATCAATGTACAGTGTAGAAAAAACCCCAAAAATTAATGCGACTGAAAACTCTTTCAGTAGCAAGGAACTGAAGTGTAATTTTTCTAATCTCTTTAAACCGCAACAAGAGACCCAATTACGCTGACTACCGTTTCATACGTGCCAGTTACGCACATGCAAAAACACCAGAAAATGATGTGACAAGTGGCCGAAAAAAGACTTGAAGACTCTTTGAGTAGTAACTGCTTCCTGTTGCATAAGTCAAACAAAGAGAACTAAATTTCTACTATATTTTTTTTCTCCTATCTCTTTATACCATGACAACAAACCCATTTACGTTGACTACCGTCTCGTAGGTGCCAGTTAGGTACCCGCGAAAAACATGAAGAATTGACTCGTGGGACATTTCAAAGCAGACGAAATCTGTTTCTCAAGTCAAATATAGGGAACTAAATTTCTATATTTTTTTTCCACTCCAATCTCTTTAAACTGTGACAACAAAACCATTTGTGTTGACTACCGTCTCGTAGGTACCAGTTACGTATTCGGGTAAACATGAAAAATCGACTCGTGGAACATTTTGTAGCAGACGACACCTGTTGCTTAAGTCAATTATAAGGATTTTTCTTTTTCATTTTCTCACACTAGGGCCATCGATTTGGTTACGATGACTATCTCACCCATATGTGATGGTTACGTGCCGAGCGTGAAATCGTAAAATCAGCTTAGACACTTTCGGAGGCAACTGATACCTGTTGCACAAATCAAAGAAAGGTAAATCGAATATTTCCCTGTTTTCTTACCAGGGTCAATTTTGGTGACCATACCAGTCGAAAGTCAATGTCATGTTTAACCGCTGTGCAAAAATATGAAATTCAGAAGCAAACGGTTGCTATAGGGGAAAAATTTTTCGGGTAAAAAAAAATCTTGTTCTAGTTTGAAGAATTTAAAAATAGGCCATAAAAATACGATAAGATGTAAGAATGACTTATAATCAAATTTTTCTTTGATAGGGTAGAAAATATTGTGGGAAAAGGAGAAAATTTAGGTAACCTGCATTGTCTCCTTTCCTCAAGTTATTTTCAAAAGCTGTCTATTTCGGGTGTGTAAAAAGGCGTCATTGTGTGGTAAAAGGTTAATAAGGATAAACAGATTCCCCCCACCCAATCAGCCAATCAAATCTCATCCCTCTGTGAAATTATCCAATCACAGAAGCTTTTATGAAATCAGCATGGGTACCAATTAGCCAATCAGAGAGGCTTTGAGAAATCAAAATGGGCCCAGTCAGCCAATCAGAGAGGCTTTGAGAAATCAAAATGGGCCCAGTCAGCCAATCAGATAGCTTCAGTCATTTCAAAATGGCGCCCTAATATACTGTGGATTCATATAATTTCGTTGGTATGAAATTTCGTGGATTTTTCAAATTCGGCATTTTCGTTGGACCGTTGATTTTCCATTTCCCAAAGAATTATTTTTTGTAAAAAAAGAATCTAAACTGTCCATTAATAAAGTGTGTCAAAGAAAAAAAGATAACATAAGACGGGACTCGATCGTTGACAAGTATACAGGTATGGTATCGAGTGTAAAGGGTGTAAAGTTTATGACACTTATCTGATAATCTAATCGCCGGTCTCAAGTTTATCAATTAAGACATGCGTAATTATTTACAATTTACACGGTTATTATTTAATCCTGTAGTCACAGTTAACAGTCAAATTTTAAGCCGTAAAAGATACGACTACGTTTTCAGAATCGTCTGCTTTGAAACTGCCGACTTTCGAAGCTACCCTTTCCACACCGCATATTCACCAACATATTATGACAGAAAGAAATAGATCTTTTGTTTAGAGCTCGAGTCGTTTATCATTACTAAAATGATATATTTTACCTTGTTGTCCAAAAGTGTGTCCGAAATAGTAAGTGTGAACTCCGATAAATTTGCATCTAGATCTATAATGAGAACAAGCGTGAAGTGTCAAAATTGTAGGAGACCTAAGTTTTGGCTTCCATACAATCTTTCGCGACTTCCAAAAGTTGCTTTCTAATACAAGCTAAGCCATTGTTCAACTGGATGGGATAGATCGACGATCAGACTGCAAGTTCTGTTTAGTCTGACACCGTCCAACAACACGTTGAAATCCGCCATCTTGTCGTCACCAAATTCAATATTAGAACGACCTAAATATAAAACAAGCCGTCCGTCAACATGGTTTTTATGCTTGTTGCATGTACACACGCGTTTGATGTAAAATTTTGATTTTTGGTAGATCTATGACGTAACGTGTAGGTCATTTGAGCAAGAGGGTTTAAAACAAAAGTTTGTTGTACTAATTTACGACTGTTTTACCCCACCAAATCTATGGTCACATTGCGTTTGAAAGTGGCTGTTTCAAAAACACCTGGGCAGTCGTGTCACATGTTTTGTGTAGTCAGCAGAAAATTGGTTTGGCTGTTTGCAAAAATAAATCCTTGCAGCCGAAATGCAACAGTAAAAGACAAACATGGATTACTTGACTTAATGCGTGAAGGTAATTCTTCAACAGTGTTTATGCCGTCGTCGCAAGGATAACAGAAAAGGAAATGAAATTGAGTGAATGAAAAAATCACTATTTTTACTCTGTAATTGTTAAGTCTCAACGAAATCTTTATAGGAACAAATAACCTAAGGTGTAAATAACTTTCTGTTCGATAGTGTGTACAGTTTAACGTTGGCGTCGTCAAGTTCGTTATCGATCAATGAAGCCAAACCCAACTTAGTTGAAGATGGTAAAGGACCTATCTTTCGTCGGGAACTTGAATTCGTGGAATTACCTACCCACGAAATCAACGAAAATTAGTACTCAACGAATATTAATAGTTTCACAGTATATCGATAGAAAACAGTGAATAAAAAAACGGCATAAAAGTGGATTTAAAGTCTTTTTTAAAGGTTGTTGTGCGGTCCTTGGCAATCTGCCAGGCATGCACCATCCACACATGCCAGATTTCACTGAATAAGGGCCAAAACTAAAGAAAACAAGGAGGCAGGAGACCTTGTTTCGGTCTTTTCAAGCCCCTTGCAGGAGTTACTTCCGTCAAAGTAAACCCTTGATGACCCCCCCCTTTACCTTTTCATTGGATTTTCTGACTCGGGCCACATTAAATTCATACAAGCAAAAAGGATCAATGTACAGTGTAAAAAAAAGAAATTAATGTGACAAGTTGCTAATACAAGACTGAAAACTCTTTCAGTAGCAATTGTTTCCTATTGCATAAATCAAACAAAGGGAACTGAAATGTAATTTTTCTAATCTCTTCAAACCACAACAAAAAACCCAGTTACGTTGACTACCATCCCATATGTGCCAGTTACGCACATGCAAAAAGCACAGAAAACAATGTGACAAGTGGCTAAAAAAAGACTGAAAACTCTTTCAGTAGCAAGGAACTGAAGTGTAATTTTTCTTATCTCTTCAAACCGCAAAAAGAAAGCCAGTTACGCTGACTACCATTTCATACGTGCCAGTTACGCATATGCGAAAACACCAGAAAATGATGTGACAAGTGGCTGAGAAAAGACTTGAAGACTATTTCAGTAGCAACTGCTTCCTGTTGCATAAGTCAAAGAAAGAGAACTAAATTACCAGGGTCAATTTTGGTGACCGTGCGAGTCAAAAGTCAATGTTGTGTTTAACTGCTGCGCAAAAATATGAATTCAGAAGCAACCGGTTGCTGTTGGGGAAACTTTTTTCGGTTAAAAAAAATCTTGTTCTGGTTTTAAGAATTTAAATATAGGCCATAAAGATACAATAAGATGTAAGATTAACTAATAAATCAAATTTTTCTTTGATAGGGTAGAAAATATTGTGGGAACCTTTTCTCAGATTGTTTTCAAGAGCTTTCTATTCCGGGTGTGTAAAAAGGTGTCATTATGTGGTAAAAGGTTAATAAGGATAAACAGATCCCCCCCTCCCAATCAACCAATTAAATCTCATCCCTCTGTGAAATTATCCAATCACAGAAGCTTTTAGGAAATCAGTATGGGTACCCCCTCCCAATCAGCCAATCAAATCTCATCCCTCTATGAAATTATCCAATGACAGAAGCTTTTAGGATATCAGCATGGGTACCAATCAGCCAATCAGAGAGTCTTTGAGAAAATCAAAATGGGCCCAGTCAGCCAATCATAGAGGCTTTGAGAAATCAAAATGGGCCCAGTCAGCCAATCAGAAAGCTTCAGTCATTTCAAAATGGTGCCTTAATATATATCGATAGAAGACAGTGAACAAAAGATGGCATGAAAGTGGATTTAAAGTCTTTTTTAAATGCTGCTGCAATCTGCCAGGCATGCACCATCCACACATGCCAGATTTCACTGAAAAAGGGCCAAAATTAAAGAAAACAAAGTGGCAGAAGACCTCGTTTCGGTCTTTTCAAGCCCCTTGCAAGAGTTACTTCCCTCAAAGTAAACCCTTGATGCCCTCCCCCCTTTACCCTTTCATTGGATTTTCTGACTCGGGCCACATTAAATTCATGAAAAGGGCAAAATGAGGTTCCAAACCAGTGACCTCTTCTTCTCCTTTCCCACAATGATCCTACCTTTCCCAAAATAAACTTCATTTTTCTTTTTCAGTTACATAAGTGTTTTGTTTGTAGAACTTGCTTTCCATCTGAACGAGTCTTAAATTTTGTCGTTTGGCAGAGGGTTAAGACACCCCTTTTCATCGGTTGAACTAAAACTCTATAGAGTGTGGGTACGCTGTCTTGATATAGACTCGGTATAGACTCTTAAGAAATTGGGTACGCTATAACAAAATGGAAATGCTGGCATATGTAGAAATATGTATCATATAGAAGATCTGCAAATCAAAATTAAAATCTAAATATCGTCCCAGATAGCTGCAAATTAAGAAAAAAAATGGCAATATTCATGTTATTAAAATTGAAATACTTTATGCCAAGTTTTATATTCTTGCTCTAAAGCCCAGGACCTGTTGGAGATTGATTAATTTATCAATTTCAATGACAGCCGACTTCTGAAAAGGGCTGTTATTACACTTGAAATTACGTTTTTCAGCCCGTCTGGCTTTTTTTTGCGATAAAAGAGCATATAATCATCGCTTTGTCTGTTTGTATGTGGTTAGGACAGAGAACGTACTAAATGATGTACTCCAACGAGTTAAGGTATCTAGAAAGCAGTATGAACTCTAAAGCGTTTAGGTACATAAACAATATAAGCACGTTTAAAGTTAAAAAATGCATGTTTTCCTTTTGACAGCGACAACATGAATCGGCTAAAGCTGAATTGATAGTGTCCATGGTTGAGAGATAGAGCGTCTGCCACATAACCAAAGGGACTTGAGTTCAAGACACAGGAGCGGGTTTTTTTAAGTTTGGGATCTTTCATTGATCAACATATCCGGCTCGAGTACTGGTGTAGTTCCCAGGAAGCAGAATCAAGAGAGATTTGGAATGATTTGTCGAAACTTGTTTTTCAATCGCTGTTAAATATATATGTTTATTTGTTTTTGACCGAAATATGTTTAACAGCCGCTTAAACCCATTACCACGCAATACCTACTTCTGACGACCCTGATAAAGAAGCCTTTAGAAAACATTGTGGGAAAAGGAGAAAATGCTGGTAACTAGCAATTTCTCTCTTTCCCACAATGTTTTCTACCCTTCATAAAGCAATTTTCAAATTTTCAGTCACTTTTATTTTGTTGTCTGCAAATGTTTTCGATTTGGGCACAACTAAAATTTTGTCGTTTTGTATTGAATAAAAATCTGATCTCGCGTTCATTTACTCAGCCATCCGTCAAATACTCGTACAATTAATCAATTTTTAAGCACCATTTAAAGCATGGCCATCTAAATAGATTAGGTACATAGATAACAGGACTGAGGATTCAAAAGAGATAAGGTACCTAAATTTGATAAGGACTCCGTCTTAGATGGATGAAAGACAACATAGATGACTATAAGAAGAGTAGGCACATAGACAAACGTGGTGAATGAACTTAGGATATAAGTTACGTGGCAACCATGATGAAGACTTTAAAGAGATTAGGCACATAACAACAATTATAAATACTCAGAAGAGATTAGGTACAGGGACAACAGAAATGAGAACTCTAAAGAGATTAGGTTCATACACAACAGTGACTAATACTCTAAAGAGATCAAGTGCCTACACAACTGTGATGAAGACTGTAAAGAGATTGGGTACATACGAAGCAGAAATGATGACTCTAAAGAGATTTGGTGCGTACACAACATTGGTAAAGACTCTAACGAGATTAGGTCAATAACAACAATGATGACGACTCACAGAAAATTAGGTGCGCCCAAATGGAAATGAATAGTCTAAAGAGATTTGGTACATAGGACTACAAGACAGAAATGAAGACTCTAAAGAGATAAGGTACATACACAACAGAAATGAAAAATCTAAAGGGTTAAGGTACAAACACAACAGATATGAAGACTCTAAAGAGTTTAGGTACATACACAACAGAAACGAAGACTCGAAATGGATAAGGTACAGGTACAAGAGAAATGATTACTCTAAAGAGATAAGGTACATACACAACAGATATATGGACCCAAAAGAGTTAAGGTACATACAAAACAGAAATGAAGACTGTAAAGAGTTTATGTACATACACATCAGAAATGATGACTTAAAAGAAAATTGGTACGTACACAACAGTGATAAAGACTAATGAGATTAGAATCATGGCAACAATGATGAAATCTCTAAAGGGATTAAGTACATCAAGACAGGAATGAAGACTCTAAAGAGATTAGGTACATACAAAACAGAAATAAGGACCCTAAGTAGATTACGTACATACACATCAACAATGATGACTATTCTAAAGAGATTATGTACACCAAAACAGAAATGAAGACTCTAAAGAGATTAGGTACATATAAAACGGAAATGAAGGCTCTAAAGAGTTTAGGTACATACAAAACAGAAATAAGGACCCTAAGTAGATTACGTACATACACATCAACAATGATGACAATTCTAAAGAGATTATGTACATCAAAACAGAAATGAAGACTCTAAAGAGATTAGGTACATATAAAACGGAAATGAAGACTCTAAAGAGATTAGGTACTTACAAAACGGAAATAAAGACTTTAAAGAGTTAAGGTACATATAAAACCAAAAAAAAAAGTACCTAAAGAGATTAGGTACAAACACATAAACAATGATGACAACTAAAGGGATTAGGTACATCAAAATAGAAATGAAGACTCTAAAGAGACTAGGTACATACAAAACAGAAATAGAGACCCCAAAGAGATTAGGTATATACAAACCAGAAATAAGAACTCTAAAGAGATTGGGTACATACTCAGCAGAAATGATGACTCTAAAGAGATTCATTGCGTACACAACATTGGTAAAGACTCTAACGAGTTACGTTCATGACAATAATGATGACGACTCTTAAAAAATTAGATGCACCAAAATGGAAATGAAGACTCTAAAGGGATTAGGTATATACAAGACAGAAACGAAGACTCTAAAGAGATAAGGTACATACACAAAGAAATGAAAACTCTAAAGAGTTAAGGTACAAACGAAACAGATTTGAAGAATCTAAAGAGTTTATGTACATACACATCAGAAATGATGACCTAAAAGAAAATCGGTGCATACACAACAGTGATAAAGACTCTAATGTGATTAGGTTCATAGCAACAATGATGAAAACTCTAAAGGGATTAGGTACATAAAGACAGACATGAAGACTCTAAAGCGATTAGGTACATAAAAAACAGAAATAAAGGCTCTAAAGAGTTAAGGTACATACACAACAGAAATAAAGACCCCAAAGAGATTAGGTACATAGACAACAGAGATGAGAACTCTAAGGAGATTATGTATAGGGACACCAGAAATTAAAACTCCAAAGATGTTAGGTACATACACAACAGTGACTAATACTCTAAAGAGATTAGGTGCCTACACAACTGTGATGAATACTCTAGAGAGATTAGGTACATACAAAACAGAAATGAAGACTCTAAGGAGATAAGGCACATACAAAAACGGAAATGAAGACTCTAAAGAGATAAGGTACATACAAATTAGAAATGAAGAATCTAAAGAGATAAGGTACATACACAACAGAAATGAAAAATCTAAAGAGTTAAGGTACAAACACAATAGATATGAAGACTCTAAAGAGTTTAGGTACATACACAACAGAAACGAAGACTCGAAAGGGATAAGGTACAGGGTCAACAGAAATGATGACTCTAAAGAGATAAGGTACATACACAACAGATATGACGACCCTAGAGAGTTTAGGTACATACAAAACAGAAATGAAGACTTTAAAGAGTTTATGTACATACACATCAGAAATGATGACTTAAAAGAAATTCGGTGCGTACACAACAGTGATAAAGCTCTAAAGGGATTGGGTACATTAAAAAAGAAATGAAGACTCTAAAGAGATTAGGTACGTACAAAACAGAAATAAAGACCTAAAGAGATTAGGTACATAGATAAACGTGATGAATACTCTTAGGATATAAGGTACATGGAAACTGTGATGAAGACTCTAAAGAGATTAGGTACATAACAACAACGATAAATACTCAAAAGAGATTGGGTACACGAACAGCAGAAATGAGAACTCTAAAGAGATTAGGTACAGGGACAACAGAAATGAGAACTCTAAAGAGATAAGGTACATACATAACAGTGACTAATACTCTAAAGAGATTATGTGCCTACACAATTGTAATGAAGACCATAAAGAGATTAGGTACATACAAAACAAAAATTAAGACTCTAAAGAGATTCGGTCCAGACACAACATTGATAAAGACACTTACGAGATTAGGTTCATAACAACAATGATGACGACTCACAGAAAATTAGGTGCATCAAAAGGGAAATAAAGACTCTAAAGAGATAAGGTACATACAAAACAGAAATGAAGGCTCTAAAGAGATAAGGTACATACACAACAGAAATGAAGACTCTAAAAAGTTAGGTACAAACACAACAGATATGAAGACTCTTAAAAGTTTCATATCTGTTGTGTATGTACTTTATCTCTTTAGAGTCATCATTTCTGTTGTCCCTGTACCTTATCTCTTTAGAGTCTTCATTTCTGTTGTGTATGTACCTAAACTCTTTAGAGTCTTCATATCTGTTGTGTATGTACCTTAACTCTTTAGAGTCATAATTTCTGTTTTGTATGTACTTTATCTCTTTATAGTCTTCATTTCCCTTTTTGAGTACCTAATTTTTTGTGAGTCATCGTCATTATTGTTACGAACCTAATTTTGTTAAAGTCTTTATCAATGTTGTGTATGAACCCCCGAACGCCCCCCCCCCCGCCCCCAGATCTGCCAGTGGCACCGAATCTCTTTAGATTCACCATTTTTGTTGTGTATGTACCTAATCTCTTTAGTGTCTTCTTCAGGGTTGTGTAGGCACCTAATCTCTTTAGAGTATAAGTCACTGCTGTGTACGTACCTAATCTCTTTAGAGTTCTCATTTCTGTTGTCCCTGTACCTAATCCCTTTAGAGTTCTCATTTCTGTTGTCCCTGTACTTAATCTCTTTTGTTATGTACCTAATCTTTTTAGAGTTCATCACAGTTGCCATGTATATCCTAAAAGTATTCATCACGTTTATCTATGAACCTAATCTCTTTAGGTCTTTTTTTTCTGTTTTGTATGTACATGTACCTAAATTCTTTAGAGTCTTTATTTCTGTTTTGTATGTACCTAATCTCTTTCGAGTCTTCCTTTCTGTTTTGGTGTACCTAATTCCTTTAGAAATGTCGTCATTGTTGTTATGAACCTTATCTCACTAGAGTCTTCATCATTATTGTGTACGCACCGAATTTCTTTTAAGTCATCATTTCTGATGTGTATGTACATAAACCCTTTAGAGTCTTCAGTTCTGTTTTGTATGTACCTTAACTCTTTGGGGTCTTCATATCTGTTGCGTATGTACCTTATCTCTTTAGAGTCATCATTTCTGTTGTCCCTGTACCTTATCTCTTTAGAGTCTTCATTTCTTGTGTGTATGTACCTAAACTCTTTAGAGTTTTCATATCTGTTGTGTATATACCTTAACTCTTTAGAATCTTTGTTTCTGTTTTGTATATACCTTATCTCTTTAGAGTCTTCATTACCCTTTTTGTGTACCTATTTTTTTGTGAGTCATCGCCATTGTTGTTATGAACCTTATCTTGTCAAAGTCTTTATCAATGTTGTGTATGAACCCCCGACTTCCCCCGCCCGATCCGCAAGTGGAGTCTAGGACAATTTCCCCCAGACAAATGCCCCCCGGACAACTCCCCCCGGACAACTCCCCCCTGGACAATTGCCCCCCGAGACAATAGCCCCCCGAGACAATTACCCCCTTGACCATTACCCCCTGGACAACTGCTCCCCGGACAATTACCTCCTGGACAACTACCCCCTGGATGATTGCCCCCCCCAGACAATTACCCCCCAGGAAATTGCCCTCCTAGGACAATTGCCCCCAGGACAATTGCCCCCCAGACAACTGCCCCCCAGACAATTACCCCCATAAAAACACAAGGATGTTCATACCATCATATGCTTTTAAGGAAATTTCAAAGTGAAACTCGTCAAATTTGTGAGCACTTTTCCCAGGGTCTACAATTTTTTTCCCAAACGGTTCTTCCTCCTCACATTCTGAATCAGACGATTATGCCAACCGACGTATTTGTCCTCAAAATATCCGCAGAGAATTACACATTTAAACGCCCCTGATCTCGATTCCCTTCCTAATCCCAGCCTTACCCTGAAACCATCCACGCTGCATGCAACATGACACAAATGAACAGTCATTGCGGAGCTTCTATAATGATGGCATCTCACTGTTCAGAATATGACTCCCGGCGAACCCACCAATATTAAATTTGTCAAATTAAACTCTAACCGTGGATCCCTGAAACTGACAGAATCTGATTTCATGAAGACGGTTCTGGTGGCCATATTGTAAATCGCAGCACTGCCATTTCGACAGGAACTTTCCTCTTGTCACACCCAACATACATAGAAAAAATAAATATGAAAAACGTTTTCACTGAAATTGACGGAATATGATTTCAAGATGGTGGATCTGGCAGCGATACTGTTAATCAGAACGCGGCCATTTCTGAAAGGAAACTTCTTCTATAAATCTCCCCCAAAACACACAAAAACAAATCAATAAGATCAGACAAATGGTTCTCAATGAAATTGATGGAATCTGATGTAAAGCTTGCGGCTCTTCGGCCATATTTTCGAAAGGAAACTTCCTCTAGTCACCCCAAACATCAATAAGTTCGGACATACGGTTCTCACTGAAATTGATGGAATCTGATTTCAAGACTGCTGATCTGGCGGCCATATTGTAAATTGGGATGCGGTTATTTTCGATAGGAACCTTCCTTTAGACACTCTCAAAATACACACAAAAAATCAAATTGATTGGACCAGCTGCTTCTTTATAAATGATTGGAAATGGAAAGTTTATGGCGTGACACCGACGGCGGACGGACGTGGGACGACATAATGCCCCGCTTCTTTTGAAACGGTGGAATAAAAATCAGTTATTACGGCCAACAGAGCTCATTTACATCTGTTAAGTTTGTCTATCATCCTTTGTACCAAAATAATGTGCGGTTTTGATCATTTGGCTGGCCTACTACATGATTAGCAGACGCCATCTTTCAACAACTCGAGGAACTCCTACTCGACGTTTGTACTACAAATTTGATCACATGAAAAATCAAGTAATCTAATCTAGTTCCAGTTGACCTCGGCCTTAGAAGAGAACTCAGGGTCTGACGCTGAAAGCCGACAATGACCTCGTCCCAGAGCAAAAGCAGAAGAAATTGCGAGTTAGATGGGGGGAATTGTCCGGGGGGCAATTGTCCGGGGGGGGGGGAATTGGCAGGGGCAGTTGTCTGGGGGGGAGTTGTCTGGGGGGAATTGTCCAGGGGGGCTATTGTCTGGGTGGTAGTTGTCCAGGGGGTAATTGTCTCGGGGGGTTATTGTCTTGGGGGGCAATTGTCCCGGGGGGAAATGGCAGGGGAGAGTTGTCCAGGGGGCAGTTGTCTGGGGGGAATTGTCCTGATACGCCGCAAGTGGCACCGAATCTCTTTAGAGTCATCATTTCTGTTGTGTATGTACCTAATCTCCTAAGAGTCTTCATCACAACACAAATGAAAACTCTAAAGAGATAAGGTACATGCACATAAGGAATTATGACTCTAAAGAGTTCGTTGCATACCTAGTAGGTACATACACATCAGAAATGATGACTCTTAACTTATTCCATGCACACACAACAATGTTAAAAGACTCTAAAGAGATTAGGTTTATAACAACAATGATTACAACTCTAAAGAGTTTAGGTACATACAAAACAGAAATGGAGACTCTAAAGAAATTAAGTACATACAAAACAGAAACGACTCTAAAGAGATTAGGTACACAAATAATCATGATGACGACTAAGACGAGATTAGGTACATACAAAACAGAAATTAAGACTCTAAAGAATTTAGGTACATACAAGGTTTATAAGAATAATGGTGACAACGCTTAAAAGATTAGGTACATCAAAACAGAAATGAACACTCTCAAGAGATTAGATACAAACAAATCAGAAATGAAGACTTTAAAGAGATCAGGTACATACAAATCAGAAATGACTCTAAGGAGATTAGGTACGAAGATAACCATGATGAAGAATCTCAATAGGTTATGCACATACAAAACAGAAATGAACACTCTAACAGATTAGGTCCATACAAAACAGAAATGAAGACTCTAAAGAGTTAAGGTACATTCAAAACAGAAATGATGACTCTAAAGAGATTAGGTACATACAAAACGCTGATAAGATTAGGTATATTTAAACAGAAATGAAGACTCCAAAGAGTTAAGGTACATAAAAAACAGAAATAAAGATTCTAAAGAGTTAAAGTACATACAAAACAGAAATGACTCTAAAGCGATTAGGTACATAGATAACCATGATGAAGAATCTGAAGAGATTAGGTACTGGGACAACAGAAATGAAAACTCTGGAGAGATTAGGTAAATTCACAACATTTACTCTAATGAATTGAGGTACATCAAATCAGATTAGGCACATCAAAACACAAATGTAGACCCTAAAGAGACTAGGTACATACACATCGAAAATGATAATTCTAAAGGGATTCGTTGCATACACAACGGTTATAAAGACTCCAAAGAGATTAGATACATCAAAACAGAAATGAAGATTCTAAAGAGATTAGGTACATACAAAACAGAAATGAAGATTCTAAAGAGTTTATGTACATATAAAACAGAAATGAGTCTAAAGGGATAAGGTACATACACATCGGAAATAAGAGTTTGAAACAACGATGATGACAACGCTAAAGAGATTAGGTACATCAAAACACAAATAAACACTCAAAAGATATTAGGCACATACAAAACCGAAATGAAGACTCTTAAGAGTTTAGGTACATACAAAACAGAAATACCTCTGAAAAGAATAGTTAAAGATTCTAAAGAGATTAGGTTCATAACAACAATGATGACAACGCTAAAGAGATCAGGTACATACAAAACAGAAATGAAAACTCTAAAGTGTTTAGGTACATACAAAACAGAAATTACTCTAAAGAGATTAGGTACATAGATGACCATGATGCCGACTCTGATGAGATTAGGCACATAGGCAACAGTGTTTTCTAATCTTTCTGATTCAAATTTGAATCAATTTTTACACCTTTAATTTTGCGAAATTTTAAACTTGTATAAGGGTTGCCATTAATTATTAAAGTTTTTGTAATGTTTTCATGTCGTATTAATATGTCCCAATATAACTCTTTACCAAACAAGTCTGAGTTTTTTAGTTCTGATAACCAAGAGAAAGAAGCGGGAAAATCGCAAAATCATTGCGGGAAAAGAAGACAGTGCTGGTAACCAACAGTTTCTCCTTTTCCATAACGTTTACTACACTTCAAAGACAATCCTGTCATTTGATATATACATCTATCATAATTTGTCATCTGCAAATGCTTTAATCAGTATAGATAAATATAAAATATAACCTTCACAGGGACGTAGTAAGCAATTCAAGATGGAGCGGGCCTGCTAACTGGTATTTTATGGAAAATTTTGCGTCGATTGAAACTATCCGCGACAAAGGGTAATTTGAATTACCATGATTGTCAAAATCATTCGCTGAGGGGGGGGGGGGGCTTAACCCTTCCACCCCCCATCCCCCATTTTCCTACAGGCCTGCATCAGGTAACGAGTTAATTCTCTTCAAACGAGAAAATTTAAGACATATCGACATCGAAAGCATAAATTTGCAAATGAAATTTGAAATGTTTGAAATGTTATTCAATTTTTTTTTAAATTTGTCTTTTAAAGGTAGAAAACATTGCGGGAAAAGAAAAAAAAATGCTGGTTACCAGCATTTTATTCTTTTCCCACACTGTTTTCAAAAACCTCCTTTTTCGGGATCGTTAAGAGTCGGTATGGTTTTATAGAATTAGAAAACTTGTTGGCAATGACTTTGCACTACATGTCCTTTTTCTGATTCTAGTCATCAGTAAGAACACGTTTAATTAAAAGCATACATGTAGATCTATAATGAGTTTGAAATCCAAAGACTTAAAAAACTTAGAAAATGACACTTGCTACATTTCGGATTTTTACTATTTTTGTAGACTAGTCTATTAACTCTTTAGCAGACAATTTCGAGTTTTCGCATTTAGCAAACCGAGGAAAAAGTCTGTTTTAAAACATTGTGGAAAAAAAGAGAAAATGCAAGTAAACAGCATTGTCTCGTTTTCTCACTATGTTTTCTAGCCTATCATACAAATTCTGTCATTTTAACCTGAATTAAATTGTTGTCTGCGAATCCTTTTGATTTGGACTTGTCGTTCTGGTGTGAGTTGACCTAAAATTCCAAAGCGTTTGAATCAATTTCAAGCTCCAAACATACGGGATATTCCGGCAAAATTTAAGCCGGAACTACTTTAACTCAATCTCGTTCTACTGAGCACTGTGTACCTATCGCGATGGACTATTAGATTCACGCCTTTTCATAAACCCCGGAAAAGCATAGATAGGTGCATTTATCTATTAAAAAACGATGTACAAAAAGAAAACTCCTAATTTGAGAAGTTTTTTTTTTTCTCTTGAATTTATAAGTCCTTTTCGCGAAAAGGATTAAGTCCTATGACTCCTTTTTGTAAAATCTAAAGTCCTTTTCGCGAAAAGGAGTCATACTAATTCTTTTTCGCGAAAAGGAGTCCTTTTCGTAAGCTAGAGAAACCCGGACCCACCGGAAGCGTGAATCTAATAATCCATCGCGATTAGGTACACAGCAGTAGAACGAGATTGAGTTAAAGTAGTTCCGGCTTAAATTAAAAGGTGTAAAAATTGATTCAAATTTGAATCAGAAAGATTAGAAAACGCTGTTGCCTATGTGCCTAATCTCTTCAGAGTCGGCATCATGGTTATCTATGTACCTAATCTCTTTAGAGTAATTTCTGTTTTGTATGTACCTAAACTCTTAAGAGTCTTCATTTCGGTTTTGTATGTACCTGATCTCTTTTGAGTGTTCATTTCTGTTTTGATGTACCTATCTCTTTAGCGTTGTCATCATCGTTATTTCAAACTCTAATTTCCGATGTGTATGTACCTTATCCCTTTAGACTCATTTCTGTTTTATATGTACATAAACTCTTTAGAATCTTCATTTCTGTTTTGTATGTACCTAATCTCTGTAGAATCTTCATTTCTGTTTTGATGTATCTAATCTCTTTGGAGTCTTTATAACCGTTGTGTATGCAACGAATCCCTTTAGAATTATCATTTTCGATGTGTATGTACCTAGTCTCTTTAGGGTCTACATTTGTGTTTTGATGTGCCTATTCTGATTTGATGTACCTCAATTCATTAGAGTAAATGTTGTGAATTTACCTAATCTCTCCAGAGTTTTCATTTCTGTTGTCCCAGTACCCAATCTCTTCAGATTCTTCATCATGGTTATCTATGTACCTAATCGCTTTAGAGTCATTTCTGTTTTGTATGTACTTTAACTCTTTAGAATCTTTATTTCTGTTTTTTATGTACCTTAACTCTTTGGAGTCTTCATTTCTGTTTTAATATACTTAATCTTATTAGCGTTTTGTATGTACCTAATCTCTTTAGAGTCATCATTTCTGTTTTGAATGTACCTTAACTCTTTAGAGTCTTCATTTCTGTTTTGTATGTACCTAATCTTTTTAGAGTGTTCATTTCTGTTTCGTATGTGCATAACCTATTGAGATTCTTCATCATGGTTATCTTCGTACCTAATCTCCTTAGAGTCATTTCTGATTTGTATGTACTTGATCTTTTTAAAATCTTCATTTCTGATTTGTTTGTATCTAATCTCTTGAGAGTGTTCATCTCTGTTTTGATGTACCTAATCTTTTAAGCGTTGTCACCATTATTCTTATAAACTTTGCATGTACCTAAATTCTTTAGAGTCTTAATTTCTGTTTTGTATGTACCTAATCTCTCTAGAGTATTCCTTTCTGTTTTGTATGTACCTAATCTCTTCTTAATCGTCATCATGATTATCTGTGTACCTAATCTCTTTAGAGTCGTTTCTGTTTTGTATGTACCTAAACTCTTTAGAGTCTCCATTTCTGTTTTGTATGTACCTAAGTTCTTTAGAGTTGTCATCATTGTTGTTATAAACCTAATCTCTTTAGAGTCTTTTAACATTGTTGTGTGCGCATGGAATAACTTAAGAGTCATCATTTCCGATGTGTATGTACCTAATCTCTTTAGAGTCTTTTCACTGTTGGGTATGCAACGAACTCTTTAGAGTCTTACTTTCTTATGTGCATGTACCTTATCTCTTTAGAGTCTTCATTTCTGTTGTGATGAAGACTCTAAGGAGGTTAGGTACATACATAACAGAAATGATGACTCTAAAGAGATTCGGTGCCACTGGCGGATAAGGGGGGGGGGGGGGGGTCGGGGGTTCATTTACAACATTGATAAAGACTTTAACAAGATTAGGTTCATAATAACAATGACGATAACCCACCAAAAACTAGGTACACAAAAAGGGAAATGAAGACTCTAAAGAGATAAGGTATATGCAAAAAAGAAATGATGACTCTAAAGAGTTAAGGTACATACACAACAGATATGAAAACTCTAAAGAGTTAAGGTACATACACAACAGATATGAAGACTCTAAAGAGTTTAGGTACATACACAACAGAAATGAAGACTCTAAAGAGATAAGGTACAAGGACAACAGAAATGATGACTCTAGAGAGATTAGGTACATACGCAACAGATATGAAGACCCTAAAGAGTTAAGGTACATACAAAACAGAAATGAAGACTGTAAAGAGTTTATGTACATACACATCAGAAATGATGACTTAAAAGAAATTCGGTGCGTACACAATAATGATGAAGACTCTAGTGAGATGAGGTTCATAACAACAATGATGATAACTCTAAAGGAATTAGGTACACCAAAACAGAAATAAAGACTCTAAAGAGATTAGGTACATACAAAACAAATAAAGACTCTTAAGAGTTTAGGTACATACAAAACAGAAAGAAAGCCCTAAAGAGATAAGGTTCATAGATAAACGTGATGAATACTTTTAGGTAATACATGGCAACCGTGAAGAACTCTAAAAAGATTAGGTACATAACAACAATGATAAATACTCAAAAGAGATTAAGTACAGGGACAACAGAAATGAGAACTCCAAAGAGATTAGGTACGTACACAGCATTGATAATACTCTAAAGAGATTAGGTGCCTACACAACTGTGATAAAGACACTAAAGAGATTAGGTACATACACAAAAGAAATGATGACTCTAAAGAGATTCGGTGCCACTGGCGGATCTGGGGGCGGGGAGGGGGGTTCGGGGGCTCAAACACAACATTGATAAAGACTTTAACAAGATTATGTTCATAACAATAATGAAAATTAGGTACACAAAAAGGGAAATGAAGACTCTAAAGAGATAAGGTACATACAAAACAGAAATTAGGACTCTAAAGAGTTAAGGTACATACACAACAGATATGAAAGACTCTAAAGATTATAGGTACATACACAACAGAAATGAAGACTCTAAAGAGATAAGGTACAGGGACAACAGAAATGATGACTTTAAAGAGATAAGGTACATACACAACAGATATGAAACTTTTAAGAGTCTTCATATCTGTTGTGTTTGTACCTAACACTTTAGAGTCTTCATTTCTGTTGTGTATGTACCTTATCTCTTTAGAGCCTTCATTTCTGTTTTGTATGTACCTTATCTCTTTAGAGTCTTTATTTCCCTTTTAGTGCACCTAATTTTTTGTGAGTCGTCATCGTTGTTGTTATGAACCTAATCTCGTAAGAGTCTTTATCAATTTTGTGTACGGACCGAATCTCTTTAGAGTCTTAATTTCTGTTTTGTATGTACCTAATCTCTTTATGGTCTTCATCACAATTGTGTAGGCACTTGATCTCTTTAGAGTATTAGTCACTGTTGTGTATGTACCTTATCTCTTTAGAGTTCTCATTTCTGTTGTCCCTGTACCTAATCTCTTTAGAGTTCTCATTTCTGCTGTTCCTGTACCCAATCTCTTTTGAGTATTTATCATTGTTGTTATGTACCTAATCTCTTTAGAGTCTTCATCACAGTTTCCATGTACTTTATATCCTAAGAGTCTTCATCACGTTTATCTGTATACCTAATTTCTTTAGGTCTTTATTTCAGTTTTGTACGTACCTAAACTCTTTAGAGTCTTTATTTCTGTTTAGTACGTACCTAATCTCTTTAGAGTCTTCATTTCTGTTGTGATGTACCCAATCCCTTTAGAGTTTTCATCACTGTTGTGTACGCACCGAATTTCTTTTAAGTCATCATTTCTTATGTGTATGTACATAAACTCTTTAGAGTCTTCATTTCTGTTTTGTATGTACCTTAACTCTTTAGGGTCTCCATATCTGTTGTGTATGTACCTTATCTCTCTAGAGTCATCATTTCTGTTGTCCCTGTACCTTAACTCTTTAGAGTCTTCATTTCTGTTGTGTATGTACCTAAACTCTTTAGAGTCTTCATATCTGTTGTGTATGTACCTTATCTCTTTAGAGCCTTCATTTCCGTTTTTGTATGTACATTGTACCTTATCTACTTAGAGTCTTCATTTCTGTTTTGTATGTACCTAATCTCTCTAGAGTATTCATCACAGTTGTGTAGGCACCTAATCTCTTTAGAGTATTAGTGACTGTTGTGTATGTACCTAACATCTTTGGAGTTTTAATTTCTGGTGTCCCTATACATAATCTCCTTAGAGTTCTCATTTCTGTTGTCTATGTACCTAATCTCTTTGGGGTCTTTATTTCTGTTGTGTATGTTCCTTAACTCTTTAGAGTCTTTCTTTCTGTTTTGTATGTACCTAATCGCTTAAGAGTCTTTATGTACCTAATCCCTTTAGAGTTTTCATCATTGTTGTTATGAACCTAATCACATTAGAGTCTTTATCACTGTTGTGTACGTACCGATTTTCTTTTAGGTCATCATTTCTGATGTGTATGTACATAAACTCTTTGGATTCTTCATATCTGTAGTGTTTGTACCTTAACTCTTTAGAGTTTTCATTTCTGTTGTGTATATACCTTATCTCTTTAGAGTCTTCGTTTCTGTCTTGTATGTACCTAATCCCTTTAGAATCTTCATTTCTGTCTTGTAGTCCTATTTACCTAATCCCTTTAGAGTATTCATTTCCAATTTGGTGCACCTAATTTTTTGTGAGTCGTCATCATTGTTGTCATGAACGTAACTCGTTAGAGTCTTTACCAATGTTGTGTACGCAACGAATCTCTTTAGAGTCATCATTTCTGGTGAGTATGAACCCAATCTCTTTAGAGTTCTTATTTCTGTTGTCTATGTACCTAATCTCTTTGGGGTCTTTATTTCTGTTTTGTATATACCTAGTCTCTTTAGAGTCTTCATTTCTATTTTGATGTACCTAATCCCTTTAGAGTTGTCATCATTGTTTATGTGTTTGTACCTAATCTCTTTAGGGTCTTTTTTTTTTTGGTTTTGTAGGTACATGTTCCTTAACTCTTAAGAGTCTTTATTTCTGTTTTGTAAGTACCTAATCTCTTTAGAGTCTTCATTTCCATTTTATATGTATCTAATCTCTTTAGAGTCTTCATTTCTGTTTTGATGTACATAATCTCTTTATAGTTGTCATCATTGTTGATGTGTATGTATGAAATCTACTTAGGTTCTTCATTTCTGTTTTGTATGTACCTAAACTCTTTAGAGCCTTCATTTCCGTTTTGTATGTTCCTAATCGCTTTGGAGTCTTCATTCCTGTCTTGATGTACCTAATCCCTTTAGAGATTTCATCATTGTTGTCATGATTCTAACCTCATTAGTCTTTATCACTGTTGTGTACGCACCGATTTTCTTTTAAGTCATCATTTCTGATGTGTATGTACATAAACTTTTTACAGTCTTCATTTCTGTTTTGTATGTACCTTAACTCTTTAGGGTCGTCATATTTGATGTGTATGTGCCTTATCTCTTTAGAGTCATCATTTCTGTTGTCCCTGTACCTTATCCCTTTCGAGTCTTCGTTTCTGTTGTGTATGTATCTAAACTCTTTAGAGTCTTCATATCTGTTGTGTTTGTACCTTAACTCTTTAGATTTTTCATTTCTGTTGTGTATGTACCTTATCTCTTTAGAATCTTCATTTCTGTCTTGTAGTCCTATGTACCTAATCCCTTTAGAGTATTCATTTCCATTTGGGTGCACCTGATTTTTTGTGAGTCGTCATCATTGTTGTTATTAACCTAATCTCGTTAGAACCAATGTTGTTTACGCACCGAATCTCTTTAGAGTCCTCATTTCTGCTGTGTATGTACCCAATCTCTTTACAGTCTTCATCACAGTTGTGTAGGCACTTTATCTCTTTAGAGTATTAGTCACTGTTGTGTATGTACCTACTCTCTTTAGAGTTCTCATTTCTGTCGTCCCTGTACCTAATCTCTTCTGAGTATTTATCATTGTTGTTATGTGCCTAATCTCTTTAAAGTCTTCATCATGGTTGCCATGTAACTTATATCCTAAGTTTATTCACCACGTTTGTCTATGTGCCTATTCTCCTTATAGTCATCTATGTTGTCTTTCATCTATCTAAGACGGGGTCCTTATCAAATTTAGGTACCTTATCTCTTTTGAGTCCTCATTCCTGTTATTTTTGTACCTAATCTATTGAGATGGCCATGCTTTAAATGGTGCTTACAAATTGATTAATTGTACGAGTATATGACGGATGGCTAGGTAAATGAACACAAGATCAGATTTTCACTCAATACAAGACGACAAAATTTTAGTTGTGCCCAAATCGAAAACATTTGCAGACAACAAAATAAAGGTGACTGAAAATTTGAAATTTGCTTTATGAAGGGTATAAAACATTGTAGGAAAGAGAGAAATTGCTAGTTACCAGCATCTTCTCTTTTTCCCACAATGTTTTCTAAAGGCTTCTTTATCAGGGTCGTCAGAAGTAGGTATTGTGTGGTAATGGGTGAAAGCGCCTGTTAAACATATTTCGGTCAAAACAACTAAACATATATATTTAACAGCAATTGAAAAACAAGTTTTGACAAATTATCCAAATCTCTCTTGATTCTGCTTCCTGGGAACTACACCAGTATTCGAGCCGGATATGTTGATCAATGAAAGATCCCAAACTTAAAAAAAAAAACGCTCCTGTGTCTTGAACTCAAGTCCCTTTGGTTATGTGGCAGACGCTCTATCTCTCAACCATGGACACTATCAATTAAGCTTTAGCCGATTCATGTTGTCGCTGTCAAAAGGAAAACATGCATTTTTTAACTTTAAACGTGCTTATATTGTTTATGTACCTAAACGCTTTAGAGTTCATACTGCTTTCTAGATACCTTAACACGTTGGAGCACATCATTACTACGTTCTCTGTCCTAACCACATACAAACAGACAAAGCAATGATTATATGCTCTTTTATCGCAAAAAAAAGCCAGACGGGCTGAAAAACGTAATTTCAAGTGTAATTACAGCCCTTTTCAGAAGAAGTCGGCTGTCAATGAAATTGATAAATTAATCTACTTTGATTATTTTCGTTTATTTATCGTCGCTACCGGTTGCCCATCTGAGCGACGCCCCCAGAAGACGGTTAGTTGTTACGGGGGATAGTGCAAGGATACAGGTCGAAACTACTGAGAATTCCGCCTGGTTCTTTAACGTGCTTGGTGTGTAGCACCGTCACACGGGACCTCGGTTTAACGTCTCATCCGAAAGACAATTAGTAATTTTTAGTTGGCCAGCCGGGGATTCGAACCCACAACCTGTAGGACATTGTGTTCACAAGGAATGTAGGTAAAAATGTCAGAGGTAAAAATGCCATAGGAAAAAATGACATAGGTAAAAATGTTATAGGTAAAAATGTCAGAGTCAAAGTGGTAAATATGCCATAGGTAATAATGTCATAGGTAAAAATGTCAGATGTATTTATCATAGTATAAATATATGGAGTTAGTTCAGTTGGTCAAGGCTTAGCAAGTTCCAAATCTTATCAGGGTTCACTTATTTCTGGCCTCTGAATCATCTAGGATAGCAGTCAGTAAAAATCAAGATTGGTATATAGACTAACAAGGCCTGTATTCACCAACCATTCTTGAGAATATTCTTAGTCTTATCCTCTAAGGTCTTCTAAATTTGTAAGTGACATAACGTCTGATTAGCTATACCAAATGGTTTAGCCAATCAGAAGTTGTGTTACTGACAAATGTAGAAAATTCTAGAAAATAAGACAAAGAACATTCTTAAGAATCGTTGATGAATACTTGCCCAGAAGAACTAAGATCACATTAACTATTGTCCAAGATACTTTTTCACAGATGTATTACCAAGGTTTGCAATGTTTTCAAAAGAACAGTATGTTAGGGAGAACTTCCTTAACCCATTACCACACAATCCCTACATTTGACACTCCTGAGAAAGAAGCCTTCAGAAAACATTGTGGAAAAAGGAGAAAATACTGGTAACCAGCATTTTCTCCTTTTCCCACAATGTTTTCTACCCTTCACAAAACAATTTCAAATTTTCAGTCACTTTTATTTCGTCGTTTGCAAACGCTTTCTATTTACACTAGTCTAAAATATTGTTGTCTGGTAATGGGTTAAACAACCCATTCATCGCAATTCATAAGCAATATTGCAGCAATATCTTACTGGTTTTATTCAAGTTTAATTCGAAAACATATCATGAAACATCATTAGAAAGTAAGGATATAAATATTATAAAAGTTATATCTAGCATCTATCATTTATTTAACTCTTTACCAAACTGCACAATATTAGACTGGTCATAATTAGTATATACCTAGTACCTCTGACATTTTTACCTATGACATTATTACCTATGGCATATTTACCACTTTGACTCTGACATTTTTACCTATGACATTTTTACCTATGGCATTTTTACCTCTGACATTTTTACCGCACACCGTTCACAAGTCCTACGCTCTGCCTACTGAGCTATATCGGCTGGTATTAATCTACTTCGGAAAGGTCCCGGGCTTTAGCGCAAGAATATAAAACTTGGCCTAAAGTAGTTCAATTTTAATAACATGGATATTGCCATTTTCTTCTTAATTTGCAGCTATCTAGGACGATATTTAAATGTTAATTTTGATTTGCAGATCTTCTATATGATACGTATTTCTACATATGCCAGCGTTTCCATTTTGTCATAGCGTACCCAATCTCTTTAGAGTCTATACCGAGTCTATATCAAAACAGTGCACCCACACGGTAACGGGCTTGTTCGTCCCTGGGCTTGTTCGCCCGGGCTTGTTCGTCCGGGCTTGTTTGTCCCAACTGATTTCTCGTTGATCCGGGCTTGTTCGTCCCAACTAATGTATCTGCCAACCAAAGTGTCCAAAGTGAATTCTTCACTGATTTTGAAAAGGTTGTAACTGCGCATTATTACCTTCCATTTTACTCAACCAAAGTTAATTATAACTGTACAAAAAAGATCCCCATCACGTTTATAGAAGAAACCAAAGTGAAAGAAATGTGGTGTCCGTGGTCGTGACGTACACGATCGGCCTCGTAACCAAAATGTCCTGAGTTTGATTCCCGGGAGCGGGTGTCAACTCCAGGATTTATCATCGGCTCACACATTCGGCGCGAGTACTGGTGTAGTTCCCAGGAAGCAGAATCGAGAGAGATTAGTGTAACTTGTCAGAACTTGTTTCTCAATCGATGTAAAATAAATATTTTTAAACTAAACTAAGTAAAAGAAAAAAATATCAATGGTGTCATTCCCATCGTTACATTTAGAGAGGAAGCTAAAGTAAATGAAAAATGCCAATGACGTCATCCCCAAAATGGTATTAAGGAAAGAAATTAAATAACAAATCATATATACAATTAACATACATGTAAATGTACATATGGATTTTAGATAAATATTGTAATGTAAGGCTGCTAGTCTAGGCAAGAGGCGATGTGGAGACATTGTGTGTTAAAGTCTTGAAACATTAATTCAGTTTCTGTTCTGTTAAAAATAAAAGTTTACTTTGGAGGGCATATAGCGATTATATTCCAATAAGATCGAAACGGTGGTGTGGGACGAACAAGCCCGGACGAACGAGCTCGGGTGAATAAGCCCAGGGACGAACAAGCCCAGGGACGAACTGGTTTTGGGACGAATAAGCCCGGAACCACCCACACTCTATAGAGTTTTAGTTCAACGCACCGGAAGTAGCGTGGAGAGGCCAATTTCATAATATCTTGTAATTTTTACATCTTCATTTGCTATAAATATGTATTCATTTTGTCTCGAATATTTTCGATTGGATTGCTTATAAACGAGTTGAAAATGATATTTGATCCCAGTCATGCGTAGAAGCTGTTGATCGTGATAACGCAGCCTTGAGACTGCAGTTGATTAATGATATAATTCCGGATAACTATGTTCGGATAAGCCTGCTGTAACTTCCTAATGTATCGAAACTGAGTGTATTGAAGGTCATGTCCATTAGGCAAACAGTGGATTTTGATAGTTCATTGTATTTTTAACAATAAATGATCTGAAATGGAAGAATTATGTATGTATTGTATCTAACTAGACATTTACTGTACACCTACCTTCAGTCTGAAGGTGTCTGCTCCGATGCTATTTTTGTGACTGGTCTTCGCTAACACCTTCAGTCCAGCCATTCATTGAACCCGTATGGAAAAAATATGATTTTACCCGCATCTTTTCGAACGGCTCTATGCGACAGAATTTCAAATGACAACTACTAAAATGGGCATGGATTGTTAGATAAATGATTAATCTTTACAAAAAAACTGATGTTAGTTAATATCCAACTCTTACCTTTGTGCAAATCTGTACTTTTCAACGTAAATAATCGTTGACCTACTTCACCAGAAATCAAAACATGGTTATCTTTTCAATGCGCATGTCTCGGCAGAAATCGCAGTATCTCTGACACGCTACAGGATGGTTTAGTTGCGAATTTTGCTGTAAATAAACGCACCTTGATAGAACTTGGCTGTATAGGGTTAGGGAACCAGACTGTACAAATTTCAAATTCCGTTGAGTGCGCATGCCTGACTAACGGAAGTCGCCGTGTTAGTTGTTTACAAATTATGCTGGATTTATTTACGTTGGGAAAAAGGTAAATTCCCATTGATTTAATTAGTATTTTGCAGCATATTTTGTGTGCTCTTAAAGATTAATCATTTATCTAACGATCCATACCCATTTTATTAGCTGTCATTGGAATTTTTGTCGAATTGAGACGTTCGAAAAGATGCGGGTAAAATCATATTTTTTCCATACGGGTTCAATGAATGGCTGGACTGAAGGTGTTAGCGAAGACCAGTCACAAAAATAGCATCGGAGCAGACACCTTCAGACTGAAGGTACTGTACACCGTACCGTCTCAAGTCCATCGTAAATTTTCCGGTAGCAAATATAGAGCGCTATACCGACTTTTGGTTTCGTCGGTTTTATCTGTATTGCAATGAAATGCAATTAAATTTTAGTATTAATCATGACCAAAAACAAATTGTTAAACCATTCATTACATAAAAAGCTTGTAGAACTCGTTTAAAACATGTTTATCTCAGAAAAATCACCGAAGAAATTTATCGTGCGTGGTGGCCATTTTGAATGTTTTCGGCATGGTATTTTCTCATGATCAGCGTTTGAATTGAAAATGTTTGTATTTCAAATGAAAGAATAGTGAATACGCAAGCCACAAGTATGTTTAAATCCTAGTTTGTGCTCTATTTTGGAAATTATAAGAGTTCAAACTTGCGCACAAAATCTGTGCGGAACTTTAAACTGATTTTGTCCAGATTGTCTCTGTACCCAGAGGCAACCAGTCGAAAAGTAACATCGCCTTTGGAGACAGTTATCTATACTAGTATTGTACCATGACCATTTCATACCAGCCACTTCAAACCATACCTTGACCATTTTAATTTATTTTATACCATTTCACACCATAGTTTTTCCTCTTTGTATCATTGTCATCCCATTTCTCACTTTGTTTTTGGGACGTATGACAAAGTTACTACACAGAAATACCTTCATTATCATTAATTTAAAGAAGAAAATCAGAAAGGTTAGTTATTCAAGTAAATTTAAATTGAAGTAACGTAGATTTAGATCTATAGTCTTATAAATATGCATTAACACTACCTGGTTATCTTTTCCCATTGTGTTTCAAAGTACAGTAGTTTCACTGGGATTCACTGCCAGTGTTTTTTTTCCTTCTTTGAACGAGTCCGTAAAATGAACCCATTCCCAATGTCAAAGGACTGAGAGTCTCCTTAAGGGTAATGGGTCAAAAGTTTTCACCCTTTTTTGTTCAAATCTATTAAAAGCATTCAAGATACAAAATAACTTGACCACAAGACAGTATTATATGAAAGCATATTTCTGAGTTGTCATCCTAAAATTCAAAATACCTGTATTATAATTTACATTTAAAAAATGTGGTGGAAATTATAATTGAGGCACCAGGACCAGCTTTAGTAAGTTCAACATTTTTCATTCACAGACAACCCTTTACAAATAAAGACCAGATTATCTTCTAGTACAGGATCTAGTGACATACATTTAAACCAAAAATGCCCTTTTGCAACTCTCTCATATCTAATCTTAGCAGTCTGACAAAATTTCATAAGTATTAGACTGAACATAAATGGATTCTACAGCTCTATTAAGGTTTCGTCTGATTTGGCCTAATGACAACCTTTGGGCTTCTCAGTGTTCCCAATCACGCAAAATCGTGTGTGAAACACGTATAAATGAAATAAAACAAGTGTCTTGGCTGTATATACATGTAATACTACATGTTAATCTAGGCATTTTGATGACGTAATGTATGCGATAGAATTGGTACACCTGGTGTTACATTCAGATTAAGAAATAATAACGCAGAAGTCCTTGCTTATAGTTACAAATTTTGTTGCCTTTGGCACTGGATACTTGTTTTTATATTTGATTGCGATTTTCAGTCAGAAAGCTGCTTGCTGCAATTCTGAAACCTGTCTTGATAGCAGTGGTGATGGAAACTATGGGGGATGTAGAAGCTCTGCTTTTCAAATATAAACAGGTACAAAATATCACATTTATTATAATCAATGGCATTTGTGTGGTTTGTCTTTTGACCCTTTACCAAACAACAAAATTTTAGACTTTACCAAATTTAAAGCACTTGCAGACATCAAAATAAATGTAACTCAAAAATTGAGACTTGTTTTCAGCAGAGTAGAAAACATTGTGGAAAAAGGAGAAAACGCGGGTTTTTCAAGAGGTTTCTATCACAGGGTTGTAAAAAAAAAAACAGCACTTGTTTGGTAAATTGTTAAAACACTAAACTTTTGTTACCAATGCTTTCTCCTTGTCCTATCTTGTTGATAAAAGGTTTTTCCCCTAGGGTCAAAACAACATAGCAGTACTAGCTCTAGCTCAAGTAAAATAGTGGCAGAAAAAACCAGACTTTTTCACCCTCGTGGATTATTTTTTGTGCCTCATAACTCACAACTGTGGTTTATTAGCTCCACTGGCCAAAGGCCAGCGAGCTATTGTCATGGCATTGTGTCCGTCGTGCGTCCGTTCGGACGTGTGTGCGTCCGTAAACTTTTTCTTAAAAAAACTTTTCCTCAGAAACTACTGACTGGATTTTTACCAAATTCACAGGAATGTTCCCTAGGTGGTCCTCTTTCAAATTCCTTGAAATAATTGTTCCATGAATAATTCTGGTTGCCATGGCAACCAAAGTAAAAAACCTTTAAAAATCTTCTCCTCCCAAACCGCTAATTGGATAGCATTATTATTTTGCTGGAATGTTCCTTAGATAGAGGTCTACAGAATTCCTTAATAAAAAAAGATCCGTCAAAAAACATGGCTTTTATGGGAGACTCATTTTCCTTTTATGGTATAAAGTAAATCTTTGAAAAATTTCTTCTCTCAAACTATTCATTGGATATCATTGTTGTATTGCAGGTTAGTTCCTGTGGTTGTAAATCTTTACCATACAATTCTGACTTTTAACAACCCTGAAGAAGAAGTCTTTGGAAAACAGTCTTGGAAAAGGAGAAAATGCTGGTAATCAGCATTTTCTCCTTTTCCCTCAGTGTTTTCTACTCTATCAAAGAGAGAAATCATCATTTCATCAATGTTCAATTTGTTGTCTGCAAATGCTTCCAGTTTGGTCACATCCCAAATTTTGTTGATTGGTAAAGTGTTAAAGATGGTTGCTTTACATAATCTTTAAAACAAGAGAACCCCTGCACTTTTATTAGTTCTGGTAAAGGTTTGTTGACCTACTGGTGACCTAGTACAAAGAGGGACAGGGCTTTACTGTTGTGATAAGGCATTTTGTTATCCAATCAAACTGATCTTGCAGCTTCAATAACACAATTGCCACAATACATATTTTCTGTATTATGATGTTTCCCCACCCAAAATGGTTTGTAACAAGGCCCTCTTTAACTATAACCAAAAGACAAAATTTTTACAACAGGTCATAATTGAAAGATGTTGCAGTCAACATAATAAATCTTCAAATTAGTAAAACTTGTATCAAAAAGGATAGAAATTATCGTGTGAAACTAAGAAAATGCAGGTTACTGTTATTTTCTTCTTTTCTCACAATGTTTTTCATAGCTTTTTTTCTTTAGTGACCTAAAATGCAGGAATAAATGGTAATTGTTAAAAACTTCTCTTCACCGTTACAGAAAAATCAGGCCTGTGGAGCGATACAGGCACTCAAGCACCTCTAGTTGAACAATAAACCATGAAAATTATTTCTTAATATAAATTGCATATTTTAATACACAATGTAGCCTTTTATTTATGTTGAATGGTACTATGTATCTGGTACAAGATGCAGTTTTTGCTGCTTGGGTGAATTGAGACAATTATAAATGTTTGCTGTTCCCGTATTTTTCAAAGTCTAATAAAATAAATCCTTTTCAAACAGTTTTGATCTTTAATGACCTCAGTGCAAGGGGCTATTGAAACTTATGTGAGAAAAACACCAAAGTTAGGTAACCCATATTTCCTTTTTTTTCCATCATGTTTTCTAACTTACTTCTACCCTTTCAAGATCAAATCAAAGCATTCAACCACATTAGTTTGTTGTATGCAAACTCGTGCAGACTCTTTCAGTGTGGACTTGTTTAGAATTTTATATTTTGATAAATTATCATACAAAAGATAGCTTTACAAGTGAGGCAAATTAATAAGTATTTGTCTCAGTGGAAGTTGAAACTTCCCTATCAAACGAACTGTTGACACTTCCAAAATGAATTTAGTTGCAGATGACAAATTAGGAATTGATACAAAGAGGTTGCAGTCCTCTGATCAGGTAAAAACATCATAGGAGATGGGAAAATACTGTTTGCCTACATGTTAACCCTTTCCTGCTAAATCACTTAAATTTTCACGCTCTGTCAGTGAGTCATGCTTAGCAGGTAAGCAATAAGGGTTAAGGGCATCCTGAATAATCTAGGTTGTATGATTATGGGTTAACCCTTTACCAAGCAACAAAATTTTATACTTGCCGAAACTGAAAGTATTTGCAGACGACAAAAATATAACTCTAAAACTGAAATAGGGTTTAGGAAGGGTGAAAAACCTTGTGGTTACCAGCAATTTCTTCTTTTCTCTCAATATTTTCAAAAGACTTGTTTCTCAAGATAGTGAAAGTTCGGACTGTTATTAACGGGTTAACTCTTTACCAAAATTTTGGACTAGGCCAAACTGAAAGTATTTGCAGACAACAAAATAAATGTGAATCAAAAATTGAAATTTTATTTTGAAATGATAAAAAACATTGTGGGAAAAGGAGAAAATGCTGGTTACCAGCATTTTCTCCTTTTTCCACAATGTTTTCAAAGGCTTTCGTTTTCAGGGTCATCAATACAGTTGTCTTGATTGTGTGGTAAAAGGTTACAGCAATAAACTAGAAATCTAGTGCAGGAATGATTGATTGTAATGCATATGCATAAAAAAAAAATGATATGTGTGATCATTTCTAAATGAATGATGGATACTGGTACATGTATGTCTGTGAATATAGAAAGGGTAAATTGATGTCAAATAAAAATTACAGTTTGGAAAGGGTTTTAGATTGTTTGTTATAAGGTCATTTAAGTTCCATAGTGGTCGTGTTGGAGGCCAATAAATGTTCAGTGACTGCCAGGTGATGCTTTCTAGAATCTGTCATTCTAGACTTTGAACATGCTCTCGCTGTATTGCAGTGTTTCAACTACTGTTTAGATATTTTTGATATGGAATTATAGATGTTTCTCTACACAGGGATCCAGGAAAGGATATGATCAGTTTGTTACCTTATTTACAAGTGTTGATACATCTGTAAGTATGTTTTTGCTCTGTAAAAATTATTAAGCCATTACCACACAATCCCTACTTTTGACGCCGCTGAGAAAGAAGCCTTTTGAAAACACTATAGGAAAAGGAGAAAATGCTGGTAACCAGCATTTTCTCCATTTCCCACAGTGTTTTCTCCCTTTCCAGAACAAATTTCAATTTTTCAGTCACCTTTATTTTGTCGTCTGCAAATGCTTTCAATTTGAACCGGTCTAAAATTTTCTTAACCCCTCTTCAGCAGACAACTGTAGTTGAAAGCATTTTGAGAAAATATATCCACGTAATTTAACATCACATACATTGAAAACTTGGATAGATGGTCGTCACATGCTAAATAATCAGCAACAACTTTATTAGTGCCTGTATTTCTGAACTTGCATTTTGGAGAGTAAGGTAACCTGAATTAGCTAGATGATAGTGATTGATATGGAATAACAGATCTGACAACTACAAAAATTAGTTCTCACTTCTCATTCCATCAATTTCAGGATGAGTTGCTGCTGAAAAGTTTGATATCAGTGAAAGAGAGTGTTACACAGCTGGGGCCTGAACATGAACATTTAGTAGGAGCAATTCTGGTATGAACATTGTCTTTCTATAGTTGGTGAATACAATTCATGAAAAAGTATACAAACAGTAAGAAATGTTCAAGTCAGAAATTCATTTGAAAGTTACAGCATGCTATTGGTTACACAAAGCACATTTGCAAACAGCGTCTTTCAAAATCAGAATGTGCAGAATAGGAATTCTGATCTTGACATTGTTCAAAGCTGTGCAGTATTCTGTAAGATGATCTGGCCAAAACAAGCTGACAAAAGTTTAAAGGTGGCCCTTCAGATTTTGGGACGAAAATTTTACAAAAATGTAAAAAAAATCATCCTTATACTCCCACAGCCTTTTAATTTGCATTCATAAAACTCCAGTAGTCGAAAGCCATCTGATATTTATTACGGACCAGGTTGACACCAATGGGAGACACATTCTATTTTTGAATTATCAATTCTCTCATTTAAATACAGGAAAACACAGACAAAGTTTCAAACAGCCGCCCGAAGAAGACATGGAAAATAATTATTACATGTTTGTTATGTAATGGAATTTAATCCATTACCACATAATCCCTACTTTTGACGCCCCTGAGAAAGAAGCCTTTAGAAAACATTGTGGGAAAAGGAGAAAATGCTGGTAACCAGCATTTTCTCCTTTTCCCACAATGTTTTCTACCCTTCACAAAACAAATTTCAAATTTTCAGTAACTTATTTTGTCGTCTGCAAATGCTTTCGATTTGGACAATCCAAAAATATTGTTATTTGGTAATGAGTTAAGAGGCTACGTAACCTTTTAAGGGAATACCATCAAAAACAGTTTTTTTTTTTTGTAATTTTATGATTCTTAATTATTGATGATTTGTATTGTTTTTTCATATGAATTTCAATGATATATATAGTTTTTTTAATTTGATGTGATGTGAAAATTCTAAATACCCACCTTTAAGAAATAAAACTATTATGATGTTTAGACAAGTCTTTTGCAGCTTATCTTTGAATGTAGTTCATGCTCATTGACCTACCTTTTTACAATTGTGTGCTCAGTTTTCCACTTATTTTTGTTTCGAGTGTATCTCAAGGGCTATGTCCATTTCTGCCACTTAGAAAACTTGAGTCATCATAGTCTAGCTTAGGAGCAAGTGTAAGCACTGTCTGTGGCACCAACCACAAACATGAAATGAGAAAGTAAAAGGGAAATTTTGGCTTCTAGTGCTTAGCATTTCACAGAGTAAACAGAAATCTCTTATTCTTTAAGATGTTGATAAGGAAGAATCAAATAAGATATATATATATATGACTTAACTGTTTATTTATTTAGAAGAGAAAGATGAGATATCCAACAACTTAGTGTTGGTGATGTTTATAGCACCAAACATAAAGCACATGTAGGATGGGATCATCTTTCTGAAAAGTGTGACAAATCCTTTATGAAAAAGTACTCTATACTCCACATTTAGGTATTTGAAAAGCTGTGATGGAATGACATTTATATGGTCACTGCAGCAAACCATCTTTCTCAATTAAAATAAGGTGAAAGATGTCAAACCCTTTAGCTTTAGCTCAAAATGTTATGAGCTGACATAGAACTTCCAATTCATGCATAGTGAATTGCTTGAACTACCTCTTTTCCTAGAATGAATTGCTATATTTATACGGAAAATGAATCTCCCAAACTGTGAAAATGTGAGGTGTTTTATCAGGTGTATTTTATTTTAGTCACAGATGAATGAGGAATACACGTTACATCTGATTACATCTGATTTGAATGTGAGCCAGGGACAAAACTGATACAGTTGGTGTGTAGAGTGTATGTGTAGTACATGGTAATACTTACATGTATAAATGGACATAGAGATTGAATCAGGTTGTATAAATGGACATAGAGATTGAATCAGGTTAAAGTAGCAATTATGCTAGATGGTGTACAGATAACTGATGTTTGTTTAACTTCAGGCAACAGAATAATACTTAATAAAAACTTCCAAACTGAAAATCTTGTAAGCCCAGTTTGAGCACTGGAAAAGAAACTATTATAAGACGGTGATCAAGAGAAGCAGGATTGTGGTAATTCTGTTTCCCTTGATGCCTGGTCTTTATATGGTTGTCCTAAGTTCCCTGCTTTGACTTATAGGGCCTGCAAGCTATTGATGGAGAAAAGTTTGTGGGTTCTTTGGTCCATTTTGATAAAATCTAATGACACACACTTGGAAATCTGTGCAGATGTTATAACAAGCACAAGAAAGTGATATAATAGTGTGCTAATTAAGTTAAAAAGCAAAGTATTGTTTAAAACTAGCAAAGCTTCGATTTGACTTTGGTCATTTTTGCTTGTTGAAAATTGACTCTAACTGTGAAAGAAGGTGCCAGAAGTCATAAAAAAATGGCCCTATGAGCATAGCTCTTGGCAGTTGTAATCAAGGCCATCAAAGATGTGAGCCATGTTTTATGAAAATGGATTTGATACTTTGGCAAAAAGTTTCAATCCATGTCAGCCTGCACAGTGCAAGCTATTGATTAATATCACTATGCTTGAATTTTCTGCCTGTCCAAGAAGAAATCTTCCATCAGATTCAGTTGTTGTTAGACTTGATCAAGTAAACAGATCAATGATTATGTGACAACTTAGTAAGTGTAATCTGTTATGGAGATGGATTCAATCCCAACTTTCCAGCACACTGCCAATATTTATTGAGCATTTTAAGGACTCTCAGCTCCTACATCAAGTATACTATCAGGAGTTATTAAATGGTCTTGATTTCTGTAGCAAATAGATGCTGAGAAGGGATAATCTGTACCAAAGAGACAAGTAGGATTGCTGAGGGTGGACAGGAGAAGTACATGGATATTCAAGTGAAAATTAATTTATCCCTGAGGATGCAAAGATGTTGATAAAGCAGTTATAACATGTCTAAAAAAAATATGCAAGATGTGGTTGTTTGACATCAAATCTTGCTTCAATACTTGCTGTTAACAGTTCTCCGAACCACCAGTAAGTGTTTGTTTGTCTTGTCTTCTACAAGGGTTGATGTATTGGTGCACTCTTTCATGTATGCCATTTTTTGGATTGGCTCTTTATAGTATAGAGTGCAGTTGTATTTTTAGAGTTGACAGTATCAGTTGCTTATATATGAACCAAAATATTCTGCTCTAAGGACATGCAAGTTATGTCTTACTGTCTGCTCTTGTCTTGCTTTTGACCATAAAGCATTAATGTTACTTACCATGAAATGGGGTCACATACATGCAGCTGTTTAAGAATTTTGAAAGACCGGACCTTTGTCTTGCTTGTTTTTCTTATTCCACTCTTAGAGAAGATTTATAGTTATAAAAGAACACATTCTATAAAAAAAACTGTAGGATGAACAGTATTGCTTAATCTAGAGCCCTGTTTCTTTGAAAGGCTATGTTTCATTGAAAGTAGACTTTGGAATCACAATGAAGGGTCTGGGTCGAAGTATGAACCATAATTTATAAATAGATATTTTATAACAGACATACCCCAGAGCTCCAGATAGAGGGAGTGAATTGAATTTCAAAATTGAAAATATTCATTATTTTCGACTAAACCCTATGTTATGGGTACTCATTAGAATCGTCTCATCGAGACGATTTTAATGAGTACCCACAACATAGGGTTTGAAAGAAAATAATGGATTTAGAATACCATAACTCCCTCTTATCTGCAGGTCTGATACCCTGACACTTTTTTTATTGGTTTGTTTTCTTTTGTCCAAATATCAGACTATCATATATAATGTACAAATCTATAACAAAATCATTCAGTGTTTGTTATCCTTTTCAACGGGAAGCTGTCTTCCTTTTCAAAAGAGGTTATCTTGTACATTTTTGTTGATTTTGCAAATAAAATATGTTTAAACTAAAAGAGGTTATTAAGATGTGCTTATTTGAGAATTTAAACCAAACCTATCAATAAATGTGATAATTAAGTATAAACATATGAACATTAAACTATTTCAGAAACTTAATTGGGTCAGCAGAGGACCAGAGATCCATGAAATGTACCAAGCTTTTATATGCTGTTTGGTCTCTGTTCACACAGACTATTTAAGAGCTGTTCTACGTATGATCATCAAACAGTTAAAACCAAGTAAGGCCTATGTCTTTTACCATTCCTGTTACACAATCATAACTCCCTGCAAATGATTTTTCCGATATTCCACCACAGACCATCATACGATAGTTATGAATAGCCAAAATATGTGTTAACTAAGGATGGCAACGGTTAACCGGTTAACCAATCGAATGACCGATTAACTGGTTAGGAAATTGGTAACCGGTTAACCAGAAACAAATATAGGCCTATATTATCAAAAGTTTACCAAAATAATCATTATAATAAAAAAAAAACAAACAAAGTTAACTTTGCCGGTTCTGACAACCAAAACTGTATCATATGCACATCCAATGCCGCCAAGACGCGGCGAAGGTGTGATATACAGTTTGACATGTCTGTGCAATATTAAACATTGTTACTTCGCTAATTAGTCCCCAGTCTCCGATTATAAACAATCAAACACTTGTCCTCTTTGGATCAAAGGCACTGGCTTATCCTAATTGATTTGCTTGGATTATTTCATTAAGTACCCGCCCCTAATCAACTATATGCATGGATTGACTAATCAGCGTAAGAGGGATTGAAATTAATAAAGTCAATCATTCTGTGTTCAAGCAGGCATAGCGGTTACTCTTCGTTCGTTTATTATCACTTCGATAAGTATCTACGAAAATCATAGTATAGTGCAGAGGCTTTGAATTTGTGAGAGTTTAAAATTTAACCCATTACCACACAATCCCTACTTTTGACGCCCCTGAGAAAGAAGCCTTTAGAAAACATTGTGGGAAAAGGAGATAATGCTGGTAACCAGCATTTTCTCCTTTTCCCACAGTGTTTCTACCCTTCACAAAACATATTTCAAATTTTCAGTCACTTTTATTTTGTCATCTGCAAACGCTTTCAATTTGGACCAGTCTAAAATATTGTCGTTTTGTAATGGGTTAGACCTGTCTTTTGGGCAATGGCTAACACCCAATCACTTACCGATAGCCGCTTCGTTTGACGATCAATAACCATACCATCATCTGTATGATTCTGTTTGTAGATTTTTTGAAGTTGTAAATAGCAGTAATCCCACTAGTTTTTTTCGTTCGATGCAGCACTAAAGTCTGTTATTAATATATCTATGGAAATTTACTGCTTAAAATCATTAAAAATCTAAAACCACGATCTGAAGTGACTCTGATCGGACAATATCGAAAGGAACATTTTGTTCTGTCATGGGTTTCCGTGTTTCTTGCATCAAGCATTTTTTCACATGTTTTAATTTATGGATAGGTATTTGACAATAATTTATCAAAATGGGTAGCATGTAACTTCAAATCCTGGTATTTTACACAAGTTAAGCAGATACTGTTTTTTTTTCTTTCCAACGTGAGGTTTCACGTGAAACCAAACATTTTTTACGTGAATTTCAGTTCTATTAGGTGATTTACGCAATAATTTGCGCAGTGGAAACACTGAAATGGCCTGATAATTTCTAGTCCTCTATAGAAAACATTGTGGGAAAATGATTTTATTGCCGAGAGGGTGAGAGATCGTCGATAGGTTGGCCTTTTTTTGCGCTAAAGTACTGAAATAGTAAACATCACGGGAATGCATTACTCACGCACCGGTTGTCAATTTTGACATATCGACAGTGAACTGGCCACCGTTGTATACCATGTATTATACGTAGTAGTATCAGGGGAGGTAACCAGTCTAATCGAACAGGTACCTTCATCTTAAATGTTTTTACATGGTCATTCGGTTAACCGATCGAAAGATTGAACGGTTAACCGGTTAGCAAATTTGCTAACCGTTGCCATCCCTAGTGTTAACCCATTACCACACAATCCCTACTTTTGACGACCCTGTGAAAGAAGCCTCAACTCTTTACCAAATGACAAAATTCAGGCTTAGACCAAATTCAAAGCATTTGCGGACAATATATTGAACGTAGCTAAACAGGCAATTTCTGTATGTGATAGGGTAGAAAACATTGTGGGAAAAGGAGAAAATTTGGGTTACCAGCAATTTTTCCTTTTCCTACAATGTATTCAAAGGACTTCTTCCACAGGGTCGTTAAAACTCTGCTGATAACCAGCATTTTCTCCTTTTTCCCCACAATGGTTTTTATCCTTCACAAAACAAATTTCAATTTTTCAGTCACTTTTATTTTGTCGTCTGCAAATGCTATCGATTTGGACAAGCCTAAAATATTGTCATTTGGTAATGAGTTAAACTCTTTACTAAACAACGAAAATGCCTACCTGTCCAAAGTCAAAGCATTTGCAGATCACACACTAAATAAGGGTCAAATGGATGGACACCATTTTTGGAAAGAGAAAATGCCTTAAACCAGCACTTTCTCCCCTTTCCACAGTGCGTTTTACCCATCCAGAAAAAAGTATAAGTTGCATTTTATTTTATTCATCCATAAATATCTCAATTATGATAAGTCAGAATTTTGTTGTCTGGTCCAGCCTATTTCTTGGAGCCTGTGGTAACAGTGTAGAGTTAACCCTTTACCACACAATCCATGGTTTTTATGACAAAGAGGAAGAAGTCACCTGAAAACGTGGGAAAAGGACAAAATGCTGGTACCCAGCATTTCCTCCTTTTCCAACAATGTTTTCTACTATTCTGAAGACAGGTTTCATTTTTTGACTCACAATTATTTTGTCGTCTGCAAATGCTTTCAATTTGGACAAGTCTAAAATTTTTCAGTTTGGTAAAGAGTTAAGGTGATACGATGCTTTGAACTAACTCTTGTTTTTTGTAACTAGCTGTGGATGGTGAGGTAGACGAAGAGAAAGGGAAGAAGGATAGACAGATATTTCAAAGTCTGCATTCATTACTACAAAAGATTGTTCAAATTGTACCTATGTAAGTACTTACAACTTTGATTATTATTCTACTTTGAGATCAGAATGCTCCATTAGACATTTAGGAATAGTTAACTGTTTATGAAACGGTCCTGCACTTTAATGATCCTCAAGAGAAAGGTCTTTGGAAAACCTTGTCATGAAAAAAAAAAGATGATATCATTCAGTATTGTTGTACTTTTCTGATAATGTTTCTTACCATTCTAAAGACAAATATTTTTGTTGTAAAGTACTGGATCAAGTCATTCATGTTGTTGATTAATAAAACATTACCTCATTACTTAACTAAGCTTCAGAAAGCATTGCATAAGAAGGAGAAGATGCTGCAAACCAGCATTTTCTCTTTTTATCACAGTGTTTCTATCCTTTTAAATCAATTAGTGTAATTCCAGTCACAAATGATTTGTTGTCTGCAAATGCTTTAAATTCGGACAAATCTAAATTGTTGTTGTCTTGTAAAGGGTTAAAATAATGTTTCATGCCTGGTTTAGCAAGGATGTAGTAGACACTCTGTGATACTTTATGAGGTATTATTACTGCATTGGTGAATGCATTGCATCAGGTGTTGTTACTGATAGAAAATGTCTTTAAACTTACCAGATACCATATTCTAGGCTTATCAATTTAGAAAGCATTTGCATATTACAAATTAAATGTTTCTCAAAGAGTAGGATATGTCTTTAAAGGAGTTAAGTTTGTCTTAAAAAGAGCCTAAAATAACTTTGTGAAAAGGACAGAGTACTGCATACATGTGTTTTCTCTATTGTTTGATGTTTCTGCTGGCTGTTTCTGCTATTTAAGAATCCCAAATCATGCTGTAAACAGTTAACTTACTCCTTTACTCAAAACTGTGGTGTAAGGAATTTTGTATAACTAAATTTTACTTAAATATACTGACAAGTGAATGGTGCTCTGGCAAAAGTGCTTTTAACTCTTTACTAGATGACAAAAATTCAGCCTTGTCTAAAATGAAAGCATTTGCAGATGACAATTTCAGTGTGGCTCAAAAGGAGCAACTTTTCTTTGACAGATTTAAAAACATTGTGGGAAAAGGAGAAAATGCTGGTTACCAGCATTTTCTCCTTTTCTCACAATGTTTTCAAAAGGCTTCAATGTCAGGGGTCTTAAAGGTCATCACTGTGTGGTAAAGGGTTAATGTATCTAAGTAATGCATTTTACTGAGCAAAAGTTTTGACCATGTCAGCCTGCATGAGCTGTACAGGCAGACATGAATCTGTACTTTTTTGCAGATGCATTGAGATTCCTTTTCCCAGCCTCATATCATTGGTTTACTTCGAAAACCTCGTAACTTCAGCTTGTAACAAGCTGTAGTTACGAGGTTTTTGAAGTAAACCGACAATATGTATTGGAAATTTAAAAAAAAAAAACATTTTAATTTCTTGTTATCCTGAACATAGCTTTTTTATACGCCCGAAGGGTCGTATTATGTTATACCCCCGGTCGTCCGTCCGTCCGTCCGTCCGTCCGTCCGTCTGTCCGTCCGTCCGTCCGTCCGTCCGTCCGTTAGCAATTTCTTGTGTGCGCAACTCCTCCTACAGTTTTCATCGGAATTATTTGAAACTTGCCACAATGAATCTCCATGATGTCTAGTTGTGCACCTGGGTCTTAGAATTTTTATCGCTGTTTCCGTTCCAAAATTATCTGCCCTTGATTTCTGAAATAACCAACTTTTCACTTCGAATTTTTGTTCAGGCCATAACTTCCATACCATAAAAGGTATTAAATTGAAACTACATACACTGATAGAACACATTATGGAGAAGTGCAGTGCACAAGAACCATAACTCTGCCACTTTTATTTTTTGAGTTACAGCCCTTTGTTAATTTTCAGTTTGAATTTTTGTCCAGGCCATAACTTCTACACTATAAAAGCTATTAACTTTGAACTTCATACACTGATAGATAACATTGTGGAGAAGTGCATCGCACATGAACCATAACTCTGTGACTTCTATTTTTTGAGTTATTGCCCTTTGTTAATTTTCAGTTTGAATTTTTGTCCAGGCCATAACTTCCAAACTATAAAAGCTAATAACTTGCAACCTCATATAGTGAAAGAACACTTTATGGAGAAGTGCATTGCACATGAACCATAACTCTGCGACCTTTATTTTTTTACTTATTGCCCTTTGTTAATTTTCAGTTTGAATTTTTGTCCAGGCCATAACTTCCAAACTATAAAAGCTAATAACTTGCAACTTCATACACCGATAGAACACATTATGGAGAAGTGCAGTGCACATGAACCATAACTCTGCGTCATTTCAACTCATTTCACTGACAAGCCCCTTCGGGCGTATATGCGCCGCTTTGCGAAGCTCTTGTTGAAGAATGCATTTTGAGTTTACAGACTAAAATTAATTATCACTCAATACAGTCCATGTCATACTCTTTGCTGACATTTTATCCCTTTGAATTTAACTCATTACCAAACGACAATATTTTATATTGTGTGACGAGTAGAAAACATTGTGGGAAAAGGAGAAAATGCTGTTTACCAGCATTTTCTCCTTTTCCCACAATTTTTTCAAAAGGCTTATTGTCCAGGGTTGTCAAAAGTAGGGATGGTGTGGTAATGGGTAAAATAAAACAATTTGTAATTTTTTGAACATGGAACATTTGTGTGAACTTGTACTGGTAAGATAAAAATATTTGTTACTCTAGATTCTATTGACATATTATGTGGTAAATGATGTATATGATTTACCTTTGCAGGTCCCCAAAAGTAATAATGCCATTGTTGATTGACTTATTTCCATACATGAACAAGCATGTATATATACAGGATAGTTACATACAAAATTTGTTTGTCATCACAGAGTACATACCTTACCTTCGACAGCAAGTACTAGAACTTGTCATCGATAAATTGTTGAAAATAGATGTAAGTATATTCATTTCTCATGTTTTCTCATTCTGGTCCAGTAGATGTATTTCCTCACCAGTCTGAATTAGCTCCGTTTTAAATTCCAAAGCAAAAATTTTCCAAAAAAATTTATCATCAGTTTACCATGTAATGATTGTTGCTCTTGACAAAATGAATTTATCTCTTGTATTTTGCTAGTGTTTTTTTTGTGTGTGTGTGATTCAAATTCTTTTTATTCTGTAAATTTTAAGGTCCAGCTTCCAAAGGATGAAATACTACGGCAACAAACAGAGGAACATGAGGAAAGTGGTGTTTTTGACATGGTATGTTTCCTTATGGTGATTCTAATGCATAGCTCTTTACTTTTAACACTTTACCTCGTGGAAAAAAATGGATTTGTTCAGATTGAAAACAGTTGCAGATAATAAATCGATTGAGGCTGAAATGCTGTTAATTGACTTTGAAAGAGTTGAACTCATTATCGGAAACTAAGGAACAGTTACCAACTTTTTTTTTCCTTTTCTTACAATGTTATTAAAAGCAGTACCCTTTAGGGACAAACCCTTGGATGTTTGGTAAAGTTTTATTCCTTTCCCAGTTTAGAGTTTGATTTCTTGATATGGTATGCAGCCTCCATATCCTAGCTCTGTATATTTCCATACATCTGACAAGAATTTTAGAATAAGTTATATTGGCTGTTATTTTAGGAGGAAGTTATACCTAAAGTTGCTGCAATAGACACACTAGATACCTTGATGGTTCAACTGTTTCAGTATTTAGAGAAATCCTGCTTTGATGAAGGTATGTGTGAAATAATCTATTATCCTAAGGTTGCAATGAAGGTAAATAAAACTACTGTCCAGAAAAAATATGGAGAAGAATTAAAAGAAAATGGATTTATTTAGTTGTTAAGTCTATGGAACTATAGTGCACCCTTCTATTCATTTAGTTTAGCAGTGTTGTAGTTTAGTTCCCATATTCATGCAGACACATGTATGTTTTTCAATGGGCTCTTCAGATCATGAGATAAATTTACTACATAAATTTGAATTATTTCTTGAAAGATCAATCAACATGAATTAAAGTGTTACATGTATGTAATGAAGTACAAAAAGGTGGAATGCTTGTAGAGAATTTTCTTTAGTTCGCATCAATTCTAGAGTTGTCTCTTGCAAGATGAAAAGGGTTGTGCACAAATTGGTGTTAACCCTTTACTCCATAGATACTCATTTCCACGCATTGCTTGGAAAACATTGTGCCAAAAGGTGAAATTGCTCGTGAAGAGCAATCTCACCTTTTGTCACAATGTTTTGTATGCTATCAAAAGGTGTCATATACACATAAGAAATGGCATCGTCCTTGCTGTTATTTAGGGTCAATTAGAGATACAAAAGAAATGTATTATTGGGTAAAGGATTGAAGAACTAATGTAAACTCCCTTTACCTGTTGCAGATGGCTTAAATTGGGAATCAACCAAGAGGCTGTACAGAGAGTTACTGTATATATTCGAGAAGATCATTTTAACAACCCATGCCTCCAATCATGTACAGTTTTTGCTGTTTTATTTGTGCAGCTTGAGAAGTGTAAGTATAAACTTTCGGTAAGAAAATGATGACTCATTTCAGCCACATTGTTACATTCAGCTGACTTTTTAAGCCTTAACTCTATACCAAGCAAAATATTTTTAGACAAATACAAATTAAGAGCAATTTAAGTGACAAAGTGAATGTGACTGAAATGAAAAACGAAACTTGTCTTTTTGAAAACAATTTAGAAATAGCAGAAAATTCTGGTTCTCTGAATTCTCTTTTCCCACAAAGTTTTAAGAAGGCTTCTTTCTCAGTGTTGTTTAATGTGGGTATTTTTGTGGTAAAGGGTTAACAAAATTACCCTTTATTTTTATGACCCTGAGGAGTAAAGTTTTTGAGAACATTATTGGAAAGATTGAAAATGATGGTAACTAGCATTTTCTCCTTGCACAAAGTGCTCATGGTGAGCTTTTGTGATCGCCCAATGTCGGTTGTCCGTCATCTACAATTTCTTTAAACATTTCTCCTAAACCACTGGGCCAATCTTGATGAAACTAGGCAGGGATGTTCCTTGGGTGAAGCTCTACCAAAGTTGTTCAACAGATTGAATTCCAGCCATAATTCTGGTTGCCATGGCAACCATAAGAAAAAAGATAGCAAAATGTTTGAAAAGCTTCTTCTCTGAAACTAGAAGGCGCAGAGCTTTGATATTTGGTATGTAGCATCTCCTAGTAGACCTCTACCAAGATTGTTCATATGATGCCCCTGGGGTCAAAACTGGCCCCGCCCAGGAGGTCACAAGTTTGAAACATGGGAACAAAGAAGGAAAACTTTAAAATTCTTCTTCTCTGAAACTAAAAGTGCAGAGCTTTGATATTTGATATGTAGCATACCCTAGTGGACCTCTACCAAGATTTTTTATATGATGCCGCTGTGGTCAAAACTGGCCCCACCCAGGGGGTCACAAGTTTGAAATATATGAACAAAGAAGGAAAACTGTACAATTCTTCTTCTCTGAAACTAGAAAGTGCAGAGCTTTGATATTTGGTATGTAGCATCTCCTAGTGGACGTCTACCAAGATTGTTCATATGATGCCCCTGTGGTCAAAACTGGCCCTGCCCTGGGGGTCACAAGTTTGAAACATAGGAACAAAGAAGGAAAACTTTAAAATTCTTCCTCTCTGAAACTAGAAAGTGCAGAGCTTTGATATTTTGTACATGTATGAAGCATCTCCTAGTGGACCCTTACCAAGATTGTTCATATGATGTCCCTGGGGTTAAAACTGGCCCCGCCCCGGGGGTCACAAGTTTGAATCACAGGAACAAAGAAGGGAAACTTTAAAATTCTATTTCTCTGAAACTAGAAGGCATAGAGCTTTGATATTTGGTATGTAGCATCTCCTAGTGGACGTCTACCAAGATTGTTCATATGATGCCCCTGGGGTGAAAACTGGCCCAACCCCGGGGGTCACAAAATTGTATTGTAGGAACAAAGAAGGAAAACTTTAGATTCCTTCTTGTCTGAAATTAGAAAGTGCAGAGCTTTGATATTTGGTATGTAGCATCTCCTAGTGGACCTCTGCCAAGATTGTTCATATGATGTCCCTGGGGTCAAAACTGGCCCCACCCTGGGGGTCAGAAGTATGAATGACAGCAACAAGCAAGGGAAACTTTAAAATTCTACTTCTCTGAAACTAGAAGGCTTAGAGCTTTGATATTTTATAAGTAGCATCTCCTAGTGGACGTCTACCAAGTTTTTTCTTAGGATGCCCCTGTGGTCAAAACTGGCCCTGCCCAGGGGTCACAAGTTTGATTTTACAGCTTGGTACTCAGGAGAGCGATATAGGACCATCATGGTACTCTTATTTTCAAGACTTAATTTCAACGAATCTAAAATTTCATGTTTCCTGTTAAGACTTAAGAAGTTATTTTTGTACTGTTAATGAATGCCCCATACATTTTTATGTCATTGTCTTACATTCTGTTATTTGCACCTTATAAACTGGTCAGCATAAAAGTAAAATAAACTAAGTAAATGAACAAAGTTATGTGTATTGATAAGTACTTTTCATATCATTTTTTCTTTAATTTTTCAGGAAATATGTGACGGATTTCTAGACTTTCTTTGGAAGCTAGTACAAAACCCAAATGTTCAGGGAATTTTCAGACAGGCTGCTGTCGCATATTTAGGTAGTTTGCTAGCCAGAGGAACTTTTGTATCTATTCAGTAAGTTTTGCTATTTACTGTATAACTGCCTGCAAGCTTTGTAAATGTTCTGGAAAAATACAGATAATCTCCTTGAACTTACCCTTTGTCAAACAATCAATTGTTTAATAATCTTATGGAAGCATTTTTCCACAATTTTTTCTATCCTTCTGTAAATAAATTTTATTTCATGTTATTTATACAGGAATGTAAATGCTTCAATTTTGAAGTCTTAAATGTTGTCTTTGGGAAAGGGTTCAGAGTTTGTACATACAACCTTCAACTCATTACTTGACAACCTTTGTTTTTGTATCAATATAAAACTGGTTCAGATCCTACTTTTTGCATGAATTTAAATATCTTGCTTTCTATTGTTTTCAAAATGGATGTGTCTATAATATTATCATCTGGGTTGGAGTTAAATGCTGAAAGTAATAGGACCTGACATAGGAACACAGGAATGAAATTCATGAATAATGCTTTTTGAAAGCAATAGAGTCCAAAATATCCACTTGTCCGCTGGTATTTATGACTAAGAAATAGGTGAGGATGAGTGAAATATCGGTCATGGTCGTCCAACAGGAGGAGTGGTGTATAAGTGATAATAAAACTAGTTTTTTATATGAATATTTAACTTAAAGTTGACAAAACGACCATTCCATTATTGAACTATTTAGGAAATAAAAGTTTGAAACAGAACAAAAAAAAAAATGACTGGTTTCAAGTCAGCCTGATGATATTATTCTGGGCATTTCATTACAAACAAAAATCTTAAAATGTGCTTTGGGTGGACCTCATTCAGTATGAGCGACTTAGCTAATTTTTAAAACGAATGATCATAAGTTTGACACAAAAACTTCCCCTAAACCAGTGTTGTTTTGTCTTTATTATTGGACATTTGCGAAAAGTGTCATCTTGGATCAGCCTGCGCAATCTGAAATGGCTCTTTATAATTTCTCTAGATTTCGTGCGACAGTAGACTTGCACAAAACAGAAAATTTCCTGAAAGAGGTAAAGTGTTGTTTTGGATTAGCATGTGCAGGCTGATCCGAGATGGTACTTTACGGAAATGTCTGAATGCCCCTTTGTGCGTGTTGTAGGTGATATGTAACTTTTATTACAGAACTTTGAAGAAAACCCTTGAGATCATGGTTACGTGGCTGCATTCCTACTTGGAGATGTCATCGGATTCAGTGATGGCAGATTTAACACATCATGGACCCTTCTACTGTGTGTGTCAGACTGTGTTCTATGTTTTCTCCTTCAGACAAAAAGAGTTGCTTCACTCAAAGAAAGGTAATTCATTGGCAGCTATTTCAAATTTTTTTTGCAATTTCATCCATTTGCTTTTGGAATGTTGATGGTGACTGCTTCATGCCCAAGTAAGTACATAATACAGGAGTTGTACCTGATATGCCAAGAACAATTACTGCATAGGGAAATGAATAAAAAAAAGGGATACTTCCTCGCTTGAGTTTCTTGCTGCTAGCTTTGAATGCAATACCTGCATCAAGATTGGTATCAGGTGTAATTTTCTTGCTATAGATAGCAGTTCAAAATTGTGCCTATGTGTGTGTGTGTATATTGGGGGGGGGGGGGGGAGCAGTTAATTTGATGTACAGGAATTTTTCTTCAGGACTTGAAAAAACACTTCTATGATATTTCTTATCACTACCACAAGAAAAAGAAAACAAAGACGACTGAAATCTCAATGGAGGAAGGAAATCAGGTATTCTTAATTAGAATCATGCTTTTCTATACTTGCAGGTTTGAAATGGGCTGAAAGTTTACACTTTCAACATCTAGTTCAGAGTCGACTAAATCCCTTGAAAGTTTGTTTACCAATCATAGTGAAAACATTTGCTTCAATCGCAAGGTACTGGAAATACGATACATATTTATGTTTTCCAAAATTTAGAGCTTTAGTACCCTTTTTTACTTATGGTGGAAATAAAATGCAAAAAGAGTTCCATACTGCTTCTCTTCTCTTTCAAAATCTAAGTTCTGTGATAATAATTGGCAACAATGTTTACTTCTTTCCACTTTTCAAAATCCAATTGTACATATGTTTTAAGATAATTATTGGAGTAGTATTCACCTGTTACCATTGGACAATGAGATCAGGTTATTTTTACAAATTTCTTTTAATTTGTAAACAATCAAAATTCAGTTTAAAGCTACTTTTATATTCATTCATTAGAGATATTTCTGAATATTTATAGGCAACACCAGCTAGTTTTCTGTGACCATATAATACAACAGAACAAACGATCTCTTTCACTGATGGTCAGTACAGGCTATAAGGTTCTAGATGCACATTTTCCTTTTGATCCTTATCTCTTGGACAAGTGAGTTGTATGGTTTGTTTTTATATACAGTTAAAGAGAGATATTTAGATTTTTAACCCTTTACCCCATAAGGCTTTCTATGGTATCTCGAATTGACCCTAAATAACAGCAAGGATGAAGCCGTTTCTTATGTGTCTATGGCACCTTTTGATAGTGTAGAAAACATTGTGTCTAAAGGTGAAATTGTGTGACGAGTAATTTCACCTTTTGCCATAATGTTTTCCAAAGGCTCCTACAAGCAATGTGTAGAAATGATTATCTATGGAGTAATGATTAAAAGCTTCAGGATTCAATATTTATTTTTTTCTACAACCACCTACTTACTTTCTTTGAATGAAAGTTATATGCATTCAGAGCTGTTTTTTATATGGGAAGTACTAAAGCAAAAACATCTGTAAAAGTATGTGTAACTTTGTACTGACATTTATACTTTATAAAAGTTTTGTTGACCCAGAGGTATGAGTGTAAGGAAAACATGATTGAAAAAGGAGAAAAACATTAAACAGTTTTGTCTCCATTTCAAAGAATATTTTCTTCTTTCCAATGGATTTCTGTATGTTATTCTCATTTCATTTTTTGTCTAAAATTGCTCTCAGTTTGAACAAGTCTGAAAATAAGTTATTTAATAAAGAGTGAACTACTATTCAAAGACCAATATTGATGATCCAAACTTTTCTAACTTGAAAAGACAAAACTTTCATCAGGTGTGTACTTTTTAAGATGTGACAGCTGGGAGCCTGTAGACATTAAAACAAAAGTATTTACCCTTACAGCTCCATGCCCAAATTTACTGTCTTTAAAAGTTAAGATCAAACCTTTACTTCACAATGCTAAGTTTAACAACACTGGAAAAGAAAACTCTTGAAAACATGGTTGGGAAACAAGAAAATTCTGATAACCAGTGGGTTTTTTTTTTTCCTTTTTACCAAGGGTTTTCTACTCCATTAAAGAAAATTTTAATCTTTCTGGAAATATTAGTTTTGTTGTCTGCAGACCTTATGCATTTGGACATGTCTAAAATTTTGTTCTCTGGTTAAAAGATATTTGTTAGACTATTCTGTTAACTATACTTTAAAAAGTTTAGAAAAGAAAGATTTGATGTAGGAATACATGTATGTAGGTTTTGATATGTATCATGATTGTGTTGATGGCTTTGAGAATAAACTGATAACTCACCACCAAACAATCTCATTTTAACAACCCTGATGAATTAGGCTTTTGAAGGTGTTGAGGCAAAAGAGACTTTTGTTGATACTCTAGACTCAAGTTGCCGTTGTTGTCCAAGATTGCATCGTCTGAGCTATCTGATGTGGATCTGTGCCATCCGCCCTTGTTTAATGTCCTGTCTGTGGCATTGAAAATGTTGAAACATACGAGTATAGGATACATGTAGAGCAAGTGCACCGATTTCAGAACATCTAAGCATTATAATTTGCTGTTCGTAAATAAAACCACCTACTAAACTGGTAACATCATTTGTGTCATCCGTTGTGTATTCCTCACAATTGTGACTGATAACTAACACAGTATAGTGCACTGATAATGAGTTATGGACATTTCTACATTGTAACCAAAGGGTTGAAATTACGAAGGCTGGTTATGAATCTAAACACCTGTGGTTGTAAATCCAAACAAATGGGCTATTTTTTAAATCAAAGTTTTGAAAATTTTGTGGTGAAAAAAAGTTAATTCTTATGATGAGCAATATTTAAACCCCGCAAAACAAATGTTTTTGGGGGTATACTGGAATCAGCCTGTCTGTCCATGTGTCTGTCTGTCTGTCCGTCTGTGTATTCATTTGTGTACAAAATACTAGTGATTTCGTGTCGTGAACTCCTACAGTTTTCCTTCAACTATATTGAATCTTTGCATATATACTGATCATATATTGAAGATTTGCAAGACGCAATTTTCAAGTGTCAACTGTTCCTGGTTAAGGAATTATCTCCCCTTGAACTTGACACTTTTTCTGTCAAAGCGCTGGCGGGGTATTAAGTCACATTCAATGACAGCTCTAATTCCTTTTTGTCACAATGTTCTCAACATTATTTTACAACATAAAGGATTTATTCTTATAGCATGAAACATGCAAGTGAAACAAGCTTCTATCAATGAAGGAATTTTTTCATGATAATCATACCTTCAGTGATTGAACTGAACAATATTTACAGTTTGTAATTAAAACCAGTGTGGGAAAATAAGGTTTAAAAACCACATCTATTGATTTAAAACGTCTATTGATGCTGGTAAATAATAGTTTCACAGTTAACAAAACAATACAAAAACAGATTTCTAGCGTTCTTTGTGGTGCAAGGTAACCTTAAGTAACAATGCTGTTTGATCAGCGAATGTCACAAATTTGCTCACCAGATTGTGGGCAGCAAAACAAACTTGAAGTTGTGGAAGATATAATCAAGTTATCGGCTCCAAAATAGCAAAAATGGAAAGAGTAAGATTGTGACGTTACACATTTGATGTCATGTCTGTGCATAGTGCAAAAGAACTAAAGTCATAGATCTAAATAGGAACTTGTTCAGAATAAGACATCATCTGGAATCTCATGCACCAACTGTGTTGTTTTCTTTTCCAGGTCATCTCTTTACATAAAGTCGAACTATAGAGCCTATGATAAAAGTCTGTTAGTTGAAGAGAGTGACTCTTCAGATGTAAGTCTTTTGTTGTTTCCTAATGAATCTCTCCTGCTAGGTTTCATTTCTGTAAATAATAATTTTTTACTCTGTAAGAAAACTGTACTAATGTATTTGATGTTACCAGAGACTTGCAGATTTGCAGTTGATGACTCGTATGAATCAAAGTTTTACTACGAAACAATAAATCTCAAAGGGAGATGAATTTTTGAAAACAATGTGGCAACATAAAAAAACACTGGCTGCCAGCATTGCTCTCTTTTCTTGCCATGTTTTCTTACCATTTGGAAGACAAATTCTGTCCTTTAGGTTGCATTTGGTTTGTTGTAGACCAAGTTATACATATAAACAAGTATGAGATTTTGATGTTTTGGAAAGAGGTAATGCGTATGAAATCATTATGGCGATTGAAAAAAATGCTTAACTCATTACCCAACGACAATATTTTAGGCTTGTTCAAATCAAATGCAATTGCAGACAACAAAATAAAAGTGACTGAAAATTATAGATTTGTTTTGTGAAGAGTAGAAAACGTAGTTGGAAAAGGAGAACATGTGGGTTACCAGCATTTTTTCTTTTTCCCACAATGTTTTCAAAAGGCTTCTTTCTTAGGGTCTTCGAAAGTAGGACTTGGGTTGTAATGAGTTAATATGAATGGTCTATCCAAAAGTGAAGAAATAATGACATCTGCAGGTTTTACGGTGCAAATTGAATTGCTGTTTACGTGGCTGTATACAGACACATGAACAGTATACTGTAGCTGTGAATGAAGTTACTGCTGCTTAACTCATTACCAAATGACACTAATTTTGGTTTGTCCAAATCAGAAGCATTTGCAGTGAACAAAATGAAAGTGACTGAAAATTTGAAATTTGTTTTGTGAAGAGTAGAAAACATTTTGGGAAAAGAACTAAATGCTGGATAACAGCATTTTTTCCTTTTCCGACAATGTTTTCTAAAGGCTTTTCTTTCTCAGGGATGAAAAAAGTATAGTTGCTGGTTTTCAAGAATACAAGATCTGGTTGTTTGAAAACTTCATCTGGATACTGTATACAGTATCAAACATTCAAAAAGATCAGTTTTATGAAATCCTTATAAATTCCAGCATATATGTCGCCAAAGACCTATCAAGGCATACCAGAGAGGTTGTCGATCTATTAAGGGACATATCAAACATTCAGATAGACCAGTTTTATGAAATAATATTAAATTCCAGCAAACCTGTCGCCAATGACACATCTAGGCATTCCAGAAAGGTTGTCGATCTATTAAGGACTTTGCTTTTCTAAAGAGAATTGGACCTTACACATATTGTGATTTTTTCTTTTAACCCTTTTGTCATATTTTGACTATTTTATTTTTATCACTATATATTTTATTTATTTTTCATCATCATATCATTTCATTACTTATCGCTTATCACAAGTATACTCCTGACTCGCATTCGTACATTCTGATCTTTCCTATCATTGCTTCTTTATCGGGTCATGTTTCATAGATTTGTGCAATTTTCATAGAATTTTTTATATATCGTCTGTTATTTCATCTTGCTAGTTTCTATTGATTTTATTTTTCATGTATTTTTCAAAGGATGAAGATGATGATATAATAACTAGTGAATCCATGGCAACAAGTCATACAGATTCTGGTGCCATTACGCCAAATAGTCTTTTAGAAAGATCCATGTTAGACATTATTGGATATGGGACCTCACCTGGTTTTTCACAGATGAAATATGAAACTTGAAATTAAAATTGCTTGAAGTTATACTGATCCAACACATGCGAAGGCAAAGAAGAACATATCAGAAAGAGTTAAGGTTAACAGGAGGCGATGACTGATTTACTCATTAACTAGTTACATCACAATCATGGGTGTTAATAACCCTAAAAAAGAAGACATTGCAGGTAAAGGAGAAAATGCTGACAACCAGTAATTTCTTCTTTCCCAACAATATTTTCGAACCTTTTACAAACAAATCGAGTCACTTGTTCCACATTGTAATTTATTGTTTGACATTGTTGGCAGTTAAAAGATTTTGCCATGTGATAAAGTGTTGAGGAAAGGGAAACTTGTAGATGTGTTCATGTCTGTCAGGGGCCCTTATATGTTCAATGTTCAAGGTTTGGTATCGGGAGAGTCTAGTTCGATCCCTCCTTGTGGCAAGTAATGTGGAAGTGCAAGGCACTTGAGAGCTCCAGCCTAGTACCAGTGAAGAACATAAAAACCATAATTTACTTAACTGTTGCTGTGATATGGCTTACTTACCTGGAATTTGTGTAAACACCTTTCACACAAACAGACTGCAAAGTTTTTTTTGTGAAGGATTGTATGTACAAATAAAAGATATTTCACAGTGTTACCTTATTTAATCATTCCACATACAAGCTAATTTTAGTCGCAAATTTTTACCAAAGACAACTATCGATTTGTATAGAGGAGGAGAGAAAAAACATGGGGGAAAAAAAGAAATATTTGCTTGCACCACAATGTTTCAAACGACACCTACTGCATGGGCTGGTCTATTTTATTAATGCTGGATTTCACAGAGGAAATATACTCTTCATGTATGCTGATGGTGACAGCTTATTCCCTATTCACTGCCAAACAAGTAATTATAGGAAAGAGCATTGCTAGTCATCAAATCAAATGACACTACTATAGAGATATTTCTATGATTATACATATGCATCTCTCATTTGAACTTTTTTTCATGATGCTGAATTGTGGAGAAATGTTATTGCATGTAATTGTTAAGTTATATATATATAAGTCTCTTTTTGAATAAAATTTATTATAGAAACAAGTTCTATATGAATTCATATTAGTTTACACTTTACTACAAAGTCCTTAGTTTGAACATCCCTAAGCCACATAGAATTTTAAAACATTGTCGAAAAAGGAGAAAATGCTGGTATGCATCATTTTCTTCTTTTTCCACATTGTTTTCTAAATTGACTAAGACAAATTCTGCGACTTGAGTCACATCAATTTCTAGTTGGCAAATGTTGTAGATTTGGACAAGTCCAAAATGTTCTGTCTGGTAAAGAGTTAATAGATCACGATGACCTCTCTTGTATTATCCTCTAATCCATTAACATAGAGTTATTTGCAACCTATGTTAGAATGAAAGGTCCATAATTATGTCTTGGAATTAATAAGCTAAAATTTCCTTACAAAAGGTTAAATCTTTTATCCGTCAACTAATTATCTAATGTCGAATTTTATACTTCTATCTCGAAAGTGAAATGAAAAGGCTTCTATCTTAGGGTTGTGAAAACCAGGGATTGTTTGATAAAGTGTTAACTGTTAAATCATGACACCCCCACCATCCCCCAGAAAAAAAAGCTTGCGTACCTGTGTTCGTCATGCGTTGTCCGTGGTCAACAATTTCTTTGAACTTGTTCTCTTCCTAAACAGATGGGCCGATTTGGACCAAATTTAGTTGGAATATTCCTTGGGAGGTTCTCTTAAAAAATGTTCACAGCATTCGAATCCATCAAAAACTCTGTTTGCCATGGCAACAAAATCGAATTTTTATAAGAAATTCTTTAAAAATTGTTCGTGAAAAAATCTTCCCTTCTGAAACCGTTAGTCAGATTTCGAAATAATTTCACAGTAATGTATCTTGGGTGACCCTTTTCAAAAGTTGTTAATGAAATTATGATCCGTCGAAACATGGCCGTGATGGTCGTGTGTGTGTGGGAGGGGGGCTCTTTGCATTGTGCAGTGTCAACAATTCTTTAAACAACTCCTCCTAAACAACTAGGCCAATTAAAACCAAATTTTGCTGAAATGTTTCGTTGGACGTTCTCTTAAAATATTGTAGATAGAATTTGGTTCTATCAAAAGGTCTGGTTGCCTTGGCAACCAAATGGAGTTTTCTAAGACATTTTAGCTCACCTGAGGATCACCTGGTGTCCGTCGTCCTTCATGCGCCGTCAACAATTCTCTGAACATCAACTTATCCTAAACTGCTGGGTCAATTGGGACCAAACTTGGTTGAAATGTTCCTTGGGAGGTCATCTTTTGAAATTCTGAATTTTATATTCTACCAAAAACTCTGGTTGCCATGGCAACAAAATGGAATTTTCCAAGAAATTCCCTAAGAATCTCCTGAAACCGCTGGTCAGATTTTGAAATAATTTCACAAAAATGTTCCTCGGGTGACCCTTTTCAAACTGTATTCGCGAAATTTTGATCCGTCAAGAAACATGGTGAATGGGGGCCACATACACTAGTCAGCAATGAAGAAATTCTTAAAAATTCTTCTTCTCTGAAACGATTGGTCAGATTTTGAAATAATTTTACAAAGATGTTCCTTGTGTGAATCTTCAATACGTATTCGCGAAGTTGATCCATCAAGTAACAATCCTCTGGTTTATGGGGTCTACTTGAATTATACAGAAATGAGAAAGTTTCTTAAAAATTCTTCTTCTCTGAAACCGCTTGTATTTCACAAAGTATTTCTTCGGTGACCCTTTAAATAAAATGATCGTTAAAGTTTGATCTGTCAAGAAATATGGCTCTAGTGAATGGGGGCTAGAATGAAGAAATTCTTAAAAATTCTTTTTCTCTGAAACCGCTGGTCTGATTTTGAAATAATTTCACAGAAATGTTTATTGGATGACCCTTTTCAAAAACTGCTCTCAAAATTTTGATTTGCGCTTTAAGGAAATGAAATTTTTAAAAATTCTTCTCTCAAAGCGTTGGTCAGATTTTGAAATAATTTCACAGAGATATTTGTTGGGAGACCCTTTTGATTCAAAAGTTGTTCGCAAAATTTTGATTCGTCAGGAAACCTAGCTCTGATTTTTAGCTCACCTGAGCACAATGTGCTCAAGGGGAGCTTTTAGGGTCACTGGGTGTCCGTCGTCCGTCGTGCGTCGTCAACAATTCTTTAAACATCAACTCCTCCTAAACCGCTGGGCCAATTTGGACCAAACTTGGCAGGAATGTTCCTTGGGAGGTCCTCTTTAAAAATTGTTCACAGAATTTGATTCCGTCAAGAACTCTGGTTGCCACGGCAACCAAATGGAATTTTTTAGCAAATTCTTTAAAAATCTTCTACTCTGAAACCGCTGGTCGGATTTTGAAATTATTTCACAGATATGTTGCTTGGGTGACCCTTTTCAAAAATTGTTCGTGAAATTTTGATCCGTCAAAAATTGTGGCTCTGGTAAATGCGGGCTACTTGCACTATACAGAAATGAAGGAATTCTTAAAAAATCTTCTTCTCTGAAACCGCTGGTCAGATTTTTAAATAATATCACAGATGTGTTCCTTGGGTGACCCTTTTCAAAAATTGTTCGCGAAATTTTGATTGGTCAAGAAACATGGCTCTGGTGAATGGGGGCTACTTGCACTATAGGGAAATGAGGAAATTCTTAAAAAAATTTCTTCTCTGAAACCGCTGGTCAGATTTTGATATAATTTCTCAGGGATGTTCCTTGGGTGACCCTTTTCAAAAATGTTTTGCGAAATTTTGATTTGTCAAGAAACATGGCCCTGGTGAATGGGGGCTACTTACACTATAGGGAAATAAAGAAATTTTTAAAAATTCTTCTTCTCTGAAACGGCTGGACAGATTTTGAAATGATTTCACAGAGATGATCCTTGCTTAACCCTTTTCAAAAATTGTTCACAAAATTTTGATCCGTCAAGAAACATGGCTGTGGTGAATGGGGGCTTCTTGCACTATAATTATGGAAATGAAGAAATTCTTGAAAATTCTTCTTCTCTGAAACCCCTAGTCAGATTTTAAAATAATTTGACAGAGATGTTCCTTGGTGATCCTTACTCTTGTGAATGGGGGCTACTTGCACTATTTGGACATGATGAAATTCTCTTTCTCTGAAACCCCTGGTCAGATTTTAAAAAAATTTCCGAAATGTTCCTTGGGTGACCCTTTTCAAAACTTGTTCGTAAATTTTGATCCATCAAGAAACATGGCTCTCGTGGATGGGGGATACTTGCTCTTATACAGAAATGAAGAATTCTTAAAAACTCTTCTTTTTGAAACTGATGGTCAGATTTCGAAATGAATTTTACAGGTGACCTGAAAATTGCTTAGCAAAATTATAAATTTGGTTCCAATGTTTCAATACCTCAAAAAAAAAAAAAAAAAAAAAAATAGGCTATGGTCATCTCAAAAATTCAGGTGAGCGATCCAGGGCCATCTTGGCCCTCTTGTTCAAAAAGTGTTCTCGAAATTTTAATTGGTCAAGAAACATGGCTCTGGTAAACGGGGGCTACTTGCACTATAGGGAAATGAAGAAATTTTTAAAAATTCTTTTTCTCTGAAGCGGCTGGACAGATTTGAAATTATTTCACAGAGATGATCCTTGGGTGACCCTTTTCAAAATTTGTTCGAGAAATTTTGATCCATCAAGAAACATGGCTCTGGTGAATGGGGGCTACTTGCACTATATGGAAATGAAGAAATTCTTGAAAATTCTTCTTCTCTGAAACCCCTAGTCAGATTTTAAGATAATATGACAGGGATGTTCCTTGGGTGATCCTTGCTCTTTTGAATGGGAGCTACTTGCACTATATGGACATGATGAAATTCTTGAAAATTCTCTTTCTCTGAAACCCCTGTTCAGATTTTAAAAAAGAATTCCGAAATGTTCCTTGGGTGACCCTTTTCAAAACTTGTTCGTAAATTTTGATCCATCAAAAAATATGGCTCTTGAGGATGGGGGGTACTTGCTCTTATACAGAAATGAAGAATTCTTAAAAATTCTTCTCTTTGAAACTGACGGTCAGTTTTCGAAATGAATTTTACAGGTGACCTTCTGAAAATTGCTTAGCAAAATTATAAATTTGGTTCCAATGTTTCAATACCTCAAAAAAAAAAAAAAAAAAAATAGGCTATGGTCATCTCAAAAATTCAGGTGAGCGATCCAGGGCCATCTTGGCCCTCTTGTTTTTTTTTTGCGAGGGGCGGGGGAGGCGAAAGGAAGCACTTGCACCATATGGACACGAAGAAATTCTTATAATTCTTTTACTCTGGAACGGCTGGTCAGATTTCGAAATGAGTTCACAGAAATGATTTTTGGGTGACTTTTTAGCTCACCTGAGCACAAAGTGCTCATGGTGAGCTTTTGTGATCGCCCAATGTCCGTCTTGCGGTGTGCGTCGTCCGTCGTGCGTCGTCCACAATTTCTTTAAACATCTCCTCCTAAACCACTGGACCAATCTTGATGAAACTTGGCAGGAATGTTCCTTGGGTGAAGCTCTACCAAAGTTGTTCAAGAGATTGAATTCCAGCCATAATTCTGGTTGCCATGGCAACCAAAAGGGAAAAAAAATAGCAAAATCTTTTAAAATCTTCTTCTCTAAAACTAGACGGCGTAGAGCTTTGATATTTGGTATGTAGCATCTCCTAGTGGATGTCTACCAAGATTGTTCATATGATGTCCCTGGGGTCAAGACTGGCCCCGCCCCGGGGATCACAAGTTTGAAACACAGGAACAAAGAAGGAAAACTTAAAAAAAAAAAATTCTCTGAAACTAGGTGCATGGTGCAGAGCTTTGATATTTGGTATGTAGCATTTCCTAGTGGACCTCTACCAAGATTGTTCATATGATGCCCCTTGGGTCAAAACTGGCCCCGCCCCGGGGGTCACAAGTTTGAATCACAGGAACAAAGAAGGAAAACTTTAAAAATCTTCTTTTCTGAAACTAGAAGGCATAGAGCTTTGGTATGTAGCATCTCCTACTGGACCGCTACCAAGATTGTTCATATGATGCCCCTGGGGTCAAAACTGGCCCTGCACTGGGGGTCACAAGTTTGAAACATATGAACAAAGAAGGAAAACTTTAAAATTCTTCTTCTCTGAAACTAGGTGGTGCAGAGCTTTGATATTTGGTATGTAACATCTCTTAGTGGACCTCTACCAAGATTATTCATATGATGCCCCGGGGGTCAAAACTGGTCCCGCCCCGGGGGTCACAAGTTTGAAACTTGAAGGAAAACTTTAAAAATCTTCTTCTCTGAAACTAGAAAGTGCAAAGCTTTGATATTTGGTGTGTAGCATCTCCTAGTCGCCCTTTACCAAGATTGTTCATATGATGCCCCTGGGGTCAAAACTGGCCCCGCCCCGGGGGTCACAAGTTTGAAACATAGGAACAAAGAAGGAAAACTTTAAAATCCTTCTTCTCTGAAACTAGGTGGTGCAGAGCTTTGATATTTGGTATGTAGCATCTCCTGGCGGACTTCTACCAAGATTGTTCATATGATGCCCCTGGGGTCAAAACTGGTCCTGCCCCGGGGGTCACAAGTTTGAAACTTTGGAACAAAGAATGAAAGCTTCAAAAATCTTCTTCTCTGAAACTAGAAAGTGCAAAGCTTTGATTTTTGGTGTGTAGCATCTCCTAGATTGTTCATATGATGCCCCTTGGGTCAAAATTGGCCCTGCCACAGGGGTCATAAGTTCGTATTATAGGAATAAAGAAGGAAATCTTTAAAATTCTTCTCTGAAACTAGAAGGCGTAGAGCTTTGATATTTGGATTGTATCATCTCCTAGTGGACCTCTAGCAAGATTGTTCATATGATGCCCCTGGGGTCAAAACTGGCCCCGCCCTGGGGGTCACTAGTTCGAAACATAGGAACAAAGTAGGAAAACTTTAAAATTCCACTTCTCTGAAACTAGAAGGCGTAGAGCTTTGATAATTTGTAAGTAGCATTTCCAAGTGGACCTCTACCAAGTTTTTTCATAGGATGCCCCTGGGGTCAAAACTGGTCCTGCCCAGGGGTCACAAGTTTCATCTTACAGCTTGGTACTCAGGTGAGCGATATGGGACCATCATGGTTCTCTTGTTTCAAATAATGTTTGCGAAATTTTGATCCACCAAGAAACATGGTTCTGATGGCTGTGTGCTATTTACACCATACGGACATGTAGAAATTCTTAAAAATTCTCCTTCTCTGAAGCAACTTGTAAGATTTTGAAATAATTTCTGAACAATGTTCCTTGGGTGACTCTCAAAAATTGTTAGGAACATTTTTATCCAATTGTTGGCACCTGTATGTGCTGCTCTTGTTGGACTTACGTTTTCAGTAACTACCGAGCATGTGCTCTTCTTCAAGGAATTGTCCTTGGGTGATCTGTCCAAAAATTATTTGCAGAACTCTGATTCATCAAACTCATTGGTGTGGTGATGATTGTAGGGGTGGTGATAGATTTAGAAATGATTTTACCGGTGACCTTTACAAAATCGCTTGGCAAAATAATTATTTTGTTTCCAAAGTTTAAAGAAATGGCTATGATCCTCTGAAAAATTCAGGTGAGCGATCCAGGACCATCTTGGCCCTCTTGTTTTTATATGCATTTAAAGAGAGATATTGAGGTTTTTTAAAAGCCTCCGGATTCAATGTTCATTTTTTTTCTACAACCACCTACTTACTTCTTTGAATGAAAGTTATATGTATTCAGAGCTGTGTTTTATATTAGAAATACTAAAGCAAAACACATCCATGAAAGTATGTGTAACTTTGTACTGAAATTTATACTTTTCAAAAGTATTGTTGACCCTGAGGTATTAGTGTTTCGAAAACATGATCGGAAAAGGGGAAAGCAGTAACCAGTATTGTCACCATTTCAAAGAATATTTTCTTCTTTCAGATGAATTTCTTTATGTGATTCTCATAGTATTTTTTGTCTAAAATTGCTCTCGGTTTGAACAAGTCTGAAAATAATTAATAAGTAAAGAGTGAACTACTGTTCAAAGACCAACATTTACAAACGAAACTTGACAACCCAAACTTTTGTATTTTGAAAAATCAACACTTTAAGAAGGCCTGTACTTTTTAAAAGTGACAGCTGGGAGTCTGTATACATTAAAACAAAAATATTATATTTATCCTTATACCGGTAGCTCCATGCACAACTTTACTGACATTTGTTGTTTAGATCAAACTTTTACTTCACAATCTCTAGTTTAACAACCCTGAGAAAGAAAACTCTTAAGAACATGGTTGGAAAACATGAAAATTCTGATAACCAGCGTTCGTTTGTTTGTTTGTTTGTTTGTTTGTTTTCCTTTTACGAGATGTTTTCTACTCTATTAAAGAAAAATTCCTGTATAATATTTATGGGTCACAACTGAATTATGGAACAGAACGGAGTGGAAGGTGCCTAGTTTTACGTTACTGGAAAGTTTTTAAAATTTTGTGGCCAAAAAGAGTTAATGCTTATGACGAGCAATATCTCCTTTTTGTCACAATGTTCTCACCATTATTTTACAGCAATGCTCAAGATATCAACATAACAAAGGATTTATTCTTATAGCATGAAACATGCAAATGAAATAAGCTTATATCAGTGAACGAATTTTTCCATGAAAATCACACCTTCAGTGATTGAATCTTACAATATTTACATAGTTCGTAATTAAAACCAGTGTGGGAAAGAAAGGTATACAAACCGAACAGTCAAATATCTTTGTCAACCACAAGTAATGATTTAAAGTGTCTATTGATGGTGGTAAATAATAGTTTTACCGTGACCAAAACAATACAAAAACAGATTTCTAGCGCTTTTGTGGCTCAAGGTAACCTTAAGTAACAATGCCGTAGGATTAGCTAATGTCACAATTTTACTCACCAGATTGCGAGTAGCAAAACAAACTTGAAGTTGTAGGAGATAGAATCAAGGTATCAGCTCCAAAACGGAAAGATTAACATGGTGATGTTATTTATGCGATGTCATATCTCTACATAGTGCAAAAGAATTAAAGTCATAGATCTAAATAGGAACTTGTTTGGAATAAGACATCATCTGGAATCACATGCACCCGCCCTATTGTTTTCTTTTCCAGGTCATCTCTTTACATAATGTCGAACTATAGAGCCTATGATAAAAGTCTGTTAGTTGAAGAGAGTGACTCTTCAGATGTAAGTCTTTTGTTGTTTCCTAATGAATCTCTCCTGCTAGGTTTCATTTCTGTAAATAATAATGTTTTACTCTGTAAGGAAACTGTACTAATGTATTTGATGTTACCAGAGACTTGCAGATTTGCAGCTGATTACTCGTATGAAGCAAAGTTTTTCTACGAAACAATAAATCTCATAGGGAGATGAATTTTTGAAAAGCATGTGGCAACATTAAAAAAAAAAAAACACTGGCTGCCAGCATTGCTCTCTTTTCTTGCCATGTTTTCTTACGCTTTGGAAGACAAATTCTGTCCTTTAGGTTGCATTTGATTTGTTGTAGACCAAGTTATAAATATAAACAAGTATGAGATTTTGATGTTTTGGAAAGAATTAATGCATATGAAATCATTATGGCGATTGAAAAAAATGCTTAACTCATTACCCAACGACAATATTTTAGGCTTGTCCAAATAGAATGCAATTGCAGACAACAAAATAAAAGTGACTTAAAATTTTAGATATGTTTTTTGAAGAGTAGAAAACATTTTAGAAAAGGAGAACAAGTTGGTTACCAGCATTTTTTTTTTTTTTTCCCACAATGTTTTCTAAAGGCTTCTTTCTTAGGGTCTTCGAAAGTGGGAATTGGGTTGTAATGAGTTAATATGTATGGTCTGTCCAAAGGTGAAAAATAATGACATCTGCAGGTTGTACGGTGCATATTGAATTGCTGATTACATGGGCTGTATACAGACACATGGACAGCATACTATAGCTGTGAATGAAGTTACTCCTGCTAACTCATTAGCAAACGACAATATTCTTGGTTTGTCCAAATCAAAAGCATTTGCAGAGAACAAAATAAAAGTTACTGAAAATTTGAAATTTGCTTTGTGAAGAGTAGAAAACTTTTGGAAAAGACAAAATATTTTCTCCTTTTCCGACAATGTTTTCTAAAGGCTTTTCTTTCTCAGGGCTGACAAAAATATAGTTGCTGGTTTTGGAGAATACAAGATCCGTTTCTTTGAAAATTTCATCTATATACAGTATCAAACATTCAAATAGATCAGTTTTATGAAATACTTACAATTTCCAGCAAATATGTTGCCAAAGACATATTAAGGCATACCAGAGAGGTTGTCGATCTATTAAGGGACCTATCAAACATTCAAATAGACCAAGTTTGTGAAATACTATTAAATTCCAGCAAAACTGTCGCCAATGACAGGTCTAGGCATACCAAAAAGGTTGTCGATCTATTCAGGGATTTTGCTTTTCTGAAGAGAATTAGATCTTACACATATTGTGACTTTTTTTTAAACCTTTTTGTCATATTTTGACTGTTTTATTTTTATCACTATATATTTTATGTATTTTCCATCACCATATCATTTCATTACCTATCTCTTATCATAATTATACTCGTGACTCGCATTCTGTTCTTTCCTTTCATTGCTTCTTTATCTGGTCATGTTTCATAGATTTGTGCAATTGTCATAGAATTTTTTTTTATATCGTCTGTTAGTTCATCTTGTTAGTTTCGATTGATTTTATTTTTCATGTATTTTTCAAAGGATGAGGATGATGACATAATTACCATTGAAACCATGGCAACAAGTCATACAGATTCTGACGCCATTACGCCAAACAGTCTTTTAAAAGATCCATGTTAGACATTATTGGATATGGGACCTCACCTGGTTTTTCAAAGATGAAATATGAAACTTGTAATTTGCTGCAAGTTTTACTGATCCAACACATTCGAAGGCAAAGAAGAACATATCAGAAAGAGTTAAGGTTAACAGGAGGCGATGACTTTGATTTACTCATTAACTCACAATCATGAGTGTTAATAACCCTAAAAAAGAAGACCCTGCAGGTAAAGGAGAAAATGCTGATAACTTGTAATTTCTTCTTTCCCAACAATATTTTCGAACCTTTTAGAAACGAAACCAGTCACTTGTTCCACATCGTAATTTGTCGTTTGAAAATGATAACATTGATGGCAATTCAAAAATTTTGCCATGTGATAAAGTGTTGCAAAAAAAGGGAAACTTGTAGATGTGTTCATGTCTGTCAGGGGCTCTTATATGTTCAATGTTTAGGGTTTGGTATCAGGAAAGTCTGGTTCTATCCCTCCTTGTGGCAAGTTATGTGGAAGTGCATGGCACTTGAGAGCTCCAGCCCAGTACCAGTAAAGAACATAAAAAACATGAATTACTTAACTGTTGCTGTGATATGACTTACTTACCTGGAATTTGAGTAAACACCTTTCACACAAACAGACTGCAAAGTGTTTTTGTGAAGGATTGTATGTACAAATAAAGATATTTTACAGTGTTACCTTATTTAATCATTCCACATACAAGCTAATTTTAGTCGCAAACTTTTACCACAGACAGAATAAATATTGATTTGTATCAAAAAGGAGACAAAAAGCATGGAGGAAAAAAAGATATTTGCTTGCATCACAATATTTCAAAAGACAACCTACTGCATGAGACCGTCATACTTTATTATTGCTGGATTTTACAGAAGAAATATACTCTTCATGTATGCTGATAGTGACAACTTTCATTTTTCACTGCCAAACAAGTAACTATGGGAAGGAACGATGCTAGTCATCAAATCAAATCACGATACTTTAGAGATATTGCTGTAATCATAAATAATTATGCATCTCTCATTTTAACTTTTTTATGAAGCTGATTTATCTAGAAATGTTATAGCTTGCATTATATACCCAAAGGAAAAAGAAACGCAGGGTAAAATAATATGCAATAACTTTTAAACGGCTTTGTCTATTATCATGAAAATTGGTCAGGTTATTATCTGGGTCATTGTGTACTCAACACGGTCAGAAAGATTACCGACGCATGTAACGTACCGTGTCACGTAGTGCAAGCAGTGAAAAGCAAAAAAATTGTACAGAATAGATCTGATTATTTCGTCAACACAGTTTTTCATGTCATTCGATACTCGACAGATTTACACTCTGTTTTCAGTAGTTAAAACTCTATTTTAATAACCTACGGTAATGGCACGGCTTACGGAAGTTCAGAGGGTTCAGGCCATTGCGTTACTAATGCAAGGTCAAACACAACGGAAGGTTGCTATGCAGTTTGGCGTGAATGTTTCTACCATAGAACGACTTGTTCGTCGTCTTAGAGAAACTGGAAGGCTTGCCGTATGTCCTTGAACAGGGCGTACGGGCGTAACGACACGACGTCAAGGCAGGGCTATACGTCTTGCCCACCTGCCTGATCGGTACGTTACTGCCACTGAAACTGCTAACAATACAATAGGCATTCATAACCGTCATATTCACCCCAAAACTGTAAGGAACCGATTACGTGATGCGGGTCTGCGATGTAGACGTCCATACGTTGGTCTACCTCTCACTCGTCCACGTGGCTTCCATCGAATGGCTTGGTTGGCGGCACATGCCCCCAGAATATTCCCAATGAGGCAGTGGAGACAGGTCTTTTTCACCGACGAGTCGCGATTCACCCTTTTTCGTCCGGATGGTCGACGTCGTATATACCGACGTCGTAGGGAACGTTTCGCCGACGCATGCGTTACTTAGGTGGATAGGTTTGGTGGTGGATCAGTTATGGTCTAGGTTGGAATATCTTACCGGGTTAAGTCATCGTTGGTTGTGTTGGATGGAACTTAAATTTGACCGCCGTCAGGTATTGGGATGAAATCCTCCGCCCGGTTGCAGTTCCTTTAGTCCAACAACATAATCTCATTTTCCAACTACACAATGCCCGACCTCATGTTTCGAGAGTTTGTAGACAGTTTCTGGCGAATCATAACATTCAGCCGCTTGACTGGCCAGCCTATGGTCCAGATTTCTCCCCCATTGAACATCTTTTGGACGAACTGGACAGGAGGGTAAGGCGGCGTCAGAACACCCCACCACGCTCGACCAACTGAGAAATGCCTTGTTGGAGGAGTGGAACAATATCCCCATGAGAAACATAAACACTCTTATGAATTCAATGCACAGGAGAATAAGGGCTGTGACAGCTGCGGGTGGTTGACATACCCGGTACTGAGAACTATACGCCGATTTGAATTACGTTTTTGTGGGGTATCGCTGAATTGGTTCAAATAACTCTAAAAGTAAAGGTCAAAATACAGTGAAATTTTCAGAAATAATTCATGAAAGATAGTTCTTGATAGTGTAATAAACAAAATTAAATACGTTTCATACAATTTACCATAAATGACCGCTAAATTTTACCCTGCGTTTCTTTATCCTTTGGGTATATATGTCTCTTTCTTTTAATAAAAAACAGGTTCTATCTGAATTCATGTTAGTTTATACTTTACTACACAGTCCTGAGTTTGAGCATCCCTGAGCCATAAAGAATTTGAAAACATTGTTGAAAAAGGAAAAAAATGCTGGTATACATCATTTTCTTTTTCCACATTGTTTTTTAAATTGACTAAGACCAATTCAACGTCTTGGGTCACGTCAGTTTTTAGTTAGCAAATGATTTAGATTTGAACTAGTACAAAATGTTGTGGTCCAGTAAAGAGTTAATTAAATCGGAATAACCTTACTTGTATTTTCCTCTAACCCATAAACATTCTTTAAAAAATATTCTCCGCTGAAACCGAAAAAAACGGGGGGCTGTTCGCATTCTATAAAAATCTCCTCTGAAGTTTTCTAACACATTTTTAGCTCACCTGAGCACAACGTGCTCAAGGTCAGCCGTTTCGGTCAGATTTCGAAAAAAATTCACAGAGATGTTCCTTGGTGACTCTTTTCAAAACTTGTTCGCGAAATTTTGATCCCACAAGAAACATAGCCCAGATGAATGGGGGCTACTTGCACTATACAGACATGAAGAAATTCTTAAAAATTCTTCTTCTCTGAAGCGGCAGGTCAAATTCTGAAATAATTTCATAGAGATGTTCCTTGGGTGACCCTTGTTAGATCACCTGAGCACAACATGCTCAAGGGGAACTTTTAGGATCACCCGGTTTCCGTCGTCATCAACAATTCGTGAAATATCAAATCCTCCTAAACATCTGGGCCAATTTGGATCCTACTTGGCTGGAATTTTCCTTGGGAGGTCCTCCTTAAAAACTGTTCACAGAATTTAATACCGTCAAAAACTCTATTTGCCATGGCAACCAAATGGAGTTTTCAACAAATTCTTTAAAGATTTTCTTCTCTAAAACCGCTGGTCAGATTCTAAAACAATTTCACAGAGGTGTTCCTTGTGTGACCCTTTTCAAAAATTGATCGTGAAATATTGATCCTTCAAGAAACTTGGTTGTGGTAAATGGGGGCTACTTGCACTATACAGAAATGAAGCCGCTGGTCAGATTTTGAAATAATTTCACAGGGATACTCTTTGGGTGACCCTTTTCAAAAATTGTACGTGAAAATTTGATCCGTCAAGAGACATGGCTCTGGTGAATGGGGGCTACTTGCACTCTATGGAAATAAAGAAATTATTAAAAATTCTTATTCTGTCGAACAGGTGGTCTGATTTTGAAAAAAATTCACAAAGATGTTCCTTGGGTGACCCCATGTTAAAAATTGTTCGTGAAATGTTGATTCGTCAAAAAAACATGGCTCTCGTAAATGGGGGCTACTTGCACTATATGGAAATGTAGAAATTCATGAAAGTTCTTCTTCTCTGAAACCCGTGGTCAGATTTTAAAATAATTTCATAGCAATGTTCCTTGGATGACCATTTAAAAAAACTGTTCGCAAAATTTTGAACCGTCAAAAAAATGGCTCTTGGTAAAAATGGGAGCTACTTGCGCTATACGGGCATGGAAAATTTCTTGAAAATTCTTCTTCTCTGAAACGGCTGGTCAGATTTTGAAATGATTTCACAGAAATGTTCTTTGAATGACCCTGTTCAAAAATTGTCCGTGAAATTTTGATAGGTCAAGAAACATGGCTCTGGTGAATGGAGGCTACTTGCACTTTAGGGAAATAAAGAAACCCGTAGTTGAAATTCTTTTTTTCTGAAACTGCTGGTCAGAAATAACTTTTACTGGTGACCTTTTGAAAATTGCTTAGCAAAATAATGATTTGTTTCCAGTGTTTCAATACCTCATAAAAAAAATGGCCATGCTCCTCTAAACCGCTGGGCCAATTTGAACCAAACTTGGCTGGAATGTTACTTCGGAGGTCCTCTTTAAAAAGTGTTCACAGAATTTTCTAAGAAATTGTTTAAAAGTCGTCTCTGAAACCGCTGGTCAGATTATAAAATGATTTCACAGAGATGTTTCATGAGTGACGCTTTGCAAATTCTGTTCGTGAAATTTTGATCCGTCAAGAAACATGGCTCTGGTGAATGGGGGCTACTTGCACTATATGGTAAAGATGAAATTCTTAAACAATCTTCTTCTCTGAAACCGCTGGTAAGATTTTGAAATATTTCACAGAGATGTCCTTTTGCTGACCATTTTCAAAAGTTGTTCGCAAAATTTCGATCCGTTTACAAACATGGCTCGGGTGAATGGGGGCTACTTACCGTATACTGAAATGAACGATTTCTTAAGAATTATTCTTCTCTGCAACGGCTGGTCAGATCTACAAATTATTTCACAGAGGTGCTCCTTTAGTGACTCTTTTTAAAAAAAAGTTCGTGAAATTTTGATCCTTCAAGAAACACGGCTCTGGTGAACGGGGCTAATTGCACTACATGGCAAAGAAGAATTTTTTAAAAATTCTTCTCCTCAGAAACCAATGATCAGATTTTGAAATAATTTCACAGAGATCTTCTTTGGGTGACTTTTTTCAGAATTTGTTCGTAAAATTTTGATCCGTCAAGAAACATGGCTCTAGTGAATGGGGGCCACATGCACTATAGGGAAATGAAGATATTTTTTAGCTCACCTGAGCACAACGTGCTTAAGGGGAGCTTTTAGGATCACCCGGTGTCCGTCGTCCGTCGTGCGTCGTCAACAATTCTTTAAACATCAACTCCTCCTAAACCGCTGGGCCAATTTGGACCAAACTTGGCAGGAATGTTCCTTGGTAGGTCCTCTTTAAAACTTGTTCACAGAATTTGATTCCATCAAAAACTCTGGTTGCCATGGCAACCAAATGGAATTTTTTAGCAAATTCTTTAAAAATCTTCTACTCTGAAACCGCTGGTCGGATTTTGAAATTATTTCACAGATATGTTCCTTGGGTGACCCTTTTGAAAAAAGTGTTCGTGAAATTTTGATCTATCAATAAATGTAGCTCTGGTGAATGGGGGCTACTTGCACTATACAGTAATGAAGGAATTCTTTAAAATTCTTCTCCTCTGAAACCGCTGGTCGGATTTTGAAATAATTTCACAGAGATGTTCTTTGGGTGACTTTTTTCAAAAAATGTTTGTGAAATTTTGATCTGTCAAAAATGTGGCTCTGGTGAATGGGGGCTACTTGCACTATACAGAAATGAAGGAATTCTTAAAAAATCTTTTCCTCTGAAACCGCTGGTCGGATTTTGAAATTATTTCACAGATATGTTCCTTGGGTGACCCTTTTCAAAAAGTGTTCGTGAAATTTTGATCTGTCAAAAAATGTAGCTCTGGTGAATGGGGGCTACTTGCACTATACAGTAATGAAGGAATTCTTTAAAATTCTTCTCCTCTGAAACCGCTGGTCGGATTTTGAAATAATTTCACAGAGATGTTCTTTGGGTGACTTTTTTCAAAAAATGTTTGTGAAATTTTGATCTGTCAAAAATGTGGCTCTGGTGAATGGGGGCTACTTGCACTATACAGAAATGAAGGAATTCTTAAAAAAATCTTCTTCTCTGAAACCGCTGGTCAGTTTTTCTAATAATTTCACAGAGTTGTTTCTTGGGTGACCTTTTTCAAAAACTGTTCGTGAAATTTTGATCCGTCAAAAAATGTGGCTCTGGTGAATGGGGGCTACATGCACTATACAGAAATAAAGGAATTCTTAAAAAATCTTCTCCTCTGAAACCGTTGGTCAGATTTTGAAATAATTTCTCAGGGATGTTCTTTGGGTGACCTCAAAAATTGTTCGCGAAATTTTGATTGGTCAAGAAACATGGCTCTGGTGAATGGGGGCTACTTGCCCTATATGGAAATGAAGAAATTGTTGAAAATTCTTCTTCTCTGAAACGGCAGAACAGATTTTGAAATAATTTCACAGAGATAATCCTTGGGTGACCCTTTTCAAATACTGTTCTCGAAATTTTGATCCATCAAGGAACATGGCTCTGGTGAATGGGCGCTACTTGCACTATATGGAAATGAAGAAATTCTTGAAAATTCTTCTTCTCTAAAACCCCTCGTCAGATTTTAAAATAATTTGACAGAGATGTTCTTTGGGTGACCCTTTTCAAAAACTGTACATAAAATTTTGATCCATCATGAAACATGGCTCTTGTGAATGGGGCTACTTGCACTAAACGGACATGATGAAATTCTTGAAAATTCTCTTTCTCTGAAACCCCAGGTCAGATTTTAAAAGAAATTTTCCGAAATGTTCCTTGGATGACCCTTTTTAAAACTTCTTCGTAAATTTTGATCCATCAAGAAACATGGCTCTCATGGATGGGGGGCTACTTGCTCGTATACAGAAATGAAGAATTCTTAAAAATTCTTCTTTTTGAAACTGATTGTCAGATTTCGAATGACTTTTACAGGTGACCTTTTGAAAATTGCTTGGCAAAGTTATAAATTTGGTTCCAATGTTTCAATACCTCAAGAAAAGAATAGGCTATGGTCATCTCAAATATTCAGGTGAGCGATCCAGGGCCATCTTGGCGCACTTGTTTCAATTCTTCTTCTCTGAAACGGCTGGTCAGATATTGAAATAACTTTACAGAGATGTTCCTTGGATGACCCTTTTCAAAATTTGTTCGCAAAACTTTGATCCATCAAGAAACATGGCTCTGGTGAATAGGGGTTACTTGCACTATATGGCCATGAAAAAAATTATCCGTCGATACGTCTGATCAGATTTTAAAATATTTTCACCAAATGTTCTTTGGGTGACCCATTTTAAAAAATTGTTCACAAAAAACTGATATGTCAAGAAACATGGCTCTGATGAAAGGGGGCTACTTGCACTATATGGAAATAAAGAAATTCTTTCAAATTCTTCTTCTCTGAAATGGTTGATCAGACTTTGAAATAATTTCACAGAAATATTTTGGTCTGACCCTTTTCAAAAATTGTTCGAGAAATTTTGATCCATCAAGAAACATGGCTGTGATGGCTGTGGGCTATTTACACTATACAGACATGAAGAAATTCTTAAAAATTCTTCTTCTCTGAAATGACTGACCAGATTTTGAAAAAACAAAAAAAAAAAAACTGGCTTTGGTCTTTTCAAAATTCACGTGAGCGATCCAGGGCCATCTTGGCCCTCTTATTTGAATTACAATTTTAACTTAATATCCAGCACCTAACACCCACTTGTTGGCACCCGCATGTAGTGCTGTCTTCTTTTTATTGAAGTTATTGAAGAAAAAGTTTTGGAATAACGAAAAAAAAAAAAAACCTGGCTATAGTCTACTGAAATATTCATGTGATTTGTTGATACCACTTAATAGACAAATACCATTATTTTAGTCAGGTTTATTTTTTTTTTGCAAGCTCATTTGGTTTGGCCATGTCTTGCATTTGTCGTGTCCCCAAAGGTTACTAAATGAGACGTTCATTTCAATAGTTTCTACAATTGTATATAAGTTATTTTGACATTTTTTTACCTTAGCCGACGCTATCCACCTGGTAAGCAAATTAACCTTAGTAAGCGTATAATTGCAGCGCTAATCAAGTTTGAATATCTTGGAAGGGACTCTGTGAGGCCCTGGTCTGCCCTTGTGGGGAAAAACACAGACATTGATACGTGCTGTACTGAAACACTGTTGAATGGCCGCACAATGTACCATTCAATCTATATAGCCAGTTTTAAATTTGTGATATATGATCCATGACAAGGACAGAGTCGGCGTTTAGCAACGGGGATCAAATCAATATGTTTGAGGTATTATCATCAATATTTTCTCCCGGGAAAATAGCAGGTCGTAGAATGTTTTCAATACCTGGGTGCTGCTAGATAAATGTATTGAACATGTCCTGTCACCTTGAAAGACCGAAATATTGCAGATTCGTGGCTTCTCTGGCCAGAATACCTCGACAGGAACTGGGCTGTGAAAATTTGGAATTAGACTGCATGTTTTATACATTGTGATCCTTTAACTAACCTGTCAATTTAGGCAGCTAAAGAAGTGTTCAGAGCGCAAAGAGATAAACATTTAATACAAATGTATCTGTGATTTCCCATGGAATAATTCGTTACTTTTTACCAAACGATAGATTGTTAGACACCTAAATTTAAAGTGCCTTCCAACATCAAACATTTTTTGTTCATATAATGAGACCTGTCTTTGAAAAGGTAAAATATATTGTGGTAACACGAAGAAAATAAATGTAATGGTAACTAGCATGTTCTCCTTTCACCACAATTTTTCATAGCTTTGCAACGTTGTCTAGGTCAATGATGTCGCGGAGGTCAGTGCACCTATCCATGCTTTTCTCAAGATTTTTACAGCAATATTTTGCACACTGTTCTTCCCAAGCGACTTGTTCCTTTGCCACATAAACCACTTAAAAACAATGATTAACGGTGGGAGAGGAACCAATCTATTGCAATCATTTTCACCGATTTTTTTAAAAGCAATGCCATTCTCCATTTAGAACAGAACAATAAAGCCACAATAAAAAGATAAGTAAACATGTGCTCAGGCTTAACTATTTCACGACCAGCTCCAGAAATCCCACTTTTTCCAGAGGTCCTAAAGTATCTGTAGACTTCCCCTGCTATTTAACATGACTGGCGAGTGTCGGGTAGCGGACTATGTAGATCCAAGATCACGTTCTGTCCAGTCTGATCTTGATCGACACTTTATGCAATAAAGACTGAAATCTAATTTGGCCATAAAAAGTTTAAGTAACTGCTCTGCGAGCTTAGGTCGATAATTTCTCTTATGTAGTTAGAATAGGAAAGCGTTCAAATTTGTGGTTACTCTTGTTTCGTGTTGCTATCCATCGGTGTTAACGATCGATGCGGAGTAATACAAGGTAGGTGACTTTTTCATTTTAACTGCTAAATAGTTTTAATTTTATATGCTGAAACGGCGCAAACAAAACGTACGATATATTAAGATAAGCAAGTTCAGAATCAGCATATTATCCGCAGTGTGATCTTGACATATACTATCTGCTAAATAAAGCCTAGACTAAATGTTTTGCTCAGTATACGATGTCAAGAGTGTATTCATTTATGTCAGAAATTTGTAACTAGATATAGAGATGAAAAGCCGTCGTAAAATGAGACAATTCAGAACGAGGACTCTGATCTTGGTTCCTTTCTCAAATTTCTCGAACAAAATATTGATCATACATGTACTTGTCAAAAACGTTCTAAGTGACATCTCTTTTACTCACTGTGTTAAATTAACATAATACTGGCTTGAAATAAATCTTTAAACGCTGAGGGCAAATTCAAGGGTTCCAGTTGACAACAAAGATCAAGTTTAGACTGCACAGAACGTAGCGATTTTTGCAACGAAAACAACGTCTTCAGCAACACTACAGCTGTCACTATTGGCTGAAAAGTTAAATAGAGTCATTCACTATGAAAAGATGCTATAATACGTCTGCTAAAGTTATCGACATATTTAAGCCTACGCAGGCTGATTACGGTGGAATCCTTTATGCCATTGGTTAGCTTTCTGTTTGACAATTTTATCTCATGATTCAGTTTTTTGTTAGACAAACTGGGTTTTATGGATCCATAATTATTCTATGTCTTGCTTGGTACAATGCATTACGAAGATGCTTTATACCTACTTAAATTGCAAGAGTGCAAATCATTTGGTTATTGTTAAGCTATGACTTGAAATATGGGTCTGTACTCACCAGCCATCCTTAAGAACAGTCTTGGTCTTATTCTTCAAGATTTCCTGACTTTGAAAGTAACAGAACTTCTGATTGGCTAAACCAAATGGTTTAGCCAATCAGAAGTTCTTTTACTTTCACATTGACAAAATTTCGAAGAACAAGACTGAGAATGTTCTTAACAATGGTTGGTGAATTTGAACCCTTAACTGCATTTGTTCAACAGCCAATCCTAGATAGTGAACTTTGCTTGTTATCTAGCGATTGCAACTTTGAATCCTTTTAGATGATTTTTTATAGCAAATGTTCTGTTGTTTTGACACCGTTCTTGCAAAAAGTTTGAGAGAAAATGATGTACGCAGTGGTTTTGCAGATAGTCCTGGAATGCACGTTTGGGTGTTCTGGCCAGCATGACATAACTGAAAGATTCTGGAAAACCGACAAGAATAATAACATTGAAAAATTGATGCTATATTTATAGTTCTCCCTGTAAACATGAACAGCCTGATACTGTGCCAATGAAACCAATAATTTGCTTATTTGATAGTCCCATATTATCCTGAAATCAAGGCGTGAAATGAAATGTTTATTGATTGAAAATAACATTCATATTGAATGTTGTTACTACGCCCATTTAAAGCCAGTTTTATTCTACTTCTTAAAAGAGGTTTTGAAAATAGTTGCACTTGGTTCAGTTTGCTTGCAAATAGGCCATTTCAAGCAATCACAAAGGGAAAGACTTTACCGAAAAAGTAAGGTATTTCTGTCTGCAAATAAACAAATATTACATCAGTGACCAGCGGCTATGGTGTTAATATGTTTTTGATCGATAAACCCTGACTTGATCACCGCTCGATGTGCTATTTACATGCACACTCCCGAATCCCAGAAAAGGCATGAACACGACACGGATCTGGTACTGTCGAAGCGGGGCAATCGATTTCTCAAAATACCTTTCTAAAAGCGATTGGTCTTAGTGCCTAGATAATGAGATTTCGACCTTAATGGATGACCCTCTGCCCTTCTATCCTCACTAAGACGCTTACACATTCTTTGTCGATTCTTCGACACGGGACAATTATGCACGTTAAATCCTTCACAGCCGATGACGACTGAGGTAGGTTTTACATGTGGCGTAGATCAAGATCAGACTATACAGAACGTGCAGTCTAATCTTTGACCTACAACGTCCGCTACTTGATGCTAGGCTATGACCTAAGTCAGATTTAATGGGAGTGGAAATTTACTCTCAGACCTCGTGAAAAAAGTCTAATTTTATGAGCTGGTGTTGAAATAGTTAATATAAATATTGTCCTTTTTAACTCATCACAACCCGAAACAAACTTGCTGCATTCGACTTCTGTAACATTTTCGGAAACGAGATTTTATACACATGTAGAGAGAATTTTCTTCTTCGGTCACAACATTTGAGAAAGTGGTCTGCCTCAAGACGGAAAAAAGGTCTTCTGTGGATGGCATTGAGTTTGTTTCGTCAGTTTGTGGTTAATATGGGGACGTATTTGCCAAAAAAGGTAAATACATGTTATATTTCCTCTGATTATTTTTTCAACGAATGCCACTTTTAAAACTAGCTATTGCATCGAAATAAAAAAAAGTAGTTCCAGATTTTCGGCAGGAGGAAAATATTCACTGTGACGAAGAAATAACTCCCAGATTTCTGAAAATAGACACATGAAATATGATATAAGTTGTTAATTCAAATGCTGATAAGTGAGAAACCATGCGCTTAAAATGCGGATAGTGAAGATTAAGACCAGACGGCACATATCGTGTCCTCTAATCCACTTTTCCAGAGAAAAAAATAAACCATTGAAATCGCACTATCTGTTTGTAATATTGGCTGCAAATCTTGATTCAGTCCTTTACCACACATTTCCTTGTTTTGACGACTCTGAAAGAAATTTAAAAAAAACGGTGAAAGAGGGGAGAACGCAGGTTTCCAATATTTTGTCCTCTTTCCAAAGTGTTTTATAAACAAATTCTATAATTTGAGATACATTTAATTTGTCGTTTGCAAAAGCTTTCAATTTGAACAAGCCTAAAACTTTGTCGTCTGGTAGAGTAGTTTGTTAATTGCAGTTAATGGGTTTTGAGATAGTGTATAATGAATCGGTCGTAGTTATTCTTTGTAGTCAATAGTTTTAATTGTCACGTGAGAATATCATAGATTTTCTAATAGACTGAACCATCAATAATTTATTCACTCAGTACCCACGTCGTGTAAGTTACATGTATCTCCCGCAGACAAACCTTTTCTCTCCTTGCAGTAGGCCATATTTGAAAACGTTTAGGCAAAAGGAATAATTGTTATTTCTTTTTTTAACCACAGTGTTTTCACATGTATACATGTACTGAACTTTGATCGAATTTTACAAGGACGTTTTCATAGTCATCAACAACAAATTATTTTCATGGGGTAGAGATAACTCGGAGTGCCGAGTAGAAAATTTTCGGCCAGAAATATTACCCATATAATTGCAATTTCAAGATTGATTTTATTCAGCTTACCTTATAGCAAAGTGGACAGCGCAGATCACAGATCACATTTTGTGCAGTCTTATCAGTGATCAATACAGGCCGTAAAGGCAGCTACATGTATAGTTGTCAAAGGGTAAATGAATAAAGTATAGGCCTACTGGTTTCCACTCAACAGATAAGGACAGATTGTTGCAACTTCAAGGTTATTCATGATTGAGAACTTGTATAATCTATCGAACAATGTAGGATCAAGATCAGATTGTACTTTTTGTCCAGTCTGATCTGAAATCTACACTGACCTCTAAAACACTCAGCATCCGGAGGATTAGGCCAACAACGGCGTGTTTTGCTCTTGAATAGAACTAGAAAGATCGATAACCCCATTGAAATTATAACAACCTCTCTATGATTGATGACCTTTGTTTTTTTTTTCAAAGATTTTGAGGGACTGGAAGACCAGTAATTACTGCTTACCTTATGCAAAGCTGGAAAAGTAATGATAAAAAGCTGTGGCATCAAGTCGCTGAGGTAATTTTTGCTGTTTTTTGTCTCTGTCTGTCCGTCAATCCTCTCACCTGCTTATCCGTCTATTCTTTCGTTCGTCCGTTTGTCTTTCTGTCTTTTTTTTTTGTCTTCATCTCTGTTCCTCGCTTTTCGCTTTATTTCTGCCTGACTGATAAACTCTACCAGACGACAAAATTTTAGCCCAAATTGAAATCACTCGCAGACGATAAACTAAAACAGCCCTTTTTAATGACTTCCAGCGTTATGAATCTTAAATGTAATATGGCCTGTAACATGCGAAAGGGGGCATTCGGATATTTGCGTAAAGTGTCGTCGCGGATCTGCCTGCGCAATCCGTGCAGGCTAATCCGAAACGAAACTTTACGACGACATTCGATTTTGTACTACAGTAGACATGCGCGAACGAGAAAAATTGCACAAGAACAGTCGTCTCGGATTAGATTGCACAGGCTGATCTGATGTGATACTATACGCAAGTATCCGAATGCCCTTTGTTCGCGTGTTGCAAGCCATAAAGATTGCTTTGGTCATTGGCGACAAAAAGCAAAGAGCGGCGCTCCAGCAAACTGGATTTAAAGATTCTCCGTGAAGAATGTCGGCACATTATTGGCCCTCAGCACGCAAAAAGGGACACTCGGACATTTGCGTAAAGTTTCGTCGCGGATCAGCCAGCGCAATCGGCGCAAAAACCATCCGAAAAGACACTTTACGTCTACATTCGATTGTGTCCTGCTTTAGGAGAAGATTACATAAGAACAGAAAGTGTCGTGTCGGATCAGCCTGATTGTTCACGTATTGCAGGCCAATAAGGGATCCCTAAAGGTCTTCAAATTTTTGTTTAACAATCGGCTTAATCATGTGGAAGAGCACGGTTCTTGAACATGACAATTGATTGGTTGCATGATGTTTAACGCCGTTTTCAACATTTTTACAGCTATATCGCGGCGGCCAGTGCACCCATCCATGCGTCACGCATGTGTGAGATAAGAAACCAGTGCTGTATTTGGTCAACACCCTGTACAGTTCATTTCTAAAACATTACTGACCAAGGTTTCTGAAGGAAATTCGCGGTCAAAGTTCTTGTCATGATAAAGTTGTTAATTTAATCACTGTTAGACTCAAACAAGTCAATCAATATTCTGCAAGTTTCTTCGGAACTATTCTCGTTCGTAATGTACCTGTCAAAGTAAGTGCATAGGCTTCATGTAAATTTCACTACACGTGATACGCGTATGCCTCTGGTTTAACACATTTTGGACCATAAATATTGTATAAAAAAGAATCTGACACTCGCTGGTACTTGGGGTAAAAATTTATTTTTTTCAAGTTTCTGTTGTAAATTGATACATGTCTTAATCGTTTACCTCACCATTCCAACTGTTATCAACCAAAAAGATAAACGTTTAGTAAATCATTGTAGGAAGAGGAGAACTGCCGATAACCAGCATTACTCTTTTTTCCATAATATTTTCTACCATGGTAAAAAAACTTTGGTACAATTGTTTCAATTTCAAATTGATTGTCTGCCGAAGCTTTCAATTCCGAAGAGTGTAGAAATTGTCATTTTGGTAATGAGTAAAATTTCTATATTAACCATTGTCATCAAAGTTTAAAAAGGATGCCTAAAAGTTGCCTGCCGGTAATTCATTTCAATAGGTGATACGTTGGCGATTTCAATTTCAGGTATATTAACCGATGTCACTCTGAGACGGGAGACACTTCTAGACCTTTATGTCATCTACTAACGCTATAGTACCGAAATGTAAACTCACGACATACCCCACAGATGGGTCAGAAACAGGACAATATTTGCCGGCGTTGCTTCAGCCTCAGAAGCTGGTGTCTGTCCTCCATCCGGGAAGAACGTGTACACGAAGGTCTGGGAGCTGTGGGGGTATTTATTGGAGTCGGTCTTCTTTGTATTGGAATCGTCTTTACAGCGGTTAACCATCAAGAGAAAAGTTCCGACGGTATTTCATCGTTCAGCTTTACCGGTCCAGTGCTTATTACAATATCTTTCGTCTGTATCATCGGCGGGTATCTACTGAGTAATAGTAGTAACTTAACGAGAATATGGACTTATGTGAGAAGACGAAAACAATTTCCATATATAGATTACGACCATTACTATAAAAACGATGTCAACAGAAATCTTTTGTCTGTCGTTTGCTTTAAAATCATGAAAACGTTTTTTAGAATAAGGGAAGGGAGGCAACTGTCTGAATCTGCAGAGTTTTCAGGAGAAAGGAGATCATCAGTGATGACGTCAGAGCTGTCAAATTCTAACGTCGTTTGCGAAACGGACTCAAATGCGCAGATGTGTAGAAGACGTAAATCTTTTGACGTCAAAATGACGTCTCGGCGATCTAATTCAATGCCTTTGATCAACCCTTCTTTGCGTAATTTTAAAGTGTCACCAGCAACATCGGGTTCTTTAAGCGACAGCTCGTGTGATATCCAACATGATGGTTCGTTCGAACAAGAATGTGTTGTTTAAATTCATCTCTGTGAGAACAAAACCTTTTTTTTTTGTTATGGGAGTATAAATCTCTCAAGGTTGAACAAAATGCAAGACACATAGATTTATGTGGCAAGGACAAATTCCTGTAGTCGGCGTTGTTTGAAGACAGAGAATAATTTCTTCCCATACTGTTTGAATTGTCTAGCTTAATATCTCGTTCGACTTTTTTTCAGGATATTCCTCTTGTTATATAACTTTTACGTAAATCCAGTCCTGCCGGCTTGTATTGTTTAAAATAAAGATTATGTTATGTTATGTTATGATTATCTTTCAACAATGAGGAAAACTTGTTCGAATAACAAAACTGGCATTTGGGGAGAATTATGTCTGAAACAACTTGCGTAGACGCAGACAGTGTAGATCAAAAACAGAGGGCACTTATATAACTCCAATCTTGGATTACACACACAGCTAAGTCAAATGCAATCACAAGGTCGGATATGGATTGAAGGTGCCTGCTTTTGTTACCGTTTTCTTGACTTAGTACATGGTGCACTGATAAGCACTGAAAAGTATGCAGCTGCTCTAAAAGTTGAAACGAGAATTATACCACATGTACATATTTTCTTCATCTGTTGCACTTTCATCATCTACAAAAACAGAACCAATTTTCCTTCGTGACACAAGGTGAGTTGAAATTTCGGGATTTAACAAAAACGAAAAGTCATTTTTGAGATTAAAGAAAGTCATTGTGTTACATGATTTATTTCTCGCTCACTGACGAAAATACCAACGACTTCCGTGATGTGACTTTAATTGACATTTATGCGTAGCATAGGCCAAAGAAACCCCCCTCCCCCCAGAAAAAAAACAACAAAATCACCGGGGTTTGGTGCTTTCTCTGTCGTAACATAACTTAAATGAAAATTTCCATTAAACACAAAACAAACACTTACTTGATGTTTGAATCTCAGTTTAATTCCGCATAAATCGTTTTAGTGCTTGGTAAATGAAATTCATATTGATTGTACTCAACAGTTCTAAATGCAGATGTTTAAGAAATACTCTTCTTTCTTTCGTGGTTTATAGTTCAATAAACCACAGCTGTGAGTTATGAGGCATAATAAATAATCTAAGAGGACAATAGATTCGGACTGGCCCTAATTGAAAGCATTTGCAGACAATAAAATTGACGTGACTCAAAAATAGAAATTTGTTTTTGGGATGGATAGAAAACATTGTGGGAAAAAGAGTAACCAGCATTTTTTCCTTCTTCCACAATCTTTTCAAAAGCCTTCTTTTTCCAGGGCCGTGAAAACCACGGATTATTTGGGAAAGGGTTAATCCATTACCACACAATCCCTACTTTTGACGCCCCTGAGAAAGAGGCCTATAGAAAACATAGTGGGAAAAGGAGAAAATGCTGGTAACCAGCATTTTCTCCTCTTCCCACAATGTTTTCTACCCTTCACAAAACAAATTTCAAAATTTCAGCCAGTTTTATTTTGTCCTCTGCAAATGCTTTCAATTTGGACAAGCCTAAAATATTGTCGTTTGGTAATGGGTTAAAGGGATGTGCTTAAGTGGACTGGTGTAAATTGTTTTCAGGCAGTAGAGCACTGTAATCGTTGGTGTGCGAAATCAAGTTGTCTCCCTTTATGTCTTATTATTACAGTCATTCTATCAGCCTTTTGCTGTTTCTTTTTTTTTTTTCAAATAAAATGTTCATAAAAAAGGTACAAATAATTTTCACACTCTGCGTTTTCAATGCAGTATTTTCCGTAATGACTCGTAAAAATATAGGATAATTTAGAATCGGTCAGATAGCACATTCCCTAAATCTTGGACCATTAATCCTGAGACTGCCAACTGAACTTAGGCTGCATTTCTGCGAATATTTTCAACATACCCGACAAGAAAATAACAGGTAACTTGTTTTAAAACTGGAAAAAAAGTGTTTATTTTTTATTCGACTTGTGTGTAGGGGGGGGGGGGGAGGGGGATGTTTTCATCTAGTTAAATAACTACCTATAATTACGAGGGGTGATCAGAAAGAACGTGGACCGGTACTGGTATCGGAATATTGTTATAAAAAGCGACTTGGAGTGTTCACTGTTTTTGAAAATAACCTCCTCTGAGTTCTATGCACTTATTCATTCTTGATTTCCATAAGCACGTGCAGGAAGGCGTCACGTGACGTTACCATCATGGACCCGGATTTAACGAAGGCTACCTCCTCTCTGCTCTCGTAGTGGGTGCCATATAGAGAATCTTTAAAAACAGGTATTAGTCAGAGGACACATTGAATAAGGACTAAATTATACGGAGCATTGCTAAGTTTTTCCATGTTTAGATTTTGCAAAATTTCCAGTACAAGTGTGGCTCTGTGAGCTAGGGCGTTATACTGGTGTAAAGTGACGTCACCCTGCAGGACTTCTAGCTAAGTTTTTCGTACCATGTATTTGAAATTCATCTGAATAGTTTGAGCATAAAACTCACTATTGACTGTAGTATGTATAGATAAAACATGATATATAAGAAAAAGAGGGGAACAGAGATACTTGATATAGATAACTTTGCCAAGTGACTTAGAAAGGTTAGCTTTACCAGCGGAAGGCGATGTTGAATGTTTCAAAACACTGCTTTGTTGTTTATATTCAGTCTCGTTACGGTGTGCCTATCTTTCATAGCATATAATCATACGATCAGTAAAGTTTGAACCCTCTACCCTAATGCATTCAGAAATTTCTTCAAAGATTTCGATCCTAACTGCAATTTTCTCGGGCGTCAGTTGCCGAGGTACCCGCATTGTGCAATTACGCTACACTCCAAGATTCCCTGTCAAAATCCGGTGGACATTTCTATATGAAAGGTCAAACGTATAAGCTATTTTCCTGACAGCATCTCGGCGATCTTGTTTTACATGGTGCTCTACAGCCGTTATGGTTTTGTCTGTGACTGATGTTGATGGACGGCTAGATTCAAGGTCATCTTTTACAATATCGCACCCTTGTCTAAACCAGTCCCATCAATGTACAAATATCAGATTTCTTGAGCACAGAGTCCCCTCTAACTGGTTCTAAATCCCTTTTGATTTCCGATAAACACTTTTCGAGTTCGACGTAAAACTTTATGATTACTCCCAGCTCAAATAAAACATCGTCAGATATTTTAATCCGCTAATGCGGTATATGACGTCATTAAGATGACGTCATACTTTACCTACCTGAATATAACGACATTTGAAAGCTTGAGCCAGTTACCAGACAATTGGTGCTCATCTATGCAAAATCTTGTAATTCTACGTGTAGTAGTTTTCAAAATAACGAGGTAGTCCACGATCTTTTTGATCACCCCACGTATGTTCTATACACTATGGATTAAGATACTAGATTTGAGATAAACTATATACTCAACTTTGGTTGCCTTCGAAGACCTTACGAAGTAAAACTTGCTGACGAACCGTAGATGTACACATTGTCTGCCTATTTATTGACAATGACAGTAATTCAGGAAAAAACAATGAAAGCATCTGGCACATAATAGTAATGATATAAACATAAAAATATATATACACACATAAAGAGTGTTTTACCTTTAAAAAGCATGTGAACATGTAGCTCTACTTTATTTAAGTTGTCATGTTTTGCATAAAAGTACAAATATCAGATTTCATACTGAGTCATTCAGAAACACTGCGCTAGGAATTTTTTACATCGACGTTTTTATTGAAGAATTAAACACGGTCTTTTGAATAAACTCCAAGTCGTAAGGTTCCTTTTTTTAACGACCCTAAAGAAGAAAGTTTGGAAAAACATAGCGGGAAAAGAACGATCTTTTTATAGTAAAGCTTAACTATACAGAACAGTTAAATAATGTCCTGAATTTTGACCGTGGTAGTGAAGTGCATTTATTGTTGCCATGTCACGTCTTGAACAATGAAATAATAGACAAATGTCCATTGGGGATATACACACTCCACGTACAACTCTCAAAGCAGATAAACAACAGATCTGTCTAAATCTATAACTTTTAGCAACAGACTTTTTAATCGGACCTAATTAACAGTTGACGATGCAATCTCCAGATTCCAAGATCCTGAAAGAGAATAATTTTGAAAACAATGTGGAACTAGAAAATACTGTTTACCAGCATTTTTCTCCTTTTATCCACGTTGTTTTCTATCTTGTGAAAGTCATCATTTGAGCAACATGCAAGTTTTTTTATCGCCATTTTTTAATTGTCACGGTCGTTTGGCAAAGAGCTAATACGGAAATAAGATTAGTAAGTAAAGACGTAATTTACAGTTTTGAAAATAGATAAATATAGATGCATGTACCTAGAAATGTGCCGTGCTCTGTTGAAAGGGGGTTTAACTCTTTACCACACGAGAAAATTTTAGACTGGTCCAAATTGAAAGCATTTACAGACGACAAAATAAAGGTGACTGAAAAATTGAAATTTGTTCTGGGAAGGGTAGAAAACACTGTGGGAAAAGGAGAAAATGCTGGTTACCAGCATTTTCTCCTTTCCCCACAATGTTTTCAAAAGGCTTCTTCCTCAGGGGCGTCAAAAGTAGGGATTGTGTGGTAATGGGTTAATGCATTTGCGAAAAATATCGCCAAGGTCAGCCTACGCAATCCGTACATGTTGACCTGGGCCGAAACGTTTCACTATTAGTCAATTTGCTGTATGTCTAACGGCCAGAGTACATCATGATTCGGTTGGTTGTTTATAAAAGACTCTCATGTATCTATAATTATGTGATGAATTGGGCTTGTGTCATGTTTTATAGAGATTTATTAAGCCCCTTTTGCCAGAAACGCATTTCCTCTTTTTAAGCTCTATGTTTATATCAATATTGACAGAAGTTAGTTACATACATCTTATTGGAGAGGTCATCAGACCTCTTCAACAGTGGTGAGTTTAAAAGGCAGACTGCCACAGAAATTGCTGTCTAGATCCAATCTACATGTAGGTAGGGGAATTGTTTGGATACACAGGCTGTTTCGTCATGATTTTATAAAAAAAAAATCGTATTCAAACAACTGAAATAGGAAATAAGAAATAGACGTGGTTTGTTTTTATATGGCGAATTTCAACAAAATTGTAAAAATTTAATTGTATATGACCTTTCCAACAATTCTAGTTTTGTATTAAAGAATTAAATCTTAACAAAAGAAAAAGGGAAAAAAATCGTAAAAAATAAAAACGAACACAGCCGAAAAAATCACGTGGCCTTAAAACGCGGGAAGAAAGTCACGCGACTTACATAAATTACAAGAACGGATGAATGCGTATTTACAACTGAACAGATTTCAACGACCCGTTTATTGTCTTGCTTGTTTCTTATCATGTACCAAGATATATCTAATTTAAAAGCTTAAAAAAGTATTTGAAAAAAATGATGTTCACCTCTCCGGGCTTCTTTTTTAAAGAAGCCACTTGTCTGATACCTTGGTTAGAAATAGACCTTCCTAGATGAACATGTAAATCACAGTAGCACGTAAAAAAAGTGTTACCTCCCTTACCTACCGCAGCTTTGTTTACAGGTAACTGTTGACAACGGACAATGTAGTGCGTGTGACGTCCTGAGTTCTCTAAATAAATATTCGATAATGGATCTAATACATTTGGGTCGAATCACCCGTGTTGGAACTAACATAAAACATTCTATACATGTTATTAATAGGTGATTCCAAATCGATAATGTCAATTACTTTGTTACTTTTCCAATAAAAACTGCGACACTTTCATAAAATGATCGAATTAGGGACATAAACACGAATACAAGGTATGTATGCATAGATAACTAGGTATAGAGATAAAGTGTATTTTTTTCTGTTTATATAATTTAAAATATTAACAACAGAAGTGAAAGAAAGAAAAAATCCATTCGACTTAAGGTATTAATCGGTTTAAGTGCATTTAGACTTCGAGCACATTCACTTATTAAATTTCATAATTTAGGCTATGTAGAATTTAATAAGAGGAACACGAACACAAATTAAAAAAAACTTGTCCCATGTTTTGAAGTTTGTTATAATGATTTGAAAGAAGGCTAACTATTTACATCTCTACTCTAGATTGAGTGGGTATATCTTATGATTTATGATTTATATGCGTGATAGTTTGAAGGCGTCTGTAATGGTGCAGGCATACTTGATTAACCTTTTACCAAATAATCCCTGGCTTTTACGATCCTGAGATAAAAGCCTTTTGAAAACATAGTGGGAAAAGGAGAAAATGCTGGTCACCAGCATTTTCTCCTTTTCCCGCAATGGTTTTCCTCCTGCTGGAAACAAATTTCAGTTTTTGAGTTACATTTATTTTGTCTTCTGCAAGTGCTTTCAATTTAGACCAGTCTAAAATGTTGTTGTTTTGTAAAGGATTAAAGGCCAAACAGCGACCAAGAGTAAAGAAAATGGGTGACAAACTGCAAATAAATGTAAACCATGCCTTTGAGAAGTATGGAGATTCTTGATGATAATTTGTTAATGTACAGTCGGTTTAAGTGTTAGTCGAGGATAGATAAGATAAATTCTAACCCCCAGGCTGCTATGCGTGACTCACTGACCTTTTGCGAACGGTATAGATCAAGATCAGACTGCACAGAAAGTGCAGTATATAATACTTTTGCACATTTTTAACGACCAGAAATTCCTTTGATGTCTATCCTGAAATTATTTCTTGATACTTTGGTTGGTTTCCTGGAAAGGAAGGTAATGATTATCGCCCTCTGTAATGAGACTATGGTAGTTTGAGATTCATAAATGATAATTCTAAGAAGGAAAAAAAGGAAAGGTTGGCTTTTGTGGATTCCGTAGATCAAGATCAGAATGCACAAAACGTGTAGTGTGATCTTGTGTCTACACGTCCGCAACCTGATGCTAATCATCGAACAGAGACAGGTTCAGAGACAGGTTCAATTTAACCCTTTACAACATTGTTAGTAACCAACATTTTCTCCTTTTTCCACAATGTTTTCTACCTTTCAAAAAACATTTATTTTTATTTTCAGTCACATTTATTTTGTCGTCTGCAAATACTTTGGATTTGGACAAGCTTAAAATATAGTCGTTTGGTAATGAGTTAAATGAAAAGAATAATCGTTGATCTGGAGAAAAGTCGGCCCCATTTAGAGATGTGCTTTTGGTAGAAATGACGGCTTTTCATAGTGCTGGCTGGTAATTTACGTATAGGTAGCAATTACGTTTGGCCTGTTGTATCGTATATACTGCTGTCCATTTTGACTGAGCGAACTTCAATCTGCTTACGGATGTTTTGAAGGTGGAAAATATGATGTTATTATACCGCAGAAGACAGCAATCAATTGACCTATTTTTAAACCACTGGGAAAATATCACAAACATTTTGTTTCGACCGGATCTTATTTCAAGTACCTTATCTGTCATACATTCCGTGACTTCTCTCAATTAATTTCCTTTTTCTTCTCTATAACTTCCAGGAATGCCAATACTGCTGTATATTTATACTGTCATTTTTACACCTTGTGGAAGTTTCAACACTTGTGATTCAAAAAGACACTTCACATATGTACATGTCCTGTTAAGACGATTGAAAATTTGGATCATAAATCTTGTCTCATTAACCATTTGTTCAAAAAGCAACTTTTCGCGTAACTACTTTTTACTGTTATTGTGAATGGATCAGTTGATGAGATTCTATTATCAGCACGGTTTCCTCAGTGACGGGTAAATTACGAGTATAACAGGCATCATTAGAGAGGATTTATCTATAATTACTTGTCATTTGTGATGGTGTAACAAACTTTGTAGGTCTGTCTTTCTGTCTGTCTGTGCTATACATGAGTTGAAGAAGTAACATATCCTTGGTATATGAGTGTTTCAGTTCATATTTGAAATAAAGGACGAATGTTTGCTTTCTGAGAAAATTTGAATTAAAGTAATATGAGCTTTATTTGATATACGTCAAAATGTGTGTTCTGTTCTGTTATATTCATACTAAATTTTAGCTATCTCTGGTAATAAGATTTGTTTTACAAAATTGAGAAAGAGAGAGAGGGGGGGTACATGGACGGGCGTGTGGTTGGAGCATGCAAGGTATATTTTGGTTTTTTTTACTTGAATTCAGTAATAATTTTTAGTTTAACTTTCCTCCTATCTTTGTCCAAATTCCAGATCGAATTATGTCACAGTAATTTGACGACAAGAGGCTCATTACCCCGACTACTAGATACAGAAACAAGCAAAAACACAATTTCAATAAAACCACATAAAAATGGGAAAAGAGGACGGAGGGTGCATGCATATAAAACTCATAGAATATCATGATTACAGAACGTTAATGGGACCGTGCCTCATTAGTTTTAGTCTTCCATTGTTAATACCAGGTGTCGTTCTTACCGTTGTTGGTTCCTATGGCAACGAACAGACATTCGACAGATTCGGAGGTTGGCATGTAGCAGGAATAGTGATATTATCTTTGGCGTTGATCATGTTGATTCTCGGAATAGTTCTTAAATGTTGCTTCCGTCCAGTATTAAGTGCAGATATCGAGAAACACTTAACACCAACGTCTTCAATTATTTCCGGTAAACACAACCTTGCATATGAAAAGGATAGTAGAATATACAGCTCAAATAATATTCTTAAAGGACACGGTAAAGTAGGCCACCGTGATGGTGATACTGGAAATGATGTGATTGTATCTACTCACGACTCTCGTGAATTAACCGAAAAGTACACCAATGGACAGTTAAGAAAACCACACCACGGGAAGGATCAAACTGCCAAACTCGCGCATGACATCGAATTTTACGAGAATCGGACGTCAAGCCACAAGAAAAAACGGGAGGAATTAGAATCCGAAAATGTCACACATCTTCCCGACCCAGAAACTTTCCAGGGCCCTGCAAAGAAGCATCGAATGAAACGTACAGACAGTGACAATCGGGAAAGACGAAGAAGAAGTGACAAAACAGAGTCAAAAACAGATGAAGCAGACTCAGGAGAAATTAAAACAAAGGTCACAGCCACTGTTGTAGCGGAAGCCGAAACGTCTTCCGGTTATAGGTCACGTGAACATTCCAGTGACACAAACGAAAATTCCCAGTAAGTATTGCCCTGTTTTATCATCTTTACATTTGGGTTTAAATACATGTCAATTTAATCGAAACGCAAGTAACAGTGAGTGCCTTTGTAGTTTATTAACATACTATAACAAAGTTAATATTCATTTTAGTATATTCAATAATAATGAGACTTCTTATATATCATTTCTATTCATATTACTTATCCTACTGGCTTTTTCCCTTCGAAAAAAGTCTTATTACTGTTTTTGCATCTTAGTAAATAATAATCACTCACATGCGAGGAAAAGGGGTAATGATTCATCTGCAAAATGTACGGACCATGTCAGCCAGGGCGGACTATGGGTCGAAACATTTTACTATTCATAAACTTTTTACAAGTCCAAAGCCCTTTGCACCTAACGATTTAGTTAGTTTTTTGACAAAATAGATTCATGGACCGATAACTATGTCGTAATATTCTGGTATGATGGATCACAGGGATGCTTTATATTGCCTCTCCCTGAACGCTGCTCGTATGTATTTCAGAATTCGTTGGTTTACTCAAAAGACCTCGTAACTACAACTTGAAACAAGCTGTAGTCACGAGATTTTTTTAAATAAACCGGCGAATTATTCATTGTTGATATTTACTAATTTGAAATTACATGAAAATATGTATTCAGCATTTGACGAGCCTACCATTATTGATGTCAGTTTGGCTGTAATTCCGGCTTAGTTGCATCATTTGCCATGACATCCATTTGTTAAATTATTGTAAATAAAAAGACTCATAGCGAATACCACATGAATTATGATCAACAGAGTTTTATTAGCCAAATACAGACTGTGCACAGATACTAGGAAAAAGGTTCGCAAAATATATTCATGTTCTGTTAATAATTATTCTTAAAGTATGACTTTGATTGGTCTTGTCATGTTATAAATATTCTATATATTAACCATTGCAACAAAGGACAACTGCTGACGATATATCGATTACCTTGTACATATGAGTGAATCGTGGCCTCAAAAGGTTTGAATATGTACCGTCATCATTTTCAGTACAAAGTGTTGGCGGGCACTGCATTTTCACCAGTATGTCATGTAAGCATATTGTAAACACATGAAATAAAAACATTTGGACGTCACATGGAATCAAGAAGTCTTCAAAGGGAAATAAATGCAGTGCCAGTAGATTTATCTATTATATACCCTCCTGTATAGGAATAACAAAGAAAATATGTCGACAAGAGTCGTTTAAGCACCGGTGCTTGGTCTTCGTTTAAATTCGTTGCATGAGTGTGAACCTAATAAATAGCATGATAATCAAGGAAAAACGTCCATTTATTGCTGCATGCGACACTTTTTTCTTTGAATAACCAGTTTTTATAGATCTACGCCAGTTATGTCTCTCATGACTACCGGTAATCTCGTATGACCTTAATTCTGTTGCAACTTTTACGTCGCTCCCCGAAAGAATCCATAAGTGAAAAAAGTAACAAACTCTTCTTTAACACCCAAATTTGTACAATAGTAAGTAAATTTATGATTTGTAAATTTCACGCATATATTAACGCATATTGCACCTATCCAATTTGTCCAGGCATATCGACTGTTTTAAAAAAAAGGTTTGTCGGGTGAAGGTCGTTTAAACCAGAATTTAACAATGGTTAAATGTAACGGAAAAGAGTTATTCTTAAAAACATCTGTTTTCTTCGATAAATTAAGTTAATCAACTGATACCTACTATTTTTACTTAATTGGATGAATATTCTTTCCTTTGCACTTTTTGCACAAGACTGTTTTATTCGTAAAAATTGCGCCGGAACGGAGATGGTCATTTTATCTTGATTACCGTTGTTTTTTTTATTAGGTTACACAAACATGCAACGATTTTACATCGAGTTCCAGTGCTTTGGCATATCATTGCTTACCCTGTTCAAATTGTGAATGATATGAAAGATGATTCGCGAATACCTAGTGAATACCTAGTGAATACCGTCTTAACCAATGTCTACAGTGCCCATCATTTATAGGGATACTCTGCCTTAAATAAAGTAATAGTTTAATACATTAAGTATGAAGTATTTTAGTTTTGACTGATAAAGGAACAGCCCATTCTATTTGTTCTATCTTTTAATCGCCGAGCAAATAACTTAAGAGTTATTAAGACGACAGATGGTAATGCTCTTCTACCCACCATAATCGAGAGAAGTGTTTTAATTAGACTTCACATTCCCTAGATGATGGAGTAGATTTAGGATCAAGACTGCATAACTGATGACCTTATATCAGTCCGGAAAACCTATTTGAGGTCATCAGTTGTAATGAAAAAAATTTTAACAAGCATCTGTCAATTAACGCTAATTTGGACGAATAAACTATATGCTGGGTATATAATATAAATATGATAATGTCACTGTAACAAACTACATATAGATAGTGTATCGATGTGTATATTGTCAACTAGGATACATATCTTTATATACATGTACATATGAGCTATGTTCTGTGAAAAGGAAGTTTAATGCATCTGAAAAAGTTGTCAGGCGGACGTGAGTTGATACTATTCGCTGACCATAAATTTTCACTTGTCCACGGACAATTCTACATCATAATTAACCCTTATCCTGCTAAATGACTCTTAACCCTTTACTCCATAGATACTCATTTCTACGCATTGCTTGTAGGAGCCTTTGGAAAACACTGTGGCAAAAGGTGAAATTGCTCGTCACGAGCAATTTCACCTTTTGTCACAATGTTTTCTATGCTATCAAAAGGTGTCATATACAAATAAGAAACGGCTTCATCCTTGCTGTTATTTAGGGTCAATTAGAGATACCATAGAAATGCCTCATGGAGTAGAGGGTTAAGAAATTTCCATTAAGATAGTGAAAAATCCAAATACTGCTATGTCAAATTATGTTTCGGGGAATAATATCTCCTTATTGGACAATGTAGATCAAAGATCAGACTGCACGTTCTCCGCAGTCTGAGTATGATCCACATTGTCCGCAAAAGATCGGTGTGCCGCGCATATCAGCCTAAGGATTAAAATAAAAAAAAAAAGAAAACAAGATTTTGTGGCTCCAAAATTAAATAACGACTTGCACACAGATTCATCAGTTCAACTTTTTTCCCGAAGCATGGCTCATATTTTGCGGACCAAACTGTGTGAGTTGCATGTTATAAACGGTGTTGGACAGTACTGATAGAGCGTATTTAGTGAAACAGGACTATATGTACGTAGGTGTATTTCGGAAATCTTGAGCCTTCTTCCAAAGGAAAATGGAAATACATGCAAATCTTGTGTTATCCCTTTACTGCGAAATAACGAAGAAAGAAAAATCAACATAATAAATACTACCTGCAGACGACTTCTTTCGTCCTGAAGTTTACATCTATTCAACAATAAGTTGCTAATAGAAATAGTGCCATGTACCGTTCCTTATTATTAATAACATTCCATTTTTAGTAAGGTTTTAATCACTGATCCTTCCCTAAAGGGTTTTAATTTGGCGTAGAAAACGGTAAGACAATTAATAAAGTTTTCTTTCTCGTTCGAGGGCTGAAGGTACAGTCTTATGAACTTGACATAGAAAGACGTTTTATCATACACGCTTGGCTATACAAGCGCACGTTCTGTGCTGTCTGATCTTAATCTATTCCATCCATAGAATTATGTACTTTTGCCTATACTGCTAAAAGGGTCAAAAGAATGTTTTCGGACTTGAAAAAACTAATACCATGTCTACAATTAGGATCTCGATCGATTTGAAGGAACATGTAAAAAGAGAACATAATATGTATAATTCAATGCGATGCGAGTTTCAAAATAATTCAAATTGCAGTCTTAAAAAACATACACAACTATGGCAAATTTCAAACTCAAAATGCCTCCTCTGTATTCTCAATTTTCGATAGAAATAAAGCTTTAGAGATAATGAGTACGCAGCAACTTTGGAAAGAGCAGGACCAGAATCGTGGGAATAAAATAAGTATGTTGCCTGATGAATGTCGGACATCGAATGCCGAGAGAATAGACGAAAAAAGCTTTAACTTTAGCTCATCTTTCAGTCAGCTAGTAGGGCTTAAACAACTTTGTGCCGTCATGATGTTACCTATAACCGAAAATGCTTTCTTGGGGGCAAATTCACAAACTTAAAGACGACAAAATAATGGTTATCTAATTATCTAATTCCAAGTTTTGCATTTAAAAGCATGGCATTATTTAGCTTCGATTTACATGTAGGTTTAACTCTTTACCACTCAATCCCGACTTTTAACGACCCTGGGAAAAATCCTTTTTAAAACATGGGAAAAGGAAAAAAATGCTGATAAACAGCATTTTCTCCTTTTCCCTCAATGTTTTTTGCTCTATCAAAGAAAAGTTGCACCTTTTGAGCCACACTGAAATTGTCGTCTGCAAATGCTTTCATTTTAGACCAGGCTAAAATGTTATCATCTGGTAAAGGGTTAATCCATAGTAAATGCAACTAAAATACTAAATGTAGGTAGTGTCTAGTCTATATTAATCGTGCAATTATCTTTTCAAAGTAACTGCACTTCTTAAGGGATGGCTTAAACTACCACTTGTATTTCTTTAGCTTTGCAGGCAGTCATATATGAGAAATGAATAGGTCTTACTGAAAACTACACAGTCGACTTATGATACACACTTTGCAATTCATATCAATTTTGTAGTTACACCATATTAGAAAAGCGCACAAAACGGTTTGTTGTCCTTTTCTGAGTAGGGTAAGGTAAAAAGTCTATTTGTTTAAAACAATATTAGAAAACACTTACGTCTGTTGACATCACCAGTGTTCTTTAAAAAGAAATGAAACACCAATAGTAATGGTTCAGTTTTGTCCTTTTGTTTCATGGCTAAACATTACTCTGCACAGAAACAGTGTTCTTCTTTCAAATTACGTCACAAATATTTCCATTGCTATTATTTCCTACATGTATGCATTTCTATTCCGTTATCTCCCAAAACAGGAAAACAGCCATTTTGGATATAAGGTATGGATACCTCTGTCAGTACTGTCCAGTGGCATTGTAATTGTTACGTTAAACACCGACCATTGTCAGTTTGCATGCATTGTGCAGTGGATGGTGGTAATACAAGTGTATGAAATCTCTATATCTATTATAATTCTAGTCGATATTTGTGTCTTGGATTTGTAAGAAGTACCGTAGAGATACCTGTCTTAACCAATTTGTTTCCCTTTTCACGACACTGAGATCTACAAGGCAAAAGATATCTTTTATTGATATGTATTGAACAGCTGCCTACAATTTACTTTATTATTGACTGACCTTCTTTAGCAAACGGCAATATCAACGCAATAGGATGTTTGGTGGATACAAGAGACACGTACGAACGGACACCTTAATATTGTAGCAGAAAAGCATGTGTCATCGAAGTTTGTTCATAGAATTAAAAACCATGCATGCCAATCTCAACAAAAAATTTAGATACGACTGAAACACTCGCTCAAAGAATGCTTTCCAAAACAATAATCTGAATGGATGTGGGTGTTTAGCTTTATCTTTAATAGATCTATTAAATATTCATGTTGTGGAAGTGTGCAAATTTAAGTAGCAGCAAACTTGTACATGTCACACTTTGATCTGGTACATGTCTTTCGGAGATTTCATTTTTTTTGTTGTAAATTTTAATATATTTAATTTGAGCATCCTATCATGATTTTATGCCATATGTTATTTTGACTCTAAGTTCACGTATTTGTCCAAAATTTTCAATGCTACGATGACACATTGTCTTTTAATTTCAAATCGCTTTTTGTGTATATTGACTATTTTAAAATTACTTTACTGTAGGAGATTAGTATCGTTATATCTTTTTTTTTATACTCGTAACTTAAGGTATTCATGTTGATATCTGATTATGTTGATCTACGAAATATTTCTGGACACAACCTTTCATTTATTTACTTTTAACAGTTTTCTATGTGGTGTTACAGTAATTTGCCCCTATATGTAAAGGTCTTTTACTCATGTGTCCTGTGTAAGTTGGGAAAAACGACAAGAGATATGAGTACAGGATTTTAAAGTAATTGATTTTTCCTTGGATACTCCAGAATAGTTTTTTCTAAGTGATGTATTTTAGAATTCCTGCGCGATACTCCATAAATGACTTATTTTTAAGGCAGTTTATGACGGACGTGTTGAGTTTTCTTTCGTAGGCCTGGAATCGTCGTCTTTGTCATTGTGCACAAGCACTGACATTTTCATCAAAGTATCATCAAAGTATTATTGACAAAGATATGCCCCTTTTTCAATATTCATTCTATACTGAAAATCAAGCAACTGCAGCTGAACGTTGGCACTGCATGCGGTGCTCCCGATATTATATAGTGCTTGTATTTAAAATTTACTGTTGTCAACACTTTCTTTTTAAGTTTATTTATCTTCTAGAAATTTGTTTACGTAACATTTTACACACGATATATATTTTTTTGCAGCAATACCCTCAATATGGTAAAATTAAATGCTATCCCGTTTTCCAAACACCCGCTAATGTCTTTATTATCTTTTCTGAATACTTAATACTTCCATTTTTTCTTACAAATGTTGTAACACGTTAAAACTAAAACTCACCATTGTAAATATATGTAATGAATTTAGGAATTACAAAAAAAAACCGATGCAATTTCAAGTCCATCATTTAGATACTGTGTTTCAAAATGTTTCAAACTGCACGTTATGAGAATTTTTTCGTTCTTAGTAATATTTCTTTCAAGTTAAGGATAGTGTCTTTGGTAGTTGTGTCATGTTATTAGCAAGTGATTGAAGTTAAAAATCAGGAAAAATAAAAAGACAATAGTATGCTTTGATTCATAATTCATGACGAATATTCAAATTAGAAATGAAATAGCACATTACTTTTGACAGTATCAAGAGACTGTTTTTGTACGAAATACCCCACGGCAGTAATAGTTTGATTATTTGACCAATTACCAAAACATTAATGTTTTATGTTATTTGCAGATTCACTACTAAGTTTGAAGGTGTATATTTTCTATGTATATGCAGGGTTTTCCACTACATCTGTTACCATTTTAAATTTCTTTAGTTTTCATGCGGATGAAACATGCCATCTGAAAATTATATATAATCATATCGTCGGTTTACTTCGAAAACCTGGTAACTACAGCTTATAACACGCTGTAATTACGAGGTTTTCGAAGTAAACCGACCATATATATTATACATGTATACTACTTGTCCCACGTCTTTATATGGAAATCTGATGTTATTATTATTTTTTTTTTTTTTTTTCTTATTCCAATTATATAAATTAGAATATGGAGAAAGAATAATAACACCAGATTTGCATATAAAGACGTGGAACAAATAGTATACACATTTAATCGGCGCTAAACGAAAGAAGCAAAAGACAGCTCTTTCACCATTATGAGTGGATTTCCATCTTTATATATATACAGGGTTTTCCGTTACACCTGTTACCATTTTAGATTTCTGTAGCTTTTATGCGGATGAAAACATGCCATCTGAAAATTATATATAATTATATCCTCGGTTTACTGCGAAAACCTGGTAACTACAGCTTATAACACGCTGTAGTTACGAGGTTTTCGAAGTAAACCGACCATATACATTATACGTGTATACTACTTATCCCACGTCTGTATATGCAAATCTGATGTCTTTATTATTTTTTCTAATTCTGATTATATCAATTATGATAATAATAAAATAATAATATCACCAGATTTACATATAAAGACGTGGGACAAGTAGTATACACGTTTAATCCGTGCTAAATGAAAGAACTAAAACGACAGTTCTTTCACCGTTATGAGTGGATTTCTATCTTTAAGTTTATTGTAATGAAGACGTTGGCATAGCAAGTAGTAAAAAATATAAATATAAAAAATGCACTGGATGAATATAGTGACGTAAATGCAAGGCTAGATATAATCTTAGTGATATGAAGTTGTCAATAAGTTGGATTATCATAATGAAGTTTAGCACCAGTTAACGTATTTGAAAAATAGTTTTAAACCGTCATAAGACTGGAATATAAAGCAAAACAACTTTGGACTCTTTTGGCTTTGGATGACAACTGTATTGAAGCTCGTTTTGAGAAATTTCTCTTTTGTCACAAAGCTTTTACATACATCAAACATTAACTTTTGTTGATTGTCCATATTTTACAAAAAGAAGTTTTCAAAACCGTCTCTGTAAGTATATTTCTAGGGATAATGCAATGAAGAACTACGTGAGCCTTGCTCTATGCGAAGGTCTTTTCATGTATCTACATAAAGGATCGATACTTGTCATACTGCGCAGATCGCGTGGGCTGACCTTTGTCGAAACTTTTTGTTCTGAGTATATTTTATGCATATAAAAGGACCGTTCTACCTCACGATTCGGCCAGCTTTTAGCCATAATTGACCCATATCATGCAACGACTTACATGGTATAATTTATTCAACCAGCTTTTCACAGAGAGCCGCTCACATATTTACTAAGTCAGATGTACTTCCCACATGAATTATTGATATACCCAATAATTGATTCTTGAATAGCTTCAGAGTTCACGCCACAACCATTGTATCTTTATCCTTCTTTTTTCTTTCCGCACTCTTGAATACAATAACTCGCACTGAAAAACCTTGGACTAAAACTCGTGCTCGACTATAACTGTTCTGAGTCTCAGATTTTTCCTATTTGTCCTCAAATAGCAGACCACCTTTAGATTGTATTTCTGCAGAAATTACTTTGTGTCGGATGGGACGGACTATTTCAATATGGAAACATAGTCCGTGCACTGACGCACGATGCATATTTTAAATACTGTCAAAATCGAGGTTAGGAACAAAATTAAGAAGAACATCTTCTGCCAGCTTGTTAAAGAGAATGTCCAATTTCAAACTGTTACACATGTAAGGATCAAGAATGACTTTCGTATATCAGAATTTGCAAGAGTACGTGTTGCAGCCGAAGGTGAAGGTCAAAATACCCCAGAAGGATCTGCGAATGTTTAATTATGAAAAATCGTATTTGGTTGCTAGTTTGCATAGAAAACTTTTTTTTTCAATTTAGGATAATAATGGATTTTAATCGATGGTAAAGAGAAAGAGTCGAACAACAAAACGTTCTGTAATTTGTTATTCTTATTCCTGGCCCAGAACAAAACATGTAGACCACTTTTGATAGGATTTCGGAAAAAAGAGACACATTACTAGCAACTATCACTTTCTCCCTTTGCTAAACTGTTTTCACTCGTGTTAACGAATTTATGAAGTTAATGATAGGTACCACAATTTTACTCTCTCTATATAGATATTTTGAAGCAAACATGTTTTCACACGTGTTAATGAATTTATGAAGTTGATGACTAGTACCACCATTTTATTATATATATTAATATTTTGAAAGTATTTTTTTTGCTTTGTTTCGTTTGATGATACATAATCAGGCCCGTCAGAAGGAAATTTCATTTGGTCCGGCCAGTATGGCGAGCGACGAAGTCAGGAGAACTTTTTCCGGGGGAGCATGCCCCCGTAAAAAGTTTGAAAATAAGACTCTCTCTGGTGCATTCTGGCGCATTTTTTTAGGTCTATGTTACTCATTTAAGCCATGGCGATTTGGACCAAACTTGGCTGGAATGTTCCTTGTGAGGTCCTCTTTAAAGCTTGTTTACAGAATTCGATTCCATCAAAAACTCCATCCTGGGATACCCCGGGGTCTCCCTATTTGCTACGCTACATCGATGTAGCGTAGCAAATAGGGAGACCCCGGGTATCCGAGGATGCAAAAACTCTGGTTGCCATGGCCACCAAATGAAATTTTCTAGGGAATTCTTTAAAAATATTTTCCTCTGAGACTGCTGGAGAGATGTTCCTTGGGTGACCCTATTCAAAAATTGTTCGTAAAATTTTGATCCGGGGGCATGCTTCCCCGGAAAAAAATTTGAAAAGTAAGACGCTCTCTGGTGCATTCTGGCGCATTCTTTTAGGTCTGTATTACGCATTTAAGCCATGCTAGGGGGGGGGGTCCGGGGGGGGCATGCTCCCCCGGAAAAAAATTTGAAAAATAAGACGCTTTCTGATGCATTCTGGCGCATTTTTTGAGGTTTATATTACGCATTTAAGCCATGCTGGGTGGGTCCGGGGGCATGCTCCCCCGGAAAAAAATTGAAAATAAGACGTTCTCTGGTGTATTCTGGCGTCTTTTTTGAGGTTTATATTACGCTTTTTTTTTTTTTTTTTCTAAAATTGGTCTGGCCAGTTTTCATTTTCGGCCGAAAATTTGGTCCGGCCATGGCCGGACCGGCCGGACCGCTTCCGACGGCCTTGATAATGCAGGGTCACCTAATCTATAGTTAAACGGTGAACTTTTACTGCTTAGTCCCTTAGACTCAAAGTTCTTGGATGTGGACTTTGGGGACTCTTTGGGTTAAACAACAGAGTTACTGACACCGTCTGCTGAACACTGGATTGAGGTTCCAGGAAGATCAATTTCGAAAATAGCATGTACCGAGAGTAGAATTAATACCTTAAGCGAAGAAATACAACTTGAACTATGTAGATATTACTTTTTCTTTTTACCATCTATTCTTTTTGTGTGTTTTATGGTTATTAAGTTATGTTTGTCCCTCGTGTCGCTTTAGATTATATTGTTCTTCCACGCTGATTTTTCCATTATTACATCGAACAATAGAATTATTGTTGCTTATTAAATTAAACTATCCATGCTTGATTCATTAAACCTGTTAAGTCCATTAAGAATTCATAGTTATTCTATGAGAGTTATTTTCAATCAATTTAGAAAGAGAAATATGAGTCATGCTCTGGCAAAAAAAGGTTTAATGTATCTCCCTGATGCATGATACCAAGGATGTCATCACATAATTATGGATCCACAAAATACTTTTTTGTGTAACAATCGCCGGAGTCAAAAGGTGCACATGTCCTTTCACATGCAAAAATCTTACCCATGGAAGAAAGTTTTGACTCATGTCAGCCTGCGCGTACTGCGCAGACTGACATGAGTCGATACTTTCTGCTGATATCTTAACCCTTTCCCAAATGACAAATTTTAGGCTGTTCCAAACTCAAAGTGTTTGCAGATGACAATTTTGAATTTGATGAGCATGGCAGAAAGTTTTCCGATAGACTAGAAAACACTGTGGGAAAAGGTGAAATTGCTCGTTACGAGTAATTTCTCCTTTTCCCACAGTGTTTTCTAAAGACTTGTACTGCAGACACGTAAAAACCAGGGTTTGTTTGGGAAAGAGTTAAGCCTGCTTTTCACAAAGCATAGCTCATGTATAGTTTCATCAGAGCAGTTTTCAACATGCTATGTCGATATGAAAGATTGTCTTTTCGTCGAATTAAACTTATATCGCTTTGGATGAACCTTCAAAAAAAGTAATAATATTCCACGAAATGAATGGGATATATAATGGACTTAGGGGCTAAATACTATTATAACCTTAATGTCCTGCCGAATGGATATTTTGATTGTCACAAAAATACATTCAGTGAAGATTAATGACGTATTATGGGACTAAAATAACTGAAAAAGGAATAAGAATAGACCGGCTTGGCAAGATAGTCCTAATTGTACGTACATGTATATATCCAGACTTAATTTAACCAAGACTCCCGCAAAGTGATTTATCCATAGCCGTATTTGGTTGCTTAACGATAAACTCGTGTTCTGTTTATCGCTACGTCATTGTTCCTTTGCCAAGGGGGTCAATGGAGATGAGCTGCATAGCTTTTTTGAAGGGGTCAATAATGTATGGAATTAGTTAGTAAAAAGTTATACCAGCCGGACTAGAGTTTCAGAGTACTTAACTTTTGACAAGAAGCTGAAATTATTCAAACCATTTCTTTCGCAGTCCGTTGTATGCAGTTAGTGCTCTAGCTGGCGGTAAGGTCCTACTTGGCCGAGTTGTAATTTTTTTGACCGATGCTCACAAAATAGAGTATCGCGATAATTACACTTTAACTGATGATATGCTTACATTTTCTGTCCCTCATAGATTCCTTCCACCACCGTCCGATGAAGCAACTAAACGTCGCAAGAAGAAGAAGAAACGCCGGAAAGCGTCATCTAGCGGTCAGAATGATTCCACTGACACAAGTGCAACGGAACGCTCAGTGACAGAACTCCCGGACTTGCGCATTAAGCCGGTACTCGTACATGATGGCTCTCATCACCATCCGCCAAACCAGCATGTTCATTTTGAAAGTACTGAAGAGCAAATGGAAGTAGATACAGGTCAGGAATTGCGAAGTGAAATAAGTGACTGCTAACGACTTAATAGCGTTGGAAACATGTCATTTATCGGAAGGGTTTTTTTTTTTATAATGGTTATAAATGGAATGTGGGAATGGCAAATTCGCTGCTAGAACAAATAGAACAAATAGAACAAAATACTTTAGTCATTACTGAATGAAAAAAGTACACTTGTAAAAATAGTTTGCAGGTCAGGAATGAATGACTTTGAAAGTCCGAAACAACATCCTTAGAAACTTCAACGCAATATTTAAAAAAAAAAGAAAAAAAGGTAAACATCACACAGCATTAAACAAAATTATTTGCTTATCTGAAATAGGCAGTTTAGACTTTTGTTATTTTTTCTAGTTAGGCTCAAAATAGACATCGTCAAGTTAAAATATATAAAAAAAAAACAAGAACGCACATTTAGTACAGGATAACACTGAATGATGTTTTCTATTTTGTCCGCAACCCACAAAGACTATGTCATTGTTTTATGTAAAGTGCCAGTTCGCACTTCAGTTGTTTCTTTTTTAATACATATTGTCATAAAAGTCTTCAAAAATCTTTCCTGTGATATATCTTGCAAAAAGGATAAAAAGTATTTTTCTGTTTCATGACTATTTTTTTGGATCACGGATCTAGTTCATTAAAAGCAATTGTTTTATTTCGCATTACTTTTGTCAGTTAGCTCCATTTAAAAATGATCTAGAGGATAATGTAAGGTTTTATTTTTATTTTCGGATTGAACACCATTTCTTTCAAATCCAGATATTGTTGGGTTTTATTTTTATTTTCGGATTAAACACTGTTTCATTCAAATCCAGATATTTATCGCAGTATACAGGAAGATGCGAAATAGAAATACTGCGTTCCCGATAGAAATACTGCGTTCCCGTCTTTTATATCTAAACTGGAATAGCCGTTTTTGAGTAGCTTTTGTGGCCAATGATGATCTTTACATGTACGTAATTCGATGCTGTCCGATTCTTTTCAAGTATAACATTACATATATTAAGTCCAATACATTGTTACCATAGCAATGCATTGCAATACACCATTGTCATGTTTTTTTATCCCTAACTGAATTTTGAAACCAGTAAATAACAAAAATTTCCATTTTATGTATTGAGCTGATTCAGTCTCAAAGCTTCTTCTGCTAAGTTCACAGTTATAGAGATTTTATATTTTCAGAATAAAGCAGAGATGAAATTTCCCAAACTTAATGTAAAAACGTGTCCTGTCGGCTGTCTTTGTCTCTATGGTTTTCATGAAGATGATGCTGGACATTTATTATAGAATTAAGTCTGTGTTTGAATATGTTTTAAAGTATGTTTTTTAAATAAACAGGAAAAGAGACCTATGACAATAATCAACAACCATTCAGAATTGCATACTTAGTCTTTTTCCAAAATACAGCACGTAAAACAATTTCTGGTAGGGTGTAATCTTGAAATAATTGAGAATCAGAATAAATATACTTGTATATATTTTCGTTTTCTGTCCTTCTAAAATAAAAACACGGGGTAAAAACGAGCCATCCCTTCGTCAGGTAAGCAATTAATCTGTGACGGGTCGAAACTAATACATTGTAACATAAAGGTATTACCATCCTAACGCTTCCTGTGCAAAATGGAATTAAATTTCTTATCAGTTGATAAATAAGGAGTTATACTGATGTAATATTTTGCACATTTCTAACCTACCAGAAATTACTTTCATGTCCATCTTGAAATTATTTGTTGATATTTTTGTTACGTTTTAGAAAATTGGATTGTAATTATTATCTCCGTTTGTAATGAGGATAGAGTGGCCCTAGATTTATAAATGATAATTCTAAGAAGGAAAAATTAGAAAAAGTGGCTCGGTCAAAGTCAATCAATTCAACTTTTTTTTAGGATAATATTATGATGGAAATAGCCGTTTTTCATTAGAATGGTACTACCTGAAAAGGATAGCCTAATGGTCGTTTGAGGCAACTACTGGATGCTTAACTTTTGCAAACAAATCATTAAAATGCACATTTACTTACATTAAAGTTGTTTCAATCCATGTTTCAATAAATATACATCGAAGTTCTATCGCTGTGACATCGCCAAGTTCATGCACCGAACTGCACATTTTATCGAGGTTTCAGTTACGTCAGTGTTGAGTGACGTTAGATTTTATTGGGGTACTCAGAACGGAAATTCTGTTTCATTAGCGCACTCAATTTGTGAGACCTCATTTAACAGGGATTTTCTTCTGAATACACGTTGGAATGGTAAAACCTTGCAGTATGCTAAACTTATTGTACCGTCAGGTGGCAGGGCACTTTGAAACTTGTTCACGACCGCGACGATTCATGTTGCCATGGCGAAAAGGCGACATGATTCGCCACAGCTGTGAACGAGTTTCCAGATCTTCGCCACCTGACCGTACAACTTATGAAGTTAACAGAAAATCTCGAACTCCATTCATGACTCCGATGTGGATAAAAGGATAAACACGCGTATTTACAACGTCCCTAAAATGGGAAAAAAGGATCAATCGTATTGTAGGTTCATCTTTGAAAAAACTGCACTTCATATTTACTAGTATGTTCGAGTTTTGAAATAATTGTGAAATCATTACTTTAAAGTGATAGTTTTTGTTTTATTTCATTTGTCATTTCATGACTTTTTTCTATGTTACTGTTCATAGACTCTATTGTTATTTTTTATCTTTTATATACCGTTATATTTAAAGGTTTTTAGTATTAAAGATTCTTAGCTATTCTTTGTTTTCATCGTCCCTAAAATGGGAAAAAAAGGATCAATCGTATTGTAGGTTCATCTTTGAAAAAACTGCACTTCATATTTACTAGTATGTTCGAGTTTTGAAATAATTGTGAAATCATTACTTTAAAGTGATAGTTTTTGTTTTGTTTCATTTGTCATTTCATGACTTTTTTCTATGTTACTGTTCATAGACTCTATTGTTATTTTTTATCTTTTATATACCGTTATATTTAAAAGTTTTTAGTATTAAAGATTCTTAGTTATTTTTTGTTTTCATCGTCACATTTTTCTTCTTTACTAATCGCCATATTGAAAGCATCTAAAGACGACAAATTCAATGTGGCTTAAATGAAAATTAATTTTCTTTTGCATAGTAGAAAACATTGTGGGAAAATAAGATTACCGTTATTTTCGTCCTTTGTCCACAGTATTATCAAAGGGCTTCTGCAATGAATTCTTTGAAGAAAGGATCGTTGGCAAAGGCTTAAATAGAGGAAGATTTCAATATCGACAAGAATAAAGCACAAGTCTTGGCATCCTATACTTAGAATCTTCGCCTGGACAAACTTGGTTAACCACACGATCCCTACTTTTGACGACCCTAAGAAAGAAGTCTTTAGAAAAAATTGTGGTGAAAGTAGAAAATGCTAGTAACCACCATTTTCTCCTTTTCCATAATATTTTCTATCCTTCACAAAATAAATCACAATTTTTCAATCATTTTTATTTTGTCGACTGCAAATGCTTTCGATTTGAACAAACCTAAAATATTGTCGTTTGGTAATGAGTTAAGAAGAAGCATACTTCTATATCACCCCTGAAAACTTACATACTGTCAGAATACAAGCCGTGGCGTACAAGACTTGAAACTATGGTGTTTTTGGTTTGAATCCCCTCGCTCGTCAATTTCTTTCCGAGGATTGATGATAGTTGTGGCACCAGAATTCATTCCTTTCTCCCTGCTAAATTAGCCGGTGGCTTCGGAAGAATATTGCACGAAGTACTGATAGAATTGACCTTTCTGCCGATTTTGATTGATAGGTGTTTCAACGTATTATCGGCCAATGAAAACGCAGATTTGGCGTCATATAAACAAAAAAGTCTGACACAATTTGTTATAGACATGCGATAATTTGATAGTGTCTATTTAGTTATCAAAACAGCCAACATTATTCGAATTGATACCAAAGTTTGGAAAAAAGATGTCTTAATTAACCAGGAACGAATATCAGCTACAATAAAACTGAAATGAACGCTCTTTCTCTTTGTTTTCGATGCCATTTTCGGGTTAGCTTGTCAGGCTTGTTAGGCCGATACCGCGTTACTATTTATAAGGACTGCGTGCCAAACTCGCCTTTACCAAAAGGTCAATTACCTCAGAAAAGCATGAATATCAACATTGTTCACTGCGATATAACTAAATTGATGCCGAGTTCAACTTTGTACAAACAAATAAACAAACAAACAAAACCGTCAGAAAACTTTAGGACTTTTGTATGAATTTCGAAAGTATCATCTGCAGATGCAGTATAAAGGTTGTCATCTCAAAAAGGCTTAAATATTAGAAAAAAATGATACAAGTGCTCGGGAGTTGATGTAATTTGGCGCCACAGTCCCTGAAATTACACGAGTATTATGAATTTACTGCTAAATAAATAGAACAAATGCTCATATTTTAAGACGATAATGGCCAGAATCCCTAGAAATGTCGAACAACACATATCCAGGATGACAGCGTTTTTTGCAAGAAACGATGTCTCATGTTAATTTAAATAGTGTGTGTCCACATTAAGATTTCAAATCTCAACAAACAGTTATAGCTAAATTCCTATTTTGTACAAAATTTATCATTCCATGGGATACTCATAGAGTAGACCCATTTTGCTGTTGATCGATCGATGTATACAGAGCATGTTAGTTCTATAGTGTAACTGTTATAATATAATTACAATCTTATTACGAATATCAATCATTTTCAAATTAAGGTTAAATTGATTGATTGAATAGTTTTTTACGCCGCTTTCGTCATTATTTAAGCATTATTTCTTTAACAGCTAACAATTTCCTGTATGTCCAGGTTATCGTCAGTAGCAGACTGATGCCTCTAATTGTCTAACACGAGGACACAAGATAAAAAACTAGTGCTCCAAGTGAGGCTCGAACACGGGCCTCAAGATTACAGGTCGTACACGTTACCACTGAGCCAATCAGGGTCAAAGATCAAATTTCAAACAATCGTTTTAGGTAAATATCGATTTGAGGCCTGCTCTGGCAAAGGGGGCTTAATGAATCTCCGTTATACAAAATGAACCTCCGTTATACAAGATAGCCCAAGTCATCACATAATTCATTTTTTTCAATAACCGACTTAATCATGAGGTAGCTTGGTCCTTTGACAAACAGAAGATTGATCAATAGCGAACAGTTTCGACCCAGGTCAGCCTGCGCGGAATGCGCAGTCTGACCTAGGTCGATACTTTTCGCAGATGCATTAAGCCCCCTTTTTACAGAGCATGACTCTTTAAATGTTTCGTAGGTTTGGCACTTGCAAGGCGGGAACTGCGGAGCTCAAGCACAACGTTTGATGCCGCTTTTATCACAATTTCAGTCCTATCAGGACCAAAACTAACTTAATATATGTGAGCTTCGCTCTGGCAAAAGGGGGCTTAATGCATCACCGTTATACACTCCGCTAGCCCAAGTCATCACATAATTATGGATCTATAGGAGCCATTTTTTTCAATGACTGACCTAATCATAATGTAGATTGGTCCTTTGACAACAGAAAATTGACCAATAGCGAAAAGTTTCGGACTGCGCAGGCTGACTTGGTCGATACTTTTCGCAGATGCGTTAAGCCCCCTTTTCACAGAGCACGGCTCATATATAAAATATAGCAGTTCTGATTGTAATTGGCACTAACACGTCAAAGCTTATTCGCGATGTTACAACACAGTCACCTCCCTTGGCTTGAAAATCAATTTAAGTGGGCCGGTGAGAGAATGAGCGAGACAGGGTTTGTACGTATAAAGGATGTAAAAATGACTACTGATAACTACATAAAAGCTTTAAAAGATTCAATTCTCATTTTGTTCTTTTTTATGTTGTTTAAGGGGGCCTTGAAAAAAAAAGATCTCTAGTAAACGTATTAACTCCTTACCAAACGACAAAGTTTCAGACTTCCGATTTCAAAACAATAGCAGACGATAAATTAAATGTAGTTTAGATGGTTTGGCGTGTCCTTGAAAATATCTAAAACATTTTGATAAATGAAGAAACTGCTGGCTACCGGCATTTTCTTCTATTAAAACAATGGTTTCAAATATCTGTTTCCCCATTATCGTTAGACAAGGCATTACTTGGTTAAGGAACCCTCATCGTAGCCAATTCCGATTAGTGACCATCACAGAAATAAATATCTTCGAGTTAATTGACAAGCAATAGAAATATCTTGGCCAAGAGTACACGGTAAAGATTTACAGCAGATATCTATGTCTCTAAGGGCTGATCCTAGTCTTCTTTTAGCGTATATAATACGTCTACATTTGTGTATGGCATGAAAAGGATCAATATTCTACCAATACTTCCTGCTTGATATGTGTCACCGATTTTATAACTCTAATGTTAAGACACAGTCGGGCATATATTTGTCCTGTCAGGCAAACAAAACGACCATCTCGGAATTCCGTACATTAATTAGATGAAAACAGATTAACGATAGTGCAGGTCAGTTTAAGTTGATAGATAAAAAATAATTGTGTAACAAGGTAAAATGACCACTTTTCATGCAGAAAATGTTACCACAAAAGCGAAAAGTGTCGACCCTGGTCAGACTGCGCAATTCGCGCAGTCTGACCAGGATTGACACTTTTCGCAGTTTCCGGATGGTCCCTTTTTACCTGACAGGTCACATGTGAATAAAACGCTCCCACAAACTTGCAAAGATAAGAAAAATGAAAGGTTGGACTTTATTCCATTCCTCATCGGTGCGATTTCATACATTTTCCGATATTATGGATTGAGATTGCGCAGAACAAGCAATCCCATCACTAGTCTATTTGGTGTGTGCGTCTTTTTCTCTTAACATTTTTTTCCTTTATATATTTAGAAGCTATTTGGTGGCCTACGGTGTCGTTGTTTTTCTTTAAATTTTGCTCTTTTTATTCTCTCAGTGTACGCAATTGCAGTTTTGCATACAGGCAGCTACTCCCCTGACAGGCATTTTGGATAATGATACTGCAATTACTTGAACGACTGAGAATCAGATAATTACAAGACATTTAAAAATCTTTATGACTGTCAAGCGTTCATCTTTGTCTGGATTGTTATTAACTCCTGAGCTGATAAGCACAACTTATGAATACATTGCGGACGGTGTAGATCAAGATCAGACTATACAGATCATGCAGTCTGATCTTGGACCTACACTGTCCGATTTAGAGATATCTTTCCCCAAAAGGTACCTTTGAAACAGCAAATTTTGGGTTTGTACTATCGGTTTGAACATTCCATTGCACGTATTTACGAAATTAGCTTTACTTTATTTTATTATTTACGGCATTTATGCTCATTTTAGTTTTTTTTTTTTTTAGCATATAATTAATTCTAAAACACTGTCAGTATCCATAAAGAATCGTTTATCTCTTTAATTAGCAGTAAATTGTGTCTCTGTCTTGCGTAAGCCCACAAGCACGCAGTCCGAGTTTTCATGATCCGGTAATAGACAGCTTTAAATAGCTTTGCGAAAAAAAAAGTGATGGTCACATAGAATTACCATTTTTTTCTCTTTGTTCCCTACGCGTTCACAGCCATATACCATAAGAAAAGTTTGATTTGTCGTTTGCAAATGCTTCCAATACAGAAAAGACTAAAATCTTGTCGTTTGCCAAAAAAGCTACAGAAAGAGATTTAGTTTTCATATCGCAAATTACAATTTCTTGTAAAACATTGAGTCAGAGCAAGGTATAGTTTCCCTTGCAATTATCTAGAAAGTGTGCGTTTACTTTCGGTAAAAGGTGACAGTTTAAACGTGTGAATGACTGGATGAAGCTAATTCGATCTATTTTCATTACATCGATAGGTGAGTGCAACACTATTCTAAGTGCCTGTACAATGTACAGGCACTTAGAATAGTGTTGCACTCACCTATCGACATGAGTTGTGAAGTCATCATACAGATTTGACAACGAGTTCTTGTAATCGACGTTTGCTATTGCTAATGTAACGTTCCCAGAAGTTTATGTGTAACTGTGGCTCGAAATCTAAAATTGTTTCAAAAGGCTATGTATCCCATTAAAGAATACCACTGAAAAATGAATAAAAAATATACATATATTTTTTTTACTTTGTCATTCTTCTTCACTGATTATTTGCCTACTATCACCTTACTTAGTTCGAAGTTAAATGAATTTCTGAAATTTGAACAATACCTTTTCAGATATTTCAAAATTAAGCGTTTTCCTTTTCCTTTCCAAGAGCCTGATAACACGGCTACGACAAGCATAAGCGGAGCACGGAGCAAATGAGTATAGCCGGAAAAGCGCAATGACATGGTTCTAGAACACTTAAATGCTACAAACAGACTTAGGCATCCCACTTTAAAAAGAAATGTCTTGGCCTCAAATTTAGTGCCTACACGAGAACCCTACACTTTGCAAAGCCTAACTCGATTGCATTCATGGAAAAGGGGAAAGGGGTGGGGGGGGGGCTTGGTTTCGTATATTGGCTCATGAGAAGTTCTATAGAGTTTTTAATTGTAACTTGTTTTGGTGAAGTTACAGGTGTAAACAGAGAATTCCGAATACCTTGTGATGTGATTCAATTTCGACTTTTTCTTGTACGAGTCAGCAAGAGTTCTGGAAGTTGTCCGACTTACAAACACAAAACAAACCAGTGAAGAAGTTGTAAATGCAAGTTCTTTTTAAGGCGTCTCGAAAATAAAACGAGAAATGGCATTTTTCTGCCACCAAGTTCTCACTTTTGGTTTTCAGCAAGTTGTAAAAAGAAGTTACCCAGTGAAGGGAATTGCGGGAAATCCCAGCCAATCTTTGTTTTCTAGATATAAAAAGGTAAATAGGATGGTAATGATTTTTAAACATTTACATCAACAAAATAAATATTGATCCAGATATGTGACGACCTGACAACTACAGCTGTCAAGTAAATCCTTTAGCACCAAACTCGACCTCTTTCGGCAGCTGAAAATATAAGCGGCTGAATCTCACATTCATTTTGTCAGTAACAAAAAGCTAGTAGTATAGATCCAAGGTCAGACTTCACGTTCCGTCCGTCCTGTCTGATTTTGTTATATTTTTGCCTTTCCCAATAGCCTACGTGTTTGCTTGTGGTGCAGAAAGGGTTGATATTCAATATTAATACTGGTTTTACCTGATCACCAACGACAATCTTCCTTGTCATATAGGCATACAGATGTTTTCGCCCATGGAGTGTTTATGCTAATGATGTTCATAGTATCAGTTCTGCGTAAGAAACTTAGATGTTTAGTTTTGGGCACGGTGTTTGTTACATTACACATAAGGTCAGAGCGGTAAATGTCCTTATTCATGTCTTTGCTACTATTCTTAATCACTAACTAAGATGGTCAACCGTTTGATCCGGTTAAAACGAAATCAAAGATACCTCAAGCCTTGGTGTCAGTTGTAGAGCCTTCCTTTGCTTGATTTCAATGATGCCCACGAAGGCCTACCAGGTAACTGTTCGCCGATGACAGCAATGCAAATTCAACTATAGCCTCTGCTAAAGTCCCATCTCCCACAAAGAGCAATCTTCACTATCTTGATGCCTGAGAGAAATAATAATCTTTGGCTTATTCTCAAGAATTTCCGTAATCTGAAATTAACAAACTTTCTAGTTAGCTAAACCAAAGTTCGTAGCCGATGAGAATTTTTCCTACTTCTGGAATAATTATATAACCAGCCCAAGAATTTTCTTGAGATTAGTTGGAGATTACGGACTCTACAGAAAAATTACAACAACAAACTAAAGGGTCATAATCTGAAACATGTAAAGCCGGTATAGTATTTGGGTTGTATCACCAAAGGTAACTTTAACTTGAAAAGTATATCTGACAACATATTAATTACATTAACCCCTTAGACTTTTCATAAAAGAGAAAAAAATGACATCCATCTATCAAAACTAGAGAACCTGCACACAGAACCATCGAACTAGCATTTATTGACTGTAGCATCAGCACCAGGGAACATACGAATAGCCTAACTTCCAAACACACGTGAAAATATAACGGCAATAAAATTTACAATAAACCTTCATCATCTCCGATAATGAATAAACAACATGAAAGGCAATCTTGATTAAAAAACTCTGAAGAAGGCTAAAAAGGTATCCGTTTGACTATATTGTCCAATTATAGATCAAAAGAAACTAGCCATATCCTCAATCCAGAATCCAACATGACTCCCATACAACAGGACATTTTTTCAGTCCAGGAAATCGATACTGCTGAGACACTCGGTGGGTCTCTCAGCTGAATTGATCAGCAAGCCAAGTTGAAGCTGATAGGACTATACTTTTCTAGTTTTTAGTCTAGCGATCATAAGGGCGCAAGACCATTGCCATCGAGAAAGACAGGAATTCAGTTGGGGCAAAAATGCCAGATAATGTCCCAAAGGGAATATTTATTTAATTAGAATTTGTAATTCTGTTAAATATTCTCTGTTCCATAAATAAGTGTGCACTCAATTTTCTTTTATTTCTCGTCGTACATTTTACTGAGAACCGACAAATTTGGCATGATACTTTAGTTCAGTCTGTAGAAAATACCAGGCTATTCAAATTTTGACAAACAAAACGTTTAAGTCCGGGTTTTGCAGTTTAAATGAAGGTAGTACTAAAATCAAAATTGCAAAAGTACTCAAATACTAAGGTAATGTTAAAGTTACATTTTTTCTTAAGCTAGTGTACCCATAATAGAAAACAGCTATTTCCGCTATAATATAATCCTACAAAATTTGAAATGATTAAAAACGAGCATTATTATACTACTTTGACCGAGCCACTTTCTCCTTTTTTCCCTTCTAAGAATTATCATTTATAAATTTATAACCACTATATTCTTATTATAAAGGGAGATGATAATTACCTCTCTTTGTTTGGGAACTAACAAAAGTATCAACAAACTATTTCAAGATAGACACCAAAGGAATTTCTGGTCGGTTAAAATTGTACAAAAGTTTTATATATGTATAAATCTGTATTTATTAACTATCAAGAAATTTTATTCAATCTATGTGCAACTAGAAGTGTATCAGGTCTACTATCTTAAAGTTCTTGTAATTTTTCTATCAGTATCTTGTATGGCCACCTCTCCTGGCGATACAGGCAATTATGCGACGTCGCTTAGACTTTACATAACATAAAACATTGCATCATGAATGTTATTCTATTCCTGAACGAGAGCGGTGGCCAAGTCCATGAGATTGTTGATGTTTCGCCGTGATCGAAACTATCTTCCTAAGTAATCCCAGACATGTTCTATTGGATTTATATCCGGCGATAGGCCTAGCCAAGAAAGAACGTCAACATTGTTTCTGTTCAGAAACTGCTGTCTGATTCGTGTCACATTAGGACTTGCGTTGTCGTGCATAAGTATAGCAGGGTCGTGTCAAGGTGCTCAGTGCTTGGCCAGCGCCCTCGTTCAGGAATGAAATAATATTCCTGATGCAATGATCTTACGTTATGTAAGGCCTTTGCGATGTCGAATAATAGCCTGTATCGACAACAGAGGTAGCCATGCAAGATATTGATCGAAAAATTACAAGAACTTTAAGAAAACCCTAACTTTAATGTACGTTAGTCTTTGAGTACTTTAGCAACCTTGATTGTAGTACCATCTTCATTTAAACAGCAAAAACCGAACTTAAACTTTCTGTTGTCAAAATCTGATTAGCCTGGCATTTTTTACAGACTCTGAACTAAAGTATGATACGAATTTGTTGGTCTGCAGTAACACATGCGACGAGAAATAAAAGATTATTAAGTGCACACTTATGTATGAAACTGAGTATGACAATGTTCACATTAATAACACAATCTGTTTTACTCCAACCTGAATGATGTCTACTACAGAGTCATTGACTGAACAAGATTTCATCGATAAGATGCAAGATGTTACCTTAAATATAAATCAGTTTATTGACCTATGGAAAAAAACAACTCATCTTTACTTACCCTTTTATCCCCATGTTTTTGGGGTTGTTTAAGGTTTCTTCTATCTAAGAGTTCGTGCAACCGATAGGAAAGCAGAAAAGCATGAAAACTTCATCTAAAATTGGACTGCAGACAGTAGGCAAATGTCGAATCGTCGAACTGATAATGCTCCTCATTTGGTTTTATCAACAAGGGGTCACCAAATAATTTTTCATTGCATTTCCTGTTGTGACAATAAAAAGGCTAAGAGCTGCTGATAAGTCAAACGGATCGAACCTAAATCCCGGATTGGACTGAATCAGATCACATCAAATGACCAAATTGTACTGGGTCAGTCTTGATAAACGGATTGGACCATTGTTCTAAAAAGCTTGTATGGACCAAGCATTTAATCTTTACTGATGACGCTTAGTCCACATTCCCAAGCATGTCTGTCAGTACTTTGAATTTTCTTGCATCTGCTATTATTCACAAGCATGATCTTGATAAACAAGTGGCAGCACAACAAATACAGAGTCTACATAAAAAAAAGAATCAGTTTGAAATTAACAAAGAAATCTATAGAAAGGTTTAATGGAGGTTTTCTATCACGTCAAGGAAGCCAGAGAATTCTGGGTCTGTATTCACTAATCATTAACACAACTCCTTATTGGCCATACCAAATGGTTTAGCCAATCAGAAGTTGTGGTACTTTTAATATAGAACATTCAGGAGAATAAGACAAAAGACGTTCTTAACAATGGTTGGTGAATACGGGCCCTGATTCTGCAGTTGTATGTTTTACTCGTATATCCCAATTTCATTGGGTAGAAAGGCTCAATATTCAGCATTCGGTTGTGTATGGTCTCTCTCTCTCGACAAATATCTTTGTTTGCACTTAATGTACGTTGCTGCCTACATGTTTGGGCAGCATGACCGGAATAAGAGTTACACAAGGAACACGTACCTGCAGGCTTTCTCTGTTTATACGTTTTATAACTTAACTGTTACCCTCATGTTGCTGTGGTACAGATCACAGTGAAGTTTGCAACTTTGCAGGCAGTTATCAGACTGCAAAGTCTGTGTAAAATCCACGGTCTTACTGCTATAATATGATGACATGAAAATAACATAAACTCCTGGTAGAAAATAAACAGTACTTTTATTTTTAACTGAAATGCAATACTACTTAACACATATGCACATGAAACAGGAGAAAAAGAGCAACGTATAACAAGATAATCAACATAAAATAATAATCTTTTACAAAGCTCTTCATAGGAGATCAACATTTAACAAAGATAATGTACACTTACCCAATACCAGCGTATGCATCAAAACGTAAATACATAAAGGACTACTTTCATGTTATCGAGAAATATCGGTGAAATATTCATGGTTTCGACCAGTGAAAATACCGATTTTTATATTTTTATATTAGGTAAAATGCGCATGCCTCACAACCAGATGGAAATATGACGTCATGTACCTTATATTTCTCGCACTTGACGTCATATTGTAATGCGTTGCTATGCGGAAGGGGTACGCCACGGGGAATAACTGAAAGGAACTGTGCCGGAATTTGATTAATGGAATTTGGTTAAAACATGAAATAGATATTGTGGCAATATATATTAAATGAATATTGTGACTGCGCCACTCGTGACAATATTACCGATGATGTTAACTCGATGAAATAAATTTCGATCTTTTACCAAAAAAAAAAACCCACAGTATATCCTCTACATTGACAGCGATACAATGGATGGGCGATTTGACAATAGAGGGATTAGTTAATGCATCTCCCTGATGCATTATACTACGCAAGTCATGGTATAATTATAGGTCCATAAAATACATGTTGTCTCACAATGGAGTAAATTGTGAGGTAGAATGGTCCTTTACTTAGGGTAACATTTAAAAGTAGCAAAAGTTTTCGACCAATGTCACATGGGTCAACACTTCCTGCAGATGCGTTAAAGCTACTTTTCATTAAATATGGCTAAACCGATAGGCTGTTAAGTGTGGAACCCTTGACCTTTTGTGGACAGTGCAGATCAAGATCAGACTGCACAGAACGTGCAGTCTGATCTATGATCTACGCTGTCCAATAAGCACATACTTCCCCGAAAAATGACAGTTGCAATATCAAAAAATTAGTTTTTACTACCAGCTTAAAGTTTTATTTTACGTACTTAGTATGATAAGAGTAAATAATTATCCATGTAGTAAATACACTCTGAAACCTATGCTAAGCAACTAGCCGCGAGGAATAAACAAACTTAACTTACAGAGCAAGAGGCTGCTAAATAAAGGAACTCAAAGCTAGGATGTGTGGATGTTTTATGCAGATGAGTATCCATTAGTTCTTCCTGTGGACACGCTTTATTATAAAATATTTAACATTTCATCAAAGAACGCCATATTTTAAATACCTGAGGAAGGAGACTCTTTGATACACTGTTGAAAACGAGAGTGTGCTGAACATGAGCCCAATTTCCTATTCACACAACGCTTGCAATAAAATCACAAACGTATCTCGCATAATTTTTGCACAAATTAATCATCGTCTTAAAATGCTTTAATTTCAAATATGGCTCAGTCTCAATTTTTGTTGTTTGGTAAAGAATGCATATCAAGTGGTCATCCCCTGTGGGGAACATTTCCTAAATTTATACTCTGTGAGCAAAAAATACGATTACTGGCATTATGTAATTTCTCCTTTTACAGCAGTGTTTAATATTCTGTGACATCCGGTATATTTTCACTACACCCCTTTTTTTCTTCATTATGATAAATACTTCTTTGCTTGATCAAATAAAACCTTTAATCGCCCTCTCTCTCTCTCTCTCTCTCTCGCATTTGTATGATTGATCAATTTTTCTTTAAAGGCCTTCAAAATATTGTTTTAAAATCAAAATGACTGGAGAAGAATGTGCACATGTCAACATAACTATTCAAAAACATTTCGATATTCAGATTTCAACACCACGCGAGCCATCAAATATGAATCCGAATGGATAGACGAGTATAATCGATTTCGCATATTTTCAAGGAAAAAATACGAAGATATATTCCATAGAAATACCAATCCCTTCATGTGTTTGACTTGATACATGTTTCCGGAATACATGCAGAATTATTCAACCGGTCAATAACAGAAGCCATACTTGTGAAAGCGTCCGGGAGATAAGAGGCCTGTCGAAAAAAAGCGGTCATAAGACTTGAACTATTGTTTACTCGACCTACTGTAGGTACATACAGAATTGTACAATAAATCATTACAATATCATTAGATTTTTAACTTCTATGCTGCCATACGCAACCATAAATGGCTTTTGCAGAGAGTATAGAGCAAGATCAGCCTCCACATACGTGCAGTCTGATCTTGCTCTACACTCTCTACTGTTCTATCAGAAGTGTCGGTCCCCTATAAACCTAATTTTGGGTCAACAGACTTGAAGAAATCTAACTCTGTAACAGTCAACATTTTAGATCAGACAGAATAAGGGTGAAATACCGTGTAATTTGCAGTTTTGCATGTTCTTATCTATCGACAAAATGTGCAGTATAAACATTAGAGACACTTATTACTCCTCTCAGGATCGTCTAACATACACTGCGACATCGAGATAAACTAATAAATCTTGAGACGTTTATAATATCAAAATGAATTTGAGCCATACACTGTCAAAAAGGGGTTTAACGTTTTTTCTCCCGCTAGATGGCATTCTACAAATACAAATCTATCTGGTATGGGCATTCTGGGTACAGAACCGGACTACTTTCCTACGCGACAACCGTTACTTTGAATTTCAAACTAAATTAACGTCTACCAGGGCGGATTCATTCAGCTATGATCAGCTGGCATGTAACCTATGCACCGGCTATTGACTAAAACAGCCCCAAAAGGTTTGCGTAATAGCTTCGGTGCAAGCCCTACTTTTCCCTAGCATATCATAGCAGACAGGTCGAATCTGGGAAGAATATGATGCGCAGACATCGGGGTTTAAGGTAAGACCTGTGTAATGCACTTCCGGTGAAAATTCTAATTGGTTGGTAAATAAGGATAAATAAGGATTTATACAGAAATGATATTTTTGCACATTTCTAACGGATCAATATTTCCGTTTATGCCTATCTTGAAATTACTTTTTGATACTTTTGCTAGTTTTCTGAAAAGGGAGGTAGGCTAATTATTATCTCTTTTTGAATTGAGAATATAGTGGTTTTAGATTTATAAATGATAATTCAAAGAAGGAAACAATGGGGAAAAAATGAATCGGTGAAATAGTTCAATGATACTCATTCTGAATTATAGCTAATTTTGCAGGATGATATTTTGGTGGAAGTAGCTGTTTTCCGTTACACAGGTATTACCTTAATGCAAAAATACCGATCCACAATCGCCTACGCAATCCTCGCAGTCTGAGCAGGAAAGGTCTGTGATCTTACGGGCATTTATATTTTGACCAAGTTTGGTGCTGACTGGTCAATTTTTGTAGATGGTAGAGTATAAAGAAAGTCTAATATAGAATTCTGTCTAAATCAAGGGCAGATGACTCTAGTCGTTCTCGTCCGATTAGACCCATAATCGAACTCATCCGAGATCTTATTGTCACATACATTTTTACCTAGTTTGGTCCTGTTTGGTTTGTATTTGTAGATGCTATATAGAGTGTAAACAAAATAAGGTGAACTGACGGACTGATGACGGACGGACGACAGACGGTGAGTGATCACAATAGCTCATTCTCAGCATTTGGTGCTCAAGTGAGCCTAAACACTAGTAGTAAGCATGTTCTATTTTTCGAAGAATGTTTTCTTAAGCCTTCTTCCATAAGGTCGTTAGAATTAGACAATGATTTGTTCGCTAAATGAGCAAACTTATTTACTTATTTCCAGACGTCAAAATTTTGTACTAATCTTTATCGAAAGCATTTGAAGGCAACATATGAAATGTCGCTTAAGTGATTAAACTGTCTTAAGTGAAAGAAAAACCTTGCGGGAAAAAGGAAAATATAATTACAAGGATTTTACTCCTCCTTTCAAAATGTTTTAATAAGCCTTCTTCATACGATTCGCTTAAACATATTACTGTTTGATGAATGGTTACATATATTAAACATAACTTTTAAGAAAAGGTATGTAAGTTTATCGATTTAAGTTGATGATGCGTTCATAGGATTACATACATTTATAGAAATAGGGACATCAGGCGTGATAGAAATCGTATCAAAACATAGACAAGGTTAGTACATAAACATAACAAAACATAGTTCTACTCCCTCAACAATCCATTTAACCCACTACTGTACAAATAAAACGTTTTTAAATTGCTGTGGATCACATTTTTGAGAAACACTGTTGCCAAATGTAGTATGTAATAGTTCATTCATTAAGTACTAAAAACATGGTAGAAAAAGGGACAAAGGCTTGTCATAAACTATTGAATTTTCTCCCCTCGATATTTTCTCAACACGATTTTTCCAGTTCCTTCCTTGGTATCTCGTATTTTTTTCAGATTATTTCAGATTCTTTCAGATGTTGGTTGGAACCATATCTTAGTTGTCGGGTGCCCATACTTTCGATTCCGATAAGTCTATTTTAACACTCAATTATCTAGTTAAATGTTTTATAAATAAGTTGAAGTAGTATGTTCAATTTTTACATAAGAGTTAGCACTTTCTTGGGGGGACAAACAATGCTACAGGGAGAACTGTTCATTTGTATGAGCAATGCGAACTTCTGCTACCTTTTTGCAGCCAATGATACATCCTTGTCATAAATATAACATAAATTTACATACCTATGTACCTTTTAATAATATAAATCTATGATTTTAAGCTGGGATAATCAAGAATCCAGTGCATTAGACATAACGTCATATAAAGATATTTTTTGCATTGTCTTGCTAAATCAACCTTATTATTGACTCATATTCGTCGAAATTCTTTCGGCCCAACTTTTCCTATGTATCCTTGCGAATGTAAATTGCGACTTCTGAAGTCCTTTGCTTTAGTAGAGAGAAGAGCAAATGCAGTCTGCATATCCATATTGTTTGATTCCCCCATTCTTTAATACCTAGCTGTACATGCATTTGATTGCTTAAGAAGAGAAGTCTTTAGGCAGACCTAAAAAGAAATGTCAGTTTCAATCATTATTACCTAACCAATCCGGATTTCAACAACAATCAGAAAGCATACTGGGGTAAAGGAAAAACTGATGGTACCCAGTTTTTCCAGGTAACCAACGGTTCTTACCCTTTCCACGACACAATCAACACAATCAATTAGTCACAAACATTGTAGAGTTTTTACTCTCTCTCTCTCTCTCTCTCTCTCTCTCTCTCTCTAAGTGCTTACTTACACGTCAATTAACAACTAAATACAACAATTATATCTAAGAGTGATGCTCCATGGAAAAGTGGCTTAATGCATCTACAAAAAGTATCGATCCCCGTCAGCCGCTTAGGCTGGGTCGAAAGTTTCTGATGTCACAAAAGTTTTGCATGTCAAAGGATTTTTCTATCAATGACTCGGTCGGATTCACACCAAAAAGTGCCATAATATGCTGTGACAACTTGCTCTGTTTAACTCTTTACCATACAACCCAGACTTTTAACGACCCTGAGAAAGAAGCCTTTTGAAAACATTGTGGGAAAAGAAGAAAATGCTGGTAACCAGCATTTTCTCCTTTTCCCACAATGTTTTCTACCCTACCAATGAAAAATTGCATCTTTTCAGCTACATTGATAATGTCGTCTGCAAATGCTTTCAATCTGGACAAGGCCAAGATTTTGTCGTTTGCTAAAGAGTAAAATGAATGACATAGATCTATGCATTAATCCCCCTTTCCCCAGAACGTCTCTCAATTATGCATGTGACAGCAGTTGGTTAAAAATGAGCATAATTCTGGAATGTTTGTAAGTAGCTTTAAGGTACTTAAAGTACACATATATATTATAATGCACATATATTTACAAACGTAATTACAATGTAGTGAAAATAATTAAAGGGACAACAAAATGAGAAAAATATTACATTGCATTGTCTATGCGCTTGTGTTGCATTAATCTTGTATAAAATGTTATTTAAACAACAGCAAAACTGTCAATCTAAACACTGTGAGCTTTCTAAAAGCGAGTAAATATTTCCGGGGGTGGGGGAGGGAGGGGTCGAATCAGGTTACACATTTCGTGTCGTAGCACAGCTTTTTACCTACACAAATCGTTAAAAAAATACATCTATTGTTATAGACTATCACTACCTCTTTTAGGTTAAACAGTTTTCTGACGGGCATCTATTTTTCAATAGTTTATCTCAGTTTTTTCCCTTTTACAGAGTTAATTATGATTATCCATATTTTACAAAGACAACAACAAAGTCATGTACGAGTTAATTTCAAGCGATAACAATCTCAAAGACTGTGTATACAGGGGGAACAACCTATGTCATAGCATACGTCATCGGAGACATTTTAAATCCGCCATTTTCGTCTTAAACTTTTTCAGCTTGTACTTTATTGTTATTGAAGATCTGTCCAAACAAAGCAGTGCATATTGTCCTGACAACTTTCCTCGTTAGTGTACATTAATATTTTGTTAATTAGTTTCGTTGATTTTGCAATTACCTCCGCACAATTTTCGAATCCGGTGACACATGTGCGATTTAAAAATAGATGTCATATACAATACCATTAAGAATAATTGTGTTGAAGTGTTTAAAGCAACAACATTGTTTTATGGCATTTTGGTTTCACGAATAGGACAAATATATACACCGTCACCAGGTATTCTAAGTAAATTTTTAATACATATATCTTTTTAAAGTAATTATTCTGCAATTTGCGCACAAAATGACGGACATTCCGACATCCCTGCTATGACGTAGGTTGTCACCCTTGGTATATTCTAATGATTCTAGTACTTAAAATCTTTGACCCAGGGTTAGGACGGTAGCAGTCTCTCTGGGACATTTACTAAATTAGTCAGTTTGAAAACTAAGTGGTTACCATTAGGCTTAAACAAACGTTGCAGTTCTAATGCGAGAAGGATGTTACTAATCCTTAAACTGCTGATAAAAAAATGAATGTTTCCACTCAATAGTAAAATCCAAATATTTCGGTTTCAAAGTTGATTAAATCTGTAAGTAAACAAGGTATCGGACAGTGGATATCAAAGATCAGATATACAGATAGCTCGGTCGCGTTACGCCGAGGTTACACTGGAGTGGTGTTGTCCGCCAAAAAAAGAATACCGAAACACGAGGCCGTATGAGCCAACCATTCCCTAGATGGCATACAACGTCTAATACTCAAAGTTGTTTTTTTATTTTGGTCAAGATTCAAATTAAATCAATTTCTGGGTGGCTAAAACGTTCGGTTTAGCTTGTAGGATTTTTGTTACTTTCTATATATAGCATTGGAATGCTATTCAGAAGGGTTGGTTGATATAGGTCGTGGATCTCATATCGTCGGCTTACTTAAAACATCTCGTAACTACAGCTTGAAACAAGCTGTAGTTACGAGGATATTGAAGTAAACCGAAGATATGCTATCTCTGATACTATCCACACTAAAACACTGAGCATCGTGACAATAATAATTATGGCGATTTTTTCCTGCTTACTATTTTCCAGTCAGCGACAATTAAGACTCTTACGAACGAAGTCCGTAACAAAGAAACAAATGAATAAATGCATGGCAGAAATAAGGATCGGAGCGGGATTCGAACTCCGAACTCCCGGACGCAAAGCCAATACCCTAACCACTGAGCCAAAGAGATATCTCCCTGACGCAGTAATCAGGTATTGTATTTAAATCGGGAGTATATGCCATGCAGGAAGGAGTGGTCTCCCATAACACACCCCCTCTTAAAGTCATCATTTATTGATGACTCAAAGCCTTATTAGGCAGGAAGTCCGATTTTGGACAACAAATGGGACTAATGGCTCAATGGCCAAATCCCGGACGAGCCCCCATCTTACGAACAAAGTCCGTAACAAAGAAACAAATGAATAAATGCATGGCAGAAATAAGGATCGGAGCGGGATTCGAACTCCGAACTCCCGGACGCAAAGCCAATACCCTAACCACTGACCCAAAGAGATATCTCTGGGGCAGTAATCAGGTATTGTATTTAAATCGGGAGTATATGCCATGCAGGAAGGAGTGGTCTCCCATAACAAGACCTATCCATAATGAATCAATATGCAGATCATCAATGAAATCTGGCCTATATGGTGGGATTCATCTTTGAAACAGAAGTAAAGCAATGTATGAGGGACAAGTTAGCAGCATCGTCTACATTTCGAACCATGTTTGAACCGTTCTGTCTCAATCTTTACCAAATGACAAAAAATCAGACTTTACCAATTTGAAAGCACTCGTTGGCGACAAAATAATCTGAAAAAAAAACACACACACACACACACAGAAAATTGAACTTGGTTTCAGAAATGGTAGAAAACTTTATGAGAAAAAGAAAAATGCCAGTTACCAACATTTTCTCCCTTTTCTAAAATGTTTCCAAATGGAATATTTCCTTGATTTACTTCGAAAACCTCGTAACTATAACTTGTTACAAGCTGTAGATACGTGGTTTTTGAAGTAAACCGACGATCTGTAAGGGTGGTCAAACTTAGGATTATTTGGTAAAGGATTAAAACCTCTCTGTATCAGGGGCAATAACACAATTCCGTTTATGTACAAAGTCTGTCACATCTGCTTTTCATTCTACATAAAAGTCTATAAAGGATAACGGCGATAGATGGACGGACACATTCTCTCCTAAACTTGAAGCAATGATGCACTGATTGTCGATATCAGAATAATTAACCCTCTACCAAACAATACCGTATTTTAATAACCCAACTCTAAAAGACTTTTGAAAACGTTGTCGGGAAAAGAGGAAATGCTGGTTTCCAGCGTTTTTTCCGTTTCCATCAATGTTTTCAACTGTATCAAACAGGCTACAATATTTGGACCATATTTTATTTGTCGCCTGCAAATGCGTTAAATTTGGGCAGGGTAAAAATTGTGTTATCTAGTAAAGAGTTCACAATTTAAACGAAACTGTCGTCATCCATTACTTCAACCGATCCGTGTTTCTTAGAAACCTGAGTATCTGACGTCATCATTTTAGTACCATCATACGTTCCGTCTTGTTCGCCTATTTTATTTTTAGTTTGAGAAATAGAACTAAGTTTACCATCGCTAACGGCTTGAATCTCAAGCTTTGTGTTGGTTTCGTTTTCTTCCACTTGTGACGTCACGCGTCCAATAATGTTATCACTATGCATTTCCGTTAAGCTAGACGCTTTGTAACTCACACAGCTTTCGTCCGAACTGGAAACGTCCGGTAAGCGTCCTTGAGCAGTAAAATCGTTTCCGCCCGCGGAAAACTTGTCATTAAAACTATTGAAAGAAGACGTAGACATTTGATGTTTGTCGGTGTACTTTTCACTCACAATAGAACCTTCTTCACTATCACGACCATTTACAATCACTCCGCTTTCTTTAAACAAAGATATGCTATCTTTTGACACAGTATCATAACTACCTGTGTTGAAGCGCATAGAATCGGGCATAAACTGCAATTCTCTTCTGGATTTATCATTTTCTAATGTTCTAAAATTACTAACATCACTCAGCTGCGACGTACTTGCGCTATCTGCACTTGGCGGTCTTCCAATATCGTCAGTACCTACAACGATACGGGGATTGCGAGATTCTTCAAGCGTAAACTGGCTAGAAAAAGAGCCACTCCTTGGTGTCATGTTAGCATCGTTATATGTATCTGTTAGCGCGGCACCTTCAACAGTTTTTCTAGATATTGCATCTTGCTCTTTAATCTCTTCAAGACGCCGACCCCTGTGTTTCATTTTACGATGATTTCTCCCTTTTCTATGGCCAGCCTGGCGAGGATGTATGACCTCCGTCGATCCTGGAATAGATTTTGTATTCGGTTGTGGTCGGATATTTCCATTTGGAGGATGTTTTCCTGTTCCAGGCCCGGGTCTGCGATCTACACGCCTCTGATCTGTTCGATCCGGTGTGCCACGAGCCGTGTTCGGTATACGAGACAATTGATTTGGCTTTATAGTCGAAGGTTTAGATTTTGTACAGAGGTATAAGGCACTTGCTACTACACTGATAAGAATGGCAAACAATCCGCAGCATGTTAAAATAATCCCCACTGTTCTTTTACCCTCATCATTCTGCAGATCCGGCGGCAAGAGGTTCTCATCGAAAATGCCATAGTTGAGGATTAAACAGACTCCAGTAACGAGCATAATCAGACCTCCTAGAAAAAGGAAGACCCCGACTATGCACATACAACACTGGACGGCGGCACCATTCATTCTGGGCATCTGAAAAGAAAGTTGACAAAAAATCAAAAATGGACTTCGACATTATCAAAATATTATTTTGGTAATTCATCTCTTTCTCTCTCTCTCTCTCTCTCTCTCTCTCTCTTCCCCACCCCCTCCCCCTTCCCCCCATGTTACAGAACTGCCTTTCAAAGCAATAACACACCTAGTTGACTGTAATGCGTTAGTGTGTTAGGCACTTCCGGTTGAACGCCGACCGTATGACTAAAAGGTTAAAGTATACCCATAAGCTATGAAAATGTAGAGATCCTATTAGTCCTAGCCAATTAGGTACATTCGTATTAGGCGGTGCAAAGCAAAAGATACAGCCTTAAAAGAAATCCATACAACAGCAAATGTCAATTCCGAATTTGTTTGAGAAAAGCAACGCAGACCTTTAAAATACCATCAATCCGTAAAGATCCTTAGGTTATCTTTGAAATACAACTTAAAATCCTCGATAAATCGAACATGACAAAACACAAAGAAATTGCTTCGAATTATTAGTATACAGTACGTGTTTATAATTATGTTAAAAATATATGACTGAAGTATACATATTTGTATAGGTCTTCATGTATCTGAAAAATAAAAAGATATCAGTCAAGTCATTTAGGCGCCATATAAAAGTGGGTACTTCCATGGCTCAGTGGTAGGGTAGTTTCATCTGTACTGAGAAAATTTTGGTGCAGTCTCCACTGGCGGCATTAGATGCATAGAACTGCAGAACCCCGGGATTAGATACCCAAATATTGATGAGATGTCGTGATCTAGGTGACATACATTTCGTAACGGTGAAAACCTCAATTCGAATAAACTAGTGAAACGTACACAAGAGAATGTGATAGGTTGAAAGCGAAATGAAACACTACTGAAATCCACATCTGACTGATTTACGGGCTTAAACTTTTTTAAATCCTATTGTTTAAAAACGTCTTTATGGTTTTTCAGTTTTATGTAAAAGTAAAGATGTCTCATCCTTTCTCTTCTGGGACATGTTACAGGAAAAACACATTAGTTAGTGAGTTAGAACTTGTCTGATGACTAATATCGCCGGTGATTTTATAAAAAAAAATCAATTTTAATCATCATTTAAGATTTTTGCCCTTTAATCGTGCAAGCGACAGCTTGTTTCATGTGTCAAACTTTAATCGCTACGTATCCACCAGTTAACATTATCAATTAAAAATTCTCTATACCAAATTGAGCCTTTGTTAGTCAAACCGTGGTTGGTTTTACGTCATGTTATAGCTCTCTCTCTCTCTCTCTCTCTCTCTCTCAGCTTAATTACTGAAACGACAGATAAACAAGTGAATAGAAACGCGTATTTGTTTGGTGCAATTTCTGACACATCAATTGCTTCTGGGTACATAAAAGAAGTATTAGGGTGCGAGCGCTACTTTTCACAATTATGTCGGGAACGGGCACGAATCTCATCGTGTCTACCTCCATTCGTACAAATAATTATCGTCCCTCTCATTAAACTATTCATATTTTGAACTTATCATAAGATCATAATTGAATAGTATTCCTAGGGATCATAAAGTTGGCAGTTATGGGTTTTTTTTTTTCAATGTATAAAAGTAGCTACAAAGATTTTTTCTTTGTTCAGTTTAATTGTAAACAATGATTCTATTTACGTTATTGGAATATACAATCGATATTCATCTGTCACAATATCAAGTATACAGTAGATAATTGTGACCCATCACGCAAAAAGGGACCTTCTGGGTACTGCGAAAAGTGTCAACCCTGGTCAGACTGCACGAATTGCGCAGGGTGACCAGGTTGACTCTCTTCGTTTTTATGCCATTTTCTGTATGAAAAGTTGTCATTGTACCTTGTTATTTTTGAATTATCAACTTAAATTGACCTGCACTATTTTTTATCTGTTTTCATCTAGTTGATGTACAGAATTCCAAGATGGTCCTTTTTTGCGTGATGGGGCACATTTGTGTGCAACGTCTTTCAAACAAAAGTCACAGCCTGCAGAACTCAAAACAAGCTATACATGTACATCATAGTTGACTGTTTCCCTACACTGGCAGAGGACTGTTAACTTTACAGTTCATTTCAATCCGTAACCATTTATTAAACGAGCACTTAAAGTCTCAGTTGCGTCCAAATGTAAAAAGGCCTGTATATAAAATAAAAGTAGATTACATTTTCACTATGCGAAAATTTGACAACTTTTATGACTTTAACGACTTTAAAGGTGCATCCAATGGCAGATAAAATAATTTTGAAAATAAAATTGCAATGTCCGAGCAGAGTTGTCTTTCGTTATTCTCACCATACATCTCTGCAATGGGCTAAATGACAAGAATTTTGCCAAACCGAGGAAAACATGTTTTTTTTTTACTACTGTTTAAAGGTTTTATGTGTAATATTTTTAGTAGACAAAGGAAATATGATTCTGGACACATTATAGGTGCATTCAAAATGTTGAATTTACCTGTATATAATGGAACTTTTTTTTTTTTTTTTTCGAGCTTCTTTACTGATCAGAATCTTACGCCAGTTTTAACCAAAATGGCTGCGCCTATGAATGATGACAACAGTTTTGAAACACCGATGGGTCTTAGCTTATAAGATTAAAAAACAAGTTATGGTCCTGTAAGATACATTTAAGCTTTTCAGAAAATCTTTTTTTTTTTTACATTTCCTACCACTTAGTCGGATTGGCCGTATGCAGTTTGAACAGCACACAAAGTAATCGAGATCGTTCTTTCTTACACCGGCGTTTGTGTCGCCATTTTGAGTTCTGGTCATGTGACAAAAGTATCACGTAATGACGGACTACTTTCTGAGCCCACTACAGAGGTGAATGTGAATGATCCGGAGTGCAATTGCCGTATTCCCTGTTTGATTACATCGATGAACGCCGACGACATTTGCGGCATATAAAACTTGTCAAATAGATAAATAGTTTCAGTTTGAACAAGTGTGAAATTCTGTACTCTGTATGTATTCCTGGTGAAGGAATGGAATATGTAGGTGATTTGATAAACGGATCACCTGAAGTGTGCCCAATATAAACGATTTCACGTAAAAGACAAGGGCTACCGATCATGTGACATTCCCACAATCCTTTAAAAATTATGTCTTAAAGTCTAAGAATACCATAAGAGGTCACATGACCCATTCAGGAAATTTACCAGCGAAAACTGTTCTGACACTTATGGGTTTTTTGTATACAGAGCGTTTACCCGCCATCGACTTACTTAATTCAGAGACTACAAAAACCTGAAAATCACAACCTTACACAAAATATATGAGAATGTAGATCAAAGATGAGACGTCATGTTTCGTACATTCTGATCTTTAGACCAAGGTTGTCAGCTTACGTGCCTAAAGTTGTCCTAGGCTTACATAGAACTATAGATAAGATCGTTAAAAGAACCAAACGTGCCCAAACATATTCCTTCCCCTAGGCCATGCCATTCAATGTAAAACCATAGTATAAATCTATCCCGACCTTGCACCCACAAAGACTTTCCAATTATCAAATTCTTTACTTAAATAGTACTTAGGTCTTTTTATAACCCTATAAAGATCGTGAAACACTTGGCCTTTTATCCTACAGAAACGACATTTTCCGTTTTGATGCAATTTTCTGTTTTGAACAAAATTAAATGCACTGTAACCTAAGCACAAAATATAGTAAAGAGCCGCTCCAGGTTAGCCTGCGCAGAGTGCCCAGGCTTATCCGAGACGACACTTTAAGCAAATGTCCGAATGCCCCTTTTTCGGGTGCTTCATGCCATAAACACGTATATATAGAGAGAGACAGACTTTAGGAAGATTTTCAGACAGGCCGTAAATGGTGTGCAACACGCGAAAAGGGACATTCGGACATTTGCGTAAAGTGTCGTCTCGCGAAAAAGGTCATTCGGACAATTGCGTAAAGTGTCGTTTCAGATCAGCCTTCGCAGTCCGCGCAGGCTAATCCGAGACAGCACTTTACGACTACATTAGATTCTGTACTACAGTGGACTTGTGCAAAACAGAAAATTACATAAAAACGGAAAGTGTCGTTTCGGATAAGCCTGTGCGGACTGCGAAGGCTGATCTGAAACGACACTTTACGCAATTGTCCGAATGACTTTTTTCGCGTGTTGCAAGCCAAATCGAATACATAGTTTAGGTGTAAGTGGCTAGATGATAAACTTTTAGAAAATAAATAAATAAATAAACAATATGGTACACCATCTGATGGTTACGTTTAAGTAGAATTTACGTTTGCATGGAAAAGGGCTATAGTAACTCGATAAAAATATACATGTCAATGGTTTTTACAACGTCATCACACTAAGTATATTTTAGAGTTATACGTCAATATTATTTTACTTCGCAACGAGGAATCAATTGTTAATTTTCAACGGGTAAAATGGTCGATGTAACCATGATTGACTCTCCCCTTTGAGCAAATATTTGCTTTAGATCCGACCAAGTCATGCATAGCAAGGTGAAATTGTTCAATAAATCAGTACGCACCACTGATTGACTTCTGATATCAAGTAGGTTCTGTGCACTTCTTTATAAGGAAAATTATTGTACCTTTTCTGAGAATGAATAGTTAATTATTAAAAGAAGTTAGACTTACAACGTCAACTTGTTTATATCGTGAATCAATTATTATGCAAGCCATTTTTTTAAACAAGTCTAAGGCCGACAAGGAAGTGCGGGTATTCGATTCCTAAAGATGTACTTTTTCACTGTTGCGGGCACAAATATGGATTGTCTCAAAGAGACAATTTTAATGAGTACCGAAAACACAGCTTGTTCTGCAGAACTTTGGCTATATTACTTTTAGAGCCACAAAATACTATTCCTTTTATACAAACTTTCTATGACAAATAGCTACAGGGTGCATAACGGGCATATATGTGATGGTATCGAAACATACATGTCTCTTTTTTATGGAAAATAATGTTATAAAATAAAGTTAGAAAAGGAGAAATTAACAGTTATAAGCAAACACTCCTATTCCCATCTTTTTCATTTAGGAAACGATAAAAAAGTAAAGTACATGTACATATATTTTTAAGATAAAACGATTTTGTGGATGCACAGTCCAGTCATGACTTCCTCAGTATCATGCATCACAGAGATACATTGGGTTCCTATTTACCATAGCATCGCTCATTATGCTTCTGTTATCATTAATTGCAACATGATTCATTCATCTCTCGATCTTGCACATTCTGACATTTCCTCCGAAAAGAAGTTCGGCTAAATACTTACAAAACTTAACCCTTTGGCTGCTAAGCGCGACTTGCTGACCTTTTACGGACAATGTAGATCAAGATCAGACTGCACTGAACGTGCAGTCTGATCTTTGATCTACACTGTCCGGTAAGGAGATATTATTCCTCGAAACGTAACTTTGAAGCAGCAATATTCGGGTTATCATTATCGAATTGAAAATTTACTTTTAGTTACATAGCGGGATAACGGTTAATAAACCGAACAGATAACGCCATCATAATCTATGTGATTACGTAAAGGACAGTAATATAGCAACGGAACGTTTTACTAAGTACGATGCCTATTTGAATTCGTTCACATGTTAGCCTAGCTGTCACTCTGATTAGTTTTTTTTTTATCTCTTTGTCATTAAAGGTATCTTTAAACCCTGTGAATCAAAAACGTGTGCTAAAATCAAAGTTAAAATGCATGTAAACGCTACAATACAGTGCAGTTCTGAATTGACATCGACCTGTAGATCGCAAACGTGTGCTAAAATCACAGTTAAAATAAATGCATGTAAACGCTACAATACGGTGCAGCTCTGAATATGGAAGCAGACCAGAAAAAGCGGGACAAAGTATAATTTTTTTCAAGGGTATACATTGCTTTCATGTTAGAACTTTTTTTGTAATACAATGGATTTTGTTGTAGACTATATACTTTTTTGTCCTTGCACACCCTCCCAAAACGTTAACGTACACGTGTTCCTAGACGTGGTCACGTTTTCATGGAAAACACCTTTTAGTTTGAGTAATACACGCTCAAAAGTCTTTTACTTTTAGTTCAGACCTAGTTATTTTATCGTAACTGTGTTTTACGACACTGAGCCTGTTTTAAAATGTTAAGAGCAGTGTGACAGTGAAATGTCGTAAACATACAAAATGGGTCTTACTGTGGGACAGTGAACTCTACAATAGTCATGTAGCTAGAGTAAATTTATCATCCTCTGAATCACTTTCTTTAAACTCTTCACCAAACAACAAAATTTTATCTTGTGCAAATTCAAAGCTGTTGCAGACAACAAAGTAGCTCAAAAGTGACGAAATATGTCTCTGCTCTGAAAGAATAGAAAACATTTTGGAAAATGGAGAAAATGCTGGTGACCAGCATTTTCTCCTTTTTCTCACAATGATTTCAATGGGCAGGAGTTGGTCGGTGAAGTGTTTAAAGAAAAAACTTTAAGTGTTTAAGAAATCTCCTTTATTTTCCTCGAGGATTAGAAATGATTGAACATTTGTAGGTTGCTACCTTTTGGCAAAAGATTTTATCAGTCTATGATCCTTTCACTTAATCCTTTCAGTGCCAAAAGGGAAAATACGACCTTTGCAGGGCGTAAGGATCAGGATCGGACTGCACAGATTGTGTAGCTTAGTCTTGGATCCAACCTTCGCCTACAACCCCCCCCCCCCCCTCCACCACACACACACACGCCTTTCTTCTAGGTTGCATGATAAAATATCTTTCCAGGTTGCAATGGATTGCATTAAGCCGTCCAAATAGGCCGAGTTTAAATATTTAGCGCTGAAAGAGTCATTTACGGTAAAAAATCTTTTGTTTACCACCCCTTCCAAAGTTCGGCATAATAGAGAATGTAATGAACAGAAACAAAATTAATTTGAATCATGGTAAAATTAAAAGTTGAGGTGCAAGATGACTAGATAATGCTATACTGAGTAATTCATCCGTCAAATATATCAATCAAGTGTGTGAAAATATATGATTCAATCCCTATTTACTCATTACCAAACGACAGAATTTTAGACTAGTCCAAATTAGAAGCATTTGCGGACGACAAAAATAAACATGACTCAAAAATTGAAATTTGTCTCGGGAAGGGAAGAAAACATTGTGGGAAAAGGAGAAAATGCTGGTAATCAGCATTTTCTCCTTTTCACATAATGTTTTCAGAAGGCTTCTTTCTCAGGGACGTGAAAAGATTGGACTTCACATTCTAAAACCACTTGAAGTCGCACTCAACATTATATCGGTTAAAGCCGGTGTTTCCTGGTTAAAATACATGGTTTAAGCACTTCCTGTTTCTCGTCTAGGTTTTCCTGTAAAACTGCCGTTCGGAAGTGCACGCCATCTGAGAGAAGATAATTATTATCTTAATCAATGAGCGACAATCTCGGAAAAAGGGGAATTATTGCATCTTCTTTATATACGTTACATACCACGCAAATCGTGACATCATATTTAGGGAACCGTGTTGTCAAAAAATCGGCTAAATCTCGATTGAGTAAATTTGAATTTCTTTCATTGTCAAAATTCTGTCTGTTTTTTTTTGCGTGAATCGATACTTCCTTCTTTCCTTCTGTAGCATTTAACCCTTTCCCAAACAAGCCCTGGTTTTTAGGTGTCTGCAGTAAAAGTCTTTTGAAAACACTGTGGGAAAAGGAGAAATTGCTCGTAACGAGCAATTTCTCCTTTTCCCACAGTGCTTTCTAGCCTTTTTAAGAACTTTCTGCCATTTTCTCCAAATCAAAAATTGTTGTCTGCAAACTCTTTCGGTTTGAAAGGGTCCAAAATCTGTCGTTTGGGAAAGGGTTAAGGGTCTTTTCATAAACTATAATAGATTATCTGATATTTAATCATTTATAGGCTAACGTTTCACTGTCTGGTTATATTGTACTGCGTCCAACAAGTTATCTGATCTAACAGCCGCTTCAATTGTCAAGATTTAGTTAGAAATTATTTTTTGACCTTCGTGTTTGTAGAGTTAAAGGACGTTCAGTTAGTGATGATAATAATGACGAAGGTCGTGATAGTGATGATAATAGTGGTGATGATAACGTCAAATATATTACATCGGTATTAACAGTCCTTTTGCTGAATCCCTAGTTCTTCATTTAGATTCTTTTACCGCAAATTCTCATCTTATACTGCTTTAATCCTTTCCCAAACAATCCCTGGTTTTTTACGGGTCAGAAATAGAAGCCTTTGAAAACATTGTGGGAAAAGGAGAAAATGCTGGTGACCAGCATTTTCTCCTTTTCCCACAATGTTTTCTACCCTATCAAAGACAGAAATCATCTTTTCAGCAAGAGTTGAATTGTCGTCTGCAAATGCTTTCAATTTGGTCTGGTCCAAAATTTGCCGTCTGGGAAAGGGTTAAGAAATTATAGAATATTACTGCTTTTAACTCTTTACCAGACGACAAAATTGTTGATTGGCCAAAATTGAAAGCAGTTGCAGACGACATAATAACATTTTAATGTGGCTGAAAAATTTAACTTGGTTTGGAAAGGATAGAAAACACTGTTGTTACCAGCATTTTCTACTTTTCCCACAATGTTTTCAACGGGCTTCTTTCCCAGAGTAGTCAAAAGTCGGGATTGTGTGGTAATGGGTTATTTCTTTCACTCATTACCAAACGACAATATTTAGGCTTGTCCAAATCGAAAGCATTTGCAGACGACACAATAAAAGTGACTGAAAATTTGAAGCTTGTTTTGTGAAGGATAGAAAACATTGTGGGAAAAGGAGAAATTGCTGGTTACCAGCATTTTCTCCTTTTCCCACAATGTTTTCGAAAGGCTTCCATCTTGGGGGTCGTCAAAAGTAGGGATTGTGTGGTAATGGGTTAAGCGCAAAATATTGACATGAGGTCTGTCAAAATATCTTTTCTTTCAAAGGCTGAATATAAATTACGAGGTAATTCGAAAGACCTTTTTCTTTATCGTGAAGCTTGACTAAACTAGTGAAAGATTTTGAACTTATTAAGGCTGTTCTGTACAGTCTGATCTTGATCTATGCCGTCCGCAAAATCTCCTGTTTTTGCTTATGGCGCACAAAGGATTAGAGTACACATGTCAAGTTTTAAGCCCTGCACTCTTTAAACTCTTTAACCAAATGACAAAATTTTAGAGCTGTCCGAATTGAAAGCATCTGCAGACGAAAAAGGAAACGTAACTCAAAAACTGAAACTTGACTATGGAAGAGTAAAAAGCATTGTGGTAAAAGGAGAAAATGGTGGTTACCAGCATTATCTCCTTTTCCTACAATATTTTCCAAAGGGTCGCATAAAACAGGGATTGCTTTGTAAAGGGTCAAACATCCAAGAAAAAGTTGGCTCTAATTAAAAGAGACTGAAATATTGCTGAAAAAGTAGCGAAACACTAGCCAAGTAAGCCGATCAAATATCATTGGGCTAATGCTAACCGGTGTCGTAAAAGAACACATTTTGGAGTCCAGTCAATCGTGTTTTATCGTTCATTTACGGTCATTTCCGCTGTATTCAATCGTAAAGCACGGCGGGCGTCAATACAAAGCTAGAAGCTTTTTTCATTTATTATTCATAACTAGCATGTAGCATAGATCTATAATACATCCAACACAGTTACCCGGGGCTGTTTATAGAATATCTCACCTTTTCACCCCGCCCTTATTAATTCTTAATTCTAACACTTATCCTACCTATTGCGATGAATGGATAGACTTTCCGAACAATATCTTCATAGACCTGTTAATCTTCAAATATATGCAGTCTGATCTTATTCCATACTATCAGCTTCTTTTCTGATACTATGAGTCTGACAATGTGTGGTTTGAATTTTCGAAGTTATAGTCAGTGGTTGAAAAATAAAAAAAAATAAACTGGAACACTTTTAGATCAGCATGGAATAAAATTTCTTAATAGTTGATAAATATGGATTTATACAGATATGATATACACTTACGCACATTTTTAATCGACCAGAAATTCCTTTAATGTCTACCTGAATGTCTGAAATTATTTGTTGATACTTCTGTTAGTTTCCAGAAAAGGTAGTAATTATTATCTCTATTTGTAAGAGGTTTAAGATTTATAAATTATGATTCTAAGAAAAAATAAACGAAAAAGTGACTCGGTTAAAGTAGTAAAATAATACTCATTTTAATCGTAGCAAATTTTGTAGGATAATATTTCTATTACAGTTGAAATAGCTGTTTTCTATTACGGGTCCACTACCTTACAGCTGACAAGTTCAATACTAGTTTTCAGACTCATTCTTCTTCCAGCGATTTGACCTTTGACATAATATTGTGTTAATATGTTACGATGTTGTAGTCACCATGTACTTGTTAGTACAAGTGGGAAATAAGGGTACTTCTTAATATTGGTTTGCAACACGCGAAAGGGGGATATTATGACATTTGCGTAAAATGCCGTCCCGGGTCAGCCTGCGTAGCCCGCGCAGGCTAATCCGAGACAGAACCATGTGTAGGACTGTATTAGATTTCGTCTTGAAGTAGACTTACACAAAACAAAAAAAAATAAATGAAAATGGGAAGAGTAGTTTAGGATTAGTCTTTGCGGACTGCGCATGCTGATCTACGACGACATTTTACGCAATTGTCCGATTACCCCTTTTCCGCGTGTTGCCTCATTATTATAACGTAATTAGTTAGGCTCATAACAATTTTCATACTTCCAAATGGCATGAAAAAAAGGCTACCTGAAAGCTACCAAATTGTTTACAGTTTGACCACTAATGGATATATAAATAAAAATTACATGTTTTCAACTAAACACTTTTCATGTACATTGTATATTGATGTGGAAAAGCAGCCGACAGCTTGAAAAGTGCCCTATCTATAGTCATCACTAGGCGGACATAAAAGATATACGGACTGGTAGACTGACCACTATTATAATAAGAAAGACTGTTTAAAGCGGCGTAAGACATGAAATAAACAAAGTCCTATTCCAAATTGAGTACATGTATGGACAATTGGCAAACAGCTCAATGTTTTAGTTTAAATATTGAATTATCCAATCTCTTCCTGAATGATAAACCTGGGAACACTTCCAAGTATATTGACCCTTTACAAAGAAAATACGACGTTTAACTTTTGTGTGTGACTAAGCGATCTGGGCCCGTATTCACCAACCATTCTTGAGAATGTTCTTAGTCTTATTCTCCAAAGTTTTCTACATTTGTAAATAACACAACTTCTGATTGGCTAAACCATCCGGTTTAGCCAATCAGAAGTTGTGTTACTTACAAATGTAGAAAATTCTGGAGAATAAGACAAAGAACGTTCTTAAGAATGGTTGGTGAATACGGGCCCTGAATAAGTTTATCGTTGAAAAAAATGGACATCCAAAATTCTTAAAATGATTATAATAACCATCATCATTATCATCGTTATCCTTACCATCTTTTGCGATTTTGTGTTGGTCAGAACATCTTAAAACTATCGGTTTATGTGAACTAAGACCAGACTGCTCCTTTTGGATCATCTGGGTCTGTATTCACCAACCATTGTTGAGACTATTTTTGTTGTTTGTCTCCAAGATTTCCTGCCCGCCCGGGTGGCTCAGTGGTGAGCGTGTCGGACTCATGACCTGGTGGTTGTGAGTTCGATACCCGGTTGAGGCACACTTTCTTTCTGGCGTATTTTCGCCTCTCACCTCTGCTGAAGCATGTGAGAAAAGTAGTCGGTGGATTTGGAAAGAAAGTAGTGTAAGTACCGGTGTGAGAAAGCCAGGAAACACATGTGCGTCACCGACCGCCATGATATGACCTTAGCTGTTAAAGTGGCGTTAAACCCCAATACAACCAACCAACCAACCAACCAAGATTTCCTAAATTTGTAAGTAACATACTAGTAACTTCTGGTTGGCTTAACAGTACTTAAAGACGGGAAATTCTTATCCTTTCAGACAGTGCAGATCAGACTGTGTCCTCTATGCCGGTTGATCTTGATCTACATTGAACGATGTGATGTACTCGAGTCGACTTTAGCAGTCTGAGTATAATTGATTGCTTTACCGGCTTGTCAGTAGCTCGGTGTTTAAGCATTTAAACTTGTAATCAGGTAACGCTTTGTTCGATCCCATGCACAAGCAGCTTTAGTCACGCTGTTCAAATGCCAATGTGCAGGGCATTGCAGGGCTCGGATCTACTCCTGATGACACAAAAGAAAGACATGAAGAAGCAAACTGTTATCGTTATCCTAGCATGGGTAACACAGCTACAATGACAGCACCGCAAAAAAAATTAAAGAAAACACGAATAGGAAAAGAAAAACTATATATACCGTCAAAGAATCTTTTTTGAGAATTACTATCCACAAAAATCATGACATCCATCGAATTATTTGTCTAGACTAAAACAGAGCAATTCTCTCTTTCAAATATTAGCAATACGAATTAACAATCGTTTCCTTGTTTTGCCTTCCATGTTCAAAGTTTATGTCCTCACTAAACCTCTTATCGCAGCCAAAACTGTTTCAATGTATGAAGAATTTAATCCTTTTTACCCTTTTCCGCATATTCCCAACTTTTGACGACTCTGAAATAGAAGGATTATGAAAACATTTAGGGAAAAGGAGAAAATGCTGGTAACCAGCATTTTCTCCTCTTCCCAAATTGTTTTCTATTTCAGAAATAAATTGTATCATTTGAGATTTCTCCTCTACAAATGCTTTCATTTTAACTGAGTCCAAAAATGTGTTTTGTGGAATAGAGTTAATCGCCAAGTATATGTGACCCATAACGCAAACAGGGACCTTCTGGGAACTGCGAAAACTGCCAGTCCTGGTCATAACCTATGATGAAAGCATCAAGAATTTTATCATCGAGACAGCCCTAATACATATCTCGGCGTATGTGTAACTTTAGAAGTTACCCACAAGCACGTCTAACCTTCAATCGAACAATACCGATGTTTAAGGTACGGAAAAAAACAGGCTGAAAACACTGTGGGAGAGAGAGAAAATAATGGTAACAAGAATTTTCTCCCTTTCCCACAATGTTTTACGAAAGACCTTTTGTTCTGGTAAGAATAAACTTCTTTTACCAAAATGCTTTCTATCCTTTCAAACACGATTATTCTGGTTTTCGCCACATTAAATACGTCATCTGCCTGCATAATTATCTATGCTTTAAATTTGAACACGTCTTAAATTTTGTCGTTTTTGTAAAGGGTTAAATGGTCATAATCGCCCATGTAAATGCATTCATTACCATCGTTACGAGCAGTTTCTTCTCATGTAGTAAGGTTTTGAAAATTTATCTGCTGACAGACGGCGACAATCGTCTGCAGCATGTTTAAACGTATTTAAAACTGGATTTAGCCTATGACGTTGGAGTAAATGTCTTTCAACAAATTTGGCACGATTGTGACATTATCTTCCGCTAGATGGCGTTCTTCAAAATATGACGTGTGCAGTCAACGCGGCTATGATCCAAGTCCAAGTTCAAACAGCATGTGTGTAAGGGCAATGCCCTGGTACATGTACACTTCATTTGCCTATTTCGCTTTATACACCTTATTCAAAAATATATGATGCTCAGGATTCACGCAGTTGAAGAGCTGTATTGCCTTGCTCGAGGACACTGCCGCCACCAGCAAATGAATCAGCGCCGACAATGGTAGAACCAGGGCGTTCTGAATACGTTGACGTTCGACGACCTGGGTCAACAAACACATAAAGATTCTTATATACATGTAGCATCGCAGTCTTATTCTAGAATCGGAAAGTAACGCTAATTTTGATTCGCTAATCCGTTTGGAATTGAAACTGGGATACTTTCAAATCTAAAAAAAAAATGAACCCTTTGGCTGCTAAGCACGCGTCAATAACTTTTTGCGGAAAGCTTAGACCAAGATCAGATTGCACAGAACGTGCAGTTTGACCTTGATCTACGCTGTTCGCAATAGGTCGGTGAGTCACGCTTCGCAGCCTTAGAGCTAACAGTTGTCTTCGCCTCATCTTCGCGAGCCAAGGTTACGATTACTATCTGGATCTTACCTTGGCAGATTGAGCCTGATTTCGAGATTCCTGGGATGCGCCCTCTATTGGATGGTGGTTATTACCCCCCTTTACGTCATATTTCTATAAGCCAATGTAATATCGTTTTACTAACCGCTTACGAATACACATGAAGCGATAAGTAGATATCTACGTGGGTTTCCATGTTTACCTTCTATTCGAAAGGTAGAGACGTTGTTCTATTTTTATCAAAAATGAAATGCTACCAGCGATTTCATTCGTTGCAGTTAGAGCTGGCTGCATCCAATGAAAAAGCGTTTCGGGTGAATGTAAAAATCAAGCTCGATCCGCCGAGGGTAGAGAAACGGTAGTGAATCGTCAGTCTTGGCTTGCGAAGATGTCTTCGCCGACGAGGCGGTTATGATTGTCGAATTATTATTCACGTAAGTAACATTTCTTTCCGCCGTGATGCTAATGTAGTCATAAGCTGGGTGCGATAGAAGTACACGTGTAGTTGAAACACGATGCTCTGGCGAATTATCACAGTGACACTAAAAGTGATCCAAATGAAAGATGTCATCCCAGAAGATGTAACATTCATAGTGCTGAAATCATGAGATAAGCATAACAGCCATTGATTAAAGCTGCAGCAATGCCCATTTTCAGTCAGTTATTACCTACGTCATCTTTACTTAAGCAAACTGAATTGATTCTTGGGGTTTTGTACAAAATAATACTCCAAAGAGGTTGTGAGAAAGTACAGTTTCTGTACATCAAATTTCTTCGTTAATTAAACAGTATGATAATTTTTCACAACCAGTTTTACTCGAATGACGTTACCCGATTTAAACTAAGGGTTCCAGATATATTTCCGCAATCCCTAGGGATACCAGATGTAGTTGTCACGCAACTATTCACTAACTTAAACTTACATATCAATAATATAAACAAAGAAAAAGGAGTCGAAATACCCTTCATGGGTTGTTCAAACGATATCTAAACAACTAAAGCATGCAAGAGGTATCATCATACTTACAATCGCCTGAAAAGTCGGAATTTGGTATCAAGAGTGTAGTGGCACAATGTTTTGCTCTAGGCAAATGCGGTGAAATTTGACAAATGGCCGCATCAAAGTTTCACAGAAAAAGATCGCCAAAAAAAAAAATGACAATATTGAAGATGAAGGTGCCACTCCCCCCTTTACAATCTAAAGCAAAATTTAGAGGGGTGTATTATGATAACATTAGGCTGGGTAACTGGGTGTATATGAGGCTTGCTTGTGTACATGGTGTTTCTACACATCTGCAAAAAGCATAGACCAAGGCAAGCCTGCGCAGTTTGGTCATGGTAGACATATTTTGCTATTGATCATTTTCCTGCATGTCAAAGGACCAGTATTACCTCATGATTAAATCCGTTGTAAGTCAATTTTGGAATTAATGGGTCAAGGATTGTGTCATGACTTGCATGGTCTGATAGACTACAGAGATGCATTAGACGCGATTTTACCAGAGTAACGCCCATGCGTACTATAACCAAATAGGTTTATCTTCGCACTCAAGGTGTAACTGAACCCTAAGCATTGTTCGTCGTTTCAGTACTCGGCGTATCACGTATTATTCTTCATTTGATTGATCATGTTGTTTCTAGATTTGAATCAACCACTAAATTTCTTATAATACAATTGTGTATTTCTTGAGACTCGTTGTACAGTTCAGTTTTAGTTCTAAAATCTTGAAAAATAGTGGAGACCCCCCCCCCATCCCCACCCCAACGCCCAATCCTGCCTTTGAAAAAAGGGGCTGTGATGTAAAACAAAAACCACAGGCACTTGACCCAATAATATTAGGCTACTTTCTGTTATACTCAGGCGAATAGCCAAGATTCAATATCAAATGCCAAAACGAGAAATAGAAGCAATGCACTTTCTACAGCAGGAAAGGAGATCGCTCCGCGCAGGCTAATCCGAAACAACACTTTCCTTTTTTATATAATTTTAGAGACTGACTTGCGCAAGTGTACTGTAACACAAAATCTAATGTAGTCGTAAAGTGCCGTCGCGGACCAGCCTGTGCGGACTGCGCAGGCTGATCCGAGACGACACTTTACACAAATCTTCGAATGCCCCTTTTTCGCACTGCAAGCCTTTTAACAATAATGGATCCATGAAATCAGTTGTGTCTAATAACAAATGAATCAAGGAAACAATTGTCCTTCGGTATGCAAAAACTCTACAAATGGTAAAAAGTTTCGACATGTGTCAGCCTGCACGAACTGCGCAGGCTGACATGGGTCGATATGTTTTAAAGGTGCATTAAACCCCCTTTATATAGTATGACTCTGCAGGCAAGTAATGCTGGAAATTGTAACTATGAAAAATTTATTTTTGTCTATTCTTTCTCTGAAAAAAAAAAGTTTTCCCAGAGCGGAATTTAAACCAATTTAAACCTATTCAGTGCCAATGACACCTTTGATAGCTTTTACGGTCTGCTTAGATCAAGATCACATAGCAAAAACGGGCAGTCTGATCTTGATTCTACACTGTCCACTACTTGTACAAGTCCTAAAAAATCAGCTTCAAATGCAACGAATTTTTTTTTTACTCCTAGAAAAGTCGAATCATTTCAGTAGGCGGTGTTACAGGGTTACTTGTATATGAAAACCATTGTAAAGTAATAATTTCAATGGAAGTAGAAGATAACGGACGAATCTCCCTATTGAATATTCATTGAATCCAAACATGAAGATAATAACACGACTATTAGAAAGATTGCTTAACTTAAACAAATCGATGTAACCTTTTTTCTGCGAAGACAATACCCATTCTTTGAGCCCATTCAAGGCAAAGTCACGTGTACTGGGACTCATATTCACATTATCATATACGAGCTCGTATGAAACATTAATGTGAAATGTAGCCTAAAACGTGCTATTCTTTCAAGCAAACGTAGAACAAACAGCACAATATTTTAATCAAAAAGGGGGCTTAATACATTAAAGAAAATTATCGGCCCAGATCAGCCTACGTACTCCGCGCAGGCTGACCTGTGCCGACACTTTTCGCTATTGGTCAATTTTCTGTTTGTCAAGTGAATAATGTAACTCTTCATTGAGTAGTTTATTTAAAAAAGAGGTTCCTATGTATCGACAATAATGTTATGACTTGGGTAAGTGTAATGTATGACAGATATGCATTAAACCTCATTTTGCAACACTAAGGCTCAAATTATACATTTTAATCCATATTATTCATTTTTGTCACGTAAACGTTCATTATATTCCTTGTAGTATAGAAAGATTCTCTAGCTTTTAAGTTGCCTCGTCATACTTGGAAAACATTTTATTGATTTTAAAGCTCTAGGGTGACAAAAATAATTGATATTTAGAACAAGCATTTACAATTTGATAATTCAGATATTGGATGACAGAATCATGCGGACACTTTTCATCACGATTTACGGACAATCACCTTTCTTTTACCACGCAATACCGTGTTTTCATGACCTTTTTATACAGGGACAAGGACTATTCAGCATGTTCGCCTTTTCCCACAATGTTTTGTAGTCATTGCCATATCTTATCAATTAATCCAGCTTTAGTTTGTCGTCTGCAAATGCAGTAGATTTGGGATCAAAATGTTAAGTTTTGTCAACTACTAATCGCCGCTATAGTTAATTTGGGGACAGGGTAAATCAAGATCGGACTGCCTACACATTGCACTCTTATGTTAGATCTACACTGTCCGAAACACTATCATCCGCTAGATGGCCTTCTACAAAATACACATCTGTCTAGTTTGGGCATTTTGGGTACAGAACCGGACTACTTTTCTACCCGACAAACTAAAATGGACATTTACTCAGTATAACACAACCTGGTGCGATTTCATCAGCTATGATCAGCTAGCATGTAACCTATGCAGCGGTCATTTATTAAAACAGTCCCTACAGGCTTGGGTAATAGCTTTGGTGTAAGCCCTATTTTTCCCTAGCATAGGGCCTATATGAGATTGGTCATGTAAACAAGTCGAGCCTCCGAAGAATATGACAGGCGCAGACAACGCACTTTGAGATATCTGATAGAACACCCTTTCAGACTGATGAACTGGAAAGTCTCCCAATGGACGATGAATCCAACGATCTCAAACAAATGTTTGAAATCCCTTTTTACCAAGCATGTCAGAGACTATATACTGTCGCAACAACAACCAACAGATGTTAGTTTGCAAAGCACAGTTGATTAATGATAGGGCATGTAATCCATTTATTTGCATATCGACTGTTTCTATCAGCGCTCTACCGTGATTATGGTCCCGTCTTTACAGAACACAAGTCGTGTGAATACAACAGTTACCCCCGGGTGTGTGGTTCCGTAATTGTTAAAAGGTTACAGAAATTGAAAACTTTTACCTACAAGTATATCATAATTTAGGTCTGTTCATCTATACAATCTGATAGTTGACGTTACGACAGCTCTGCTATTGAATTTTATACAGATCATTTAATATACGAGTACACAGTTCTATTTGGTAATACGCGTTTCTCATCAAGATAGGCTAAATCCTACAAAAACCTTTAACAGCTATCTAAATAATGAGATGGAAAGTTTCCAGCTGAAAGTCAAATACCAAAATGTTGCAATTTGAGGCTTCTTTTTGCAAAGGAGATCTCGTTCTATGTAGTTCGGTCTTTGTCTTCACTGTACTCGCTGGGCAGCCTAAGTACAACGCATTACATGAGCATTCAAAGCACGTTATCAGTTATTTCTTTTTCCAATCTTTGAAACAGTGTGAATGAGTAAGATATAGAAGATATTTGTTTTTTTTATTCGGAGATAGATATAGAGGACATTTGTTTTTTTCGGTGAGAGATCGAAATTTATTTCATCGAATGGACACCATCGGTAATATTTTCACGAGTGGCGCAGCCACGAGTGAAAATATTACCGATGGTGTTCACGAGATGAAATAAATTTCGATCTTTCACCGTAAAAAACAAATATTCTATTTATTTTATGCTTTTAACCCTTTCTGGGAGGAGCTCTATCAAAATTCAGTACAGTTCTTTTCCCTTATTCCCCGTGGCGCACCCCTCCTGCATAGCAACGTTACGTCAAGCGCGAGAAATAGAAGGTATATGACGTCATATTTCCCATCTGGTTGTTAGGCACGCGCAATTTACCTAGGCAACAAGAACGTGAAAATCGGTATTTTCACTGGTGGTACCAGTGTAAGATCGAAAAATATTTTCACTGCTATTTCTCGATATCCGGAAAGCATGAAATAATCGAGTGAACATCATTGGTAATATTTTCATGAGTTGCGCAACCAGGATTGAAAATAATACCAATGGTGTTCATGAGATGAAATAAATTTCAATCTTTCATCGAAAAAAACAAATATTCTATTTATTTCGTGCTTTCAACCCTTTCCTCGAGGAGCTGTAACAAAATCCAGTTCAGTTTCTTTCAGTTATTTCCCGTGGCGAACCCCTCCCGCATAGCAACGCATTACAATATGGCGTCAATATTACGTCAAGCGCGAGAAATGTAAGCTAAATGACGTCATATTTCAATCCAGTTGTGAGTCACGTGCAATTTACCTATGTAACTAGAATATAAAAATCGGTTTTTTCCCTGGTTGTACCCGTGGAATATCGAAGAATATTCACTGCTCTTTCTCGAAATCCTATCGGAAAGCATGAAATAAATTTGCTAGACTGATATCATAGAGCTAGATTGCTGGTCGTGATTCTTGTCTGTACTCTCTGCTGGATGTAATCAAATACTTTCAAAATGTATATTGTAATATACACGTATATTGGGCCATTGGCCTTAGTATTGAATAAAAAAGTATTGTATAATGCTCGTTGCGATTATTTTCTCCTTTATCCACCTTGTTTATGTGTTTGAAATCTAAATTACATTGACTATCCCGTTTCATAGATCTGGATGTTTTTTGTATGCAAGTCGTATGCCCACTCGGGTGCGAATGGATTAATCGGGATTATTTATTCTTTGCCAAACGACAAAATTTTAGACCGATACAAAATGAAAGCACTTGCAGACAAAAAAGTAAACCTTACTGAAATCTTGAAATTTCTTTCCAGCAGGATAGAAAACATTGCGGAAAAAAGAAGAAACATGCTGGTCACCAGCATTTTCTTCTTTTCCCACAATGTTTTCAAACGGCTTCTATATCAGGATCGTAAAACCCAGGGATTGTTTGGTAAAGGGTTAATCGTTAATCGGTATTTTTTTCATTTCTAAGCTAAACCCCAGACTGCTAAGTTTAAAAAAAATGAAACGTGATCTATTGCAAGTGAGTAAGGTTCAAATTGATGTATTTCAAATACATGGGGCATTTTGTGGACAACTGAGATCAAAATCAGACTGGGCAGAAAGTCAGGTCTGGGTATCTTCCGTCTGTTGAAATATAACATAATTCTTTCTCCTGATTTTCAGTGGAATGTACTTTCAAACCGTCGAAAGTTCATGTACATGCATTTGGCCTTGACAGAATCTCGAAGGACGCTCATATAGATCAAATACGGCCAGATAAAACGTCCTGAGTAGCCTGATCCAGATCCATCCTTTCAACAAATGATCTTGAGTTCATAGTCAAACGCTAATTGTCGAGGTAATATCACCGAAGAAAACCATTGAAAGGTATTCCTACCCAGAAAGGAAATATCAATCTCCACTGTAATTTTACTCTGGAAAATATGTCATTAAAAATCATCTCTATTCTAACCTCTTAACCGAGCCACTTCTGGAGGTTTTGCCTTCATAGCGTTATCATTTTCAATTCTAAAATCACAAGGGAGATAATTGTTACATCCCTTTATTATAAAAGCAATAGAAGTATGAACAGACACTTTTTAGATAGACATCAAAAGAAATTATGGGTGGTTAAAAGTGTTTAGAAATTTTGAATCACGATAAATGCTCAATAATCTAAGCAAACAAAAATATACCATGTTGACCAGAAGCTTCAGAGAAGGAAAGCCTAAGGCTGTACTTCATAAAACAAACTAGAGGGCAAACATGCACTTTGGTATCACATTTTCAAAAATATGGATAGTAAAAAGAGAATATTGACTTCATCATGTCCACGTGAAGGTACATGTCTCGTGGTTAATAAAAGAAAACATTCGTTCGAAGCAGTGTCTTATTTTGCAACAATGTTTCTGAATGGTTTCGGCTACAAAGACAAAGCTCTGTAAAAAGCAAACGGAATTCGAAGGACCTGTGTGTGTTTTTTTTACCCGTGGTATATATCCGCCGGACCGAAATAAAAAATATTTTGAAAGTCGTACTTTAATGTATTTATAAAATATCCTTTTATAATTCAGTGACATTAGTAACGGATGACAGATTTGTAGGATATTTTTAACTACTTTCCATTTTAGGTTTACGAAACGGATGTCCCGCTAAGAAAACTCGAAAAAATACTAACCGTAAGTTGTAGGATCTTACATGATTTGCTATTTGTGGTGAATTCTATCAACCGAGTCAAGAAAAATCTTAGATAGTAAGCCCCTAGCGAGCTCATTACCAAACGACAATATTTTAGGCTTGTCCATATCGAAAGTATTTATCCTTCCTCTCCGAGTATATGATACAACGATTATTGATTTCAAAATACTGATTTTCACTTGTAACACATGTATATTTACAGCAAAAAGGCAATAATGTAACATACAATGTATATTACATATGTACATATAGATAGTATAAACATGGTTTCATGTTCTATTTGTACAAAAAAAAAAGGTTTATTTGTAACCAAACAAGAACCTGATCATGAGATACAATAATAATTATTTTAATTCAACCCTTTTCTTGACATAACGCGACGACGGGTATACCTCCCAATTGGCAAACCCTTTTTTTTACTTCTTCACTAATTGATTTGATTGATTGACTTTAGGATATTTAAATTAAGGCCGTTTTCGATATTATTTAACTTGGCCAGTATACTTATCATTGCTTTCCTGGAATTTCTTTAACCAGCACTCCGTACAACATTCTTTCCTATCCACTGGCTGCTTTCCCTAAAAACCATCGTCTTGACAGTGGTGAGACAGAACAAATCCTGTCGCAACGACTGTCATTAAACCTCGAAAAGAAATTGACCGAGCCGGGGATCGAACCGTCGACCCCCTGTTTTTGTGTCCTTTACGCTACCGGTTTAGCTATCGGGGCTAGGCAATTCTCTCATAAACGTGTCATTTATGGTCTAAACAAGCCGATTAAAATATCTTATTGTATTTCAACACACAGCTGTTAATCTCAAGAGCTTTCGACGAAAATGTGTTGCACAGTCCAATGAAGAGACGCTATAAATGAGAAGATCGAGAAAGTTTTAAAGTATTGTAAATTGTAAGAATTACCTGTGAATGAGAAGTTCATGCCATCAATTAAGAAATTAACGTCCTTATTTTAGTTCAATTTTGAATACACATTTTACCTTGGTGTACACCTGAAATTTTATGTCATGTACACAAACTTTGGATCTATTTTTAAAACGCACCTGTCCGACGTGTGGTATTTTAGATTCAAGGGAAGTAACTATAACGTATAGCAACGGGGCGTTGCGAAGGAAAACAATCGATGCCCATTGATTCCGAACAAATATAACTGCTGAGATGCAATTATTGATTCATAAAAAAGTGATCGAAGCTTGACAGGTTGGGGAGTTAGAAGATTAGATTTATTGAATCAAAGAAAGAGGAATATTGTTCGTTGTATCACCGTTTTATAAGAGACATTTCCCCTATCCATGTAGAACAGAGAGCCTTTAAACTTTTTGACATATGTAAGCCAGTTCATTGTGATAAAACTTAGCACGTATTGTAGATTACGAATGTTTGTTTGATACTGTTGTCGCAGTGTTTCAACAAATCCAAAGTTTTCATAGGACAGAAAGGGAGTTTTTAACTTTGCTATATGAGCCATGCTCTGGCAAAATGGGCCTTAAAGCATCTCCGTGATGCCATTCTAAGTTATCACATAATAATGGATCCATAAGAACCACTTTTTTAAAACATTCGACTTAATCATGAGGTAGGCTGGTCCCTACATATACAGGAAATTGACCGATAGTTGAAGGTTTAGGCCCAGGTCAGCCTGAGTGGATTGAGCAGGTTGACCTAAGTTGGAACTTTTCGCAGATACACTAAGCCCCCATTTCACAGAGCCAGATTCCTATCTAGAATGACATCTTTCCAATTTATTCAAATGAAAATGAGCTATGTTCTATGAAAAGGAAGTTTAACCCATTACCACACAATCCCTACCCTTGGCGTCCCTGAGAAAGAAGCCTTTTGAAAACACTGTGGGAAAAGGAGAAAATGCTGGTAACCAGCATTTTCTCCTTTTCCCACAGTGTTTTCTACCCTTCCCAGAACAAATTCCTATTTTTGAGTCACCTTTATTTTGTCGTCTGCAAATGCTTTCAATTTGGACCAGTCTAAAATTTTCTCGAGTGTTAAAGAGTTAATACAGCTGTACAAAGTATAGACCCAAGTCACGTCACAGAACGTGCAGTCTGATCTTGACCCTACAACAGAAGATTTTTTTTTTACAAATATAACTTTAAAATAGCTACATTTCGGTATATACAGTCGACTTGAATTTTTCCTGACACTTATCTAGTAGTTTAGAGTTAAAAGCCCTTACAACTGACCCTGCTATCGGCCCATTTATTGCTGTAGGAAATAGTGTAATTATTGACTAAAATAACTTGTTTGGAAACTTAAGCTAATATTTGAACTTGAATACATTTTAGCCTACATGCTTAGTCACGGTTTTATGACTACAAAGAAGAAAGAATAATATGGTATAGGTACACGTTTATGAAAATTTCGGACGATTTCCACGAACACATAATATTAAGGGTTTTTTTTAATGGCGATGGGAAAAAGGGATTAAATATTTACCACGTGACAACCTTTTAACCCTTTACCAAACGACAAAATGTGAGACTTGTGCTAGTTGAAAGCACTCGCAGACGACAAAAATAAATGTAACTTTAAAATTGAAATTTATTTCCAGCAGGGTTGAAAACAATGTGGGGAAAGGAGAAAATGCTGGTTACCAGCATTTTTTTCCTTTTCCCACAATGTTTTCAAAAGTCTTCTATCTCAGGGTCGTAAAAACCAGGAATTGTTTGGTAAAGGGTTAAACGGCTCAAACAGAAAGCATTTGCAGTTGACGGGTTATACTTAAATGCTGCTCTATTGAAAGGGTAGAAAAGAAGAAACTGCCCATTTTCACAATTTTCTCTTTTGTCATGATTTTTTTCCCTAAAGTCTTTAATCCCAAAGGTTTCATAAAGACTAGAATGTTTTCTTAGGCGTTAATCCTTAGACTGCTTAGTGCGACTAGATTATCAAGATCAGACTGTACAAAACGTGTAGTCTGATCTTCGATCAACCCTGTCCGATAAGAATTGTGACCCCCCCCCCCTCCCCATGCCTTTGAAATAGCAACATTTAGATCTTCATCATCGACTTAAAAGGTTTTTATTCAGGAAGATATGGGTAAAAGCAGAAAATATTTGGGCTCTTTTATCTTGGAGAAAGACGAAAAGGGAAACCAAACAGGACTGCAGCAGTTGTCTTTTTCCTTTTTGAAAAAGATGTCAAGTATTTGCAACATTTTAAGTTGATTTTTTTTCACCGGAGATGAACGACAATTGAGAAACAGGGCAAATAGAACAAAATGTTGGTGTCTAGAATTGGGAAAGTTGATCAAGCCCAACACCGGAATTTTGTCCTATTTGCATTAGGCTCATCGGATGGAATCCCTACGCCTTGTATAATAAACTTTTCCAATCCGAGACACGAACACAATATTGCCTATTATGCATGCATCGACTGACTAAATTTGTCTTTGAAGAAAAAATCCGCATTTTTCAAATTTTCTCCGAATACTTTGTTTTTAGTGTCATAAAAGCAGGGATCGTTAGGTAATGGGATTTATAAGAGCTCACACTGGATGAAAACTTATACACTCAGAGAGTAGAGAATATAGCCCAGTCACCATGGTTCTGTTTGTATGAACAGAAGTTTAAATACAAACATATCCTTCTTTATAAAAACGGTCAACTTGGTCTAAAGTTAATGTGACCCTTTACCATAGAGGATAATTTCAGACCTATCCAAATCGAAAGCATTTGTAGGCGATAATTTCATAGTGGCTAAAATGAGGCAATTTTTCTTTGATAGAGTAGAAAACTTCGTGGGAAAAGGAGAAATTGCTGGTTACCAGCATTTGCTCCTTTTCCAACAAAGTTTTTCCAAAGGCCTCTTCCTCAGGGTTGTAAAAGTCTTCATTGTGTGATAAAGGGTTAAGATCAAGGAACGTATAGTCTATAGATACACTATAGTATATTAACCCATTACCAAACGACAATATTTTAGACTGGTCCAAATTGAAAGCCTTTGCAGACGACAAAATAAAAATGACTAAAATTTGAAAGTTGTTTTGTGAAGGGTAGAAAACATTGTGGGAAAAGGAGAAAATGCTGGTTACCAGCATTTTATCCTTTTCCCACAATGTTTTCCAAAGGCTTCTTTCTCAGGGGCGTCAAAAGTAGGGATTGAGTGGTAATGGGTTAAGGTCATGTAGCACTGCTTTTCTACATAACTGTCAACGTCGGAGGCGAGAAAAGAGTAAATATAAGAAATAATCTTCTTTCTATTGTGGTTTATCGTTCAATAAACCACAGAACTATGAGACACAATAAATAATCCACGAGGGTGATAGCCCGAGTGGTTTATTACCTACTAGGGTAACAGGCTCGCCCTACCTTGTAGCATAGATCGGTTTCACAACTGGCAAATCGTTGCTTGGCATAGATTGGGTCTTTACCCAGCAATATCATGTTTGAACGGCCTCAAAGGGGTAGACTTTTAAAACGTAGTGGGAAAAGGATATGTTGGTACACAGACAGATAGACGGACGGACGGACAAACAGAGAAAGAGAGACAGAGACAAAGACATTCTTGCGAATTAAACGAAGAAGGTAGGTGAATACGTGCTCTGGCGGAAACTTCAACAATCGGATATTCTCAATCAAACTAGATCAAGCTTTTATTCATTCCCAGAAAGTTTTCACGCGACTAAGACCACTTAGGCTCAAAAGGTAATTTTCACAAGCCCAAATACTCACGGAAATTTCTCTCTTAGCAAAATAGAAAGCTTGTCTCAGAATTTGGATTTAGAAATGAGTAAATGATGGTCGTTGGAAACGTTTCCAGTACGTTGGCCTTACGATATTCAGGCAAAAGTACACGATCAAAGTATTTGATTCAAGTGATCGTTTCTTTTTCCGGACGCATGCCGTAGAGGTATCATTTCGCCACAATTATGAATAGAGACTTTGTTCCATATCATGACGCTTTAATAAAATTCTTAAGAAACTAGTCGATACACAACCATAATTGCGTTGGAATTCAATGACGCATTGAAATCAAAGTCGGTCACGTTTTAAACCAATTATCATTTATTCTTTTTCTATACCCACCAACAACTAGTGCAAGGTTACAAGACACAAAGAAAAAAAAAATCCTCTTTTTTAACCCTTAAACTTCTTAACTCATTATCAAACGACAAAATTTTTGGCTTGTCCAAATTGAAAGCATTTGCAGGCGACAAAATAAAACTGACGGAAAATTTAAAATGTGTTTTGTGAATGGTAGAAAACATTTTGGAAAAAGTAGAGAATACTGGTTACCAGCATTTTCTCCTTTTCCCATAATGTTTTCTATAGGCTTCTTTCTCAAAGTCATCAAAAGTAAGGACTGTGTGGTAATGAGTTAATATATTTTTTAATGTAACTGCAAAAAAAAGGATCGACCAATGTCAGCCTATACGCATTGCACACAGGCTGACATGGGTCGAAGCCTTTTGTTACAGGAAAAAATTCTGCATGTTCAAGGGCCATTCTACCTCAAGACTCGGTTATAAAACAAAGTGGATTTTGAAGATTCGTATAATGAAGTGATTCCTTGCTAGGTATAAAGTGCATGGCAGAGATGCATTGAATTCCCTTTTCCCAATTCGTTACTCGAATTATGTTTTTCAAGGCAACAGCTAAAACTTAATCATTGGACCCCCAAGGCATTCACACATACAAATCATCATATAGGACACTGTTGATACTAGCTATGGGCCCGTATTAATAAACCATTCTTAAGAACATTCTTAGTCTTATTCTTCTGAATTTTGTCAATGTGAAAGTAACAGAACTTTTGATTGGCTAAACTAAATGGTTTAGCCAATCAGAAGTTCCGTTACTTTCACAGCCAGGATATCTTGAGAATAAGACCAAGAACATTCTTAAGAATGTTTGGTGAATACGAGCTAAGCAGATTGCTTGCTCTGTGAAGTCTGAGCCAACCATTCTTGAGAATATTCTTAGTCTTGTTCTCCAAAGTTTTCTAAATTTGTAAGTAACACAACTTCTGATTGTCTAGACCATTCGGTTTAGCCAATCAGAAGTTGTGTTACTTATAAATGTAGAAAATTCTGGAGAATTAGACAAAGAACGTTCCTAAGAATGGTTGGTGAATACAGGCCCTGATCTTGACCGGTTAACCCCAACATCACAGTCGGTAGAGTACATGACTTGAAACCAGAGGAACGCTGGCTCGAGCCCAAAGCTCGGCGAATGTCTTTCCGAAGATTGATCACGGACGGTAAGACATGAATTATTCCTCTCTCGCCGCTGTTCATCGTTTCGACGACGGTTATGTGACAAAGAAGCCACTGATCTTGGAAAAATAATGTGCGAAGCCCTGGGTCCGTATTCATCAACCATTCTTAAAGGTGGGTATTTAGAATTTTTACATCTCATCACATTAAAAAATATATATATCACTGAAATTCATATGAAAAAATACTACAAATCATCAATAATAAAGATTCATAAAATTGCAAAAAAAATTTTTTTGGATGGTATTCCCCTAAAAGGCTACGTAGCCTCTTAAGGTATTTTTAGATTTAGCGCCAAAAATCAATAAAGCATTGTGGGAATGTCAAGTGACTGGCACGTGACTCATAACGCTCAAATTCCATTACATAACAAACATGTAATAATTATTTTCCATAATGTCTTCTTCGGACGCTATGTTTGAAACTTCGTCTGTGTATTCCTGTATGTAAATGAGCGAACTGATCATCTAAAAATAGAACGTGTCTCCCGTTGGTGTCAACCTGGGCAGTAGTAAATCTCTAATTTCTCGTGTTGTCGGACGGTTTTCGACTACTGGGGTTTTATGAATGAAAATTAAAAGGCTTTAGGAGTATAAGGATTATTTTTTTGCATTTTTGTAAAATTTTCGTCCCAAAATCTGAAGGGCCACCTTCAAGAACGTTCTTTATCTTATTCTTCAAGATTTCTAACTGTGAAAGTAACAGAACTTCTGATTGGCTAAACCAGCTGGTTTAGCCAATCAGAAGTTCTGTTATTTTCACATTGATGACATTCTGAAGAATAAGACTAAGAATGTTCTTGAGAATGGTTGGTGACTACGGGCCTGGTAAGGGAAAGTCGGGCATTTTACTTTAAAGAGTTAAGTCCGGTATATTTCAAAATAGTGTAAGTTTGATACAGAAATAAATGTTTTGAAATATTTTGTAACTGAAGAAAATGATTTTAAAGATCACCTGTATTAATTGCCCCACTGCTTCCGGAGGTAAATGAAATGGTTTTATATTATTTATTAATAGGGCCTCGCTATGTGAAAAGGGGAATTAATGCATTTGCGAAAAAAATCTCAACCCAGGTCAGCGTTCGCCGTCCGTGCAGGCATGACCAGTGTACCTCATGCTTCAATTGGCTGTTGTACAAAAATGTGACCAATCACGCAAAAAAGGACCTTCTGGGGAACTGCGAAAAGTATCAACCCTAGTCAGATTGCGCGAATTAGTTTTGAAAAAAACAAAACAATATCTAGGTTTTTCACTATCAAATCGAAAATTTTACTTTAGTTTTCTAGAAGGACAACAGTTTAGAAAAAAACGCCGCACATTCTGGTAAACTCATATATATTCGTACTATTGATACTTCCTCTGAAAGAACTCACATACCCGTTTTCTGTTCCTTCCTCTTGTGGTTGATCTGTCTGTGTCCGGCATACTGCTATCTTATATCCATAACAAAACAAAGCCAAGAGTTACGATATAACAAAATTATCGAAAGAAGAGAGAAAATTGCACAGTCAACCGCGAAACTATCATAGCGAAAATTATTTAAATAAATGATTTGAAAAATTTCTTCCGTAGATACACGTACTAAGGTTCATATTTTTACACAGTCAGTTCTTTATATAAGGTACTAGTGACCAAAAACCCGAATCAGTGTTTGGGTATAGGCGTGTTAACCCTTAGTGACCCAAACCCCTCCTTTAAAAAAAATAGAAATTGACATTTTTAGTCACCGAAAAAAAGCCAAACAAGACCAGACAAGACGAAATTCACCTGAATATACCAGGCAATGTGGATCTAGGATCAGAAAACATATATGTGGTTCTGATCTCAATCTTTTCCGTTCAAAAGGGTAGTTTAAGTGATAGGTAGTCGAAAAGTTAACCTTTCTTCTCCTTACCAACTTGAAATAAATTAAAATTAATAAAATATCACATAAACTTTTTCTTTATTGAAATGTAGATCGGTATAAATTGTTTTAAGCATAATTACATTTTATCATATGATAGAAGAGAGTACACTCAGCTCAGACGGCACATTTGTGTGCCTGATCTTATTTTTGCCCATTGGCAAAGGTCTATAGGGTTTCGAAATAGAAAGAATATTGGTAACAGGAATGTCCAATCAAGTGCGACGAGATCAGTATATAATACTATATGGTTTGCAACACGCGAAAAGGGCCATTCGGACATTTGCGTAAAGCGTCGTCTCAGATCAGCCTGCGCAGTCAGCACAGGCTGATCCGAGACGGCAGTTTACGTCTTTACTATATTTTGTGCTATTGTAGACTTTCGAAAAACAAAATGTTACATAAAAACGGAAAGTGTCGTTTCGGATTAACTTGGGCGGACTGTGCAGGCTAATCCGAGACGGAAATGTTTGAATACCCATTTTTGTGTGCTACGGAACAATTATACCGCCTCTTCTACATAATCCCTTACCCATTGGTTGAAACCTAGCTTTGGTTTTACACAAATATTCTGCATTAGTGCGTTCTGACTGTATTTCACATGTTTTAGAGGAGCTAGAAAACGTCTGATCTTATTGCCGATTTTATTTTTGAATAACATATTTGCGGAAGGTATAGATCAGACTGCACAGAACGTGCTTTATGATCTTCGATCTCTACCGACTGCTACCCAAAGCTAGCGTTGACCAAAATACGTTACTGAACTTATCACGTGCTCAGACTGTAGCAAGCTTAAATTTGCTATGAGCGTCAGCCCTTTTCTCACAATGTTTTAACAACACCAAAAAGGACATCTAGCTTTCCTTTATAATCTTTACTCTGCATGTCATTCTCTTACATGATAAAGTTAACAGTATCTCAAGAAACAGAGCCTTTTTGACAATTAATTCCTCCTTACAGTACAAAAACAGGATATGTGTTCTTAAGAACGTTCTTCGTATTTTTCTTCAAGATTTTCTAAACTTGACTATATCACAACTTCTGGTTGGTTAGGCTGATTAGAAGTCGTGTAATGAATGAATGAATGAGTGAATGAATGAAGCAACCAACCCACCAAGCAACTAACAAATAAATAACTAGCTGCCAACTATGCATATTCGAACTTGTATCTGAAGGTCTGAAAGCTTTATAGTTTTTTTTAATCTATTTGGTATGCTGTTAATTTTTTCCCCCGAGGAATTAATAGTCATTGCGACAGAATTCTTCCCTTATTACTGGTCATGTTTCGACGGTGACTTTGTCTGGCTAACAACTTGCTTAATATATTGCACTGAGTAGTGGTAAAGAAACTGTAGGGAAACATGGATAGATGCACTGGCAACTACGATATAGATTTTGAAAACGACGCTAAAGGAAGCCATGCAGAGTTTTGGCTAACATTTACAATGATCATCACTAAGTAAGTGAGCTCACAATGCAACAGTAAAGACAAAAAGACGTAAATAAGACTCTTTTTTCTTTTATTTCAACGGGCTCCGTAGTCTCTTTGGTTTTCTTTTTTTTTCTGTCAGATTTTTTTTTTGTGCAAGAGTTTCGCAAAGACTTTTGGGTATACAGTATAACCAAAGAGGGTTACATCCCAATATGGCTTGCAACACTCGAAAAGGGGCAATTGGACATTTGTGTAACATGAGTGTACTCTCGGATCAGCCTGCGCATTCCATTTTAATGTAATTTTCTGTTTTGCGCAAGTCTAACGAAAGACAAATTACTAATGTAGTCTTAAAGTGCCGTTGCGGATTGCGCTGGCTGATAGCCCTATCGAAATGACTGTCATCAGTCCTCGTAAAGATTTTTACTAGCGTAAAGCTGAAAAAAGGGTTTAGAGCAAATTTGCTTGGTATTTAGACGCTACATATATACCTCACGAAAAAAATGTACATGTATAACGATTTCACAGAAATGGACTATCTATGTCATAGAGCTATTGAATATGTGTGATTTACACCCTGCAATTATTGACGGCACTCCTACATTTTATTTAGCCCCTAAATCCGTTCTATAGGAGATATGAAAGACCTGCCATAAGTTGGAATTTGAGATAAAAAAAAAAGATATTGAACATGTTTAGAGAAATATCATAGAGCAAGCTTTCGGCGAGTATAATAACGTTTTTTATTGAAGAATTTGATAAAATTCTGTCTTAAACGCCGACTTAATAATGCATTTTCTCTCTGAAAACTCAGACTTGTCATTTTTTTAAAGAGTTAGCAAACGACAACTAAAATGTAGCTGAAATGACAGAGTTTATCTTTGAAAGGGTAGACAATATTGTGGGAAAAAGAAGAAAACGCTGGTGACCAGCATTTTCTTCATTGCATAAGTTTCATCTTTCTGAGGGTCGTTAGGATAACATGATATTTCTTAGTAAAAACTGATGCTTTGATCTGACGACGCCGTGATTTAGCGACCTTAAGGTTGAAGGTCTTTAACGCTATATACCAAACAATCCCAAGTTTTCACGACCCTGAGAAGGAATGCTTTTGAAAACATTGTGGGAAAAGGAGAAAATGCTTGTAACCAGCATTTTCTCCTTTTCCCAAAATATTTTCTATCCTATCAAAGATAGAAATGATCAATTGAGCTATATTGACTTCAGCAAGGACTTTCTTTAAGTTTTGTGGGATTCAAAATTTTGTCTTTTGTTCAAGAGCTAAAGCTAGAACGTTCAGTTAGAAAGGAAGAACATAGCAGTAAAATAGGCAGAATTGTCACATGTACACGTATCTTTCTACTCAAGCCCTTTTTTCTGTTTTAGGTACATGACTGTATGTTAAAATGGTGGTTTACCTTTATGCAGAGCAAACGGTCATATGAAGACATGTCCATGGGGGACTTTGCAGTTCTTGCAATGTTGCAATGCTGTATTTACAACACAAAGAAATGTGCTGCATAAAAAGTGCCTTTGTTGCTGTTCATGCCGCCTTTTAAACCATTTGCTATTCATAACAGCAAATTAAGTTATGAAGTGTACACACATCTACACGAGGACATATATGAGATAACATTTAAGAAGATAAGAATATCAATATCAAACGGTACACTGTGTATTTAGCTATTCAAACTGTCAGAAAAAGAGCTTATGCATGTATTTTTTCTTATCCGTAATCCAAACAGATAAGGGCAGCACACCGAATAACAATTAAAACCGCGTAGACAGAGTAGACAATGAGTGACATATACTTTACAAACTAAAATAATATGACACTCTACCGTTCCAGGTACAGCCATTCTAAAGGCAATAAAAAAAGTGTAGGTATGACTTCATAAACCATTTTTAGTTGCATTCAAAGACTTTTTCTCGATTAATCGAACTAGTCTCTGATCAGGATCCGTATTTACCAACCATTCCTAGGAATATACTTAGTCTTGCACTGCGAGATTTTCTGAATTTGAAAGTAACACATCTTCTGATTGGCTAAACCATATGGTTTAGCCAATCAGAAGATGTGTTACTTTCAAGTCTAGAAAATTCTGAAGACTAAGATTAAGAATGTTCTTGAGAATGAGTGGTGAATTCAGATCCGGATAAACTAAATAGTCAAGGTAATCGGAACTTTTGTGTTACTTTTATGTTAGAAGGTTCTTGAGACTAATATGAATTCTTGCGGATGACATGAAGAATCCTAAATTCAAACTATGTTCTCATTTTAAACATCCAGCTATCTCTTTAAGCGCATTAATTTACTGAATCACACTAATAATTAATTCCCATTTTTTTTTTAAAGATTTCAACGTTTTTTTTCATTGGATTGGAAAAAGAGTCTCAATGTATCGTATCGTGTCTTTGAGATCTAAGATCAGATTTCATGTCTTTCTGCCGACTGATCTTTGTCAACACTGTCCTGAAAATGCTGATGAGTCGAGCCTAGCAGCCTACGATCAACCCTTATCTTGCTAAATAAATGAAATGAAACATTAAAGCACTTAGTAAAACCTTTAATGTAGCGACTTCAAATATACATTTTAGTGAAAAACTATCTCTGTATCTGTGTTCTGTATAGCACGGTCTAGATAAGGATCAGACTGCACAGAATGTGCAGTCTGGTCTTGATCTAAACTGTCCGCAAAATGGCCAGTGCGTCTTGCGTATCAGCCTAAGGGTTAAGTATCGGGATGCTTTTTAGATATTTTAGAAATATAAACGTGGGCCATACTGATTTCTCGGTTCCTTATGATATCGAATGATTTTTTTTTTTCAAATTAGACAATTACTATGTACGTTTCAAAAACGCAACGCCTGTCTAATATTGATAGGACATTTTTTTTTTTATAGATTTGAACTTGTCGAACCCTACCTTATTGGTGGGTGTATTTGTGATCACGTATCTCTCAAATGATCAGGACTACCTATTCATGAATGTTAAAGTTTTTTTTTTTGTTTGGATTTTCTATAAATGATTTGAAAAATCAAGTCTCGCTTGAAACACTGTCAAAAGAGAATCAAAACTTCGCTTAAAGATCAACCGAACTATCTCGTATAATTTCTTCTACTTGTGGAAGAGCTTCTGCAATCTCTTATATTATTATGCATATGCCAATATCAAGTTTCATTTCAATCATTTTATTTTTGTGGTACACATTTGTCGAAAAAAATACAACTATGATTTTAATAATGAATTTTGAAGATCATGAATCTTCTTTTATGCAAAGCCGAAGAAAATAAACCCAATAAATCTCAATTTTTCTCAGAGATATGCATTTTTCGTTAGATACGTAATTGGAAATGGCATGCTAAATGTACTGGGTGAGGCCATCTATCGTGGAAATACTAGTTTTTGACTGAAATTAATTTCACGCTCTCATACTCTTCTATTGGCGCAATGATACAAAATTTATCTACCGATCGCCTGGTCCTGGGCTTTTCCGTTCCAAAACCAGCTCGTCTCATGGCTTGTTCATCCGATGATTGCGCGCTACACCATTTGATTGGGCATGATTACTTATAGATAGAAATAATTGACTGTAATGTTGGGAATCAAATATTAACAACCATTAATATTTCAAAATCACAGTTTTCAGGAACAACCTTAATCTTATTCGATACATTCACATGGATTATCTCTCTTTCCATCATACATCTTACTGTCAAGGGACGTTACTCTTGACTCCTCCTAATGATCAAAGGGAGACTATCAATACTCAATTTAATCTAACTTTGCCAAGCATACTCTCCCTTAAACCAAACGAGAAACATTATTTAGATATTGGTTTGAAAGTCGACCTACTAACCATTTGGTTAGTAGGTCGACTTTCAAGCCAATATCTAAATAATGATTCTCTTTTTCTCTCAAATTATTAATTCCACACAATGGTTTTCTTGACAAATACCACTTCAGTGTTGTCAACACCTTGATTCTAGCATGGTACGGTAAACATTTAATATTTAATCAAATCTGTTAAGTTTACCACACTGATCAACGTGAGCCGCGGACACCATGTGTTCTCGGTACACTAGATCGGATTTTCCATGGAAGAACCGGAGGTGGTGTAAGTATTTTCATTTTTATGGGCCTGATTTACCTAGATAGAAATGTTGATTTACAGCAATGTCAAGACGAATGATTGATCTGTTTACATACATACTAAGGAATAGTAATACAATCATCTAAGCGAGCTGTGGCTTTATGAGCAACTGGACCTTTATTGATTTGAAGTTTATTGCCGAATTTTGGACAAAATCCCAAACCATTGTTCATTTTACAAGTTTGTATGGTAAGATAAATGTATTCCCTAAAGGAACACAAAATTTCACTTGGAAATGTCCATCCAAAGCGAAGATATACGCTTTTGAATGGACCTGGGTAGAGGAAAATATGCTAACAAGACACCAATTTTATTTTCAATGTATGCACATGGACACCAGATCAGAAAACGCTTGCGGTAACTGGACACCAACCTTTAAATCATTAATATTTCTGCCTGAAACTCGATGCATGGGCTGTATACGAAGACTATTTTTGTAAACATTATATGTCACTACGGTCCATTACCTGATAAAGAGCATGTTCAACTCAATTTCATTACTTCTAGCACTTGCTTTTTTGAAATATTTTCAATATTACGGCAATTTACGAAGTAGACCTACGATGCTTGATCACAATTGACTGGTCATTGTCTCCAATGTTGGTGCAAAACATGTTCCTTGTTTACAGCGTTTCAGTTTAATGAATGGCGTATTAACCCATTTACCACGCAATCACAAGCTTTAATGTCCCTGGGAAAGATGGCTTAGAAAAACATTGTCCATAAAGAAAAACCATAGCCTATTAACTAATACAGTGTGTACATTATTTACCACATTTGGCCTGATTCTTAGTTTAAATAATTTTCAAATCCGCTTGGCCAACTGTTAGAATGGCGTTATACTCTTCGTACATTTACATGCACGTGAGTTTGTTTGTCTACGTGTTTGTTTCTAAAACTTTAATAGACTTCTCCTCAGAAACCACCAAGTGGAAATCAACAAAAATCAACGTGGATGATTCCATAAATTTCTTTCGAGATACTTCGATCCTTTAAAAAACATGGCTTATGTGGAAGAAGCTTATTTTTCGTGTACGGCGCGTTGTGAAAATTGTAAAATTTGTCCTCTCAAAAGAACTCAATCACGAGATTGGCATTGGGTAGTTTTCTATCACACTCCTTCAATAAATTTTGATCTGTTGAAAAACATGGCTTTTGTTGGTGGGGCTTATTTTCTCTTACTGTCATAAAGCGGAAGTACTTGCAGCTCTTTAAATTCATTGATAATAAATGTATGTACATGTATTTAATAACACAGATGATCTCTGATGTTTCATTTTATCCAATATGCTGGGTGATCATGATATATGAGATATTAATCTTTATTGTTACAAACTTACATAGTTCTTGGAAATGCAGCATTATAGTGCTCAGATATAGTTACAGTTAAACCTATATTAATCAATTACCAAAGGGACGGTCGAAAGAGCTTGCCAAAGGTAGGTGCTTGCTTGATATAGATGAATGTCTGTGCATTGCTATTTGTCGGGAACTACATGTATGCTTGTTTATTTAGGTTGCTTGCTTAATATAGGTGGCCAACATGCCAGGTTTTACTGTATTTCGTATCGCTGAAATTTATTGGTGAGGTCATCAGACCCTCCAACAGTGGTGATTTTGAAATTCAGACTGCCAGAGAATTTGCTAATTCTATATCTTTGAGCGTAATTGTTCTGATACACAGTCTGTTTCGTCATAGTTTTGTAAATAAAGCGAAATAAAAAAAAACGAAACAGGATATACTGACGTGGTTTATTTTTATAAATGACGAATTTCAGAAAAGATTTAATTTAGTAATTTGCCATGGCTGCAATTAACCTCTCTAATAATTTCCTAGCACACTACGTACCTTTGAGCGATATAAATTTAACCTGATTCTGTTCCCTCTTTTTATCCATGCAGAAATCTTTAGTTGGTTCTAGAGCATCGAGAGGTAGTATCAAACTCAAAGTGAAAATTGTTCAAGTGAAAAAAATGTCAGTAATCAAGTTGCTGAGAAATTTCAAAAACAAATTCACCTCTTTATCAGTACTCGAATGTTTACAAATATGTCTATATGTGTTATGCATTACCTTGAAGATAATTAATTTTCATAGTCCCATTCGGCATGTAGCGTGTTCTACTAAAACGTTTTTAATACCATCAAGAATGAAAGAACTGAACATTTTCGGTGTATGTACAATCTAACGTCAAAGCCGACAATCCAACGTATACATACGTTGGCCAGTGTGACCAATTCTTGACTCAAAGTAATGAACACGAATTACAAATTCTTTGGATTAGTTAATAGGGACAAAGCCATCTTTCCCAGGGACATTAAAGCTCGTAATTGCCTAGTAATGGGTTAATACGACATTCATAAAACTGAAACGCTGTAAACAAGGAACATGTCTTGCACCAACATTGGAGACAATGACCGGTCAATTGTGATCAAGCATCGTAGGTCTACTTCGTAAATTGCCGTAATATTGCAAATATTTCAAAAAAGCAAGTGCTAGAAGTAATGAAATTGGGTTGAACATGCTCTTTATCAGGTAATGGACCGTAGTGACATAATGTTTACAAAAATAGTCTTCGTATACAGCCCATGCATCGAGTTTCAGGCAGAAATATTAATGATTTAAAGGTTGGTGTCCAGTTACCGCAAGCGTTTTCTGATCTGGTGTCCATGTGCAAACATTGAAAATAAAATTGGTATCTTGTTAGCATATTTTCCTCTACCCAGGTCCATTCAAAAACGTGTATCTTCGCTTTGGATAGACATTTCTAAGTGAAATTTTGTGTTCCTTTAGGGAATACATTTATCTTACCATACAAACTTGTAAAATGAACATGGTTTGGGATTTTGTCCAAAATTCGGCAATAAACTTCAAATCAATAAGACCCCAGTTGCTCATAAAGCCACAGGTCGCTTAGATAATTGTATTATTATTCCCTAGTATGTATGTAAACAGATCAATCATTCGTCTTGACATTGCTGTAAATCAACATTTCAGTCTATGTAAATCAGGTCCATAAAAATGAAAATACTTGCACCACCTCCGGTTCTTCCATGGAATATCCGATCTGGTGTACCGAGAACACATGGTGTTCGCGGCTCACGTTGATCAGTGTGTTTACATAGTGTTCACATTAGAACAAGTCAAATTTGTTGCAATGTTTTGTAAGCATTTATCTCTATGTTACCGCATGTCCAGATTTCCTAAGGACGTTACCTTCACCTTTTGTATCGATGTTAAAGGTACTAACTTTTGAGTCTTTGTAATCACAGACAATTTAGCCCTTTAACAAATAATGCCTGGTTATCATGACCTTGTAGAAGACGCCCTTTGAAATCATTGTGGGAAAAGGAGAAAATGATGGTGACTAGCATTTTCTCCTTTTCCCAAAATGATTTTTCCCCTGTAAAAACAATATTACACTAAGCCACATTAGAATTGTTGTCTGCAAATGCTTTCAATTTGGACAAAGCTAAACTTTTCGTCGGATGGGACGATAGCTACTGCTGTTTTAAAAGATAGGTCCTTGATACATCATTTCTTTTCGTTGACTGTTATCCACCTGTCTTTATTTTTCAGAACGTAACTAGCAAAGTAAAGGCAATAAACCAAAAGCTTTTTGTTCCTGTTGTAGATTAAGATCAAACGACAGAGAACTTATAATGTGATTTGTGATCTACACAGTCCTTTCCATTGTAAAACAAAGAGGGTCCTGCATGGCCTGATGGTAAGGTGTAGGACACGTCACGTGGAGGTTCTGGGTTTGAGCCTCACTGGCAGCTCTTGATTACCATGGATGTGTTCTTGGGCAAGACACTTCCGAGCATTAGGCTAGTACTGCAGAAACTCTGGACAGACATGTATGTATATTGAACTGTAGCAGTGACATGACTGAAATAATGTGGAAAGCGGCATAAAACACCATCCATCAATGAATGAGGGAATGAATGATTGAATGAACGAATCAATCAATCGATTTCAAGACACACGCGGTCAATTTAGTTTTCACTTTTTACATAGGAGATAACTATAGAACATATACCGAAGAAGACAGAGAATAATTCAATGTGAATTGCCTCCCTTGAATTGTATCAGACATAGTTCTAGCCGTGCACATAAAAACTAGATTCAGTAGAATGTGCTTTCGGATTTTTATGCAATCTCTTGCGACATGGTAATATGACTTTTGACAAAAAGCAGCCTTCAAATGAAAACGAAATTGTTTTGTTTTTGGTTTGAAAATACATTATTCTTGCCTCTATATTGTGTCATTGTTTTATTTGGTTCTTTGCTTTCCGGTTTCAACCTAGATTGTCCGGAAAAGAACAGATATGCAGCATCCAATGGTTTAGAAAAATCCTGCCTGCCCTCCATGTCGAGGAAGTAATCAGCGTACAGAGACTATCATCTCCCTTCAATATGTGCAGGCTAGTTCGGATTAAATATCAAACCTTTTTGCAGGATCTGCTTACCGTCAGTTTATTTAAAAACCTTGTAACTACAGCTTGAAACAAGTTGTAGTTAAGAGGTTTTTGAAGTAATCCAAGTTAATGTGCAAACGAAGTTTTTAAACACTTTTTTACCATGGAAAATCCAAATTCATGGCCACTCGATGGGACAATTATTATCGGCAGCTACGGCTGATTCATTCTTTTTTTAGGGAAAACCATGCATACACGTGTTGTAAACGACCAGTTCCTTTAAAGTCTATGCGACTTTGTCTGTAATCATGAAAGATGTATATAAGGATCAGTTTGACCTACATATACAGTCTGATCGTATTGCCTTGGCTCAGAAGTCTGTCAACCCTTATAATGCCGGCTGCTACTTAAATTCAATGAAAATCCCAGCAGGCATTAAATCCCCTATTTTCAAAGCATAGTTCATTCAATAAATCAATAAATGTTCATAAAAGTTTTTGTTCAAGGACATGTAAGACTAACTTCTCAGCATGCAAAAAGGTGTACAATTTCGATCTACAGTTCTTAAATGAAATCATTTTTCGTGAACTTGTTTTCATATAAATTATGTGGCTTGTATACACTGTATGTAAAAACAATAAGTCGATCAGTTGACTTAAAGGGACTATTTCTAAATTCTGACTGGTTGTTCTGTTTTACAGAAAGATAAATGAAGAAAAACTGTCATTTGTTAGGAATTCACGAAGCTAATCTGATTCATATGATATATAGGATCTGACATGAGTGGACTTTTGAGATAAGATTTTATTAGTCAAGGGAAATTTTATTAAGGTAAGAAATGTTTAATGCACTTCCGGTGAACATGGGGCAAAAATTCTAAATGGTTGATAAATAAGGATAAAATTAACAAGGATTTATGCAGAAATAATATTCTTTCACATTTCTAACGGATCAGAAATTCCGTTTATGTCTATCTTGAAATTAACTTTGATACTTTTCTTAGTTTTCTGAAAAGGGAGGTAATTATTAACTCTTTTTGAATTGAGGATATAGTGGTTTTAGATTTATAAATAATAATTCAAAGAAGGAAAAAATGGAAAAAATGTATCGGTGAAAGTAGGTCAATAATACTCATTTTTAATTATAGCTAATTTTGCAGGATGATGTTTTAGTGGAAATAGCTGTTTTCCATTACACAGGTCTTACCTTATGCGAGCCTCTGGCGAGCTTAATAACTTTTTCCTTTACGAAGTTAATAAAATCTTATCTCAAATGTCAGATCTTTTTATCACATAACGATATTTCACAAAATATGGATCAGATGATACAAGAACATTCATAAATGGACCTGCGGTATTTTCCATTCACTTGTATGAAATGCGTACAAAATGACGTCAAAAAGGACGTCACACAAATGTGATATTAAACGTGGGTATATTACACTGAAAACACGGGATGTTATGTGATAAATTTAGAATTTGAATATTTGAATGTTCAGAGCGACTTAATGCTATGTCCTGGTTATTGTTGATTATGACGAGACAAATAAGAATGAAAAACTTATGGTTTTGAGATAACATTTTGAGGTATTTTCAGCAAAAGAAGTACAAAATCGTTACACCTGTATATGATATTTCATCTTTTTTCTATACATCTCCGCGTTTTAACGGTCGTAATGAAGACTTTTTTTCTTCATCGTAGACAAAGGAGAAAATGCTGACAATAAGCATTTCAAACAATATTTTCTATCATATCAGGAACACTTAAAATTTATTCTTTATTTTTTTTACTGATATCCAATGTTTCATATATGGCCTTCAGTGCTCGATAAGGGCCATTCGGACATTTGCGGACTAGCCATAGCAGTCCGTGCAGGCTAATCCGAGGCAGCACTTTACGACTATATTAAATTTTGTTCTTCGTTAGACTTGCTCAAAATAGAAAATTAAACAAAAACGGAAGACATCGTCTCGGATCAGCCTGCGCAGTCCGCGCAGGCTGATCCGAGACGATGCTTTACGCAAATGTCCGAATGCCCCTTTTCGCATGTTGCAGGTCAATTATTATTATGTAGGTGCATTATGCTCTGGTAAAAGACAGTTTGATGCATGTATGGTTACATTAACACCAAGCAAGACATCACATAATCATGAATTCTTAAAATCCATTTTGTCTTACAACTGGTTTTATCATGCGGCAGAATGGCACATGGCCTTGTTGTGAAAAATATAAGATGCAAAAAGGTTCGATCTCATGTCAGTTTTCTTGGACTGCCGGGCTGATCTGGATCGAGACTTTCTGTAGATTCATTAGAACCCCTTTTCACAAAGCATGGCTTTGTTATTTTCCGACTCGGCATCTTAGAAAGGCTCTGGTAGGTTAAAATACTCCGTGCTATAACGACCCTGAGAGAGAAGGCTTTTGAAAACATTGAGAAAATAGGAGAAAATACTAGTAACTAGTATTTTCTCCTTTTGCACAATGTTTTCTACGTTATTAAATACCAATTTAATCATTTAAATCCTATTTGAACTGTCGTCTGCAATGCTTCTTATTCGGACCAATCAAAAACTTCGACGTCTGGCACTGAGATTGAACGAAATTAGTAGTCGATAAAGAAGTCCACAAAAATCAGGGTTTTTTTAAAGATCAATCGCTCAGTACAGGACATCGAAGATCCAAGAGCCTTTCTTCACTGTTTGAAAATTCACACTGATTTGCACTTAGCAGCCCCAAAGGTAAACTTAAATAAAAAAACGTTTTTCAACAACAACAACAACAACAACAAAAGTCTGAAAGCATTGTTGAATAGCCTTACATCTGGCAAGACACAGATCAGAATACACTTTCTGACGCCTGATCTTAATCAACACCGTATACAATTACAACTTGCTGCGTTGTCACAGAAATCAAGAGTTCATTTTCTCAATCAAAGTTTTTAAAGATATGATACTGTCCCAATGAAAAAATGCAACACTCCCTTTAAAATTAAAGTTACTAAAAATGTCACAGGTAGGATGCGATATCTACACAGAAGATGCTCGCGTGAAGAGACAAAGACCCTTGGTGAATCTTCAGAAACACGTGAACAGACCAACAGATGGGCGTATAAAAAAAGCTCGCACCAGCAACTCCTGTATCTGTACCCTTAACTACTGGAGAGTGACTTATTAGCAGGACTGGAATAAAAGCTAGCAAAGTGAGTCAAAATTTTCTTTCTGTGACTTATTCTTTTTCATTTCTCTGTTATTGCTTTTAGCGAAACCAAAACATATCTTTTTACATACAATGGTATGCTAAAACTCCTTTAGATCATTTTTTTTAAATTCAATTTTCTACCGGAGAAGTTTCGACATGTCCATTTTGAAAGCCTGTTCAGATTGGAGAAGAATGGTGGAAAAAGGAGAGTATTGTTGTCATCAGTTTCTTCTTTTCGCACAACGTTTACAAAAGCCTATTTTCCCAGGATTGTTATGCTTTTTGCTAAAGGGTTTAACACGCTTTCCATTTCATCTCTTTCGAAAGGCTAATACTTATTTATACAGTGAAGGTTGAGTTTTGTTAATGTTATATATATGATATAGTCATGTTTTACAGACTCGTTGAAATTGTAAAATAACGATGAAATTTTAGACCACTTTGTACGCATCTGCAGAGGACAAAGAAAATGTAGTTCACATAATTATTTCAGTCTTTGATAAGGTAGAAAAGATTGAGGGGAAACGAGAAAATGCTGGTTACCAGCGTTTTCTTTTTCCAACAAAGTTTTCATAAGGATCGTGAACGCTAGGAACTGCGGTATAAAGGTTAAGTTCTAATACAACATTTCATATTATAAGATTTCTTTCTTTTAGATGTTTAGATTTACCATTTTCATGGGTGTAATGGTTGCACTAGCATTTGCAGGATCAAATGATTTCCGTAAGTTCAATTTTCTTTTTGAAAACTTTTCTCTACATTTTTAGATTAAAGACGTTTTTGACAAATTCTTCCAACGGACAGATTTTTTTCAAACTTTGAACATACAAAGCTCATCTTGTCTCTTGTAGATCACAATGAAAAGAAATGGGGTACCCCGTGCTCGTTTCTGAGAAATTCACTTTTGAAAAAAAGGTATATACAGCTCCAAAATTCAGCATATACTGGATTTAACACATTTGCCTTTAATAGTCAATTAAACAGGAAAATTTCCAGAGGAGTATACAAATATACATCACTTTAAAGAAAAGTAATTTAGTTTTGCACAAAAAAACAAGAAAAAGTCTGGTTCTGAGCATGATAAATGTACAAATATGCATTTTATATATAGCCTATCGAGTGAAAAAGGGAGATAATTTGACCGGGTTAAGGGTTAATCTTCAATAAAAACATACTTTCTGACGGACAGATTTTTTTTAAAATTTCCACAATGATAGTACTTATAAATCTTGACAATAAGAAAAAATAAAAATGGCACCTACCCGTGCTTCTCTCCCCAGGAAACAGGGATGAAGGTCGTGTTGGAAGGTTTTTTTTCCCAAGAAAAACAATATAATAGAAGTTCAGCAGACACAGAGGGAAAGAAGAAATTTCTCATGCTCATTAAAAGCGATTTTTCCTTTTTCCACATTAATTTTGGATCCTATACTCCTTCAAAAAATGAATGTAGACTATATACTTCAATACATATCAAACCCTTCGTTATCTACATGTAGTTCCTTTTTTTATAAATTTGCATACATGATTATGGCCATATGTCTCATAGAAATACAAAAAAGAAATGTCTGTGGAAAAAATGGGATAAAAGCTCAGCAGACATGATGGAAAACGGAAAAATTATTCAGAGGAAATGTCTCCTTTTCCCACAGTAGTTTTCAAAGGGGAAAAAGTAATACTTCAAAAAATAAGTATACTTCAACAGGTTCAATTTTCTGCCTGTTTGATTGTTTGCCGTGTAACTGGACTTTTTTCCAGCTAGTTCTGTACCAGTCATATCATCCTTACACTGGCAGACCAGTTTTGATGCCATCACCTTATTCCTGAAAGAATAGCATGACAACTGGCCTGCCATTGTCAGGAAAACGTCAGAAGCTGTATCATTTTCCCCGTTGGATGGCTGACATTGCGTAAAAAATTCCTTTTTCCACGACAAATAAGCATTCGTTTTGATGAAAACTTCCCCATTTTATTTCGACCATTGAATAATATGGCTGGTGCAACCGTACTGGTACCATCCGTAGAATGTTCTACTTGTAAAAGTGCACCATTTGTCCACTGTTACTACTGCCATTTGTGTGAAAAATACACAACAGCGCTGATAGTTTTACTATCTGTGAGAAATACACATGCGCAGTATGGATGCGCGTGAACATTTATACCAAACGTCGTTAAAGCTTATCTAGAATGTATCAGGGTTTGCATTCTTAGTCCAATGCTACAGGTTGAAATGCCACAAGTTCTAGTTGGCTGCACTGGTTTAGCTAACCAAAACTTGCGTTTTTTGCAAATCCAGAACTAGATGGAACAGTATCTATGCTGAATATGTAAGTAAGTATATAAACAATAATAATAATAATAATATTTGACTTGAAACTTACAGAATCATGAAACAGTAGTTATCTAGCTTGCAGCGATTTCACGAAAGACCAATGTTTCGACCCTGGTCAGGCTGCGTACACTATGTAGACTCACATGGTCGATACTTTTTACATATGCATTAAACAATATGCTCAGAGCTGGGCCCCGTTTCACCAAAGCAGTTACGAACAAAATTTGCGAAAGTTTTCCGTAACTATACTCTCTCAAAAAAGAAACGCAACATCAGATTATCTTTTTGAAATATTATACCAGATATTGACAATTTATGAGTGATTTATTGACAATATGTGACAAACTGTGATATTCCAAGGTAAAAGAACTCATGAACAAGAAGTGTGCCAATTTTTGCATTCCTGTGTAAATTATTTATATCATAAATTATGAAAATAATATATGAAGTAAATTTCCTATTTTCTGTATGTTGCGTTTCTCTTTTGAGAGAGTATATATTACACTGGTTTAAATCTGCTGCGAGGTACATGATAACTATCATTGAATATTTTTGAAAACTATTGTGAAACATCAAAGTTTTCCTGGAAATTTTATCTAGATCAGTTGAAAAGCTAAAATTTCCATGACACCCTGATTTATCGCAAGTTCTCTAAAATAATCGTGATATTTATGTTGTATCTCGAAGCCGTTTAATGCCACTATACTTTACTGTAAGTTATGTAAAACTTACGCAAATTTTGTAGGTAAATGCTTTGGTGAAACTGGACTCAGGACTCTATAAAATATATCTTTATTCAGTCATAGTAATTGATCAGTGGTGTATTTCTCGGCATTTTTTGTATTCAGAATGTTACCCAAACACCACGATTCATTTCACCAATCCAAACAACACGATATATACAAACTACAAGGCTTTCTACGACATAGGTAACGGGACCAACAGTGACTGTATCGGTACATCTGATGTGTCAGCCGCAAATATCTACTTTGACTGTGCTTCCACGGTGAGTACCTTACCTGAATGGACAGGCCAGATCTCTCCTATAATGATGTTTATAATGCAGAATGCCACAAAATACGCTGTCTAAATCCGTTTTTCTTGCAAAAATTGTTCTGATATAATCTATTTTGTCATAGTTTTGTATATACAGCGAATAAAAAAACCCGAAACGGGAGATACACCTGGTTCATTTTTATATAACGAATTTCAGAAAAAAATGTAGTATTACTTTGGCATGGCTGCAAATCTCCTTTCAAATAAATCTAAGCATGACCGTCATGTAAAGCATGTCAGGTTTCTAGATGCGTTGGCTTTTTACTTGTTTGTTTACATGTACTAAAATACATTGGAATTCTTAAAGCCAATAAGCTCTTTGAAAACGTTGATGCTAACCTCTCCTGAGCCTGTATTCACCAACCATTCTTGAGAATATTCTTCGTCTTATTCTCCAAGGTTTTGTAAATTTGTATATGACACAACTTCTGGTTGGCTAAACCGAATGGTTCAGCCAGTCAGAAGTTGTATTACTTACAAATGTAGAAAATTCTGGAGAATAAGACAGAAAACGTTCTTAAGAATGGTTAGTGAATACAAGCCCTGATGGCTTTTGTAAAGAAGCCAACCTGCCTATATATCATATCCGAGCAAACACTATTTCAAACCGTTAATGGCTGAGGAAGACGGCTTTTGAAAGCATTGCGACAGTAGGAAAACCCGCATTTCCTCCTTTGTGTTCTCAATACTACTTAACATCAGTTCAGCCACGACCCAAGTTGTCGTTGACAAATGTTTTTAATTTGCACAGGTCTAGAATGTCCCGAGTTACGGAGTTGCGTGTAAACTATTGCTAGCTTTAAACAGTCGGTCAGTCACATGGTCTGTTTGTCACTCTCCCATTCAGTATCATTTTATCATCAGTTCGTGAAATCCTTCTGACACCATACTTCTATCGTCCGAGTGATGTATTATGGCATATTTTTACCCAAAACGGTTGTTCAACCACGTAGGTAAAAAAAAAAAGGCTCAAATACACACTGATCAACGTGAGCCGCGGACACCATGTGTTCTCGGTACACCAGATCGGATCTTCCATGGAAGAACCGGAGGTGGTGTAAGTATTTTCTTTTTTATGGACCTGATTTACCCAGATAGTAATGTTGATTCACATCAATGTCAAGACGAATGATTGATCTGTTTACATACATGTACATACCTGATTCTGTTCCCTCTTTTTATCCATGCAGAAATCTTTAGTTGGTTCTAGAGCATCGAGAGGTAGTATCAAACTCAAAGTGAAAATTGTTCAAGTGAAAAAAATGTCAGTAATCAAGTTGCCGAGAAATTTCAAAAACAAACACACCTCTTTATCAGTACTAGAATGTTTACAAATATGTCTATATGTGTTATGCATTACCTTGAAGATCATTAATTTTCATAGTCCCATTCGGCATGTAATGTGTTCTACAAAAAAGTTTTAATACCATCAAGAATGAAAGAACTGAACATTTTCGGTGTATGTACAATCTAACGTCAAAGCCGACAATCCAACGTATACATAAGTTGGCCAGTGCGACCAATTCTTCCACTCAAAGTAATGAACACGAATTACAAATTCTTTGGATTAGTTAATAGGGACAATGTTTTTCTAAGCCATCTTTCCCAGGGACATTATAGCTCGTGATTGCCTGTTAATGGGTTAATACGACATTCATAAAACTGAAACGCTGTAAAAAAAGAACATGTCTTGCACCAACATTGGAGGCAATGACCGGTCAATTGTGATCAAACATCGTAGGTCTACTTCGTAAATTGCTGTAATATTGCAAATATTTCAAAAGAGCAAGTGCTAGAAGTAATGAAATTAGTTTTGAACATGCTCTTTATCAGGTAATGGACCGTAGTGACATAATGTTTACAAAAATAGTCTTCGTATACAGCCCATGCATCGAGTTTCAGGCAGAAATATTGATGATTTAAAGGTTGGTGTCCAGTTACCGCAAGCGTTTTCTGATGTGCATACATTGAAAATAAAATTGGTGTCTTGTTAGCATATTTTCCTCTACCCAGGTTCATATCTTCGCTTTGGATGGACATTTCTAAGTGAAATTTTGTGTTCCTTTAGGGAATACATTTATCTTTTCATACAAACTTGAAAAATGAAAAAAATGTTTGGGATTTTGTCCAAAATTCGGCAATAAACTTCAAAACAATAAGACCCCCGTTGCTCATAAAGCCACAGCTCGCTTAGATGATGGTATTATTATTATGTATGTAAACAGGTCAATCATTCGTCTTGACATTGCTGTAAATCAACATTTCTATCTAGGTAAATCAGGTCCATAAAAATGAAAATACTTACACCACCTCCGGTTCTTCCATGGAAAATCCGATCTGGTGTACCAAGAACACATGGTGTCCGCGGCTCACGTTGATCAGTGTGAAATAGAGGCCAGGGCTCCCACACTTTTAGTAGCATGGCCAATAATTTTCTACTACACAACATTTAGTCGATTTCTTCCACACGGATTGATATGCCACTGTGTTAACAAGGAGGGAGGTGTCTTGGCACACTTAAAATTTTGCATCAGGACAAAAAGTGTTGTCTCTTAACCTCTGATACGCTAAATAATAAACTCTTCTAGATGTGAAAATTTTTAGACAGGTCCAAATTGAAAGCACTTGCAGATGACAAAATAAACAGCTCAAAAAATCGAATTTGTTTCCAGCAGGGTAGAAAACATTGTGGGAAAAGGAGAAAATGCTGGTTACCAGCATTTTCTCCTTTTCCCACAATGTTTTCAAAAGGCTTTTATCTCGGGGCCTTAAGGGACTGTTCGGTAAAGAGTTAATATAACGTGTCATTGGTCGTAGGGTGGCTGCAAATGTCACTTCTGAAAGTCTCAAGGACGCCATAAGGGTATATGCTTAAATCCTTAACGAGTCATACTCTGTGAAAAGGGGGTTTAAAGCATTTGCGAAAACTATCAACTCAGGTCAGCTTGCGCATTCCGTGCAGGCTGACCTGAGCTAAAACCTTTTTCTTTGTCAATTTTCTGCATGTCCAAGGACCAGGATACCGAATGACTCTGCCGATCGTTAGTTAACCCTTTACCACACAATGCCTACATTTGACGCCCCTGAGAAAGAAGCCTTTAGAAAACATTGTGGGAAAAGGAGAAAATGCTGGTGACCAGCATTTTCTCCTTTTCCAACAATGTTTTCTACCTTTCACAAAATAAATTTCAAATTTTTAGTCACTTTTTTGTCGTCTGCAAATGCTTTCAATTTGGACAAGTCTATAATATTGTCGTTTGGTAATGGGTTAAAGTGGCTTTTATGGTGCCCAGATCACGTGATGACTTGGCTGCTCTCAAGAATCACGGCGATGCATTGCCAGAGCCCCTATTGCCGGTGTAATGCAGAAAAATGACCCCCATTACAAAATGACCCCCGGGTCATTTCTCGCCGTAGAGGAATGACCCATGGATCATTTTTCGACGTAGAAAAATGACCCTGGTTATTATTCTACGTCTAGAAATGATTCGGGGGTCATTTCTCGACGTAGAGAAATGACCCATGGGTCATTATTTTACGTCGAGAAATGACCAGGGGATCATTTTGTAATGGGGGTCATTTTTCTGCATTACACCAGAGCATGGCTTATATCTGTCGTACTCAACTAAGCTTACGTTGAATATATTTCTTTCGCACATTTCATTTCTTCATTCTAATGGGAAGTTTTTTTTTATTTTTCACATTGTTGTACTTGCGGAAGCACTAATCAAATCGAAAGCTTGTAAACCAAACTTTGTGTTTGAACTCGGGTTTTATATGATCACTTAAAAGAAAACTCATGTGCATTTTCTTTCAGACGACGACTGTAACGGCTTATTTTTCTGATCGAAGTCTGACAAGTGACGATATTATTGGTGGAAATGTTCTTGCCTATACATTCTTTTGTAACGTTATAAGTACATATAATACAACAGTATCTGCGAACTTGTCAGTTAGGTATGTATTCAAGTATTTATTGTTAGATTATTTGACTTCTATTTTCGTCTTTCTTAACCGGAAGTACAGAGCATATTTGCTTTTCAGCCACACATCTCTCCGCGTTGAAAAGAAAGTCTATTAATTGGGTAAAATTCCCTACATTTAAAATTTAACACGTTTAAATCCATTCACCGAATCTAGTAATGTATGTCCTGTGATTATGGAACTTAATATTCAACATTTCATTACCATAGGACGTATACTATAGATTTGATGAATGAATGTTAACATCTTTTACCTTAGTAAGGAATTTTATTTTGAAACAATGAAATTTTGTACGAAGAAATCGTTTTTGCAAAGACCTGCGTGTTTTTTTTGTTTTTTTTTTCATTATTATCACTATTATTTCCGCGAAAATAGGCTACTGTGACGGGTCGAATCCCTCTGCTATTTGTTAATAATCTGCATGCCCCAGGATTAGTCCACGTCCATAATTCAGCCGCATGTGAAACAAAGAGTTATTATGGATATACAGTTCTGTGATTACTTGCTTGCTACCATGCATATTTGACAAGCGTTAAACTCCCTTTATCCCAGAGCATGTCTCACTTTGCTTACAACTCGCCAAAAAGAGGCTTTCGGACATTTTCGTATATAAGTATCGTCTCGGATGAGCATGGGCGGACTACGGATGAGACTGCGCAGCCTGCGTAGGCTAATCCGAGACGGAAATGTTCGATTAAATAAGACTGTGCTTCAATAGACTCGTGCAAAACAGAAAATTTAATGAAAACGGAAAGTGCCGTCTCGGATTATCCGAGACGACACTTTACGCAAATGTCCGAATGTCCCTTTTCGGTTGTTGTAAGCCATGTTCTGGGACGCACCGCTCAGCCAAAAGACTCGTGCTCTGCAAAAAGGCGATTATAATACATCTCCGTGTTGCGCTATGTCATGCAAGTCTGTTATGTATGAAATCATGAGTTCATGTAAATTGACCGATAGTAAGGTCTTGAACCAGTTCAGCCTACTCTGACTGCAGGCCGATCTGGGTCGATATATTTTGAAAATCCAATTAACTTCCGTAGTTATCACAGAGCAAAGTTCATTTTTATGTAGTCGTTTATACCAACACCTTCATCCCCTTTTTAGTATATCTCATCAGAACGAGAGCCAGGATCCCTTATTTGAAATCTCTGCTGCTTTTTATGACCATTCTGGAGTAGAAGTAACATCGGCCATTGTAGGCGATATCATCTTTTACGTCATTAAAGGGCCAGGTAAAGACTTTGTATAGTTTGTAGGCCTTCAGATTATTTCTAGGTGTATTATTGTCTACTTCATTTAACCCGATCCTGAACTTTATGCTGAATATATAAGTAGGCATAAATATAGAGCTTCGACCATTATTTGGAAAGTTACATATATATACACGTGAAGGTCCTAATATATACAGTTAAGCAATTTAACCCTTGAACGAAGCAGGACAGTGTATTACCAAGATAAGATGTGCAGTCAGATCTTGAAAATACACTGTTCGATGAGGAGACATTTTCCCCAAAAGATAACTTTGAAATTGCAATTTGCTTTAATTGGTATTGACCAGAAAGTTTAAATAAACCGGTCCACTTTGTAAAGGAAAGATTGGCGTAAACCGCACGAAAAAAATCCGAGACAATTCGGGACATATGCCGAGCGATAACTGTTTTCAATCTTTTTTTCTCAGTACAGTTAAAACTCAGGATTGTGAAATGGGATAAATGAAATGGTTCGTTCATTAGACACCGACTTTGTTAGCGTTTTGCATAGTCTTTGGCACATATTCTCAAGCCCATTCTGAGTATCTTTCATGGTCTCTTTATAGGACATAAAAACACCGCATTTTCGCCAGTTTACTGAATAAAATCAAAGGACTGATAGTCCTGAGAGTCGCCTGTAGGGTAATGGGTTAGAGGTTTTCACCCTTTTTTGTTCAAATCTATTAAAAGCATTCAAGATACAAAATAACTTAACCACAAGACAGTATTATATGCAAGCATATTTCTGAGTTGTCATCCTAAAATTCAAAATACATGTATCCGTATTAAAATTTACATTTAAAAAATCGTGGTGGAAATTAAAATTTAGGCACCAGGACCAGCTTTAATAAGTTCAAAGTTTTTTACTCAAAGACAACAACCCTTTACAAATAAAGACCAGATTATCTTCTGGTATAGATCTAGTGACATACTTTTAGACCAAAAATGCCCTTTGCAACTCGCTCATATCTAATCTTAGCAGTCTGACAAAGTTTCATAAGTAGTAGATTGAACATAAATGGATTCTACAGCTCTATTAAGGTTTCGTCTGATTTGACCTAATGACAACCTTTAGGCTTTTTCTTTTCCCAGGTGACCTAAATTCAGTTTTGTCAACAATATCATTGAGCAATTTCATGATCATTGGACTGAACTGTAGCCTTTGGAGCACAAACAAATATTTGACTCAGTAATCTACCTGTCCTTTGGAAATAATTTTTTTTTTTCTTGTTGTCCAGGTTGAGGTTTTGACCAGCAGTGGACTCTATGAATGTGGCTCCTACAACTCAATAAAATCTATAACCCAACAGCATGATCATCACCCTTTAATATTTGTCTGCGTCTTATAACGTCCCAGGGATTATAGTGCTTCCACACCGATCGAAAATTGTCTACATGTACAGCCACGTAGGAAGCATGTCAAGATGGTGGGAGGCCAACTTCGAGATACTGAGATTTTTTTCGTGGTTTTTGCATTGTCCTAAAAACTCATATTTTAGTTACTATGATTTTCAAAATTATTGGGCCCCCCCCAAACACCCCCACCCCCCTCCCCGCGTTCCTACGGGCCTGATGTATATTGCTTTGGTGTAAATTAAATGTTTGCGATTCGCTCTGTTACCCTTTACAAAAACCCTTCACAAGATTACAGACACTCCAATAAAAAACTTGTTGTTTGAGCGGGTAAACACTGATCTGTTCTATAATATTTGAATTATAGCGGAGTAAAAAGTCAATTTCTCAGATTGCTGGTTGTTAGAACTGCGCAGTGTAAATTCAGATTTTGGCAGTTACAAAAGCACCTTGCGTTCTAACACCTGCACTAATAAACTGTTGTTTAATAAATACTAGATCTAGGTTAATCGCTCATTGAATAAAAAAAAACAGCAGACTTTCACAAATTTGGCCGTCTTTACGAACGAAAACCAATAAAACATAGTAAACTTCAAAGCACTCTCTCAACATAGGTCGGTTCACGCTAAAAGTAAAGGCCGGTTCAGTGACTGACTCATAAATATGTAAATTTATAAAGATTTCCGTGGTGCAAATGACGTTTATACGTCACGTGATTACAAGATCTATATTTGTCGCAAAGCTACATTCCAGAAAGCACCTGCAAAGCGATAACTTGGTACATCCTAGAACCGTGTACATTGCATACGCTATGTACTCGTCTCTGGTGCACCTAGAATATGGGTGTGCAAAGTATCTAAAGTCTAGATTAAAAGGCTGGGAAGAAGCCACGTGTAATAATGTCTAAGAAGGCAATGCAACCATTCCAAGTCGTTATAAATTTGTTAAAAAAAATAGCCTACTGTTCAGAAAAAAAGCAATAAGGCATCGCCTTTCTCTGACCAATCATAGGCTGAGCGTTGAATTGAAATAAGGCTTGCAGTTAGGATTGTAAGATTGTAAGAGAGTGTACTTCTAATAGGTAATTATCAAACAATTTTCACTGAGAATTTTCCACAAATAGAAGCAGAAAAGATACTTATAGTTGCAGATTTCTCAGCGTGTCCGCTGACTTGTTTAGTTCACGGCAGCTATTTTTACATATATACGTAATGCGCTATTTTTAGAGATGATGTCTTACACAGACATCAGGCTAATATGTGTACCCCTGCGGACGAAATGTTTGTTTCAAAGGTTTGAACTGTTAAACACCCCAGTCTTTATAGACATATTCATTATCACAAAGGCACAATTGTAAATTATTTACAACAGAAAAAAACTGGGTTGTTCACCGAATAATTAGAAGACTGTTTTATCTCGTAAACCGGAACTTGGGACAGGAAGCAGTACAAGGCCGGAGGTATGCTTACGTCACCCCATAGATCAAGACGATAACAATGAGAGCCTGTTTGCTACGCAAACAGGCGACTCAAAAATCGAGTAATACCAAGGCTCGTGTGGGACACTCAAAACATTGCAGCGTTGATAATTTGCAAAATTTATTTTTACATGTAAAACAGAATAACATTTTAGATTACCTAAAAGAGATAGATTTTTATAATTAAATATGTACTTTCAATTCAACATTTAATTCTTCCGTTTCTAAATATCACCTCCATGCGCGCTAAATGACCACAGCTGTCGATGCGCCATAAAACACCAATTAATAATAATAATAATAATACCAAGGCTGTCGTTTAGGGAAAACTGGTATATATACCGGTGTAATGCAGAGAAATGACCCTCCTCTACAAAATGACCCAAGGGTAATTACACCACGTAGAGAAATGACCCATGACGTAGAGAAGTGACCCATCATGGAGTGGGTCATTTCTTTACGTAGAGGAATGACTCGTGGGTCATTTCTCTACGTAGAATAATGACCCCGGTCATTATTCTACGTAGAGAAATATCCCAGAGAGCCATTTCTCTACATGTATGTAGAATAGTGACCCGGGTCATTCCTCTACGTAGTGAAATGACTTCTGGGGTCATTTCTCTACGTAGAATGATGACCCGGGTCATTTTGTAGGGGAGGGCCATTTCTCTGCATTACACCGGCACAATAATATCAATACACACATTCTTGTATTTTACATTTTTAGCTCGGATGTTTACGAAAACGTCGAGGTATCGTCGCAGCCCTATCGTCGTCGTAGTACGAAACTTTATTGTCAAAAAACTAGCAATTTAAAATGTAAAGATCATTGTTGAAGACATTTACTTCAAACTTGGATGTTGTTCACTATTGAACAAATAACAAATAAACATAATATATAACAAGGACAGGTAAACATTAAAGCAATTTTGACAGTTACGCCCTATTTTCGACCTTGAATGTTCACTGAAATTAACTCTTTCCCAAACAAGCCCTGGTTTTTACGTGCCTGCAGTACAAGTCTTTAGAAAACACTGTGGGAAAAGGAGAAATTGCTCGTAACGAGCAATTTCTCCTTTTCCCACAGTGTTTTCTAGTCTATCGGAAAACTTTCTGCCATTCTCATCAAATTCAAAATTGTCATCCGCAAAACAGTTTGAGTTTGGGACAATCTAAAATTTGTCATTTGAGAAAGGGTTAAAGCTGTTGTAGCCTAGCGTTCACAACTGCATACAATGCTCCTGTTGGTCTTATTTTCCAGTTTTGGACAAACTTTAGTCTATAGAACTATTCATTTTGCTTTCTTCAGTTGAATACGACTTAAAACCCATGATTTGTACTGCCTATGGAGATGGACCTAGCCAGTCAACTGTCGTCATATTAGATGGGTAAGTCACAGCGATATATAGCTATCTACCATGAACACTGAGACACGAATATACTTTAAAACTTTTGACTCATCAACAGTGGAGAGATGTAAAACGTATAATCAAGTTGGAAAATGCGACTGCAAAATGCGAGCTTTTGCACTAAAAATGAAAAAGCAGAATGACCCTTTTTCAAACAGAAAATATCATAAAAGCAAAACGTATCAACCCTGGTCAAACTGCGCGATTCGCGCAGCCTGACCAGGGTTGACACTTTTCTCAGTTCCCAATAGGTCACTTTTTGCGTCTTTTTATAAGAAATAGATAAATTCTTTCAATATAAATATTTTTAAACTCGGGGATAATTTCAATTGCAATTATCACAAGCCTAAACTGAGATTAGTGACCGACCACATTATTTTGAAACCGGGCATTATATTAAATGAATATAAAGATGAATTGACACCAAAATGACTACGGCAAACTAGAAGTTCATATTGTTGCAATACGCAGGTCTTGTAGGCCTGAATGATTTTCTTTAAGGACCTAAAGTTTTAATTTAACCAGCACTTAACCCTTTTACCAATAAATTCCTGGTTTTTACGACCAAGAGGAAGAGGTCTTCTGAAGACTTAGTTGGAAAAGGAGAAAGTGCTGCTCATGTCCTATTCTAAAGTAGTTTGTTTCTCGGTACACTTTTTACACTTGTACAAATTGAAAGCATTTGCTTGCGACAAAACAAATGCTTTCAATTTGTACAAGTGTAAAATTCTGGCGTTTAGTTCTTGTAAATTTTTTGTTTAGATGTACTCAAGATTCAAGTTTGATGTCCGACTTCACTAAACAAATACAGACTCAGGAGAACCATTACAATTCCACTTTCTATGTATTCAAGTTCTACTCCTCGCCTAGTTTGACTGTAAACTGCACCGTAAAAGTTTGTGTCGACGGAGGTTGCGACATTGTAAGCGTCACTTAGTTCTTTGTCTTTTAACCCTTCTCCTGCTGAATAAATCAAATTAAACTTTTCAGGCCAATAGTAAAAACCCAAACGATGCTATTTCAAGTATATTTTTTAAAGAAAAATATCTCTTTATCGGACAGTGTAGATCCAAGATCAGACTGCACGTTCTGTGCAGTCTGATCTTGATCTACGCTGTCCGCAAACGGTCAGCAAGTCGCGACCGGCAGCTTAAGGGTTAATCTTTTGTACGGTTAGGTTCGATTAGTCAGATACATGTTGCCCTAGGAAATAAATCCATGCATCACTATTTTTACAGCGTTTTAACTTGCAGAATTTGAAAAGGTTTATTATAAGAGATAGAACCTTTTCCCACAAAGCTTTCCTTGAAAATGGAAGAAATGTCTTTGAAACGCACTTTTTGTGGAATTTTTCCAGTTAATCTGATCTATAAAGCAGTTCAGAAATAGATTAACTCTTATCCTGCTAAATTACTAAAAATGAAATTTTCAATTCGATAGTAAAACCCAAAAAAAATGTTATTTCAAAGGGATCTTTTGGACAAAAAATTCTCCAGGTCAGACAGCGTAGATCCAAGAGCAGACTGCACGTTCTGTGCAGTCTGATCTTGATCTACGCTGTCTGCAAAACGTCCATGAGACGCGATAAGCAGCCAAAGGGTTACGGTTTCAAATTGGAACCAATGACGAGCTATCAAATCGTCTATCTGTTGAGCTTTACTCGTTCTGTCGATTTGTCCAATGCATTGCATCTTACAGCTTTGACCAAGAAATTGCCTGTTATAATAACCTTGTGGAATTCACCTTTTGAAAAGCATTGTGGTAAAAGAAGAAAATGCTGCTTGCCTTAATGTTTTACAGCCTGACAAAAAACAAAATGCTATATGCAGTGTTTTCAATCATGTTTAATTTGGCATCTTCTAATGCTCGCAGTTTGTACAAGTCTAAATCCTAAAAAAATATCGTTTTAGAATTAAATATTTGCACAATTTCTATTTATAAATTTATAAAACGTTTACTTGGGCCAGAAATGCAACATAATCGCAGAGATAAAGCACTTGATTTGTCTTGTCCTAAATGTACACTTACATTGTTTCACAATTCCTGTAAAAATTTCAGTCATGTGGCGGCAGAAGAAAGAGGCGTGCAATTGACGAGGCAGATTTAGCAGGAAGTGAAATCAAGACCTCTTCGGTAGGAGGAAGATTGACAATACTGGACGCTCCTCTTGGAGCTGCTGCCAGTGTCTACGGTACGGCAGTTTCTATTGATTTAATCGTTACAACGCCGCTTTCAACCTTTTTTCATTCACATCGCGACGACAGCTCACATGTTTGTGTATAGAATGGGTTTCATACGCATAGTTACTTACCTTGTTCAGATCCATGTTTAAATAAAAGTATGACGATTCTATCGCAGTGAAATAAATTCCGTCCACCTCAGTGCACGTTTAATAAGGTTTCATATATCATCATGTCGTCATATATCAGTGACGTCAATTTTCATTGAATTGGGGCACTCAGAATGAAAATTCTAATATCGAGAGTGTATTCAGGGCGTGAGAACATAAACGTGGAAATTTCGTTGACTATACATTTGGAAGGTAAAACTTTGCAGAATAATTTATTCCTTATACTTGTTCACGGCTGTGGCGAATCATGTCGGCACCTCAACCTCGGCTCGGAGCGATATGATTTGACTCAGTTGAGAACAAAGTGACGTTATGTCGTCGAAAGCCTGAATCGCTGGAAAATTGATTAGCTTTTAAGCCATGATCTGTGAACAGGAGGCTTAATGCATCTGCAAAAAGTTTTGTCTCAGGTCACTCTGCGCAATCCGCGCAGGCTGACATGGGTCGAAACTTTTTGCTATATGTAATCTTGATTCATATGATGATCCTTACTTGGAATCCAATCGATTGTTTGTGTCAGTGGATTTATTTTATTGATTCATGGTTGTCATAACAAGCTTAGCATGATGCATAACGGAAATTCATTAAACCTCCAGTATGACTTTATTGTTCATTTTGTTCCATTTCAGGTTCATTTGGTGTGACGGTGCTATTCTCCTTTTTTAAGATATTTGTTAAGATACAGAAGTTCTATTAACTTACAAATATGACTGTTCAGGAAAATGTTAAATCAATGTTCATAGACTAGACCTTATTTAGCTTTTGTAATAATAGAAATTTATCATTAATATTTAGTTATTTATACGCTCTATATGCGCACTATATATGTTATTCTACATATATTTTTTCTTGTATCTGTTAATCGTAATTTTTATATTTATTTATAAAGTCGTCATGATTTGAGACGAAACGTTGTAAAACGAAGAAAGACAAAAATATACGAGACTAACTTGACAGTGGTTTTAATACTTTCTTCAGACGTTACAAATTTAGTTTAGACATCGACGAAGCCGTAAAACAAAAGTAAAGGACAATTTCAGTGACAGATCACAACACTTGCTGCAAAAATGTGAATAAAAATGAACCATATTAATTTTGGTACCTTTTTCATTTTAAAATCCTGGTCAGGCGACACACTTCCCGGTTTGTCCATGATGCCGCCATAAAACAATTCAAAATGATAATAATATTGTCCATATTGAAACCTTTAGCAGCCGACATATTTATTGGATGAGGCTGAAGTCACAGTATGTAGTTGTGTTTGATAGGGAAATAAACATCATGGTAAAAGAAGAAAATGCTTATTTCTAGCACTATCCATTTTTTCCTCATGTTTTCTACATCTTGCAATGCCAATGTCTGAAACCTAGAAACCTTTGTTAGAGGGTTAAAAAAAAAATCCATGCAATATTTCTTACAGTCCATGACAGACAACTGTAGACTACAAGAGTCTCATTTTCAGTGGGTCGTATTTGTTATCCAACCAATCAAACATTAGGCAGCTTGACAGTAGTTGAGGGCCTTCTTGGATAGTATAGATCAAGGTCAAAATACACAGAACGTGCAGTCATATTTTGCATCAACACTGTCCTATAAAGAAATATATATATATATATATAATCTCACAGAAATTTAGATGAAAAAACAATACAAATCATTAACAATTTAGATAGATAAAATTACAAAAAAAAATTTGGGTGGTAATCTCTTAAAGGGCTACGTAGCCCCTTAAGCTTTTTTTAGACTTTGCGCCAAAAATCAAAAACAGCATTGTGGGAATGTTAAGTGACTGGCACGTGACTAATGACGCTTAGATAACGAACATGTAATTATTTACCATAACGTCTTCTTCGGATGCTATGTTTGAAGCTTCGTCTCTGTATTTTCAGTATGTAAAAGAGCAAGTTGCTCATGTTAAAATAGACCGTGTTTCCCGTCGGCGTCAACCTGGGCTGTAGTAAATCTCTGATTTTTCTTATCGGATGGTTTTCGACTACTTGGGTTTTGTGAATGGAAATTATAAGGCTTTGGAAGTTTAAAGATTGTTTTTTTTCGTTTTTGTAACTCTGAAGGGCCGCCTTTAATGCAGTTTTTTTTTTCTCTTTTTGCCAGGCTTATACATGTACTTATTAACATAAAATCAATTTGAAGGCATAATAAATGGTACTAGGACATCGGACTTCTCTTGAAAAGTATAGAAAATATTGTTTGAAAGGACAGCAAATGGCGGTAGGTCACCTGCAAGTTCTTCTTCAAGCATTGTTTAAAAACTTTCTTCCTTAACTCTTTACTAGACAATCTCGATTTTTAATATATAAAGATTTTTGAAATCACTGTGGGAAGGGAAAAAATGCTGGTAATCAGCAATTTCACCTTTTCCCACAATGTTTTCTCCCTGTAAAAGAAAAATTGCACCACACGGAAATCGAAATTGTCGTCTGCAATTGCTTTCAATATCGACAAGTTTCAAATTTTATCGTCTAGTAAAGAGTTAAGTGAAGAGTGGTCAGACTGCCGTAAACGTTGATTGTTTGATTGAAGCGTTCTACATGGCATGTCAATTGAGATGATGCATTTCAGCTCCATTGAACGGTATCTTGTATCGATTCGTCATAAATTTCAAAACTGCATTTAAAGACTTGTCAAAGTTGACGGCATCTGCAGACAAATTCAATGCAGCTCAAAACTATGGATTGTCTTAGTCAGAATAGAAAACATTTTGGTAAAAAGGAAAATGCTGCATGGTAACCAGCCTTTCCTCCTTTATAGCAACATTTTGTTGGTAAACGTTTGCCAAAGCCTTTCTCGATCGTTCAAAACTCAGGAATGTCTGGCCAAGGTCGTATTTCCAGTTAATTAACGAACGGTGCAGTCTTTAATCAGAGCATTCGGAACGTGTAAATAAGAATACCATTTTTTAATTAATAGCTTGAACACGTCTTACACTTGAGCCATTGAACAACAATGAAAAGGTGCTTAAAATATCTGCAGGCCCCTGCCACTCGAGGTCTTAGAAATTGGTGGCTGCCTTCGCCTCTATGGCATATGGGTGGTAAAAGTCCCAAGAAACGGAGGAGGCCGATAATAATAAAATCAATGAAACGGTTACAATATAATTCAATCCAAAGTAAATACTAGAATCAAAAAGAAAAATAATAACAATCAACCTAAATATGAAAATAAAAACAAACATTGATTCAACAATTTTTCAGAAAATACATGTATTTATGTAGATCAAAGACAATAATATTCTGCTGGATTCCCAGCCACATTAATATAAAAGGTAATGAAATAGCTGATCAAGAAGCAAAGGATGCTATAAATATGAACACAGCCAACATAAAAATCCCTTATACTTATAAAGACAATAAATGAATTTATAAAGTCAGAAATTCAATTGAAATGGCAACAATGTTTTAACAACTACCCTTAGCGATCAAGCAAAATTTTAATGATAAATATGATATTTATTGTAACCGATAAAGTCAAGTAATTTTAATAAGATGTCCTGTGGGACACTCAAGGTTTTCACATGTGCATCTTTTAAATAATGAGAGAGCACCACAATGTATAAACTGTTATGAACCTTTAACTGTAAAGCATGTTTTATTAAACTGTAAAATTTTCGACAGTATACGGTCAAAACATTTTAATGTTGATATTTTACAAAATTTAATTTTACATTTTAAACAAAATAACATTTTGCCATTGCATAACAATGAAAAGGTGTTTAAAACATCTGCAGGCCCCTGCCATTCGAGGTCTTAGAAACTGGTGACTGCCTTCGACTCTGTGGCATATGGGTGGTAAAAGTCCCCAGAAACAGGGGGCCGATAATAATAATAAAATTGATATTAATAAAACGGTTTCAATATAATTCAATCCAAAGAAAATATTCGAATCAAAAAGAAAAAACAATAACACAATCAACCTAAATATGAAAATAAAAACACTAAGTTCAATACAATTAAATACATGTATTTCCAGGAAAAAAAATAAACAAACCCAAAATTCAAACATAAATGTGGCTAAAGAACAATACAAATTAAGATTAAAGGATTTCCAAAACAATTTTTTCATTCCAAAAATGATCCTTTTTTTTCATTTTTTTGATGAAATATCTTTCCTACAAAATACTTTCCTTTAAGGTTTAATAGGAACCCTACCTTTTGCGCTGTTTTAATTATCAAAAAATTGGACACCACGAAGACAACTGCAAGCTCACAGATGCAGTAACCTGTGAAAGATGTGGTGAATCCAAACACACATCTAGCATCTGCCAAAGACCTTTCAAATGCCTAAATTGAGGTAAAGATCAACCAACTGCGAAGTCTGGAATAGAGAAAAAGGAATTGAGAATTGAACCTATCGGAAAGAGTTCGTGCTTTGAGGCAAAAAAAATGAGACAGCGTTTGAACCTAGGTACTCTAAGATAGTTCAATCAGCAACAGCACAGCCTCAGACGAAAACGTGTGGAACGCAGAATAACCCTGGGGATTTTGAGCAGGTCGCTAAGCCTTCCTCAAAATCTACGTCTCCCTCTGTCCAACCACCTCAAACATCTGTAAAAGGTTCAGAATCTAACCAAACAAAAGTTTCTAGTAGATCAAAATCAGCCTCTAGATCTAATCCATGCCCTACACCACCAAATAAAAGCCAGAAAAACAAATTAGATAAAAAAGAAAAAGATAAACAAGAATCCAATAGGCAAAAGAGAGGGTCACAGGATCTTATTAAGCTGGCAAATAAATTTGAAAGTTTAGAAGATACGGAATTAGAAATCGACTCCTCAGTCAAATAACTTTTAAGGAAATTCAAACTCACAATATACAAGTATAATGGGTCAAAACGCAACTTTACAATGGACTTGTAGAGGTCTAAAAGCCAACTTTTATGAACTACTAATTCTTTTATCTTTATTATATCCACACATGTGTTTTTTTCAAGAAACGTATATACCCCCCAATGAAAATTTAGAAATACGCAATTATTCTTCCTATCACGACATACATAATGATTGCCAAAGATCATCTGGTGGTTATACATTCTACGATACCTCATCGTGAGATAGACTTAAACACAAATCTACAAGCAATAGTAATATCAGCATCTTTAAATAAAACTATAACAATATGCTCTATCTTTATCCCACTAAAATGATTAGAAAATCTTTTACTACAACTACCTCAACTTTACATCATAATTATGTGGTGATTTTAATGGACATAGTGAATTATATGGTTGTAAAGATACCAATGATAGAGGTAAAATAATTGAAGACTTCATTGCAGAGAATATTTTATGTTCATTAAATTCCAATCAACATACATACCTGCATCCTGGATCAGGTTCTTTTACAGCAATAGATCTTTCACTTTGCCATCCTTCCTTGTACCTTGATTATTAATGGAAAGTATGTGAAGATTCTCATGGATCATTTTTCTATCATTATACAAGAAACTGATAAAAGAGAAGATAAGACAATTCCAAAATGAAATTTTAAAAAAGGTAAATTGGAAAAATTCAATATTCTATGCCATGAAAAATTACTGATTGACAATTTTGAAAATTCAGAAGATCCAAAACTTTCTTTTACGCAAACTTTAATTGACAAATCAAATCAGTGCATCCCAAAGATTTCAACAAATACCTGAAAGAAGAAAAAGCCATGGTTTAATGACGATTGTAAAGAAGCTATCAAAAAACGTAAAGACAGTTTAAAACGTTTCAAACAATATAAAAAAAAAACTAAATATTTGTAAAATCATTTGAGCTAAGGCTTGAAGCACTATTAAACAAGCAAAACGATTATCTTGGAAAGATTTCATTTCTAAACTTAACGCCAGAACTCATGTAAAAGCCATACGGAATATGTTAAGGAAAATAAATGGAAAGAATAAAACCATGAAACACTCAATATCAAGGTAGACGACAAAAACTACGGAAGTAGAGAAGATATCGCTAATATCCTGGGTAAAACTTGCAAAACAAACTCTTCTTCTGCAAATTATAAACCGCAATTTAAAAATCATAACGAAGAAGAAATGGAAGAACTTAATTTTGAAACTGATACAAATGAAAACTATTACAACTTACATTTCACACTATCGGAACTTGAATTATCTAAAAACTGCTCACGATTTTGCTGCAGGTGCAGATGAAGTACACCAGCACATTTTAAAAGATTTACCTCGTATTTCATTACACACTTTGTTAAATATCTTAACGTTACATGGAAGAAAGGCACCTTTCCGAAAAGTTGGTCCAAAGCTACCATTATTCCTATTCCTATGCCAAATAAAGATCATACAAATCCAACAAATTATAGACCCATAGCTTTAACTAGTTGTATATGTAAGACATTGGAGAGAATGACTAACAACAAATAAATTTTACCTAAAATCCAATAATATTATATCGGAACATCAATCGGGGTTCCGAAAAAGCAAAAGCACCACAGATCAATTAGTACATTTAGAATATTTTATCAGAAATGCTTTTGTAAAGAATCAACACGTAGTTGCCATATTTTTTATCTAGAAAAAGCTTATGACACCACGTGGAAACAGCATCTTAAAAGACATTCATAAAATTCGACTAAAGGGAAATCTACCTAAGTTTACTACAAACTTTTTAAAAATAGATGTTTCAAAGTTAAGGTTGGCACATCTTTTTCTGATGACTATGAACAAGAACTTGGAGTTCCTCAAGAAAGTATCCTCTCACCTACTCTGTTCAATTCCAAGACTGGCAATATTGTAAAATGTTCAGATGACTATGTGAACTGTTCCCTATATGTGGATGAGTTTTTAATGTTACAGGTCCAAAGATATGAAAACAATTGAACTAAGCTTCGAATTAATTTAATTAAAATTGAGAAATGGACAATAGAAAACGATTTTAAATTTTCCAAGATAAAGACAAACTATACACTTCTGCAAAGAGCGCAATTGGATCTATCATTGAAAATACATGTACATGTATGTAATAGTCCAATTCCACTTGTACACCAAGCAAAGGTTTTTTCCGAGTTATCTTTGACAAAAAAACCTTCTTTCGCTCCACATATTAATGCTTTGCAACTGAAATGTCAAAAAGCTTTAAAATGTTTTAAAAGTACTTCCCCACTCTGATTGGGGAGGAGATAAGCAAGCTCTTTTAAATCTATACAGATCTTTCATTCGCGCAAAACTGGATTATGGATGTATTATATATGGCCCTGCACGAAAAAGCTACCTAAAAAAGTTGGACACTATTCATCATCAGGGTCTTCGGTTAGCTTTAGCAGCCTTACGTACGTCACCTGTCACAAGTTTGTATTCAGAAGCCCATGAACCATCCTTATATATGATGGAAGGAAAAAAAAACATCCTTACAGTATATAACTAAACTAGATTCAAATACAAAGAATTCGGTTTACAATGACATTTTCAATCCACCAAACAATTTACTCGTTCATAATAAACATAATTTTATCAAACCACTTGTAAAACCTATTCTTAATGAATCAAACACAGATGTAAAGAATATTTAGCCCTTTAAACTTCCTTTGAAAGAGCCGCGGACCATAGATCCACCAAATATTATTTTGATCTCAATGTAAACAGGAAATCGGTTACAAATCCATTATTTTATCACAATATTTTTTTAGAAATCAAATCACAGTATGAATATTACATTTAAATTAATACTGATGGTTCGAAACAAGATAACAAAGTTGGTTGCACTTCAGTATACAAGCAAGAAACTGTCAAAATGAGACTACCAGATCATAGCTCCAGAAGCTGTAGCTTAAAACATTGCCGTCTTTTCAATACAAAACAATAACATGGAATTCGTAGTTCTTTCTGACTCAATATTAGTTTTACAATTTTTAAAACATCCTGATAACCCAAATCTATTGATTCAACTTTTTTTTTATTTTTAGGAAATATGTAAATTTATGTAGATCAAAGACAATGATATTCTGCTGGATACCCAGCCACATTAATATAAAAGGTAATGAAATAGCTGATCAAGGAGTAAGAGATGCCGTAAATATGAACATAACCAACATAAAAATTCCCCATACTAACAAAGGAACAACAAATAAATGAATTTAACGAGTATGTATGTCAAATTAAATGGCAACAATGTTTTAACAAGTAGCTTTTAATGATCAAGCCAATTTTCAATGATAAAAATTATTTTTATTGTAACCGAAAAAGTCAAGTAATTTTAACATGATGTCGTATGAGACACACAAAGTTTTCACATGTTCATGTTTTAAATAATGAGAGAGAAAGACAAGGTATAAACTGTAATGAAACTTTAACTATAAACATATTCTATTAAACTGTAAAAAGTTTCGATGGTATACAGTCAAAAAAAATTAGTGTTGATAACTTGCAAAATCTATTTTTACATGTAAAACAGAATAACATTTTAGATTACCTAAAAGAGATAGATTCTTATAATAAAGTATAGACTTTCAAATCAACATATCATCCTTCCGTTCCTCAATAATTATCGTCAGCGCGCTAAATGACCACAGCTGTCAATGCGCCATAAAACATAAATTAATAATATTAAAATATCTCCTTATCACTCAGGGTAAGTAAAATGTATACGTTCTGTGCTGTCTGATCTTGATCTACACTGTCCTCTAAAGGACAGGGATTCGCACTTAGCAGAGTAACGGTTAATTTTCCTGAACCAAAATTACTGCGCATAGGATTATTGGTGCTTTTAAAATGGTAAAATAACCCGTGGTACTAGGGACAAACCTTCTCGTGCTTTCTTCCCTTTGAATGTTTTTAAACACTTTAAATGCGGATAACTTGTTTCCAAGATCTTACTCTAAAAATGTAGCCTGATCTTAGATTTTGTGTCCATCAGTTTCTCGAGGATTTTAGAGCAAACATGTACAGATTTTCATCTTTGATCTCGGCGCACAGCCGGAGAAAATAAAACTTAATTACAGCAGATGAGGCTAGTCAATTAGCAGACAGGCTAATTCTAAACTTCCTGCAAAATAATGCAAATTACATTAAAAGCCTACGCTTTTAAAACCTTTTTACTGTCTGTATTTCAAAATTCACATAAGAAGGCAAGAGCAGTTTGTATTAATTTGGAGCTAAACAAGGATACAGCCGTTATTGCATCGCAAAGGAACACATTTTCAACATCGTGAACTATCAGTTGCCTACATAGACCAGTTGGTGGAGTCGGCTGACTACGGTTTTACAGTTTGTTTTGTCGATTCCCATCAATGGCATTTTTCCAGACTTCTTCTGTTTTTGTTTGCTTTCCCAAAAGGTAGTAGGCCTAAACAGCCAGACTGGTCTTTTCAAATTTTCCGACAAAATATCAACTTTCTCTCGCAGGATTATATTGTATCAAATGTGGTTTAATGCCCATTTGTATCCATATTTTACGAATATTTCTTAAATTGGTCTAAAAAATTGGTTCGACAGATCGCGAGTTAACTCTTAGGCTTCTATAAGTACGACTTGAAGACCTTTTGCGTACAGTGTACATCAAGGTCAGACTGCATGCGACGTGCAGTTTGATCTTAGATCTAAACTATCAGATTAGATTTTTTTTCTATTTTTCTAAAAAATGGCACTGAAAAAGCAAATTATTGCTGTTGTTTTCTGTTGGCTTACTTTTCATTACACTTATTCATGAGGTAAAGGGTTCAAACTACAAGCGGTGACTCATCCTTGTATTTTAATCTTTAGTCTGCTGGGAGGAACTCGACACGCTTTTGTGGACAGTGGAGTTCACAAGGCTAGACTGTACAGATCTTAGATCTACATTTAATGATACGGTTTGAATTCAATGGGTGAAAGGAATTTAACCTATATCCTGCCGAAATAAGATTTTTGGTTAATGGGACAAGAGATTTCGATTATTTTTTTTTATGTTTTTGCGTTGAATAAGATTCACATGACAAAAAGCACCGAGACAACAGAGGAGAGTTTAGAGAGCAAGATCAGACTGCATTGGCAGATCTTGCTTTATATACATTTTCGCAAAAATAGTCTTATGGTTGCGAACGGGAATATTACTCTTTTGTTAGTTAGCAAGTTAAAACAAATTCGTAATTATTGTATTAGTTTATTGGTTGGTGACGGCTACTTTAACCTTTTAACCTTGACATACAACAATTCATTATTGCCCGCACCAGCAACTGATGTATTAACCATGTCAAAAATACTGATAAATAAATCGTTTTCCCCATATACCATTTATACCATCTTTTTTTCCGACCTTGGGAAAGAAGTCTTCAATGTATTAAAAGGGGGAAATACTGCATTTTCCCCTTATCCTGCAGTATTTTTCTTTGAAATATAAAAGCAAATCGAATAATAGTGTTTGACTTATTTGATGGGTTGACCATTGACTTTGAAATTGGAAGTCAAAAATTTTGTTGCCAGATTAAGAGGAAAAAAGAGTCATTCGCATACATGTAAAGAACATGAATGACGCTCACACCGTGAAGTGAAATATTATCAATTTCCTGGATTTTCTGGAACAATATGGTTTTATCTGTGATACCGACAGCGATTTCGGATAGGATCTGAACAAAAACTACAATTTCAAAATAACAGAATTGTCCTGTACTGACTAGAATCAGGACAACAAGAGTTTCAGATAAGCTCTAGTAATTGCCAACCATATAAAACTTGGGTAATTAAAACTTCGTAAAACAATGAATTAAAGCAAATTACTGCTTGTTAATCTGTTCCAAACGATTAAAATGTTTTATGGCCCAGAGGACGAGGGGATTTGGTCTTCAAAATGCGAAAAGGGGCTTTCGGACATCCGCGTAGAGTGTCGTCTCGGAGCGTACTGAGACAATACTTTACGCGAATATCCGAATGCACCTTTATGCCGTTGCAAGCTATTTGGAAAATTCGAAGTAACATAGTGATTATAACAATTTCCTGTTTCCAACTCCTATTTCTGTATATTAGAAAGGAGGCATTATCTTTTAATTTAGCTACATTTAATGTTGAACTGGTCCCCGCTGCACATATAGTTGACAGACGATTAGCTGTATCAGGGGAAATAACCAATCTAATTTAATTTGTAATATTTACATTCACATGCGATATGGACATGTATGAAACTGATCGTTTGATACGAAGAATTTTAAGTTGTACCAAAATTTCCCGGGGCTTATGTTTGGTCCGAAGTGGCCTACGTGAGAAAATCTAATATCCGTGCCAGACAGAAGGTCATGCAACATGTCAAAGCTTTCTGATGCTACTTTTCTCCCATGCATAAGAGGTTAGAGGCTGAAGAAGTGCTGGAAAGAGGGTCCGCCGCAGTCGGGTATCGGACCCGCAACCTCGATGTCACGAGTCAGATATGCTAGCCACTGACTTACCAGGTCGGACCGGAAACTACTACTGCATTTTATACCTTATATTACATATCTACAACTTTAACATCAAAACATTCAATTTCAAATCGTTATAAGTTGCAGTAGCTTACAGTATTAATGAAATAAAAACGGACACAAACAGGAATATTTGACAACAATCTTTTTACTGCTTATCCCGAGCCAGACGTCAAACGGCACTTTTACTTGACATTGATCGATGGTAAATATTAAGAGTTCTACAAGACTGCTAGATAAGGGTGACGACAGATTGGACTGTACCTATTTTGAGCAAAACTGCGCAGTCTAGCATATCTGAGTCGTGATTACATAGGTTTATTTTTAAGGAATATATAACTTTTAAAAAAGGAAAACGAGGTAGAAATCAGAACATTACTATTATTATACTGCAAAGAAGTTTCGTGCGATCTTATTGGATACTATGCCACGAACATAATTATATTGAAGTACACTGGCAAGATCCACGGAAAAGCAGCCTCGTAAACCACTAGATCGAACTCACACTCAAAGATGGCAGTGTTAATCGACAAGAGCCACCAACAGGATAAATATACTGATTACACCGATTATTCAGCATTGAAAGCATTGGCAAACAGCAAAATAAATGTGATTCATAAAATTGGATGTAAGATAGAATAAAATACTTAAAAAAAAAAGAGAAAAACAGAAAATTGTGATTATACCTGTAATATCCACTTTTCTCACTATGTTTACTTTTTTTTCTAATGGTAGAGCACCCTAATGGGATTTGTGTAATATCACCTTTTCTCGCCAAAATTGCACGGATTGGGTTGAGATTCGACTTGTCCAAATTGAAAGCATCTACAGACGACCAATTCATCATGACTCACATGGTTTGTGTTTGAAAGGTAAGAAAACATTTTAGGACTGGAGAAAATGTCCGATACCTGCATTTTCTCGTCTCCCAACAACGTTTTCAAAAAGCTTTCTGACACCGAGTTGTCTAAACTCGTGATTGTTTGATAAAGGGTTAAACAAGATTAACCCATTACCACACAATCCCAACTTTTGACGTCCCTGAGAAATAAGCCTTAAGGAAACATTGTGGGAAAAGGAGAAAATGCTGGTAACCAGTATTTTCTCCTTTTCCCACAATGTTTTCTAACCTTCACAAAACAAATTTCAAATTTCCAGTCACTTTTATTTCGTCGTCTGCATATGCTTCCGATTTGGACAAGCCTAAAATATTGTCGTTTGGTAATGAGTTAAATCAATAATCTCATAAGTGATACTTGTTAAAGTTTTATTGCCTGTTTATATTTCTGTGTATCGTGAAATCCTCCAAGTGCAAAATGTTTAAACTCTGAAAATACAATTTTCTCAAAATTGGAAAAAACTTGTTCTTATAGGTTTGAATTTTATGTTTCTGTGTAAGATGAAATCTTTTAAGCGCAAAAAGTATTAAAACTGAAAATACATTTCACTGAAATTCAGGAAAATCTTGTTCATATTGGCTTAAAAAGACACAAACGACAAATCCCGGAATTTGCCTTTATTGCTGACAAGATTAGGCCTTATAGGCTCCTGCACAGGACTAAATGATCTCTTGTGGACAGTGTAGATCAAGATGTTATTTTTAAAACTCTTCAAATACAATCACTTTTCTTTCTCTTCTTTTTCAGATCATATGAACCGCGTTCGGTGAAATGGGGGCTTGATGCATCTGCGAAACGTATCGACCCAGGTTAGCCTGCGCCGGGCCGGAACTTTTCGCTGTTGATCAATCAATTTTCTGTTTGTCAAAGGACCAATCTGTCTCATGCCATCTAGCTGGAGATATTGTTATTTAGTTGCCCACTATTTCCCAGAACAAATTGGCAGCGAATTCTTCATAAAACTTTCACAATGCTATAAGGTTCGTCCGTTACAAATTTTCTTGTTTAGGGTGTTTGGTATAATTCTTACATTGTCAACGGCGACTTAAAAAAAACAACAATGGGTCAAGCACTTGGAAAAGGTATACCAAGGGAAGTCATCACATACTTACGGATCTATAGCCTTGAACCATGTTGTTGAACAATTGACTGGATCATGAGATGAAAATATCATGTTTCTAGAACATCCAGAAGATTGACCAACAGCAAAGAAGAACGACGCAGGTGGGCCTGCTCGGACTGCGCAAGTTGACAAGGGTCGATACTTTTGCAAATGTATTGAACCCCTGATTCACAGAGATTGATTTTTAATTAATTTGCTCTTGCGTATAATCTGCACGTAAAGAGTGTCTGCACCTCCAAGAGAAGCGTTCAATATTGTCAAATAGCCTCCAACAGACGACGAGCTAATGTCAAGATCTGATAAATCGGCCCCGTCACTTGCATCTTTGCATTTTCTATCGCCAGGACATGTCTGACATTGTGGAAAGGGTTGAGAAATAATATGCTGAAACATATTTTGCAAAACAGAGTCCGGATTCACCAGCCACTCTTCTCTTGCTTTGCATTCTTAGTTTGAATGTAGAAAGTAAGAACATTTCTGATTGTCTGAACCATGTAATTCAGCCTATCAAAAGGTACGTTACTTTTAGAAAATTCTGAAAAACAAGACCGGGGAATTTCGCACGAACGGTTTGTGGAGCCGGACAATGAATTAATTTCCCTTTTCTTATTTGACATACTGTTTGATATCAAAACACGTCCGTTCCAGTATCAAGCCACAGTGTGTGACAAACAGAGTCCATAATGATATCTTACCTGTCCGATATCGTACTTGGAATGTACTGCTATTTATTATACTGTAGCCCTTGATTGGTCATCACAAAATCATGTATCCATAAAATCAAGTAAGAGTAACAAATGAGTGGATCCTACAGTATTTTGGTCCTTTGACATGCAGGAAAAATAATCAGAGGCAAAAAGTTTCAACCAGGTCAGCCTGCCCGGACTGCGCAGGCTGACCTAGATCGATACCTTTAGCAGGTGCATTAAAACCTCTTTTAACACAGCATGGTTCATTATCATTACCTTGTTCATCGGCACAAACTGCGCTCAAAGCCGAAATAATATATGATTACTTTAGCTGGGGCTCTCTTGGGGAAAATTATCATGGAATCGACCGACCGACCGACTGACTGATTTGACTGTGTTTTACGCAGCTTTCAACATTGCTTCATTCATATCATTGAGGCGGCTTTTATTTTCACGTGTGTCCTGGGTTTCGCCAGTATTATGCCAGTGCTCTGAAGTATTCTGTCCCAAGACACTTTCGCAAATAAAAACAAAGGAAAAAAAAAGAACAGTCCTTTATGTGAGGCTCGCATTCAGCACCTCCAGGTAAAGCTTATCCACTGTGGCACACAGGGCCAAAATTACAGAAAGGAAAACGTTTGTGTTTGACTTTCCAAAAGTTGAAAGAACCGTTAAGACGACATGGCTCTAATTCTTCAGGCACACATATCGCATTGTCTCTTAACACACACAAAAAAAGAAATTGTTTTATTTAATTGACTCTCACTCGTAAGCAATTATTTGAATTTATGAAGAAATAGCCCAAAAGCTAAACTTTTTCCGAATGAAATTGAATCAGCTCGTTGCCCCTATTGAAAAACCACTTTGTCTCTGAAACCTGCAGTTCGATTTATTTCAAACGAGGCAGCAAATATTCGAAACGTGAGACCAAGAGTTTTTTTTCGTTGATCTGTAATTTGCAAAGTGTATAAACCCGAAATTTACTCTTTAGCTGGAGTCGAAATTGAATTAGCCTCTTGAATCCAGCAGAAGATATTGGACATAAGATAGTAGCGTGTCGCAGTAACAGAGGAGGGTTTTATAGCCCGCAACTTATGTCGTAGTGCTATTGACATATTAGTTAATTTAAAATGTTCTGTTGCCGCCAACATTGGATTGATAGTGGTATTTTTTTTTTCATTATGTTGTAGAAATTTTTGGATTGTTGATACACTTTTTACACTGCCGGGATTTTGTGTTTGTAGTTCTATCATCTTTAATAATCCAAAACGTCTTATCCTGGCTTTTATTATTGCTTGTGAAATAGTTGATTTCCAGCCAAAGTTTGGAAATACTTAAACTAGCCAAATTTTTTAGACGAAAAGGCATATCTAGCATTGCCGTTTCGTCAGTAACTTGTGGGCCGTTTGACGGGAAAAATTGAAACTGAGAAATTCGATAGTGTATATGTGGATAAATTGAAAAATAAAAGTATGGGCAGCAATGCCACCTCAAGGTAACAATTATTCTCATTATCTACTTCCAAAATAATATGTGACCTGCAAGGCAAAAAGGGACCATCTTGGAACTGCAATAAGTGTCTCCCCTGGTCAGATTTCGCTGGTCGCGAAGACTTGCCAGAGTCGACACCTTTCGCTTTTATGGTATTTTCTGTATGAAAAGTGATCATTTACCTTACTATACAGTCAATTTTGAACTTTCAACTTAAACTGACCTGCACTTTTGTTGATCTGTTTAATTTAATTGATGTTCGGAATTCCCAGATTGTCCCTTTTTGCGTGATGGGTCACAATTATAAAAGTTTGAAATTGTGAAATATCAAGTAAGCAAAAATGCAAAATGTAGAATTACAAAAAGCATAATATTTTTTTTCGGTTGCCCCCAGTCATAAAAGATAACGTTAATTACGCATTTTTATGCCAGGAAACAAACAAAAAAAATAAAAACCCAACTCGTTCTATGTACTATGCGTCACTTTCATACTGCTCAAAAAATATATATCGTCGGTTTACTTCGAAAACCTCATATCGTCGGTTTTCTTCAAAAACGAGGTTTTTGAAGAAACCGACGATATGAGCAGCGCTCTGAGCAAAAAATGTTTAATGAAATCAAGCATATCATCACGTAAGTATGAATCCAGACTATCCATCAAGTACAACAATTGACTGAATCTTGAGGTAGAATGGTCGTGGGACATGCAGAACATTTGCAAGTAGCATGCAGTATCGACCATGTTAGCCTGCGGGGAATGCGATGGCTAACATAAGTGAATATAGTTTGCAGATACATTGCACCTCTTTTATCAGTGTGTGGCTCATACAGGATGCTATATTTTCATTTACGTTATTTCACACCACTCTTCGTATTGGTTGAAGAACAGACACCAAGTACTGTTACCGCCACTATATCAACTTAACCGCAATCCTGCCGTGCGCAACCATGAATTACTTTTGCGGAGAGTGTACAAGATCAGGCTGCACATACGTGCAGTCTGATCTTGCTCTAAACTGTCCACTGCTTTACCGGTATTTTGGGCCAGTGGGATAGGCGTAACCAGGAAAAGGTAAATTATACGCATGCCGAAGTTGACCATTTTTGAGGCAGGTGACGAGAACAATTCGGAATCAGCCGAATGGAATCGAAGCAGTAAAATCAAAGATGTTTCTGATCTTGGCTGTTTTAGAAAACGTCCAAACTGAAAAATACGCGAAAAGAGGCAACCTACGACCTATTTTTTTACATTACGCACATGCCTGGTGTGCGTAATAGAAGTTACGCCTATGAGTGGTGATAAGGTACATGTATCATCACTAGTAATGATATAGATTTAGAATATTTTCCGGAGTTACTTTTTCCCCTTATATTTCCCACATTTCTCGTGTTCTTATTGGATAATATACCCCGAACATGTAAATAATGTACACTGGCAAAACAAATGTAAAAGCAGTTTACCTTTCAGGGTGACCCGTATACCAGTCTCAGTGAGACGACAAGCTGATTTTTGTGGTATTTGTCGAAGACAATACCACCATGAGTTCAAGATTGAATTTTGATAACCATGTATCTTATTTTGTGCAAAGCCGAAGGAAATAAACCCAGTTGAACTCACTTTTTCTCACGCAAATGAGTTTTTCGGTAGCACTCAGATATGTAATTTGAAATGGCATATTAAAATACCTTGGGCGAGGCCATCGATTGTTGAGATACTTATTTTTTATTGAAAATAGCTTCTATCGCTCATAGCCTTTTATTGGCGCAACGATACAAATTTGCCTGCTTTTTCGTTGCAAACCAATTCGTTCCATGGCTTGTTCGTCCTATGATTGCACGCTTCTCCATGTGATTGCTCATGAATATTCATAGATCGAAGCAATTGATTGTAATGTTGGAAATTAAATGTAAATGGCTAAAGATATTTCAAAATTATAGTTTTAAGGTACATGAGCACTCTCCCTTCAACTGAAAAGGTATTCATTTGCTTAGTGGGATGACTTTCAAGCCAATATTTGAACAATATGTCTCTTTTTCTTTCAAACTATCAATTCCACACAATGGGTTTCCTTGACAAATACCACTTCAGCGTTCTCAATGCTTTGATTTTTTTCATATTTGGACCTTTAATGTCCGTACCGTCTCAAGTCCATCGCAAATTTTCCAGTAGCAAAGAAAGAGCGCTGTACTGGCTTTCTATTTCGTCAATTTAATCTGTATTGCAGCTCTATGCAACTGACTTTTAGTAACAAACATGACCAAAGACAAATTAATAAAACTTTCATTACATCAAGAGCTTGTGGAAGTCGTTTATTAAGATGTAAATCTCGGAATAAAACACTGACGAACTTTATCGTGCGTGGCGGCCATTTTGTTTGTCTTCGGAAAGGTAAACAACTTGAGTAACAGATGGAATGCATGGTTTTCTTTATGTTCAGGGTTTAAATTGAAAATATTTGTATTTCAAACAAAGAGATATTAAACATGCAAGCAAGGGGTATGTTTAAATCCTAGTTTTGATCTCTAGTTGCGAAATTATAAGAGTTCAAACTTGCACACAAAATCTGTGCGGAGATTTCAACTGATTTTGTCTTGATTTTCTCAGAGGCGACCAATCGAAAAGTAACATCGCCTTTGGGGACAGTTATCTGCATTACTACCCCGTATACATGACTACACTATCAACACAACATAAAAAAAAAGGCGGCGTTGATCAAGATTAATTTCAAAATCATACTCCAAGCTGCACGTTCCGGTACGTTTTGGTACGTTTTACCAAGGTTTCAGTGACCTTGAGCAGTTCCCAGTGACGTGAGTTTTCATTGAATTCGGGCACTCTACTTCTACTTCGTCAGCGAACTCTGTTAGTTGGCAGCGGACTTCGAAAACTGTTCACTGCTGTGGTGAAAAATGTCGCCCTGACCGTACAACGAATTTATTATACCGTAAAGTTTTACCATTCCAACGTTTTTAAGCGAATTTTGCATACTTTTTGGGGTTTAAAAATTGAGTGCGCTGGCGAAGTAGAATTTCCCTTCTCATTGCCCAAATTCAATGTTAACTGACGTCACTGGGACCTGACGTCACTGACACCTTACTTATACCTGATAAAACGTGCAGCTTCGCGCATAATCTTGATGTTAAGGTAAGACCTGTGTAATGCACTTCCGGTGAACATTGGGCAAAAATTCTAATTCGTTGATAAATAAAGATAAATAAGGATTTATGCAAAAATAATATTTTTGCACCATTCTAATCAGAAATTCCGTTTATCTCTATCTTGAAACTATTTTTGATGCTTTTGTTTGTTTTCTAAAAAGGGAGGTAATTATTATCTCTTTTTGAATTGAGAATATATTGGTTTTAGATTTATAAATGATAATTCAAAGAAGGAAAAATGGAAAAAATGAAAAGGTGAAAGTAGTTCAATAATACTCAATTTTAATTATAGCTAAATTTGCAGGATGATATTTTAGTGGAAATAAATGTTTTCCATTACACAGGTCTTACCTTAATCTTGATCGACGTTGGATGTTGTGTTGATTGTGCAGTGATGTATACGGGGCTCCCAAAAGGGAAACTGCATTTCTCCTAAGGGAGTGATAGATGACGTAGCATAACCTTCAGCGTTACGTCATTTGTTGCCTCAGCTGCTTCTGCCATAAACGGATCATGTACTTGTAGTTGTAAAGAAAGTCCTCCACATGTATACAGGTCTATCGTTCTTAACAAAGAAATGGAGAATTAGGAATATAATAAATAGAATAATCAACTGAATCTAAATTATATTTAGATCTGTCACTCGAATTGGGTTTGATTCGGACTACTTTTTCAACAGCATCACACCCCATTATAGTGACAGATTTTTAATATCACACTCCACCAGTGTATTATCCTCTCTCTCTCTCTGTCGAATTTTTTTGCCATAGGTCAATCCGAGGACCATCATAATGTGATGAGTTTGTTGGTGCAAAGTAGATCTACCACGTATATACCCCCTTATGAAAGAGCATCGCACAATGTATTTGCCGTAGCTTTTGACCATGAAAAACTCCAGTGAATTATACTGTGCTTGTGCAAAGATTCTTTATAGTTCAGCCGGCCATCAGAAAAATAATGGATATTACGGATCCATGATTTTATGATGACTTCTTAAGTATGATGTATCACGAAGATATATTAAGCACCCTTTCTTCAGATTGTGGCTCATATCTGTTTCTTGCAGTGTCTTTGTTTTTTTCCAGACACCGCTAATTGTCAACTCTAAGGTGCAAACGTCTTGAGAAAAGTGCCTATTTCTGAAGTCTCATCAACTGTATGGAATTTGAAAGACATTTGGTAAACGGACGACTCTTATCGAGACACCTAGCGACCTACTTGCCTGAGAAACAGTTTCCATGCTCACATTCCAAAGACAGGTTTTGCAGTTGTAAGACATACTGGGTGCATGATGAGAGTTAATAAAAACTTGTAATAGCATTGTGTATGCCATTGTTTATGTGATGAAACTATTTTTATTAAGTACTTATTCAAGCCTGACCTCCTTCTTTGACTAGTTGAGAGTGCGTCATGCTGAATTTCAGTATGGATACATCACAGGAGATTGACATATTTAAATATTTAAACATGTGGATAAATGCTTCTTCGATCTCATTGAATTCATCAAATGATTCCTTTATCAAGGAGGACATGTATACAGTTCCGATAGGCCTAGTTATACTATTAGCGGTGTTGTATGGATCTATCTCATTGATAGCAGTGATAGGTAACGGTTTACTGATCTTTGTCATTCTTAAAGACAGAAGAATGCAAACTGTGACCAATATATTCATAGCAAATCTTGCTCTTGCTGATATCATCATTGGATTGTTTACGACGCCTTTTCAGTTCCAGCCGGCCCTTCACCAACGGTGGGACTTGCCTCATTTTCTTTGTAGTATTGCACCATTTTTCAAAATCTTGTCAGTCAGCGTTAGTGTGTTAACTTTAACCATTATTTCGTTCGATCGCTATATAGCAGTGATGTATCCACTTAAAGCTGGATTTTCGAAGAGATACGCTGTGCTCTGGTTAGTTTTAATATGGGGCATTGGGATTGGCTCGAGTTTTCCCGAGGGATTTTACTACCGTGTTGGCCAGGTGAAAGATGGTCTGTTTGGCTGGAAACCCTTTTGTATGCCTCACTGGCCAACAGAAAGCTTCGGCAAATACTATCATATATATCTTGTCCAAGTTCAATACTTATTACCGTTAATAATTATCAGTTTTTCGTATGTTCGGATAGTTCTTCGAATATGGGGGACAAAGACGCTGGCTGGTAACACTCAAGAACGGGACAATGTCAGACAGAGGAATAAGAGAAAGGTAGGTATTGCATGCGACATTCTTTTTTTTTATTGTACACATATTAAATGATGTGGGTTTAACATCGGCGTTATCTAAATTGAAAATACAACTAAACGCAAGTTTTTCCCGTATCAGTCATGTACCTAATGTGAATATAAATGTTCATGGGCTACTTTTTTGCATTAACATTTGGGTATTTCCGAATGCTCGAACCGTGAATTGTAGCATCGAGATCTATAACCACAAGATGGAACTCTCCGCCTGCGAAAGAAATTAATTCGTTCTATTCTTGACAATGGTAGAGGATAAGAACCATTGACTACCTATTCAGCGTTTCAGAAATAGTATTTAAAGCACAGTTCTTGTTTTACATATACAATCAATGATAAGCAACCGCCATTTTTAAAAACAGACTGATCAATGCAGACTTGCCGTCATTTACAAATTCATCTGCCGTTCATATAGATAATGGACATAAATGTATAATCAAATATAGTTCTCTGAACCTCTAGTTATCTATGATAGATTTTGTGATGCCTCTTTACAGTTATAATGAGAAAGTAAACGATAAAAGGAACATTACAAGTCTGCATTTCTGCGTGGTCAGATTCGTTCCGTGTGTAAACAGATGCGCATCGGATTCGGATCTTCAGTCGCTCCCGATACGCAACATTTTACTTGCGCAACTCGACATGATCCGAGTATGAAGAAATGCAGACTGTTATTGTATTCAGTATGTATTTTTCGTACTTTTGATATTCTTTTATGCAGGTCAGAATCACGGTAATTAATTTCAACGAACCACGTTGCAAAATCTGGTTAAAAAAATAGAGGAACATCGATCGGTAGTTGTTGCTTTTTCATTTCATTTTTCAGATGAAATGAGTATAACATTACCTCAAGGAATTCCAATTATGCGCCAGAATTTCCCCTTAATAAGCTTTGTTATCGGCTGATAAATATGCTTTGCTAAAATCCACATGTTAGATATTTTTATGAATTTATGCCAGCTTTTTTACAATTCTACATTCTTTTCTCTGTAACTTGGGGCAAGAAGAAGGCAATCATTCACACAGCAGTATTGTCTGAGCGCAGTTTTCAAAGAGTTTGATGTGTAATAAAAATTTGCTTTATGACAAAAGCGATAATTGAGTTGCCGCTAGATCTTAAGTCAATATTGCCGCAGATATTTTTTTCTTTTTCAAATATCAAATAAATAGCTCCCCTCCTAATTTCTTAGAACATAACTGTTATTTCTGTGGACAAATTTCAGTTCTAATAGTTAGCAGTCATTTATCAGCATATCCTCAGATGCTGTAAATTGCCTTTTGAACTGAGACGATAAAAACAAATTACACACGAAATTGCGCAATAAATTGTTGCATCAGTCACCTAGCTTTATTTGGAAAACAATTGATATTAATTTCCAGAACTCTGAACCATTTGTACTTGAACACCTAATTTTACTTTAAAAAAGTATACCATTTTTGCTGAGGAAAAAAAACCAAAATGCTCACTAAATTTGCCTTGGATTTCCTTCGTTAATCTTATACCAAACAACAAATTTCTGGACTCGTCAAAATTGAAAGCAGTTGCAGATGACAAATCAGGGTTAAATATTACCAAAATTCCGACGTAAAATCTCAGCTGATAAATCACAGCATGTTTTGTATATGAATTTACGCATGAAAGTACAATATTGAAATATTTCGCCTGTACATAATCTTTTCATGACAAAGGTCAATGCTGAATTTTTTATATGTACGGTATAAAACGAGCATTTTACCAGATTTTGATCCAAATATGTCCCCTTTTTTTCGAGGGAGGGGTTAGGGTATAGGGAGTGAGATGGAAGTTGAAATTTAAATGGAAAATAATCCCAAGGACGCGAATGTTGACGTTTACATGGGGAAAGTATGCAAAAAAATAACCTTCGATAAGACTCGAACCCATGACTTTGTAAAACCAAAAAAGGCTCATCTACCACTGCGCTCTCGAGGCAGCTGCCTTATCACTGACACAGTAACTAAATAAGAAAATATGACCACTTGTGTTTTCTATGAATATTGGTTTTTTTTTTTCTATATTTGTTTTAATTTCAATGATATTCATGCACTCTATTGAAAATTGACCGTTTTTCCAGACTTTTTAGACAAAAAAATGCATAATGACATCTTGTTCAATGTCCCTACAAACTTGTAGTTCCCAATGGGATTATTTTTCATTGCTATATTTTACATGTACATGTGGTATTGAACGGGGTCCAATTTTCAGAAGATAACTAAAATGGTTTATCTTATATTCGAAAGAGAAATGATGCGAATATGCAAGAGGGTTTCATGCATATGCAAAAGGTATCATGCCGCGCAGGCTGGCTTGTGTTGAAACTTTGCTTTTCGTAAAATGCTGTATATCCGAGGACCAGTCTACCTCAGGGTTCAGGATGTTTTGTATAAAATTGGAAACGATGAAAAATTATGTGATGACTTGCATGAGAAAATACATCCAGAAGATGCTTTTACCGGAGCATGGCTCATTCATTTTATGTTTAAAACCTTTACACCCACTATGAAACAAGTCCTATGGTAAGAAAAGAAGGCCGCACTCTCGCACCAGAGGTTCGGGGCTCGGTTCCCCAGTTGAGAGATATCAATCTTTGGTTCTGCTAAGAAGTGAAGTTCGAGCCTATTTTACTCAATATACAATGCCTTGCTTAACAATTGATTGATGTCAAAAACTCATTCCTATCTAACCGCTGAAGACAGCCAGTGACATGGACAATATGTTGTCCGAAGAACTGATAATAGAAACTTCAGGAAAACATGAATGAGTTCACTGATTAAAATCAAGACCCTGATAGAACAATCAGACGGTTCTTATCCTACTGTCTTCCACATAGTGGGGCTAATTGCACAGAGAATATCTCGAGAAATTGTGAACACTAGTCATACAGGACCTTGAAGAAATAATATAATAGCAGTGTCCATTGTTGATACGAGTAGATCAAATCAGAACTTCTTAACTATCTTAATATATAATCTACTATCGTTTATAACAATACCTATAATTCATAGCCGTTTTCGGACCCTCGAAATAATAAAAATGAGCAGCTTTCAGTCATTTTTGTCATTTAGAAAAAAAAAACAGTTTAAAGCCGTCGCGCTGGCCACTGTTCGTACATTCACGATTTGGTCTTTGCAAATAAATCTCACACGTCTGTTTGATTTGCCGTTAAATAGGCCTCATTTATCCATTTTCATTAACGTATTTTTTCCTATGTATTTCTGATATGCAAGATCTACAGAAAGTACGAAAAAAGTGTGCGCACATCTACAATGTATTGAGATATACGCAGATGTGGCGTGATACAGCGCTCATAAAATAGCAGTACGCTGCACATAATTTGATGTTCTGCTCTCTTACAGTAATAAAGTGTGGGTTTGCGATGTATCACACGAAAAAGGTCTATGACAATTTCATTTTCTTTTAAGGAAAAGCATGCAGTCAAACCTCGAATCGATATTCTCTGATATTGTGGGTGATAATTTGACCAAAATAGCACTGTTCTAACTCAGCATCATCTTACTGAAGAAATCATGTATTTCTCCCTTACATATTGCAAGGAGGTTCTTTATTCTGTCGTTCTCCTGCACCATAACTGGGTTTAACACTCATATAATAGGCTTTTCATTCGGAAACCACCGAACTTAGGATTAAAGCTTAAATTCTTTTTTGCCAGATACCAAACACTACTACTTCTTAGTGTCCTTAGGTGCGCCACAGTCCTTCCAAGACCTACGTTAAAACCCTTCTAAACGAATCATATTTCAGCTCTCCTATGAACGAAGTACATGAAGACGATCGCTACAGTTTCACCAATATTTCAAAACATTCAGAATTTCATGGAACTTTGTTTGGTGATAGTTTATTATATGGTCTACAAAAACAGGAGATAAAAAGCGAATGTCGCCAGCTTTGGGAATGTTCTATGGATATTTCTTTTAATATACCCTGCATTGCAGCAGTTCTGGATGAAATTTTCACCTATGAAAACTAAGTCTATGTATATTTTTCTAAAGGACAGCAATTATAAGTAAATTTTAAGTCAGTGTATTGGCGAAACATCAAATTTAATGAAAAAGAAAATAATAATAATAATAGAGAGTATTCTGTGTATCATTATTTGAAAAAAAAAAACAACTTTACTTATGGCTAAGACACATTTATTTTTGGGGAAAAAAAGGATATCTTTAATTTTTTTCTTTTTAAATGTTCTAACATTCAGATTTTTCTTATTTTTTCTATGAATAATAATCAGGTACGAAACTAAAAGAAACAGGCTTGAAACAAATAGGTCACCAGCCTTTTTTTTTTTTTTGAAGAAAATGCATTTTTTGGGGGTGAGACACTAACTATTGAGTAAATGTTGGGATTGTCAAAGACAAAGACATTATATGAAGAAAAAGTGTGGACGATATCAAAATTTAAGTCGAAAAGGGTTACGATAGCTCAAAAAGTAGGTCGAGTAGGTCGTTTTGACTGATTTTTGAGAAAATGTTATGCTGAACCTACAGGCCACATTTGCTTTGAAAAAAAAAGCCACAGTGTCTATACAATCCTTATGAATTTGGTCAGAATGTTTCTCTTGACTATATCTCAGAAGAGTTTTAAATTTTGTTACATCGGGTTTTAAAAAAGGGTTACTAAATCTTAAGGGATCGTCTTATTACACTGATATTCACAAAACTGAGGCAGAATGTTTTTTTTTTGCCGACAATTTTGAAAATAGTAAATGGTAATGGTGAATACCGGGGCCATCAGTTATTATTTTTGAAAAACAATAGTTTTCTTCTAGTATATGATTATAATCAATTCCCCCGTAAAAGTTTTTGATTTCATTTGATCTGATTGTTAAACTGTTTGTTTTCTCTTCTTATATGTTGTTTAAAGCCATTTTCAACATCATTTCAGTTATATCGCAAGGGCATTTCTTCCTATTATGCTTTTCTGAAGTTCATCATAACAATATCTCGCATAGTATTCCTTACAAACAACTGTTTGTTTTCCCACATGCCATCGCATAAATATTATGAGTATTGAGAGGGCGATTAATCTTGTAGCAAGGGCTTTCGCAAATCCTCTCTAGGAAATTGACTGAGGTAGGGAAACGAACCTGAGACCACCTGTCTTTGTACCCAACGAGCTATCGACTCATCCACATTTGTTTGGTGTTGGTGAGGATAATGCACGAACACATTTGAGCCATGCTCCGACAAAAAATATTTAATGCATCTGCGTAATGCGTGATACCAAGCAAGTCATCATGATATGACTATGCTCAAATAAAATCCCTTTTTAACCATATAATAAGAGGGACTTGTACTTTGGCATGCAGAAAATGGAAAAATAACAAACAATTTCGACCCACGTCAGCCTGCGCGGACGGTGGCGCAGGCTGAACTGAATCGATTCTTTTACAGACGCCCTCTTTTCACAGAGGACAGCGTATTTGTTGTTGTCAGCTAGCGATGAGAACAGGGAAAATGGTGTTTTGAGGAAATAAAAGAAATCTAGTAAATGCTTTTCCCAAAAAAAATACTTCATCAGTTAGTACTGATGAAGATAAAAGTGCACATTCTTTGCAATCTAATCTTGATCTATGTTGTTCGCAAAAAAGACTCCCCGAGAGAATTCGATGGCTTCCGCCTACCAGGATACATAAATATAATTTTTGCAATACAAGTCGACTTAAATGTCAGCTGATGCAGTTTGAAGCAGCTGCGAGCAATCATTATCCTGTTTTAATGTAGTCAACACCCCAAATGATAAGTTTGTGTCATGATCTCCGAAGTCGTTGACTGGTTCTGAAGTGAGATTTTTAGGTGTAGTAATATTCGATGTGAAATTCTTTAGAAGAGTTTCAAAAAAAAAAGCTTGACATGTAATCTGATATAAAGTAAAGGGAAACATCTTGTGATAATCATCTTGTCAACGTAAAAGATATTACACCAAATAACACCATTTTCCCATTAAGTGAATTAGTTTATCCCTCTACTTCGACCTATAATATGAACACATTCGTAAAAATAGAGACTCAACAACATGCAGTATATGTATGTCAGACAAATATCGCACTTTTATTAAATGAAAGAAATGTTTAAAGAAACATTTTTCCTGTTTCCATAGTTTAAGTATGTTGTCTCCAAATTAAGAAGACGAATGCGCCAAATTATATTCTGGACAAGTAATGTGTCTTTTGTTTAACATTACAAAATGTGGATAGTAGTAATTTACTAAATGTCAACACTTCATAAATAAGTAATTAGAAAATGTTGAAAGACGTAAAACCGCTACCGAAATTACACCAATATATGGTTTAAGGCATTTGGGCGATCGATTCTTAAAGTATGAAAAACGAATGCAACAGACTAAACAAGGAATTATTCAGTTACGTGTCAACATTCTGATGTGCAATCAACCAGTTATCCGATTTAAATCTTTAGAATCTGGCATGCATATATGACGGATCGAAGGAGGGTAAGCATGCTTTTAATAAAACTTTAGCCTGCTCTTGTCATGGTTTCAAGACGAACCTTCTGTTTCTACATCGTCAACAAATCTTGTTTGCAATAAATTGGAAAATTTAGCTAGTTTTCCATGTTTTATGAACAAAGATCAAATTATAATTTCGGTGTTTGTTGAAAGAAAGTTCGGGGTCCATATACCCCAACCATTCTTAAGAACCTTCTTTGTCTCAGTCTCCAGAATTTGAAAGTAACCTCTGATTGGCTAAAATCGAATGATTTAGCCAATCAGCTTTCAAATGTAGAAATTACTTTCCTGTTGTCATTGCTGTTGTTCTAGTTTTGCACATATTGTGCTTGACTCAAGATTTGTCAACGTGATGTTTTCGGTCCAAACAATGTAAATTAATTGCTTCAGCTATGTATGAAAAGTATGTACCGTATCTAATTGACAAAGAAGTTTAGGAGATTCGCAGTTTAACATAATCCGGTTATGGCCCCTCTATTATTGTAATTAAAAGTGATATGGAAAATATGCACACAGGCTACTAAAAAAATCTGGACAATGCCCACTGTTTACTAACGGTACTACTTTGCCACAAATATCAAACAACAAAACAATGACTTATAAGTCAGTTAGGATCAGGTATCGGACAGGGTGTTTTGTGAATTCCGACGTTGATATGCACTGTATATAATGTCAATGAACAACAGTGTTTCCTTAAGCTGGTTTGGAGTATTTGTTGATAGGGAAAATATATCAATGAGACCTTACTCCTGCGTTTTTCCTGGATAGTCACTGGGGAGAAACGCGTGTCTGTTCAATTGTCAGTCATCCCTTTTATCAAATTAGCAAGGCAAAGAAAGCAATTTGTAATATAGGCACTGAAATCTAGGGGTACATATTGAGATTCATTGTCCGAAAAACTGAGCTTACTACACATGACCATCGTTTGAGGTTTGCCTTCGTTTGAAATTATTGTCAAGCAAACGTAATAATGATTTAATTACACTACTATTTCTTTGCTTATTATAAGAATATACCGCTTCAGATTTAGGGGACGTACTTTCATTTCAAAGTCAATTTGTCAGATGATGTCCGTTTTCGTCCGAAGACGAACAATACTTTAAAAGCTCGTTGTGTCATGTTCGACTAACATTCAAAGGGCTATCAGCTCGATGGCAGAATCCTACGATAAATTCACAGTCTGTGTTGTGGTATAGAACCGAAGTTGGTACTCTCAGCATCATGAAATTTACTTCTTTTCGAAGCTTTGCATACCAGTAACCTATAAAGCTTAGGTATGTAAATTTCAGGATATTTCAAAATTGTAATAACTTACGTGCATTCTTTCGAAAACGAATATGATCTTGTATCTAAACCATCTATGGGACAGGTAAATCGATTTCTAATTTAGTCAGATGTCAGAAGAATTACAAAGTTTCACAAACTTTTTTTTGCAAAGTTTCTTGGTGAAGTTTTGAGAATAGTAAAAGCAATACAAACGAAAAGGCCAATCTGAGATTTTACATTTGCTTTCTATCTCACAAAGGAGATTTTCACATTACATAAATTACACTATCTGTCCCTGAGCATACATTGGTCAAACCAAAACTGTCATAATTCACGTAAAAGTCTATTTAGGATTATGGATAACGACGTTGTAAAATCAACAGTGATACTCGTTCAGATTTATGTGTAACCGGTATTCAAAGAGGGAGCGTCGTCGTTTACCGACTATATATGAATTACAGCATACTTTATCCATATACGTGTGCCATAAAGAAGCTGTCTAATAAATGTCGTGCCAAAGAACAGTTAAACCTTTATGCCTCATAGGCCAAAGAAGGGGAATTCTATGAATGGTAAAGATCAAGATTAGACTGCACAGACGTGTGTGATGTGTAGTAGGATCTTGGATCTGTACCGTTCGTTGGTTTAAGCAAGCCCGTAAGATATAAAAGTCAAGAGTATCAGTGATTTGTATTTTTAGCTGTCTACAAGGTCGTATTCATATATTTTGCTCTAAAAGGCTGAATGAGTAATTTCGTTGTCTCCTTGATGACACGTTTAGGACATTTTTACCTATAAGCCCGAGAAATATAATCAATTCTAGAAAAGTATTCGCTTGGTCTTTTTTTCTGTGATTACCAAATAATTCCTGGGGAAATTGTGTGATTAATGTTATCATCTAGGCCACATGTCGACTTTTTGTTAAAGTATTTTTGACGTGAACACGAGTCTCTCGTTGCTTGAATAGTCTTCGTATATATATATTTATTATTGACGAAATAGAGACTTGGTTTCGGCTACGAATACAGTAAAACTTTGAGTGCCAAACATGACAAGGGAGATCCATATAGAATACGTACATAGTGTCAAAAATGTGTCTAACGAGGTTGTGAGAGTGGATAATTGTCGAGCTTTGAATTATCATTTCTCAGAACCGAGTAAGATAGTCTTCGATATACGATAACACTTTCTATTTATCTTTCAACGTCTGATCTGTAGATTATCTCTAAGAATGAAATACACGAATTTATTTGCAGAAGAAATGGATAGGCGTTAACTGTAAAAATGACGCCACGAATAGTGTTGAACCTCATAAAACGTGACGTTTACCCGCAGTTAATCCACTCATGTTCTAGAAGATCTCTGTTGTATTTCAAAAATTGTTCCATAAGTATCGGTGGTATTCCAAGAAAAAGAAAACACTCCTTTTTAATGGATTTGAAAATATTGTGAAAAAAGGAGTAATGCTTTTTAAAAGTAATTGCTCTTATCACTTTCAATTTTTTCAAGAGCGGTTACCTGGAACGTTCTATGCATATGTGGAGGTGAGGGTGAAACGAAATCCAACGGTAAAGTATCCGAGGTAGTAATATGCGGCAAAACAGTCAGTCCTAGCGCGTAGACAATCCCTTCTTTGATCCTAATTAACTCTTCAGTGACAAATGTTTTTGATGTGGACGAGTATTGTGATCCTTTAAAGAGCTAAGCCTATTATTGACGTAGAAATGTCCTTGTGTAACTATCAAATATCTGTCAAGGTTTTAGTGCAATTTATCGAGGTTAAAGTAATTGTGAACTGTGTCATTTCCTTTTAGCAACCATATCTTAACTAGCTCTCTTTTTCCTTGAAATTAATATTAGAAACCCTGCAAAGAAACTTTTTGTCTCTTTCTTGTAATTGTATGCCTGCCATAACATCTTTTTCCAGCTGATGAACAGCAACATGCTTAAGCTTACGTAATATAACCTGGACTTTAACCCATTACCACACGCGAAAATTTTAGACTGGTCCAAATTGAAAGCATTTGCAGACAACAAAATAAAGATGACTGAAAAATTGAAATTTCTTCTGGGAAGGGTAGAAAAAACTGTGGGAAAAGGAGAAGATGCTGGTTACCAGCATTTTCTCCTTTTCCCACAGTGTTTTCAAAAGGCTTCTTTCTCATGGGCGTCAAAAGTAGGGATTGTGTGGTAATGGGTTAACTCGAAACTTTTTTATTTTGTATATCGACCTTTAGACCAAGATTTTCTTTTTAATAAGTATTAAGTTTTGTCTGTGGGGGTTCATTCGTCACTGATTACGATACCGATGATAATAAATCGCCAATGTCTGTTGCAAGCGTGGCTCACGGGGAAGTCCGTGTAAGAAACATAAGTCAACTTCAGTTGATGCCAATTACTTTTGATTTTATTTCTCGAAAGTTTGTCTATGGATTGAACTTTTCTTTTTAAGGACAAAAAGTTCAAGTAAAAATAACAGCAGAAAGGGTCCGACTAATGATCTAAATCAAGCATAAGTCATTTTCAAAAAGTATCGACCCAAGTCGGTCAGTCTTGTTCACACAGATTGATCTAGGTCGACTTTCTGCAATTGGTCAGTTTTATGTATTTCAAATGACAATTCTACCTCTTGATTCAGCTTATTGGTAGACGAAATAAATTTAATATGATAAGGTAGTTTTATATGAGGACTTGCTTGGTATAATGGATTACAAAGATTAAACCCTCAGTGCCCAGAGCCCGTTAAATGAATAAGAGGGAACGACTGAGCTGGAATAAGCCGCTTGTTAATGTCATTGACATCTTTTTTCACGGATTGAAAAAGGTCATTAAACTCATCGATTTCAAAGTTCAAAGAAACCGATCGACAGTTGCGTGTCCTTTAATTATTTTGATTTGACAAACAACAACAACAACGACAGAACAATCGTCTTGAATTTTGTTTCATTTCTAATTTCTCCTCCGCCCATATAAGAAAGAAAATAAATCAGAGAATTCCACCGTTAGATGTCGCTGAATGTTTCTTTTGTAGTTTTATGTATTTTTGAACTAAACTATCACAAACTCTGCATGCGGCTACATTAATGAGTTGATTTCGCAAAAGGTATGGTACATGTGTAACAACTCACTGAACTGCATTTTTTGCATCGCAGGACAAATCATTGTTATACTATAAAACTTTGTTTTGACTTGATTGGATATCAGTATATCTATTGTTTTCATTGTTTACTTTTGATTATAAAGAGACGGTCCCCTTCTCCGAGAAATAAAAGCAATCGTTGTTTAATGTATTATTTGTCAGCCATTAAAACATCTCTATTTTTAATTTCTATCTTATCTACGAAAATAATCTTTTAAATATAGAACAGAAAACTGGTTTCTTGTTATGATTTTTTATGTGTGTGTCGATCTGTTTCAAGGATATCAGTTCAACAGAATGAAGGTCATGCTTCTTTCACAAGAAAAAGAATTGAAACAATGAGTGTGGCGATCCTTAAGGTCAGTAGAAATACGGTTACAAATAAAGGAATAATGACCAAAGGGTCGAAAGTTCGTTTTCTGGCATTAGATTCATGGTAGAATGAAAATAATTAAGGGGCCTAACTCGAAAAGAAGAAACTCGACCTTAAGGACAGACCTAAATAACATGTTACAGACAGACGATGCCAGACCTTGAAGCTAATGCAATTTAATCTGGAGACAAGGTTTCAAGGTTGACAAGAAAATAACAAGCTTTTTCTTTAATTCAAGTTTGTTTTTTTTTTGTCTTTTACAGTACAGCTCTTTTATGAACTGTCAAAGAGGTCACTTTTCTGCACGTGAACGCACTCTTGTCTGTTCTATCGCCACAGTGTCACTAGTCTGATCTTCTTCAAAAAGAGTTCCTTTCAGAATCTACATGTAGAACCTAGATTGATAAGTCGAACGCTGTTCAAGCACAATTAACATGTTTTGTCTCTGTAGTAACAGAGTTATCATTATCGGCATCAGTACAAATGAAATGAGTTACTTGTTTAGTATTTACCAAACGACAAACTTCTATGCTGCTCCAAACTCAAAGCATTTTCAGACGACATATTAAAATAATGTGACTCAAAAACTGTAATTCGCATTAGGAAGGAAAGAAAACATTGTGGGATAAGGAGAAAATACTTGTTACCAGATTGTTTTACAAGACCTCTTTCCTAGAGGTCTCTGGATTATGTAGTAAAATGTTGAATCGCAATCATCTTTAGTTAACTTAAAAATTGATTCCAAACTTTGATACATCAGAAAATTGAACAAAAATGTCTGATATATTAGCAACATCCTGATAAGTCATAAACTATTCAATCTGCACTTTATTTTCTAGCACCGCGTATGTTGTTGAGCAGAGGATAGGGCTTGAACAGGTGTATAGATGCTAAACCAACTCAGTAGCAGTCCACACGTGTGACGATAGAAAGTGTGTTATATGGACATGTATGCTAAATCCACGGATTGCCGAGACAGCACGTTGTTTTCGTAATGTTAAAGTACAATAGCGCGCTAGTACATTATCTGTCTGTGCAGAAGACTGGAATTTAGTATGCTTTTTTTCAGATGGCGTCAAAATTATATTGCAAAAAGATTAACAATGTATGTATCATCAGTAGAAAAAAGGTGATCAAACACTGCTGACGGCTAGACTGATTTACCAATTATTTTAATCACTGTCCACTACCCATCCGATTATAATGTGCTAGGTTATAACACGCTGAATAAAATATGAAAAAAAAAAAAGAACTGACAAGTTTAGAACTAAATGAGCTTGAATGTTCATTGCTTAACATCATACCACGAAAATGAATTATTTTGTTTTGTTCTCAAAATAGAATTTCGGGGTCCGTCTGGTTACTTTTAACGGTGTCACAATTACTCTTAGGGTTCGTTAAGCCTAGGGTAGATGAACTTTTTCTAAGATATCGAAATGGGTCCCTTTGCAAACTGAGTGTTGGGTTTTAACAATACAAAAACTTAAAGAAGCTCTCGCGGGTTTAGTGAAATTGGGAACTTAATGCAAAACATTCGATAAAAATATAGGCAGATAAAATTGAGCCATGCTTTATGGAAAGAGTTTAACAGTCGATCCATGTCAGCCTGCGCAGTCTGACCTGCGTCGACTCTTAGTATTTTGTGAATTTTCTATAAGTCCAAGGACCACTCTATCTCAGGATTTAACCAGTTTGTTGGGCAACATGGATTTTATGGATCCACAATCATGACTCTTGCGTGGCTGTATTGCATTGCGCAGGTGCATTCAACCCTCTTTTGCCAGAGCATGGCGTCTTGAATATTCTTGACTGCCTTGAATTTCAAAGATCTCGTAACTGACCATAAAAAAGTTGAAGTCGCCATTATACTTTCCACAAAACGGGTATTTATAATACCGTTTCTGCAAATATGGGACGATAAAATTGTTATTTTCCAAACTGATACCTTCCTGGAACAACTCTTACGAGTATATATGGCAGAATTAAAGAATTACCTCCTTTGATATTTTTAAACTTGCTCATCATTGCAACCAGTGACTTTATTAACCGTTCGAGCATTTCATCTGTAAAGTGTTGTTTGAAAGATTTTTTTTTTAATTGAAACACAATCCTACTTAAAAACAAATGAAATTTCAACGGCATGTGAGGCTGTGATCCGTTAGAAATATTTCTTCCAGTAAATAATGTTTTATGTTTTGACATTTAATTTCTATGATTTTACTGTCGCTTGTATTTGAAAAGATCGTGTGCATGTATTTTCTATGGTATAAAAGTTACGCGTATACACGAAACCATCTTTTGCCACCAACAGGCAAATTACATGTACCTGACATACAAAGTTTCTTTCTACTATCGAGCATTACCAATTGTGTGTTGAAAAACACACTTACATATTGGTTACTAAGCTGAATATGTAAAAAAACAAAAAACAATCAATTAAAAGGTATATTGCACTCTCGATTTGCACCCTCTTGAAAAGCACAAACAATCGGACGGTTAGGGGGAGGTGACCTGTCAAGCTTTATCTGGCTTTTTTTTAAAAAATAGTATCATTCATTTCTGCTAACTGATGCATAAAGTGAACTCTTCCACCTTTCTCCCCTACAATACCAATGATTTACATATATATGACAATCTTTTCCAAAGGCAGAAGTTATGTAATTGGGCAAAGCAATTCTTTTCTTTCGCAGCATAATCACATTTGAAGAATTACCATCTATATAGACCTACATGTAATCGTATTGCAATCAGTGACTTCACTGACATCGGTGGAAAATCTTATCTCATTAGCTGAAGGGCTTGCCAGAAAATTTCTCGATTTGCTCCTTCTACAAATGTTTTATGTTTTCCTTTTCCCTTCAACTGCGATTTTCCTACCGTTTGCTTTCTCTATTGAAGCTTAAAAAGTTATCTGTCGTATCATACCATTGCGAACAACAATTACCGAGATAGAATATACATTTGAAATCAGAGCCGCTTTAACTCTTATTTCTTTTTCGTAGTTTTTTGTAAATTCAAGTTACACATATTTGTCACAGACAGGAATATGAAAGCCAAAGAAAAAATGTACAAATTTAACAAATATGCAGGATTGCGGCCAATTTTTCTGTTGGATCAGGCATATCTATTGTATTATCGAGTCTTTTTGATCAGGAATATCTGTTGTATTATCGAGTTTAGTAGTAGAAATCGCTACACCTTCAGATTAGTTTTCCTTGCGTATAATACACCATATCCGAAGGTCATCAACTGTGTATACACTTTTCCCTTTTACCAATGGACAAGCAGTCTTATAGAAAACAATTTTGTGTGTTTGTTTCTGAAAAGTATAAGTAGGTATAATTTTGCGCAAAGAAAGGCGTGTTAATATTACTTCTTTTCCCTCTTTCCTTCGATAGGTCTCTAAACACGAAAGAAATATCAAACTCCATTTAGTGCTCATCAGATGTTGTTTAGAACAAAGATCTTGCCGATTTTTATGTTATGTAAATAGGATACATTTAACCTATTTTCATTTTTACTTTCACTCCATATACAGAGCATTCTAGAGACAAAATGATCATTCATGGATTTTTCCAATGTGACCATTGTGGTTATTTTAAAATACAGGTTATTAGTAAATAAGTTGTTCACCAATCCATGTTGCTCATATCTATTTGCAAGTCAAAACTATTGTTGATTTAGGTTTAAGGAACCAGAAATTTCATTCTCTTTTTTTTTTGTAGTCTAAACATAATGGTTAATTTCGAGGGACTTATTCTGGTTCTTGATGTAAGATTAAAAATTTCATTCATACTTAAAGGGCAAATCAACAAGTTTCTGATATGATTAATTTTGAAATCTACATCTATCAAATGGCAACCTGGTAATATTGTAATTTGAAAAAAAAATTAGTAAAAGTACTTTTTTTCAATTTATATTTTTGCTTATTAGTTTTTCTTGCATCGCTTACCTCCCTTACTTATTGTAGCGCACCTTGATCTGTGACGTCATAGGAGCGTTTGTTTCAATATGGACCTTGTTTCAGATAGTGAAATGAGCGATATTTAAGACGAAGGAATACACGATTCTAGGCCGGTAAGGCCGTACATGTACCACCAAGTTTTTAATGAAACTGAATAGTTTCTGATGATGAGGATAAAAGTAAAAATTCGCTCACCAATGGCGAAAATAACGATGTTATGCCGGACTTTTGAACAGCGTGATGAGTATCACGTCTACATGTATTAGGCTACGGGGCGAACGTCGCTTACAGAAATATTATTCGATACATGATAAAATTAAGTGTACGGCATAAGCTTTGTTTCACTTGAAGTATTTTCAGTAGATTTACGGGTGGCATTAATAATAATAATAAAAAAAAGACGGTTTCAAGACGGTTCCACGACTACACAGTTCCCCGACACTTTTAAAGACATTTCTCCTACACTTTAGTTTCATGTCAAATAACCGATTTCTTGACTTTTACGATTGATAATCGTGAGATGTTAGTTTTAACTATTTGTTGATGGATTCTATATTTGTACCTTGTAAAGAATTCCGTAAACATTGACAGGTACAAAATTTGTTCTCTCATGGGTGAAGGGTTACACAATAAATCGCGATTTTCGTGAGAATAAGAATAGTTTGAAATGCTGTTAACGAGCGTGAAATTTGAGAAAATAATATGTTCCGAGATCATTAAGACAATCATCAAAATTATTTTATATTCTGGGTAACCAAGTTTGTATCAATTTATCCTTTACCCACAATATTTTCTACTTTTAACTCTTTACCATACGACAAAATATTAAACAGGTCCAAATTGAAATAGCTTGCAGACGACAAAATAAAGTTATATATTTTAAAAATTGAAATTTTTTTCCAGCAGAGTAAAACACTGTGTTAACAGGAGAATATGCTGGTTACTAGGTTACTTTCTACTAGGTAGCTGGTTACTTTCTTACAATGTTTTTAAAAGTCTCCTGTCTTCGGGGTCGTAAAAATTATGGATTGATTGGTAAAGGGTTAAATATAAATCCCACACATTGGGCACAAGTTCTGGTTAAGTTCACAGGGAGCAGTATCCGAATTTGAATTTTGCTTTGAATTTGGTCTGGTCCAAAATTTGCCGTCTGGGAAAGGGTTAAATTGTTACCAAACATCAAATTTATTGACTCAACCGAATTCAAAGCAATTAGAGTCAACAAATTAAATTTAACTTGCATGTTTGGACTTGTTTTTGATGGGTAAAAAACATTGTAGAAAAAGGAGAAAATGCTGGTCAGCAACATTTCTCTTTTACCTATAATGTTTTCGAAAGCTTTTTCTATCTTTACAAGGGTCGTAAAAACAAAAGATTTCTCTCAGTAGCCTGTCTAGAAGACAGAGTATGGAGAGGAACAGGGAAATATCCACAAATCAGAAATGTAAAGATACAATTCAAAATTTGTTCAAAATGATAGTAAGTTGTCAAATCATTTTTAAGAGTGAAATGTCTAAGAGAAGAAGTGTACGGGATAAAAGCTGTAACATGGGTTTACTGTCACAAACAAACATTACCGAGTAAAGGGGTGAGATATGCAAATGTTATGTAACCATTTCCTGTATTGTTTCAACTGGCCGGTGATGGATTAACATTTATGACCATGACTAGGGGTAGCCAGATACTGACTTCACCCTTTACCATGTGAACCCTAGGTCTAGTTTCCAATACCCAAAGAAAGAGTGTTTGAAAAACAGTGTGGGAAGAAAAAGATGTTTACTGTGTAAGGGCAAATCCTAATATATTTTGACCATACTGTTTTTTACTCCAATCAGCTGCAAATATTTTTGGTTCACAATTCTTTTGTTGTCTGCAAATGCTTTCAATTTGAACCAGTCTAACATTTTTGTGTTTGGTGAATGGTCACTTGACCCTTTGTTTTTTACAACCCTGAGACAGAAGCCTTTTGAAAACATTGTGAGAAAGGAAGAAAAAGCTGAAACACTTGAAAGTTAACATCATTTGAACAATCCAGACTTTGGTACTTCCAAAATCTATGTTATGAATTTGGATGAATATGTTATGTTGTTGCCTTTGAAAACATTGTGAGGAAAAGAGAAAATGCTAAGATTTTCTCCTATTCCCATAATGTTTTCCATCCTTTCCAAATCAAATTTCATTTCAACTTTTTGATTACCATTTTTTGTCATGTGCAAATTAACCCTTTACCAAACAATTCCTGGTTTTTACAACCCTGAGATGGAAGCCTTTTTAAAACATTGTGGGATAAGGAACGAATGCTGGTAACCAACATTTTCTTCTTATCCTACAATGTTTTCTATCCTGGTGGAAACAAATTTCAATATTTCAGTTAGGTTTACTTTGTTTGCCAGTGCTTTTAATTTGGACCAGTCTAAAATTTTGTCTTTTGGTAAAGGGTTAAATGTTGAAAACATTTGGGGAAAAAAAGGGAGAAAACGGCACCAATTTCTACTTTGTCCAGAATGTAGATCTAGAAAAGGATAGAATATTACGAAAAACAATTAAAGGAATTACCGACCTTATGTTTGTTTTTCTTTTTGGAGATTGCCATTGCGGAATGTCTGTCTTATGGCCCATCTTATTTCGACTCGAACAATGTCGGCACAGCATCAGGTTTTAATCGCAGCCTAATATTCCTATAACCAACTTCTTTTACGAGTTTTGGACTCATTAAAACTGACTGTCCTCGAAGTGTTTCAAACACAATTTGGAATGAACTGATGGCACAAAATCCTCCGTTACTGTCCGGCCCCGGTTTAAACGCTGAATCCATAGTTTCCTCCTTTTTAATTCCTTCGGAAATTTTAACATACTAATTCTATGTGTTCCTGATTCGACGTTGAAGCCATAGGCTGCACAATTTACCATTTTTTCGGCTGAATTCTATGTTAATACTCAGATATCTGCGTATAATCATCAGCGTTCCTACTTATTTCTACTGGCTGTAAACACAGGCTTACGCGACTATGACGTCACACAGGTAGAGAAGATAAGCGAATCAGGGGAAGTAAGCCATGCACCATTTTTGGGGCCGTATATCAGCGTGACAATTCGAGCGTGATTTATGGCATGTTACAGGGTGGTATTTATGAAAACTGATGGACACGTGTTTACTAACATCATTTGCAGCTGATTGGAGCAAAAAAACAGTATGGTCAAAAAATCTTAGGATTTGCCCTTTAAATCTTATTGTACTCTTTTATCTTTATTCATTAATAAATATTGTTAATTGCCAATGGCTTGACAAAAATTGGGGGGCTCGTCCTGGATTGATAGTTTAGTCATTTTGGATATAATTTGAAATTACTTTGAATTTGTTCCAGCATTAGAGTTTTTTTTTTTTAGATAATAAAGACTAATTAAAAAAAAAAATTAGTTTTATTCTACTGAAACCTAAAAGTAATCATGTCTTTTGATCTTGAAAAATTTATTGCTAAGTCTTCTCACGACTCGTTAAATTTGGCTAACAAGTCTGATTTATTAGATCTTGCTTCTCATTATAAAGTGACTAAAAATAAAGGTACTGTGTTAAGCATGCAATTAAGAATTATATTGTTCAGTCTTTAGTTGATGAAGAAGTACTTGACTCGTCTGCTCTGTCTCTCATTCTTGTGTCTCAGACAGACATTAAAATTAATATGGAGGTGGAAAAGTTAAAATTGCATATATAGAAAAAGAAGAAAGAATGAAAGAAAAAGAATATGAGAGTAAGGAAAATCCATCTTCGCATGTGATTATGACTTTGAAATAACAAAACATCTCAAACTTGTTCCGCCACTTCAAAAACAGGAAGTTGATACATACTTTTCACATTCTGAAAGATTTGCTTGAAATTTGAATGGCCAAAAGAGCACTGGACCTTACTCTTGCATATAGTTGTAACTGGAGAGGCTCGCAATATTCTTTGTCAACTAAGTAATGAACAGCTTTTTAATTATGATAATGTTAAGGAATTGATATTTTTTCAAGGCTAATGAATTGGTACTTAAAGCATATAGACAATAATTTAGGAATCGCTCCAGGGAAAGGAAAACGGATAGATGGTACTGTTTAAAGAAGAATAGATTCAGATCATGGAAAACTTACACAATTATTGTTAGTTGAAGAATTTAAAAGATACATTAATTCAGTTGTAAAAAAATTAGATGAGAAATTAGTTGAAACTTTAGAAGAAGCTGCTTGCTTGGTAGACAATTTTGCCTTGACGCATGTCTCTTTCATAAATCTAATCATCGAAAACCTTTTTTATATTAGGTTGCTGGTCCTAAACCAAATTTGATCAACATAATGACAACTCTCACCGGAATAGTCCCAAACCCAAGTTTCCTTATGAAGCCAAAGATCAAAATCCCTTATGTCGACCCACTTGTAATAATTCCAAAGAATCAGCTTAAATTATTTCTGAATGTCCTGGTTTAAAAGGAAACGGGAAAAACACGAAAGTTTTTAGCCTAGAGGCCTTACTTCATACAAGTCTACACCTCAGTGCAGTACAAGACCAAACCTTTGTCCAGTACCTTAGACTGACACTGCTATAGATATTCACGAACCATTCTTGTCAGATGGTTTTGTGTCACTAAAAATATTTTTCTCAATCTATTCGTATTAAACTTTACGTGCTACTGGAGCTTCTAAATCTTTTATCTAGCAGAACGTCCTGCCTATTTCTGAGAAGACTTCTTCTGGGATTATTCGGGGTGTAGATGTGTAGAATTGTTAATGTTCTGCTTCCTGATATGTATTTGTCTTCAGACTTAATTAATGGTCAAGTTACTGTTAGAGTCAGAAAAAAACAACTTTTCATTGTGTTAATTTGCTATTAGACAATGATTAAGCCAGAGTTAAGGTAATTATTAATCCGCTTGTAACTGACACACTATGCATGGATCAATTTTCCGATCCAATTGAGGAAGAAATTCCTGACCTCTACCCATCATGTGCAGTAAATAGAGCTATGGCAAAGAAAGGCATTTTGACTGAAATCTATCCGATATTGACTTATCTGATTCTTTGTTGGGTCAATTATTTGAAAATGAAATGGATAGATCTATTTTACAAAACCAGTCCGAAAATCAGACGAATTCTAAACATAATTCATCAGAATTTTATTATACATCTTCAGCCTTAGTTAATAAAGACCATGATACAAGATCAAGGTCAAAACTAAGTGAAGACCAACACAGTGATCGAGAAATAGCTAATTAATTTAAAAAAAACTGCTGACATCAGTGAAACTAATCTTTTACAATAACCTATCCTTTTTTTTTAAATCAAAAATGGAAATTAATGAGGAAGCGGCGCCCTCCAAAAGTCTCTACTAATTATGAGTTGGCTGTCTATCATCAAGCTGTCATTCCAAAGTCTTATAGATTAGAAATATTAAGCTCAGCACATGAAACACCTATATCATATCATTTAGATATCAATAAAACCTATCACAAAATATTTATCATTCAATGTAAAATAAAAGACCGCTATGACAAAAATACCAAAGAAAGAAATTTCAAACCTGGAGATATCTATCTACCAATTTATGGAAGGCCTCTACAAGCAAGATATTTTGGTCCTTATTCTGTAGAGAATAAAAGGTAAGTAACTCGAATTATATGATAACAACTCTTAACAGGCGAAATCAAAACAAAATGTCAAATTAATGTGATACAAGAATATATTTATAGGGATAATTTAAATAATTTCAACAGCAAATGTAATTTCCTCAGTCCGTCAAAATCAAAATCACATTAACCATGAAGACATAAACTGTGAGGACAGGAACTTTAATAAATCTAACCCAATTTGTTTTAAACTTCAGAATTCTGACAATTTAAAAGAAATAATTAAAAACTTTCACATTTAGATAATAATAATAATAATAACAAAGTTAATTTCTAAAAAGAAGCATCTGTTCCCTAATATCCCAACACGGACAAGTACTATACCCAATGATGTGGACATTAGAAAATTCAAAACCAGTGAAACAATATACATATTGAATAAATCCCAAAAAATTAGAGTATCTCATAGGGGAAATCAAGGATCAATTGGACAGTGACTTTATTAAACCTAATCAAAGTGGATGAAGTTCTCCCTTTGTACCAAGCCAGATGGAACTTTTCAGATGTGCACTGACTCTAAAAGAGTTAATACCTTGACCAAAATTGATTCGTTTCCAGAGCCAAGAGTCGATGACGTCATTGACAATACATTAGTCATGCAAAATATGTAACCAAAATTGATATTCTAAATGGATTTTGGCAAAATCTTCTTACTAAAAGATCTAAAGAGATCTCTGCACTAAAATTTTGTAACTCCTGATGGACTTTATCAGTACAAAGTAATGCCTCTCCGGCAACATTTCAACGGCTTATGAACATGATAATGTCTAGATCGTACATCCGTAGGGCCTTCACCGATGCCGTCATCATTCACAGCGATTACTGGAATAAACATCTAAAGACTACAATAGATTTTTTTGACAGACTGAGTAAAGCCAATATTAAAAGTGTATTTCTTCATGCTAGTTTTACATGAAACGATTCTTTTAGCTTGTAATTTTGAAAAAAAAATTATGCTTGCAGTAGATGCTAGTGATACTGGTGCAAGTGGGACAGCCTGAAAAAGATTGTAATGGTTTAGATTAACTAGTTAGTTATTTTACAAAAAAGAATTCAACAAACATCAGAGTAACTTGTCAATGATAGAAAAACTGTTTATCTCTCATTCTTTCCGTTCAGCATTGCGAAATATATTTGTTGTCTTCTTCTGCGTCCATTATCGTATAGTGATCATAATCCTTTTGGGTCATGTTGTTAGACAAGGACAGGTAAAAATCGTACGAGCAAAAGTAAAGTTATTTATGTCTTTCCTTTACCTACATGCAACTTAGTGTGAGATTTCTTGATGTGACTTCTCCTGCGTCCATTATTATATAATGATCATAATCTTGTGGTTTTTTATCCATAAAATGAAAAACAAGAATTAACCTTTACTCAGATGGATATCAGACACATGACAGGTAGGGGTAATATTATCATTGATACTTTGTCTCGAGTTTAACTTATAAATATTTTAACATTTGTCCTTATGTATAATGTATTTTCATGTACAGTTAAGTGAAATGACATTTTTTTTTTCTAACAAAAGAAAGTTGTAATTCTTAAAACTTTAGTTTCCTTTAGAAGGCGAGGTACTGCGTAAAAAGGATATACATGTAACCTACTTTTACGTTTACTTTTACTCTATATACAGAACGTGTGTGTGTGGGGGTGGGTGTGTGTGTGTGTGTGTGTATTTCAATTGTTAAAGGGCTTGCTGCTGGTTTTCTTTCTATTAACGCTCCTCGTAATACAGTGTACTTGCGCATGCTAGAACAAGGCTTTATTCGACACTACCGTCTTTGTTTGATTCTGGATATAAAAATATAGCAATAAAAGCAATCAGGCTGTGCTCTTTTCCTTGATAATGCCTGAAAAAAATCGCAAAAACCATACAAACAGTGCATTTGGTTGATTGAAGCGATCATATTCTACACATTTAATACAGTTTTATCTTCGATCTAAATTGTCCAAAAAAATCTCCCAATACCTGATATTTTTCCTAGCATGCGAAGAGTTACCCATTGAAGATAATCAATTATTATATACAGGTTTATATGCAACGTTTCAGGTTTCGATCCAATAACTGATCTCGATGTCAAAGACTTAGACGCCATTTGATACGCATTGCCACAGATGGCTTTACTAAACAAAAACGCTTTGAAAATTTGCTAATGTCTTTCAACGATTAGTAAAGACCCTATAAAAGAGGAGTAGTGCACAATTGCGTCTAAAACGTTTACGTCTAGAACATTTACGTTAAAACAACAGCGTCAATGTGACAATCAATTATAACGTAGCACTGAGAAAAGGAGGAAAAATATTACTTCTATTGGCGTTTCTTTTACATTCAGAACGAAGGCCTATAAGGACCAGCAATCGTTACTGGCGGCTTTGATTTATGTTATTCTTCATGAACATGTTGTAGATGAAATACATGACAAGCATTCAATCTGATAAATAATTAGTATAATATTTTATTGATCCGTTGATGCCAACACTGTCTATCATTGAATTTTTACGTTGTATTTCCTTCCGCTGATCCCAGTAGCAAAGTCGTTAACACATAGGAATTTAAATAAGGCGTTGCTGGTTCGAATCCCCAGCTCAGCAAAAGTGCTGTCTGTGAATTAATAACAATGCAATAGGACACGTTTGTCTCTCATGGCAATAATGGCACGTGACTAATGACGCTTAAATTCAATAACATAACAAACATGTAATTATTTTCCATAATGTCATCTTCGGACGCTGTATTTTGAAGCTTCGTTTGTGTATATCCTCTATGTAAATGAGCGAGTTGCCCATGTATAAAAAGACCGTGTTTCCCGTCGTTGTTGACCTGGGCCGTAGTAAATCTCTAATTGTCGGATGGTTTTCGATTACTGGGGTTTTATGAATGAGGCTTTGGGAGAATAAAGATTTTTTTTGTATATTTTTTTTTCTCCCAAAATCTGAAGGGCCATCTTTAAGTTACAAAATTAGTCTTGAAGATTGGTGTTATCGCTAATACAAATATTTCTAACCATTGCGGTATTAACGCACAAGAAAATGAAAACGAAATTCCGATACTCAAATTTTCTATCTATGTATGAGAAACTGCTCTAGGGGTAGAGCGTTGGCCTCTCAAGTTTAAAGTTTCGGGTTGGAGTCCCGAAGTGAGCGAGGTCAGATTTAAGAAATGTCCACATCACAGCAAGATTATACATGGGGTTCCTGGGAAGCAAGCGTTTGGGGTGATTATTTTAGGTTCTTAAACTTGTTTTACAATAGATGTAAAACGAGACATTTAAACAAAAGTTTCCCAAGTTAGGAATGCATAGAGTAAACGGAAGGACTATGGAAGGGGAAGATGAAATTTAACTCCTGACGCCCAAATAGCGGCCAAAAGTAAACAATGCGGTGGTTAAAATGGATTTGAATTTTAATCGTACCTTTTAAAAGTACAGAAATTATAGTGAAGCATGACAGTATGTTATTTCACGTTCGGTCGAAGTGTTAGTCACTGTAAGAAAAGATGTAATTAAACATAGGTCAAAAGTTGCTAGGTGGTACTGTCCTTTGTTTACTTTTACACTAAATTCGTAACTTTTGCCAGCGACGAACACTTCACAACTGACTTCACAATAATCAGAGATGATCTATTCAAAATAATTTGCATACTTTTAAACAGTATAATATAAATTCAAATGCATTTCAAGAGATATATCACTATATTTGTCATGCAGTGGATCATGGTTTAAGTGCCGGCTCCTGAACTGGTTAACAAGTTATCTTGAAAATATAAAATAGAAAGAAGTGGTCAGATCATGAGAGTCAAGCCTCTCATCACAAAGGGCTTAGAGGTCTGTTTCAGAGCCCCTTTTATGCCTTATTTACGTAAACGACTTCACGCGTTCTGTATTAAGCCTAACTCGACTGTATGCGGATGATGGTTCCTGTATTACTCTGCAACCCCTTGGAGTGCTATAGAAAATATTGTCTATCATGACATGAGAATAATGTCAAATTGGGCCTAGCAATGGTCTTTAGAATAAATGCCGGATAAAGCAAAAGAGGTATTTTTTTGGGATATGCTTAGAGTAGTACAAGCCAATGGAATGATCACATTAACAATAAGGTAAAAGCAGCATCGGAAAAATCCGAAACTATGTTTCATGTATAAAGTATGAAATAATCTTGTTCCCAAATATATAGATGAACTTCTACCTCCAGTGGTTGGCAATAGGTCTCAATACCAATTATGAAACAGAAAAAAAAAATACGAAAATGTACATGCAAGAACACGATTGTTCCAAGAGTCCTGTATTTCTTCTTCAATTTCTCTATGGAATAATCTAGAGCCAGGCATCAGAAATTGTACAACATTTGGTTCCATTATGTCAAAATATAGTATCATGTCTAAACAAAATAAAACTAGAGCTATCACTAAACGTGATCATACCACCCACCAGCTCCTTGTCACAAAAGTGCCCTTTGTAACAGAATGCAGAATGGTTTATTACAAAAGAAAGAGTTTAAAGAAAACAAACAAGTGGGGATAGACTTATGGCTCTTGTACACTGCATTCACTTTACGTTAATGTGGTCTATCTGTATATGAAATTTGTAGTCAATAGCTTTTATGGTTTGGAAGTTATGCCCCAGACAAAAACAAAAAGATTATAATATACAAAGGGAAATGACTCTTAAAATAATTGGAATAGAGTATATGGTTCTTCTAAAGTGCACATTTTGCTTTATGTGATCTAGTTGTAGCTGAAGTTTGAAGTCACTAGCTTCTGTACTTTGCAAGTTACACCCCAGATAAAACCCAAAGTTAAAATTTATATATGGGGATAAGTCCTAAAATAGTGGAAATAAATTAATGGTCCTTGTACCATGCACGTCTTATTAATTTGGCCTATATGTATATGAAGTTTGAAGTTACAAGCTTTTTTACTTTGGAAATTATGCCACGGACAAAAAAATAAGTTAAAATTTTCAAAGGGCAATAATATAAAAACGTTTGAATAGAGTTACGGTTCTTGTACACTGCACTTCTCCTCAATGTCATGTAACTGTGTGTGAAGTTTGAAGTATCTAGCTTCAATACTTTGGAAGTTATACTCTGGACAAAACTCCAAAGTTAAAATTTGCAAAGCGCAAAAAGTTCAAAGGGAGATAAGTCCGCAACCAATGGCAGCAAGGTCGTGGAAATTGCACATGCACAATTTCATATGTACCCAAACATTATGTGTAAATTTCAAGGCAGTACTTGAAAAACTGTAGGAGAAACGCTCCGGACAAATTATGTCTATAGATAACCGGACGGACGGACGGCCATGGCGTTTCCACTATACCCACCCCCTCCACTTCGTTGTGGGGGGTATAAAAATCTCTTATCTACCTTATCGGAAATAGACGCTAAAATAAGAGATAACTGCTGTAATTTAATTTATAACCTTTTTGTGATACATTTGAAATTAGATTAAATTTGTGACTGCAGGAAAAGCGTTGAGAATGTAGAACACTATCTTTTCATAATTATGAAGAAGGTGATCTGATATCAGATTTTTTTCTTTTCAATCAACAAGGGCTCTTTATCCTCTAAACATTGAAAAATTGTTACCTCGCGATGAAAACCTGAATAACGATGGAACTTTTTAGTATTTGAAGCCTTTAACTTATAAATCAAATAGTCGGGCCGCTTCGAGTAATTATTACATATTCATTTAAAAGAAAATGATAGATACAGCCTTTCGACTAAAATAGCAGGCATCCATCACTGAGCATCGGTATCCAGTTTCTCATTCTCTTTTCTCCTTAGTTCATTTTCAACTCTACACTTTCTTTCTCCTTTGTTCTCAACTTCGCCTTATTTTAGTTTTTGTGTATTTTTTTTTTTCTTTATCTAGTTATTTACACATTGCCTCTATATGTTTCGTTTCCATAATCTGTCATCTTGTATTGTTAATTTGATTTAGAGGAAGGGCTGAATCTAAACCCCATTCACTTAATAAAATATAACCAAATAACAAAAATAAGAGATTAAGGACAAGCATGTTTTGCGATTACCACTGTACCACTCGAGATAAAAAGATGTGAATAAGCTATTATTTAGTAACGGTACATGTATCGCTATGTGTCTATATAAGATTGTGTCTGCCAGTAAAGCGAAAACGTTGAGTAATTTGCTCGTCATTAAACTTATTTAGCGGATGAAATGTTTACTCTGTGCTTATTTTTCGGTCTAGAATATATTAACGTGACCTAATTCCACGACTTAAAATATGCTGAATCTAAGGATGATATGATTATCGTATACGATTCGCTAAACAAGCGAACGGTTAAAATCCAAAGTCATACCTAACCTTCTTTGCTTTCTGAAGTTAATCTATTCTGTTTGCAAAAGCCCTAGCATATGGTGCTAATTAGGGTGTGAAGAGATTTATTTTTGTTTTGTTTTGATGGAGGTATGAAAAAAAAAATACTAACCACACTCGGTTTCATACAAAAGTGTGATTATGTTTTTTTTTTCATACCTCCATGAAAACAAAAAAAGAATTCTCTTCATTCCCTTCATTCCTTATAATTCAATATCACACACAACAAATATACACTTGAAAAATACTAACTGTTTTTTTTCATTGAAAATCCAACATTGCGTATTTATTTAATGTCCATTTTATTTATAATTCATAAAACGCGGTAAAACTGCTGGTTCATGATATAACAATGACGTAAATTCGTGACGACATTGTAGTATTGAACATTGGCAAGTCCTGTAGATTTATCGTTGTTTGCGCATGTCATATTCTTCGAAGATTCGACTGAAGTTCAATTCGCTAGAACTAAGTTGAAAATAAGATTGTTAGAACCCAGCAAATTGACAATGAGTTTTCAGCTCTCTCGTTGAATGTACTAATGGATAATTTTTTTCTCAATATTTAGAGAAAATAAATTCAGCTAGCAAGTTGACTCAATAAAGATCAGATATCAGAAAGAAAACCATTATTAAATCTCATACGTATACATGTTTGTTTACATTACTTTGACCTCAAAAGTAGTCCCGGCACTGCTGAACATTTTTTTTTCACGGAGCTACATCTATGAAATCGCCAATGTTCATGAAAACAAGATATATTTTATAAGGTTATACAGAAAATTGTTTCTTCCAGATATGCCTCAGTGAAAAGAAAAAAAAAACAGCCTGATATTGCACAAAACCAAAATGTTCCAGGTATATCACAAAACCGTCTCGTATGTGCGGATATGAATTTGCTTCAAACAAGATCCTTTGAGATATTATCCGTGTTTGTGAAACTGTCTTGCTGCATTTTTATTGGATAACTCTCCGCTTAGTCATGGTTGTATATGAACGTTGACATGCTTTTATAAGATATACGAATATTTACAAAGGATGTAGGGTCTGATTCAAGAAGAATGTAGGTCAAAATTAGAATGCACGGAATACGAATTTCGGATAAATATACGCTGATACTTCTTACGGGAACTGTCTTTCTTCAGCGTTCAAGGTCAGAAGAGACTTTATGGGTTTGAAACCTGGGCAAACTGCCGAAAACAAAAGCAAAGAGTTTAAGTCTCAGTAGCGTCGAACGGAATTTGTAAAAAAAAACCCTGTTTCTAAAATAAAAGTAAAATTTATTTTAACCATGTAGAAATATGGCGATTATTATGACTTTCACGATATGTAAAGGTACAGTTCGCAAAAGTTCCAGTCAGTGGAAGCAAAAAGAATTTTGAAACTAGAACATATCCTACTAAACCGCATTATCTGCTTGTTTACATCGATGATCGCCAACGATTAGCCGACTTTTCGTAGTAAATGTCCGCAGTGATCATTAAAAGCGTCGAAACAAACCCTTGATTCACTTAATCGGTTTGTCCCCATTCTAGGGTTTAAAAACGCAAGTTTATCGACACCATAAAACAGAACAACGACACAAGCTGATCATCGACTATTAATTTATCATCAATAAAGGAAGAGTTTACTACATCTAAATAAGAAAACAGGTTTAGAATGAGCAATCTTACTCTCCGATGACCAATGTTGGAATTGTAAACAATAGTCTTGTCTACTACGTCATAGCACTAATGAGATACAATGTTATCACATGACGTTCTCAAAGACCTACTTCGAATAAACACGAACGATGACGAAGGTTGTCTCGATCAATGGCGTCCGTGAAATCGAAGGGCATTTTCGCACACGTTTATCATGGGGGACCAGTGCAGTTAATGACACTTACGGATCTGTCCTGATTGTATATATGTGTGTTGTGATGGTTTATCCGATATATTTTCGAGTTATAAAGGATGAAAATTACCCATTTTTGGCTTTACTGCAGCTTTAAACAACAATGTTTTTATACCCAAAAAAAGGTAGTGGAGGGGGGGGGGTAAACTAGAATCGTCATGGCTGTCTGTCTGTCCGTCCGCTCGTCTGTCCGTAGACACAAATTTGTCCGAAGCAGTACTCCTACAGTTTTTCATGTACTGAACTCAAATTTACACACATGGTTCCTATATATATATGAAGTTGTGTATAAGCAATTTTCGTAACCCTGGTGTGATTTGTTACGGAATTATCTCCCCATGAACTTTTTTCAACTCTTACTATTGTACTCAACCATACTGCACTCTGTGACAAAGACCTGTTTTTGTGACAAGGAGCTGGTGGGGATATAATCATGTTCAGTGATAGCTCTAGTTTTTCTCGCATTTGCATTGTTGTATCATCTTTATATTAAAAGCAACACATAAACCTAATACGTGTTCCGGGGTAAACAGTCGATACGGTGAGCAGTACAGTGGGGGACTATTGAATTTAAAAAAGAATGAGTATGGGCTCCACACGCTTACGATTTACTTTATTATGCACGAAAAACTCTAAATTTCCAATTTTAATCACCTAAGATTGTATGCACGACCAAAGTTAACAACACTGCATGATCAAAATCATCTACTAGCTGTGAAGAGAAATATAGTACAAAATACGAGAATATGGCCAAACCTTAATTCGCCATTGTTGTCTTGACGTCATTCTTCCCAAGGGAGGGGTGTCACTGTAAATATTTGCGTTCAATTGTCTTGACTGAAAACATAGTTATGTAACTGTATTTTCACAACGAATGCGATGTTCAATACAACGATAGGTTACTGCTTGAAAGTGTATAGAATGTACATCTCTTATTTTTATCTTCAAATAGTTTTCAAGTTTGGCAGAATTTTCAGGTTATCCGTAAATAAAATTTAGTAAAAACACTGCACCTTTATCTTTTTTTTTTGTGTCTGGCAATTAGCTAATTCAAAACTAAACATCGTCATCTAATATTTCATCGTCAAACCGTATAATACCTTGTATTTTAGGTTCATGTTCATCAACCATTCTAAATTGCACTCTTAGTCTTATTAAAGGTTTAGAATTTAATACCTTTTCTGATTGGCTAAACCGACTGGCTTAGCCAATTAAAAAATGTGTAATTTTCAACTTTAGAAATTCCATGGAAGCTTAGTCTGTCAATGAAAAGGTTTTACACATAAAAGATTAAGACAAAAAAAAACCGTTTCAGAGATACACCTTATTTGTCGTCGATTTACTTGTAGAAAGGACTTAAAATGTCAATGGAGGTTAAACTTAAATTTTAAAACACTGTCATCCAAACAAAGAACTTTCTTTTTCGAGAAAACAAATAATGTTTGTAGTTCATCTATAAAATATGTAAAATAAAACTTTATAGGCCTATATATATTAAATTATAGCTTATAATATCTAACATAAACTTAATTCTTGACTCTTCAATACTCGACCATAAGTGGATTTTGAAATCCTTGAAGACTAACAAGTGCTCATGCGAACTCTGATCTTGATCTATGTTTTCAGCTCCCAGTTAAGTGGCTTACGTTATGCGATCCGCAAATGAATGTCATTATACTCATCTCTGTGCTTTATGCAAACTTTTGAGTTGTTTTCGTTATACTGGAAGCATTTGTAGAAGACAAATTTAATTTTGCTCAAATAAATGAAGACAGAAGAGATGGTTTGTGAAGAAGTTCGCAAAAAATATTTGGTGTGATATACAGGAATGTAACTCGACCTATGGCCTAATCAAACATGTGAAAACGTATGGAAAAAAATCAACCTTCGCGAATTACACAATCAAAGCAGGGTATTTTCCATGTTCGTCTCGCTGATTGTAAGCTGTTTGACCACTTAGGTGAGGAAACTGCTGTTAAGTTCTCAACTAAGATTAGACTGTAAAAACAAAAAAAATCAGATGTATCCGAGTAATTCCGTGCTGGAAGAATCATCATTTTTACTGTATTTCATTGGTGAATCTCACAGTTAGATTAATTGAATAAACAGACTTAGAGTCTCTCACTAAAACATACTTAACGTCAGTTTAAATTTCTGAAAGTGTGTTTTATGGTATTAAAGCCATCCCAGCGAGATATCTGTTTCCCATTTAAACGAGCTAGTTCTGACAATATATTATATCTCATATCGCCACTTTAGCCATTATCCCCAGTTTGCGCTGTAAAATACATATTATGTTTGTTTTAGTATCCTTTTTTGGTGAATTTGCAGGCAGAGAAATGGTTTTGTCTATAAAATTCGGGAGAACCAACAGCATTATCGGTATAATGAAATAAGGGAAAATGTGCCTTACGACCGACCATCGCAATAACTGCATAGCTCGAGAAAGTAACCAGTAAAATGCTGGAGTACTAAATACAGAGATTAGAGTCAGGCGTCAGACAATTGAATAGCTATGCACAATCCTTTCGCAATTAACTAATTCTAACGACCTTGATAAGGAATGGTTTAGAAAGCATTGTTGTAAAATTTGAAATTTTGGCCAGTTTTCATTGTAACTACATCGTTTTCAACTATCTTAAAAACGAACATCATTCCAGGAACATTCCACTGCTGAAATACACATTATAAGTCAAAGTGTGCTTAAGGCTACATTAGGTCCAGTCCTCCATAGACTCGGGGCCTATGGCTTTGGTTTTGTTATCAGGAATTTAGAATACAATAACTATTGGCGAGTACCTTAGGCAATGTACTTTGTAACTATGGTCTAAGACTAATTTAACCAAAAAAGGATACCTTGTCTGCTTGTAGAGTGTTACACTGCAGTTCTCACTTACTTATCTAAGCTTGATCATGATTAGGCTGAAGCTCCGCAGTGCTTTGTCTGAGGATACACCTAGAAATACCCGGTGCTACGAGTGAAGATTGGACCCAGAACCTTTGTGAATATTACTTAAGTCTGTTAACCCATTACCATACAATCCCTACGACCCTGACGACCCTGAGAAAGAAGCCTTTAGAAGACAATGTGGGAAAAGGAGAAAATGCTGGTAACCAGCATTTTCTCCTTTTCCCACAATGTTTTCTACCTTTTACAAAACAGATTTCAAATTTTGCTGTCTGCAAATGTTTTCGATTTGGACAAGACTAAAATTTTGTCGTTTGGTGATAAGTTAATGTTAGTGAAATGTGTCTCAAATAACAAACACAATTCAAGTCAAAAGCTTAGTCGGCCATTGAATATGAGCGAAAAAAGAGACTAACTTTTTTGTGTGTGTCTGAAACAGCCCCTGGGGCTTGAGTGTGCTTTCATTGCCAAATAAATCGGCGCCCGCCATGGAAAAAAAGTTCTGCTGTGTTTACTTTTGCAAACACATATCGATTATTTTTTACAAAATTCCGATTGTATGTAAGGTTATCCTATAAATTTTCTAGAAATTAACATTCAGTGCTTTAAGTGAAAAGAGGGACTTTTCCGTGCGGCATAGATCAAGGCCAGACCTCACAGAACTCGCGGTCTGATCTGGGATCAGATCGACGTCTTCCATCATGACGCTTCTAACATGCCTATCTTCCTGAATTTCAGTTGAAATTTTAATTTCAGCCGTTAGAAGGGATCGACTATACGTATATTTTGCGCTGAAGGAGTTCAACTTTTTTCATTCTCCCCAAAAAACTCATCCAAGTACAAAAATAAAAGCCTTAAAGCCAAGAGTGTGTATCTTTGTTCGAACGAAATCGAGGCAAAGTAATTCTTATACATTTGTCACGGATTTCTATTAACTAAGTATTCAGCCTATAAGAAGGATTTCTCTAGCTTTAGAAATGTGCCCGAAATCGGCTTATTGGATTCAGATCGCAAAGGTCTCTGGGAACAAATCACATAAATGTATGTGACGAACATTCTTAATGGTACATGTACACTAGAGCAAACTATAAAAGGTATTGACACGCTTTCCTAGTCACGTGATGAAATGGTGATCTCCGACCTCATAACCGTGTTCTGATGATTAGAAAAAAGTATTTGCAGACAACTCTTTCACCAAACCGCACAGTCCAATAATATAGATAATTTAATCTTCAGATTGGCTCAAATAATTCATATGTGAAACATGTTTGATATGGAAATAATTTTAAAACTGGTTTATCTTTGATATCACGTACATGTGAAACGCACAGTTTGAAAATAGAACAAGCGATGTCTTTCCTTTAATTAAATAAAACTTGATTATAGGATGCGAAAGACTTCATAAGCTGTTTTGGTCACAGATTTTATCTGTCTGTATAATTATGTTCGTTAAGAGAAAAGTGCCATCGTTAGAATTAACAGTAAACCTGGATGATGCTTGTCTTGTTGAAAGGGGACTTTATTCTAAAAACTTTAAAATGGTCATTTTGGAGTTTCATTCTTATTCTCTTTATGGGGTTTCTAAGCAGAACAGGATAAAGGTTTCTGAGGTATAATGTAACCATGTTTCAGACTGGCGGTGTAATGCAGAGAAATGACCCTCCCCTACAAAATGACCCACGGGTCATTTCTTTACGTAGAGAAATGACCGGGGTCATTATTCTAGGTAGAAAAATGACCCAAGATGACCCGTGCCATTATTCTACGTAGAGAAATGACCCCAGGGAGTCATTTTTCTACGTAGAATAATGACAATGGTCATTTCTCTACGTAGTAAAAAGACTTCTGGGGTCATTTCTCTACATAGAATAATGACCCGCGTCATTTTGGAGGGGAGGGTCATTTCTCTGCATTACAGCTGCGGTAATGTTGCTCTTCACTAAGTCAGACTATGTAGATAATGAACCTATAAATATATAATTTCCTTGCCATGCTAGTCTTGCGCTTGTATTATGGCAAATGGCCCGAATGCATTTTTATTATTATCATTATTATTTACAAAAGTGCTTAAAACAGATGCTTAGTTCTTGAACTTTGACTTTTCTGGAAAGTGAAAATAATCTGTCTGTCATTGTTTAAGAATCAAAGCACTGTAACACAGATTCTATCTTTTCAGGTTTCAAAAATCAGGAACTATTGTTTAGTGTGATGTTGTATCAATATCATTTTGTCGAAAAGCTCATAATAATACGAAAAATGGTAGTGTCATATATCTACGTATCACATTCTTTGGTAGTCCATTGCCGTCAATATGAAGAATATGCAATTTGGCGAATGTTTATCCTACACAGATTTATCGTGTATGTTTTGTCATTAAACTATTAATCAACTATAGATCAAACAAAAGACGGGCAAGTATGAATCTACGTAGATATAAACAATAGACTCGTTTCTTTCCTGCAGTTACACGTTCGTCCTGATATATTTGCCAATTATCGAACTCTTTGCAGAGAGAGAAAACACAGAATTTTCCTAATTTACGTATATAACGTCGATGTCAGATTTCAGCTTAAGAAACTGATTTCATGAGAGATGGTAATTAGTATCTGAGATTGCCTAAATTAATATTACCTTTGCTTCATTTACCGACTGCTAATCGAACGATACTACATATTTCCAACTCTGGAGATGGAGTTTTACCAATAATTAGAATTAAAAAAACTTGTTGGAAAAGGAAAAATGACAGTAAGCAGTATTTGTCTTTATTTATCTTTACACATCATGTTTTCCACCTATTTCAAGACATAGTCTATCATTTAAATGACATCTAGTCTGTCGTATGTAAGTGGTTTTGATTTAAAGAAGTCGATATTTTTACGTCTCGTGAAATGTAAAACATAGAAAGAGACCCTTTCATGGATTACTTCACCCTTGAACTAACCCTTACCACACTGAAAACCGAATTTACTATGAAAATGACGCCGTAGATTAAAACTAGACTGTAACTTGAAGTTTAATCTGGATCGTGGCTTTCCGCTTTTTATTGAGGTTGGTAGTTTGAGACAACCGTGTGACCCTTGACCGAGAAATCCAGAGTTTAACGGCCTTTGAAGACATTGAGGGGACAGGAAATATGCTGTTAACCAGCATCTTCTCCTTTTACCACGGTTTTCTATCACCTGAGGGACCATTCCTTTTCATTTCAGCCCTGTCTAATTTGTCGTCTGCAAACGCTCACTATTGTGACGGGTGTAAAAATGTTGCCGTCTTGTAACGAGTTACAAGTACAATTATTTAGGGCTCCGAACAACCACAAATGTCCAGTACGTTGACTGTGAACCTTTTTGCAATTAGACCGATACACGGTAATCAACGCACTGAACTTACTTCAAAATAACCCCTTTGTACATCATCTCAAAATGACCCTGACATCTACTTATTTATAGTGATATAAAGAGAATACCTACACTTTTAATTAAGGACGCACGCATTCCGAATTGATTGACAGTGTTCATCCTTATCTTAATTAAACCTATGTATGAATGGTAGAAACAGTTTAACTGAATTGAATCATTGAATCATTTATCATTAAAGGATTTCGCGATATACCAACGATGGTTCACCATCACTCTTAAGATTGAGCTCTAAATAAAGAAAAGGAAAATTTTAATTTAATGTCCAAATCATTCCATTTGAAAGTCATTCTCTTAAGAAACTAATTTCATCGAATAGATCTATATTAGCTCTTGTAAATCGAAAATAAGACCGTCATTAAAGGTGGGTTTTTCGACTGTTCACATCTAGCCAAATTATATATGAGCGCGGATCTGGGAAAAGGTGCCTTAAGGCGTCGAGTTGTGACGTAGAGATATTGCGGTTCAAAGTTACGTCATCAATTTTGTGATCGTCACATGTTTCTCTAAAAATAGTCGATAAGAGTGTACGCGAAAAATCTTGAATTTTGATGTAAAAAAACATCTGTTTCCACTGAAAATTTATTTATTATAAGAAGTTATCGTTCGTTTGAATGACCAATGTTATTAAATTTCTTTTTGATACGAGTTATTTGCATGTGAAGCCATAAATCTGGAGAGGAAATTTATGTAAACCCACACCTTCCGAGAAAGACATCGTAATGGAGGTAAGTTTACTCTTATCGATATAAAGCCTAAGTTGCATTTCTGATTTCAAAGATGTTTTCAAAACACAATGTTGCAAACCTAGCTTTGTTTCCATATCAGTTTATTTTTATTCTCAACCTTAAATGCAGCTTCGTAGGTCTATGGCCGCATCAACAAGTGATCACTACGAAATGCGAAAAAAAGGTAGTTATTAGAAAACAAATCCCGCAAATGTTGATGTTAGGTAGTTTAAACCCTAATATATGGATATGTACCTGCTATTTATGTTTTTCTTGGGAGTCAAATATAACGTGGGCGATGTTAAGAACTGAATTATCAAAATAAACTACATGTACCTTAAACTCCACGTCATCAGATGAAGCGTGGGTAGCGCAGTCGGTAACGCTGCCTACTTAAATTCATTTTTTAACGTAATGAGATCGGACTGTAAGATCGAGGCGCATCCATTACCAGTTACATTTTCTTCTTCTGGTCTTCTTTTTTTTTTCCATGTAAAAATGTTATTTACATTTTTCCCTCGACAATATTTTGTTTGTGGTATTCTGATCCAACCCATTATTTCAACCCTGATGTTTATTTCTTCCTTCAGGACATAGAGAGGAACTTTGGATGGACACCAATCAACACACCGTTTGGTTCCTAAGATGGCTCATTATCGTGTGCTATTGACAGTTCCGATGGGGAAGATGACGAAGATCCTTACATCAAGATCAATGGACGGGTTCTACAGTTTATCCAAGAACTAGGTCAATATGATTGTACTGAGGCTAATATTGAGACCTAAGTGACCAGGAGTCGAGCAGCGGTAACATAGTCGGTAGCGTACAGGACCTGAGGACAGGGAGTCGTGAGTTCGACCAACGGCTTGGCCAATTTCTTTCCGTCTCAAATAATTTTGAAAACGGCGTTAAAAACACTATAATCAATCAATCAATGAGTGACCAAAAAGACGGGGGAAATGGAGATTCAGAGAAAGGTGATCCGACTGCCAGTAACAACAGTCAAGAGATCTTAGATCAGGGTCACGATGGAGATTTTTTAATGAAGATGAGGAGTTTGAAGAGAGATGGTGTAAATGTAATTGAACTGTCCGTCAAAATTCATGAAGACAGGCATGATCGACCACATATGAAATATGCGCGAAATGGAGAAAAATGAAAAAGACGTGTATGTAATGCGAACTTTGATGGATTTCGATATAGAAAAACAAACAAAAGGAGAGAAAAGGAAGAGAAATAGGAAGAAGTTTATGTTTTGGGGAAATGCTTGTGTAGGACATTTTTTATGGTTGTGTTTGCCATTGGACGAAGGCAACTCAAAAATTTAATGCAGCTGAGCACATGGACAAAAATGGACCAGGTGTGCGAACACATGGAAACACTGGAAAAAGAGTCCACATCCCCATAGTGTTTGAAGACATTAGAGTATCTATTCAGTTCACTGTGAACTATGCGAACGTGTATAGTCTTCCTCAGCCAGCTGCACCTCGAAGTGCTGATAATACTCCACTCATATAATTATCTTCACTGTGAGAAAACCAGAAAGTCAGTGCATAAGGAGTATGTAGATTCCCTCTCTGAAATGCACGCTGTATTCAGTACTCCACATCTACAAAGATATGGCGGAGCTGCGTGCCACACATTCGTGTAGCAACACCAAAAGACTTGAACACATTTTTTTCCTGTTCTCTTTGTAACTGATGCGTCCAGTTCCGTTTACATTGTGTACTCCAGAAAAAAGGGGCATATTAGACTAGTTTAGATAATTTATATGGCACACATAGTTAACAAAATTTAACCCTACATCGTTTGTCGAGTTTTTCTATGCAAAATTTTGACGACCATGGGTTAGACTGTTTAAAAAAAATGTAGCCAAAGGAGAAAATACTTATGACTAGTATTTTCTCCTTTTCCAACAACCTTGTATGTCCTTTTAATGACAAATCTCATCATTCGGGATATATTCAGTTTGTCGTCTGAAAACGCTTTCAATTTGGTACAGTCTAAAATATTGTCACCTGATATATACATGCACTTTACAGATAAATATTTAGCAAGCTCTTTGGCCTGAATCTTCTCTAAAGACTTTTTAAAAGTTCGTATTACATGTATTTGTGTTTATTTTGATAGTTTTGACAACCGATCTTTAGATGTTCATGTTATGTAGCAGATGCTACCTTTGAATGACCAAAAGATAGGACATCAATATTTTAAGGATGCTGATATGTTTTCTCTTTTGTGTATTTAATACATCCAGACTTTAATATACATGTATCAATCTTTATACATTTTTACGTAACACACAATAGAAGGGTTTGTTAGAGACGTTTTAACATTCTTTGATGTGCTTGAAAAAAAGATGGATTTGCGCTTTGGTTCCCATTTGTTGACCAAGATCAGGCTGCAATTATATGCATGCTATTTTCTCTACATTCTCCATGATATAATTTCATGTTAATGTGCGGCAGCAAAGGAATGATACTGTTTCACTATCTCTTTGCGCCTTCATTTCAAAAATGAGCACGGCATTCCGACAATTTTTTTTACCGAAAGACAAAATTTCAGACTGGTTCAAAATGAAATCATTTGCAGAGGACAAATGAATAAAGACTGTCTTTGCAAGGGTAGAAAATATTGTAAGAAAAGGAAAACACACCGGTTAATAGCATTTTCTCATTTTTTCCAGTTTCAGAAGTCTGTTTCTTTGGGGGTCGTTAAAACTACGGGTTGTGTGGTAGAGTTTTAACAGCATTATAAATAGATCGACAAGTTTATACATATATTTTAGGTGATTCAGTCTACTATAAACCTAATAGTTTTTGCTAACATTAAAGATCAAGATAAGACTTCAAAGAAAGATATATACTGTGCTATACTTTGCAAACTGTTTTAGAAAGAAAGGAATAGTTTGATCCTGTTTTCTAGTATACCTACTATACGCTAAGAGTTCTTGCTGAAACTGATCTTAAGAATTTTAAACTGCACCATGCTCTGGCAAAAGCGGGTCTGATGCGTATCAACACAAAATTAGGGATCTATACAGCCCATATCGTCATAGAAGTGGCTCAATAATCCTGAGGTAGAATAGTCATTGAACATATTAAAAAATCACCAAAAAAAACCCCGAAAGGTCGACGCAGTTAATTTTCCACACTTCGTGCAGGTTGGTCTTCGTCGATTCTCCTTGTAGATGCATCAAACAACCTTTTACCAGAGAGCAACTTCTGTTTTTAAGTAGATCTACGTTTATTACCAGTATTTTTTTCTGGATCTAATACAAGCGTTGAATCGAATTGAATAACACACACGACAAAAAAAAAAAAAATCTACACGCAGTGAATACGGCCCCAAATATGGTATGAGGACGTAATATTAATCCGCCATTCACGAAGACAAGAGTTACTACCATCCGCGCTGATTGATTTTCTCATCTGCCGTTTTCAAATAAACTGTCAATAAGTGCAAATCTTGTTGAAAGTTGTAGGTATGTAATAAAAGGAATATTGCGTTGTAGTAACTTTCATGGTGCTTGTATTTACTTCTCTCAGCGTAATAAAATTTTGACATCGCGCGACATCAAATTTTCTTATGCTGCACGAATTAATTACAAACACAAAGAAAGTCACTACAACATTATATTCCGTATGTATTCCTTCATATCACGTAAGTAGTAATTGCTGTTTGGCAGTTTCTTTATTGAATATGATTTAAATCATTCCGAATGACGAATATGTCATATGAATATACTCATTGTTTTTAACATTACATTCAGTAACAAGGAATAATTTATGTTGTTTGTGTGTTACTTTTCTGTCCTGTTTTTTTCCTAATTCTTGGCAAACTGCCTAAGTAATCAGGTAGCTAAACAGCGTCTCGTCGTTTAATCCTTCGATTAAATCAAGGAACAAACTCAAGATACAAATGTAGAGATGTGTTTTTACGTTGACGTTTCACACCCACTGACAAAAATGTACGCATTTTACTGCGTTTTAGAATTGACGTCGCTGACGTGACGTTCGTAAACAAAACGCACTGTGGAGGGTGCCTGTATTTAAACGTGCATATCTCCGAAACTATACATCATATCGATGAAAAATGATAAACACACTAGACAGAAATGAATCCCCTTTAATAAAATGCAAAAAAACAAAAATCGAAAATTTTGGCCATAAGGCACCTTTTCCCAGATCCGCGCTCATATATATATATATATCACTGAAATTTATACGAAAAAACAATACGAATCATCAATAATTAAGATTCATCAAAGAAAAGAAAATAATGGTGTTCCCTTAAAAGATTACATAGCTTCTTAAGTTAATTTTAGATTCCGCGCCAAAAATAAAAAAAAAAACATTGTGGGAATGTCAAGTGAATGGCACGTGACTAATGATACTTAAATTCCATAACAAAACAAACATGTAATTATTTTCCATAATGTCTTCTTTGGACGCTATGTTTGAAGCTTCGTCTGCGTATTTCCATATGTAAATGAGCGATTTGCTAATGTAATAATAGCGCATGTTTCCCATGTTTCATACCTCGGTGAAAACAAAACAAAAGAAAACTCTCTTCATTCCTAAAATAATTCAATATTAGTTGCTTGCATGAACTTGGCGAGTTCTGGTTGGGTAAATGTTTTTCATAGCTCCATGAAAAAAAAAAAATCAGCCTTGCCGGGAATACTTTTGCAGTCAAAGTAATGTAAACGAACATGTAGAGCTACATGTATACGAGATTTCAGAATGGTTCTCTTTCTGATCTTTATCAAGTCCGAAGTTGAACTTGCTAGCTAATTTTTTTTATTTTCTCTAAATATAAAAAAAATACAACAGTAAATTCAACGAAGAAGCTGATAACTCATTGTCACATTGCTGGGTTCTAACAATCTTATATTCAACTTAGTCTTTGTCCTACTTTTCTATCCAATCAGAACGTTCATATTTGAAATTTTTTGACCGTCTATCTTCCATAAACTACCCAACGCAGGTTTATTTTGATCATTTATCCATTTAAACGTCGCAGTTTATCTGGAGTTTATCTGGATTTACTGCGCATGCGTACCTAAACCCTACCCCCCTCATTAATATTCAACAATTACTTAACCTTCTTCCAAACAAGCCCTTGTTTTTACGTGTCTGCATTACAAATCTTTTGAAAACATTGTGGGAAAAGGAGAAATTGCTTGTAACGAGCAATTTCTCCTTTTCCCATAGTGTTTTCTGTCCGTTCGGATAATTTTCTGCCATTGTTATGAAAGTTAAAATTGCCCTCAGCAAACTCTTTCAGTTTGGAAGAGTCTCTCGTTTGGGAAGGGTAAATTAGGTCTAGCACATGCCAAGTGGATCTAAAAGTTACGCCGTTGAAAAAAAAAGGTAAAACACAGATACAATTTATGTAATAAAAGCCGACCAGTCTAGATCTATATGGTCGGTTGTCCTCTTAAACATACCACCTGAAGCTTGAAACAAGCTGTTGTTACAGGGTTTAAGAAGTAAATCGACGATATGTTAAAATTTTAAGAAATAATAATGCTGTAGATCTAAATCTGTAGAAATTTTCATAGGCTGAGTCTAGTCGTTACTTCCTCAAAATCTTGGTCAAATTCAGCCATATTTGACATTGTTTAACACTGGCGATAGTCAAGCGTGAACTGGAAATGAAGCTGATAATAAAGGTTTTTTAATCCTTTCCCATATGACAAATTTTACACCATTCCAAATTGAAAGCATTGGCAGATGTCAAATTTTGAAAGTGGAACAAATGAAGTTGAGTTTTTTGACAGGGTAGAAAATATTGTAGGAAAAGGAGAAAATGCCAATAACCAGAATTTTCTCCTTTTCCAAAAATAACCTTCCTTTCCAATTGATTGTTTGGTAAAGGGTTAAATACAGCGTGGTCGTGAACACGAGGTTTAGCCCCGATATTCACGTGGAAATTACGTCATTTTTAGCGATGATGCAATGATGACGTTTCTTTAGCGAATCAGTCAACTCCATGTATGGGTGAAAGGGCGTTTCTTTGTGAATAGTGGATTCCGTATATGGAACATTATTTTTAGCAATGATTTAATGTGGGCGGAAAAAGACTAAGTCAGTTAAACGCTAAGAAGTTAAAAATTAAACGATTTAAACAGCCACAGTCGGTCGCTACGCTCCCTCCTTTTGGCTGTTTAAATCGTTTAATTTTGACTTCTTAGCGTTTAACTATTACTTAGTTCTAGATAACGTTAGCGTCTTGAACTTCTAATAATAAATCAACTGAACCCGCAAATGTTCAATACTGTAATGACATCACGAATTTACGTCAGTGTTAGGCATGAATCAGCAGTTTTACCGCGCTATGAATTATGAGTGCAAGGGACATTAAATAAATACGCATCGTTGGATTTTCAATGAAAAAAGCAGTTGACTAGTATTTTTCAAGTGCATATTTGTTGTCAGTGATATTGAATTATAGCGAATGAAGAGCTTTTATACAGTGTGATTAGTTTGCTCTTCCTTCCTTATTTTTTATGAAAGACTGCTTTTCAAAGGTTTTTTACGGTATAAAAAACGTAAAAGCGATAGCAAAACTAGGCATTCTGTTTCTATCCTCCTTACATCTCTTATGTGTTTTGATAAAGTATAGTCTATTGCATTTTGTGTGTTTTTCAATTGTAACAAGGTATATTGTCTTCAGTTTTTGTATATACATCGTGCCCAAGTCTATGTATGAGTAGAGATTTCTTTGGTTAGTTTATAGATCTATGTCCAAGTCTGGTTAGTAGGTAGGCTGACAGGATTATTTGGCTCATTTGCCGACTTACCAATACCATCGTTTTCAAAATTGCTTTCAGAGTCGTTTGCTGCACACCTTTATCCGCAGTGGTGATGTAAACAAAGCAAGCACTTGAAATGTGGTTTTTATATGCTGTTTATAAATGGTTCCCAAAGAACTTTGGCGTGGTTAAACTTTATTCTTTTCAACTGGTCGTCCTTTTCAGCAGAATGCTTGTTCAAGGTTGTCTGGGGGTGTTAAATTCTCACATTAATGGCCGTAAAAAGTCTTCTATTTCATTCTCCAAATGAAGATTTATGGACCCTCACAGAAATTGAACTTTTGAAACAAGAATGAAGGAATGGAGCTCTAATTGCGAACGACTTTTTCGTCTTGTAGCAGATCATTTTGCAATAAGCTTGGAAAGAAAAAGCAGCTCGCAACAAAAAATATGTCCCTTCAAAAAGTGTTGCACATGCAATTGTATATCATATCCTGGTTCGTAATGACTCTCCTTTTCTACAAGAATTTTTTTTTAAGGTCGTCTGTTGTAAATTTGTTCGGTCAGTTCACCCTTGTCCTGCTAATTATGTGAAATGATTTTTAAGCTGTTGGTGAAAATCAAGATTTTGCTGTATGATACTTTATTTATTCCTTTTTATGATAAAAGATGCTCTTATCAAGCATCGCAGATTAAAGATCAAACTGCAAGTCTAATCTTATCTAGGCTGACCACAAACGTCACAAAGCAACCTGAGGGTGAATGAATTAACGATTATTGTTCGGTCTCAATGACATCTATTTTGTAAAAATGTGTCTAGTCCCCACGACTATACAAAGATTGTGTCTAGGACATTAATACTACTGCCATATTTATTATTTTTGTTCATTCACTTGGTAATTACGCGTTACTATCGATAGCTCGAAAAGGCTACTTGACCAACTTTCCAAGAGGCTCTTTAGGGTTATATATTTTACGAAAAGTTTTCAATGTAACTTGTTAACCGGTTCGAATGAGACGATCATGAGTACTTTGAATTAAAAATATAACCAGCCAAAAATTACAAAATGTAAAAGAATTACTTAACATCGAATGCGTATCTTTTACAATACAGGCTTAAAACCATATGTGAGGTAGACGTGTTAACTGCGTCAGCATAAAGCAGAGTTATATAAACACCTTCATACTTGAGTAAAATAATTTTACTATAAGCAGATGTCAATTTGCTTGGATTGACAAACTAACAGGATAATTATCTAATTCAGAGGTTTAAAAAAGTGAGAGGTATAGGTGAGGAAAATGTTTTTCCTTGAAATTATCTACGTAGTCTGTCATAATATGATTTTCTCAATCGCTTAAACTGTAAACATTAAGTGCTTTTAGTGTTTTTATTTGCAACCCTGTACGCCTTTATACTTTGTAACAAAATAGTTTGATATCAGCTTATTACATTACCCGAGATCATCTGGGACTTACAGAAGGACTAAAATTACCAAAACCTTGTTAATTGCTTTTCAACTAATGAGCAGTCAGAGATTCACTTGATGACTTTTGATTTCTATAATTTTCTAAAGGCCCTCTCATGAGATGGTAGACTGTGAAAATGTGTTCAAAAGACAGTGAGGTGTAAGAAAATAATGGTCCCGAAAATTCCACCCTGATGGAAAGGAGGGGTGGTGGGGGGGGGGGAGAGAAAAAGAAAAAAACACCTTGCTGGCCCTAAGTCTATTACATCAAAGATGGTCGTTGATTTTGTTTGGATGTCATTGCACATGGACATTAAACTGTACAAATGTACGGTCTGAGATTTTATTCTGTCCATGTTCTAAAACAATCTTAAGACTGCTCCCCTCCCCCCACACCAAAAAGAAAATTAATTCAATGACTCTGAATTTGGTTTATGTACGACATTAGCTGACAATAAATATCCATTTTATGGACTTGGCAATCTGGGGGACCATGAATTCAAAACTGAATTGAGTCAGAATAGATTTAAATGCAGTCAGTCAGAAAGTGGCACGAGTAAACATTTATGTATTCTTCTCAGAATTTTTATGTTCACAATATCATAAAAATAATCGTACATACAGTCTTTGCTTTTGTAAAGAAAGAAGTACAAGTCTTTAGACTGAATTAGATAAAAATGTAAAACCAAAAAAAAAAACAGGCTAGCTGAATTCGTTTTACATGAACGATGTTGACAAGCAATCTCAAATAGGTGTGAATATTCACTGCGACTTCAATTATATTCCCTCCCCCTTGGCAGCTCTGTGTATGTAATTGTCATTTTTAGTTAGTAAATTTAATTTTAAGGTTGTTTTAGCCTGTAAGGGAAAACAAGGAAAAATCAGACAGTGTAGGCCCTTGCAACAGACTCAACATTTTGTGCAGTCTGTTCTTGATCTGACTTGAACACAACTTTGCCAAAAATCTTTCTCAGAATTTTAACCCTCAAACCGACACATGTATGAAATAAACCCTTCCCAACCTGAAAGTAATCCAAATCATTTAACTTTTTAGGCTGTTTTCGACACAGTCGTTTTGTTTTGTTTAATTGGGACGGGGGTGTTTAGTGGGGGTCGTGTACATTTAAAGCTAGCCTGCACTTTCTTTGAAGTCTGATCCTCGACGAAATTGTCCTCGAAAGTAAGTTTGGTATAGATTTTCGTTGTATACGAGAACACCTATAGTTTCGCCCGGAGAGCATAAGGTTACGGTGTTGATTTTGTTCGATATGCCCTACAACACTCGAAAGAGGGCATTCGGACGTTTGCGTAAAGTGTTATTTCGGACCAGCTAGCGCAATCCGCGCAGGTTAATCCGATACGACACATCCTTTTTAGCTCACTTGAGCACGAATCTATTGTGATCGTGCTGTGTACATCGTCCGTCACGCGTCGTCCGTCGTCAACTTTTTACCTTGTGTACGCTCTAGAGGCCACATTTTCGGTCCGATACTCATGAAAGTTGGTCAGGATCTTTGACTCGATAAAATCTCGGACGAATTCGAAAATGGGTTATGTCAGGTCGAAAAGTAGGTCACTAGGTCAAATCCTAGAAAAACTCTGTGTACGCTCTAGAGGCCACAATATCTCTCCGATACTCATGAAAGTTGGTCAGGATGTTTGTCTGGATGATATCTCGAACGAGTTTGAAAATGGGTCATGTGGGGTCAAAAACTAGGTCACTAGGTCAAATTTCAGAATAACAATGTGTACGCTCTAGATGCCACATTTTCAATCCGATACTCATGAATGAGTTGGTCAGAATGTTTGCCTCGATGAAATCTCAGACGAGTTCGAAAATTGATTATGTAAAGTCAAAAACTAGGTCACTAGGTCAAATCTTAGAAAAACCTTGTGCATGCTCTAGAGGTCACATTTTCAGTCGGATACTCATGAAAAATGGTCAGGATGTTTGTCTGGATGATATCTCGGACGAGTTCGAGAATGGGTCATGTGAGGTAAAAAAACTAGGTCACCAGGTCAAATTTTAGAACAACCTTGTGTACGCTCTAGAGGCCACAATTTCATTTGAATACTCATGAAAGTTGGTCAGGATGTTTGCCTCGATGAAATATCGGACGAGTTCAAAAATGGGTCATGTCCGGTCAAAAACTAGGTCACTAAGTCAAATCTTAGAAAAACCTTGTGTACGTTCTAGAGGCCACATTTTCAGTCCAAAACTCTTGGAAGTTTTTCAGAATGTTTGTCTCGGTGATATCTCGGACAAGTTAGGAAATGGGTCATGTCGGGTCAAAAACTAGTTCACTAGGTCAAATTTTAGAAAAACCTTGTGTATGCGCTAGAGGCCACATTTTCAGTCCGATACTCATGAAAGTTGGTCAGGATGTTTGCCTGGATGATATCTTGGACGAGTTTGAAAATGGGTCATATTGGTTAAAAAACTAGGTCATTAGGTAAAATTCTAGAAAAACCTTACCTACGCTCTAGAGGCCACATTTTCAGTCTAAAACTCTTGAAAGTTGGTCAAAATGTTTGTCTTTATCTCCGACAAGTCCGAAAATGGTTTATGTCGGGTCAAAAAACTAAGCACTAGGTCAAATCTTAGAAAAACCTTGTGTACGCTCTAGAGGCCAAATTTTCAGTCCGATACTCATGAAAGTTGGTCAGGATGTTTGCCTCAATGAAATCTAGGACAAGTTTGAAAATGGGTCTTGCAAGGTCAAAAACTAGGTCACTAGGTCACATCTTAGAAAAACCTTGTGTAAGCTCTTAAGGCCACATATTCAGCCGGATACTCATGAAAATTGGTCAGGATGTTTGCCTGGATGATATCTCGAACAACATCGAAAATGGGTCATGTGGGGTCAAAAACTAGGTGACTAGATCAAATTTTAGAAAAACCTTTTGTACGCTTTAGAGGCCACATTTTAGTCCAAAACTCTTGAAAGTTTGTCAGAATGTTTGTCTTTATGATATCTCAGACAAGTTTCAAAATGGGTCATGTGGGGTCAAAAACTAGGTCACTAGGTCCAATCTTAGCAAAACTTTATGTACGTTCTAGAGGCCACATTTTCAACCCAAAACTCTTGAAAGTTGGCCAGAATCTTTGCCTTTATGACATCTTGGACGATTTTGAAAATGGGTCATTTGGAGTCAAAAACTAGGTCACCAGGTCAAATGTTAGAAAAACATTTTGTAGGCTCTAGAGGCAACATTTTCAGCCAAAGCTCTTGTAAGTTGGTCAGAATGTTTGCCTGGATGATATATTAGACGAGTTTGAAAATGGGTCATTGGGGGTTAAAAAATTAGGTCACCAGGTCAAATCTTAGAAAAACCTTACAAGGTATACATTTTCAGTCCAACACTCTTGAAAATTAGTCAGAATGTTTGCCTTTATAATATCTTGGATGAGTTTGAAAATGGGTCATGTTGGGTCAAAAACTGGTTTAATAGGTCAAATGTTATAAACACCTTTTGTATGCTCTGGAGGACACATTTTCAGTCTGATACTCCTAAAACTTGTGCATAATATTTGTCCTGGTGATACCTTGAATGAGTTTGAAAAAGGGTCATGTGGAGTCAAAAACTAAGTCAATGGGTCAAATATTAGAAAAACATTCTGTACACTCTATAGGCTACATTTTCTGCCTGATACACTTCAGACTTGGTCAGAATGTTTGTTTTGGTGATGTCTCAAAAGAGTTTGATAATGGGTAATTGTCGGGTCCAAAACTAGGTCAATTGGTGAAATCTTAGAAAAACCTTTTGTACGCTGTAGAGGCCACATTTTCAGTCCAATACTCATGAAACTTGGTCGGAATGTTTGTCTTATTGATATCTCGAAAGTGTTTGATGATGGGTAATGTCTGATAAAAAACTAGGTCACTGGGAAACTAGATGTTTCATGTTTGGTCAATAGACTCAGGTGAGCGATTTTGGGGCCATCATGGCCCTCTTGTTTGCGTAATTTACTGTTTTGCAATATCATCGTAGAGTGCAGTCTCAGATTAACCTGTGCAGTCTGCGCAGGCTGATCCGAGACGACACTGTTCGCAATTGTCCTAATGCCTTTTTTTCCCTTTTTGCAAGCCGAATGATTTTTGCCTAAATAATATGAGCAGAGCTCTGTAAAAAGAGGTTTAATGCATCTGCAAAAAGTATCGACTCGGGTCAGCCTGTGCAGTTCATCCAGGTTGATCTGTGTTGAAACATTTTTTTCGGCAAATTTCGTGCATGTCCGGGCACAGTGTGCCCAAGGATTTCAAAAGCCCGTTATTAGAAAAAAAAAGGTTATATGGCTCCATAATTATGTAAAGACATGAATGGTATAATGCGAAACGGAGATGAATAAAATCCTCGTTTGTCAGAGTATTGTTCATATATATATTTGCATCAAATTCTCGTACGTTTTCGAAAGACTACCAACTTGGTTCACGTCTCGGGCGCTAGAAGTGAATTGTAATTTCGTATGACACATGCCAAATTTAATTTCTTCCCGTCCTGTAACTCAGTTGGACTAAATACTTTGTGAAAATGGTAGCGTTCTCGAGCACAGTTTTATCATGCAAATTCCGACCTTGGTTTGCTATACCAGGCACCAAAAAGACTAGATATCACTGAATTGCTGACGTATATCTACACTGTTACTATTTTAGACTCATTTTACAAAAAATGATCGTTATTCTCAAGTTTTTTTTTTCATGCATATCAGAAAAAAACAACTCTTAATTTCATCCGTGTCTGGAGTAACTATCTCTGGAGCTAGTTACTGACACTGTCATGTGACTAAGGCAAAGGCTTCTGTAGGCTTCGAAGAAAAGGAAAGAACGGCCTATCTGTCTCCATCTAGAACTTTAAATATCCTGCTGGTAATTCCATGTGTGCCCATGTATAAACCCTGCGTATCGCGACCTCTAATGTATGCCGTCAGAATCGTAGATTTTTCTAGTTAAAACTGTAGTTGCATATCATTCCAGACTGATCTTGCTTCACACTCTTCTTTATATCTGTCTCAAGGGTTTCACTTTAACAAGTTCAAAATATTTAGTTGGTATTAAGCGTCTGACGAGTCTATTATTCTTTTAAACATTCTACAGGATAAAGGATCTCTCGTCACACAGTAAACCTAATTTGTCTTTCTTCGATGTTTGAAAATACAAAATCCGCTGTAAATAAAAGTACTGTTAGTCCACGTTTAGAATCTCTTTCCGAACTTTGTTTGTCCGGGACTGAACTTACGTTCTGTGTAATTAGATCTTGGATCTATGTCGTCCTCAAAGGCTTACTGTTTTCGTCTGTCTGACGTTGAATGGGTTACACACAGAAGCAGTGAAAAAATACATACTCGGAGAGAATTTGCAATGCAAGCATTCAGATATCTGACAACATACATTGTCTTGTATCTGCCTGTTTTCCATTCGAAAGCAATCTATTTGACAGATAGAGTTTCTCGTATGTCATCTCAAATCATCATCTTTTGTATTTCCGAATTCAGTTTGTTTCGGTATCATCTTTCACTTTACATATTGAATGGACGACCAAATTTTAGCCTTGTTCAAATTGAAAGCATTAGGAATCGATAATTCCAATATGGCTTAAATGGTGCATTTTCCTTCTTTGATGGGGTACAAATCATTTTGGGAAGAGGAGAACATGCTGGTTACCAACATATTCTCCTATTTCCACAATATTTTATAACAGTCTCTTTCTCAGCTTTTTGTGATAAAAGGTAATATATGGAATGACAAGATTTAAATGAGATATTTGCATGTATTTGGGAAAGTCCATCTTCCGAACGGACTAGTTAACTATAGCCATATTTTCTTTCTTTTGCAAAGACATATCAGACCCAGGGCTAAACACCTAAAACGGATGCCCACGGAAACGGACGCAGAGTGTGATGAGATATAATTTGTTTTAGTTTTGACACAAACGTTTACATGCATTGCATTCTTTTAGTTTTCTCAGGTATGGTATTTCTTTGTTCTTAGAAATAAATAGACGCGATTCTCGTTTGTCTCTTAACGCCCTTTTCAACGATATTTTACTTTGTCATGATAGCTCATTTGTCGATGATTTCTTGAGGTTTGGTAATTAATCCTCAGTCGACCTCTCTCGATGGCTGACAATACATTTTACTGAAATCAAGAACTTTTTTATCTTACATGCTTTACGAGATAGCACGTGATATACAGACATTATAAGACTGAACAGAAAAAAAGTAATCTTGTCCAAAGGTGAAAGACTGCTGTTTTGAAATAAGTTCTTGCACTCTGTCTGAAAAGGGTTATGAAACCCTGCCTTTTCTGTGTATTGCTTTGCACACTGTAGAATATAAATTTAATACTTTAATACAAATGCAAAGCCATATCACCATTTCAAATGTGCTATTTATGAAACACTATCAATGTTTCTCTTTCCCGACCCCACTAATCATATCGGGCATGGATGGGGGCAGAGATAAAATCTAATCTGTAATTGCGTTCCTGAAATGTGTGAACAGCGGTAAAAAATTCTTGAAAAAAATCCATTACTTTTTAACAAATTTGAAATTATTTAGTGATTATGCCTTAAGGCCATACTGTGTACAGCTAGAAAGCTGCCATCCTAACTTCCTGGAGGCTAGAGAGACCCCATAATAAGGTCATTGTAAAACAAACCAGATCAAATATCTTTTAAATAGATAAAAAGACTTAATAGATACCAGAATTATGAATGTTAAAACTTATGTGGCTCGACATGAAGTAAACAAGCTAGTTAGTAACAATGCCAGCAATTACCCATTTTTTCCTCAGCGTTTTTCATTTTGTCGAAAAAGAGTATTTTGCTAATGGATAACATTTATGAAAACATTGAATTTCCAAATAGAACACGAAAAGCATCATTCGGTATTACATTATTCTAGATATGGTATGACTTGATGCCCCTGGATACCGATGATTGGTCGCAGCGCTTGTAAATAGTGGTTTCATAAATGCTATTTCAAATATGGCAGCAGGGGCCACCGAATAAGCTTTTTACAAATGGCTATTTATACATATATACATTCTTTATCAACATCAATAAGTAGGTCAAAAGTCAGTGCAATCAGCTAAGCAGAAAGATCGTTTTTGCCAATAGTCGAACAAGTTAATATGAAATCAGCATGGATTAGAAAGAAAATCTTTCTATATTACAATTTGAGGAAAACATTAGGAATATGTTTAGTAATCAACTTTTCCTTCTCAGTCTAACTAAAAACACGAGATTGATCGGTATTATTTACAAACTTGCGTGTCAAGTTAAAGCAACACACATCATCACTCTTTGTCCATATTGTAAAGTTACAGACACGCCGCATTACGCTTCTGCTGGTAAAAATTAATCACAGGCTAATAACATTTGTACTGACCCATTTTTTCTATACCACTTTCAGTGTTGGAAAATTCACTGATAGATCTAATATACTGGTATGCGATTGTGGGATCCTTATATCTTTTTGTGAGCTTTTTCTTGCCCGGTTTTCTCCTTTCAGCTTTTCCTTGCTTGGTTATAGTTCAAGTAGACCTCCCTTTAAACGGTACATATTTACAATATGCTTTTTTTTATACACGTTTTAAAGGAATGCCGAAGGCATCGCAAAAGGAAATATCATTGTAGACATGTTTTTAGTTCTGTAGATGTGTAGATATTTTAGATGAATATTTAATATCACGTAACTTTGGGTGTTTTTAAGAATTGAATTAAATGAATTATGGTATTTTTAATCATTCCTATCATGACTTGGTCGATCATCCGTGTTACAACCATGCATTTAATGGTGCTCTTGTTAAAAAAAGATCTACGGTCAGTGATTGTCGCCGACACCTTTGCCTTGACTGCAACAAAAACAACGCTGTCCAAGCGAGGGGTAATAAATATTTTATCAATGTTGGAATCCGAATTGTCTTTTTTTTTTCAAAATAATTTCAGGATCGAACCTTTGTGATCAATGTTTTTTTTTTTAAATACAACGACAATACCTCTGGGACTCTGTTGAGCCACAACTTTGGTATCAGGAAACATACTCAAATAGCATGTACGAGTAAATAGTTCCAGTAATTTCGCTTTCTGCAATTAGTTTTCTTCATCAGCATAATTCATTTTCTTGAACACAAAAGAACTGGGACAAATGTATGTAAGTAAATGGTAATGGAATTCATTGAAATATCTATGGCCTCTAACTGTACCTCACAATTTGGAAACTTGTGGTACTCACATTATGCGTTTCTTTGAAGAAATTTCATCTTCAGTCCGTTTGACATAATAGGTTACGGTAATGTTGAGTTATGTCAGTTTAAGATGTTATGTAAATAGGATATGCATGTTACCTGTTTCGAGAGTATTCTAGAAACATAAAGAACATAATTGGGTTTTCTATTGTGGTTATTTTTAGAAACATGTTGTTAGTAAACAAGTTGTTTACTAATCCATGTTGTTTTCTGTCTAGAAAAGACTAGTCTTGAATTTCCCAACCTGATATTAAATAGGGGTCATTTATCTGGTGGTTTTGGATTTTTGAAGTTAGACTTGGGCGCTTTATGGATACAGAATAAGTGAAAAGTGTTGGATCAAAATAGCAATATAGATCTTTAGGTTGGAATGATTTATTCATTAAACACAGGTTTCTGATATCTATTTGCAAGTCAAAACTGTTGTTAATCTAGTTTTTAGGAACCAGACATTTCATATTTTTGTTGTCTAAATATAATTCTTAATCTTTAGGGACTTGTTCTATTTTTTGTGTAAGAAGTCAAACTTTCATTCAGACTTAACTGTTATTCCACTCCATTGTAGTTAATTGTCAAAGTCTTATTGTTGGTTTTCTTTCTCGTTACGCTTGTTTCGTAAGAAGGATCCAGTCCAGTTTGTTTTACACAAATGTTGCCAGGAACAGCCGTTGTAAAACATGAAGTAACAGATCATATCAGTTGATATAACAACATATCTTTATCAAGCAACAAGATGTTAGACTTGTCCAACATGAATGCATTTGCAGACGACATGTAATATGTGCTTTAGAATCATTTGTTTTATCTACGATAGAGTATAAACATAACGAGAAAAGAAGAAAATACTGGTTAGCAATATCTTCTGTCTTCTTTTTTTGTGTCGTAAGGAATCGGGATTTTGTGGTATGGTAAAGGATTAAGGTTGGTGCATCATGTTAACGCGGATCAAACTGAAATTCTTTTTTTCTTTTCGCGGGGGGGGGGGGGGTGAAAAACATTTTGAAGAGTATTTTGTAATTCGGGTGAAAAATAAGATTGTGCGTTTGCAACTGGATATTTTGCAAATATAAACGGACGGCGATATATCTGAACCATATTTCTCATTGCATTTTCATTGCCGACATTTTTGTGAAAATGAATGGGTAAATGAGATCGCTTTATGTCTGCAAGAAATAAAGTCTGTTTGATAGATGGACGTTTTCCGGTCAGACAGAGATTGCGGTGTTTCCCTGTGATTGCGTTTTTGTCGGCAGAGGCTAGACTGGGTTCACTGAAGTAGTCTTACATCGACTGACATGTCACCGACCGGATAGATTTTGTCTACAGTTCTCTGTCGGAAAACATTCTGTGCTCTCATTCAATCTAGGTTAACTCATCATTTACCATCATTTAATATATCGTAAGCACGCCTAATGTATACCATTTCGGACAGAGCTAAATAAAATGCGTGCTTTGACTGTTTAGAAAGCAAGAACTTAGAAGTCCATCTATGTCAAAGAACATACCCTTTTGTTAAAGCAGTCGTATAAAGTACCATACCCAGTGTAGAAACCGTTATTGATTGTTTAGGAAAAATCTAAAATATATTTGTCATAAAGCCTATGCGATCATACTCTATAGATTGAACTACATTTTGTTACAGGAAAGCAATCTGTTGACTCGGGTGCACCATAAATGGTCAGGTAAATAGTGAAACAGTCGCAGACAATAGCCTGGCCAAAAAAGACAGAAAAAGCTAAAATGTAGAGTTCTAAATCTAAATATTTTATCCTTTTGACTTTAGTGCGGACAGTGCATGGAACATTATATTATGTCAAATTAAATTGGAAATTGATTTTGGCGCAATATCGCATTAAGTCGGTCTCCATTAACGTATAATCAGTTTATATGTCCAGTTTTTCCTTGGTTGCGACACGTTTTCCATGAAATGTTCACGCATCGAGTAAATGAGTAATCATATCCACACCAATTCTCATATAGAACAAAGACAATTCTTATGCAAGGCACCACCAAAGCTACTATATTCCTTTTAAGACTATAGATATGCTGTCGTTGGTTTTTTTCTGACCCATGCAGTTTTGCTGTTCACTAATCTCTAATTTTCTATAGACATGAACATACATGTCAGAGCTCTTGCTCAAGGATAATGGTGTTATGCTAAACTGGACCTAAACGGAGATGAATTTTAAAAACAGGTCAAAAGGCATCACCTTGCCTACAGTACTTGTCAAATTATTGTCAATTGATAAGACGGAAAATGTAACAATTATTATAATAGTGACCTATATTATCTGAAAGTGTAATTCAACTTCTACCGGCTCGTCCAACACAAGTTTGTTTTTTCGAATTTTCAGACGGCTAAAAATACAAACCATCTGCCATCAAATCGACTTTATAGTCTAGAAAAGCGAAGCGGATATTGAAAGATCGCACTGAACGCTTTGTGCACTTTAATCTGAGCTAACGGCATGTTGCCGATGAAAATGAAGACCCTGATGAATGGTTTTACAGGAAAACCATTTAAAAACAAATTGGTTGATTTTGAGTTAATTTCCCTGTTTTCCATATGATGTGGTATTATAAAATAAAATAATGACATATAAGCTTTGTTAGAGGTTTATATGTGATTATATTTTAAAAGTCCGTTTGTTTTTTTTAATTCTTTACCAAGCAAGAATAATTTGTACTAGTCCAAATTGACAGCACTTGCCAACGAAGACTTAATTGTGAATCAACAATTGAAATTTGATTTTGGGAATGGTAGAAAACAGTGGAAAAACGAGAAAATGCTGGTAACCAGTATTTCTTCTTTTCCCACAATGTTTTCAAGAGATGTCTTTTTCAGGGTCGCAATTCTGCGGTGAAGAATTAAGCAAACATGTTTTACCAAAATGGGTTGATGCTGTTTTGGCTAGTGTTCAATGTGAAATAGTGAAAGTAAGGCACGAATAGGACGAAACAAGACCAAGAATTCCTCTGTCTACCACATATCTCCTGGAATAGTCCGAGAGGCCTTTTACATAATACTGGGTTAGCACTTACTACTTTCCCCCTGGGAAGACGAGCATAAAAGAGTCTACTTTGGAAAGCTGTACATTTTTTTGTACTTGGGAACCTGAAGGAAAATTGATGTCAGGTCGATATAATTAAAACCTTTCACAGACTGTAATAGTATTTTCCTTCCAATTTGCCCCGATTTCCATACAATCATTTACAAGATGAATAGATTTGACGCCACAAGTATCGAAAAGACATACGGTTGTAACAGCTGTTGTGATTTTTCAACCCCTTTCTCTTACTCGTTACTGTGTCAAGGGAAATCTTTATTTGCAGGACACGAAGATAAAAACCTGACAGGACATAAAAATTTACCTTAGCTCTGTCTTGCACTGGTCAAGATTTTCTATAGGTTCTTGCTAAAACCGCCTTTGAATTGCAATAATAGGACTTTAAGCATGAGCTGATAACAAAAGTTTCTGTTACTTTAATGTCAAAGGGTTTACAATATGAGCTATACGTATTTGAATTTAATTTCTTTATTTTACCACCTCATTTCAATTCATTATCTACACGAAGGCAGAGCAACACACTAGCAAACAATGAACATTTCTAGCATGATTTATACAGAGTTTTTTCGTCTTGAACTTGTAATTCCAAAGCAGAAATATTACTGGTAATATAGCTATAACTTTTTTCCAAAGACTATTTAATGACATGGCATAATTTCGGGATAACAGTGGGGACACATCCGGATGCCAGTATTGGCAGCGTTTCTTTTCGTTCTTTTTTTTCAGAGCTAATTCTATTTCTTTAATACATAACTTTATCAAAATATTCCGAGCGTTACCCGCTGTCTGGTGAATGTTCCCAAAAGTTATCAGTATTAACAGATATATAGGAACATGTCAAAATTTTGACACGATGACGACGAACATTTACAGGGCTTAGGCGAAATTTCGGCTTTTTTTCCCAAAAGCCTAGCCAGGAAAGAGAAATGTCTATAGAAAAACTGAGAAAAAATATATGATATTTGGAAATGCATGTATTCCAGAACAAAGGAGAAAGTGCATGTGAGAAGCAGTTGTTCTATTTCCCAATATACGATTTTAAGTGAATCGTTGAAGCTATAAAGACATTGATTTAGCAATTTTCTTGTCTCGTGATATATTGCTGTATAAGATGGATAAATAGCACTTAAATGGCGAAGAATGATTATAGATTGAGCACTTACTAGTTGATCAAAGCAGGTTAACAACACCAAACTACCTAATAATTGAGTTTTATGATTCTTGATTTTCCTGGAATCAAATTAATCTATATTTTAATTATATCTTTTACTTGAAAATATCTAAGGATAAGGATTTAATTAAAGTGTTGATACAGATATTGAGGCACTTGATTTGTTTTTACAATTTTTTTCATCGTTTTGAAAGCTAACATGACTAATTCTGACGTATTAAATCGTTAGATTTAATGGTACTTTGGATTGCCATTTTTGTTGAAACATTTCTCCTTTACCCTCAATAAGAAGATTATACATACCTTGACTACACTGAAAAACTTCAAAAGACTGTTGAGGCAAAATAATGCGAAATATTGTAATATTTAAACTCTTTGGTCAAGACTTTGCCAATGAACATTGCAGAGTAAAAATCTATGATCAGGTTGCATGTTCGATCAACACATGAAATATGTCATATGTACAGTATATACATATAAAAAGAAACCTTGGCGTTGTTCTTTGGTGGAAAAAAGTGGTATCTACGCAGAGCTTTAAAAGTGAACGTACTCATAATCTTCTTGTAGCTGCGTACCGATGACAAAGTAACTGTCATTGAGAACCCGAATGAACGCTGCATTGAAGACTAAATTTTTGAATGTCAGAACTTATTGTCTTATTTTCAATTAACTGATTTGCATTCTTCTAAGGCGGCTTATGTCTAGCTGGTGGTCAAACATTCAAAACTACCTTGTTTTGAATATTAATTGAATTTCTCAAGCCTTACTGACTGAAAAGTAATCAACATAGACTGCCTCACGACAATTGCTAGTGTTTCGCTTGCCTCAAACCTTCGAAATGATCTTTATCTTAGAACTTAATAATGTTCAACTACTAAATTAAAGGTCCACTGCCCCTAACTCATCGGTAAACATGGACGTTCTCGTAAAAGGCTATTCGGCCTTTTTCGGCAACTTCCGTCTTGAGTTAGGGATTGTACATCTTAAATGCCGGACACTGGCCTAACTTTCAAACATTTCATTGTTAATTGTTTTCTTTGTACTTTTACCATGTAATTCAACATTTAGTCTAATTTTTTTATTCAGAGTTAACCGTTTAATTTTTCTTTACTGAACAACAAAATTGAAAGCATTTGCAGACGACAAAATAAAGGTGACTCAAGAATTTTGACTGGAGAAGAAAAGAAAACAATGTGGGAAGAGGAGAAAATGCTGGCCATCAGCATTTTCTCCTTTTCCTATAATGTTTTCGTAAGGCTTCTTTCTCTGGCGCATAAAAAACAGGGATTATTTAGTAAAGGGTTACGGAACTGACCGTTACTTACTCGTTTGTACTTTCTTTTTTTTTTAATTGTTCAATGATAGGCTGTATTGAAAATCGAAATCATATTTTTTTTCTGAATGTCGAAAAATCGAAATCGATGGTGCATTATTACAATAAATAGGCAACTCCGGGTGGAAAAACGAAACATTACACATATGCTTGTTTGTATTTTTACTATCTTTTTGCACACATATTTAAACAGTTTGACAAAGTCACGTAAGTCTTCCAGCACCATGTGCAAAACAATGGGATTTTGCCGTTGAAAAACGCAGAGCCCCTGCTAGAGGGAGTGATTTTGATTTCAAAATTTAAAATATTATTTATTCGCTCCAAAACCTTATGCTGTGGGTAATCATTAGAATCGTCTAAATGAGACGATTCTAATGAGTACCCACACCATTGGGTTTCGAAAAGAAATAACAGATTCAGAAAACTATCACTTTTCTTATCTGAGTATCTGAAAACGTTAGGATTTTTGCTTTTTACACTGAAAGAGTTGACATTCCACTCTTTTTATCATTTCAGGTTGTAAAAATGCTCATTATTGTGGTTTTACTGTTCGTCATATGCTGGATGCCTCTGCAGGTATACGAACTAATCAACCAACTCTATCCTGCAGTGAACGAGTAAGTTTACTTTAGTTCGGGTCTTTTTTCAAGGATTTTTATCTAATTTGTTTGAAGTCCACCATTTTCACTGCCATGAATCGACATCCAGTGCTTGTTGCAATCTTTGCAGTTTAAGACCAGACTGCACAAAATTTTAAGCCTGACCTTGCATCAATACTTGCCGCTTTTGTATTCCTTATGAAATCCGTATTTGAAATTGTGATCGATAAGTATGTTATACGACAGAGCATCTTAGACCGTCGAAAGATGTCACGTTTATACATAATGCTTCGATAGCTCCAGGCAATATTTTGTTACAAAATATTTCAATTATAGTAAAAGACAGAACATTTCATACAAAGAAAGTTCCACTCGCAAAACAGTTTTGACTTTGTTGTGTTTTATCTTTTGTCGTTGCAGTGATATTGATTACGTGTATGACCTACTTTGAACTGCTTTGTCATTTTAAAGCTCGATAGATCGTTTTATCCCAGCCTATCTCTGTGAAAAATAAAATTTTAGCGAATATACAAAAACATTGGTCCAGCGCAGACTTCGAAATCTGCATAAGCTAACTCGGTCGAAACTGTTCAAAAATGTTTGCTATTTGTCATTATCTGTATATCAGAAGACCAGTGTACCGATTCAGATGATTTGTCGACAAAATAGATTTTATGGATTCATGATGATATGATAACGCATCACGGAGATTCGTTAAACCACATTTTCCAAAAAAACGGTGCATATGTTTTTATAACAATACTTTTACTGGGTCAAAATGATTTCAAAACGTATTTTGTAGATCTAACTAAAAGAGAAATGTAATTTAATTTTGTGACCACTGGGTAGCTAGTTCAATGTCAAACTGACTTTTAACAAACTTGGCATAAAAGAATAGATAGAAAATAGCAAAATAAAGTTCATTATGGGAAAAAGCATCGGCATATTTTTAAAACTGCACTGTAAAGTAAATGTCCATTATGTTTTAGGTTCAAATACATCAACGTTATCTGGTTTTGTGCTAACTGGTTGGCCATGAGTAACGCTTGTTACAATCCGTTCATATATGGACTCCTTAACGTGAGTAATATATACTCTGTTCACATAACTTTCCACATAGTCTTCTGCAATTTTTTTACCCCAAAATAGATTATGATTATGACTCCCTGAATTCATTCCCCGAATTTTGTAATATCTAGAAAAATATTAAATTGATTTTAATTAAACTTTTCCAAATCTTTTCAAATAATCTTGCCACCTCTCACAAGGAAAATGAGAATTTCTCTTCCACAAACAGCCTTTTGTCCTTTCCACTAGTATTTATATTTTGGTCTAAGGCTTAAAAGTCTCCGACGGCTTGCAAAGTGAACATAACAGCATACAGGTCTATCTTGACAAGTAAATGACGTCAGTAGCCCCCTCTTTGATGCATCTGAAAAGCATTGACCAAAGTCAGCCTGGACATCTGACTTGGGCCAAAACATTTTGCTTTGGGTACATCTTTTGCTTTACAAAGGATAAAATGGATCACAGAGATCCCTTAAGGTCCCATTTTGTCAGAGCACAGCTGATTTAGAATCATCATGTAAAACGATCACTTTATGCTTTCAGGAAAAATTCAAAAGGGAGTATAGGCTACTTTTTGCAAAAGCAAAGTGTCTGAAGTCTCGTTTAGAAGGTGGTAACAGCATTGGTTATGACTTTTCTGAAGATTCAAATGCCTACGGAAAAAGGATGACGCTAACCTACAGGTAACAGCATTGCTCTTGATTTCAAAACCAATGTCAAAAACATTTGCACAGGGGTGTTTCATCACCATAATTGATGCTCTTTTGAACTCATGTCATTTTTTTTTTGTTTTACTCATTTCACCTATTCATTATTTATTTATAAATCAATTTTTATTAAATTTTCTACGTGACACTCTATACCAATATCAGTCATTAATTTGGCGCTTACAATGTGATATCTTTCGAGCTTTAAGGTTTTAGTTATGACCATATTTGTATGGGTTTTTTCGTTCATTAAATAAAGTAATTAAACGTGATAATCTACTAATGTTTAAAATTGTGGATTAAAAGAAGCATGATGCAAAAACAACACTGATACACTAAGTACAATAATGACTAAGTGTCAAACAAATTTTGAAGAAAGTGTTAGACAGACGAGCAGACTGGTCATGGTGCTCACTCTGCCCATTGATGTGAGTTGCATTCCTTTGGGTCATTCGAAAGCTCGATCGTTTTATAAAAAGAGTAAAACTGCCTGTGATCCTACATCACAGGAGAAAACGACATTACATTAGGTAGTGCTGTATGACGTTTGCCGTTATGTAGATTGGTTGTGACATTTATGACATATTTGCTGACAGTTTCAGATAATAGTATAATGCTCACAAGTCTCGTTATCAATATCTGTCACATTTTACCTATCCCCTAAAATGGCAACGCGGCTTTAAGTTTGCGTTACAGCATTCGATAGTTTATCTTTTCGGAGTATTTTATGACGACATTCTGTAAAGTAGTCAGATAGCCTATTTCTAATAAGCGAACATTTTTCAATTACTAGGCATGTTTATTTCCTGTATTTAGCGATCATGGTTACAAAAGAAATATGTTGTTGAAATCCAATAAGCAGACAAGCCCATCAAACAATTAACTCAAACCCATGTATTCACACAACCTTTATGAAGAAGGTGTTTTAAAACTTTATTCGAAAAGAAAAAAAATGCTGGTAGAATAAAATGCTGGTAGCTCGCATTTTCTGCTTTTTCAACAATGTTTTCCATTCCTATAAAAAGGTCCCGTCATTATAGCCACTTTAATTTGTCGTAAAGAGCCAAAGGCATTTTTTATGAAAGTAGATCAGCTATCGGGCTGCATGGGATAGTGGATAACATTTAGTCACTTTTCAATACCACAACCGGTATTACGGCTAAATCGCTTTGAATCTAACGGCAATGTTAAGATTAAAGTGTCAACTGGATGTTGTCTGATCATGGATTTATGCCATGTGATATTATGCCAGATATTCTTTTTAAGGTAGTAGACCCCTAATACCTCTAGTGCTGCATTGCATAAAGTTTTCTTGATAGTTGATAAATACGGATAAATACATGTATAATACTTTTGTACATTTTATTTTGGAATTATTTGTAGATACTTTTGTTAGTTTCCAGAAATGGGAGGTAATTACTATCTCTCTTTGTAATGAAAATAATAGTGGTTTTAGATTTATGAATGATAATTCTAGAAAATACAAAAAGGGAAAAGTGGCTTAATTAAAGCAGTACAAAAACACTCTTTTTTAATTATAGCAAATTTTGTAGGATAATATTATCGTGGAAATAGCTGTGTCCTATTAGGAGTCTACTACGTTAAGTCTGAGTTGAGTTTGCTTTATCAAATGTATTTTGTATAGGGATGAGATCATATATATTCTGCATTATTTAAGGGAAGCAGTAATCCTCTTAAAAACAAACTCTGTGTGTTTAAGCTTTACTTAGCCAGATTCCTATGTCTTCTGAAACATTTTTCAAACACCTGGGTTTCCATCAACGCTTCATCCATATAAGTCAAATACTCATCAGCTTAATGATGTTACCTTACGATGAAGATTAATGCTAGTGGTCTTTAGGTTGTTCGGACTGTGTCTCGGATAGAGTTCTTATTGACTGACACGGCCGTTGTGACAAGAATAGCTCCTCTTTTTTTCTGCTGAATATTGTTCACGGTTTTTTTAGGTGTGGAAAGAGCGCTGCGCTGATTAACGAAGAAAGAAAATATAAAAAATAAAACATAAATCAATCCATCCACGCATGAATTTGTATACACGCCGACCACCTTTGCATAAGGGGAATGTAAGTGCTGCTAAAACACTGTTATTCAACAATCAAACAAATAATCTCCATACTTATCACACACCCATTTACAGATTCCATCATGTTGGAAAATGATTGTGGACAACAGAACAAAAATTGAACTGACAAATAATGTTTGTGGGAATTGAACATCATCTGGATGGTGAGAACACATAAATCAGACCGAGAACGAGGTCTAAACTCTGTTGTTTATGGTCACCTTGGGAATTTACTCTTTACCAAACAATACGATGTTTTATGACACTGAGGTAGAAGGCTCAAAAGATATATTCCAGAAATAGAGAAATTTTGATATCAGAATTTTCTTATTTCTCCTTTGATAAATCCAAATATTTGTGCCATTAAATGTTTGCAAATACTTTTGATATTACTTGTGTTAAAAGGGATCAAACAGGAAAATTAGGCTACAACGTTCAGTAGAATTGTCAGCATTGCAAAGTGGCTGAAAGAAAAATCTTTTCCAGATAGTTATGTACTCAAAAAGTTATTATCTCATTCAGCAAATGCTTGAAATGTATACCTATCAAATGCACAGAACGTGACTTTTTTTTCTCCTTTCCAAGCCCTGTGTAAGATGATACAACTACGACAGAGTTGATTATTTTACGCTGTTTAATATACTGACAGCAAATGGGTAGCTCATTTCCTGAATTTTGACGTTTGCCATTCTAAGGATAATATTAGTGGTACGGTCAGGTGGCAAGAGACTTGAAAACTTGTTCACGGCTATGGCGAATAATGGCGATGAGGCGACATGATTCGATACAGCCATGAACAAGTTTTTAAGTCCCCTGCCACCTGACCGTACAACGAATTCATTGTACTGTAGTTTTAGCATTCAAGAGTGTATACGATTTACCGTGTTTTATGGGCTCACGAATCGAGTATGCTGACGGAATAGAAATTTCCTTCTGAGTACCCCAATACCATGAAAATTGTTTTATTATACTGCAAAGAAATTTCTTGCGATCTGATTGGTTATCATGCCGGGAACATAAATCATGTAACCTGGCAAAAACCACGTCAGTTTCCCTTTTAATTGCCTCGTAAACATCACTACATGTGCAACACAACATCCAAAATGGAGGCGGCAATCGATCACCAGACTGCACGTTTATGCACCAAATAATTGCACGATTTTGTCATTTTCCAGTGACGTCAGATTTCATTAAATTAGGGCACTCAGACGGGAATTTCTGTTTCGTCAGCATACTCGATTCGTGAGATTATAAAACGGGGAAATTTCGCTTAACGCCCTATGAAAGGGTAAAACTTTGTATTGTAATAAATTCGTTGTAGGATCAGGTGGCAAGGGACTTGGAAACTTGTTGACGGCTGTGAGGCGGCGACATGATTCGACACAGCCGTGAACAAGTTTCCAAGTCCCCTGCCACCTGACCTACAAGTCATAATGTATGCAGAGCACACAAGAGAGAAAATGTTTTTTCGTGGCTTATGCCATTGTACATGATTTATATGATGGGGGCATATTATCCGATTAGATCACGAGAAATTTCTTTGCAGTATGATAATGTTGAATGACTGGACGGACAACGTAAGGATCAGATGGCATATTTAGGGTCCGGGTTCACCAATCATTCTTAACAACATTCTCGGCTGTATTCTCCTAGATTTCCAAAATTCAAAAGCAACACAATTATTGATTGGCTATACAACTTTGGTTAAGACACACAGAAGCTTTGTTACTATCAAGGTTCGAAAATCCTGGAGGTTAAGAAAAGAATGTTCATAAAATATTTTAGTCAAAAGACTCTTGCTATTGTAAATTTCGTTTCTTTAGGCTCTTGAAATATTTCTTACATTTATCAAGCGGCATAAAGATTGAAGGTAAATTTTGACCCTGAGTGTATTTCTTTCAAGACCAAAGCCCCAAACAGAACAACAAGGCTGTTACTTGTTTTTGTAGTAATTGTAACCATAATATTATTTTCAGAGCGAAACCCCTACATAGAACAGGGCCATTGATAAACCAAAATGGCGGCTCGACATCCTACTCATGCTTGGACTTAGACCATAGAGATGACGAAATAAACAATACAAAGATTTGAACAGCAGATCCGTTGGACCCGATTGACTCTTCACCAAAGGGCCTCAAGTTTTGATTATCATGGAGAAATTTTTGATAAGGGTGTGGGGGAAGTGTGAACTTCTTATATAACATTTTTTCCCTTGTTAAGCAATCTGTTATACGCTTTCAAAACCGAACCAACTCTTTTTAAGCCACATCTAAATTTCATCTGAAATGACTTTCATTGTGAAGAAAGTCTTAAATTACGCTGTCGGATTTGACATAAAAACGGAATCGGTCATAAAAAGCTCATTGGATACCTTACTTCATCACCAGCGCTTTGACCAGACTCTGCATTCTCTCGAGAATATAGTAAGCTATTGGTCATTTGTTGTTGTAGAGACTTATGTAGTCCTGCGTTAAATTCCTGTGTTGTAAATTGTTCAAACATTACCGTACAAATAAAAAAGATAGATGTTCTTTGACTAACTACTACAAGTGAAGCAACTTTATCAGAGTAATTGGAAGGATTTTCTGTATGGAACTTGATGTCGAAGACTGATTGTATATTATCCATAATTAAGTAAGATTTATATGACCAAGACGTTTGTTGCAATTTATTTCACAAAAACATGGATAAAGAAAATCATTCATATAGAGGTAAAAACTTTTACACATCCATTGTAATCAAATATGGCCTGCAATACGCGAAAAGGGAAGCTCGTCCATTTGCGTAAAGTGTCGTCTCGGATCAGCCTGCGCCGGCCGAAATGACACTTTTCTTTTATATGTATATTTTTGTTTTGCTCAAGTCTACTGTGGCACAAAATCTAATGTAGTTGTAAAGTGACGTCTCGGATTGGCCTGTGCAGACTGCACAGGCTGATCCGAGACGATACTTTTACGCAAATGTCTCTTTCCATGTGTTACAAGCCATGTCGTTTTGTTTTCAATTACAATTGGAGTGGCGATAAGGGAAAAGGAGATTTAATATATCTCTATCCATTAGTCCATGAAAATTCACAATGTGATGGATTCGTAAAATCTATTTTTTCTAAAAAACCAACTAAATGATGACATAAGGTGGTCTTTTGAAAAGCAAATATTGACTGATAGCACAGTTTCGATTCAGATCAGCCTGCATGGGCTGTGCAGGCTGATCTGAATTGATACTTCTTTGCAGATGTATTGAACCCCGCAAGGATGGCTTATTATTGTATTGCCTTCAGTTGTTTGATATTTAAAGCATATTGAGTATACATAATGGATAATGTAAAATCTTTGATAAGCAAAACTTACCACGTAGGCTGATGTTGGAAGCACGATCGCGGCAATAATGACACAACCTTACGTAAGGCCATTGCGACATTTAACTCGTGCATTTATATCTTTTTTTTAAAGTTTGCAGGCAGAAGCAAACCTGATTGGCGTGCATATTTGGTTTGTCTGGTCTCTTCGTTTACAAGATCATTGCTTATCATAGACTCAAACACTGTTCCAATCTAAAGACCTCTTTACAGTGTACTGTCAATCATTATAGTTTAGATACACAAACGATGAAATTACAGCAACAGATGTACATTTCAGCTGTTCTACAACTACATTTCCAAACAACATAGTGCTAGAGAATTTTAGGGTCACTATCTCCTTTCCTTTTAACGTGCATTTCTTCTTTTTTGCGTCTAATTTCTTGTTCATTGTTATATTTGTCCACTGAAATAAAACTCGAATATCATTTCACTTTTTAAATGCTTCTGTTAAAGTATCATAGCATTCATTGCAATTACTTTCTGTGTTTTGCTTCATACTTGATCAGGTTGACTGCAATGACAGATTTTTGAAGACTAAATGAAAGACAGATGTGGTGCAATTCTTTAGCCGTTGCTGAAGAAATTCTCAACATATAAGCCTACAAGCATTCGGCCTTTCGAAGCTTTATTCTCTCGTTATTAATATATCCATCTTCAAAATCTGCATACTTTGACAATGGTTTTGTTAAATGTCTATTTCTAACAGATACAAGCGCACTTTTCGTGAATAGTATTGACATTCCGGGAAAATTACTTTACTGTGAAAAAAAGCATGGAAGTGGGGAGTTAAAGACTAGATAATTTTGAGTGTACTTGTATGTGCATATTAAACTCGGTCTACTCTGTCGAAATAAAACAAGTCTGTGGGATGCGTAAGAAAGGATAAGTATGGAAAAGTCATACTATTTCAAGACGGATAGTATCCGATATTTTAGAGAAGGCTGAAAGATTGGTGGTCAGTACCAATGAAAAATCGGTGAAATGCGTGTTACTACAGTCTACTCTATCTTTCTCGATCAAAATAAGTCCATATAAAAGTGGCGTTATAAACATTCTATCAACGGCCTAAGTGTGTTATCTTAAAGATAGGCATCAATCTTTTTAAGGATTCAGTCGATTGTAACACAAACATATTTTTTGGATCCGTCATTATATAATGATTAACTTGGTATAATGAGTTACGGAGATGTATTCTGCAGAGCATAGGTTATATACATTTTATCATGCCGTTACATTTGCTCCTTTCGACATTGTTTTAGACATGTTATTGCTGTTGGTAAAGCTGTTGTTAAAGTAAACTGTTACAATAGAATTATCAAAAAATTACAAATAATTTGTCTTCATTTATCTTAACTCAAGTTAGAATTCAAAAGCACTGCAAAACGGACATGGTTTTCTTCCCCAGGAATTATTAATAGTATTTACGATTTAATATTTTTATATTTATAAGATTTTCAGGTACATATTCTTAGATCAGTGGGCCTGAAATAAAGAAATATAATAGAACTATGATTATTTGGTGAATGCGAACCAAGGCTGTAAAAAATATCTTCACATTAAGTGAAAAAAATCTGGACAGCTATCGGCTGTATGGCACTATGTCGCAGGGATGTTACTGACATGTCTCACAGCTGTAACAGACATTAACCGAGGATTCCCTGAAAGGTTCCAGTATAAATATTTCTTCTTTTGTATACATATTTTCCAGTGGAACGAATTGTTTTTTCATCTACTTCCTTTACCCGAAAACAATATTGCTTCACGCATTAATGTGGTCAAAACTTGAGGAAATGTCGGAAAGATCATCATTTTCATTTATTACTGGAAATTTTCATTTTCTGCTTATGACGCTGTTTTATTTTAGAGCCTAGTTTGCTCTATCTGCCAAGAAGTGGTCGGAGGTGACACCTTTTACTATAGCTGATTTGAATGAGTTTTTAAATAGTTTATGCCTTCAGGGATAAAGTTTGATTACCTTGTATTCTTCAATATCTTTTGTCACAATAGTGATATAAACAGCTGAATACTGCCAATGGAACTGTATCGTAATAGTGAAATTTATTCATTTTGTAAGGGAGTGCTCTTGAAAACAGATGCATATCACCATCATGCACTTGTTAACATGGGTCTAAAATCAACCTAAGCATCTAGTTAATAGACTGAAAGTTGTTACCAACATATTTGTCAATAAAAAAAAAAAATTCTAATGTCCATGGAAGTACAATTGGAACATGTATGTGTTGAATGCTTTAGTTTTCAAATTTTAGATAATGCTTGAGAAAAATGACAGATCACTAAATAGAACACTTTTTTCATTATAATGTCTTGTGTTATAAGGATTGTGTTGTATAAATATTTGATTGTTAACATTTAAATGTAAATACAGAATAAAAGATTTAAATGCCGTTGCTTTTCGTGGGTGGAATAATACATGCACACTATCTTTTTACTCACAAATATCTATATTTACTTGGTTGGAATAGATATAACACGATTCATTGTTGTCTCTCTGTCTGGCGTCTGCAAAATGAACTTATAAACCGCCACTTTTAAGATTTAAAAATGCCCGTACACCTTTTTTTCTGCATCACTGTCCAGAAGAAAAATTTTTTTTTTATTTTCTTTGATTTTCGCAGTTGGTGACCTAACTCATGCTAAAGACCCCGGTTTTAGATATCAGAAGAAAGTATTTCTCACTTCATGTAAATTCTACCTGAGAATTTCGGTCCACTGACATTACTATTCCTATAAAATTCCCAGATATTCATAAGTGCTCATAAATTTCAACAGTATATTTATCTTTTGACGTCTCACCCTAGTAAATAGAAATGGCCACGATTAGCCTACTGTAAAGCCGCAGTAAAGTCAAATATAGATAATTTTCACCGTTGGTAACACGAAGATATATTGGATAACCCAACACAACACACAAATATAAGGTCTGAAAAAACTCGAACGTGTCAATTACTGCATTGGTTGCCATGATATACGTGAGCAAAAGTGCATGGAGAGGCCTGTCGATTTCACGGACGCCATTGATCGAGACAATCTTTGTTATCTTTCGTGCATATTCGAACTCAATCTCCGAGCAGAGTTGTCGTTCGTTACCTCACATACATCTCTGCGATGGGCTAAATGACAAGAATCTTGTCAAACCGAGGAAAAGATGTTTTGTTACTGTTTAGCTGTTTCATATGTAAAATTGTAAGTTAGACAAAGGAAATATGATTCTGGATACATTTTAGGTGCGTTCAAACTGATGAATTTACCTGTATAAAGTGGAACTATCTTTTTCGAACCTCTTCACTTTTCAGAATCTTACGCCGATTTTAACAAAAATGGCTGCGCCCTTGAATGATGACAACTGATTTGACACACCGCTGGATCTAAGTTTGTACGATTAAAAATCAAGTTATCGTCCTTTAAAGATATTTAGGCTTTTCAGAAAATCCCTCTTTTGTTCATTCCCTATCACTAAGTCTGATTGGTCCCATGCTGTTTGAACAGCACACGAAACAATCGATATTGGTCTTTCTTTTACCGGCGTTTGTGTAGCCATTTTGAGTTATGGTCATGTGAGAAAAAGATGACGTAATGACGGACTACTTTCTGAGCCCACCACAGAGGTGAATGTAATGATCCGGACGGAGTGCACGAGAGTGATTCGAACTAGGCCTTCGAGAACGTCACGTGATAACATTGCATCTCTTTAATGCTATGAGATATTACACAGGACTATTGTTAACAATTCCAACATTATGTCATCGGACAGTAAGATTGCTCATTTTGAACCTGTTTTCTTATTAAGATGTAGTAAACTCTTCCTGTACTGATTATACATGAATTAGCGATGATCAGTCTATGTCGTTGTTTCTGTTTACGTCGACAAACTTACGTTTTTCAAACCTAGAGTGGGGTCAAAACGATAAAGGGAATGAAGGGTTTCTTTCTACGCCTTGAATTATCACCGGGTGTTTACGTCACTAACACGTCATTGCAGACATTTACGTCATTGCAGACATTTACGTAATGGTTAAACGCTAAGAAATCAAAATTAAACGATTTAAATAGCCAAAAGGAGGGAGCGTAGCGACCGACTGTGGCTGTTTAAATCGTTTAATTTTGATCTTCTTAGCGTTTAACTTAGTCTTTTTCCGCCCACATTACATCATTGCTAAAATAATGTTCCATATACGGAATCCACCATTCACAAAGAAACGCCCTTTCACCCATATATGGAGTTGGTTGATTCGCTAAAGAAACGTCATCATTGCATCATCGCTAAAAAATGACGTAATTTCCACGTGAACCTCGTACACGACCACGTGGTATTTAACCCTTTAGCAAACAATCCAATGGGAAGGAAGGTTATTTTTGGAAAAGGAGAAAATTCTGGTTGTCAGCATTTTCTCCTTTTCCTACCCTGTCAAAAAACTCAACTTCATCTGTTCCACTGTCAAATTTTGACATCTGCCAATGCTTTCATTTTGGAATTGTCAAAAATTTGTCATATGGGAAAGGGTTAAAGAACCTTCATTATCAGCTTCATTTCCAGTTCACACTTGACTATCGCCAGTGTTAAACAACGTCAAATATGGTAGAATTTGACCAAGATTTTGAGGAAGTAACGACTAGACTCAGCCTATGAAAATTTCTACAGATTTACTACAGCATTATTTTTACTTAAAATTTCAACATGTCGTCGATATACTTCTTAACCCTTTACCCCATAATGCATTTCTATGATATCTCTAATTGACCCTAAATAACAACAAGGATGAAGCAGTTTATGTGTATATGGCACCTTTTGATAGCACAGAAAACATTGTGGCAAAAGGTGAAATTGCTCGTCATGAGCAACTTCACCTTTTGCCACAATGTTTTCCAAAGGCTCCTACAAGCAATGCGTAGAATTGAGTATCTATGGAGTAAAGGGTTAAATCTCGTAACAACAGCGTGTTTTTAAGCTTCAGGTGGTATGTTTTAGAGGACAACCGACCATATAGATTGATCGGCTTTTATTACATAAATTGTATCTATGCTTTACCATCTTTTTTCCACGGCGTAACTCGTAGACTTACTTGGTATGTGGTAGGCCTAATTTAAGTAATTGTTGAATATTAATGAGAGGGGTAGGGTTAAGGTACGCATGCGCAGTAAATCCAGATAAACTGCGACGTTTAAATGGATAAATGACCAAAATAAACCTGCGTTTATGGAAGATAGACGGTCAAAAATTTTCAAATATGAGCGTTCTGATTGGATAGAAAAGTAGGACAAAGACTAAGACGAAATGTCGGCTAATCGTCAGCGACCATCGATGTAAACATATTACAGATAACGCGACATTACACATCGTCACATTTTTTCCTGTTTTGAATGAAATTTACTTTTATTTGATAAACAGTTTGTTTATTAAGGTGGACACTGTACTGAGACTTTAATATTCGTCGACAACTCTAAACATCTACCTCTTTGAATAAGCTTTATTAAGCAGGATGCTGGTTTTCCGTTACAACGAGGAAAGCTGTAATTCGTTCAAAAAAATAAGAGTAATTAGGTAAAATCTTACTGGCAAGTAGCTGATCATGTCGAAGCCAGATCACTCTGAAAGCTCTGTTCCTTCTATGTTCAACGACGGCAGCTCATGTTACCTCTCCTGCAGCATGAACCTAAGGCAAAAGAAAGATCTCTGGAAAATAAAGGACCTTGCATCAGATATTCCTTCACCCATGTTGGTGGCAGTCTCGCTTAAAATCTGACAACGGAAAAATTACAACTGCTGTGCATATTCCCATTTCATTTTTTTTATTATTTATTTCTTTTTGTTTAGAAATTCTGAGTAACTGAAAGCATGTTACGAATTACTTTCTGTTTCATAGGCTAATAGGGTAATATTGGGTTTTGATGAAGAAATATATAGGTAAAGTCAGAGGTCACAAATATTCCTATTTATCTAGGTTTAATAAGTATGGCATTTTATCTTGATATCTAAATTCATGATTAAATGACACTAACTTCCACGCCGTCAACAATAAGGAATAAACATTCTCCGAGTAACTGAGCACCAAATTTTAACCATATATCAAAAGAAATTTTATAAAAATTCAAACGGCGCAAATGATTGACTTTGCTTTTGAAAGAGTAATTTTTAACATTGTGGGAAAATGAAAATATGTTGGCTAAAAAAAATTTCCCCTTACCCGAAACTCTCTACAGAACTATAGTCAGGAAGTGTGCTAAGAACACCGCAAGTTGTTTATAACTATTTCTGGCGCTCTTTTCCAGAGTCTTTTCAACCCTTGAAAAGAAGATCTCATCATGCAGTAAAACTGTCTTGAATAGTTGCACAGGCTGTCAATTTGGATAAATTGAAAATGATGTAGGCGTAGAATCTGTCCGGCGATATTGTCCAAGGTTGCAACAGCAAGAAAAATAAGATCTCTGCTATTTCAACAGTCTTCAAAATTTAGAGAGCACAGTACAACTTTTACTGTTTCTGTAAAATGCAGAACAGCTTTTTTTGGGGCAAGAGTTGATCAAGATCAGGCTATATAGGCCACACAGTCTGATTGATCTTGTCTCTATATTTCTGCTTCTGTGTTAAGTTTTCTGTTCTATACGTCAATGGAACGACAATGCGCATTTTTTTTTTTAATCATGATGGGAAATTTCGTTTCATTTGTTAGCATTAAAGATTAAAGGGATGCTTTCCTCTCTATATATAAAATGCACCAGCTGCTCTACGACCTTATCGGAAAATTAATCATTATTAAGAAAAGGCCCAATGTCAATGACTTTAACATTGCCTTTTACTGACTTTCCCCCCTTTCATATCGGAAATTATTGTGCTAAAAGAGCAAAATACTCGTAAAGAGCATTTTCTCTTCTTGGTAAAATAATATCTTATTTTTTTAAGTTAAAAAAAAAATCTTAATTCACTTTTACTATCCATTCTTCACCAGGACGTTTTCACCGTCGTCCTCTCTTGCAAATGTATTTGGAGAAGTAAGAAGTTATTGGGACCCTTTTAGAAACGTTATTAATTCGTAACATAGCAGTCATATAGATTTATTGCGGGTCTTAAAGGAGTTTTCGCCCAATAATGTACAAATATGGATATTTTAAGTTTTATGAGCTAAAATTATGGGGAAAATCAATTATTCTTTCGCTTGCAATATCCTACAAGCATTTGACACTTAGATGAAGACCAGACTTTAGGTTCTTTGCAGTCAGATACACGTTATTGGCTCTGTAACGGCATTCAAAAAGGCCAAATGGTTCATTTGGCAGCAAAAAAGCTAACGCTCTGAACTGACTGTAAGCGGATATGACCCGCGTTCTACTGACTAACATAAAGGTATACTCTGTGTAGATATTATCTAAATGACCAAACAGTGTAATTAACCTGTGCGACACACTTAAAAGTCCAAAAAGGTCAAATGATTGATGTTGCTGCAAAAAGGGCAAAGTTGATATCACTTTCTAAAAGTAGAGGTGACCTGGCATCATTGTACGGAAATCTGAGTTTTACCGACTCAGAGGTATACACCATGTAGATGGTATCTGTAATGACCAAACAGGGTGATGAATCTGTGAGACTACGAAGAACATCGACAAAGGCGACACTCTTATCAAGATTAATGTACATCTTGGCATCTTTGATTGACCTACATGTGAAAACTAATACATTTGTGTGGTGAGAATTAATGATAGAATCGCTCGAAAAAACGTACCAGAGAAGCCGTATGATTTTTTTTCCTCAATTAGATTGACGTGTGCCTTTTGACAAGGGAGTTACTTACAGAGAACAACTGAAAATTGGCTGAACTCTATAGAGAGATCACCAAAATTTTAGAATTGTCCATAATGAAAGCATTTGCAGACGATGAATGAAGGTGTCTACAATGGCGAAATATGTACTAGATAGGGTAACCAGCATTTTCTCCTTTTGTCACAATGTTTTCCGAAGGGCTTTTTCCTCAGGGTCGTTGAAATGGGATTATGTGCACCATGGTAATGGGTAAAAGGGGCATATATTAACGTTTTGCCAGTAACCAAGATTTCTTGTACAACATTGATAAACACTTCTTATTTTAAGTTCGTTCTTTTCAAAACTTAGTGGAAACAAGTACATTTAGCAAAACTTAAAAATCGCCACTTTTGTTTAACTTGCAAATTTGACTAAGTATTAGACAGAAAATGGAAACAAGCTATAACATATATAGATATTTGTTGACCTAAGTCATATCATTATGATAAAAAGATTCTGCACATATGTGCGCATACTGGATGTTTATGAACCAAAACAGTTTAAAAGAAAATCTTAAATTATATAATACATAATCTTACTCTCCGATGAGATAATATTGGAAGTGTAAGCAAAGGTCCTGTATACTACGCCATAGGACTAACACGATGCATTTTTATCACTTGACGTTCTCGAAGACTTAGTGCGAATAAAAAATTACGAGCGATAACGATGGTTGTCTCGATCAATGGCGTCCATGAAATCGATGGGCTTCTCCATGCATTTTCGCACACGTATATCATGGCAACCAATGCAGTAACTGACGTGTTCGGATTTTCTCCGATCTTGTTTATGCATGTTGTGATGGGTTATGTGTTGTACTATCGAGTTATAAACGGTTAAAATTACCTACTTATTTTTTAACTTTACATGGGACTCCATGGTGTAAGGCCCCTAACTCTCATATTTAAAGATGGAAACTGGTGAGACTGACCGAATAGCCACTGCGAAAACACGATACTTACCGAGGAGTTAGTAAGTTTACAGCCCCTAAATCTAATATCAAGAGAAAGAAGCTGTCGACATTTGCCGAATAGCCTTTTTTAAAACGTCGATGATACACGATATTAAGCGATGAGTTAGGGGTCGTAGGACATTAAATAGGTGTTGAATAAGCACCTTTAACAAGAACAAGTCAACAAATTAGACTTAGGCTGAGATGTTTTGCTAGCCCTAATTAATCATTCTGCAAAAATCAAACAAAAGGAAGCATAGATCTCTCTGTTCTGTTCAGTGATGTAGGACAAAAGAACGTTAATAAGGCATAACAGCATAAGCGTGGTGGTTTATAAGTCTTGTTAACTATAGTCGTCCCAGGAACTCCATTACATATCATGAGTCTTGACGTGACATCATAGTATCTACTTGAATCCTATCTCACAAAATGGCCGTGTTTTATTTATCTTTTAAAATTCCCACAAGCTTTTGCAAAATTCTTTCATTCCTATAAGCCTTTGTCAAGTTCTGGCACACAATCTAATCTTTCCAAGGCAGTGTCAGTTAAAGAAAATACGAAATTCTCTCTCTTATACCTCTCCATCTCATTCACTGATGATTTACAAAAAAATTGACATGCTATATTCACTTATGAAAAGTTTTAACGTTTGGCATGATTGCAAAAATCCGAGTAGTTGGCTTTAGAGAGAGAGAGAGAGAGAGAGAGCGCAAACTGTGGCCTATTTTTTTTTTTTTTCAAATATATGTACCCGATAGTTGTTGTAGAGAGTATCTACATATTTTGTGGAGAAACAGTTGTTGTTTTTTTCTCAATATTATCGTTTCTAGAGAGGAAGGAGGGAACGACATGGATATGATCTCAGCCGGAATTTAAAATTTAAAAGGACATACCAAATGTTGTAACTTCAGGTAATATTTTTTATTACACTGGATGCTGCAGACGGCGTATGGAACAACCTAACAAGGTGTAGGGTTGGGTTCTACTTTCTATACCATCTTTTATTGATCTATGTTGGTGAAGGGATTACCCAATTGGCAATTTTAGGTTTAGTGAGTGTTGATATCTGGGTAAGCATATAAATTCTTGCGTAACATGTGAATTCGGCACTATAAACACAGTGCAACGAAAACGTGATAAAATCTATGTTATTCTATATTATTGCATAAAATGTGCCTTTTCGGGCCGTTATAAGCATTATTAACGGGTAAAAATCGGGCGGTTAACGAGGGAAAACGTGTATTAATCAGTAAGTTCAGGCACCTTTAACGCCTGGCTTTGTACTATCAATATCCTCGATTCGGGCCTACCTTGTAAACAACGTCTGTCCTTGTCAGATTTTCCCAAGACTCCGACCAGCAAACTGTAGGAATTTGTACCATATTAGATCATTTTCACCGCATGTCTGATGATATAAGTACACCGCGAACAAAATTTTGCACAGGGTCTCAGTTTAATCGAGATCTGAACAAAAAATCCCCCGTGAAATGCACTCTAAACAGCTACATCCCATCCACGTTTTAACGTGATCGGTAGATCTCTCGCTTGAAGTATCTATCGAACCGTGTGACGTCTTTCCGTTACAGAAATTCATATCCACTCATTCATTTGAAATCATTCAAACGTGTGCAAGTTTATCTCACATTAGTCCACTTTGCATTAAAAATCAATAGTTAAGTGTATTTACACCGAGAGAATCAAAACTGGCATACAGAACTAACGGTCCTTCACTGCTCGTAACAAAAACTTCTTCGCCAACTTTTTGCTATCTTTGCAAATTATTGTTAAAATACCTTTACTTTCTGCAATAATAGCGTTAATTCACGTTTTTTTCTCGGTCGTTAACATTCGCAGAGGCCCTCAAAATATTCGGGCGTTAAAGCATTTTTCGTGCCTCTGCGAATGTTTACGACCTCAAAAACGTGAATTTACCCTATATAGAGTGGCGTCATTCTATACAGAGTGACGTCATTCTGTATAGGATAAGAAAGTATGCTATTCAATTGAATTTAATCTGCATCTGCGTTTTTTAATCTAAGTATGAACATGTTTTCCTTTCATTTAGAGTTGGTCATGTTAGAATCAAAATAATCTATTTATTTATCGAGGTTCATCGTTTAATAAACCACGTTGTTAGTTATGACACGCAATGAATTAAACACTCGGGCGATTGCCCTCATGGACTATATATTGTGCTTTATAACTCAAATCTGTGTATGTTTTTGTCTAAGGATAAACCACGACGGAAACACGATTATCTCATTTTTAACATGACCACCCCTTGATTAAAGAAACACAAGTTCACACTTAGTGTAAAAGAGCTAATAGATCTAGATCTAGTATTGGGGGAAATCGGGTAAATTCGGTTTTGGCAGGACTTTCGTGAAGGCTAGCTTAGATCTAATTGTGCGGTATAGCAGTGAATTTCGGACACGAGTATTCTGTTTCTTATTAGGTTTTTTTTTTTCATTTTACTTCCATTTCATTGTAAACTGTCAAGTGAAGTATGAGCCAAGATGTTGAGAAAGCGCTATTTTTGAAACTGGTAAATTCAGACGCGAAAGGAGAAATATGGACACATAAGCGGGGAAACCCAGACAAGTCTATTTCGAAGTGTGAAATTCGGACAGCTTAAAATTTTGTTTTATGAAAGCTAATTAATCAGAGATATTAAGGGTTCAGAATTACCAATCTGCATCCTGCTTTCCTAGCACTTTATCACTGACATAGAATGTATCAAGAATGACTGTTACTATATTCACGTGTTTGTTATTCCAAGGATTTTCTTTGACATCTTATCAAAATTAGAATGAACCTTTATTGGCCCATTTCCAGCAGCAACATTTTTTTTTATATTTACAGCAAAAGGGCCTTTGAAATGGCCGATCCGAAATAAATCTAACATTAGCTATCGGTTTATACCAATTTATTCCTTGATTTCTGCCAGTCCAAATTTATACAACATCTGAAAAAAGTGACGGAAAATCGGATGACTGAAACTTTACTTATTTTCTCATTGTTTTTTTTTTTGCCTAAACGTACTTAAAAATTGTTATGATCGTGTTGCTTATTGACTCATCTGTCAGCATCCATCACTTCTATAACGTTTTTATTCGCACTATACCTCGTATTTGTCCGAGATCGCGGTATGCATGAATCCGCTTTGTTTTTAAATCGGCCCACTATCGTAAAGAACACGTGAGTGGGTAACTTTAAGAAACTTAAGCCACTATTTTCGTGACCTAATAATTTGACCTAATAACTTCACAGAATTCTTTTAAGAGGACAGAAACTCCATCTCAAAGAGGTAACAATTTAAGGAATTAGTTCAGCTATTTGTCAAAAACGTGGGTTTAGATAACTACCCGTATTCATACCTTTGTCCGGATGTACACGATTTTCCCCTTCCCTTGAATAAACCATGGCTGTTCCAGTTACTGATCAAATCAAAACCCCACTGCCCAGTCGATAATAATAAAAAGAATAAGGATTTCAATAAAACTTTAGGCATCAAACAACAACATGAAAAAACGCATCGTTTCACTATGTCTCCCTTTCAAGTGCAAAAGAAGAACGAATGTATCGTCTAGCATTAGAGTTTTGGTTTAAATCAAATTAGATACCTGTCCTGTCATGAACCTTTTATTCTATGGAGTGGATTTACAATACTTTGTAAGAGCTCTTGCACCACAGGCCCAATAGGTATTATATGAGGCACTATGTGAGACACTCATATCCTCCTACAAAAAGTTTTGGAATCATCAGAATGACCTGAAATACATTCAAAATTATATACCAGTACTTTATTTGTTCACTACAACTTTCCTTGAATTTGACAATTGCTTTACCGAGTGTTGTCTTTAGATTTCTTTATTGCTCATGGATGCTTGCGTGCGTCTATATTCAATGTAATACTAAAAGTATGAGCAGAAAAGCAGACCAAAGAATTAATATAAATGCATGAGAGCTATTCCAAATGAAGGCTTGTCTTGTTTGTTAAAACATCCCCTTTGTGGGTACAGTAACAACAAATGTTCCTTGTTTGAACAGCAAACACTTTAACGTTTGAGGTCTCAATCTCATTTTCTACTTGGGTATTGTAATTTTTAGTTTGTGGAGAATGGTATGACTTTCTCCTTAATGTGTGTTCTGTTTTCTTCTCCACGTTCAATTATAGATGTTTTCGGAGTACATGTATAAGGCTAAAATTATGAAGGGCTGAAAGAGACCCCTGAATTGATCATCATAGTCCATACGTATTTTTTTAATTTTCGTTATACTTTTTTTTTTTAGTACATGTCAATTTTTCTTATTTTCGAAAGTTTTTAGGATTCTTCGGTATAATCATTATGATAATGATGATCATGATCATGAGAGAGAGAGAGAGAGAGAGAGAGAGAGGAATACATATGTGTTGAACGGTGTATGGCTCTTTTCTTATATAAACAAGAGCCGTCAGAGACGGGTTATGCTCCCCGAACAAGTGCTTGTCATAAAATATAAGAAATTGATATAAATTCACTTCTTTTATCCTAGAAGAACCTGTTCATGCCCCCCAAAATTTGAAGTGAAAAGGCAATTACTATCTTAGAGATAGCCAACAAAAACTTGTAGAGGACAATAAGCCCAATAAGCCCCCTTTAAGCCTCCTGTTCCCATAAGACAGTATTGGATCATTGCAATAAATACAATGGGTGTGTGGTTTGTGGCATTTTTTCAATAATAATTAAAAATTCGAAATTTCATAAAATTTTGAGCAGTCATGTATTAAATATTACATAAAACAATTTTTTACATGAAGCCCCCCTTTTTCCGAGATGCAGTCTGAAATTGAGAAAAAGGAAGAGAGGTACCTGGGCAACGTTCCAACAAGTTCAGATATGAAATTTCACAAAGGTTTGAGCACTGATAAAGGAGAACCTAGTGAAAAACAATTTTTTCCATGAAGTCCCCTTTTTCCGTGATGCAGCCTTAATTTGAGAAACCAGGAAAGACGTATTTGCGCATTAATAATTCATAGATTGCAAAAACAAAGGGCACATGTTGAAACTTGTAAAACAAGATATAACCATGAAATGTTGACAAAAACTGAACAAGATATTAGTAAAAATTGCAATTTTGCATTAGGGCCCCTTTTTCATTTTACAAGAAACCCCCTTTTTCCATGACAGAGGGTCAAATTGAAAAGCACATAGATAAAGAAACAAGAGCACATGGTGAAACTGTTAAAAAACAATATAACCATGAAGTTTAATGAAATTTTGACCAAAACTGAATGAAATATTAGTAAAAATTGGAATCTTGCAAGAAACCCCTTTTTTCCATGACAGAACGTCAACTTAAAAAATGCCCAGATAAAAAATAGCAAGGGCACATGCTAAGACTTTCCATAAACAATATAACCATGAAGTTTCATGATATTCTGACAAAAACTGAATGAGATACGGGTAAAAATTGCAATTTTGCATTAAACCCCTTTTTTCCATGACACGGGGTCAAATTGAAAATCCGGGAAAAGTAAATCGGCGCATTACCCCAAGGAGTTCATATATGAAGTTTCATCCAATTTGGTCCAAGGGTTGTGGAGAAATCGCTTCGGACGGATCGACGGACAGACGGACGGAAGGACGGACGGACGGAAGGACGGACGGACAGACGGACGGACAGACGAAGCGGCGACTATATGCTCGCCCTTCGGGGAGCATAAAAAAAAGATGCCTCATGAACACGGATTTTGTCAACCTTTTACTGAAATCTTCCGAGTTTTATCTACCGCTGAGAAAGATGACTTGTTAAAAGATTTTTAAAAAGATGAAAATACTTACACCTAACATTTTCTCCATTTCCAGCAATTCTTTTTGCTCAATCAAAATCAGTTTCCATCAATCGAACCCTATCTGATATGTCGTCTACAAATGCACTCGATTAGGAAGTGTCTAAAATTTGATCCTTGGTGAAGGGTTAACTAGATTGCATTAACTTGATTTGAATGAAACCAAAGGTCATGAAGAAACCTTTAAAGTGATAGTTCCTGTCTTGATTGACTGCAGTTTAATTAAGGCAAGAGGAATTCCAGTTAATTTTCTTTATGTCAAGGCCAAGGCTGTGTCTTAGAGTTTGGTGCATAACACTAGACGCGCCGTTAGACACTGTTATATCAAATTGATTTCCTTAGAGTTCTGTTATGTCACTTTAGAGCAAGCATATAAAGAATTCTACCCTCAAATAGATATTAATTAGTTGTGTGTAAAACTACCTTTTTTTTTCTAATACTGTGCTTTTTTAATAATAAAAGAAAAAAACATTTGCTAAATAATCGTGCAGCCTTCTTCAATCGCCTCGACCAGTGTCGTAAGTGAGTCTACAACAACAGCAACCGAGTATTTTTATGCTCCCCGAAGGGCGAGCATATAGTCGCCGCTTTGTCTGTCCGTCCGTCTGTCCGTCCGTCCGTCCTTCCGTCCGAAGCCATTTCTCCACAACCCCTGGACCAAATTGGATAAAACTTCATATATGAACTTCTTAGGGTAAGGCGCCGATGTATCTTTCCCGGTTTTTCCATTTTACCCCGTGTCATGGGAAAAAGGGGCTCAATGCAAAATAGCATTTACTATTATCTCATTCAGTTTTTGTCAGAATTTCATGAAACTTCATGGATACATTGTTTATGGAAAGATTCAGCATGTGCCCTTGCTATTTTTAATCTAGGCATTTTTTAAGTTGACGTCTGTCACGGAAAAAACGGGTTTGTTGCAAAATTCAAATTTTTACTAGTGTCTCATTCAGTTTTGGTCTAAATTTCATTAAACTTATGGTTATATTGTTTTTTCAAAGTTTCACCATGTGCTCTTGTTTCTTTATCTATGTGTTTTTCAATTTGACCCTCTGTCATGGAAAAAGGGGGTTTCTTGTAAAATGCCAAGGAAAAAGGGGCCTTAATGCAAAATTGCAATTGTTACTAATATCTCGTTCAGTTTTTGTCAAAATTTCGTGAAACTTCATGGTTATATCTTGTTTTACAAGTTTCAACATGTGCCCTTGTTATTTTCAATCTATGAATTATTAAAATCTCTTTCCTGGTTTCTCAATTTGAGGCTGCATCACGGAAAAAGGGGACTTCATGGAAAAAATTGTTTTTCACTTGTATCTCCTACATCTGTGCTCAAAACTTTGTGAAATTTCAAATCTGAACTTGTTGGAACGTTGCCCAGGTACCTCTCTTCGGGTTTCTCAATTTCAGGCTGCGTCACGGAAAAAGGGGGCTTCATGTAAAAAATCGTTTTATGTAATATTTACTACATGACTGCTCAAAATTTTATGAAGTTTCGAATTATTAAAAAAATGCCACTTATCACACATCAGTTGTATTTATTTCAATGATGCAATATTGCCTCATGGGAAAAGAGGGCTTAAAGGGGGCTTGGTGGGCTTATCGTCCTCTAAAAGTTTGTGTTGGCTATCTAAGATAGTAATTGCCTTTTCACTTCAATTTTTGGGGAACATGAACAGGTCCTTTTAGGATAAAAGAAGTAAATTTATATCATTTTCATATATTTTATGACAAGCACTTGTTCGGGGAGCATCACCCGTCTCTGACGGCTCTTGTTTGTTCTAAAAATGTCCGTCTAAGTTTCATTTTCATATTTACAAAAAGAGATAATAACGTTGTGAAACACTTTACAGGCAGTTACTGTCCTGAAGGACAGCAGGAAAAAGTCAGTCACAAAAGAAGCTGACATAAGATGGATTAATTCATGCGTTCCGGTAGGATATCGAGAAATAGCAGTGAAAATATTTTTCGATCTTACACTGGTACCACCGGTGAAAATACCGATTTTCACGTTCTTAATTGTTGCCTTGGTAAATTGCGCGTGCCTCACAACCAGATGGGAAATATGACGCCATCTACCTTACATTTTTCGCGCTTGACGTAATAATTGTAATGCGTTGCTATGCAGGAGGGGTACGCTACGGGGAAGAACGGAAAAGAACTGTACTGGATTTTGATACAGCTCCTCCAAGAAAGGATTAACAGCATGAATTAAATAGAATATTTGTTGTTTTTTTGTTTTGTTTTTTTCCGATGAAAGATTGAAATTTATTTCATCTCGTGAACACCATCGACAATAATTTTCACTCGTGGCAGCCATGAGTGAAAATATTGCCCGTGGTGTTCACGAGATGAACTAAATTTCAGTCTTTCACCTGAAAATACAAATATCCTTTATATCTTTTGATATATATTTATAAAGTCTTTTTTTCATTTTAGTTAGAAATCAAAAAAAAAAAAAAAAAAAAAAAATGATAATAATAAAACAAACTAAACGATTTAAAATAACTAAAGGAAGTTGCTAGAATTCTTCGTATTTTCTACGATCTATTGTGAAATTTCATTAAATTCATAGGAGGAAGACTTTTTTTTAACTCGGCTCTAACTGACAATTTTGATAGTGCAAGACAGCATAAACGTACACATCATGTCCTTATGAAATAGTTTATGTGAACTATTAGAACTATATTTGTTTTAGCCTTGATTACTCCTAAAACTTTTGGTACTAGTGGTTTAATCTCATTTATTTTCATGAGTAGTCAAGCTCTATGTGATATACGAAAGACGCGATAACTCAACAAAAATCGGATGAAACTTAAGATTTTAAACGTAAACAAAAAAGTCTAGCAGCCGAACGGATACCAGAAACTGCGCCATAAAGTAGCTTTAGTAGAGCTTAGTTAATCTTGACTAGGTCTCATAGTTTCTTAACGTTCTTGTACTTTAAAATCTCTGCTCCTTCAGCTTATTCTTATAGGATGCTATACAGATGGTATTTTCGATTTTACTTATTTGCACAAGATCGCCCGCAAGCCTTTGTTGCGATATGTCATTAGCTTCAGACGCGAAGCAAAAAGATATTGTAATTTACTTCTGAGAGTATGAGTTCAGAAAGTTTTTTTTTTTAAACTTCCATACAAATGGTTGAATTTTTATGCAGTACATATAGGCAGAACGTTATTCGACTATTTCAAACGTAAAATGACAATATGCAGGCATTGAAATGACCATCAAAGACATATGGGTTTATGTGGCAATAAATCACAAAGATGACATCTTGTTTACAGACTGAAATGTTTATAGTTCAGTTGCTGCTCAGCACTAATAGATTTTTAGTGTTTCAATTCACTAAGCGGTCCTGTTTGGCTCAATGGTAAAGTGTAGGACTCGTTACCCTGATTGTCCAGGATTAGGATAACTCGAACCACTGGGTTTTTCCGAGGAACTGTGCTTGAGCAATACACTCCACAGCCCTATTCTGGTACTGACAACGCCCAGAACGTACATGAACATGTCAACTGGCGCCGTGATATAACTGAAATAATGTTGAAAGCAGACTAAAACACCATCCCATGAATCATATTCATCAACCATCCAACAAACTCAACACTTTCTTTTTCGTAAGTCAAAGAATAAACAAGCTGTTCATCACGCAAAAATAATCAAGTCTTAGTATCACATAAAAAGTTTACAGAAAAAAATGTCATATAATCTTGACACATAAAACCCCATACTGCTAGTTCTAGGAACTTATGAATAGAAAGACAGGATAGCCCTCAGCAAATAAAAATTCATAACACTTCTCATATAACATAAGCACACTCTCCTTGGGCGAACCTAATTTACATTGACAGAAACCTCCTTACGCCTACAAAATTGCAATATCACATTTTGCATACGGATAGTGTTTAATGTAATTGATTAGAGGCATAATAGCGATACCCTGCAGGAAGATCTGAAACCGAAAATTAAACCTTCCCTTACTCTCCCTTTCTTTCTAATATCTGAATAACGGAAGTGAAAATCATAGACATGAAAGACAAAGCTTTTATATTTGTCGACTCCTACTTTGAGTCGTATTCAATGGCCTTTTGAATTCAAGATGATTGATCACTTATCTGATCCGTGCTCTGTAAAAAGGGGGCTAAATGTATATGCAAAAAGTATCGACCATGTCAGTCTGTACTGTTTGCGCAGGCTGACATTGGCCAAAACATTTTGCCATTGGTCAATTTTCTGCCTGTCAAGGGACTCTTATATCTTCAGATACAGCCAATTCTTAAAAAGAGGATTTAATGAATCTATAATCCGATGATGACTTGTTTGGCATCATGCATCATGAGGATGCATTAATGCCTCCCTCGTTTTTGGTGAGCATAGTTCATATGTTTACAAGGTTTTATCGGGAATGGACTAGCGATGCCTCGGCAAGGCCACTCCAAGAGACAGCTTTTCATCTTTGATCATCTCTTTTGATAATTTTTTGTCCGAGACTGAATTTTGTTTCACCACCTACACTTCAAAAGAGAGGGAGAGAGAAGATGACAACAACTTCTACAACTTCTCCCGGTCGAAGACAGGTAGCATCGAATTTTGTTAATTAATTAATCTGGACTACCCATTAAATAAATATATTATATTTTTTCATCATCATAAGTCATACTCTGAGTCCTTGGCTGAAGTGCTCGTTGCCTTTTTCCACAGATATATTAGCCGAAATGGCATGTTCTGTGAAAGCTTTCAGTATTGAAAGGTTTAAAACAATAAGACGGTATTCGAGGAACTGTGCTATTCAGTATTCACTTAATCGTGTCCTGACAAAATCAACAAAATTGAGATCATTACCTAACGTACTCTAAAAATGCCGCCGGCAATTCCAGAGTTCATGCGTTGCATCTTACAGAAATAACACCAACACGAATATGGCCAGACGCAAAATGTACCGAGGTTTACGCGAAATTATTACCGATGGTGTTCACGAGATGAAATAAATTTCGATCTTTCACCGAAAAAGCAAATACTCTATTTATTTCATACTTTTAACCCTTTCTGGGAGGAGCTTTATCAAAATCCAGTACAGTTCTTCTCCGTCATTCCCCGTGGTGTACCCCTCCCGCATAGCAACGCATTACAACATTACGTCAAGCGCGAGAAATATAGGGTATATGACGTCATATTTCCCATCTGGTTGTGAGGCACGCGCAATTTACCTAGGCAACAAGAACGTGAAAATCAGTATTTTAACTGGTGGTACCAGTGTAAGATCGAAAAATATTTTCACTGGTATTCTCAATATCCTACAGGAAAGCATGAAATAATACTCCACCTCCTCAGTCTCATTTCAAGTGCAACACCGGTTAGTTTTGAACTAAACTTCGTCTTGAAAACACATTCCAAATCGTTCTATCGTTGTCAATTTTAGCTCACCTGGGCAAGAAGTGCTCATGGTGAGCTATTGTGATCGTGCTGTGTCCGTCGTCAAATCTACTGGCTCTAAAGCCATATTTTCAGTCTGATACCCATGAAACGTTTTTTTTTTTAAGTTTTTTTTTTTTCATTTTAAACTCTATTATCCACGTCAAAACTTTACTTGAGAGTCGTGGCCATCACTCAATGCACCTTACAATTTGGTATAAATCATCTGTGTTAGTAACTGAAAACATTACATAAAAACTGTAAATAAAGTTTCTAGATTTTTACACCTATTAGTGTACTCCTATATTGATATGTTTACAAAGACATAAATATTCTAACACTAGTATTTAGACTAAATTAATAAAGGTTTACTTTTTCTCAACTGGTATTTTTTCTCTATTATATGAACAAAAAGCAGACGTACTTTTGTATATAATTGTGAAGAGAAGCATATTGTGTGAGAAATGTGAGTGTGCAAGTGACTGTTTTGATACATTTCATATTGTTCCATCGTCGTCAATTTTAGCTCACCTGAGCAAGAAGTGTTCATGGTGAGCTATTGTGATCGTGCTGTGTCCGTCCTCAACTTTACTGGCTCTTAAGCCATATTTTCAGTCTGATACTTATGAAACTTTGCCAGAATGTTTGTCTTATGTTATCTCGGACAATTTCAAAAATTGTCATGTCTGATCAAAATTTGGATCATTCAGTCGAATCTTCGGAAAAAAAAAAACTCGTTTATACTCCATTCGTCACAACTCAGCTGATTCCGTACCAACATCTAACCTCGTCCGTATCATGGAGATTTCCATTTTAAAAAGAGAATCACGTGGTTCTATATATAGCGCGCTACTGACAGTTCTTTAGTAACAACATAAACAATCTTTATCAACTGAAACATACAGGCAGTTAGAAAAAGTTTGATAGAAAAATTAAACTCAAGTTTTCTTTATTAAGAGGAGCCTTACAATTTGCAAAACGGTAAAGCGGTGTATTTCGGGCAATGACTGTATCGATCTGACACATATCAATCCACCAGTTACAGCCAAGGGATATGATGGCTCCCATCATCCGAGGTATGCCTAATGGTTTACACTCCAGAGGTCGCATTTCCATCCAACTGCTCTTCAAAGTTAGTCAAAACCCTTGCGTATGCTCTAGAGGCCACATTTTCAGTCCAATAATCTTGAAATGTGCATAGAATGTTTGTCTTGACAATATTTTTTAGCAGTGTGAATATGGGTCATGTTGGATAAATAACTAGTTCACTGGGTCAAATATCGGAAAAACCTTTTGTACGCCCTACAAGCCACATTTTCTTTCAAATATTCTCGAAAGTTCGTCAGAATGTATGTCTGGATGATTTTTACAGTAGGCCGCTGAGAAAAATTCTAGAAAAAAGCTTGTACACACGCTAGAGGCCATATTTGTAAGTCCAACACTAATAAGTGTTTTACAGAATAAGTGTCTTAATATCTCTGAAGAGATTGGAAGTGGGTCATGTTTGATCAAAAGGCTCAGGTGAGCGACTTCAAGTCCATGATGGCCTTTTTGTTATCAAAACAGTACAGTTAAGCTTTCTTTTCGTTATGACAAACAACTACGGCTAAGAATGGTCCTATTGCTTGTGTCACAGTTTTTTTTTTTTTTTTTGTTTTTGTTTGTTTTTGTTTTGTTTTTCTAACAATGTTTCTATTAAAGCTTGCTTACGGCCAGTGCCTTAAAAGCCGTCTCTGAGTAACAGAGTATCATAATCTCTCTCAGTATAATTTTACGATCGTTTGTTTTTCTTCCCAATTAATCACTGTCTGACCGATTCATGAAGTCAGTAAGAATGAGGTTTCTTGAGCGTGGATTAACAATATAATTTACGTGCGTTTCTTTGTCTGGCGACTTTGCATAAATTACGAAAAGGGCGCTATAACCAACGTATACATGAAATAGTAGTTTATACGACCAGCTCAACTTGGTTAAGAATAGATTTTCATAACCGCTGGTTGAGATGAAAGTAAGAAAAAAAGTTACTGTTTTGGATCCATAAGAATGTGATGGCTTGGTATGTATGGCGGATCACGGAGAGGCATTAAGTCTTTTTTTGCCAGAGCATGGTTGAAATATTGTGGAATTACTATCCTTTTACAGCATTAATTAGATCACAACACTGATATAGGCGTGCCGCCAACACCAATTAAAAATACGACAAAAATATATCGTATATATTTTCGCTAATAAATGATATTCTCATATAATGAAACGTCAGAATTGACCGCACACTGCCCTCTAATCAATACTGTACAATTACAAATCAGTTGCCCTTTTCAGGACGGTCATTCGAAGGCAAGCAAATATCGGTGAAATATGGCATCTGCCATGAATGAAAAGTCATAACATTATTTTGGCAGTTGAGCACAAAGAAAAGATACGCCGATATCCAATTTAAGTCTCTTGGCCGAGCGCGAAATCTTGATTAATTCAACATGTAAACAGAATGTAGGCATTACTTGGGACTCTTTAACCGCGGCACGGGATGACAGGCCTTAAATGCAACACCCCCCCCCCGCCGTTGTTTAGCATACTAAATAGCATCCTAAATATGTAACTCAGTTTACAAGGATCATTAAAAGGTGGAGTGTTGGATAAAAAAATAACATTTTAACATTGAAGCGGTTTCATTGTTATTTAAACCCTGACTTCTCGATACTTAGATGTTTTAAGTATGGGTTCGATGTTACATGGTTAGTCTCAGAATAATAAAAATGTGATATGAAGTGTTAATTGTTAGAAATCTTTTTAATATAAATATCAAATTCAAAGCATGATATACACCCAAACGTTCCTCTCATAGCACACCAAAAAGGGACAGGAAAAGAAAACAACATGACTCACAAATAACAGACCTCGTCAATACGCGTTAAGAAACAAGATTCTTGATTTATCAAAAGAGAAGAAAGACGTTCCTGACAAGTCTGAAAAACAATGTGCAATTTTTTATCATCCTTCCGGAAGAAATTCGTTGCATTTATGTGAGACATCGATTCACACAAAATGCAGCCTGATGTTTTCCTCTATACAGTAAAACATAAAGATGTAGTTTCTTTGGAACTGGAAACTTGACCTTCGAATGGAGACAAATGAACAATACTTTTGCAAAAAGGTTTAATCCAGCAGGTCATCACATAATTCTGCATCCATAAAATTCATTTTTGACCGGTGAATTCATGACGTAGACCGGTCTTTTGAAACGCAGAAAATCGTCCAATAACAAAAAGTTTTCACACAGGTCAACCTTCGTGAGCTGTTTAGGCTGGCCTGTGTCAGCGTTTGACGATACATTATACCTTATTGTCTAAGAGCGCGACTCAAAACATATTTCTGACGAGTCACGCGAAAAAGGACACTTTCGGAATTTCGTACATCAATTAAATTAAATCAGATCAACAAAAATGCGGTTCAATTTAAGTTGATAGTTCAAAAATGATTATTTAACAAGGTAGAATGACAACTTTTCACTCAGAAAATGCCATAAAGGGAAAAGTGTCGACCCTGGTCAGACTTGCGCAGGCTGACCAGGGTTGACACTTTTCGCAGTTCCAAGATGGTCCCTTTTCGCGTGACAGGTCACATTTACTTGGCGATGAATGGACTAAGTCGATTTCAAGAACACCAATACTCTCTGGGAAAGTGACTGTATGTCTAACTATGCTGACTGACAGCGTTAAAGAAACCCTAGAAGTGTCGAAATTAAAGTAAATGTCCATAAAGGAAGCCTAAAAACTATTATGACCTCAGATCTGATGTACAAATCATGTTCACTAACCGTTATAAAACTTCACATACAAGTGATCCTTCTCTGGCTTTTTTATTATCTTTGCCAAAACGGTTTTTGAGAAGAGCAAAGTTAGAAAATTTGAGTCTGAATCGTGCCAGCATATTTGGGCATTGAAAGAAAATGCACATGCACTGGTTTGACCAAATGTTATAGTTTTAAGCTTATGTACAGGTTTTTTCTCCGATTTTCAGTTTAATTCTGTGCGATAGCCATTCATTGTCAAAGATAAGTCTGTCCGACATGAACTCCAAAGATTAACGAAGCATTGAAATGCTACTCTTGTCTAGTATGGCCTTACGATTTATGTTCAGCAGACACAGTGTCATTTCGTAAGGCCGTAAGGTCAGGTATAATGAGATTTGACTTTTCTCAGTAGTCTTACTTGTGCTGAAATATGTACTCCTTTAGCTCATTTGAAAATTTATTAACACCATGAAAAAGTTTTACAGCAATATAATTACAATAGAGTTTGTGCACTTTACTTGTATGTTCTTCTAGAAAATAAATAAATGTGGTTTGACAATTATAAATATTGATAAATTTAAAAGTGTTACTATGCAGAACAAATAATGCTGTGTTGGGATTTGAGCAACAGCTTCGTTTGTCTGGAATCAACTTTTTCCTCGTATATCACTGGTGATTCAGGCTTTTTACACTTGAATATTTGATAAACTAAAGAGATAAATGGACCAGAAATATGATAGCCAGAAGTATCTGACAAGAAGCAAATATTTTTTATGGCGAAAGTCATTGTGGTATAGAGTCAAAAATATTAACATAACAATAGTGACCTTCAGTGTTCCTCTTAGTTAACGGCGATCAGTTATACCCACAGTACAGTATTATCTTTCGCCGTTTCCGATGCCCTATTAACTATAGAACAAGTTTAAAACCAACTGGATGAGTTCCGTCGATGCGATGTTTTCTTTTGTTTGGTAGGGAAACATAATTCTAGCACACAAGTAATTTCTTAGAAGTACCTTGTCTTGCATTCCACTTATTGTCCTGTTGTAGTGGACACGAAAATTCTATCGCGAATGGCAGAGTTACATTAATAAAAGTAAACACAAACAAAATGGAACCAAATGTACAAGAACCTCTTTGTTAGTATTTCACATGAGACAGCACTAAAAGAATGGGAGAAAAAATCAATCAGAATCCGCATTTGTAACTATACCAGTACACTGACACAATCGGACAAGAAAGGCGTGAAGACCTAATACAGTTGTTTGTACGAAAAAACCGTTTCAAGGCTGCTGTAAACAATTATATTAAAATTTAGTCGTCTGTGACACCATTAACATTTTTATGACATATCCATTTAAATTATCCTACTTTATGATTATCAATTTTCTGCACACTATTGTGATTTTCCGACGCATTTGAAACGCCAAATTATTCAAACATTGTTCAAAGTTTTGTAGCAGAAATGTTAAAAAATAGAATAAGATAAAAGTGGTAAATATCACAGTATCTAAGATGCCAAATGACCGCCCTATCTTATGTCTAGTCTTTGAATATACGATTGTATATATCGAATACTAGCTAGTCTCTTATTACAGAATGCGAGCTCGAATGTTCTGTTGAGTTTAACAGCTTTCTCATGTTGTTAACATTAATACAATATATTTTGTAAAACCTTCCTTACACCGTGTAACCTAATTCTTTAAAACTGTTCTGGAACCTTTGTAACGAGCAAATGCTCATTTCACAGTGTTTGCTTGATCTAAAGAGAAAACGTTTTTCATGTTCAAATTTTGTAGTCAAGCGACCATGTCTCTCTTGCACTAGTAATTGTTAAGGCCAAACAATCTGTCTCTTGGTTGACAAAAAATGTTCAGTAATCAGGTTTTATGCCTAATAGACAAATACGGCGTTATGCTGTTAATGGAACTCCTTATCAACCGGTAAACACAATAAACTATAAAGCCAACTTCGCGTCTTGTATCACAGATAATGGAACAGTTTCTGTTGTACATTGGACAATGTAATTAACACGCCGGATAACAACTCTTACAGTTCATTTAGTCTAGTACATTATATTAAATAGATCTACATACGAGGGGAGGTCAATAAGTTCGTAGAACTCGGTATTTTTCTACACAATTCATATTTCCTTCTTTTATTTTTTTGCAGTATAAATCTTTATAGGTTGAATGATAACAGGTATTTAGTCAGCTCTTACTTTTTGTTGGAAAACCTATACCCATAGGCAAAAATGGAAAGTCAGAAACCACTCTGTAGCAGCCTTGAGCTCATTAACGTCCGGAAATCTCGCTCTAAGCAAGTGGGATGTCAAAATTCGGAACAGAAAATAATCACCTGGGGCCAGGTTTGGACAGTATGGTGAGTGATTTAACTGCTCGAACTTGCACTTACGAACAGCCGCTTGTGCAACTCTGGGCTTGTGCTCTGAACTCAATATTTTGACTTTTCATTTTTGTCTATGAGTGTAGGTTTCCCAACAAAAAATAAGAGCAAAAACTGTGAAGTGCTGACTGAATGGCTTTTATCATTCAACTGGCAAAGGTTTATATATCTATTGCACAAAAATGATAAAAAAAATGAATTGTAAAGAAAAATACCAAGTTCGCGATCTTATTGATCTCCCCTCGTAGATACGGTCATTCGCAGTTACACAGTATTCGGTCCAATATTAACCTCTGTCGCTTATCTAAAAAGAAGAAAGTACCTAAACTACCAAGTAGATCACATGACAGTTAAAAGTGCCATTTAGGTAGGCCTTTGATCTGATATTCAAAGAAGATATGTATTAGAATAATTAGACTGTTAATGATGCAAATTGTTGATACAAAAAAATAATAACCAGTAGTTCCTTCCGCTGCTATTCTAAAGCCCCTGTAAAGTAACAAAATGTAATTTTCACCGTTTATAACTCGAAAATATAATGCATAATCTATTAAAACAAACATACCTGTGATGTCGATTACTGCATTGGTTGCCTTGATATACGTGTTCAAAAGTGCATGGGTAAGCACATCGATTTCAGGGACGCCATTGATCGAGACAACATTCGTTATCGTTCGTGTATATTCGAACTAGAGTCTTCGAGAACGTCAAATGATAACATTGCATCTCATTTATGCTACGACGTAGTACGCAGGACTATTATTTACACTTCCAATATTAAGTCATCGGACAGTTAGACTGCTCATTCTTAACCGTTTTCTTATTTCGATTTAGATCTAGTAAAATCATCTTGTATTGATGATAAACAAATAAGTGACTATTAGCATGTTTCGTAGTTTCTGTTTACAATGTCGAAAAACTTAGGTTTTCAAGCCTAGAATGGAGACCAAACGCTCCATTGAATTAAAGTTTTGTTTCGACGCATTGAATTATCACGTGGTGTTACGTCACTATTACGTCACTGCAGATTTTCGACGGAAAGTCGGATAATCGTCGGCGATCATCGGTGTAAACAGATCGTGCGACATGCAAAGATCTGTTTTAGTTTAAAAACTCCTTTTCCTGCAATTGACTGGAACTTTTACGAACTGAACCGTTACATATCGTTAAAGTCATAATAATCGCAATGATTTTACATGGAAAAAATTAAATTTACTGCTATTTTATAAACTGGCCTTTCTGCATTTGGACTTTCCTAAGACTTCACCCGTTCGGTGCCAAACAGACAGAATCGACCTTCGTTTTGACGACTCAAACTGAAACCAACTGAATTCATAAAGTTTTTTTTTTTACTGTATGTACTTTATAAAACGAGAGGACGGTGTAGGTCCAACATTTGTAATGTGAAGTCTTATCTTGATGTAGGTCACTGCAGATGTCTATATTTTCTAATACAGATTCTCTATGGCGCTGAAACGGTTAAATATTGCTGTTTGTTGCAAAAGCGCAGTGTCCACAATGATTCAGGTCGAATAATGGCCAGATTTGGACGGAACCTGATGATAATTTCAGCGTATCATTAAGTTTGTCCTCTTGTCTTGTGTACACATATAAAATGGATTAAGAATAACCCCTTCATGAAAAAACTTGTTTATATAAGACTAAAAATATCAAAATTTATTCAATTACTGTATTCCAGCTATGCTTTTTGAAAAAGGGGCTTGATACATCTGCAAAAAAAGATCAACACAGGTCACTCTGGGCAGGATGACCTGGGTTTTTGTTATTGGTCAATTTTCTGCGTGTCAAAGAATCACTGTACCTCGGGATTCAGATAATTGTCAGGAAAAAATGGATTTTGTCGATCCATGATTAAGTAAATGAATTCGATGGAATATTACGGAGATTTATTAAGCCTCCTTTTACCACGGCATTTATATGTTTCCGGGAATGCACCAGAACCTTTCATTATAAATGCTTCTTCATGCCATTCATTTTACCACCAGACACATTGCTTTCCTTTTCTGTCCCAGCACCAAACAAGAACATCTCCCCGATATTCCGTTGTGCATTGGTTTCGAATTTTACATTGCAGTCATGCACCACATGCGGAAGATATGATTTCCTTGTCACATCGTGAGGGTCATTCTGAGAAAGGCAAGCCGATATGTTGTTTTGGATAATTGATTTGAGGGGCAGTTAGCGGTCAGTTTTGACATTTCATTATACAGCGACATCATTTATGACCAGGAAACATACACGGTCTGTCTCTAGAGCTATTTCCTGTCGTTTCTAATTAGACGTTGCTGACTCTTGCGGATATAGGTTTCATTAAAGATACAAACTCGTTACAAATTCCTTGAGCCTTTAAGTTGTTTTATTGCCGATTGGTAATATAGGGTTCCAGCGGTAAATGTCCTGTTTATTACAAATATACAAATAAACACCATAATATGGATTGGCTGACTTATAGATCAGTGTGAAAAGTGGTCACAGTACACAGGTTACAAAAAATACTTAATTAAATCTTATATCACGAGTTACAATTAAACTTGCTTTTGCAAACAGTGTATTCCAGGAACACGCACAAAGGAGTTGTAGACAGATCTAATTTCTAGACTGCCCAATTTGTTTTTAGATAGTCTGAGGAAAACATTGTTTTATTACGTTCTTTTTTTATTTGATTAAACATAGCCATTACTGTTGATCTAAAGATTAATAAAAAAGCATATGTTTAGTCATTTGTAGCTTAATGGTTAAATTGTTGGAGAATGGACAATTCTTAATCTGTCTGAAAGGCATGAATTGCTGCTTATATAGCGGTGTTGCACTCATTACCAGACAACAATATTTTAGCCTTGTCAAAATTGAAAGCAACGACATATCAAATTTGATTCATAGTAAGAATTTGTCTTTTTAACAGTAAAAATCATTTTGGGAAAAGTTGAAAACTTTTCACATTCTTTTTAAGTTTTTTTCATGGCCGTTTAAAGTCACGATTGAGTTTGACCGGTTTTACATTATTCTCAGACATACATGTAACGCATCTTGACTTTTGCCCTACTTCGAAAAGAGAACAGATCTCGAGAAACTATAAACTATGGGCGAAAAAGGCTTGCTTAGGAACATCAAAAAAGAGCCCTGCACTGTGGCTTAATGCAGCTGCGAAAGGCATCGATTCAAGTCAGCTTGCGCAATCTGTGCGGGCTGACCTGGCCGAAACTGGTCATTTTTCTGTACTTTGGAGGACCAGTCTACCTCATGATTAAGTCGATAATAAAAATGGCTATTATGGATCCATGATAATGTGATGGCTTGCTCGGTATACTACATCGCGGAGATGCATTAAGCCCTACTTTGCAAAAGCATATGTCAAATATTACTAATTATTCATCGTTGTAATTTCGTCCTTTGAATTTGTCAGAATCAACTAATTTTCACTCATTACCACACAATCCCTACTTTTGACACCCCTGAGAAAGAAGCCTTTTGAAAACACTATGGAAAAATGAGAAAATGCTGGTAACCAGCGTGATCTCCATTTCCCTCAGTGTTTTCTACCCGTCCCAGGACAAATTTCTATTTTTCAGTCACATTCGTTTCGTCGTCTGCAAATGCTTTCAATTTGGACCAGTATAAAATACAAAAAGTATGAAATGCAGGTTAGTTAATTTGTGTTAGTACAGTTCATTACTGTTGACATTTTTTACTCTCTTTCTCTCTCTCTGTATATGAGCTTATATTTTATCGTTTAATAAAACATAGATGACACAGCTATATGATGTGAAACTGCGGAGAATTCAGCCTGTTTGATAACGAGCCGCCATGTTGAAGGAAGGCAGTAAATTCGTTTCAAATTAAAATCCGGAAATTCAAACCATTTACGGGCTTCTTTTATGCCCGAAACATAAAATTAAAAACCTAAATCACTTCCTGCAGACAGTTTTTTTTTTTTTCATCTATAGGACCGAAAAACTAAAGACAGAGCAAATCGGCTTTCCTTCGTAAAGAGATAAAAAGCACATGCATATAAAACAATAGAAATAGCCTTGGCCCTATCTTCACTGCTCATCTATGCAAAGGATCTTGTGCTTTGCAAGTAAATAAAGATCATCATTTTTTCATGAATATTTCCATGATTGCCAAGGATAAAACATGATGTAAACCTAAATGACAAAAGTTTGTGGCTCATGCCCAGAGTACCAATTTAGTTTCCAGGAAGCAACCACTGGGATTACTTCATATAGGTTTTAACAAAGTGTATCACTGTTGATGCAATAGGTATATGTAAAACAAAAAGGGTTTGGCCAAATGTTCTTGCGACTTAGATTCTGCCATCCCCTAATTGAACATACATCGTATTCAGTCTTTAAAAGAGAAAAAAGTGGGGAATGTCCTAAACAGAAGTTTTTTTTGTACAGAACATGATCGAAGACAGTTTTGTTCCAGCTATAGGGAAGATTTTTGAACGACTATAAATAAACTGTATGACGTTCAGAACGTTTTGCGAGTATCAATAATAACATTATATTATACAGAAAAAAATAATGACAGTACCTGTGAAGAACATCTAAAGGGTGGGATAGAAAATCTTGGCGAAAGTCGGTAAGAGGGCAGATTGGATTTTTTGTGTGTCTATGTGCTGCATAGCAAACTATTTTTCAAACCTCTTTGTGTCCCGTATTATATTTTTACCCGAATTAAATATAAATGAATTGGAATCGTAATCGAGGTTGTCAGATCCAAACAGCAGGAGCTGCAGAGAAAATGGGTGAGAACGCCGTTATTCTCGAAACAATTTAACACGCGGTTTAGTGAAATTAGGACACTGGAAAAGAAAGTGTTCGACATTTTCCGCAACGTATCCACAACTACATGTAGGGAACGGTGATATGTGGTTCGAGTAAAGATCGAAGTTCAATTTACTACAATTGTTCCAGAGTCTTTTGTGTAAAAAAAGATAGTCTCCCCCGTCCTATACGATAATGGGCAGTACAGGTGGTACATCGGAACGTAAAATGCGAGATTTAAAAAGTGAAGTTGATGTTATGGATTTGCAAGTTCATTCCAAAGGGAAACAGCAGAAGGAATAAAGGAACTTGCAAGCAGCTCAGTGCGGCAGCCAACTATATCGATATAATGAGCATTTCTTAATGTATAATCTGTTCTAGAGCTGACATTCGTTGAAAAACTATCGCGTAAGTAGTCAGGTGTAAGGCCTTTATACTTTTAGACTATGTCGATTCTAACATCTCAAACTCTGAATCAAAGGAAAATAAGTTCGTACTTAGTGTAAAAACGCGAATGCAGATTCTGCTCATGTTATCTTTATATCAGTAACTGACGTAGTATGAATACAAAAGTTATCAAAACATTATGATAGGTAGTTTTCTGCCTAAAAATATTGTCACCATGATTATAATCACTTTTGACTTTATACTTACTAAAGATTAGAAGGGGGTAAGAAATTGAAATCATTGTGCCAAAACTAGTTATAAATTATCAAAATCACATAATGTATTAGTCTAATTCAAATTTACCAGGGCTGCTTTTCACTAAACTGGGTAAACATGAAATTTGCATACCCACTTCAATTAAGAAAGCATCAAGCCTGGAAAAACGCTTTAATAAACTGCATAATTTTACAACCCGTGAGTAAATATTTGATCAACATTACTTTCGCTCATTAGATCTACTTGGAATAAAGAATTTTACGTGTATACAATCCAAATAATGTGCGTAAATCTACGCAGTTAAGGCAAATTAAGTAAAGTCAGTTTTCAAAACGGGTTTACAAAGGATCAAAAGGGGGTCAAATATTGTTCATTTACGACGTTTAGAATGGCAGCGCTTGATTTTGATTCATGTCGGATGATCCATTTCTCCGTGATGTTATTTACAAGTTTAGTTGTGCAAACCGACTTGAACATGACCGACTTCATATTTAGGAAAGATTCTTAGTGTGTTTTACAGGGCTCACACCCAAACAAAAGAAAAGCATATACGAGTGAAGAAAATAGTTGAAGCAGAAATGATCCGGATTAATCAATGACGGCGACTATAAGCGCAACAGGTGCATGAATTTTGATAACGTCATTGTGACGTCACGGTCATTTTGGTATGTCGCTTATACCTGTCAAACTTTAAACGGGACGCTAGAGAACCCTAGGATAATTTGATGATTGACTCCTTTCAGAAGTACTCTACGGGCGGCATATGCTTAGGATGGGTAAATACGGATGTCAAATTTACGTGAGGCGTGAAGGATTAGGAGCAACAGAATTTGTGAAAAATGCACTCTATAGCCAGATAAGAGCCTGGTTCACTAACCCCCAAAATCTGCCCAACCTCAGAATCTCACTATTTTTTGGGAAATAATAGAAATGACATTTGTATAACCTGAGAATGACATCATTTTGTGAAAAAAATTGAACAGTTCATTGAAATTTAATAAAAAAAAAAAAAAACAAGGCCCTCTGTAACGCAACATAAAGGCGTCCTTATTGACGTCGGCCACAAACAAGGCGACGTTACGCGTGTGTATAAAACAGAAAAGCATATCTAAACGTACATTTTCTCACGGTGTATCCTTCCGTTTCAGTGACAAACACTGCCTTAATTAAGCCATTACAATGCAATGCCGACTTTTCACGACCCGGAAGAAGAGGGCTTTTGAAAACATTGTGGAATAAGGAGAAAATGTTGTTAAACAGCATTCTCTCCTTTTCCTGCAATGCCTTCTGTCCAAATACAGAAATCATTTTTTTCAGGCACATCTTTGTTGTTGCCTGCACATGATTTCAGTTTGGTCTAGCACAAAATTTTGTTGTATGGTAAAGGGTTAAGAACCATGGTTACTTACTCGTCTGCAAGGTCCTTAAATTACTATAACAATCTGTCGTTGACCAGTGGTCTTAAATGATTTCCCCGTTTCATTTCGAGCATAATAAGTAGACATCAAATATTAACCTTTACCAAACAATCTTTGGTTTTCACGACCCTGGGAGATATAGCTTTTGAAAATATTGAGGGAGAAGGAGGAAATGCTGGACACAATCATTTTTTTTTTGTTTTTGCACATATTCTATCCTTTCAGAAATAATTTTCAATTTTGAGTCACATTTACTTTGTTGTCTGCAAATGCTTTTAATTTGGACCAGTCTATAATTATGTTGTTTGATGAAAAAGTAAATATCAACACATTAACGAAAACATTTAAGCCATTTTCACACTGGCAGCAATAGTTTGGTGCGTAAAATCGGCGAGCTGGTGTATGAATTACACGTTCATGTTACTACTGTCACTGAACGGTCTTCAGAAGGCAAAGATAAACATGTAATTCACTGATCAATATCACTACTTGAATCTGCGATTTCATTGGGAGTGGCATCTTCAAGATGGACACCCCGGTCACGTACACCAAATATCTCTCTATTTTCATACCTTGCTGCACATAAATTCAGAGTTGGTACCGATAAGCTTTAGGTCTCTGATAAAGGAGAAAGCATTTTGGGAAAAGGAGAAACTGCTGGTTACCAACATTTTCTTATTTTCCAACAAAGCTTTCAAAAGCGTTATTTCCCTGGGTCGGAAAACAACTATGGATTGTTTGGTAAAGGGTTAAGCGAGGAACGGCGTTCATTTCAACTTCATCCACTGGCCTCCATATTTTGATTTTTCTTGCTATTCCTTTTTCCTCTACCATATCCTTCTATTCATTTTCTTTCCAGCTGCGTTCTAGCACCTTTTTTGCACGCTCCTGATCCCCAGATGTAGAACTAAAGGTTGGAAAATACTAGTTCGAAAGGGCAGACGCCTATCCGAACAAAATTGCGAATAAGTTTCTTCTGTAGACATCTGTCTGTGCTCTTTGGAAAGAATGCTTGGTATTTCAGTCTGAATACCAAGCTCCTCGAGTAATTTTAGTCTCGAAAGCCCCGGTTCACAAGAAATACATCGCCATCCTTCAAAAAAGCCTCTGACGTCTTCCATATCTGACAGAAGCATGTGGTTTAGTATTGAAGCATTATCATTTTTGCTGTCTGACAAATACGGTCCAACGATGGTTACGAAATAGCCAGAGGTTGTAACAACTATACTATGGGCTTAACTAGCAGACGGCCTTTGTGCGTACAGTATGTGCAACGTTGAACCTAAAGCTGTTCGATTTGGTAATGTAAGTCCTATCAAGGACAAGGAACACATGGTCGTTAGCTGTATCAATCAAGGTCTTTGCTATGTCACGGGTATGGCCTCTGATAACAGGTTCCCTTGTTAGGCTATCTATTCCGAGGTAGAGACTAGAGAGGCACAAAACCACGCATAAATACTTGTCTCACTTTGGATACTGCATGAGACACTGGACTTGGTAATACCAAATATAGTAAAGGGTGTCCGGAAAGTAAGGTAACACTTTCGTATATTTAAAATATAGCTTTTAATTTCTGATAAGAAGATAAAAAAATATATACATGTTTATAAGATTTGTAAGTTTTTTTCTTGTCACTTTTTCATTCAATTTTCATTACATTACTCACTTTCATACAGATTTCACATCAGAAGTACTTTTTTGTCATTAACGTCATTTTAGTTAGTAATGACGTTTTCATTGTGACAGCTTGTTTTGCTCTTTCCACGCTAAAACTGCAAGATGCAATGTTAATCACTTAAGTATTTATCTCCTTGATTCACGTTACACGCACTTAAGCAACATGTCAGTGCTGCCTAGCTATGGGATCGTACAGGTTGACTTCAAATAGTCCTAAAAGGAGCAATTTGAAAAACAGTTTGTACCTAGGTTTGAAATAAATCTCCTACATTGAAAAACACAAGGTTTATGCCGGATGATGCTATGGCAAACTAATATTATACTGTGATGGACCTTTTATAACATATGACCCGTGATAAGTTAATATCGGGACGATATTCGGAGGTAAAAAATTAAAAAATATCGTGGCCTGCGCACAGTTTGGACCTCAATCGATGCAACATCTTCCTTTAGAGTTAAATAAAGTCAAATGTCTGCAATTCCGAGCTAGACAGCACAGGCATATTGCAACAGAATATCACACGTGGAATTAAGAAGATTGAATGTAGAATGTGCTATTAAACTGATCGACAACTTTATCATGAATATTTGGCACGGAAAGAGCATAAAAAAGCAATTTCAATGAAAACGTCAGTTAACTACTAAAATAAATTCATAGACCAAAAGGTAATTCTGATATGAAATATGTATAAAAGTTCTCCATGTAACGAAAATTGAGTAAAAATATCATACAAAGAATTACACGTTTTATACACATGTATTTAATTTTCATCTCTTTTACTGAAATGAAAAGCCATGCTACGAATGTACAAAGGTGTTACCTTACTTTCCGGACACCCTGTAGACAATAGCCTGTTTGAATCACTAGAGCATAGCTTTACTAGAAAACTTCCAAGCTGGAAGACCGGCTTGGTGAGTTTTTAACCTTATCAGAAAGATGGCCACATACATGTATATCATCAAATTGTATGTATGGGTTTCAGTTTAGGCGGACTTTTGGTACTTTTATAACACTGTACTCGAAAAGAACGGCAAACAACATTTCTTTGAAACAAAGCAGGCAAAAGGTTAGTTTAAACATATTGTAATAATTAATTACAAAAGGATTGGGACGAAAGCTTATAAAGTCCCTCTCCGAAATACAAAAGGTTCATACAACAAATCCATATTTACAACAAAAAGCACACACACACACACACACACACACACACCCACACGCGCGCACACACCCACACACATACCTTAATAATCTACTGTCAGAGAGAGAGAGAGAGTGGAGGTTCATGCAGTACTAGTCAAATCTTTTACTTTCTTTTATGTATAAATGAATTTGAAGAAATAATTCTTTGTTATCCCAAAAAACTAGAGCATCACTTCCAAAGAGGAGTGTATTTAGATCTACCACACATGAAAGGTGTGAAAGAGAACGAAGTAAAACGCTTCTTTCATTCGATATACTGGGCATTCAAAAAAGTAATTGTTGATTAGTTTCTATTGCACCACAAACGCAGAGAGGCGACTCAACTATATTTCGCATAAATAAATGGTGCTTGAGAGAACTACATTCATTTCTTAATCTGGCATGAATAATTTGAAAACGTATTTTACCGACAAAGAATAACTGATTTGGAATTGGTCTATCAATATTCAAATAATTCTTAAAACTCGAAACAGATGCTAAATTTCTAATATTTTGTGGAATCGAATTCCATTCATCAACGACAGATGGAAGAAATGAATTTTTATACAAGTTTGTCCTGTATGCAATGCTGTAAAGGTTATTAGAATTCCGAAAATTATAGTAACTGATGTTACTATTTAGTTGAGGAACAAGAGAACTTAAATATGTTGGTGCAAAGCCTTTCATCATTTTAAAGAAAAGTATAAATTTATGCTTACGCCTACGCTCACTAAGTGATTCCCAACCGCACTCCTTTCGTAGATCAGACAAAGATACTAGTTTACTACAACCTGTAACTATCCTGCCAGCTTCATTCTGAATTTTATCCAAATCATCTTTCAAATATTGAGGCATATTGTTCCAAACCACATCACCATATTCTAAAATTGGTCGAACAAATGAGAAGTATATCACTTGGAGAGACTTTCTATCAAGACGATTTTTTAGTTGGCGCATAACATTTATTCTTTTCCAAGCCTTTTGTGCTATACTACTAATATGATAATCCCATAAGCCATTGCTGGAAAGGAGTATTCCTAAATGTTTGTGTGTTTGTACATTTGGAATAAGAATATTAGACATGTTTAGGTCCGCGTGAGATGACAAGAGATTCAGATTTTGTTGGATTAAATTTAACAAGCCACGATTCCGCCCAAGAATTGATTTTATTGACATCGTTTTGAAGAGTATTACCCGCTTCCGCAGGATTTCTAACAACCAGTGACAAGCTAGTGTCGTCCGCAAAAAGATTGATACCCGAATCGATATTTTCATTCATGTATACAAGAAATAAAAGAGGACCAAGAATAGAGCCCTGAGGGACACCGGCATTTAAATGCTTAGTATTTGACTTAATAGTAGAATCACCTGGTAAGAAGCCTGACTGGCACGGCGTGAAGAAACGTGTTTCTATTAAATGATGAAAGACATGCTTATAGATTAATTTTTTAAAAACCTTTTCCATAGTGTTAAGAAGGCAAAAGGTTCTACAGGTGTTTTCTCAGTTTGTCTGTTACAGGACAACGATCATTAAGTTTTTACCCGTTTGAGACACAAAATACATTGATAGCTTTTCACCCTTCTGAAAAAAAAGTTGAAAATGGTCTAAATTGTTAATTTATTAAATTTTCTATACAAGTATGCTGTACTCTAATCGTCATATGATATCTTGAAGACAAAATTTAATGTAAGAAAATTTATCTTAAAAAATATTTTTTGGTAGCATTATGATCTGAGCTTGGGTGCTTTTAGGCATGAGCGCACGTCATATATCAATAGACTACACGCCCATTGGTTTGGATTGGTGGTTAAATAAAGTAGCAGTAATTAAAGCTAAGGTTTAGAATTGTATCCTGCCAGACGAAAAAAAGAAAAATCTTCTCAAATACTGCAAAAAAACTCTGTAGACATATCTAATTATTATTTTCTAAGTAATTGTGGCAAAAATATCGTAAAACGAAAGCGAAATACGACCTGCAATGTAGACTATCGTATTTAATTTTCATCTTTACGGGATATTTCATCTACCGTCTTAGATTTGTGTCCCCGAAAAATCTATAAATAGTTTGTCAAGATAAAAGTTTTCAGGACCCAATTTTTAAAGGGAAAAAGAAATGATAAATGATAAATAATACTTAACTCAGAAATGCTGGTGGATCTAGTATGCCTACCGATTGCATCACTAAGAACATATCGTCTGCATTGTTTACATTGGACACGGGCTTAAGTCGTACTCAGTAAAGTTCGTACATCGCGTTAATATTTTCGTTTTTCATTGCTTATAAATTACAATGTTATAGCGAAATGCATTTACTGAAGTAGCAATTGTTATTTGGACCTATAAACCCAAAATGGCGTTCTCTGTTTGGATTTATAGGGGCTACTCATCAGCCTCAAAGCCTACGCCTCGTGTACAATTTTATTTGAATTAGAACATGAGCGCATTTCAGTACCACAACGAAACATATACCACTTTGTTTGAATCTTAATTGGTAATACAAACGTACTTGTTATTTTGTGGTACCCGCCTGCGCTGATAGTTTATTTTTAATATAATTGGACAAAAATGGTATGATTTTCCTGTCTTTTTGGAAAATAGGGTGTTCTAAAACGTGAAATTAATCACCCACAAAATAATTTCACAGCAAAATTATCTCACAGCTATCGTCGTTTGATCACGCCATCTGAAGAACTTCTCCAAAACCAGCATAAATTATCGTTCCTCTTTGTTGCACAAAAAGGCCAGGTCTCTCATATTTAGGTGTGACATTGGTTTGTTACGTAAGACGTCGTCAGTAAGCAATTTTAGCCTAGTTAGATCACATTGCGCAACTGGATGGACCTTAATCCTTCCGATGAAGTTTAGGCACATGCACGGGTAACGGTTGTGAGAGATGCAAATAATGTCTACAAAACATAAAGGCAATCTGTGTAACTTTGTGTTGTGACCCTTACGTGATTTCAAGCAGCATTGCGCCAGACGGTACAAGTAAAATCTAACGTATTGCTAATGAAATTTACCACAGACGGTTACAGGATCAGGATATGTAACACATAATACTTGACTCTTGCATTTACAAAACGTTTTCTGCTTTTAAATGTATCAATCGTTTTTGGTAGTAAGTATAATATTATATTGGCAGCGTAGGGTCGGTTGTAAAACAAGTACCTGAGATCGATTTTGATCTGCCTTACACTTTCAGTGAAATGACGATAGCCTCTTCCAATTTAATGGTGCTTTGTGCGGAGATTGATTGCGTTTGTAGTTTATTTCATGCAATGTGACCGTGTCAAGATATTGATTTGGAATGTCTTTTGGACTGCGTAGTCGTATATAACTTTTTTGTAAGTCGCAAGTCTCCATGAGACGATCAATTTTAGGCTTGCCCACAATGAAAGCTGTTGTAGAAAGTATACTTAAATGGTTCAAATGGTGATTTTTTTTTTTAAATTGATAGAAGACATACAGGTGTACTGGTAAAATAAAAGAGTCGCGGTAAACGAAATTTTATACTTGACAAAATGAGAAATCGCTCATGCATCATTTTCTCTATTTCCAATAACATTTTTTTAAAAAGGACTGATACCGAACGAAGGAAAGTTTAAAATCAACTTTGAGTGAAACATATTAATCACAAAATTCACAAATATTGATTGTTCGACATCAACACATTTGTTCGAACTTACCAATCCAGCCTTCTCAGATTTGCATCAACAAAATTTTGATAGAACGTTTTGATAAAAGGAAAGGCGTCTTCAATACGATCGAAACCTATCTTACAGGTGTGCTGCATTGGTAGAAAAATTAACCCAAGAAACCAAAGTGATAACATTCGTTGGCAGCAATTCGTTTCTGGTATGGGCGATTTATCCGATTTATTGATCAACATATACTGGCGAGGTTTTTTTGACAAAAGATCCAAGTTTTGCAAGAACCTGAAAAATGTGTTTCAAGGAACGAAGACGTAATGTAATCCGGATTTCGTTCCCTTACGCATACAAATGCGATTTCTAGACATTACAAGTAATTTATGCGTCAATATATGGTCGTACGTCATACAAGAAAAATATTTCTATTTGCATGCGTTCATGTGTACTTTTATATATCGACAAATGGGTCGCCTAAACGGAACAAATGACTTCTAAACGGAGTGGTAAGAAAAAAACATTGATATAGTGAGAAAACAGTTTGATTTCTTATCAATATAGTAAAATATTTTGCGTAATTGGCTGACGTAAGAACTTCAAATAAACATTAAAACCTATACCAAAGACAACAACAAAACATCAGCTACTTAGTTTATGCTTTTGTAATGCTGGTTCAACTTTTAAAGCGCTAAGCATATGAACTCAACTTCTATCGACCTCTATCGACAGCTAAGATTACAAGCCACTGTAATTATGAGAGACCCTTGTCTTGTAGGCTCGACTAAACGTGGTAGTACATATTCAAGATTGGACTGCACGTTATTTGTATCTTGATCTTGATTTTTGCCGTCCGCAAAAGCCCGTGTTTTTGCCTATATTGCGCATAAAGGGAAAATCAGGGGAGGGGAAGGGCTTCAACCACATAAGGAAAGATCTGTAATAGGCACTAAGGTTGGACAAGGTTACCCTCATTAGCATTTTTAGAGATTCCTGCAAAATCTAATATGCGAAAACTACGTTTGCCTTATCCTTCTGACGTGTAGAATGATATAAAAATGACTTATGCACATGGTATCAAACTTAATCAGACTGCGTAAAGGCCTGTGACCGTTTGATTTTTTAAGCGTAAAGTCTGGAATATTTCTCGCCATTCTGATAACTATAATCTGAGTATCTTTTACGCCGACTGAATACACTAGTTTCACCTATTTCGTTCTCAAAGAATTAAACCTTTATTACACATTCCAATATTTTGACGACTTGAATCAGATAGCGTTTAAAAACATTGTGAGAATAGGAGAAAATGCTGGTAACAAGCATTTTCTGCTTTTCCCACAATACTTTCAACTCTTCCAAAAATTGTTTTTAATTTTTGAGTCGCATGTACCTTACCGTCTGCATTTGCGTTCAATTTGGACAAGTATAACAATGTGCTGTTTAGTAAACAAATAAATATAATACCAGGTTGTCTTTTGATGCATACAAACAAATTTCTTTACATGGATTTTGGTTTTACAATAACCCCTTTGAAACCTTTCGAAGTGAAACAGTTGTACTAAAACCCAAATAATGGCTATAAGGTATTAAAATTCATGTGAATGAAAATCATATAATTTAAAAGTAAGAACATTATTATGCAGATGACAATGTTATTTTTGGTCTGTCCAAGTGCTAGTCGTGGCAGACAAATGAATTTTAAAGGTAGGTCAAAAGTCAGCAGGTGCCTCTTTCTTTTGTCTGTTTGTTCGTTTCTTTTTTGTCAGAGAGTATGATTTAAATTTATTATGTATTTCAACATCTGCACTGTTTACTTTCGGGCGATATATAGTTGTAATGCCGAAGCTTTGGTGTTTTTTTGGTTCTGGGTATGCAGTCTGATGTCATCTCTTATTGTCACGCTATTTGTGTAGTGTTTGCATGAAAATTGAAATTTCTGCAATACTTTGGTACTTTTTGCCGACCAAAAATTTCTGTATTAAGTTTCGATTACAGTATGTTAAACATTGACTACATCACGATTTATTTCTGGCACTGAGCAAAAATGCTAAATTTATTTTTAATGCACATTGCAAATTAGGTTATGCATGAGACCTCTATATTTATTAAAAAGTCTTAGATTCTAACACTTATTTAAACACCAGGTCATATTTCATTTAAGGATTTTACAAGCAGATAGTTCTGATCAAACACTAATTACAATTACATAAAAGATATTAAAACCTGTAAACGTGAAAACTATTCCTACCTCTTTTTAATGAAACGACAATAAGAAAAATTAAAAAAGAAAAATAAACAGAACAATTAAGAAAGGACCTGCAGTTAAGTAAATTTAATATTATAGAGAATTTGTATTCTTTTTATCCGGAGAGAACAAGACATGGTTTATTTGACACAAACTTAACAAAGGTTACAATCACACATATTGCATAAATACTTTAAAGTCTGCACACTTCACGCCTATTTAACAGTCCTGATCCTTTTAAAAATGGCGATGGATCAATTTTCTAAAATAAATAGTAACCATTAAATTTCATAAACGTTTCCATTGAATTCCATTTTAGAAACTTATTTTAAGTATAAACTCAGATGACTTATACTAGTAATTTCCTGGATCTTCTATGCATTCCTAATCAGCTAATAGATTTAGTTTTCTATTTTGCCCTTTTCGATTAATTCTACAAAATCTTGTCTATTCTTTTAACAGCAAAATTCGATAGTACACAAAGAATACCTTTTTTTTTTTTTTTAATTTCTTGTCATGTCAACATTTTCTTATTATTCATTTATATACCTAACAAAGCTAACTTTGTTTCAATACCCGTCCTTTATCTGGAGTTCAGAATTATGAGAAAACACAGCAATTTATATATCAATCAATAACATGCAGGAACAAATGAAGCTTAGAAACTGACAAGAAAAAATAGATGAAAGACGAATGGCCACGATGCGGAAAAAAACATACAGTATTGTGATTTGTCGACAGCAGTGATTAATCATTCTTTTTATTTATGTCTAACGACAGAAAAACAAATGCTCTTTAAAGTTCGAAATATTCGTTCGCAGTTTGTTTAGAGCTGTTAAAATTAGGGCTGAATGTCAATATTGTTGAAGTAGAACAAACATCCACAATCAAATATTTGTGGTTCAAACACTGCAAGGGAGGAAATGGGCAATTCAATTACAGTAGTCTGAAAGACTTTTCTGGAGTGCTTGTCTGTATTCACGATACGATACCGCCTGACTTTAATAATAGCAAACATTTCTTCTGTAGTACTCCATGGAATAATTATTTAATCGTTATTCAAAGAAAAGGGACATAAAACATTGGAATCGCGAGCGATTCGTTGAGCTTTATTGCCATTACATTTAAAAGCACTTCCTACGCATGTACCCACATCATATCTAACTCTTTGCCAAACATGACATCGCACTTTCATACTATTGCACCATCGGATGACAACTTTAAACGATCTCAAATCATTAGTCTTGACATGAAGGGACACAAACGCTGAGGGAAAAAGTTCTAGTTACCAGCATTTTCTCATTTTCCACAAAGCTTGCAAAATACTTTTTCCTCTGGGTCATTAAACTTGGAAAAGGGTTAAGGTATAATCAAATTATTCGTGAGTTGCGATTATTTATCAAATATTTTTATAATGATGTCAGGACAGCTTGGTCGATTAACACATGGTACAGAATAATTTTACAAAGGCTCGCTTAGTTTTTGTGAAAAGTCCCCGCTGCACTTTAAGCAAGATCAATTGGACATTTTCAGGGGAAACGTCTTATAAATTGTTGTGGAGCCGCATAAGCGGCGGCAGTATATTTTTATTTTATTCGGTTTTGAAAAGTACCTATGGAGGCAGCCATATTGTGAACTCGGCTCCAAATCATTTCGTAACCAGGTCATTTCGTACCTATGCCAATTCGTACAATTTTTGATCTGTTCATATCCGCCAATTCTTTACACTTTGGTCATTTTTTACACACTTCGATCATTTCATACCCACTTTGGTCATTTCATACTCAGTTTTTTATATCAGTTTGATAATTTAGAACTTATTTTAATACCATTTTCTTGGATTGTTTTTCGAATGACAACTTTTGTACATAGTTCCAATTGAATTGTTAAAGTTCGCCAAAGAATGACTATGATTTTTTTACCATTTTATTTATTCCTCTGTTTTAAGTTGCATTCTAAGGATTGTTTAGGAATTCTCAGTTCATTTCTCACCTAAATCTGCATAAATTTATTTTGGTTGATTTGAAACGCTGTAATTAATGTGCCCTATTTCAGAAACAACTATTTTGCAGCACCATTGATGTTACGCATCAATATTTTCTTGTTTGTATGAATAAAAAGAGAACAAAAATGGCACATAATGAATAAAGTTATCACGTTAAATATTTCTTTTCTTTAGACAGTAACCCATTTTCGATTGATGAATGAATAACGAGTTAACCTGTTGCCACCTGACACACCTTTTTAAGAGTTGACTTTGAAAATGTCCAAGTTGAATATCGTTAATCAAGACAAATTAACAATTGATAACAAGAAAACATTATCTCAATATGTATTGAGATCATGCAAATCTACCCACAAGCATGAAAAAATATTTTCATCAGCAGAGCTCCCCAAATGCAATTTTCACGCTAAAGTATTTCTATTGTACACCAGAAAATTAGTTTACAAGTTCAGCTGTCTGCACCTGATAATTGGTCTACAAGGAATCTACTATCACTACTTAAATGGAACTAATATCGGAAACGTGTCCTTCTCGTCTATCACCTAAGAGTAGAATAGCCCTAACGCCTCAAATGACATCGATAAACAAGGCATGCTTGCCGACTCTTCCAATATTTGCTGAAAAAAGCGACATATTTCTGATGTTGTCTGTCTGTGGATTCTACATATGCTATCTTAAGTAAATGTAGAATAATTTCGAAGACCAAAATAATTTTATCCCGGGAGAGAATGTAAAGACAGTAAGGTTACAGAATATTCTCTATTCATGTTATACATTTTCAATTAAGGCGATCAATCAACTAGGATATCAATAGTAAAATCGTGCCTTGCAAAAATATTTTTTTCCTTCGGCGGACTTCAAAAATATATTAAAATTAGCAAGACTGACTTTAAACACCAGCCTATATTGCAGTTTTTCTGACGGCATTAGTTCTTGAACTTCGTACAAATGGCAAAACAGCTTAAACTTTATGTATGTCGTTAGCAGAACGATCTATCTAATCAAATTGCAGTTAAGACTGCTTTTCTGAAAATAAGGATGGATTTAAAAAAAACGCTTGTAGAAGACGCAGGTGACATTTAAAGACAACGTTGTGTGCATGAAATAAGCTTGGTCCAATGCTACGGGTAGTCAATTTCGTTGTATTTATCTTATAGCTCTCTGCAGGTATTCACGTGATTGGTCCATTTCCCGCTTCTTGTACCATTTTTCACTACCGCAAATGCTCTGCTTTCCGTGAGAAGATGTACCTCTTTGCCCATGATGCAAAACAAGTAATAGCTCCCTGCAGATGATGGTAAGATTGACCATAAAATAATAATTGCATTATCATTCGTAATTATTGACCAGTTGTACATCTGATTCATTTGCAAATTAAATCCCATAATGATTCGCTTTTTATCAAATCTATAGGGTAGATTTTGTTGATATTATTTGTACTAACAGTGTATCCTTTGTACATATCAAAGATTTTCGAAAGTCTATCTTTAAAATATTCAAAATACAGACATCTATTGACGCGCTTAACTGTATTCGCGGTGATGAATCGGTTTGTCTAGTAATGTAGACAATACGCTAGACAATTTCATCAGGATTAACGTCATGTATGAAAGGGGTCCCTTATTTGTAATCCATAACTGAACAAATATATGTCCGCTCGTTTTGTATGCCATTTTCAAAGGGCTTTTTAACTCGTTGCGAAGAAAAATAGAGAAATCCTTCAATTCTTATTTAGTTGTACATTCCATGTCAAAATATCCATTTATTTACATACAGATTTTCTTCGGAAAAATACCGCTGGTACTTAGTAATAGCCTAAATTTTTTTAAAAAAGCGTCCTTGTTAACACGTTGAACTCCTCTATAATCAATGTCTAGGTAATAAGGACAGAGATAATTCGATATACTTAATTTGTCCACTGCTGTCGTAAAATACGATTTAAAGATTGTTACGAACCAGGCGTAACTAGAAAGTAGAAGCCAGCAACAAACGATAACAATTAACAGAATTTATTAACAAAAATATCAAATAATCAGTGACAATATTACAATAGTACAAAACAATACCTTAGATGTTAAATACAGAAGACAAATTATTCCAGTCTTAATTCCAATCTGATCCTGATCCAAACTGAATGTAATCCAAGCACACGAAGTAATCCTCACTTTAGTCTAGTCTGATCCGAGTCCAAACTGAATGTAATCCAAGCACTAATTATGACACAAACACAAAATAATCCCCACTGTAGTCTGGCAATCATGTATTAACTAGTGAACCCTGAGATGTAAAAAGCTTTTCCTTTTATAATAACAGAGAAACTTCCAGAAAATTCATGTTAAAATTAGTTGCATAACTTCTAGTAAACAGATTGTAAAAAGGCCCGGAAACTTCCAGAACAGTAATCCACAATCCAGTAATCCAGTTCTAAAAATAGCAACAGTGGAAAACCATTCAAAAATAGATACACACATGAACAAAGCTAATAATAACTGGGCATGTACATAACACTTCCCCCCTTGAAAAGAAAAAGGAAGGTCTATGAAATAAATCTTTCTTTTTTGCAATATTATTTATATACATGTATATGATACTTTATCTGAAGTATACATAGGAAATGACAAAGTCAAATATTAATTATTTTAGACTAATGAAAATAATCAAGGTAATGAAAGTACAATTTGAAAATCCAGTTTGAACATGATTTAGATAAAATGACTATTTGAATTTCAAACTCTTGACAGAGCATCTGGTATAATGTTATCTTTCCCTTTTATGTGTCTTATGTCAAGATTAAACTCTTGAAGCAATAAACTCCACCTCAGTAATCTTTGATTCTTATTCTTAAGTTTGTGTAGAAAACTTAAAGGGTTATGATCACTGAATACAACAATTGGTGAAGTTGAAGAAGAGGTTAAATAAACTTCGAACTGCTGGATTGCCAGAATTAAAGCAAGACACTCTTTTTCTATGGTAGAGTAATTTTTCTGATGTTTGTTAAATTTCTTAGAAAAGTAACAAACTAGGTGATCAATACCATTATTATCTTCTTGTAAAAGAACAGCACCAATACCAACGTCACTTGCATCAACAGCTAGTTTGAAACATTTGTCAAAATCAGGTGCCAAGAGAACTGGTGCGCTCTTTAGTATGGCTTTCAGACGATCAAATGCATCTTGACATTTGTCATTCCATTTGAACTTTGTGCTTTTCTTAAGTAAATTTGTTGAAGGTTCAGCAATACCTGAGAAATTTTTACAGAATTTCCTATAGTAGCCAGCCATACCAAGAAATCGCATCAGCTGTCTTTTACATTTCGGTACAGGAAACTCAGAGATAGCACTGACCTTAGCTTCTAAAGGTTTAACTTGACCCTGTCCCACAAAATGTCCTAGAAATGTTACAGTAGCATGACAAAATTCAGTTTTTGCAAGATTCACAGTCAGTTTCGCTTTACTGAGTGTCGAAGAACTTCCTGATTCTTTGAAGGTGGTCACTCCAATTGTCTGAGTAGATGATGACGTCGTCAATATATGCATCACAGCCATCTAATCCACATATAACGTTGTTTATAAGTCGCTGAAACGTTGCAGGAGAATTTTTCATCCCAAACGGCATAACTTTGTACTGGTACAGACCGTTTGGAGTAGCAAAGGCTGATACTTCTTTTGCTTTATCAGTCAGTGGAACTTGCCAGAATCCTTTTAGCAGGTCAAATTTGGTGACATATTTAGAATTTCCAACTTTGTCAATACAGTTATCAATTCTTGGTATTGGAAAAGAGTCTGTTTTTGTCACAGAGTTCACTTTACGATAGTCAGTACACATTCTATAAGTTCCATTTGATTTGGGTACTAATATACATGGTGAACTGTAATTACTCTGGCTAGGTTCAATAAAGTCATTTTCCAGTAAGTATTTTACTTCATCTTGGAGGTATTTCTGTTTCAAAGGATTCATTCTATATGGATGTTGCTTTATTGGTTTAGAATCTTCCACAATGACATCATGATAGATTTTATCAGTTCTTGTGGGGATATCAGGAAATAAATGTTCATGTTCATGTATCAACTGTTTCAGCTCTTCCTGCTGTGATGGTTCCAAGTGAGAAAGTTTGTTGTCAAGGTTTCTCAAAATATCAGAATTTTCAAGTTTAGATGGACCAGGATCAGATTTATCAATAAAGTCAGAATTTACTTCAAGTTCAAATACATTTGATTCTTGTGGGACAGTGTTTACAACTGTAATTGGTTTTGAAATAGAGCTATCTCTGTCAAAGTATTCCTTTAACATATTTATATGACACATTTGTTTGTTTTTACGCCTTCCTGGAGTATTAATTAGTCGCCGCGCAGAAGCGCGCGACTATATTTTTAATAGTTTTTCGAGTTAGGACATGGATAGTGGGAATTTCGTTTTTATAGGGGTGTTAGGTTAACAAGGAATCTTTCTAACGTTACTTCGCCTTAAACTGGCTTTTTAATTCATTCTTAAACTACGAAATTGCAATACGATACTATTTTTGTTCTATTAATACTTACAACATCAAAAACCGCCTAATTATTTCTTTTATTGTCGCTATTCCTGAGAAATGGACTCGTCCACATAAATGCCTTGTTTCCATTGGTCAAGGCTGTACAGGTTTCCAGTCATTTCGTACCTTGTTAATTTCGTAACTAGGTTATTTCGTACGATTTTGGTCATTTCGTACCTACTTATACTTTCAATTTTGGTCATTTCGTACCCAGTTGGTCGTTTCGTACAACCTTCGTACACAGGTTTAATAATCATTTTGATTATTTTGTAGATAGTTTTTCCTACTATTTGTGTGTTTTTTGTTGAATGACCACTGCTAAAATTGTGCATTGCTGAAATTGTGCTAAATTCCGCCGAAGAACGAGTGTGATGGTTATGATTGTATTTGACCATTATAGGTTACTTATTTCTAAGTTTAGTTTTTAAAACAAAGATAGTTTAGAACTCCTTTGTTTATTTCTCAACGAGCTCTGCATAAATTTAATTTGTGGAAAAAATCTGGAGAGAGGCCATTTTTTCGCTGTGTTGTTCATAATGATAAAGCGCGATGCAAAACCATGATTCTTCATGAACACTGTTCACCAAACACTATAGTCCTAGACTTGTTTAAATTGAAAGCATGCCTTGCAAACTTACGTCCTCTTGAATCATACTTTCCTCGGACAGCAACATTTTAGTAACTTAGCCCTGCTTTCACCACTTTCCCAAACAAACACGGGTTATCACATGTGTGCTATCAAATTCTTTTGTCAAAACATGTTGGATAAGGAGAAATTGCTCGTTATAAGCAATTTCTTCTTTATTAGCTCACCTGAGCACAACGTGCTCAAGGGGAGCTTTTAGGATCACCCGGTGTCCGTCGTGCGTCAGTGCGTCGTCAACAATTCTTTAAACATCAACTCCTCCTAAACCGCTGGGCGGATTTGGACCAAACTTGCTGGAATGTTCCTTGGGAGGTCCTCTTTATAAATTGTTCACAGAATTTGATTCCGTCAAAAACTCTGATTGCCATGGCAACGAAATAGAATTTTTTAGGAAATTCTTTAAAAATCTTCTTCTCTGGAACCGCTGGCCAGATTTTAAAATAATTTCACAGAGATGTTCCTTAGGTGACCCTTTTCAAAAATTGTTCGCGAAATTTTGATCCGTCTAGAAACATGGCTCTGGTGAATGGGGGCTTCTTGCACTATACAGAAATGAAGAAATTCTTAAAAATTATTTTTCTCTGAAACCGCTGGCCAGATTTTAAAATAATTTCACACAGATGTTCCTTGGGTGACCCTTTCCAAAATGTGTTCGCGAAATTTTGATTCGTCAAGAAACATGGCTCTGGTGAATAGGGGCTTCTTGCACTATACAGAAAAAAAGAAATTCTTAAAAATTCTTCTTCTCTGAAACCGCTGGCCAGATATTAAAATAATTTCACAGAGATGTTCCTTGGGTAACCCTTTTCAAAATTTGTCCGCGAAATTTTGATCCGTCGACAAACATGGCTCTGGTGAATGGGGGCTTCTTGCACTATACAGAAATGAAGAAATTATTAAAAATTCTTCTCCTCTGTAACCGCTGGCCAGATTTTAAAATAATTTCACAGAAATGTTCCTTGGATGACCCTTTTCAAAAAGTGTCCGCGAAATTTTGATCCGTCGAGAAACATGGCTCTGGTGAATGGGGGCTACTTGCGCTATACAGAAATGAAGAAATTCTTAAAAATTCTTCTTCTCAGAAACCGCAAGGAAGATTTTAAAATAATTTCACAGAAATGTTCCTTGGATGACCCTTTTCAAAACTTGTTCGCGAAATTTTGATTCGTCAAGAAACATGGCTCTGGTAAATGGGGGCTACTTGCGCTATAGGGAAATCAAGGAATTCTTAAAAATTCTTCTTCTCTCGAACGGCTGGTCAGATTTTAAAATAATTTCACAGAGATGTTCCTTGGGTGACCCTTTTCAAAAATTGATCGCGAAATTTTGATTCATCAAGAAACATGGCTCTGGTGAATGGGGGCTACTTGCACTATAGGGCAATGAAGAAATTCTTAAAAATTCTTCTTCTCTGAAATGGCTGGTCAGATTTTGGAAAATTTTCACAGAGATATTCCTTGGATGACCCTTTTCGAAAATTGTTCATGAAAGTCTGATTCGTAAAGAAACATTGCTCTGGTGAATGGGGGCTACTTGCACTATATGGAAATGAAGAAATTCTTGAAAATTCTTCTTCTCTGAAACGGCTGGTCAGATTTGAAAATTGTTTCACGGAAATATTCCTTGAATGGCCTTTTTCAAAATGTGTTCGCGAAATTTTGATAGGTCAAGAAACATGGCTCTAGTGAATGGGGGCTACTTGCACTGTACGGAAATTAAGAGACTCCTAAAAATTCTTCTTTTTTGAAACTGCTGGTCAGATTTTGAGAGGACTTTTACAGGTGACCTTTTAAAAATTGCTTGGAAAAAGAATCATTTTGTTTCCAGTGTTTCAATACCTTCAAAAAAAAAAAAAAAAAAAAGGCTATGGTCCTCTGAAAAATTCAGGTGAGCGATCCAGGGCCATCTTGGCCCTCTTGTTAAATACTTTTTCCCCACTACTAGCGAATTTTCACCATTTTTGCAGCTTTTTAAATTGTCATCTGCCAACTCTTTGAATTTGGAAGAGTCTGATATTTGTCGTTTGGAAAAGAGCTAAGAGCGCTGTGCTAGGGTATTAGATACTGTAACAGAAGACAAGTTTTGATATAGGTTACTATTCACATTATTTCATAATGTGTTAAAAAATCTGCTGATGAAAACTGACATTTACTTACTTGCCCTGGCTTTCTTGAAGCATTAAACAAATTTTTTGCGGCGACTTTGATGCTTTGCATCAACTTTTTCTTGTTATATAGTTTAAATCACTTGTTTTCTTGTCAATAGTGTAGGGTCCAAAATATCTTGCCTGTAGAGGTCTGCCAGGTATTGGCAAAAGAGTAAGGACTTTGTCACCTGGTTTAAATTTTCTATCAATAACATGGTTGTCATATCTTGCTTTCATTTTGCCCTGAGACGTTTTAAGATTAGACCTAGCAACCTCACATGCCCTAGACAGTCTATTTCTGAAGTCAGAAACATACTGCAGTAAATTCAAAGGTGTTTCATCATTTGAGAGAAATTTCTCTTTCAAAAGTTTTAAAGGTCCACGAACAGAATGGCCAAAAACTAATTCAAAAGGACTGAAACCAAGAGATTCTTGTACAGATTCTCTGACTGCAAATAGTAACAAATGGATGCCCTCATCCCAATCTTTTTCAGTGTCAAAGCAATATGACCTTATCATATTTTTTTTATGTCTGGTGAAATCTTTCTAAAGCACCTTGACTTTCAGGGTGATAAGCGGATGACCTGTATTGCTTGATCCCTAATTCATGCATAACCTGTTGGAATATACCAGACATAAAATTTGACCCTTGATCAGACTGAACTGATTTTGGAAGACCAACAAATGTGAAAAATTTTATAAAAGCTTTGACTATTGACTTTGTTTTGATGTTCCTGAAAGAAATAGCTTCAGGAAAACGTGTAGAAGTACACATAATTGTTAAGAGATACTCATTTCCTGACTTGGTTCGAGGTAAAGGACCAACACAATCTATAAGTATCCTACTGAAAGGTTCATCAAAAGCAGGAATAGGTTGTAATTGAGCTTTGGGAATGGTTTGGTTGGGTTTACCTACCATTTGACATGTATGGCAAGTTTTACAATATTTAGAGACATCCGATTTGAGACCAGGCCAATAAAAATGATTAATAATTTTGTGACAGGTCTTGTTTATACCTAGATGACCTGACATAGGACTTTTATGGGCTATACTTAGTATTTCATGACGATATGACTTTGGAACCATAATTTGGTGGTAAACAGCCCATTCATCATCAGCTGGGACATCAAATGGTCGCCATTTTCTCATAAGAATCCCATTCTTTTTATAGTAACACATTGGGACCTGTGAAATTTCATCTTCAGGTAAAGCCCTAAAAATTAATTTTGAAATCTCAGGATCAGTTTGCTGTTCCTGGATAAGCTGTGACTTAGACAGCGTGTCGTGACCTTGGTCAATAGACTGTGATGATGAATGACAAGACATTGACGAGTCTGTCTGAATATCAGACAAACTGGGATCAAGAGACTTTTTAATCTCATTATTAAAATATTGACCGATAAAAGTATCCGTCAAGTCAATGTCAGAGTTTGAGTTTTTCAAAATGGCCTTTTTAGCCATAGCTCGGGTAACTGCACAAGAAGGATACAAGTCAGGAATTTCCTGCTCGATAGGGTCATCTGTTTGACCTATATTTGGTGTGTCAGTTACAAGTGGATTAACCACAACCTTATCTCCAGCTAAGTCATTGCCTAGCAGTAAATGGGCACTTTTAAATGGTAAGGAAGGTTTAATACCAATAACCACAGGCCCAGTAACCAAATCTGATGACAAATTAACATGATGGAGAGGGATATTAACAGTTCCACACTCTACACCCTGAATAAGGACACTAGTACCGGAAGAAGTCTTCTCAGAAAAAGGCAGTATCTCTGCTAAAATAAGAGATTGAGAAGCTCCTGTGTCTCTTAAAATTTTAATAGGGGTAGGTGGGCAATTATCACCGGAAAGTGATACAAAACCATTCAACATAAATGGTTCAAAAATCTCCATAGTAGAATCAGACTTGGGTTTTGTGACTATGTCAATTGTATTGGTTTTAATAGAAGACTGTGGCCTTGGCCTAAGAGTGGTGAGTCCTGTTGGTTTGGCTTCATCACTTTCTAACTTCCTTTTTAATTTCAAACATTCAGAAACAAGGTGACCAGGTTTCTTACAATAGTTACAAGTGGGTCGAGATAAGGGATATTGACTTTTGGTTTCACTAGTAGAATTGGGTTTGGGTGTATTGGATTGACTGGGCATGCCAGATGAATTACCAGATGTAGATTTATTTTGGGGATGTGAGGAAGTAGGTTTTGTTTTTGCAATAAAAGAAACTTTATGTGTAAGGTAGTAATTATCAGCCAGACGAGCTGCTTCTTCTAAAGTTTCAACTTGTTTTTCGTCTAAGAATGTCTTAACATCAGATTGAATACAACGTTTGAATTCTTCAACTAACATAAGTTGTCTTAGTTTATCATAATTTTGGCCTATTTTCCTAGAACAGCACCATCTATCAAATAACTGTTCTTTGTTTCTAGCAAATTCAACATGAGTCTGGTTAGAATCTTTTTTACAATTTCTAAATTTTTGTCTATATGCTTCTGGGACCAGCTCATAACCTTTGAGAATAAGTTCTTTAACAGTCTCATAATGATGACTTTGTTCAACACCTAGTTGTGTATAAATTTCACGAGCTTTGCCGATCAAAACACTTTGCAGAAGTAAAGTCCATTGCTCTTTTGGCCAATTTAAGTTTTCTGCAACTTTTTCAAAGTGTAGGAAGTATTTATCAACTTCTTTTTCTTGAAATGGAGGAACAAGCCTAATATGTTTTGTAACATCGAAATTGTATTCAATCCTTTGCTTCGGCTGATTTGCTCTTTCTTGCATTTCTATTTCCCTCATTCTTAATTGAAATTCTCTCTCCTTCTCTCTCTCTTCTCTTTCTTCTGTCTTTCCCTTTCTCTTTCTTCTCTCCCCCTTTCTCTTTCCCTTTCTTCTCTCTCCCTTTCTCTTTCCCTTTCTCTTTCCTTCTCTCTTTCCTGAATTTCTAATTGTCTGATCTGAAATTTCAATTCAAGTTCTTTCGAACTTGAAACTGACTGAACGTCAACTATCAGGGAAAGAGCATTTTCATTGAAAATCTCCTCATCAACAAAATATTGTACCAAAATGTTCTTAATTTCATGTTTACGCATTGAAGATTTTATTTCAGACAATTTATAGTGTTTAGCAAGATTAAGCAAATCAGTATTTTTACCTAAATTCAATAACTCCACAGACGGTTCAGCCGTAAATTTATCTAAGTCAAAAGACATGTTTGTTTGTTGCTGGATTCAAGTACAAAATTGTATTATAATTACTGATTAGTAAAAATGTAGGGAAAATTTTTAAATAAGTGAAAACTAGACTGTCTGTAAGAAATTTTGACTAACAGGATGTATTAGATTTTATTCAAATTGTGAAAAGCAAACGTCTATGTCTTATTTTCCAATCGATGGCTAATCCCAAAAGGAAAACGAATGCGTTAGTCTATTTTCCAATCCCGGACGAGCCCCCAATTTCTGTTACGAGCCAGGCGTAACTAGAAAGTAGAAGCCAGCAACAAACGATAACAATTAACAGAATTTATTAACAAAAATATCAAATAATCAGTGACAATATTACAATAGTACAAAACAATACCTTAGATGTTAAATACAGAAGACAAATTATTCCAGTCTTAATTCCAATCTGATCCTGATCCAAACTGAATGTAATCCAAGCACACGAAGTAATCCTCACTTTAGTCTAGTCTGATCCGAGTCCAAACTGAATGTAATCCAAGCACTAATTATGACACAAACACAAAATAATCCCCACTGTAGTCTGGCAATCATGTATTAACTAGTGAACCCTGAGATGTAAAAAGCTTTTCCTTTTATAATAACAGAGAAACTTCCAGAAAATTCATGTTAAAATTAGTTGCATAACTTCTAGTAAACAGATTGTAAAAAGGCCCGGAAACTTCCAGAACAGTATTCCACAATCCAGTAATCCAGTTCTAAAAATAGCAACAGGGGAAAACCATTCAAAAATAGATACACACATGAACAAAGCTAATAATAACTGGGCATGTACATAACAAGATGCCTAAAGATGATTACTACCAGGCCAAACTGCATATTGTCAGTTATCGGTACGGTAGGTTTCCTTTAAAAAAACATTAATATCAGGGCACTTTGAACATAAAACATTGTTTAGAGCTCTTTAGTTTTTTTGCCAACTTTATTTAAACACAATATTTAAACACAAGAAATTTTGTATTTTGCATCGTTATCAAAGCTCTTCAAACCGCGCCTAAGATTATTGAACATATATTATGACGCATTGTAGATCAGAATTGAACCATCCTTACCGTCCTGGGTATCAAAGTTCAGGCACAGAACAAACTTTATCAAGGTTTTGAAATGGGCCCCAGTGGCCAGATCTACATATTTATTTTTTTGCCCAAGATTAAGGCCAACCACACTGTTTCTATGGCGGAAATAGAATTAAAATGGATAAAAATAACTTAAAATCTAAGAGCCGTAATTACTAATGAACTCTTACACTTTGAAACGTACATGTAGATTGTGATATGCAGACGATACAAAAAACTTTACTTTATAACTGAAGTAAATGTTAAGGTCAATCACTATGAATCTTAACAAGGTCTTGATATTTGATTCATGAATATAGAATAATTTTGCGGTTTATGGTAAATGTAGTCAAACAGGTTCAAGTTACCTGTTGGTAGGAAAATCATCCTTTCCTAGGCAAAGTTCAAACTCTTGTACACTCAGGTAATTTGGACCGTATTGGATCTTTGTACAGTCTTTAGCATACATTTTACCCTCAGCCTATAGAGATTACATAATTATTTCTACAGAAAACTTTGTCTAAGAGCGGACCCCCACCAGCACCTTGTCACTAAAGCAGCAAAATAGGAGAATGGAAATGAATTTAAAACTAAAGACCATAAGTGACCTTAGCCTTTGAACAATGTGAACTTGTAAAAGGTGTCACTAGTTAAACAGCTATTGATTTCGAGTATGGAAGTGATTTTCAAACAACTTTCACATGTGACCTTGACTTTTGACCCATCTACCTAGAAACAATAGGACATCTCCTTGGGTCATGAGCAATGCTTGTATGAAGTTTCAATATACAAGGTCCAAGGTCAAATAGAGCACGGAAACGAAAACAAGACGGATGGATAGATCAGACATCCTCTACACCCCACTCTTATCGTTGTGTGTGTAGGTGGGGGGGGGGGGGCGGCGAGCTTTTGTAAAAAGTTTCAGAGCGTCCATTGCATGTCCTGATATTTATTTATATCAATATCCTCTTTATGTCAGGTATACAACCCTCACCTTCAGTAAATGCCATTGTATTATCTTAGTGTGGAGTTTACACGATTGCTCATTGACCGACTGTCGTATATTCCAACGCTGCATGTGAATGCAGCTCTATTAACACAGTGCAACGAAAGCATGGCAACATTGACGTCATTCTATTTAGTAAGTCGCCAGTGCCGGTGTAATGCAAAGAAATGACCCTCCCCTACAAAATGACCCGAGTCATTATTCAACGTAGACAAATGATCCCAGAGGGGGGTCATTTCTCTATGTAGAATAAGGACCCAGGTCATTACTCTACGTAGAGAAATGACCCATGGGTTATTTTGTAGGGGAGGGTCATTTCTCTGCATTACACCGGCTGTTCCTAGGTCCGCCCTCATATTTTTTCAAAAAAAAAAAATGCTGGGCAGTTAACGTAAAGAAGGTCGCTACTCACAGGAAAACTCGGATTTATCGCTATTTAAGTTATACATGACAATGAAGGCACTATTCAAAATTTTACAAGTGCCTTTTCTTGTTGAAGATAAGCATCACAATTGGCCGGCGTTGCATTGAAAACGGGATTGGTGGGGATTGATCAGAGCTTTTGAAGCGACTGCGACTAAATTACTTGACAATACGTTCATTCTTCTTTGTCGGTTGAAAGGAAAACGTAGAAAAGTAAAGCTGTTTAGATTTGTTGTTGTTGTTGTTTTCGATGCCTTATGCTTTATTGATTTTTTTTTACGTATTAACTGACAGAGCAGTGGGGCTTTTTTTTGTGGTAAATGGCCAAGCTTTATTCCATGGAAGTAATCCGCACCACTTTGTACGAACTCACTCTCCTTTGACCAAGAATTGGTTGTGTTGGAATCGAAACAATCTTCTTTACCATGTTGCGAATTTTGAGGCGCAGGAATAAAATACATGGAATATACGCGTCTTGGATTATTAATTGTGCATCATAACCTTTGTTTTTTTAACGATACACCAGGATAGAAAGAAAGTATTTCTTGAACACATTGTAGTGTCAAAGGATTGACTTGCTTACTAATCAGAATCAAGTTTTTTTAAAAGAAAGTAATAATCGAATTGATATATTACAGTAGTTACCACCTGCATCCTTGTTTTGTCGAAGTAATGTATGGTAATTGTGTAGAAAGTGACCATGTATAGTATTCACGCTTTGATACAACACACATGAAATTTCTGTTCATTTATTTGAATTTGTTTTGCGTGTAAAAAATGTTGTCAGAAGAAATGACCATTGTGAGATACATGCACATGTAACTGCAGTGGGTTATGAGGTAGCACTGGTTATATCAAAGCTGAGCTGTGAAATGGCGTTTACGGACTCGTCAGTTATGTTACTTCGCTGATCATTTTTGGCCATATTTACCTACCATGCCAAGGCTTTTATAAAACAAGAGCACTGGATACTAGTGCAAATGCTTGCCTGAGGTTGCTTGATTTTAGGTGAAAAATTATAACTCGAGAAACAGCCATTAATGTGTGGCGAATAGGCCTACCTTGATAGTAACAAGCCTTTGTTGTATAGGCCCCCCTTTTGATACTTAACAAGTTGTCCAAGTTTTAAGTAAATACCTTTAGTGATAATAGATATATTATAAAACTTCAAAGTTTTTTTTGCAATGCAAACGACAACGTAGACGACATTGACGACGCCAGGGCTATGACATTACCTGAACATTTTCTACGAAAACAGCCGAGCCAAAAATAACACACACACATTGTAGCAGTGCATTTTGTTGCTCCTCTCACCTATGTATTAAATGCGCCGTAGAAAGCAAGTCTGCTTACTGCCATCGCAAACTCCGTCTTAATCCCGAAGTGCCCTTCTCTCTATCTAGATAAATCATAATGAAAAAAAAAAAAGATTAAAAAAGGATCTGCTGCAAGAGGGGAAAGTTGTCAACAGTTGTTCAATATGTTTGATAGTGGATATTTTGCTGTAGGTCATTATACATTCACAGGCGTCTAAACTCGTTACATTATACCCTCTTGCGACGGTATACATGTAAAATTGTTGCCAAGGACGTTATTAGAAAAATACGGAATGGGAACTAATTTAATAATAGAGTCGCCGATGCTTTTAAGCTTATTTTCCGATGTCATAAAAATGCGAAAAAATTATAGGATTTGCATTATTAGTGTGCCTGTAACATCTTCGAGTGACATTTACTTTTTTCCTGCAAAAGGTGATAAGCGGCTTTTGTTGAAGGTGAAATCTCCTATACCCTATACTAAACTATTATCAAGCCGCAGAGCTCAAGATAAGGGAAAATGATAGTATTCTACATCCATTATTTCTCTTCCAAACCGCACGTTGTTGGTACTCGTTAGAATTGTCTCGATGAGACGATTCTAATAAGTACCCTAACATAGGGTTTATTGTAGAATAACTAATATTCTCAATTTTGAAATCAAAATTATCCCCTTTCTCTAGAGCTCTGATTAGCAGTCTCTTGACATTCCGTAGAAATGTACTTTTGGTCATCGGGAAAAGTCGAGATTTCTTATTCGGCAGTAAAAGACTAACTGAGATTCGGACACGAGAAGACAGAAACTGTAAAAACCACGGTGTATCAATTGTTCTTTTTACATGCATTCAGTAATTGGGATGCATAACTCACGAATGAATGGGCATTGTGATGTGAAGAATAGAGCCATGGTGTCCTGGATCACTCTGGCCGATACATTTTTATGTGCAGTAAAGCACTCATAAGAAATCATGAGTAAAGTTATCATGATTCCATGTCATAACATGATCTGATGTAACTTGTGACAAGTTCTAAATCACGAATAAAACTTCTACTCTAGAATGTTTCAAATTACCAACACCGATGTTAGTTTAGGAATCATGCACATGGAATACCATCAGAGAAAATTTAGAGCAACTTGTTTCGCACCTTCTGTAACTCTAACCCGTTGGCTGCTTATTGCGTCTCTCACTGACCTTTTGCGGACAGTATAGATCAAGATCAGACTGCACAGAATATGCAGTCTGATCTTGGATCTACAATGTTCGATGTGGAGATATTATTCCAAAAATCATAACAAAATGACAGTATTTTGGGTTTTACTAACGAAATGAAAAATTTCATTTAATTTAGTTATTAAGCAGGATAAGAGTTAACAGAATGCCGCTTTAGATAACTATTGTTGACAGTTCAGACCAAGATCAGATCGCAAAAAATGTTCAGTATTACCTTGGATCTAACCCGTCCGCTTGCTATTTGTCTTCAGTTCTAATCAAAAATTAGTTTTAGTCACCCTAGAACAGTGGACTTTATCTAGTTGGCTGCAAAGCAGGATTAAAATGGAAAAATGAGAAAGAATCAACTTTGCGGGTTTTTTTTTTTATCAAATTCAGCAAATTCATTTTTTTTTTTCCCCTCTCCTTCTTCTCTTACATCATTCATAAATTTGTGATAATAATGAACGCAATACATACAATTCATAAAGAAAATCAAAGAAATATGGATTATGCCCCCAACTATTTTAAGGTAGTACCGTTCTAATGAAAACAGCTATTTCCACTAAATATATTTTTCTAAAAACGTTGCTAAGATTAAAAATCAGTATTGTTTTACTACTTCGACCAAGCCCATTTTTACCTTCTTATAATTATTGTTTATAAATATAGGGCCACTCTATTCTCATTACAAAATGAGATAATGATTACCTCCCTGTTATGAAACTAACAAAAATATCAACAAAAATTTCAAGATGGACACCAAAGGAAATTCTGGTATGTTAGAAATGTGCAAAAATATCATATCAGGATAAATCCTTATCTACGTATCAACTAATAAGAAATTTAATCCCATTTTGCTCTAGAAGCGATAGGATGGTAATACCTTAATTCATTACCAAACGTCAATATTTTAGACTGGTCCAAATTGAAAGCATTTGCAGACGACAAAATAAAAGGGACTGAAAATTTGAAATTTGTTTTGTGGAGGGTAGAAAACATTGTGGGAAAAGGAGAAAATGCTGGTTACAAGCATTTTGTCCTTTTCCCACAATGTTTTCTAAAGGCTTCTTTCTCAGGGGCGTCAAAAGTAGGGATTGTGTGGTAATGGGTTAAGCCATTTTTTTTCCGTCACAGTTTGTAATTCTTTTTGTATGTAAGTTGTACTCCTTATTTGTGTATTATGCCGTATATATGATATGAACAATAAACTTGATTGAAGATGAGCGAAGTGCTGTGAAAACATGATTCAATACATATAGCTGAACTTGTTTCTTGATTCTCTACGAAGTTGCAACGTACGAATATTGTTACACCTTCCTTATAACATACATTTCGCCCCATATGACTTTTGGCTGTTTCCAACCTTGAAACATTTTCTTCGTGAACGTGATAGGAAAGCAGAGAAGAACTCTTGCGAGCAAAATCCGGTGGCTACCCAGTATGTCATGTGACGCGCTCAAGAAAATGTTATGAGCCTATTTTGCATCTTTTTTTTTATCACAACTAAATCACCGAAAGCATATCCCAAACTTTGTCTCTATCACCTAAGATAGGAAGGATATTAAATGATAGACGGACGCCGGACCAACAAACGACGGAAATCATGTAATGATATTAGCTTCGGGCTGGTAGAACTCATAAGACTGGCTTGCAACATACGAAAAGGGGCATGTAGACATTTTCGTAAAGTGGCGTCTCGGATCAGATTTTGTACTGTAGGAGACTTGCGGAAAACAGAAAATTGCTTGAAAACGGGGTGTTGTTACGGATTAGCCTGCGAGGACTGCGCTGGCTGATCTGACACGTCATTTAACCCTTTACCCCCATAAGGCATTTCTATGGTATCTCTAATTGGACCTAAATAACAGCAAGGATGAAGCCATTTCTTATGTGTATATGACACCTTTTGATCGCATAGAAAACATTCTGACAAAAGGTGAAATTGCTCGTCACGAGCAATTTCACCTTTTGCCACAATGTTTTCCAAAGGCTCCTACAAGCAATGCGTAGAATTAGTATCTATGGAGTAAAAGGTTAACACAAATGTCCGAATGCCCCTCTTCGCATGTTGCAGGCCATTAGATATCGTTGTGGTACAATTGCTCTTGGCCGCTTCACTACATTTTTAGGTTTATCTGTTTCCTTATAATTTTTCCCGACAAGCACTAAAGATCAAGATTATTACATGATATAGAATTTATTCAGAAGCTGTAAGTGAACTAGCGCTAGCTTTTACCGTGATCACATCCCCACCAGCTCCTTGTCCTAAAACAGCTCTTTGTCACAGAATAGAGGAATGGTTTAGTACATAAGCAAGAATTGAAAAAAAATACGACAAACTGTTTGCACTCATTAAAGGGTTAGGTTAATTTGTCACTGTTAAAACACAGAGACCAAAGCTATATAATAAAGCTCTAGCAATACATAGACAGTAATTTGAACAATTGGAGTGAATAGAGGAAATATTACCATTTATATTACAGAACATGTTTTTCAGTGGAACTGCAGCTGTAATCATACTGTGGTCACTGTAGTGTCACACACATTAAACTCAGAGTTCACATTCACAAAGTTTTATACATTAAAAATTGTAAGATTATTATACGGGACAAATAGTAAAATACGGGACAAATAGTAAATCTAAGTGATATCGTTTAGAAAGACTTGCAAACTTGCAAACACATTGCAGCAGGGTCATGAAAATTGGACATGCGCAACTTCATATAAATAGAAACACTGTGTATATAACATTGGGCTCAGTTCCTCAAAATTGAAGGGGTACTTTGCAGGACAAATTTGTGTCTACGGATAGACGGAAGGACAGACAGCTATGGCGATTCTAGTATACCCCCTTCCACTTCGTTTTGGGGGATATAATTACATAGAAATTATGCTTAGAACAATACACAATGAAACATTAAGAAAATATTTTTGAAGAATGGGGCTAACTTTTCATACTAGTTGATCGGCCTAGATAGCAACAGAATGGTTGGAGGTATTTTACTCATGATCATACATACAAGGGCATTCAGTTTGTATTGTGCAAGGAGGTGCTGTTTCGTGCATTGATGTTTTCTATTTGTATTAAAAATCTCATTTAAACGAATTCTAACCTGGTTGAACAATAAAGAAATGACATTTTAACAGTAATTTTCATCCAAAGAGCTGGGAACCAAATCGATTCTTCACTCTGTAAAGGATCTGTAAAGGATCTCTGAAGTACATGTACCCTAGTTGGAATGAATGAATATTTTCCTTGTTATTTAAAGAAAAGGGAAGCTAGTTGTCTGAGATGTCGGATTACGCAAATGAAGTACACACAAGTGGTCAAAAATCAGACAGATTCAAAGAAATATTCAGACACACTGGCAATTTTTCTTCTTGTATTAAGATGAATAATTGGTATGACTTTCACTTATTTGTCATGTAAATGTATACAGTGTATAAAGTAAGTCCCTTTGGAGATGTCCTTTTTTCCCGGAAAAAAAAATCTTCTATTGGCAATTTGGAGCAGAAGCGATTTTTTTAAAGATATTTCGTGAACAAGCATTGTTTAAGGGGGTCCTTAGAGTGAGCTTATGGTCCTTTAAACAAATTTTTATTTCATTTTGTGGAGTACAGAAAGTCCAGTCATATTTTGGGTCAAAGATTCAAACTTTATACACAAAATGATCGGGGTTTTGTGGTGAATTCATAACCCGAAATATGTCAGAATAAATAAATCTGTTACAGTCAAGGCTATGTTTAATCAAGGACAAATAAGCACAACGAATACAAAAAGAAGTGTAAAAGGGTTTGGAGAGTGTCTATTTCTGGATTGTATGGCAACAGTTTTGTACATTATGAACTGCTTCATAAACGGATGTGTTTGTTTTTCCAGGTTTTTTTTTTTGTCAAAACTTCTAGCCTATTTAGTTGTTAATCCATTTGTTGAATTTTGTGTTGTTGACGTTAACATTTGTTTGGCTGCATAGTGTTTAACACCATTTTCAACCATGATTATTTCAGTCATATCCTAGTGGACAGTGCTCGTATTGATGCTTTCTTGGAGTTTCCTTTGTCAGTATTTTGCACAATATACTATCATAGCCATTGATATCTTACCCACATAACAGACGTCGAAACAATGATCAGCTGTGAAAGAAGAACGAACCCTGTTGCAATGTCCATCGACAGTCCTTCGACAGTAATTCACTGGGCTGATCATCCAATTTGTCTGAAGAAGCGATGCCGTGAAGGGTAAAGAAGCCATAGAGCAAATTATGCCACGTTAGGGTATCAGATGGTGGTTAAATATTGACTTCGGACGTGTTTATCACTTTGGTCGTTCACTAGGAGAAATATTTCCATTAGCATTGTAACCAAATGCCTACATCAACTTTGTTTATAGATCTTTGTGAGCTAAGATATATGAAACTTTGTCCCTAAACGCAGGCGCAATATTAGTCCACCAGAACCTTTCTGGATATGTGATTTACATTTCTTTTGCGTTGGACTCTATCTGAAGTGGGTTATTGAGATATAGGACAAGAAGCGACTATATATTGCCTAATTGTCTACAACTGATTATACGTTTTCGTAAGTGCTGACCATTAATCTAACATAGGACACTTCAAAGCCATCTCGACGGAAGTAATTAACGCTTATCATGCCATACACGATAATGATCATACTTTACACAAAATTCAGAATAAATTATCATGCATATATACATTTAAGTGAAGTCTGAACTTGTTGAATGCCTTAAGTATCTTTATTTCTAATCTCTGTTAACTGAGTGTTATCGTATGCTAATGACCTTAGTTGAATTTATATTTTTTGAGGGGGGGGGGGGCGGGAGGGGGAGTCAAATACATAGTTACATTTGACAGGATATGGGATAGACCACGTACTATTTGACCTTTCCTATCCTGGTTATTGCGCCCAAGGCTGACGGAGAAAAAGGACAGACAATAGTAAGTGATCTTTCTCCCTATCATTTGTGCAATTTTGTTAAAAGCAGGTCAAACTGTGACTTGTTAAGCTAAATTCAATTATGATTTACGAGTCAGACCACAGAATGAAGAAGCAGAAGCAAGTTTACAGCTTTGTTACAGGACAGGTTCCGGTCTGGAGCAAAAATCTTTCTAAAGGTAAATTTAGACATTCAAAATATCCCCATGCCCACGGTCAGTTTGCATGCTACTTTTCTGTGTTTATACTTACTTCTTTTAGCCTTTAAAGCAGAAACAGGCCTTTGCAAATAGCATTAAATAATGGAATTTGATTTATGGGATAATATATACGTCGCCGTAAAAGATTATATAGAAAAGCAAAGAAGTCAAACGATGTCAGCCACTGGTCAAAGTTTAGGTCGGCTAGAAATGAAGTCATTGCATTGATCCGACAAAATAAAGCACAATATTTCGAACGGTTGGCTTCACAATTGAAACCTGGAACTCTGTCTTCGCGTGGTTGGTGGAAAACTCTAAAGTCGCTCATGTGTCCTCATTCGTCAACATCTATCCCTCCTTTGTATGATACTGCCAATGACTATATGATTATCAAAGAGGACGAGAAAGCAAACTTACTTAATTCATACTTTGCCAGCCAGTCGTGTATAGACGATTCCTTAAGTTTCATTCCAGCTGAAAATCAGGAATTTACAAACAATTCTTTAGATTCTATCAATGTCACGCCGTCTGAAGTACTAGATGTTCTCAAAACACTTAAGCTTGGTAAGGCATCTGGACCTGACGGCATAAATAACAGAATTCTTATCGAGGCTGCTGGTCAGCTAGCACCTCACCTGTGTGATCTATTTAATCAATCTTTAAATACAAGTTCTGTTCCATCATCATGGAAAATATCAAATGTGTGTCCAATATATAAATCAGGTGATGCATCCCTTCCTTCCAATTATAGGCCCGTTTCACTGTTGAGTAATATTGAAAAGGTTTTAGAAAGAATTATATTTAAACATGTTTACAACTATCTAAAGGACATCGATTTCTTTACACCTTGGCAATCTGGTTTTATGCCAGGTGACTCAACTGTTAACCAAGTAGCTTGTCTCTATAACCATATTTGTAAAGCTTTGGATGATGGTTTGGAATTCAGAGTTTTATTTTTCGATATAAGTAAAGCATTTGACAAAGTTTGGCATGACGGTTTACTCTTTAAGCTTAAGAGAGCAGGGATTCGTGGGAAGTTATTATCTTGGTTTTCCAGTTACCTTTCTGCTCGTTATCAAAGGGTCATTTTGCCTGGCGGTGTCTCAACTTTACGTCTTGTGCAAGCCGGAGTCCCCCAAGGTTCTATACTCGGACCTCTCTTATTTTTAGTTTACATCAATGATATAGTAGATGATATTCAGGCTAATATTAACCTGTTTGCAGACGATACCAGCTTATCAATGATTGTAGACATTCCGGACGAAGTAGGAAGAGTTTTACAATCAGATATCGACAAAATTAATCAGTGGGCTCAGAAGTGGTTGGTCAAGTTTAGTCCATCAAAGTCTGAATCTTTAGTAATTTCTCGTAAACGTTCCAAGCCAAATCACCCAGATCTGTTTATGTCAAATATAGAAATACCCTCTGTTACCAGTCATAAACATTTGGGATTCTTTCTCTCCAATGACGGTTCTTGGGATATTCACGTTAGTAAATCTATTGCAAAGGCCTGGAAAAGGATTGGGATCATGCGGCATCTTAAAACGCGTCTCGATCGTCTTTCTCTTCAAACTATTTACTTTTCATTTATCAGGCCTATTCTGGAATATGGTGATGTTGTATGGGACAACTTTTCTCAGGGTCTGAAAGATCAAATGGATAAAGTTCAAAATGAAGCGGCTCGCATAGTAACAGGCTGCACCAAACTAACTGCTATCCGTGATTTATACCAAGAAACTGGATGGGAAACTTTAAGCCAAAGGAGGCGAAAACACAAACTGATTCTCTTTTACAAAATGTTCAACGGACTGTCTCCTAACTATCTTTTAAAATGCTCTTGTTCCTCAGACAGTTGGAGAGTCGTCATCTTACAATCTTCGAAGACCAAATAACTTGCGAACCATAGCTTGCAGAACCACTTTGTACAAAAATTCATTCTTGCCATCAGTGATAAATGATTGGAATTGTTTATCAGATGAAACAAAAAATGCCGGAACGTTGTTTTCCTTTAAATATCGCTTAAACATTGATAAACCAAGGCCAAATAAGCTTTATTTCTTTGGAGATAGAAAAACTCAGATCATACATGCTAGGTTACGTAACAAGTGTAGTTGTCTTAATGAGCATTTGTATTTGAAAAATATAGTCCAGTCACCCCTTTGTAGATGCGGCTCTGTTGAATCAACACATCATTACTTCTTTGAATGCCCATTCTACAGAGAAATAAGAATCAGTCTAAATGATGACATAAGTACAATTACGAGAGTTACTCTTCAAGTCATCTTATATGGTGATGAAGATCTTGATCAACCTGATAACGAAAAAATATTCGCAGCAGTTCATTCTTATATCAGTCAAAGTAGAAGATTTACTTAGAATAATTATGGCTTTTTCATTCTTTGGATGTGTAAATCCTGCTTCCAAAACTTATTTTAAATGCTTATATTTAAATAAGTAACTGCATGTTCTGTTATTGATAGCATCCAATAACTATTGATATGTGATGGTCATGGAGGAGGTCAATTGTTTGTGAAAAATTCCTCCCCGCTCCCACAGTGAAACACTCCACACCAATTCAGCTCATAATTCAGCTTATTTTTTAGCTTATTTTCCTGTTCTGTTTTTCTTTCCAACGGTTTTCTTTCAATAGCAATCAAAATACCATTATGATTTTTTATTACGTTATCAACCTGTAACTGTGTACCTGAAATTTTGGAGAGGAACAATATAAGCTTAGCTTTCGTTCTGATCCATTTCGTCAGTTATTGTTTGTTAATTTGTTGATTTGTCTTTAGATCTTTGTATTTATATATAATTGATGAATAAAATATGTTTAAATAAATATATACATAGACTCATCCAAATAGTACAGGCTCACGTCTGTAGATACAATCTTTGATGATGGAGTCTACCGACTATTAGTAAAATACATTTGAAGGATCTCCAAATCTGATGAAGAGTTACTTAAGATATTTTTTGTCACAGTTTATTGGTCAATAACCGTCAACCACGGATGTGAGATATAAGGCACAATAAATAATCCACTGTCGCCCTCGTAGATTATTTATTGTGCCTCATAACTCACAACCACGGTTTATTGACAGAAAAACCACGCTAGTAAAAAGTTCATTGTTTCGATTCTAAAATAACTAACCACATCTTTGCTAGCCAAGGTTACGATCACCACGTGGATCTTACCTTGGCTGATTTAGCCCGATTTCGAGATTCCTGCGATGTACCCCCTATTGGATGCTGGTTATTAAACTCCCCCCCCCCTTTTACATCATGTTTCTGAAAGTCAATGAAATATCGTTTTACAAACCGCTTACGAGTACAGTTATTGATCATGAAGCGATAAACAGACATCCACGTGCGTTTCCATGTTTACCTTCTATTCGAAAGGTCGCGACCTTATTCTGCTTGTATCAAAGATGAAATGCTACGAGCGATTTAATTCGTTGCAGTTAGAGCTGGCTGCATCCAATGAAAAAGTGTGCCGGGGGAATGTAAAAATCAAGCTCGATCCGCCAAGGGTAGAGTGGCGTAGTGAATCGTCAGCCTTTGCTTGCGAAGATGAACTAACTATAGATCAAAGGAAAACCAGATCACCAGATCATACCAAGTGTACTAGAGCGGATAGTAGTCCTTTTAATAAGACATGGCTGTTCTGGACAGTTGTTAGGCAAAACAGAACTGCCCGGTCGGTAAAGATAAAAGGTTAAAAAAATTAATAAAACCTTAAGCATCAAATACATCATAAAACACACGCAGAATTCCAATAATATTTTCTCGCCTACAAATAAGAATGAATGTATCGTATAGCATTAGAGTTTCAGTCGCTCAGAATGCTCTGACTCTCAGTTTACCCACTCCCAATCCTATTTCCAATGTAACACCGGCTAATTTTGAACTAATCTTCAACATGGAAGCACTCTTAATTAAATACGTTTTAACCGGTAACATTTCAATCGGTTCCATCTTTGACAATTTTCTATCAAAACACAGTTATTATCGGTTAATCCTTGAGGTTTTTTTTTTCCATCCTCCTTAGTCGAGTAGCTGAAACTGGCAATTTGTTGGCAAGATTTTACATCAAGTGACTTTTTTCAGAGGTGGAGGGTGGGGGAAGGGCGGAGACATGAAACAGCCCATAGAGAAAGAATAAAGTCACTTCAATAGAATGACATCGATTTTACTTTGCTTTCCTTGCACTGTATATAGAACCGAATCAATGTGTCAATTTAGAATGGTGCTTATTCCAGTTTATTCCAAGAATTTATGCTTATGTCAGGAGCTGCAATCAAATGACTAAAACAGTGTCAAAATAAAATCATTTATATTATGTAGGTATCTTTACGTGCGATTTTTTTTATTTCATCATTGGAGAGGTTTTCAGGCCTCTCCAACAGTGGTGAATTCAAACGAAGACTGCCACACTATCTACTGTCTAAATCCATTTTCTTGCGAAATTGATCCGATATACAGTCTGTTTCTTCATGGTTCAAATGAAGCGAAATAAAAAAAAACCGAAACAGGAAATAGACATGGTTTTATTTTCATACGACGGATTTCAAAAAAGATTTGTTGTATTGATTTGCCATGGTTGCTGATGACCTCTAGAATTAATTGTATTTTTAAGTAAGCAAATAAATCTAAGCAAAAGAAAAACAGAATTCCGTTAAATAGAGAAAGGAGACTGTTGGATACGATATTACGAGTAGTTGAAAACATGGGAAGAAGGTCAAAAGACCATCATGTAAAGCATAAAATAGAATTCCGTTAAAAAAGAGAAAGAAGACTGCTGGATACGATAATACGAGTTGAAAACATGGGAAGAAGGTCAAAAGACCATCATGTAAAGCATTAAAAGGTATCTACCCAGAGCTCTTTTACTTGTTTGTTTACGTGTATCAAAATATACTGAAAGTAAAAGCCAATTAACTATCTGAAAACATTGATGTTGACCTCTCCTGGTTTCTTTTTTGAAGAAACCAACTTGTCCAAGAATCTGTTCCCAATCCCCACAGGTGGTGCATGTGACAACAGAGTGTCTTTTGGTAAGGCATTGAAAATTCTTTTTTAAGCACTGACAAAGTCCAGTTCAGATATAAACAAACGACCTGTTTTGAGCTGACAAAATTTTAAGGAAAACAGCCTGTAGTAAATTATGGCCATAGAAACTATATGATAAGTTGCGAGGCTTAGAGGCGATCAATGATTACCTTGTATCTCTCTCAAAGGTTTTCATACTCGTTATATAATGACGAAATTCGGGAGTCCTATCCCCCGATGCAAATTGGCATCAATTTTACGTAGGTTCTTTTTTTCCCCACAAAATCTTAAACACTAGTCTGGGGGTAACAAGGCAAGTCAGTTGTCCCCCAGACTGGCCAGAGTAGCACAATTTTAATGAATAAATAAATAAATGGAAATATAAATACTTACCATACAGAAAAGAGTAATGTAAAAAGGTGCAGACACGGGTGGTATTCAGTCTGTTACTCTTTGTTCAGATTTGATATTCTCAGCGCCAAATACATACGCGACCTCGGCTGACAGCTGAACGTGCAATCCTCTGACTTTCAGGACGATTTTTTTTAAAGGATGACAAAACAATAGAAAAGCATAGGTCCATAATGAGACTGACTGCATGTTCCGTGCAATCTCATCTTATCTGTGTCGATGCATAAGCCTATGGCGCTGAAATGGTTGAAACAGGAAAGACTATATGACCCACAGTGGCTTTGTTAATTAGAGCCTTTTTTATATCATATTACGACTCGGTATTCCAGAACTTTTCTAAGCCTTTTTTACATCGGTTACCAGGCCGCTCAAAGTAACGGCTAACGTGGATCCAAATTCAGTCGCGACAGTTTGTGCAGCGCTATCTTTACCAAACAGTTGATATATTGATTTTATTTTGAATCGCGGTTTCATACAGTGTGATTTTTTTTTATACCTCCATTAGAACAAAAAAAAATTCTCTTCATTCCTTTAATAAAAATTTGTCACTCAAGTGGGGTTTGGTGCATTTGAAATACTCGTCCCTCGAACTTGTTTTTTGTCAACTGCATCACAGCCCATTGTGGTGAGATTTGTAATACCATGTACAACCAGTTGATTATCCTCTATACATTAACAAGAAGTAATTGTGACCCATCACGCAAAAAAGGACCATCTGGGAATTATGTACATCAATTGGGTAAAAATAGATCAACGATAGTGCTGGTCAGTTTCAGTTGATAATTCAGAAATTATTGTATTGCAAGGTATAATGACGACTTTTTAAGCAGAAAATGTAATTAAAGCGAAAAGTGTCTTCCCTGGTCAGCTTGCGCAATTCGCGCAGTCTGACCAAGGTTGACACTTTTCGCAGTTCAAGAAGTTTCCTCTGTGCGTGATTGGCTACAATATAGCATTTCATGAGTATGAAAATCTTTCTGGTTTCAATGAAATTAATTCGAAACCGTTTGAGGAGCTTTGATTAATATTTTTAGCGCTGAGGGAAATAAGGATCCTTATGAAATAAACACTTAAAGAGTAACGTGAGTGCAACAAAAGTCTGCTGAATTCAGATAGATTTTAGCGAATCAAATCCTGTTGTAAAATATCACGCTTAAATAAATAGCAGTTAAGCCAAAAATCGAGTTTAAAAACGCCGATTCTCACCTGTCCAAAAATTCAATTTGGGATGTCCCAGCCGACTTCCGGTGAAATCCAACGCATATCGCGTGACGTCATTCCTGTGTTCTGCAATGGCAGAGTGTGATGGGCACAGCGTAAGCGACTCGGAAAGTGAGGGCTCCTTAGATCTTTCCTGTGCATCCAGTGATTTTGTGGACGAGGAAGGTGACGATAGATATGCAGGAAATGTAGCACCATACCAGTTTGAGCCTCTCGACGACAATCAGTCCTGTCCTGGTGAAAACGATACGTCCGAAGACGAGAATGTCGACCGAATCGGAAACACCGCCTGGTAAATATTGACTATATTTAAATATTTTACAGACTACAGCTCTATTTTCTGTTTGTGAATATTGCAGTATTTACCAATACGTCACAGTTGAAGAGAAATATGAAAATACCGAAGCCATAGCAGATTTTAACTTAAAAATGTCATTAATTTTCGCGTTTGTGATCTACTGAGTAATGTTCAACATTTTTTACCCGAATTTTTCGGAATGACACCCAAAAAATGCTGCAAATCCAGAGAAAGATATGTTTGGATGTATTTACAAAATTAGAAAACCAGTTGAATCCATTTTGAAAGGTGTAAAAAAATGATGTTGAAATTTCAAATCGGTCATAAATGTTTGAAACCCAAACCAAATGTAACAAATAGCTCTCGTTCTAATAGCCCAGCCTGGGAAGCTCAGTCGCTAGCATACTGGACTTGAGAACTGGTCGCTGGTTTGATCCTCGGGTCTGACAATGAGGATTGATAAAGATTTACTAAATTTCAATATTTTAAAGACTGTAGCTCTAGTTTCTATTTCAGAATATTGCTGTATTTAAAATATGTCACAGCCAGTGGCTTAGAAAGAATATAGTGCAGAATGCTTGTAAAAAGAACTCCAGTAGAGCATATAATTGTCTGAGATAATGTTGAAAACAGTGTTAACAGCACACACTCAAATAACCTGTTCTAATCAAACGAGTTTGATTTCAGGTGTAAATGTGGTCACTGTGTTGCTATGCCAACAAATAGAGAATGTGTGTGTTGCACAGAGGTAGCCAGAATACATGAACTGATGTATGAAACTGAAACCGAGCAGGGCCAGGACATAAAGTGTATAACATTACATCCAGGATTTGAGCCAGTATGTTTGAACACTTATGTGCTTCAGACTGCATATTTTCAATATAAGCAACAGTATGGAGAAGAGATATTTGAAAGTAACGAGTAAGTTGACAACAAACTTAAAATGCTGATGAAGATCTTTACTTACATAAACTAAAACATGAACCTCATAAAAGCAATCCTGAATGCTTGTTGAATACATTGCATGAGCATCTATTTAGTGACAAATCTGCAGGTAATAATTTTAGAAAAAACTGTAACAATGTTTTATCACTGAAGAGGAGCACATTGTTGTCTACAAAAAATTAAGAAGATTTGTTTGCCAGTATTATTGAAAATCAGAGCACTAGGCTTAAGGTTATAAAGTACTGTATAGAACAACACTACTTGTAAACAATCAGATTGGAATGTGAATGTATTCTGACTGCTTCTTAATAGAGATTGAATGATTGTGATTTAACTGTGACTGGCATTCTACTCCAATTGTATTTAGGTCTACATGACTGTTTTATTGTAATGAACAGACCAATCAATTTAACACTTCTTCCAATAATTTGCATAATTATTCTAAGAATTTTGGCTTATCATACAGCCACAGCTACAGTATTGATACTTTTCAAAATGATAGTAAATTTCTCTTCAAGCTCATTCTCTTCTCTCCTCCTCATTTTCATAGCCACAGAGAACATTATGAAAATCATGATAAGCATTTGCTCAACAAAGCAATTGTTTCTCTTTTCACATTGTTTTCTGAAATCCAGCTTGGAGATTTTCATCAGAAAATAATGATATGCATTACATAAATAAATGTAAATAATACTATTCAGAGATAACTTCCATGTTCTCGTAATGCCTTACTTTCTGCTCTTTTCAGGAAATATAGATACACGGGATATCGTCAACTTGCAAGATGGGCATGGGGCTACTTGGGAAAGCATTTAAGAGTTGTGTTACCTTCCTGTGCTGTGAATACCATAAGACAGAACTTCCCTGCAACTAACAATGTATATAAGGGGTTTCAGTCAGGTAGCTGAACTATTTCATAGAGAAAAGTGTGTGTGTGTGTGTGGGGGGGTTGTTGTTAATGCATCTCCATGACCCTTTACACCAAGCATGACATCACCAAAGTATGGATCCATTTAATCCATTTTGTCATTGAACAATCTCACTCAAAATGTAGAATGGTCCTTTGATATGCAAAAAAATCTAAAGATATAAAAAAGTTTTGGCATTTAACCCTTTACCCCATAAGGCATTTCTATGGAATCTCTAATAGACCCTAAATAACAGCAAGGATGATGCCGTTTCTTATGTGTATATGGCACCTTTCGATAGCATAGAAAACATTGTGACAAAAGGTGAAATTGCTCGTCATGAGTAATTTCACCTTTGCCACAATGTTTTCCAAAGACTCCTTCAAGCAATACGTAGAAATGAGTATCTGTGGTGTAAAGGGTTAAAACAATTTGAAAGAACAGGCTTGGATTTGGATGGAAACACTGTGGTAAAAAGTAAAATTGCTTGAACTTGGCAATTTCATCTTTCATCACGTTTTTTCAAACAAATAGCAAATAGTTGAAATGATTTTGAAACAGTGATTTAAAGGTGGGTATTTAGATTTTTTACATCTCACCAAATTAAAAAAATATTTATATTGCTGAAAATTATGTGAAAAACGATACAAATCTTCAATAATTAAGAATCATAAAGTTACAATCAATTTTTTTTTGGATGGTACTCCCTTAAAAGGCTATGTAGCCTCTTAACCCTGTACTATACAATCCCGACTTTTAATGACCCTATGAAAGAAGCCTTTTGAAATCATTGTGGGAAAAGGAGAAAATGCTGGTGAGAAGAAAATGCTGGTGAGCAGCATTTTATCTTTTTCCCACAACGTTTTCTACCCTTCAAACAACAAATTTTAATTTTTCAACATTTATTTTGTCATTTGCAAATAAAATGTACTTTCAATTTGGATTGGTCTAAAATTTTTTCATTTGGTAAAGAGTTAAGGTAGTTTTAGATTTCGCACCAGAAATTAGCAAGTTTCTCATGTAAAAACAGACTGTGTTTATCGTCAGTGTTGACCTTGGCTGTAGTTAATCTTGAATTTCTCTTGTTATCGGATGGTTTTTGACTACTGGGGTTTCATAAATGAAAATTAAAAGGCTTTAGGACCTAAGTATAAGGAAGACTTTTTTGAACTTTTGAAAAAAATTTGTCTCAATATTTGAAGGCCCTCCATTTAGATATTGGGACAAAATTTTGCCAAAATACAAAAAAAATCATCCTTATTCTTCCAAAGCCTGATAATTTTCATTCATTAAGCCCCAGTAGTCGAAACCATCCGACAACTAGATAAATTAGAGATTTACTGCAGCCCAGGACACTGTAGGGAAACACGGATTATTTTTACATGAGCAACTCGCTCATTTACACACTGGAAATAAACAGACAAAGCTTCAAAAGTAGCATCCAAAGTTTTAGACATAATGGAAAATAATTACATGTTTGTTATGTTATGGAATTTAATAGTCATTGGTCATGTTCAAGTCACTTAACATTCCCACAAAGCTTTTTTGATTTTGTTGGGAAATCTAAAAATAGCTTAAGAGGCTACGTAGCCTTTTAAGGGAATACCACCCAAAAAAACTTTTTTTGTAATTTTATGATTCTTAATTTCTGATGACTTGTATCGTTTTTTGATATAAATATCAGTGACATGTTTAATTTGGTGTGATGTGAAAATTCTAAATACCCACCTTTAAAGCTAATTTCAGTCATTTACTGAACATTCTGCAGGATCATTAATTTGACACAAAGCAAAGTTTGAATGAAAACAACTAATCTCTATCTTTTGTCAGACTGATAACATAAGTCTGTGTCAAAAGTGTTGTAGCGTGAGGTTTGCTGTTTGATAGCTTCACTTTTGTTTGGCTTTTCAAAGGTGCTACAAAGTGGTGGTGGTGCAGCACTCAGTTCCATGGACTCTTCCTCAGTCATGTGACAATCTTGTGCCATAGCCAATACTGTTTCGGTCAAATGTTGGGCATAATCTGTAAATTAAAATCAACATATAGTAAGATCCAACTGCCCTGTTTTTGCTGAAATACCTACATGGCTGCTAAGTCAAAGGTTTTATTATTATTGTAATTTTCACCCTGTTTTATAATAGATAAAAAAGAGGAAATGCTTTATCTTCATTTGAAATGAATTTTTCTTCCTATGCAATCTAAGTTTTTTACAAATCAAAACTAGGTCAAATATTTTAATATACACATCTCAATGAATAATTTGAAATGTAGAAAGATATTACTATAAGTGCAAGCTTCTTTTATCTCGCGTACAGTGTACCCGCCCTTTTTGAATTTCGGGTATACAATACTGTATCTTTTGGTTCCATCCTTTGTTGTTGCTTGTTTTCTCATTCCATTTTCATTGTAGTGGAGAGCTGCAACCTTAATCCTGAAAAAAAAAGTTTTTTTGTGTCATATAAGCTGGTAGGAATATAAACTTACATCCTGAAAAAAAAAAAGTTTTTTTGTGTCATATAAGCTGGTAGGAATATAAACTTACATATACTTTCCTTTTCAACCATCAGGAAAGTTGGAACAAGTTACCGCTAATAGGAAAAAAAAAATAAGGAAAAAAAACTGACATTAAATTATGTATCTGAAAAGAATCCCTGCCTTGTATTTCAAATTGTTCACCTTGTAGGAAACTTGGACATAAAATTGTTTTACAATTATGTACTCACCTACTAAGCATGCCATGGTATGAAAATCCTATCATTTTGGGGGCAAAGTGGTTTATGATGGAATGAAATCCTTCCAAAGTGGCTGTCTGGGGACCAGTTGAAAGCTTCGGTACATCTCTCTTCATTTGGTTTGAACAGATTAAGTCATGCACCTTCTCACAGACTTTCGTTCCTGTAAAATGTGAAAGGAAAGTAACTTTAATGCATTGTCAAGAAAGTTAATTATGAAAATATTTGTCGAAAAGATAATGTTTTTATGTTACGAATGCATATTTTCCGGAGTATGATAATACACAACTGTGTTGCTAATTTAGAGATAGGTACCTGGTTTGAACCATTTCTTTTTCCTTTCAATTCCTTCGAGCGGTGGATGCTCACATGAAGGGAATAATGCACCATCATGCACATGGAGATTTTGGATGTGGTTACCCAAAGACAGCCATTTCTCTGTCATCATCTGGCCATTTCCATTTGGTGTTGATGCGGCCACCCAGTACAGATGGTTACAGATACTTTTAATCCAGGGTTGCAGCTCTTCGCACTGTTTTTCCTTGGACAATGCAGTTAACTTTTTCTTTAAACCTACCATATAAACAAAATGGATGTATATAAATTATTATGCCCTTAAAGACATTGACCCATTTTATCAGCCAATGTAAATAGTTTCAGAATTCTAAATTCGAAGGTAACTGATCAGTTTGAAACATGGCTCAGACAATCTGGTTAGTTGTCTCAGAATTTAGAATTCTAAATGCATTTAGAATTGTTGGTGAACATGGGCGCAGATGCCTGTAATCACAATTTTTACTCGAACAAACTATCAGACTTTTGCTATTGTGGTATCTCTATAATTTGTTTAATTATAAAATGAACACAAGCTTTCGGCGGTATAACCGCCTTCTTCAAGTGTGATCCTGTGATAGAATGCCTGCAGTAATGTTCAGTTGTTTACGCAACATCAAGGTAACGTTGACGTCACGTAAACAACTAATACAAAGTCCCGTGACGTCAACGTTACCTTGACGTTGCGTAAACAACTGAACATTACTGCAGGCATTCTATCACAGGATCACACTTGAAGAAGGCGGTTGTACTACGAAAGCTTATGATCATTTTATAATTAAATGTTACATATCTCAAGAAGAGGATATATCATGGTCTATAATTTGTCTCGATAATCTAATTGCCAATAAATGAAAATGGCTTTGAAGAGAATTCCTTGACATTTTGTAAATGCAATCTTGATTTAAGGGAAACATGCATGAATAAAGAGGACATTAGTAAGACAACCTGACAGCTTATAATGGGATACTTAATAATTATGATTACCTTTAGCAACATGCCAAACATCAAAGGTGTGCTTTGTATCTGGCATTGACTCTCGGATATGCTTGACAAGTTGAACGTGCCTATCGGTCACTATTTCGCCAATTTGTAATCCACAGTTTTGGAGATGGGCAACACTTCTCACAAATCCTTCTTTCTCCATATGATAGCTGCTTTTTACTTCATTACTCTGATAGTGGGAAAAATTACAGAATGAAAATACTGAGAAAAGTGATTACAGTAGTATATAAATATTTTACATGAAAAAGTTGGATAAATTTACTTGAACCTTTTATTATTTGAGGCAAATTTCTCTTTAATAACTCATTACCACACAATCCTACTTTTGACGACCCTGAGAAAGAAGCCTTTTGAAAACATTGTGGAAAAAAAGAAAATGCTGGTTACCAGCATTTTCTCTTTTTTCCTCAATGTTTTCTACCTTTCATAAAAAAAAAAAAAATTAATTTTCTGTTGGTTTTATTTTGTCGTCTACAAATGCTTTTGATTGGGATAAACCTAAAATTTTATCGTTTGGTAATAAGTTAAAAGACAACGAGAAGGAAAAAATAAGCTGTTGCAAATACTGTGGGGATGAAAATGCTTTTTTAACATTAGTAATGAAATTTCCTATTGAAGCATCTTGATCTTGTTGTCTATCAATGTCCTCAATTAAGACAAAGTCTTCAATTTTGTCAACCGGCAAAGGGTTATTGCAGACAATATGTTCATAATCTTTGTAAAGTAAACACTGCAAATGCCAAATTTTTGTGTATCAATTCAATATATTACTACAAATGCAACATGGAATTGTTTGTCAGGTTCTAGGTTGGAAGACTGAGTTTTAGTGAAACTTACTTGCACAAGCTGAATATCCACCACTAGCATTAAATCTAAATCAAGCATCCCATAGCTTCCAAACTTTGCTGAATGTCCAGGAGTGTCCGCTCTTCCATCTCCACCCAGAGTCAGTGGTTTCCCTGTAGCAACCATGTCAGTGACATACTTGTTCTGAAAATGCTTCCAAACATGTTCTACTGAGGGATGGAGATAGTACCTCTGGTGCTTTTGGAAAGTAGCAGTTGATATGGTGGCCACATTCATATGCTCAAACACCCTTATTGTCTTAGCTGGTATTGAGCCTGAAAAGTTCACATCACAGTTATCCCTCTTCTCCATAGATACTCATTTCTACGCGCCTTTGGATAACATTGTGGCAAAAGGTGAAATTGCTTATCACGAGCAATTTCACCTTTTACCACAATGTTTTCTATGCTATCAAAAAGGTATCATATACACATAAGAAACAGCTTCATCATTGCTGTTGTCTAGGGTCAATTAGAGATACCATAGAAATACCTTATGGGGTAAAGGGTTACAATACTTAAATCGGAATGTAAAATGATAACAGACATGGCAGATTGGATGCTCATTGAAATTATAGGGAAAAATATGCATTTGAAACAGAAGAGGTAGAAAAATTGAGAAAAGATAGAAAATGCAAGTTATCCTGTCACATGGTTAAATATCAACTGTGAAAAGGGGTGCCGTGAAAACTTTGTGTTTCACGGTCACTTACTCTGTGACTTTGCTCATTTGCATAACAGCCAAAACTACTTTTGACCTAGTATTATTAGGTGCAACTATGTTAGGCTTACACAAGTTCTCTATGCCATAATGTTATAAATCCTGTTAAAAAGTTGTATTTGTTAGGTCTGCACAATTGGCAATTGATTTCAATTGGCAGGTAACTAGTTTTACTCTACCTTTTGCATTATTATCTGAATCAATATGCATCAGAAAATTGATACTCCTGCAGTAAAAATAGCTCAGACCCCCGCTGAGATTTGAACTCAGATCTCCTGGTTTCCCAGGTATTTTACTTTTAAAATACAAGGGTTTTGAGTATACAACTTACATATCAATTTTCGTCCTTTAGACCTATTTAGAATTTTAGAACAGAGTGTTATTATTCCCAAATATTCGAATTCATGCAAATTTGGCATTTCACAGTAACTAAATTTGTCATTCTGTGACTAACTGTAGGCTAATGACCAGTCCCAGCTTGGAGTGGGTAAAAATGACCCACTTTCAGAACAGCCTGGTCCAAAATTGCCAATACCAATATTTTCATATTGTGTTTGTACAACCTACTCATAATTGAAGTTAACACAAATCCAAATTGTACAGTTCACTAGAAGGAAATCCTTTATAAACCTTATTTAAACATCTAATTCAAGTGAAGTTTAGTGAATTAACCCATTACCAAACAATCAAAAGTTTTAAGGACCCCTGACACAGAACGCCTTTGAAAACATTGTGGGTTAGAGAACATATAGTACACCACAGCTTAAAGGTCAACTTCTATTCAAAGTATGATTATGGTGTCAGACTTGTATGTGGCAAAACACCATTAAACTTACCAGAAAACAAAATGGCACAAGAAATCAGCAAATTTCCAGCTGGTACTCCTCCTGCATAAGGCTGGCTTTCCCAAAGTCTGTTGAAGCCACAAATTCCACAGGTCTGATTTACCTTAACTAGCGATCCAACAGTCTGTTGTATTTCTACCAAGGCTGGTGATGAACATTGTGGACAACTCCTAAACAGGTCTATTAGTTGACTCTCAAACACAATGTATTTTCTTTCTGATGAGGCAGGACTGAAAAATAAAATATGTATCAATGCAAGTGACTTATTTCATACATGAATAAATTTTTATTTGTCTAGTATGTAAATAAAGGAGACACAAGTCCATAGCAGAGATTGGTATTTAATGATGTTGCATGATACTTCTTTTACACAAAGAATTAAACAGCACTTTAACCCTGTACAAAATGACGAAGTTTAAGACCCTTTCAAATTGAATGCATTTGCAGATGACAAAATAAACGTGGATCAAAAATTGAAACTTGATCTCAGAAGAGAAGAAAACATTCTGGTAAAGGAGAAAATGCTGGTTACTAGCTTTTTACAAGCATTTTTCCTTTTCCCACAATGTTTTCAAAAGAATTCTTTCTCAGGGTTGTTAAAACTTAGGATTGTGTGATTGTATTGTATATTACACTGGTAATGTATATTGCTTACTTATCTTTTATTGTAAAGACAAGAGCTCAATAAAGTACCTTGAATTTGAACCTGGTAAAGAGTTAAGTGATTTTGTCATCACCTCTCATATCAGAAGCTTTGAATTTTATTCATAAATCCTCTTATTCTTAAATTTTGAAAAAAGTTATTGTATATCAAAGTGTAATAAGATTGTATTGCAGAACAAGAGGCACTTGAGCGCCTGCGTTGCTCCACAGGCCTGATTTTTCTGTAATGGTGAAGAGATGTTTTTAACAATTTCCATGCAATCCAGCATTTTAGCTACCAACTGAAGAGAAAAAGCAATGAAAAACATTGTGAGAAAAGAAGAAAAAAATGGTAACCTGCATTTTCTTACTTTTCCACAATAATTTCTACCCTTTTACCACCATAGGAACTTACCTGCAATACAACAATGAAATCCAACAAATAATTTGAGAGAAGAAATTTTTCAAAAATTTTATTTTATACCATAAAAGGAAAATGAGTCTCCTTTAAAAGCCATGTTTGATGTTTTTTTTTTTTTTTTTTTAAAGGAATTCTATAAACCTCTATCTAAGGAACATTCCTTCAAATTAATAATGCTACCCAATTAGTGGTTTGGGAGAAGATTTTTAAAGGTTTTTTTTTTACTTTGATTGCCATGGCAACCAAAATTCTTCATGGAACACAATGATTTGAAGGAATTTGAAAGAGGACCACCTTAGGAACATTCCTGTAAATTTTGTAAAAATCCAATGAATAGTTTCTGAGGAAAAGTTTTTTAAAGAAAAGTTTACGGATGCACGCACGAACAGATGCACGACGGACACAACGCCATGACAATAGCTAGCTGGCCTTTGGCCAGTGCAGCTAAAAAGCATACCATTCCTCACTGGCTGATTCATCTGAATCCTGATCTTCTTCAGATTCTGGGATGAAGTCAGAATCTAGTTCCATTGCTGTATGAATATCCGCTTCACTTTCAAATGAGGTATTTCCAAAATCAGACAACACTTCTTTTGATTCATCACTTTCTGGTAAAGGTGTTGTTTGGTCCAGGTATCTGTTACACTGTATACCAATGCTCACAAGCTTGGGTTGAGACAATGTTTTTTGGGGCATATTTACCTGGACACCTACAAGTAAAGATATTGTTCACAATTTGTTCCTCAAAAAGCAAAAACCTATCTGGAGAGTGAAAAAAGCATCAAGCCTAGTCATCCTGTGCAGGCTGACCAGGACATCTCTTTCAATAGTAGCACAACAAAATGACTGAATAAGAGCACAGCCTGCAGTTGACAAGGATTGACTGCTGTACTGGGTAGGGAGGGTCCTGTGTGGCTCAGTTGTAAAGTGCAGGACTCCTGATCTGGAGGTCTTGGGTTCAAGCCTCACTAGTTCCACCGGGTTTTATTCGTAGGAGTGTCCTTGGGCAGACACTTCAGAGCCTAGCCTAGTACTGGTGAAACCCAGGAAACATGAATATGTGAACTGTCGCCGTGATCTGACCGAAATAACATTGAAAGCGGCATAAAACACCATTCAAACGAACAAAACTGGATAGGGAGTTGAAATTCTCATTTGGAAAAGGTGCATAATTCTGACCAAAATACTTTTTAAGTTACCTGCTCTTGTGTACTCTTTCGATACTTCACAGCAATTTCCAGTTTTAGATGAATACAATTGTATAGTCTACTATACATAAAAAAATTTTAAAAACTTGCCCTTTTCATTGGTTTTAGGCTTTGTCTGAGTCCTAACTGATCTCCGAAAAGGTTTCCTGCCACTGAATTGTAATGCTACAGTCTTCTTTTCCGATGATGATGTCTAAAATATGAAACCATACATGATAAAGGGATTTTCACATTTCTTCATATCAAGAGCATATAGCAAATATGCCATGCTCTGAGAAAAGGGCCCTTAATGCATATCCATGATTCATCATACCAAACAAGACAATGCCTAACTATGAATCCATAAAATCCATTTTGTCAAACAACCAACATATTCATGATGTAGAATGGTAATTTGATATGCAGGAAATTTGGAGAAAGCGAAAGTTTTTTTATGCATCAGCCTGCATGGACTGCGCAGGCTGACATGAGTCGATACATTTCGCAAATGCACGAAGACCCCAAAGCAGGGCTCAGATGTATGTGTATCTTAACTCATTACCAAACAACAATATTTCAGGCTAGTCCAAATCAAAAGTATTTGCTGACGACAAAATAAAAGTGACTGAAAATTTGAAATTTGTTTATTGAAGGGTAGAAAACATTGTGGGAAAAGGAGAAAATGCTGGTTACCATCATTTTCACTTTTCACACAATGTTTTCTAAAGGCTTCTTTCTCAGGGTTGTCAAAAGTAGGGATTGTGTGGTAATGGGTTACGTACTTTATGATTTATATGCACTTAGAATAGTTTTGCACTAGGTCTTTGACAAACCTTTTATAATTATGCGTTCGTTAACACATACCAGATCTTCATACTGAATTACAGTACTCGTTATGCAGCCACTTAAAATATACCAATTTCCTCTTAGACTTATAAATCTGTTGTGTATTATTAAGAGGAAAAAAATGTGCAAGTGCCATTTCTTACAGCATTCAAGATCTGTGATGTTTGTTTCATATTTTTTTAATTTTTAATAATGAAAATTACATCTTTTATGATATATGATTTTACCTGCTCTGGCATAACTCCATTTTCCAATTCCTGTCCAAAGTTTGCACTGGTAGAGGTAGTGGCAACATTTGAAGGCTTGAAAAGTACCTAGAATAAGAAAATATGTAACAGTTTAATGGACAACTGTTATAAAACATACCTTAGGGACAGATAATATGCTGTCCTAGTAGTCTCAATAATGAGACGCTCCGGTGATCTTTTTCATGTTTGGAATTTACTGTACACCAGAGGTGACCAGCCGAAAGGTAACATCGCCTTTCGGGACAGTTATCTGTACTAGCTGTCCTACATGAAACATTGGCTGAACAAATTAAACAGTCATATATAATTTAAACATTCTTGATGAATAATTTACAGTGCAACAGACAGTGGCTTACAAGTTTGATAATTTGAATTACATATTCCGAATGATCCAACAAGTTACAAACAACCCCCCCCCCCCAATAAATGCCCATAATTTACAAGATTACAGATAACATTATGCCTGCCTTTATCCTTTAATATAGGCTTTATTAATTCCTACAGAGAATATTTGAATATCAGGTCAGAAAAGTTTACACTTAAAAAAAAAAATAATGCCCCATTATTTATGTCAATGTTCAAAAATTCAAGGTGTCAGTGTCTACTCACTCTTGTGGATACTCGTTTCCTGTAGGCAGTTCTGAGTTTTTTAGGGGGTGATAAAGCTTGCCCATGGAGTGGAGTTGATGTCAGTACTGGATGTCTAGGCATTTTCATTTCTTCACCTTCATTGATAGTAGCATGAATCGTCGGTACTGCAGTTGGGAGGAGTACTTTTCTCTTCACGGGAATGTTCATGGACTTCTTTATTCTATATTCCATGGGGTAGCTACCTGGTGGAAAATGGTTTTCACACAAGACGGATTGTTTTGTAGGTTTAACAAAGTCCTTTCTTTTAATTTTAACAAAATTAACCCACTGCCGACGAATGCCATAATTCTTAGGAAATTCATGGAGCGAAATATTGTCTTTATGAGTGGATTTGCAACCGAAAGCCACACAGTATTTTCCGGTTCTTGATCGTGGGTTCGATGCCATATCAATCGATGAACTCCACGAAATTTAAGTCTTTAAGCAATCTAAAAAACTGTCTTCATAAAAACAATCTACCTTTAAATGATTCTGTAATTTCAATGTGCATGAATTTCTGGAATAAACTGCAATATATGAAAAAATTTCTCCAACTGTCTGCCGACTACATATACATTCTAGTAAACAGAGAAAGTTTTACACACAGATTACGTCACTTCCGGTTTTAGTTCATTTTTTGTCAGTTCGCCAAGGTGTGTCAAAACGAATAATTACTAAATTCTCTCTTACGGTACTATTAATTGAAAAAAACAATTTCACATTTTTGTTTTATCTAAAGTGTGTTTCCAACCATACCAAAACTTTCAGGCACTCACGTTTCTCTTTAAAGAATAAGACGTTTCGTGTGCCGCTGGGTCATCGACTTTTTTCTTTTCTTTGTTACGGGAGACCACTCCTTCCTGCATGGCATTCTCCCGATTTAAATACAATACCTGGCTACTGCGTCAGGGAGATATCTCTTTGGCTCAGTGGTTAGGGTATTGGTCTTGCGTCCGGGAGTCCGGGGTTCGAATCCCGCTCGGACCCTTATTTCTGCCATGCATTTATTCATTTGTTTCTTTGTTACGGACTTTGTTCGTAAGATGGGGGCTCGTCCGGGATTGGCCATTGAGCCATTAATCCCATTTGTTGTCCAAAATCGGACTTCCTGCCTAATAAGGCTTTGAGTCATCAATAAATGATGACTTTAAGAGGGGGTGTGTTACGGGAGACCACTCCTTCCTGCATGGCATTCTCCCGATTTAAATACAATACCTGGCTACTGCGTCAGGGAGATATCTCTTTGGCTCAGTGGTTAGGGTACTGGTCTTGCGTCCGGGAGTCCGGGGTTCGAATCCCGCTCGGACCCTTATTTCTGCCATACATTTATTCATTTGTTTCTTTGTTACGGACTTTGTTCGTAAGATCTTAAAGACGTTTCCTGACCCCTGCTGCCATGTCAAGAACGACTAGGTATCCAGAGAGAAAAATAATGACAATTCATATTCTTTGAAGTTACATCTATTTAGTTTAAACACATTTTTATTTGCAAACTTAAAAAAAAAAATGTAGTCTGCGTAATAGTTAAACGCTAAGAAGTCAAAATTAAACGATTTAACCAGCCAAAAGGAGGGAGCGTATCGACCGACTGTGGCTGTTTAAATCGTTTAATTTTGAAATCTTAGCGTTTAACTGACTTAGTCTTTTTCCGCCCACATTACATCATTGCTAAAATAATGTTCCATATACGGAATCCACTATTCACAAGGAAACGCCCTTTCACCCATATACGGAGTTGGCTGATTCGCTAAAGAAACGTCATCATTGCATCATCGCTAAGAATGACGTAATTTTCACGTGAATATCGGGGCTAAACCTCGTACACGACCACGTAGTATTTAACCCTTTACCAAACAATCCATTGGGAAGGAAGGTTATTTTTGGAAAAGGAGAAAATTCTGGTTATTGGCATTTTCTCCTTTTCCTACAATATTTTATACCCTGTCAAAAAATTCAACTTGATTTGTTCCACTTCCAAAGTTTGATATCAGCCAATGCTTTCAATTTGAAATGGTCTAAAATTTGTCATATGGGAAAGGGTTAAAGAACCTTAATTATCAGCTTTATTTCCAGTTCACACTTGACTATCGCCAACTGTGTTAATGTCAAATATGTCAGAATTTGACCAAGATTTTGAGGAAGTAACGATAAGACTCAGCCCATGAACATTTCTACTGATTTACTACAGCATTATATTTTCTTAAAATTTCAGCATATGGTCGATTTACTTCTAAAACCCTGTAACAACAGCTTGTTTCAAGCGAGTCTGGATTACCTGCCCCTATCTTAAGTACGGAGGGGTACCAGACTAGTTTCAAGCTTCAGGTGATATGTTTAAGAGGACAACCGACCATATAGATCTAGATTGATCTGCTTTTATTACATAAATTGTATCTGTGTTTTACCATTTTTTTCAACAGCGTAACTTGTAGATCTACTTGGCATGTGCTAGACCTAATTTAACCCTTTCCCAAACGACAAATTTCAGACTCTTTCAAACTGAAAGAGTTTGCAGACGACAATTTTGACTTTCATAACAATGGCAGAAAATTATCCGAACGGACAGAAAACACTGTGGGAAAAGGAGAAATTGCTCGTTACAAGCAATTTCTTTTTCCCCCACAATGTTTTCAAAAGACTTGTACTTAAGACACGTAAAAACAAGGGCTTGTTTGGGAGAGGGTTAAGTACTTGTTGAATATTAATGAGGGGGGGAGAGGGTTTAGGTACGCATGCGCAGTAAATCCAGGTAAACTCCAGATAAACTGCGACGTTTAAATGGATAAATGATCAAAATAAACCTGCGTTGGGTAGTTTATGGAAGATAGACGGTCAAAAATTTTCAAATTTGAGCGTTCTGATTCGATAGAAAAGTAGGACAAAGACTAGATTGCAATTTACAGAAACCGTTCAAAACTTTTAACCTCGGTTTCAAGATTACTGCCTTTTTTTTTTGATCGACTTCTTTTCTTGTGGAAGGGATGTAATTTGTCATCGACTAGAAACGTGACATTTTTTATCAGCTCCCCTTCCATCCAACCGCGAGGCTGCTCCAGCTCCCCATTTAAACCAAGTGAGAATCGATTTTCTCTCAGGCTGCTATGTTAGATATTTCTGCGAATTGTGAAGTCAAGACCAGACTGCACAGAACCAGCAGTCATATCCTTTATCTACATGATCTACACTTTCTGATAACGAGATATTTAATCCACTTCCACCCGACCAACCTCCTCCCCCCTATTTTACTTATATAGATCTAGCAGGTAAAAGGCTGAAGGCTTCTAGGCCGAAAATAGATAAGCTTGTCAGCCGAGACCATCCAACCATTAAATGACCTGCATTGACACTCGGACATTTGCGTAAATTTTTTCCCGGATCAGCCAGTGCAGTCCGCGCAGGCTAATCCGAAACGACACTTTCCGTTTTTATGCAATTTTCTGTTTTTGCGCAAGTTTACTGTATCAAAAAATCTAATGTAGTCGTAAAGTGCCGTCTCGGATTATCCTACGTGGACTGCACGGGCTGATCCGAGACTGCAAGCTCTGTACATAGTGTCTAATCCTCATCTTCTTATTCTGCAACAATAATCTGGTGGTCGACTGGTTGCAGGAACATTGTAAAAGGGAAAATGAAAGCTCACACTTACCAGATTATTCTGATTTTAAACGACTTTTAGGAAGTAACCATTTCTAAACAATGTGGAAAATAGAAGATCATGCTGGTAACCAGTATTTTCTCCTTTTCCGATAATGGTTTCTGCCCTTGCGATGGCAACATCTATCATTTAAACCACAATTAAGTTCTTGTCTGCAAATGCTTTTAATTCGCATGCGGTTTTTCGAGGGATCAACATGTCTTAAAGGTGAGACATATCTCGGTCTAGATGGTCTTTATCATCTCAGCTTGCCTTGCATCATTTCCCCACCAACTAATTAAGTGCTTTGAATTCAATTGCAAATAAAGACGACTTTGGTCAAAGTTTAGAATTGAATGGCCGACAGAGTACCCAAAAAACCTGCCTGCATCTAGTTTGCGATCGGATCTTGATCTTCGCCGTCTGCAAAATCTGACAAATCGTCGGTTTACCTCAGAAACCTCGTAACTACAACTTGTTTCAAGCTGTAGTTACGAAGCTTTTGAAGTAAACAAGCGATATAATCACCGACTGCAGCGAACTGTTCAAGATGTGGAATAACTCCGGTATCTCAACCGCTAGATCCATCTGTCATTACTTCCCCTTGTACCGTTTTTCCGCTAAGTTTTGATATTGTCCATTACCTTTCTTCACAATAGCTTTAGGGGTGCAATCGCTCGAATCACTTAACCAATTACCACACGGTCTCGTGTTTTAACAACTCTGTTAGAGAAGGCTTTTGAAAAACATTTCGGGAACAGGAGAAAATGGTGGTAACCAGCATTTTCTCCTTTTTCCGGTGTTTTTACCTGATCAAAACAAAAATCAGCATATGACTTACATTTTATTTGTCGTCTGCAAATCCTCTAAATTTGGACCAGCCTAAATTTTTGTCGTTTATTAAAGAGTTAAATCACATAAGGCTCCTTTTTTGTCAACTATTTTGTTTTCATTCTGGTTCAGATCATCGTAATTACAGGGGTTTTCGCTAGATTTTCCCTTAAAAAGTTCATATAGGAGACTGATGAAATATACAAAACAATAAAAGACTACGATATGGGTAAAAACAAGTTCCTTGTTGTTCCGTTTTTAACCCATAGGACGTCTTTAACCCTTTCACACACAACGACGACTTTTGAAGACCCTTGGAAAGAAGCCTCTTGAAAACATTGTAGTAAAAGGAGAAACTGCTGGTAACAATTGTTTTCTACCCTACAGGAAGTAAACTTCAAAAACTAAAAAAAATGTATTTGTTTCCAGCAGGTTAGACAACATAGTGGAAATAGGAGCACATGCTGGTTACCAGCATTTTTTCCTTTTCCCGCAATGTTTTCAAAAGCTTTCTCCTTAAGGGTGTTAAAAGTCGTCATTGTGTGGTAAAGGGTTAAACCCTCCTTTCACCGAGCAAGGACCATACTTTGAATTCAAAAAATGATGTTTATGAACTGTACTTGAACAAACAAATGGAACGCTGGTTACAAAGTACCTCGTGATCAGAAAAGAGCACCGCATGCGTGTGCCAAAGCTCGGTCCCGACTGTCTGATTTCAGTAAAGAATCTGTCAAAAAAGGGCAGAACCGAGTCAAAAATACATCTATGGTTACCTGCCCTTGTTGTATGGGATCCTCTGTTGATAAACGACCATGAGAAAGAAAGCCCTTGATACCATTGTGAGGCAAAGGAGAAAATGCTGGTAACCGGCATTTTCTCCTTTACCCACAATGTTTTCTCCCTTTTACAAACCAGATTTCAATTTTGATTCACATTTATTTTGTCGTTTGTAAATGCTTAGAGTTTAGACTAGTCTAAAATTCTGAGCTTTGTTAAAGAGTTAAATTAGATATCTGTAGTAATAACGAAATAATTATAGACTCAAAGTTTTCACTTGACGACGCAGATGCATTAGTCTTTGTCCTACTTTTCTATCCAATCAGAACGCTCATATTTGAAAATTTTTTACCGTCTATCTTCCATAAACTACCCAGGTTTATTTTGATCATTTATCCATTTAAACGTCGCAGTTTATCTGGAGTTTACCTGGATTTACTGCGCATGCGTACCTAAACCCTACCCCCGTCATTAATATTCAACAATTACTTAACCCTCTCCCAAACAAGTCCTTGTTTCTGCGTGTTGACCTGCAGTACAAGTCTTTTGAAAACATTATGGGAAAAGGAGAAATTGCTTGTAACGAGCAATTTTTCCTTTTCCCACAGTGTTTTCTGTCCTTTCGGATAATTTTCTGCCATTGTTATGAAACTTAAAATTGTCGTCTGCAAACTCTTTCAGTTTGGAAGAGTCTTTCGTTTGGGAAAGGGTTAAATTAGGTCTAGCACATGCCAAGTAGATCTACAAGTTACGCCGTTGAAAAACAGGTAGAACACAGATACAATTTATGTAATAAAAGCCGATCAATCTAGATCTATATGGTCGGTTGTCCTCAAAAACATACCACCTGAAGCTTGAAACAAGCTGTTGTTACAGGTTTTAAGAAGTAAATCGACGATATGTTGAAATTTTAAGAAAAATTAATGCTGTAGTCAATCTGTAGAAATTTTCATGAGGCTGAGTCTAGTCGTTACTTCCTCAAATTCTTGGTCAAATTCTACCATATTTGACATTGTTTAACACTGGCGATAGTCAAGCGTGAACTGGAAATGAAGCTGATAATAAAGGTTCTTTAACTCTTTCCCATATGTCAAATTTTAGACCATTCCAAATTGAAAGCATTGGCAGATATGAAATTTTGAAATTGGAACAAATGAAGTTGAGTTTTTTGACAGGGTATAAAATATTGTGGGAAAAGGAGAAAATGCCAATAACCAGAATTTTCTCCATTTCCAAAAATAACCTTCCTTCCCAATTGATTGTTTGGTAAAGGGTTTAATACCACGTGGTCGTGTACGAGGTTAAGCCCCGATATTCACGTGGAAATTACGTCATTTTTAGCGATGATGCAATGATGACGTTTCTTTAGCGAATCAGCCAACTCCATATATGGGTGAAAGGGCGTTTCTTTGTGAATAGTGGATTCCGTATATGGAACATTATTTTAGCAATGATGTAATGTGGGCGGAAAAAGACTAAGTCGGTTAAACGCTAAGAAGTTCAAAATTAAACGATTTAAACAGCCACAGTCGGTCGCTACGCTCCCTCCTTTTTGCTGTTTAAATCGTTTAATTTTGACTTCTTAGCGTTTAACTATTACATAGGGCTCCAGAATACCTCGACATTCTACCGAAAATATAGTTGACCTAAATAAATGATATGTTTTTTTTCGGTAGAAGATCGAAATTTATTTTATCGACTGAACACCAAAGAACACGTATTACCGATGGTGTTAACGAAGTGAAATAAATTTCGAACCCCCAAATATTCCATTTATTTCATGCTTATGACCCTTTCTGGGAGGGACTTTATCAAAATGTAGTACATTTCTTTCAGTTATTTCCCTTGGCGTACCCCCTCCACAAAGCAAAGTAGTACAATATTCCGCCAAGTGCGAGAAATGTAAGGTAAATGACGTCATATTTTCATCTGGTTGTGAGTCACGCACATTTTATTTTTGTAACTAGAATATAAAAATCGGTATTTTTACTGGTCGTAACCATGAAATGTCGAACAATATCTCACCGATATTTCTCGATAAGATACTGGAAAGCATGGAATAAAAAAAAATGATAAACGACTAATATACAAGTCTTTCTCACATAATGTATTAACTATAAGTTTTAAGTTAGATTTATCTGCAGGATCAGTAAACAATGAAAAAGGTACAGATCAGTCATGTCTCAAGGCATGGATCGTGGAAGATGTAAGTATTTTCCCATTTAAATGCTCGGGATTTGTTTTTATGCTGCAATATGAAATGGGCCAAAAGATTCATTTTTCGGAGAAAACTGGTAATGAACCTTCATCATTGTTGTATTTGTCTACGTAAACATAATGTGTAACTAATTGTGAATTACGAATGGTTGTGTCTTTATTTTACTTTGCTTCTCTACACATCGCAGAATCAATAATTTCGATCATATAGCCTCTCTAAGACGAAATAATTGCACCTTTTTGCCAAGAAGTGGTTGTATTAATGCGTCGCGCTTAAAATGTACATAAGATGCTAATAATAATCGGACGATGTAGATCAAGGTCAGACTGCGCAGAACCACCGACATTTTAAAAAGTTTTCTTGCGACCGCCGGTTCCACCTTGTCATAATGATATTGATCCTTTTCATGAAATAGGTATTTGTTAATTTACCTAGGCTAAGGGTTAATACGTGTCTGCATGGGCTAGATCTGTAAATAATAGATCTACACTTCTTTTTTAGCGTCTCTGACATAGTTTTCCAGGAGACCTCGTAATATGTACACTATAACACAACACAACATTTCTTTTGTGATACCAATTTTGTTACAGTTATGCAGGATATTGTTATTGTTTGTCATGCAACTCGATTCGTCAACATGGATTGTTACGGGTTTTTTTGTGAACTGTAGTTCTACGGAAAACTTTCTGTCAACATGTAAGCGAGATTGATGAAAAAGAGATCAATATTTTCCTTTGTTACTTAAGTTGTACGGTGCCGTTTAGTTTGAATAAACAGGTCAGTATTTTTAGTTGCTTTGTTTTCCTGTCTACATTTTTATACATGAAATATCATAGGGGCTAGATGTTGCATTAAATATAGAACAATATAAAACAATAACATTTTTAAGTCGTCTGGCAAATATCTGCTGTAAGAGTTTTTATGGTTGAAAAGTGAGGTTGATGCGTGATAATTGGCTCACACGCATGAAAAGGGCCATTCTGGCGTAAATTGCGAAAAGTGTCGTCTCGGATCAGCCTGCGCAATCCGCGCCGGCTAACCCGAAACGACACTTTCTGTTTTAATGTCATTTTCTGTTTTGCGCAAGTCTACTGTAGTACAATATCTAATGTAGTCGTAAAGTGTCGTCTCCGAATAGCATGTCCGGACTACGCAGGTTGATCTGAAACAACACTTTACGCACATATTCGAATGTCCCTTTTCGCGTGTTGCAAGCCACATAGCACGGTGATGATAATGTGCCACTTGGAAATGGTTAAAACTAGGGGTTTTTGAGGAAGAAATATATGAAATAAACTTATGGTAATCTTATAAACAACAAACTACCCTCCTGGATATACATATACAATAATTCAAAAGTTACAAAAAAAAAACACACAGTTCTTTGTTGTCTTGGAGACGTATGCCAGGGTGGGCCTATAAAATGTTACCACTTTTTGATCGTGCACAAGTTTTTGAAATGAAAAGCTTATTCGAAAATTTTATGTACAGACTTGTCACAGAAGCAAAAATTCAAAATTTGATACGAAAGTTTTCCCACATTGTCTCCTGTTTTCTGCAAAGTTCATTTTTTGATAACACTTTCAATCTACGCTCCTCTTCCCTGGATTACAGCTGCAGCTCATGGCCTTGCCGCTCTCCCGATTTTACTCCTGCAGACTACTTCCTATGGTGGTGCCTGAAAGAGAGCGTGTGCTACAACAAACCACAGACTATTGAGGCTCTGAGGACCCACATCTGTAGGGAACCTCGGAGAATCCCTCTTGAGATGTGTGACGCTGTCATCACAAACTTCAATGTGTGTGCTGCAGCTGTAATCTTTGAAGAGGAGCGAGGATTGAACATGTCATCAATTATTGACCAGTACAGAAAACAAAAGACAAAGAGGGAAACCTTTGGCATCAATTGTTAAATTGATGCTTCTTCGACAAGATAAATTTTCGAATAAGTTCTCATTTCAAAAACTTGTGTGCGATCAAAAAGTGTTAACCTTTTAATGCCCCACCTTGTACACAAACATATCGAACAGGTGACACAATACCAAACGTTTAAGTACGAGTATACAGCGTAAAAAAAAACATGGATCCCATAGGGCTAAAAACTAGAAATGTATACACGACATATGAATCGTGCTCTTGCAAAACGTGCTTAATGCATCTCCATGGTGCATTATAAAAATCAGTCATCACACCAGGAAGGATCCATTTTTTTTTTCTTTTCACACTCATTTCAGTGTTAATACGTTCGTGTATCATCAGGATGCATAAAGTCCCTTTTGCCACAGACCAGCTCAATTTGTTTTTTTGAATACATTAATAATGTAAAAGACTGTGTCGTTATGCGATGATGTTGCGGACAATTCCGTTTTCTGACTCAAATGATCTTGAAAAAGATCGAAAACAAATTTGTTAAGAATGATTTCCCTTGAGCCAGTTTCGGTTGCTACATAATGTGATTGTGTGAGCAATTATCCTTAGTTTACACCAGACCATGTCTCATTTACAGTTTTAAAGTTTAAATATGTCCCTGGATAATAAATTCATACATGGATGTAAACTCGTATACCGCAAAATATCAAAATGATATGGACGTTCCTGATAAAGATGTGTGCTTAAAGAATTAATGACAAGGTCCCTGGTGTTTTTCATGAGGTAACCATGGGTATTTATGCCTGTCATTTTTGTTTATTGAAGTTTAAACCGTTTCCAATGACATTAATCCCGATCCCCGTCTCTCCTTGATGATATCTGTATATGTCCTATGGAAGATTATTGTTTATAATGCTCCGTCTTCCCTTTTTTATCTTCAAGTATCGTTACGATATATCTATAGTCACTTCTCAAAATCATATAGATTTTTTCTTTAGTTTTTGTTTGGCAACAGTTTGCTTTACCCAGATTTTAAAAACAAAACACTAGTATAGGAGTTCAAAGACCTCAAGACTTTGTTTTTAGCTCCACTGGCCGAAGGCCAGCGAGCTATTGTCATGGCGTTGTGTCCGTCGTGCGTCCGTCCGTTCGTCCGTCCGTGCGTGCGTCCGTAAACTTTTTCTTTAAAAAACTTCTCAGAAACTATTGATTGTTTTTTTTTTCCAAATTTCACAGGAATGTTCCTTAAGTGGTCCTCTTTCAAATTCCTTCAAATAATTGTGTTCCATGAATAATTCTGGTTGCCATGGCAACCAAAGTAAAAAACCTTTAAAAATCTTCTCCTCCCAAACCGCTAATTGGATATCATTATTATTTTGCAGGAATGTTCCTTAGGTAGAGGTCTACAGAATTCCTTAAACAAAAAGGATCCGTAAAAAAAACATGGCTTTTATGGGAGACTCATTTTCCTTTTATGGTATAAAGTGCAATCTTTGAAAAATTTCTTCTCTTAAACTATTCGTTGGATTTCATTGTTGTATTGCAGGTTAGTGCCTATGGTGGTAAGTCTTTACCATACAATCCTGACTTTTAACATCCCTACAGAAGAAATCTTTGGAAAACACTCTTGGAAAAGGAGAAAATGCTGGTAATCAGCATTCTCTCCTTTTCTTTCAGTGTTTTCATCAAAGAGAAATCATCATTTCAGTGTTTAATTTTTTGTCTGCAAATGCCTTCAGTTTGGTCACATCCCAAATTTTGTCGTTTGGTAAGGAGTTAAAGATGGTTGCTTCACATAATCTATAATCCCTTTCATATAAAGCAAGAGAACCTCTGCACTTTTATTAGTTCTGGTAAAGGTTTGTTGACCTACTGGTGACCTAGTACAAAGAGGGACAGGGCTTTACTGTTGTGATAAGGCATTTTGTTATCCAATCAACTGATCCTGCAACTTCAATAAAACAATTGCCACAATGCATACTTTTTTTCTGTATTTTCATATTTCCCCACCCAAAATGGTTTGTAACAAGACCCTCTTTAACTTTAACCAGAAGACAAAATTTTTATAACAGGTCAGTATTGAAAGATGTTGCAGACAACATAATAAATTTTCAAATTAGTAAAACTTTTATCATAAAGGGTAGATATTATTGTGTAGAACTAAGAAAATGTAGGTTACTATTATTTTTTTTCTTTTCTCACAATGTTTTTCATAGCTTTTTTTCTTTAGTGACCTAAAATGCAGGAATGAATGGCAATTGTTAAAAACTTCTCTTCATCGTTACAGAAAAATCAGGCCTGTGGAGCGATACAGGCGCTCAAACGCCTCAAGTTTATTATTCATATTCGACCAAAAAAAATCGTTAAACTACCGTCGTGTGGCATACCTCTTTGTTTTCTGATAATAAACATTAACTGAATACAAAAAACAAAACTTGTCTTGAAATAATTGCGAAGACAAGAAATGAGTTCTATACCTCAGTCGTCGGAGAGACGATTGCAAAGGTACTTTGTAATCGGACTGCAATATCCAGGACACGCCTTGGCTAGCTATAATTGGTTAATGATATATAGTATCGTATACATCTAATCATTTCGAAAAATACGGTTCAAATGTACAAAAGGCAATATATGGATCTACGATCTTTAACGTTATGGTTACTTTAAAAAAAATGATGCATGTCTTTAAAACTGTACTATACTTATGCCAAACACAGCTATGCGTTTTGCCAACGTCGCTGTGGAAATTTTGATAGAAAAATATGGCGTTATGGCGTGTCTAGTTTCTCTGCCACCTGAAAAATTGTATAATGTTGTAATTTCTACGACTACTTTCGCGGCACGTTAGATAGGGATTAGAAAGCCTTTGAATGCAACAAGTCTTCTCAATGAAGTTCAAAAGGCAAGTAGATAAGTGTAAACCCAAGTGCGTTCGCGTTGTTTTGTGATAGAGACTCAATAACAAAGAGCAGAAAAATAAACGCTACGACGAACGCAACCAACCCTATCCTTAAATAGATAATCAAATCGCTGAAAGCACTCGTGGCAAGGGGGCAAGCCGAAAGTGCATATATGCAGAAAGCAATTTGTATTCAATTATAAAATATCCAGGTAAAAAGTGGAAAAAATATGCCTATGCTCGGCTGTAAGTCCTTTAAGTGAAAATTGTGGGTCCAAAAGCCGGGATTAACTGTGTCAAAAGTACCCAGATTTCACCTGCCCCTGATTTATAGGTTTCCGTATGAAAGTTAACAACTAGTCCAAGTTTGAAGTAGATATGATGGCTAGCAACTACTTCAAGCTTGAAGTAAATGTCATCAGTAATGACAAAGACTTTGTAAAATATTAATTTATTTGAACATTGAAAGTCAAGAACGAGCATTTATAACTGTTTGAAAATTACTTTGGTTGTCCCTTTTGTACGGCTTCACCTTTTGATAGCTAACACCAGTCCCAGTTTGAAATAAATACCTTCAATGATGACAGATATTATAGCATCTCTTGCAAGTTCCTATTTTCCCTTGCATGAGAATACTCAGGTTCCCCCCCCCCCCCCCCCCCCCATTCCATCGGCAAATAAGTAAAGCGTTGCTACAGGAGTTTACATCGTATCTTGAAGTCCGTTCCGTTCCATTCTAATATTTCCATGCACCAGAAAAAGACCGACTCATCAACTGCCCAATGTTATACATGTATTAAGGCTGACAAGATAAAGTTCTTTGTCCGTTTGAATACACTATACTTGGATACACACAGCTTACATGCAAAAGACTGAAACGTGGTAACTAAGGCTAGGCGCCATTGGCCCCTAGCCAAAAGTTGGTTATCTCCCATTCTCGTATCGAGATGCTGTGAGATAATTTATTATCGTTCAGCTTAATAATGTCGGAAATGTCTGCGATAACCGGATGAGTAAATCAGATTTTGAATTACATGTGATCGACGTTTCATTTTGAAAAATAGTCGGAAGCGGTTACTGTTTGGCGCGTTCTTTGTGTTTATTGAGAAACCGAGAAATCAGGGAAATCAGGCTGTTTTACAGTTTTAGGTTTAAGAGACATTTCTACATGCCTGAAAAGATCATGTATAATACAGATTACTGGCGTATAATATGATATTTATTTTCCACGAGAATTCATACTGTTTGTAACTTTATCCTATAACTATAGAGCGTTTGTGTACAGACCAGTTATGTTTGAATAATTTACGTATTGCACATTGCGGCAGACCACCTCTTGAAAAAGGCTGTGGCCTAAAAGATAGTAATCGGCACTTTGTTAAAGGTGGGTTTAGAACATCTCCCTCGTACATTATACCGAGAAAGTATTCGCGTGGTTATAGATCTGTAAAATCCTCTTTTTTTCCACAATCCACTGAATTATCAGGTGCAGGGTGTTTCACAATATATGGTACAAATAAGTTTCATACATTTCAAATGTGTAAAAGATGCTTTTTAACACAACGAAAAACTTACCAATTCATAAGTTATGAATAAATTTCTATGACATGCACAGTAAATTAGGTAAAACTGATCGATAAAGGCAGCTAGAGGCGTTTAAAACATACATCGATTTACATCAAATGTTCAAAATGACGTCCATTTTGACGCTGCATGACATTCAACCTCTTCTAAAATTCGATTTCATCGATCTGGGTTTTAATCAGTTGATAGTAACAAAGCGTCAATAAGCGCGATTCAGAGACCCAATTACAGACAGAAAAGATCCATGATCAACCTACACATCTGATATTGTATCTACTCTGTTCGATGAGGAGATACTCCAAAAAAAATCGCAGCATTTTTTACTATAGGCTTGAAAGGCTCATTTCACTTATTAGTAAGATAAGTGTTAAAGTTCAAATCGTTTGTTTGAATGAAACACTGTTTTCGAATGAATGTCATAAGTTTCGAGGTCGTGATAAAAGTTTTTGATAACAGTCAGTCAGTGGGCAAACATTTTCAATCATAAGAATAGTTCTCAAAAACAAAGACAAGGCGTTACTCCACGGTAAATTTATACGTTCTTGTGCAAGAGAGGTGACTAACAAATCAGTTATCTTGGATGTGATCAGTTTATCTCGTATGGAAATAGAAAGGGCAAAAAGCAGCTTGTTGGAACTAGTTCCCGTATGGCCAGTACGAGCTTTTCTTAATAAAAAGGATTGCCTGGGGTTTGCAAAAGTGAATAGACTACTCGAAGTCGACTCTATCCATGACTGGCAAGTTGTAATGAAAAATAATTGAAAGAAGATCGGGTTTGACGGTTCTTTGTCAGTATCAAGATAGTAGGGAAATTAGTTGGCTTTGCAACTTAGTGTTTGAGTGACATTTATAAATGCATAACATATGATCGTCTTTTGTGAGAAGGTGATCTCTACGAGATAGCTCTTAACATCTTAAAATTTGTGCACAATCCTAAAGATTGCTTATTGCTCCTTGACTTGTAATATACTTCCTCTATTCAAGTTAAGGGAAACAGATATTTACAATTTGGATGCTACAGAAACAGCACGTGGACGGCATAGACAAAGTTCAAACTAAGAGAACTGTGGCATCTAGTATCGAATTTACATTGTCTATGTTTAGAACTTTAGGCCTACTGGGTGTTTCCTACTCATTATAATGAATAAGTCATTTACGAAACAATCAATTTTAAAACGACACTAAAGAAGAAGGCTTTGGAAAAGGAGAAAATGCTGGACCTTTCTAACAGACGAAAAATACTCTAGTATTTTGCTCCATTCATTTAAACAGTTGACAAGTTTTACAAAATCTATCCACTTCCTGTCGTGGAGGAAATATCGTTGACCATCTTTATTTGTACATGTAATTCGGTCGTATAAATACTTTACCTAGGGAAAAAGCAGCTATTTTCTCTATCTTTTTCACTGTATTTTACTGTGCGGTGCTCTCGTAGAGGGTTTAATTCATTTTAATTACGCATTATACGGAACAAATTGTCGAATAGAATTGACTGAATTTGTCTGTGATCCGACCAGATCATGTTTTGTCTTTTGACATGCAAAAAATAAAAATACCATTAGCAAAATATTTCAACTCTAGGTCAGCACGCGTGTTTTCCAATACTTTTTGCAGATGGACTAGTCTACATTTTCACAGAGCACGGCTCCATTCCATAGGTACCTATTTGTGTGGGGCCGTGTCTTACCCTTTATTCCTTCGAAATCTTGGCCTCTATTCACCAATCATTCTTGAGAATATTTTTAGTCTTATTCTCAAAGGTTTTCTAAATTTGCAAGTAACACAACTTCTGATTGGCCAAACCGAATGGTTCAGCCAATCAGAAGTTGTGTTACTTACAAATGTAGAAAATTCTGGAGAACAAGACAAAGAATGTTCTTAAGAATGGTTGGTGAATACGGCCCCAGATGATAATACATCTAGCTCTGTAAGAATATAACATAGAACCATACAGGTGTACAAAACATACTGCAACGAAGAAACGCCCAATTTGTTATTTTAGTATTGTAGTACTACTGTATTTATCTTTGAGCAACAATTGTTTATGACCAGTGAGAATGAGTAATTAAATTCTTTCTTGTACCAGTGCATAATCTATAACAATTATTCATTTGAGTTTCTATAGAATCAACAACAGCTTCGCACAATTGCGCGTGTAAGCAAACATTTTGTTTTCGAATCAATCACTGTTGAAAGTTCGCTTGATAGATTGTGTTATAAGTACAATCAGCCCGTAACAAATGCTTCTGAGAAAATTTGTGCACAATCGATAGTCCCAGTGTTCCTACTTGATGTTCACTCACAGTGAAGTCGACGTAATTAGTTTCGTATTACCCTATTTATATTTTAAGACGGGCTTTTTACGATACGCGACAAATTTGAAGTGTGAGTACTTAACGCCACAGTAGTGATGTTCATGGCTTTTTAAGTTTAAAGTAAAAACTACATGTAAAAAATTGTCAGACTATAACCTGAACTTCAATGAATGAAAACAGTGACAAATGAATTTTAAACAAATATTTTTTTGCAGTTATTATGTTTTTTGTTTTGTTTTTTTCCTTTTCGTTCATTTATTTACCGTTTTATTTTTGTTTGTGTCTACTTTTGCTTCTCGAATGCACTCTGATTCATAACAACTATAGGAATAGTTATTCGTTTAACCAAACACTTCGAGTCTGTAGATATGCTTCGTAATCATTTCTATATAATTAGTCTGCTTTCAATGCAATTTAGACTTGCATATTCTTTTTTTTTTTTTTCTTTTTTGACTATCTTTCTTTTTTTTTTTCTCAAGAGTAATCACATATGCAAAAGATTGGGCTAGAAACTTCGATTTACGGACAATTGATAAATTTACTTTTATATGAGCAATACCACATGCATTCGAATTCCAAACGTATAAAAGAAAATCCTTTATTCACTCGATACTTGAAGACAATTGATAAATTTACTTTTATATGAGCAATACCACATGCATTCGAATTCCAAACGTATGAAAGAAAATCCTTTATTCACTCGATACTTGAAGACAGTTTTGCGTTTTATATGATTGATGTTTACTTACTACCGCATTCCCCCCCCCCCCCATAAAACCGCATAAAGTGACAATAGATGACGGATTTGTTTATATTTCTTAGTCGTTTTAGAAACAAATAAAGGGAAAGAGAACCAAATAGTAAACGATACATGTAAGTGTTTCTGTGCAACACATGACAGGTAGTTGTTTAATAGTAGGCTGGCGTACATGTTGCCTTTACCTTACACCATCTTAAGAGTCATAGGTTTATATACTAGGTTTTAACATTAAATGACCTTTATGCCAAACAATTAGGCGAGCTACCCAGCGATCTATTTGTTGACTAATATAAACCATCCCATCCTCAGTATGGAAACTCTAATGGGTCTGATAACGTGTTACAGTGGTATATGTCAAAGCTTTAGTTATAGACAGGAAATAGTGTAATAAAGATTTGAATAAATGTTGCACTGTTTTGTTCTACTTTTAGAATACATATTTCTTCAAGCGACTGTAACTTTGACAGATTGCACTGCAACACATCATTAGACTCCTAGTAATATGGATACCTTTAAATTGTATAAATTAGATCTATCTGTATTTTGAAACCGGAGTTGTTCACAATTGGATGCCTGTGTGCCTTTAAGGTTAAAGAAATACCTTTCGTAATTTTATATTCCATTTCTATACCCCCACAACGAAGTTGGAGGGGGTATACTGGATACATCTGCACTGAAAGATCATTTAATGATCAGCACTGAAAGATCATTTAATGATAAGTTGAAAAGAAAAATGAAATAAATTAGAGCTATCAATGTACATGATAACCCCCACCAGGTCCTTGTCACAGATACAGGTCTTTGTCACAGAATGCAGAATGGTTTAGTATATATGAAGTTGTGCATGTGCAATTTGTATTACCCTGCTGCGATTTGTTGCGGAATTATGTTCCCAGAACTTTTTCAACTCTTACTTTTGCAGGTGTATCCCATTCTGCATTCTTTGACAAAGACCCGTACATGTGACAAGGACCTGGTGGAGGTATAATCACGTTGATGATAGCTCTAGTTTATTTCATTTTGCTTTTCAATTAATTGTGTTGTAAAGTTGAAAGAAAAATTGAGAACATCGTTTTCTTAACAAACTTATTTTCTCCTGCAGACGACCCATTTCGTCTTAAAAGCTTTTAACTCTTAACCAGACAACAAAATACTCCAATTTGACACCATGTGCAGACAACAGATGAACAATAACAATTTGGAAAAAGGAGAACAATGCTGGGTTGTAGCATTTTCCTTTTCCCTGAATATTTTCAAAAGCATGTGAAAAAAATGTATTTAGGGTCATTAAAACTAAGGATTGTGTGGTACATTGTAAGCACAATTATTTAATATTTTTTCGAGAGTTAAATTTGGATAAATGGTTGGCATACATTTGTTTGTAAACATCTTGTTATAATCTTATGCTGCCTGACAAAAAAGGGGCACGTATACAGCGTTTTTAATAGCAAGTGAGGTCAGATAATGCTCTCTTTTCAACGTCACAATTCTTATCTTAAATATTTATAAGGTAAAGAAATTCTGGCCATATTTCACACGTACAAAAAACAAGGGATTTGTGTGTGATAAAAAGCCATTCGTTATATTTATAGAAAACAATAATAACACACAAAATGGTGTATTGAGATATGGAGTCCACGGTAGATATCTGGTATAAGAAAAAGCTGATTGCTTTGATTATCTTACAAGAGGATTTCTGTCAAGCCCAGAGTGTGTTTCAGATCTGCTCGATATCAACATGCAAATCTCTACAGATTTATAAGACAAATGAACTGTCAGATAAATTTCTGGATAAAATTGAATTCGTTTGGCTTCTTGCATACTTTTGGCATTCTATCATACGTACATTAATTCTTGAATGCGTTTGTTGACTTGATAACCTTATTAATGCACTAGCAAGTTTTATTTTGGTTGTAAAAAATTGTTTCAAGTCTCCTACTTCTTTCATTATGATTCATTTATTAAATAGGTCTTGCTAAAGCAGCCTAAGCTTGGCATTGTATCATAAGTATTAGACAGAAAATATCAAATACCAGATTATATACATATATCGTTCCTGAGGAATAAGTCTTTGAGAACCAATTGAGCCACATTTTATCTGTCGTGTGCAACATGTTTTAAAATTCTGTCGTTTCGTAAAGAGTTAAAGCAGTTATTTCTAGGCTCCAGCCTTATTTGCGGTTCATCGTTATGGATGCCTTCTCCCACTTGTAGTCAGTTCATAAGGTAACCAATTAATATTTCATAATAGTCTGAGACAAAAAGTCTGAGATTTTCATCAGTCCTAATTGTTCTGTCAAGCTCATTGATTTAGAGGCCCACTCTATCTGAAGAACTGAAGGAATTCAATGTATGCGCTTTGTTCTGCCTCTCATAGTCTAGGTTAAGTGATGGTCACATACTGTAGTAGCAATCTAAAGATTATAAAATCAAAGATGGTTTCTAATAACTTTATGAGTGATCAACACTCATACATAGTGTAGAACATTTTATCAAATGTCGTGGAAAGCAAAATTTACAGTACCCCCTTTTCCATACACATGGCATATTTTCTAGCGAGACTCTGCCTTTTATTTACATGGATTTTTTTTACAGCGGAAAATGTGCGAGACAAAAATATTTCATATAACAGAACAAAGAATGCAAGTTCATTCCTTTACTTATTAGAGTCAATAATTATCTTATCTTATTATTGCGTTTTAAGTTTCCTCATCGATTAACAGAGACACGATTGTTAGTAGGTCTGTAGGAATAACAAGACAGATTAATTTGGTGCTTGCATTTTGACATATAACAGCAAACACATTGTGAGAAACATATACCAAAATTAGAAACAAAATGCTCTAATAAAAATTTAGTTTTGATTCTTTAAACATGCAATCCCGGCTTTCATCGACTCTAAGGAAGAAAGCTATAGAAAATATTGTGGGAAAAGAAAAAACTGCTGGTAACTGTCTAGTATTTTCTTCTGTTCTTACAAAAGTTTCTACCCTTCCAAAAACATTACTTAAGTTGTGTCACTTTCTAACTGCCGTCTGCAAAAAAAATCAATTTGGAAAAGGTAATTTTTTTCGTTCGGTAGAGATTGTAAAAAGAAAAAAACCAAGATGTACGGATGAAAATCATTTAAAGTGTGCATCTAAATTCTTTACAATCTCCTTCAATGTCTAATGCACTGATGTTTTAATCATGGTGGAATTGGATTTGTAATATTACGTTCCGTTCTTTTACCTAGAAAAGGTACCCGTTTCATTTGCTTAGGTACTCAATGATTGAAAGAATCTTATTTCGTGTTTTGAAAGAAGCTCGTAGCGACAGACATACAAAATCATCATATCAAATCTATCGCAAAATCTAATCAGCTGGTGTATTAGCGCAATACCATACCCCAAGTAAGGATTGTCGCCCAACCAGTAGTTCACTGTCTGCGAAAGAATATCTTGCCACGGTAGAATTCAAATTACTTGAACACACTTTCTAATATTTATTACAATTAGAAAAGGTAATGAACAAATGTGAAGTTTCCAGTAACTTTCAGTTAGATAAACTTATTGCAGGTGCTTCCCGAAAAAAGCAAGTAAGATGAGGAGTCAACCTGCGCTGTTAGGCACTTTGTAGACATATAAAATCTCACACATTTTTATTAGACCGTGGATCGATGAACTGCTCAGTCAATTTTCTAAAACCGCGAAAAGGGCAATTCAATTCTGAAATAGGGGGAACCATAATTCGCTCGATGTCTGGTCGAAACAGGCAAGGTTTCGTGGGTGAGCAGAACTAGAGAGTCTTTAAGTACGTTCAATTTCACAATTTGTTCTAGACTGGGTTGTCTTCAAGACGCATCGTTATTGATTAGCTCTTCATTACCTTCGGTAATAGTCTATTGATCTCACTTGACATTTACGTCCATAACACCGCATTTGCCTGGCTTTTTTTGGATTTTTTTCAGGAAATGCTTTAAAGAGAATCAAAACTAAATGGCGCTTCTTTACACCAGAACTGCAATCAGCTGCGGAAATTCACTTTATTAGACCCCCGCAAAACAAATGTTTTCGGGGTTATTCTATAATCAACCTATCTAACCGTGTGTTTTTCCGTGTGTCCGTCCGTATGTCCGTGTGTCTGTTTGTATACAAAATACTAGTAATTGCCTGTTACTTTCAAAGCGCTGGCGGAGTATGAAGTCACATTTAGTGACAGCTCTGGCTATAACTAAACAGGTATATCTAGTGGATTGTTTTTTCTTCAGTCTGAAAGACCTCTTAAAAGAAGTATCTTTCTAAACACCCTAAATTGATGGTATTAATGTTTTCAGTCAGTTTAACAAGCTCAGTTGAAGCCATTCTTGTCTAAAGTCTGTCGTACATTGTAGATCCAAAATCAGAATGCACAATATTTTGTGCGCTCTTGTCTTGTATGTAATGTAGAAAATGCGTTGAGCTATCTAGTTAGGACGGAATTTGACACCATGTGCAGACAACAGATGAACAATAACAATTTGGAAAAAGGAGAACAATGCTGGGTTGTAGCATTTTCCTTTTCCCTGAATATTTTCAAAAGCATGTGAAAAAAATGTATTTAGGGTCATTAAAACTAAGGATTGTGTGGTACATTGTAAGGACGGTTGTTTTCATTCCATATGGGCATAACCGTAAAAATGGGTTTTTTATCCCTGTTACAATTGTATGGTTCAAAGTAAGAGCGTTTAATATTTTTATTATAACTTTTTTGTTTACTTACTTGATATTCGAAATGCAGCTCTTAGAATGAAAGATGTTTTTTGTATTGGAGTTTAACGCAATTTTGACTGCATACGTTATATAATGACGGTCAGTGAATCACCCATGTTTCATGGCTTTCTCACACCAATACTAACACAATTTTCTTTTCAAAACCACTGACTACTCTTGCACGCATCACAGGTGAGAGGCAAAAATCGCCGGATAAAAATTTGCCGTTACCGGGTATCGAACCCATAACCTGCATATCAAAGATTCAGATATGCTAACCACTGACCAATCTGGCCGGGCTGAGAATGAAAGAATGAACATGCAGTATATTATTCATGGCACATCGTCAACAAATTTCAAGTGCGAAAGAGAGGCACTATGTACATTTTTTGTTAAATGATAGAATGAAAGGCTTTTAGATCCACAGTACTTGTTTGAGCATAAAATATGTAACTAGAAGACAATCAGGCCTTGCTTTTGAAATCTGTTGTACATCTACTCGTGTAAGATGTTTGCACCTGACAGAAAATCCTCTTATTATGGATAAGGAGAAGAAGATGTAAGTTCGGTGTAAAAAGCTACGAAGGTCATAAGATGTATTACATCTTCTTGTACGGTCCAGTTCTTTGGCGACGGTAATAATTGAATCATTTTGAACTGTGTCAAAAAGGTTTCAAATACTCAGAAATAGGCTAAAATTCAATGCAATTTATAATCTTTTATTTAATAATGAGATACAGGTTGCAGTAAATATATTCATGTGCATGTTTTCTAACTAACTGAAAAGAGCGAGTAATACCAAGAATGATACAGATTATAGAATAATTTTTAGACTTCTCCTACTGCCGGAACAACAATCCAATCCCGCCGGTAGAAATCGATGCTATTTATGATTGCATAGGAATTTATACTGTTCCTTATTTTCCCGACATTGGTGAAAAAGTATTCTTCCGTGGTTAATTTCTTTTAACAAAGAATGAAAAAGCGAATTTGGCTCCATCAACCATGGCAGCATAATTTTTTTCTTTAAGCAATATGACATTCATATTAACGTCGATACTGTCCAGATATGATTTCGTGCGATTATTAATACCTACTTTGTGCATGGTAATGGACAAGAAAAAAAGGTGGAATAAATACAGTGTAACAGCACCTTTGAGAAAAGTAAAGTTACCATGCAACCGTGACAATACCCAGGGTTTACAGCAGTTGTGCGGGAAATTTTGGTTAACGCGTTACAGTTTTAGTCCCTTGTCCTCATGCAAGATTGTGGATTTCTTGTTGTCTTATATCTTTAAATTCTATCATGCCGTTGTCTCTGAAGTTGCATATTGACTGCAAGTATACCGAGAATATTTAAATATTTGCAAACATTGGAAGGGGGTGTAAAACTCGTGATGATATGTTGACTAGCATAAAATTGTAATACACCTTGTTTTAAATCTACATGCCTTCTGGTAGCAAAGCTTCCTTTGGGATTCCAGTAAACTTAAAAGATCGACAAAATATAGGTTTTAGAATAAACAAGTTATTTGGTTGAAATGATATCCCTTGCCGAAGAACACCTGATTTGTTTGATACATAAAGAGATATCGTAGATTGGGACTCACTCACAGATGACAGTGGCCCTTATAAAACTATCACAAAACATAACTGATAAGATCATTTCAATTGCCACTGAACCCATACTAAACAAAACATCCACCTTAATGCCAAATTGTATTTCCAGGATAAACACTGAAATACGCAAACTTGTTGGGACATGAAACAGATTAGACAGTGACACCAAGCCGAACGGCAAAACACTGTTGAAACATGAAAGAAGCACGAAATACTGTAGCAAAGCATATGAGCAGAACACAGTTGAAATAGTCAATTCATCCAAAAATATTCTAAAGACATGGTTCAAAGTCGCTTAACAAATAACAAACAAGCAAACAATTTACATAGTTCCAGCTCTATATGAAAACAACACATAAGCATCGACAGACATATCCAATGCACGACTTTAGAATTCATATATTCTAAATCGACACAGGAAGATCACGATCACCAACGACGCCTATACATATCACTCACCGAATATACCTTGTCGCAATTCACCATTAGTCCATGTGACGTGAAAGACGCAATTTCTCTCATAGATTCCCCAAAGGCTAGTGGTCCTGCCCTTATTAATCCAAAACTTGTGAAGGGTTGACAGAAATATGTCTTTGCTTAGTTGTCTTGGTAAATCATTCGAAAAATGTGTCTACAAATATTCATACAACTACCTGAATGATAACAAATTTATAACACATTACTAGTCCTGATTTATTGTACGTGACTCGCCCACTAATCAATTTGCGTTCATCTGTGATGACACAAACCGAGCTTTTCACGAAGGACTTGAGGCCGTGTTTAGCGATATCTCCAAAGTGTTTGATCGAGTGTGGCACAGAGATCTTCTCTACAAACTATCTGCACTTAGTATCTGTTGACTTCTCCTCCAATGGTTTTCTTGCTTAACATCATAGAAACAATGTGTTATCTGCTCAAAGGTTTCGTCAACTTGCTCGATTATCAATGCTGGTGTCCCCCAGGGCTCTACTGTTGGGCCTTTATTATTCCTTATATACATAAACGATATAGACTTTGGAGAGATCTAACAAGCACACTTGCAGATAGGATGTCATTCTCTTAACTACGATATACACAGACGATCTCTAACCGATTTGCAATTATGTTCTTGTGGCAAAATTGAAACTGTTGATCACCACCTTCCTCATTGTCCCAAGTATCAACAGCTAAGTATTCAAATTTTACATAACATCTCTTGTTCGCATATCACCTTCAACCTCTTCAACCTAACGTTCGACAAAAATGCATATTTGCTCATGTCCATCGCTTCTTCACAGCATCATAAAGATTTCCTAAGTAGGCTGGATGTCAGGAGCCAGTCTTCGTTTGAATCTCTTTTGCTATATGATCAGATATCAGAAATCAACCCATATTTTCATAACTTTTTTTTTTGTTCACATCACAAGTGACGGAAGAAATAAATAAGAAGTGGTTATGATTTTTATACTTTTTTTTACTACTTTCGCAAAGATATATACGTTCTGCTAACGGACGGACGAACGAATGGATAGACAGTTATTAATCTATTATTAAATCATACAAGTCCCAATTTTTGCCACGACATGGTCTTTCATAACATAATAATAATAAATATAGATTGTCTTAGGCTTATGATAAACAGTATGAATATGAAGTTTCATATCTTTCCCTTAAGTAAAGATATAAAGGCCCATTATGGCAACATAAATCAAGCCCATTTTATTCGAGACGTTAAAGTTACCTTTAATCAATCAAAGTACTGAAAGTACTGACAGACTAGCGAGTTTGAAACTAGTAAGTGGCTATGGTAAATGTAAATCTTTGTTGATTTATATCAGACCGAAAAAATATTGCCATATTTAGTTTCTGAATCCGTTCCAGGTCGGTCCATCTGTTCATTCTGGTTATATAATCCAATCCAGTTCCATTCAAGTGCAGTTCAATCCATTTACCCAACGCTCTTGACTATTTTCTGCTCTAAACAAGAAATATTTCGAACTACTACAATTTGTTAACTTTCGATAAAACAGGTTAATTTGTTGAGATGAAATCTCCTGCCTAAAAAGACATCTTTAGATAGAAACAAATAGGAGGTAAGTTGTGTTTTGCATGTACACCTGGTCTTTTAGTTATTTCCGTAGCATAGCATTTGAAAAGATAAAACAAATATGATTGGATTGTCTGTGGTCTATGACAAACAAAATGAAGATGTAGTTTCATGAAATTTTGTCCATTAGTTAAAGAGATATCTGCCCATAATTGGAATGGACATCAAGCCCCCTTTTCCGATGACACGGCATCAAAAGAAAAAAGAATCTTTATCGGTGGACTATCGTAAGGAATACATGAATGATGTTTCACCAATTTTTTATCAAGGATACTAAAAGATTTCTGTCTGAACAGAGGAGCGGACAGACAGTGTGGAACAAGATCAGGCTACAGTCTGCACAATTTGATCTTGGATCTATACTAACCGATAATGGGATTTTTTTCCAAAATATAACTTTGAAATAACAATATTCAGGTTATCATCATCCGCCAGAAACTTTTATTAAACTTTTTTAGCATGTTGAGGATTAAATTGGATTATAATTAAACAGTTACCACACAGCAAAAGTTTAGACGTATCAAAATTGAAAGCATTTGCAGATGGCAATTTCAAAGTGGCTCAAATGGTGCAATTTTGCTTTGATAGGGTAGAAAAAACGTTGTGGGAAAAAGAGACCTTTTCCACAATATTTTCAAAAGGCGTCTTCCACAGGAGCGTTAAAAGTTGTCATTGTGTGGTAAAAGGTTAACAACAAAGAATGCAATAGTTAACTATTTAACCCTTTACAAAACGAAATATCTTATAGCCCTCCACACTAAAAGCTGTTCCAGACTAATAAGTTAAATGTTACTAAATTGATGAAAACATATTCTAAAACGGTTGAAAACAACATGTGAAAAGGAAAATGCTTGCAAACAGCAATTTCTTCTTTCTTTTCCCGCAGTGTTTTCAAAGGGCTTCTTCCTCACTTATGTGAAAACTCGGGATTGTGTGGTAAACGGTTAATATACAAGACGTTAAACAGCAGTTTAACATATCAGTTTCGCATTCAGAATGATCTAAATAATGAATGACTCAAGGAATGAGAAGGGTTCCCTGGCCAGAGAGGGATCGTTTAGCTGGGATTTGCCACAAGTCACCTGGTCGTATCATTTTCAGATCCATTCATACTTTTATGTATTGCGGAGTAGGAATCAGTAATATGAGCCTGATTTGCATATAGGTCACTTAATTTATATTTAAGCAAGCATCATGTAACTTTATCATTGGCATCTTGTACAGTCTATTGCTTTGGAAGTGGACAAGTTCAAATTGGGATGGTAGAGTTTCTGCACTTTAAGTCAAAGTTGTCATAATGACTGAATTAAGATTCCTAACGGTAAGGAGTTATTTTTCTGTGAGGCAGTATTTGACAACTGTGGGGCTTTTTGTTTGTATTGAGTCTGGCTCAAACTGGATGCCCATACACTAGTTTCGCTGGTCCAAAACACGCGTATCGTCGGACTATCGTAAGGAACACGTGTATGATGTTTGATCAGTATTTGTCGCCGATTTTAAAAGATAAATGTCCGGTTGGACGGATAGACGGAACAACAGCGGCTAAACCAAAAAACTATAGCCTTCCGCAGCGGATAATAAAACACGCTCTAAAACTGTATTACCTAAGTTGCAAAATAAAGGTAACAAATCGACATATTAACTTTACATTTGAAAGTAAATGTTCGATGTTCCTTACAAGAGAGAAATGAATAAAAAGCCAACTTCATCATATGAAACGAAGGCCTGCAACATGAAGAGATGGGTTTAAGAAATGAACAGATAAAAATTAGATAAATTTCGGATAGTAGCCTGATAACAGAACATTGTATCTTTTCTTTTCAGCAACATTTCTCGGCAGATAAGATAAGAACTAGTTATGTATATTTCTTATAGTTTGCTACCCACCATCATTTCAGTTGCATGATGTCATTGTAATATTGTAATAATTGTTATCAAATCTGTAATTTTTAAAAATGGCAAAGGAGGGTAATTGTGTTAAATGCGACGCAGGCTCAGGTACATTATCACATTATCAGTTGTAAGCGTAATGTCTTCTGTTTTGAAAAAATCTTGACATCGGCTCTTCATTCCCCATTCGATTCTAATAATCTTAGTGGAATCATATTCAATCTTAGCACAAGCATAGCGCTAAGGTCATATTTAATTTTTCCTTGAAGCTGACGGATTTGATTTCTATTCTGTAGCTCATTCCACAAATTACCAAACCGATTGAAGTCAGGGGATCAGGATTGCAAAGTTAGACGTGTAATACCTTATTTAGAAGCATCCAGACATTTCAACTATTTGGGCGAAAGTTTTAGTCTAATTGAATATATCTATCATGTAATTCACATGCATAAATCTTCTATGAGTATGCAGAGCGTCATTTCAACATTAGGGACAGTACGTGTGCCACGGCCAAGGACAAGGAGGTCTGAAATCTAACACTAATGATTCCACTCAAGATCGACCACGAGAGATCCGATTGCATAGTAGTCGTGTACAGTATTGTTTGAGGTCTTTAACGTACCATGGTAGAAGGGTTTGAAGTGTATGTACGGCTCAAAATGACCTTACCAACTCTCACAGTGAAAATTAGATTTTACCTATTCTAGAAATGTTATATGTCTGCTCTGGAGCCTATCGTTCTCCGACGGTTTCGCTTATACTGATTACAGATGCGTTATGAAAGTCGGTGCGAAGGTCGCTTGGCGATTCGTACTAGCCTGTAGACCAACCATCCTGCCGTCTCATAGGTATGCCATAAAATTGAAACTTCGCCAAAGGCTCTGGTGATATCAGTAAGTTGCATGTCAAGGGCTTTCAACTACCACGGTTGACAGGCTGATGCTCCATTCCCAAATTTCCTGCACTCTTTTGCTTTCGATGAATGCTTTCTTACATTGGCAATGGTCATAATTCTATCCGAAAATTCAGCTTATCGAGCTAACTCAAAATTCAAATACTCTAAACATGTCGGGTACAAGTATACAAAGCACCACATATAAAGCAGGGATACATGTAATAATGCAAAATGTTCATCGTGACAACTTCAGGGGACCATCTCTATATTTCCCTTAACCGTATCAAATGATTTTTTATACATAAATCTAACGTAAGCTTTTCAATGATATGTGAAAAATTGGAACTTAACAATTCAAAAGGATAGTTTGCCTGTTTTCGAATTGGAAGTAAAAATTAAATTCCGCATCAGTCATCGTTTGCCAAAGTGGACATACATTGAAAGATTTGAAGCAAAACCTTCATAAATCCGAAATTCACCTGTTAGTGTGTTTTGTTTCCATGTCAAATTCTGATTTCCGCTGGCTATTAATGAGTATTTTAACCATCTCGCGGTGTTTTTATATCATTGCACCCTAATTCATGCCAAATGCTCATGTGAAGGTATTGTTGAAATACAGCCCTAGAGACGTTTCATAGGACATAATTGGTAGACATTTTAAACCGTAAAACCGTTTTGCACACTAGGAATATTCTTTGAATAAAAATCTTTCGACTGTGTGTATAAGATAGAAATGTCTACATTTGCAGCTTTGCTTCTAGCTTTTAATCATGGAATGAAATCCATTTTTCTTAAACAAAACATCAGCAAGTCAGTCGATCTTGAATATACTGGGTGTTTGAAATGAAACTTGGTACATGTATATATCGGAATAACTTTTTGCGCTGACTTATCCCTACCTTTTGGTAGAGATTATTTCTAATAAAGTAGTATAACTCTTAATTTGGTAAGATATATACCTCCATAAAACACAAACACACAGAGACAAAACACTATTCTTTCACTTAGTAAGTTAATACATATGCGAGCGCTTCATTTAACCATTACTGCATGTATGCATGTATTTTAGACACAAAAATCTACTCCTTTAAACCGCAATCTAGATTAACTCCTGATCTTGAAATAGAAAAAAAAACGAGATCTTGGAGAAAACGTCACTTTACAACAAATTGCAAACGAATGAGAGAAAAAAAACAATAGCTGTTGATGTTTAGAAAAGTGTTCCTTCTATAAAACTACAAGAGAATTTTAATCTTAATCCAGCACATCCTGCGCCGTCTATTTTTAAAGATAATCCTCTTGTTATTAAGGCAATTCGTTTTGAAACTATGTCGAAAAGAGTTTCGATGCGGGAATTATCAACGTGTTCTCTTGTTTGATGACAGCAAGTGAATTTTATCCACAGAACTATGAAAAATTACCAAGTGATAAGGAATATGCAACGGTTTTTCAAACAAGACTATTATACTACAAGATTCATTGCAACTAAGTGAATTCATAAAGTATCTGAGCTATGATTTGTGAAAAGGGTGCTTAATGCATTTGCAAAAATTATCGACCTATGTCAGCCTGCGCAGTGCGCATTTTTGAATTGTTTGTACAAACCTTTACCATAATTTTACCGAGTTTTCTTACTGCTTTTTTTTTGTAAAAATATACAAATCAATTCAGGATTACTCAATAAATTGTATTGACCAGAAAACTGTCATTACCGATTCAATTACTTATTCATGAAAAAAAAATTCTTCGCTCCTGTTATCTTAGAAAATGTAATCTCCCATTTAATAAGACTGTCACAGCGTAAAGATCGCCCAATTTCCCTCGTTATCTGCCAGGACCCGTTCAACACACATCAGCAAATATTTTACTGTGGCTACCAGGAAAATTAGCTAATTACGTCGGTACCGAAAACAAATGATTTCTTCCTCTTTACGATAAAAGAAAATCCTCTTCCAGTAGGGATGAGTAATACTACCGTCTTAATCCTTACAAGAAAGCAAAACATTTGACTTGTCTATGTCTAAAGCATTTACAGACGACAAACCATTTTTTTCTCTCAAATAAGTATAGTTGTGTTCGAAATGAGAGCAATGTGTGACAAGATCTTGTTCTATTCCTTTTGTCATAATCTCTTCAAAAGATTTTTTTCTCCAAAGGATTACAAACAACAGGGTCCTCTAGTAATTTAATATTAACCCGGACAGAAAGCTTCTTTTTATATTCGAGCAAAATAAGGAAACTAAAGAAGGTGTGTTGCATTTGTCAACAAGGAATCTTAAATATTATTAAACTGCAAAGAAATTTCACGTGATCTGATTGGATAATAAGCCCCCAACATATATATATCCACGTCCTTTGAAGCAGTTTCCCTTTCGGGAGCCCCGTGTACATGAGACCACTTTCGACACGACATCCAAAATGGCAGCGTCGATCGATCGATGCTAGCCGCCCACAGGACGAACATACTAAGTAGCCTGCACCGTATTATCACTAGTTTTCATATTGGTCGTCATTAAAATGGAAAGAATGGATTATTCATCACAATAAGTGAATTAAGAACTTAAAACGTGTATCCTTTGATGTCATTTTTAAATAAATACAAGAGGATGGGGGTTAAAACGAGCAACCTCATCGTCAGGTCATACCCTTGACACACCAGGGCGGCGATTCCACCGCGTCAAAGGAAACAAAATGCACAACACCGAGGTGTGCGCAGTGCGATCGTAAGCATCGCCTCGGTAACGCAGTGGCATCGCGAATAGAATCGCATTCGAATCGTCAAGGACGCGTATGGACGGCACGCACTTTGAGCATGCAGAAAACAAACGCCGTAGCTGGGCGTTCTACAAAGAATGCAGCGAGATAACCCTAAGATTGTCTCTGCGGGGCGGTAAGATCAACAACGTCACGTGAGCGCCGCCGGTGAAAATTTGAGAAATGACCCTCGCCTACAAAATGACCAATGGGTCAATTCTCTACGTAGAGGAATGACCCTGGTCATTATTCTACGTAAATAAATAACCCTCTGTGGTCATCCCTCTGCAAAGAATAATGACCCTGGTGTTATTTCTCTTCGTAGAATAATGACCCGGGTCATTCCTCTATGTAGAGAAATGACCGATTGGTCATTTTGTAGGGAAGGGTCATTTCTCTGCATTACACCGGCTGGTACGGAGGTCGCGGTTCGAACGCTATGTTTACCGGTGGCGCTCGCAGCGAGATTGTACAGCGTGCTTTGAGATATCACTGTGTCTCCATTGTGTTTACAAAATACGGCGCGTCAGCGGCGCTTATAATATGGCACGTCAACGTCACTTACACAGAGTGTTATGTACTTTACTGCTCTCTTAAAAAGACTCATCTGAGATGCAATGATGATCATTGTGTTTGTAAGGCACTGCTTCTGCGTCCAGCAGATTTTGTCTGACAAAGCAGTCTAGATAGTAATGGCTAATGAGGTGACAGTGGTTATCTTGCTTCTGTTGGAGAAAGTTGGGGTTTATGTCCTGCTTCTTCCCCTTTCTTTTTTGCGACTACAGTGTTTTCCTCCATTGATTTTCGAGGCCAAAGAAAAGAAACAATTGATGAATTGATAAATAGATGTGTATTCGAACAATGCGTTTTCAGGGGTAGTTTAAATGATTGCCAAGAGCACGGCGTCAGTGAAATGTGAGTGCCTAGAGAACTCCTCGAACACACAGTGCACACACTATGAGCACCGCCAAAAGGGCAGAGCTCGTAGTGGAAGCGCCGTGAGAGTGCAGAGGATCGCCTAGAAGAACTCCGTAGGAACGCGAACACGTGCCATAGGAGATTCCTAGCAACGTCTTGGACACGGTGACTGCGAACGCCGTAGCATCTTGTTCGGGAAATATATCTGTTTTTTCTGCACACTCATAGCGCTGTAGTAAAATTGAACAACGTCGTGCCAACGCAGCGGAAACGCCGTATAGTGTAACAGGGGTGACAGGGGCTTAAGCAAATTTTGAAACGTCGAAACTGTTATGTACATACCCAGTTATTCCTAGCTTTGTTCATGTGTGTATCTATTTTTTGAAATGGTTTTCCCCTGTTGCTATTTTTAGAACTGGATTACTGGATTGTGGAATACTGTTCTGGAAGTTTCCGGGCCTTTTTACAATCTGTTTACTAGAAATTATGCAACTGATTTTAACATGAATTTTCTGGAAGTTTCCCTGTTATTATAAAAGGAAAAGCTTTTTACATCTCAGTGTTCACTAGTTAATACATGATTGCCAGACTACAGTGGGGATTATCTTGTGTTTGTGTCATAATTAGTGCCTGGATTACATTCAGTTTGGATTTGGATCAGACTAGACTAAAGTGAGGATTACTTTGTGTGCTTGGATTACATTCAGTTTGGATCAGGATCAGACTGGAATTAAGACTGGAATAGTTTGTCTTCTGAATTTAACGTCTAAGGTATTGTTTTGTACTATTGTAATAGTCACTGTTTATTTGATATTTTTGTTAATAAATTCTGTTAATTGTTATCGGGTTTGTTGCTGGCTTCTTCTTTCTAGTTACGCCTGACTCGTAACAGAAATTGGGGGCTCGTCCGGGATTGGAAAATAGACTAACGGGATTGGAAAATAGACTAACGCATTCGTTTTCCTTTTGGGATTAACCATCGATTGGAAAATAGACTAACACATTCGTTTTCCTTTTGGGATTGACCTTCGATTGGAAAATAAGACTAACGCATTCGTCTACTAATCAGTAATTATAATACAATTTTGTACTTGAATCCAGCAACAAACAAACATGTCTTTTGACTTAGATAAATTTACGGCTGAACCATCTGTGGAGTTATTGAATTTGGGTAAAAAGACTGATTTGCTTAATCTTGCTAAGCACTATAAATTGTCTGAAATAAAATCTTCAATGCGTAAACATGAAATTAAGAACATTTTGGTACAATATTTTGTTGATGAGGAAATTTTTAATGAAAATGCTCTTTCCCTGATAGTTGACGTTCAGTCAGTTTCAAGTTCGAAAGAACTTGAATTAAAACTTCAGATCAGACAATTAGAAATTCAGGAAAGAGAGAAAGAAAGAGAATGGGAAGAGAGAGAGAAGGAAAGAGAAAGGGAAAGAGAAAGGGAGAGAGAAGAAAGAGAAAGGGAAAGAGAAAGGGAGAGAGGAGAAAGAGAAAGGGAAGAGAGAGAGAAGGAAAGGGAAAGGGAAGAGAGAGAGAAGGAAAGAGAATTTCAATTAAGAATGAGGGAAATAGAAATGCAAGAAAGAGCAAATCAGCCCAAGCAAAAGATTGAATACAATTTCGATGTTACAAAACATATTAGGCTTGTTCCTCCATTTCAAGAAAAAGAAGTTGATAAATACTTCCTACACTTTGAAAAAGTTGCAGAAAACTTAAATTGGCCAAAAGAGCACTGGACTTTGCTTCTGCAAAGTGTTTTGATAGGCAAAGCTCGTGAAATTTATACACAACTAGGTGTTGAACAATGTCATCATTATGAGACTGTTAAAGAACTTATTCTCAAAGGTTATGAGCTGGTCCCAGAAGCATATAGACAAAAATTTAGAAATTGTAAAAAAGATTCTAACCAGACTCATGTTGAATTTGCTAGAAACAAAGAACAGTTATTTGATAGATGGTGCTGTTCTAAGAAAATAGACCAAAATTTTGATAAACTCAGACAACTTATGTTAGTTGAAGAATTCAAACGTTGTATTCAATTTGATGTTAAGACATTCTTAGACGAAAAACAAGTTGAAACTTTAGAAGAAGCAGCTCGTCTGGCTGATGATTACTACCTTACACATAAAGTTTCTTTTATTAATAAACCCAAACCTACTTCCTCACATCCCCAAAATAAATTTATGTCTGGTAATTCATCTGGCATGCCCAGTCAATCCAATACACCCAAACCCAATTCTACTAGTGAAACCAAAAGTCAATATCCCTTATCTCGACCCACTTGTAACTATTGTAAGAAACCTGGTCACCTTGTTTCTGAATGTTTGAAATTAAAAAGAAAGTTAGAAAGTGATGAAGCCAAACCAACAGGGCTCACCACTCTTAGACCAAGGCCACAGTCTTCTATTAAAACCAATACAATTGACATAGTCACAAAACCCAAGTCTGATTCTACTATGGAGATTTTTGAACCATTTATGTTGAATGGTTTTGTATCACTTTCAGGTGATAATTGCCCACCTACCCCTATTAAAATTTTAAGAGACACAGGAGCTTCTCAATCTCTTATTTTGGCAGATATACTGCCTTTTTCTGAGAAGACTTCTTCCGGTACTAGTGTCCTTATTCAGGGTGTAGAGTGTGGAACTGTTAATATCCCTCTCCATCATGTTAATTTGTCATCAGATTTGGTTACTGGGCCTGTGGTTATTGGTATTAAACCTTCCTTACCATTTAAAGGTGTCCATTTACTGCTAGGCAATGACTTAGCTGGAGATAAGGTTGTGGTTAATCCACTTGTAACTGACACACCAAATATAGGTCAAACAGATGACCCTATCGAGCAGGAAATTCCTGACTTGTATCCTTCTTGTGCAGTTACCCGAGCTATGGCTAAAAAGGCCATTTTGAAAAACTCAAACTCTGACATTGACTTGACGGATACTTTTATCGGTCAATATTTTAATAATGAGATTAAAAAGTCTCTTGATCCCAGTTTGTCTGATACTCAGACAGACACGTCAATGTCTTGTCATTCATCACCACGATCTATTGACCAAGGTCACGACACGCTGTCTAAGTCACAGCTTATCCAGGAACAGCAAACTGATCCTGAGATTTCAAAATTAATTTTTAGGGCTTTACCTGAAGATGAAATTTCACAGGTCCCAATGTGTTACTATATAAAGAATGGGATTCTTATGAGAAAATGGCGACCATTTGATGTCCCAGCTGATGATGAATGGGCTGTTTACCACCAAATTGTGGTTCCAAAGTCATATCGTCATGAAATACTAAGTATAGCCCATGAAAGTCCTATGTCAGGTCATCTAGGTATAAACAAGACCTATCACAAAATTATTACTCATTTTTATTGGCCTGGTCTCAAATCAGATGTCTCTAAATATTGTAAAACTTGCCATACATGTCAAATGGTAGGTAAACCCAACCAAACCATTCCCAAAGCTCAATTACAACCTATTCCTGCTTTTGATGAACCTTTCAGTAGGATACTTATAGATTGTGTTGGTCCTTTACCTCGAACCAAGTCAGGAAATGAGTATCTCTTAACAATTATGTGTACTTCTACACGTTTTCCTGAAGCTATTCCTTTAAGGAACATCAAAACAAAGTCAATAGTCAAAGCTCTTATAAAGTTTTTCACATTTGTTGGTCTTCCAAAATCAGTTCAGTCTGATCAAGGGTCAAATTTTATGTCTGGTATATTCCAACAGGTTATGCATGAATTAGGAATCAAGCAATATAGGTCATCCGCCTATCACCCTGAAAGTCAAGGTGCTTTAGAAAGATTTCACCAGACATTAAAAAATATGATAAGATCATATTGCTTTGACACTGAAAAAGATTGGGATGAGGGCATCCATTTGTTACTATTTGCAGCCAGAGAATCTGTACAAGAATCTCTTGGTTTCAGCCCTTTTGAATTAGTTTTTGGCCATTCTGTTCGTGGACCTTTAAAACTTTTGAAAGAGAAATTTCTCTCAAATGATGAAACACCTTTGAATTTACTACAGTATGTTTCTGACTTCAGAAATAGACTGTCTAGGGCATGTGAGGTTGCTAGGTCTAATCTTAAAACGTCTCGGGGCAAAATGAAAGCAAGATATGACAACCATGTTATAGATAGAAAATTTAAACCAGGTGACAAAGTCCTTGCTCTTTTGCCAATACCTGGCAGACCTCTACAGGCAAGATATTTTGGACCCTACACTATTGACAAGAAAACAAGTGATTTAAACTATATAATTAATACTCCAGGAAGGCGTAAAAACAAACAAATGTGTCATGTAAATATGTTAAAGGAATACTTTGACAGAGATAGCTCTATTTCAAAACCAATTACAGTTGTAAACACTGTCCCACAAGAATCAGATGTATCTGAACTTGAAGTAAATTCTGACTTTAATGATAAATCTGATCCTGGTCCATCTAAACTTGAGAATTCGGATATTTTGAGAAACCTCGACAACAAACTATCTCACTTGGAACCATCACAGCAGGAAGAGCTGAAACAGTTGATACATGAATATGAACATTTATTTCCTGATATCCCCACAAGAACTGATAAAATCTATCATGTCATTGTGGAAGATTCAAAACCAATAAAGCAACATCCATATAGAATGAATCCTTTGAAACAGAAATACCTTCAAGATGAAGTAAAATACTTACTGGAAAATGACTTTATTGAACCTAGCCAGAGTAATTACAGTTCACCATGTATATTAGTACCCAAATCAAATGGAACTTATAGAATGTGTACTGACTATCGTAAGGTGAACTCTGTGACAAAAACAGACTCTTTTCCAATACCAAGAATTGATGACTGTATTGACAAAGTTGGAAATTCTAAATATGTCACCAAATTCGACCTGCTAAAAGGATTCTGGCAAGTTCCACTGACTGATAGAGCAAAAGAAGTATCAGCCTTTGCTACTCCAAACGGTCTGTACCAGTACAAAGTTATGCCGTTTGGGATGAAAAATTCTCCTGCAACGTTTCAGCGACTTATAAACAACGTTATATGTGGATTAGATGGCTGTGATGCATATATTGACGACATCATCATCTACTCAGACAGTTGGAGTGACCACCTTCAAAGAATCAGGAAGTTCTTCGACAGACTCAGTAAAGCGAAACTGACTGTGAATCTTGCAAAAACTGAATTTTGTCATGCTACTGTAACATTTCTAGGACATCTTGTGGGACAGGGTCAAGTTAAACCTTTAGAAGCTAAAGTCAATGCTATCTCTGAGTTTCCTGTGCCTAATTGTAAAAGACAGCTGATGCGATTTCTTGGTATGGCTGGCTACTATAGGAAATTCTGTAAAAATTTCTCAGGTATTGCTGAACCTCTAACAAATTTGCTTAAGAAAAGCATAAAGTTCAAATGGAATGACAAATGTCAAGATGCATTTGATCATCTGAAAACCATACTAAAGAGTGCACCAGTTCTCTTGGCACCTGATTTTGACAAATGTTTCAAATTAGCTGTTGATGCAAGTGATGTTGGTATTGGTGCTGTTCTTTTACAAGAAGATAATAATGGTATTGATCACCCAGTTTGTTACTTTTCTAAGAAATTTAACAAACATCAGAAAAATTACTCTACCATAGAAAAAGAGTGTCTTGCTTTAATTCTGGCAATCCAGCAGTTCGAAGTTTATATAACCTCTTCAACTTCACCAATTGTTGTATTCAGTGATCATAACCCTTTAAGTTTTCTGCACAAACTTAAGAATAAGAATCAAAGATTACTGAGGTGGAGTTTATTGCTTCAAGAGTTTAATCTTGACATAAGACACATAAAAGGGAAAGATAACATTATACCAGATGCTCTTTCAAGAGTTTGAATTCAAATAGTCATTTTCCCTAAATCAAGTTAAACTTTTTTCTTTTTAAAAAATTGTACTTTCATTACCTTGATTATTTTCATTAGTCTGAAATAATTAATATTTGAGTTTGTCATTTCCTATGTATACTTCAGATAAAGTATCATATACATGTATATAAATAATATTGCAAAAAAGAAAGATTTATTTCATAAACCTTTCTTTTTCTTTTCAAGGGGGGGAAGTGTTATGTACATACCCAGTTATTCCTAGCTTTGTTCATGTGTGTATCTATTTTTTGAAATGGTTTTCCCCTGTTGCTATTTTTAGAACTGGATTACTGGATTGTGGAATACTGTTCTGGAAGTTTCCGGGCCTTTTTACAATCTGTTTACTAGAAATTATGCAACTGATTTTAACATGAATTTTCTGGAAGTTTCCCTGTTATTATAAAAGGAAAAGCTTTTTACATCTCAGTGTTCACTAGTTAATACATGATTGCCAGACTACAGTGGGGATTATCTTGTGTTTGTGTCATAATTAGTGCCTGGATTACATTCAGTTTGGATTTGGATCAGACTAGACTAAAGTGAGGATTACTTTGTGTGCTTGGATTACATTCAGTTTGGATCAGGATCAGACTGGAATTAAGACTGGAATAGTTTGTCTTCTGAATTTAACGTCTAAGGTATTGTTTTGTACTATTGTAATATTGTCACTGTTTATTTGATATTTTTGTTAATAAATTCTGTTAATTGTTATCGGGTTTGTTGCTGGCTTCTTTCTAGTTACGCCTGACTCGTAACAAAACTTATACATCGTGCATAACGTTTAAAGACTAAACTAATGGTCGTTTGAGGCAACTAATGGTGGTTTACTTTTGGCAATAAATCATTCAAAATCATAGTTACTTACCTCGAAGTTGTTTACCTCCATGTTTAAATAAAAATACGAAGACTTGTCTATTCCACTGACATCATCAAGATTTTGCACCAAACTGCACGTTTTATCAAGGTTTCAATAACATCAGTTCCCAGCAACGTAAGCTTGATTGAAGAGTGGAACTCACTAGGAAGATTCTATCTCATTTAAGTTCTCTATTTTTGAGACCATAAAACACGGTCGTTTCGCTTATCACGCGTTTAAATGGTAAAATGACAATCCCCCCAGACAAATGCCCCCCGGACAACTCCCCCTGCAAATTCCTCCCGGGACAATTGCCCGCCCTAGACATAGCCCCCAGAGACAATTACCCACCTATGGATGAAGTTTGGTGTGCAGGTTTCCCATTGGTGACAAGTCAATCTTGCATATACATGTACATGTACAACATACCTGGCAATACACATTCTGTGAAAGGTGGAAGAAACATCCATTCACATTAGCATCTGGAAAGACGATCGTTATTGTATTTATAGCCCCACCCCCTTTCGAAATCGATAAGCTCATCTTGTGGATTTCCTCCCATCTGGGCGACTTAGCGCATCGGAAGTTCATACGTTTCATGTGTCTTGGTGGTCAAGGCATACACGCATGGAAATGATTGGCCATTCCCAGCCATACAGTGGACATTTTATAGCTGAAAAAATATCTCCGGAATTTTTTTTAAAGTTCCGTCCGCTGCCCAATAAAGTGAATCCCTCAGCAATCCAAAACAATCCGCGGAGGCAAATAACAAAAGTTTGTTGGGATCGCCGACACCGTTGTCAACCTGAAGAAATTGGCCTTGGCGGGAAGTCAGTAGATATTCTCGAAGTATAAATGCATCTTGAGCATTTTCCGGCAACGATAAGGGCACTGGATGGGCTGCCTGCCGATATCTACGAATAGACCTCCGTATGTCTGTAACCTTCGACATCGGGGCAGAGGCAGCTTCAGAAATTCCTGCCACTGCTTTGCCAATGATTCGCTGAGGGGCCTCTGCTGTCGTTTCGGCGCGCGCTTTTATCGTTGCCCTCACACTCAACATCTCAAACCTCGCTGCATTCGCTGCATTGGTGTGCTCATCAGTCCGCCAAACCACTCTTTCACCGATAATGTGTAGTTTTGCTTTGCACTCGTGTTTTCTCCGCATCTCACATTCCCAACAAACCTTTTCCACCCGACAGTTCCTTCTGTTACATAACAGAACCCCTCAAAAAGTAATTTCCTTCCACCCCTTTCAGTACTTACTTCCATTTTGTCAAGTCACTGTCTACTCGTTTCACCAAACGCAGATTTTTCGAAATAGATCTGATTACATGGGAATGCTTGGGAATGGCCAAGAAGAGATTAAGGAGCGAATGCGTTAGTCTCTAACAACGAGCCGTTTCGTTCCGCAGTAATGCTACACAGACGTCTGGCACAGAGCGACCTTGTTGCTTTGATAGGGGCCTACAGTGCATTGTGGGTATTGTGTAGCAGGTGACATGACATAAGATCGCTACTTCCATTTAATGAATTATATTTCACCTCACAGCCCTTAAAATGTCTTAATATGGCAATATGTCGATTAGTGAAGTGACCTGAGACAACGTACTGGACATCATGAACTTACTGAAGTTGCATTTCAGGCTGGAAACTGAGCGGAAAAGATTTTTTATCCGAATGGAAGACGAGGAGGAGAAATTCCAACTGACAATGTCGTTGCCATGATGAGACTCTCTCGGCCAATCAGCAGCCAGATTGTTATGTTCGAATCGGCGGGTGGGAATGGATGACTAGTTTTGTCTGCTGATAGCCAACCAGCATCCAGACCAGGATCTTGATCCGCTCGTAACATTCGCAACACCTTGGGTTTTCCATCATTCTTCGGGAAAGTCCCTCGGATATGTCATATAGCCATGCGAGGAGTGATTCTGGACGTGATCACGACAAGAATTGTTAGGCTGCCGCATCACTCATGACAAGTAGCCATCTCCGTGGTAGAAATGTCTCAACTGCAACCCTGGCTGTCTGAGGGCTTGTTTATCTTTCAAATATCGATGGGTTATATGAATAAAGAGTAGCAAATACTTTTACTTGAGTTTTGCAATACAAATGCACGTGGCAATGCTGAACAAATCTTAAGTAAAAGCATTTGCTCGTCTTTATTCATATGACCAAATAAATTGGCATTTACTTGAGATATTGTATTTTAACTTGAAAGTGAAACTCCAGCAAGTGGTTGATTGCACATTTTGGTAATAATGTCGGGTAATGCATAGGTCACATATTCACTCCGGGGCCCGTACGGCGACTAAAACAAACATTTTGGCCGATTTTCGCCCATTTCGTACGGTGACCCTCCGGTTCCCTCATGGTTGCCACGGGCACCGGGACATTTTTTACCACATATACGGGCGACGTCTTGATTAGCTGGCTGGTCCTAATTTTCCCGACATTTTCATCTGATCGTTAGGCCGTAGACAGCCCGTGGAAAGCCCATAGTGTCCCTTACGGGTCCTGTGCGGACAATTGTCCCCCTTCTAACTTGAAATTTCTTCTGCTTTTGCTTTGAGACAAGGTCATTGTCGGCTTTCAGCGTCAGAACGTGGGTTCACTTCCAAGGCCGAGTTCAACTGGAACTAGATTAGATTGGAATACTACATTTTTCATGTGACCACATTTGGAGTACTCACGTCGAGTAGGAGTTCCTCGCGAACAGAAAATTGAGTTCCTGGAGTTGTTGAAAGACGGCGTCTGCTAATCATGTACTAGGCCTATCAATTGAACAAAACTGCATATATTTGGTGCAAAGGATGATAGACATGCTTAACAGTTATAAATGAGCTCGTTTGGCCGAAATAACTGATTTTTATGCCCTGCTTCAAAAGAAGCGGGACATTATGTCGTCATCCGTTACGTCCATCCGTTATCGCCGCGTCCAATCATTTTTAAGGAAGCAGCTGGTCCCATCAATTTCATTTGTGTGTGTGTGTGTGTATTTTGGGGGTGTCTAAAGGAAGGTTCCTTTCGGAAATAGCTGAATCCCAATTTACAATATGGCCCCCAGATCAGCAGTCTTGAAATCAGAATCCGTCAATTTAATTGAGAACAGTATGTCCGAACTTATTGATTTTTTGTGTTAATGTTTTGGGTGACTACGAAAGTTTCCTTTCGAAAATATGGCCGCTTGGACCGCAATTTTGAAATCAGATTCCGTCAATTTCATGGAGAACCATGTCCGATCTTTTTGATCATTTTTGTATTTTGAGGGTGATTAGAGCCAGATCCCCCATCTTGAAATGATATTCCGTCAATTTTCATATAGCTTTTTTCTATGTATGTTGGGGTTGACTAGAGGAAAGTTCCTGTCGAAAATGGCCGTGCTGCAATTTACAATATAGCCACCAGAACCACCTTCTTGAAATCAAATTTTGTCAATTTTATGGAGAGGCGTTTGCCTGATCAAATTGATTTTCTGTATGTATCTTGCTGCTTTTCTACGGGACGTTTTCGTGCGCGGAATTAGGGACGAGCGCTGATGGAAAAAAGTGATCCAACGTATTTCCCTGTTTTACTCGCACACGCGCCGCCTACTATTCCGCGCCCGCAAATACTTCGTGGAAAAGCACCCTTAGGCCTAGGTCACACATCCTACTGGCCCCGTACGATTTTCCCCAACCGGCGTCTTGGTGTGGATTTTAGAGACCGTACGGGCCAATTACGGTTTTCATGTCTACGGTGTGTGGTCAAATATTCTTTGGCGCCATACGATGCCCGGTGAAAACTGGTGGAAAGCAATCCAAAGACACCCGTCTACGAACTGTAAAGGTGCGGGCCAGATGCCATACGGAAGCTTCCGGGGCCTGTCCGATTAATGCATGCACGCAAGGCACCAGGCTGGGGCCCGACCGCGATTTTTTCCCCAATCTACATATCCATTGCAAATTCTATTCGGGTTTGGATTGGCTGACAGTTTTCACTGGTTTGGCTGAGTGGTTAGCGCGTTGGACTATCAATCTGAAGATGGCTTTTGTCGTAGGTTCGAAAACCGAGTTTGCGGATTTTTTTGTTCTCTTTTTTTCACAAAGCTTCATAATTTGTACGGAGCGCAAAATGCCTACTCATGACTGACTACAAATCAGATTTGAATTCTACTCTACTTGTTGTCTTTGCTTTGTTCTTTAAACCGAATGATGTGCACGGACCAATGCGCGTGCGGTATAATTACTACACACTCTACTTCGACCCATAGGCAGCCATGAAAAGGGAACCACTGAGCCTGGTTCCTCCCTGGCGGAGGCAGAGTAAAGTAAAATTCTTTCCAGTTACCTCAGGCCAATTGCACTAGACTAACCTTTGTGGTTTCAGTCAGTTGGGAGTATAGCTGTTTGAAATGTCAAAGTTTATGCAGCTGGCCAGCTCCATTGGCGGTGTTTGTGGTAAAGCTGAAATAGGCAATGTTAGTGAAGTGCGATTGACCTTACATGTAGTATCTGGAAACAGCTACTTCTGATGCATTACGTCCCGATTGCATAGAAGTATGCGGTATACGAAATCGCCTGTTAACAATGGATTCGCGAGCGTTTGTAAACCGGCGTTTTCGTATACCGTATAGTCTAGTTCTATGTAACTGGGGCCTTATAGCTTCGCAAACCATATCTGCAGATGATGCTAGTTCTGTTATTCTTACATTAACGTTTTACCCTCTCACTTTTTGTCATATTCTTGAAGTCCCATCTTAAGAAATAATCCTTCATTGAAATTAATAAAACAAATGTTGTAGTATCGATACGAGCCTTGGTGTGAATACCATAATAAAAGTCGCCATTGCAAAGTCTGAGCAAATGTAATTTCTTTGAATTTAAATTTTTAATAGAATTTTTTAATTAGGAATAGTTGTTACGTCAAAAACTGTGTTCTCCTTTGTTGTGTTTTAAGTTTCAGGATCGCAAGTATTAATGACCACTTCAATTTCGTGCCCCACCCACCTGCGAAATGTTTCCCCAAACGGTTCGTCCTCCCCTAATTCTGGCATCACATTGTCCCGAATTTGACTCTCAATGACAATAGGCATATGGAATTTACAATTTTGCCTACGAACAAGTATGAACCCTGCAGGTCACATGAGGGTGCCCGAACCACACTCAAAGGCAAAAAGAGGATGAGATTTAAATACCACAGGCCACGCAATTGCAACACGACTGCGTTGCTTTCGAATTAAGATGACCAGATGATGGCTTCAAAATGTCTCCGTGAATGCACCCGATGCCTTCACGGTTAGAGTTTAATTTGACATTTTCGGAACAGTGAGACGCTAGCATTATAGAAGCTCCACAATGATTGTTCATTTCTGCCATGTTGCATTCAGCGTGGATGGTTCTAGGGTAAGGCTGGGATAAGAAAGGGAATCAGGATCAGGAGCGTTTGAATGTGTAATGCTCTGCGGATATTTGGAGGAAAAATACCTTAGTTGGCATAATCCTCTGATTCAGAATCTGAGGAGGAAGAACCGTTTGAGAAAAAGAAATTATAGATTCTCGCGAAAGTGCTTACAAATTTCACGAGTTTCACTACGAAATTTCCTTATATGCATATGATGGTATGAACATCCTGGTTGGGTCAGTTGTCCAGGGGATAATTGCCTCTGGGGGCATTGTCTTGGGGGCAGATGAAGTTGTTCTGGGGGGGGGGACATTTGTCTGGGGGAATCGTCATAGTCTTTCAATCTGCAGATGGCTATTGGGGTGGGTTCGAAACCGAAAGTGCGGATGTTTTCTCTCTTTTTTCGCGTTTGTTTTATCTTTTTTATCATACTTATTAATTTTTCAATACAGATACTGCAATAAATGTGTCATACAAGACACTTCTCGTCTCTTGCAGTTTAAGCAATGTACTGTTAGGCCTACTACAGCCCCAAGTGCGTATCTGGATTGAAAAATCAGAAAGGAATATAACAGAAGACAAAATAAACTCGAAAAAAGAAAACAAAAAAAAAATCCGCTATTTCGGTTGTCGAACTTACCCCAAAAGCCATCTTCTATTTGAGAGTCTAACGCGCTTACCATTCGGCCAAACCAGGGAAAACGAAATCAGAACCCGAATAGCATGTGCAATGGATATGTAGATTGGGAAAAAACTTTCGCGGCCGGATCCCAGCCTGGTGCCTTGCACGCATGTGTTAATCGGACAAGCCACGGAAGCTTCCGTATGGCATCTTGCCGGAACCTTTACGGTTTGTAGACAGGTGTCTCTCCACCAGTTTTTACCAGGCACCGCACGGCGCCGTAAAATATGTGACCACACACCGTAGACAAGAAAATGGTAATGGGCCCGCACAGTCTCTAAAGTCCACGCCAAGGCGCCCGGTGGGGAAAATCGTACGTGGCCCGTTGGATGTGTGACCTAGGCTTAAGCTGCTTTTCCATGAAGCGTGTGCGGGCCCGGAACAGGAGGCGGCGCGGATGCGAGTGAAACAGGTTTAGGGAAATACGTTGGATCAATTTTTTTTCCTCCACCCGCGCCCGCCCCCTATTATGCGCCCGCAAACGCCTCGTGAAAAAAGCAGCAAAATACATACAAAAATTCAATAGGATCAGACAAACGCGTCTCCATGAAATTGACAGAATCTGACTTCAAGAAGTTGGTTCTGGTGGCCATATTATAAATCGCAGCACGGCCATTTTCGACAGGAACTTTCCTCTAGTCACCCCCAACATACATAAAAAATCTACATGAAAACCGTTTTGCCTGAAATTGACGGAATATGATTTCAAGATGGCGGATCTGGCAACGGTACTGTAAATCAGAACGTGGTCATTTCCGAAATGAAACTTCCTCTAATCACCCTCAAAATACAAAATTGATCAATAAGATCGGACATATGGTTCTCCATGAAATTGACGGAGTCTGCTTTCAAGAGTGCGGTTTTGGCGGCCATATTTTCTTAGGAAACTTCCTCTAGTCATTCCAAACATTCACGCACAAAATCAATAATTCTGACATATGGTTCTCACTGAAATTGACAGAATTTGATTTCAAGACTGCTGATCTCGGGGCCATATTGTAAATTGGTATGAAGCTATTTTCGAAAGAAATCTTCCTTTAGACACTCCCAAAATACTCACATAAAAATCAAATTGATTGGACCAGCTGCTTCCTTTAAAATGATAGGATGGAAGGTTAATGGCGCGACGCAGACGACGGCGGACGTAACGGGTGACGACATAATGCCCCGCTCATTTACAACTATTTAGCATGTCTATCATCTTTTGTACCCAAAAATGTGCGGTTTTGATCATTTGGTAGGCTTACTAAATGATTAGCAGAAGCCATCTTTCAACAAACCGAGAAACTCAATTTTCTGTTCGCGAGGAACTCCTACTCGACCTGAGTACTCCAAATGTGATCACATGAAAAATCTAGTTTTCTAATCTAATCTAGTTCCAGTTGAACTCGGCCTTGGAAGTGAACCAATGGTCTGACGCTGAAAGCCGACAATGACGTCGTCCCAAAGCAAAAGCAGAAGGAATTTCGAGTTTGATGGGGGGAGGGGCAATTGTCTAGGGGGGTAATTGTCCGGAGGCAATCGTCCTGGGGAGCAATTGGCAGGGGGCAGTTGTCTGGGGAAAATTGTCCAGGGGCTAATAGTCCCGGGGGACATTGAATGGGGGAAATCTGCCTTTGGGGGTAATTGTCGGGGGGGAGGAGGGCTATTGTCATGGGGCAATTGTCCCGAGGGAAATTGTAGGGGTGAAGTTGTCCAGGGGACAGTTGTCTAAGGGGGAATTGTTCTGATACGTAGTAAAACTTTGCAGTATAATATATCCGTTGTAAGGTCAAGTGGCAGGGGACATCTATACGTGTTTACGGCTGTGGCGAAGTATTGTTGCCATCTCGCCTCCAGCTTGGGTCGACATGACTCACCACAGCCGTAAACAAGTTTCCAAGTCCCCTGACCGTACAACTAGTTATGTTCACTTTAAGTAGGGTAAAATTTAAATCTGATATGACATGTGAATTCGGCACTCTAAACATAATGCAACGAAAGCGTGGTAATGTAGATGTCATTTAATATGAAGTGACGTAATTCTATGTAAAGTAAGTCTCTCGTGGCTGTGCCTTGTCTCCTCCCTCAGATACTTGATCAGTGAAAGTCACTACACATAATGTAAAAACAAATCTTCATTTTCCCATTTTCACCCAATCTCAGTGAAGAGTTGTCGTTCGTTACTCTCACCATATATCTCTGCAATGGGCTAAATGACAAGAATCTTGTCAAACCGAGGAAACCATGTTTTGTTACTGTTTAACAGTTTCATGTGTAACATAATAAAGTAGACAAAGGAAATACGATTCCGGATTTATTATAGGTGCATTCAAACTGATGAATTTAGCTGTATACAATTTAACTATTCTTTCAAGCTTCTTTACTGATAATAATCTTACGTCAATTGTTAAAAAAATGGCTGCTCCCATGAATGATGACAACAGTTTCGACACACAGATGGATCTAAGTTTATAAGATTAAAAAACGAGTTATCGTCCTTTAAAACACACTTAAGCTTTTAAGAAAACCCCTCTTTTTCACATTTCCTACCACAAAGTCTGATTGGCCATATGCTGTTTTAAGAACACACATAATCGATTTGTTTTTCTTTCACCGGCGTTTGTGTCACCATTTTGAGTTATGGCCATGTGACGAAAATATCACGTGATGACAGACTACTTTCTGGGCCAACCACAGAGGTGAATAGGAATGATCCGTAGTGCAAGAAAGTGATCTCGACTAAGAAGAAAGCAAAAGCTCAAAGATTCACAGATATTAACTATTTTTGATAAAAAAAGAACAAAATGAAAAGGACGGAATTAATTGAAATATTACCGATAAACATGTATAAAAATCAAGAGTTTTCTCTTGTTGACAGTTATACCCCGATTCCACTAGGCCGCTATCTACGGCGCTGTCATCTTCGCGAGCCAAGGTTAGATTCACTATGTGGATCTTACCTTGTCTAATTGAACCCGATTTCGAGATTCCTGCTTTGCGACATACTGGTTATTACGCCCCCCCCCCCTTTACATCATATTTCTGAATGCCAATGAAGTATCGTTTTACAAACCGCTTAAGAATACAATTATTCAACATGAAGCGATAATCAAACATCCACGTGGGTTTCTATGTTTACCTTCCATTCGAACGGTATTCTTTTCTTATTCTATTTTGATCAAAGATGAAATGCTACGAGCGATTTCATTCTTTGCAGCTAGAGCATCCAATGAAAAGGCGTATGGGGGATGTAAAAATCAGGCTCGATCCACCAAGGGTAGAGTAGCGTTGTGAATCGTCAGCCTTGGCTTGCGAAGATGCGGCGCTCTCAGTATGCCAGTCATTGCGCTCCTATGTGATCCAATAGCGACCATTAGAGATGCAGTAGCGCTCCGTTGTGATCAAGTGGCAATATGATCGCGCTCCCATTCGATCATATGGCGATATGATAGCGCTCTGTTACAATCAAGTAGCGATATGATAGCGCTCCGTTACGATATGATGGCGCTCCGATCTCGCTATTGGAGGACTATATAAAAAAGTGTCTGTCTCGGCTATCACCATTTTGGTGTGGACCGGTAGTGCAGTGGTAAAATGCTAGACTATCAATCCTTTGGCCAGAGGTTAGATAATCGGCCCAACAAGGACCTTTCTGAGAAACCTTTTGCTTCCCACCAAACTAGAGGTGAACTGGTTTTGAACCCAGAGGTAGTCTCGCATGCGGTCCATACTAAATATGCCTCGAGCATGAAGGGACCTTAATCCTACAACCTCATCGTATTATTTGGCATTTGGAGACCATCTGGTGTAGGTACAATAAATTCTTTAGTCAACTGCAGTATGGCACTCAGGGGAAAGAGCGAAAGGAACGTCAAAGCCTAAGATCGTATCGCGAAAACAGGTCGTATAACGTCGCAACTCTAAGCGAGGCTACGATAGCAATCGTGTACTGTTCAATCGCTATCGGATCTAAATGGTCGTTACTTGAGCGCCAGAAGAGCGTCATCTCGTTCTTATCTGACCGAGTGTCCTCATAATCACCGCTCCGACAGCGATCTACGGCGCTCTGTATGAGCGCACAGAGCGCCGTATATCGCGACCTAGTGGAATGGAGGTATTAGTTCAGAATTGACCGTCGTTGCATTGGAAATGGAATTTGAAGAAGGTTGAGTAATATTCAGAGCATCCGAAGTGACTACGACTCAATGTTTGATTATGCATTCATTCTCCTTCGTCGATTGAATGGGAGAAATATAATTGTAAAACGGTATTTTTATGTTGTATTTGATGCCTAAGGTTTTATTGCAACTTTTATCATGTTTTCATTTACCGACTGGGCAGTGGGGTTTTGTTTTGGTTTGTAAATCACGGTTGTGAATTTTGAGGCGATATGATAAACCACTTGCGCTATTTCTTAAACAAAGTCTCCAGATTGATTGTGGATAGCAGCCCTTTACTAATGTCGCGTTGCATTTGAAACGGATACCACAAAATACCCATTTGTATTTATCGAAATTCTTATGCAAGTGTCATTTAAGATATTTTTAGATGATCCTATAGTCTTTTCTTTCTACAACACTAAGCTGTTTTTAACACTAAAGCAAGATAACATTAAGTCATGCGTCACTGGCGACAACTTACAATATCTGTGAAATTTCCGGTATTTGCCAACAGGCTCTAGTATACATATACACATTTAGGCGTCCCTTAAAAGACACCTGTGGTAAGTTAGCCTGCCATTTATAATGACGTGCGTGCAGATTTACTTGCAGAGAGGAATAATATTCCACGAGTAGGTATTTAACAAGCTAAACCTTACAATGCAATGTCTATGCCGAGTAGCCATAGATTCTTTACACGTAAATAATGACTGATTTTTTTAAACGGACGCCTTGGCAACATAGATAATTACTAAAAACGCATCTTCGGTGGATTTCATCTAGTTTTGTAACCAAATTTATCGTTATTTTATGAAAGTATAACCATTCTTGTACATGTACCTTCGTGCCAAATGTTGCCCCACGATGATTGCAAGGTTGCACAGATTACGACAGATAAAAAATAGATTTCGTTCTACTGGGGCTAGCATCAGTTATAAAAAACACAGTTTCCGGTTTAAATCGAAGACAAGCCCCTAGCGTTTCTATATCACACCTTTTATCGATTTTTATCTAAGTTTACACAGCTATCTAGATTTTATACAGATTGTAAAGTTGTAACGGCGTTCGCTTCCTCTCCGGCTGTTTACAAAGTGCATCTTTAAACATTGAAACAAGAGACATTTCGGACTTTTTTTTAAATTTACAGTTGATTGACTGACAGAAGGTAACCGTGTCTTTTCATATTTGCCATACTGAATTTTAATGTACAGAAATTAAAAAAAGAACGAAGCTAAATGTTTTTAACTGGCTGCTGTTTAGTATAATTAGTTAAACTACATTTTTGCGGTTTTGTGGGTGTTTTAGGTGCGCCTAAATGGCTACTAGAAGGTGTATCAACCAGGAGGTACCCCAAATACACGTTTTAACAGGCTTCAAAAAGCTGTCTTTAGGATATATGGTTGAAACAGAAGAGCTATTATTTACATGTACAGAGCTTGTAAGGACATAAATTCAGACAGACACAAGGTATTGCCGACACAGGGATGCGTCAATGATCAATATTTCCTTGTGGCTCTGCATCAGATATTGTTCTAATTCGACTTCTTTGTGATTGATCACTTTTCTTAGGACGACATCAATCAGGACCCCTTTGATTAGATCGGCATAAAGATTGGACATACTTCTATCTAATAAAGGAGAAATGTTACTGGGTATGCGAGTCTTCCACAAAGCTTTCGTTACTGATCAAACTGAGTAAAAGTACACCACACACATTTAACCGAGTTTTGGAAAAGTATGCAACAAGACTTTCAAAAATATCCCAGATTAATGTTAAGAAAGCAATACAAGAACGAAAATGACGTCTATTTTGAAAATTTTCTTCTTAGGTGTACAGCAGCAGACCTTTTAATTACATGTACTTCTAGATCTTTTTCTTTTATTCCTGCTGTGGACAAGGTTCAAAATATGTATCTCTTTTATAGGTACCTCCGATAACACTTTGTATGTTAGGTTGGTTGTATACGACAGAGTATCTTTAATTTTGTCTCTGGACTTTTTTCTAGTATTACAATACACAGCTCTGTGCAATTTTTTAACGCCATGTCGAAACAGACTTCTGCGTAAAGAGCGGTGTTATTAAACTGGTACAGGGTATTTGTTTTGTTTTGTTTTCCCCAGTACGATTCCTACATATTCTCTGATGCTGTTGCACTTTACTTTCTTAAAACGTTTTTTATTAAATAAATGTCAATCACATTTAAGAAAATTACTTTTGTGTAGGTAGAAAAAAGCATTTGACCATTGTCGAACTTGCGTGACTATTGAAGAAGTATAAGAGAACGTAACAAAATCACCTGACTTCAATTAATGCCTCCGAGATAGTCATCAACACTTTGAGACTTTGTTCGATTTGTTAAAGGTCCTTTTTAAGAGGGCTAATTTTCGTTCGGAAATAAAGATTGAGACTTTAAGCATGTTCATTTTCACACTTTCTTCAGAAATGGGCTGCCTCCAAGGGGCAACCTCATTGATTAGCTATCCATTACGTTCTGTAATAGTCTATTGATCTCGGTTAACCTTTTTTCGTCTTACTGTTGTATTACCTCCCATTCCATTTTCAGTGCAACCATTCGAAACTTACAAGTTTGATCATCACTTCTGAAACAGTTCGTTCAACACAAAAAATCTTCATGCAGTTGCAGCAAGATGATATTGTTTACTGCATGCATGCCGAATTTGCGTGTTTAGATATTTATTTCGGCTGCTAAATTAAAAAGACAAAGATTCTACTGTATTATCTCTGAACAAATACTTAATGCAAGTGAAATACGACTTTCTTGAGGTGAACATTTGGAATGAAGATAATACTAATACAATGCCAGGAACTTCGAATTACAAAACATAAGCAAAGATGTTAATTATTATAATTACTATTATTTTTCAAATCTCTGCTGCACCTGAAGCTCGAAATTTTCTTTTCATGATAGACGATGGAAAGTTGAGTTTTCAAAATAAATATTTAACCGCTTTCCGAAGAGAGTGTAAAGGGAGGTCTGTATATTCCGTTTTTGATGAATATCATCACAGACACTTGCTGCCTCTGACACAAATAGATCACGACATTTCTCTGTACATCTGTTGTCTTCAGGCATATGGTAAACATACATTTCGTGTTTTTACCTTGAGACGTTTGCATACCTTGCAGGATAAGTAGAAGCATTTTCTTCTGTTGTTAACTAAAATCGTACTATGTTTACGGAATATCTCTAACCCGGATTGGCTTAAGCTAAAGTTGATTGTATCAACTCAACATTAAGTAACTATGAAAAAGTATATTATTCAAAGTGTCTAAACTAATGTGTGTTCCGATTAGTAAAAATATCGACATGTAAACATTGGTGCAAATTCAGGACATCAATTAACAGTACAAGACATACGGTGAACAAAACTATGAAAGTTCAAAGTAATGGCCCTTGCACATGGAAGAGTTAACACAACGTTCAAACATTGTAACGAAAGTTTGGTCCTGCTGTCCATCGGCGGAGGAGGATTTTCATTTTTAGAGGTGAGAGCAACCTTTTATTCAATCCTTCCGTATTGAGTTTTCACATATCTAAGGCAACATTCTTCCGATAACATTTCGGTAAAAAGTTATACTGCAATACGCTGTTCTACAGGCTGTGCAAAGAGTCATTTTTGTGTTTTAAGAAGATTTTTTCTTTATAGAAAACAGATAGGAAATAGAATATTGGAGAGAACCACTACAGGTCCCTTTCCACTTTGTTCGCATGCCTTGGCTTACCCCCACAACCATTTTTGCCTCTATACCCCTGATATCATTTCGTACTGCATATTTATTTGCATTGAGAATTTTATTTGTATACTATTGGACGTACTGTATGTATTATGCAAACAATTGTATTTGTAACAGGCTTATGTTTTTCTCGTTATTTTACATATTTTTTCCCCTTAAATTTGAGTTTTAAAGTTACCGTAAATCAAGTAATTCTACTCACTCTCTAGTCTTGTTTGCCTTCAAATAATGTTTTGCACAATCATTTTCCCCCAACTGTCTCTTTTAAACAAGCTGGTTACCTTTTTCCTCTCCCAGTTGCAGACTAGACCTATATATCTGCCATTGCCATCACTTATTACCGTCTGACAAACGATTTTGCAATGTGGAAGTAAACTTGTTTGTAGTTTTAAAAAATCAGCAAACATGAACATGATTGGAGGAAAGAAATAAATCTGACAATAACTTGTTCTAAACAAGCAATTTTCCTTATATTAAAATGACTTCAATGTAGATCCGCTGAAAAACACAAAACATTGCTGACAGTTAATCTAACTAAAATTCTATTTACTTATTGTTGTGATAACCGCTGGAATTGTTTTACTTAAAAAAAAAAAAAAAACAGGATGTGTCGAATTCACTTTTAAGCAAAATTTAAAAGGTAAGAATGATTACAATTTCTATGAATTTCAGCGAAACTGTTTTTAAAGAAAAGGCCAATGCGATAATAAAAAAGCTTTGGTTGATGTATGGATGCCATCAATTCGTCACATATTTCGCCAGAAATATTTGGATTTGGATTTACTCCTGGGAGACAGTATGACTCAGGGAAGGATCACTTCTGAATAAATTTAATTGTAAATCTCTTGTGAACCAAGGCTCGTATTTACCAATTGCTGTAAATTCAATTTCAATTCTAAATTCCAAGACGGGCTATCTGATTGACTGAGACAGAACGTCTAAGCCAATCAAATGAATTGGTATTGTAGATATCAAATGAAAAAATAGTCCTGTCAGATTCAAAGTACAATGATTTCAATCCCCTTTAACCAGTGCCCAGGGCTGGGTTGTTTACTGTTTGAAAAATAGTTTTTAAAGCCATAAACAGAGAGACGCAGAATGCAGAGCAAGATCAGATTTAGCTGCGTGAACTGGTTGGATGATTGCAACCAGTCCTTGCTCAAAGTAGACCAATCAATATCGGTGTGAAAGGTAGACACCAAAACATTCTATACTAGTTTTCACAGTTTAGACAAAGATATTCACACTTTCATGGCAAAATTAAAAAAGAAACCAATTGTCATTCTGAAGAATTTGATCTAAATCTAAAACGAAAATACGGTATTGTGTATCCTTAGGTAAACTAAACAACATGTTTATGTCTATTTAATCTTTCAGAAAGGCAAATTCAGTCTTTTTGTATGATGTGTCGAGGAGGCTAGAAAACTAAACGAATTGTTGGTTTCTTTCTTCTGTGAGCCATAGTCACAACGGGAACTGTCTGACTACCGCTTTCCTGACCCTTGCGGATTGTGCTTGTTGCTCTTCCTCTCTGGTGGTATAATGTCTGCCGACTGCAAATATCATATTATCACTTCCCTTAACAATTAGTCTTCACAAAAGAAAAACAGTGAAGTCTGGCCTATATATACTCATCGGAGTCTAATCGCAGCTGTCCCTCGGATATGATCGTGCAACGCGGCGTACATCGGTTCGCAAAAAAAGCGTATATCGACTTTCCACACGTATCTGTTTGTATTACATCTTCATAACTCGTGACCCCCACTCGTAATAATGGTACCGAATCGGGCTTCAATCGCAGGCTTGAACGAGACAATCTTTTTGGACCGGAATGGATCGTATACAAATTATAAGACCGTGTCGTAAATGGTCGTGTGAACTGAAATGATCAATCACAATTATGTGGCATCCAACTGCAAGTAAACTTTTCTTAACGTCTGTTCTCCTGTCATCTCATATCAAAAAAAAAATCCCAAAATTCACGATTAACTGCGGAGTGCGAATCGTGGCTCTCTCTCGTAACTAATCTTGCAACAGTGTGTAGCATTAAATAGTTTATTCAAAGTCGTAGCATGTCTTAGTTATCATTAGAGATCTGAAGAGGACTTAATAAGAGAACGCAATGAAAATCGTTTTAGTGTTCATTACTAACCGCTTAAGGCGTTGGCTGCGCATGTCATCTTTGATTTGACCTGTCTGAAATGACACATCACCCATCTCATATACAGTGGAAAGGTAGGGCTTATACCGAAGCGACATGAATTACCCTAGCCTGCGGGGGAGGGAGTGTTTAAATATATTGACGGAGCACAGGTTACATGCTAGCTGATCATAAAAACATGTGTATGAAAGAATATGTAAGATTTATGCTAAGCAGGCGATTATTGCCTAACAGCTATAATCATCTTGTACAGTTTGTTTCGTATGGGCTTGATTTACACTAGCTGCAAAAGTTTATGTTGCCCTTACCATGTCTAGAGTTAAATGTTCTTGAAATAATATTTCACGTAACCAACTTATCCTTCCAGTGAATGCATCCCTTCACCGATAAGCATGATAGATTTTTTTGACATCATACCCAGTGTCTTTGCTATGAAATTAAAAACTGACACACCCGTTGCATGGTACGGTGAACGCGGGGAGATTACATAAAAACTACACCGATGATCAATACCTCATATTTCCACCGTTTGTGTCCAAAAAAGTACAGGGGTTTCTCCTCATGCTTGAAAATTAGCCGACTACCGTCATCAATGGGTATGTTTTTCCATTCCAAACGCACAGGACGTTCGACGTCTCAAACATTACTGACGCCGCCATTCACCTCTCAGTCTTTCAAATTTACCTAATCTAGAATGTTATAACAGTTTGACATCCACGACAGAAAAACCTTACTTACGAACTAGAATTACTACAAAGAGGTGCAGCCCAATATGTAACAAAGGATTACTCCGAATACAGCCATACTCTCAAACGCATCTTTTAACAGTTTCTTTCTTCATACAATCGGATCTTGAAATGCCTTGCCTAACCACATCAAAGCCAGTGAAAATCGTTAGGGCTTCGCTACCTGCCTCAGCTCTTACATGCTCTATGTCGCACTTCTATTGTTATTTGTTTTGATCATATTATTACATTTTACCATGTAACATGGCCATCTAGCCTCATTATTTGAACATTGTCCCAAATCTGCCAGTACAGTCAGATATAGCTCTTGATACAGGGTGTTTCATAATATCTGTCCCCATTCTAAACCATTCTGGTTTTTTTCACAACTTAACACAAAACTAAAGCGAATACATATCTGCATAGCGGACAAAACATATTTTATATTGATATATAATTTGCATCAGTACCTTTGAAAGTGTCAATCCTGCCTGGCGTCAATCTTTATAGGCTATGTTCAATATGACATCCGTTTTGGGCTATTACGACGTCAAGTCTTTGTCTTAAATTATTGATCACGTTCCTACGTTTTCTGGCCAATGGAGCGGATCTCTCTCCTGATAGCACTCTTAAGTTCATCTGTATTTGCTGGTGTGGGTCTGTATACGATGCGTCCTTCAAGTAACCCCACAAGAAAAAGTCAAGGTATAAATAAGATGAGACGCTCTACAAGATGAAAGACGTATGCGGTTGTTTATCTTATATGGTCACCAAACTCTTAACCATGATTGCGATTATTAGGTCATAGTATATTTTCCGGCACTTGTAGCTAATTTGGTCTAAAATTAAACGAAGGGGCGGAGATTTTACACGAATAGATATTTGTATTCCTTAGTGAAATATATCCTTTCTGGTTAACATACAGAACAACAATCTATCCGAGAATAAATCGTTATGTACATTGCAATCTCATACTTACAACAAAGTACGTGGTTTGTCACCGAGATAAGGGAAATGTTGATAGTCTGCAAATAACAGAAAGTTCCTCACTAAAACAATATACCAATTAGTCGCGGAAATATATTTAATGGCATGGCTTTATTCTGAGATTACAAAAGTGCTGCGACATCGCCCTGTCTGAGCCATTTACTGTATAGCCCCCGCCAGACAGGATTATTTTCTTGTCCTGTGATATTCTTCGAGGCTTTTACAACTGTATCATATTATATTTCCTATACTTAGCACACAGTCGAAAGTTAGGAAAAACTAACAATGGCTAAATACTTGGAGAAAGAAGGACAAATTGTTTTTCATGAAAAAAAAATTTAGAGTAGTTGATCCTTATACCACATGTCTTGCCTAAAAGCATGGGACGAACAAAGTTGTAAGAATTTGTAAGGGTTTTAATTTTGGGGAAAAGTGTTTTAATCGGTTAGCTTAAATGTGGATTATACTGAAAAAAAAAGTTTAGTTTGATCTTAGATGTTAAAGTCTAACGCTAATATTCTTTCTAAAGCTTTTTAACAAGGAAGCGTTGGTATAGCAGTAAACCTTTACTTTTTCTAACTGAAGGTGCAAAGTTGGATACAAACAAGATCGTATAACTTATCATAAATTCCAATCCATTTTATGTATGAAACCAGGAAACAATTTAAGCAAGCCAATTGGTAGCGTAATAAGTAGAAATCAGTCTATCCGTAGAAAAACAAAATTCAGCTGATCATTTTCAGTCAACTTTGTTGAATAAGTAGTGCAAAACGAAATAAGTATTGTGATATTCAGAATCTGCAATTCTCACTCGACCACTACAGTGAATCAAAGACGATTTTATGAATATTGACATTGAAGACAAGTTCTAGAGAAATCGATGTTTCATTTGAATGGAATTTTAAAAGAATCTTTTTATACCTGAAAAAAGGCATAGAACTAAGTGAATGTAATGAGATGATTACTGATGAATAGATGGGGTCAATATTTGACGCTGAATTCGACGTATGAGCAAGGTATTCAGAAGCATTTCTTATTCATGTACCACGTGCAATTTTTAATATTCGAAATGTGCAATTGGATGTGCGATAATGCTTTTTCCCCTCCATCCCAGAACGATGTGTTCAAACCAATTATTCAATCTGGTTGCAGTTCTGTATTTCTATGGTAAAATGCAGACTCGATATATATTCACATGGTAATTTAATTTTCAGAGAAGAGACACATTCTATAGAGTTGCCGGGTTCTGACAATTACACACGTGGTGAATAACATTTCCAAATTCTCTGCTTAGGTTCATCATGGAGATATAACGAGTCTTTGAGTAGGACGCTTACAGACTTGGCAATTGACTGGGTGGACAAAATCCATCTTTTTATCTGTTTCCTTTTACCGCCCCCCCCCCCCCCCCCCCCCCCCGTTCTTTCTGCCTCCCATGGATTTATAATCTATCAATCCCCGGTCAATTGCTTTATTCTAGCAGAGATCAAACACGTATTCATTGACAAAATTTAAGCACTCTTTAATCACATTCGTCCACTTTTCAAGCACTTCTTGTTGTACAAGTATCACTTGGCATCGACGCAGAACTAAACTTAAAACATGTAGCATTGAAAAGTTTTAGACTTGTTCGTGTTTTAGCTCTACTGGCTTTCAGTCAGCAGAGCTTATGTCATGGTGTGGTTTCCGTCATCCGTCCGTTAGTCTTTTTCTTGTTTACGCAATAAAGTCTGCATCTGTTGCCAGATTTTCGTGAAACTTGCACAGTTTGTTTCTCTAATCAATAGCTTCAACCCTATTGATTTTGAGAAAAATCCAACAAACAGTATTAGAAAAGTAGCCATTTCAAGTTGAAAAATTTCAAATTCTTCTTTACGCGATAGTCTGCATTTGTTGTCAGATTTTCATGGAACTTGCAGTTTGTTTATCTTATCAATAGCTTCAACCCTATTGATTTGAGAAAAATCCAACAAACAGTATGGGAAAAGTAGCCATTTCAAGTTGGAAATGTCAAATTCTTGTTTACGCGATAAAATCATTTGTTGCACGATTTTCGTGAAACTTGCACTGTTTGTTTATTTAATCAATAGCTTCACACCTATTGATTAAGAAAAATATCCAACAAATAGTGTGGGAAAAGTAGCCATTTCAAGTTGGAAATTTCTAATTCATTTTGCGAGATAAAGTCTGTCTTTCCTGTCAGATTTTCATGAAAATCACACAGTATGTTTATCTTATCAGTAGCTTCAACCTTATTGATTTTGAGAAAAATCCAACCCAAAGTATGGGAAAAGCAGCCACTTTAAGTTGAAAAATTTAAATTTTTGTTTACAGGATAAAATGTCCATTTGTAATTAGATTTTTGTGATACTTACACAGTTTATTTCACCAAAAGCTTCAAACCTATCGATTTTGAAATAAATCCAGGGAAAAGTAGCCATTTCAAGTTGAAAATTTCTAATTCTTGTTTACGCGATAAAATCGGCATTTATTGTCAGATTTTCAAAAAAATCACACAGTTTGTTTATCTGGTCAGCAGTTTCAACCCTATTTATTTTGAAAAAACTCCAATAAATAATATGGGAAAAGTGGGCAATTATAGTTCAAAATTTCAAATTCTTGTTTACGTTATTAGGTCAGCAGTTTGTGTTAGATTTCCACGAATCTTGCACAGTTGCTTTGTATCATAAACAGCATGAACCCTATCGATTTCAAGAAAAAAGACAATCAGTTTTGGAAATGTAAGCATTCAAAGTTGAAAATTACCAATTCTTCTTTAGGCAATGAAGTTCACAGTGTTGATCCAATTCTTTTGAAGATTCATCAAGGGATTGAATATCTAGTAAATTGTTCAGAAAAAGTAGCCATTTGATGACTTAGTATCGTTTTCTGATCAGCAACTCCAAAATATTAGTCAAATTGCTTTGAAATTTACCAGGATTGTTTAATACTTGGCATAATGAAAGTTTGAAACTATCAAATTTGCGAAGATTCCAAACATTTAGATTTAAGAAATTTCACTTCAATTTTTTCACAGTTTCAGTTTGTTCAATTCAGCATGCCTACATATGCTGTCTTTATGGGTTCAAGCCCAGTTGCAAGAACACATTTGTGTGTGTGTGTGTGTGTGTTTTTTTTTTTGCATCATGAATTCATAATGTATGCTAGCATAAAAACAAAATTTAATTCTTTGCCAGTAGAGCATATTCAAGCCCTTCAGGGCCTTCTAGTTAAAGCATTTGCAGACAACAACTCCAGTGTGGTTTATCTTAGAAAATTAAAGCACCTTTTAAGCACATTCTTCGATTTTTCAAGCAAGTTTTGTTGTACCTGTATCACTTAGTATCAACGACGAACTAAACTTAAAATACATTTATGACTTGTTCGTTGTTTAAAGCATTTGCAGATGACAACTAAAGTGTGGCATATGTTACGCAATAAAGTCGGTAACAAAGAAATAAATGCCGGGACGGGCAGGATTCGAACTCTAGAACGCCCAAACGAAAGGCCAACACCTAAACCGCGGAGCTAAACAAATCTGTCTTCGTAGAACAATTACTCGGGTCATTTATCTACGTAGTAAAATGATCCGTGGGCGATTTTGTAGGGGAGGGTCATTTCTCTGCATTACACAGGCTTATATTAGTTTGACTCCTGTTCATGGTCGTTTTACTTTGATACTCGATTCAAAATTTGACCTGAAATCCGTTTCATTCCTTTCAATTCTTCCATATACAGTGTCCATTTCGACCGACAAAAATCTATTTTCAGCAAGGTAACGTCCGATTCCAGTGCGTAAATATGTTTTCTTTCTTTTAATAGTCCTTCTATATTTATATTTTTGCCAGGCGCTACTTGAAAAAAAAAAGGACTGAATACATATCCAAAAAGTAGAGTGCAGAACGCACAGGCTGACAGATCCAGTTGAATGTAGGACGAGATAGGTTTAATGAATGTATAATTATGCACGAGTAATGACTTGCCTGGTATGATGCATCACGGAGATGCATTCAATCCCCCTCTCGTCAGAGCATGGCTCAAACTTACAGCCCTACAAACAAGCTGGTGATAAACACCACTTGCAATACGATGTAAGTTCGAATTTCCGAAACCTTGCCGAGCTTCGATGGAAGTGATTGAGAAAGAATTTTTTTCTGATCATCACAATACCGTGAGATGACTTATTTTTAGGACGGAAATGCAGAGCAGTAGCTTTTGACTTTAAGTATAAAATCTTGACGGCTTATTTTAGGAATACATGGAGTCTTGCAGTTTACATCCAAGTATAAATACGAATTTATGGAAACACTGTTGGAAAAGGTTGCCAAAATCTCAGCATGAAAACAAGTGTCCAAAACATTTGTGTGCTATGAAAAGCCTAAATTACTCTGATGAAGGTTTGGTTTATGATAGGATCTTGACATATTGATCAATATATGTAATCACGCCGTGGCAATTCTAGTAAATGAAGACTCGGAGAGCGGTCACTACTCCAACGATATAACGTCGGACATACGTTTTATATATAGTATTTGACCAAAGGTCACTTGCATCGCTGTTTGCTTTCAGTTCTCTGTGTAAGAGTTATCAATAGATAACGGTTAACGCACAGTTTGTAAATATGGCGGTATTATCAACGAGAGAAAATAATGGTTTTAAACTAAAGATGAAATGGTTAATATTATATTTTACGAATTGAATTACCTTTATTTTTTCATTTTCATTTTTTCAGCCAATACTGGTCGTATAGATGTACTGATCTACGGTACTATATTTTAAAGTAACATTCTTCAAATGTTACTTATCATCAGGTTCTTGACATAAATGCACATACTGTTGCATTTAATGTTTAAGTTACTGTCAAAATTATTCATATGCAAACCTGGAATGGTCAGAAGGCAACCTACCATTTAAGGAATTCACGGTTTCATATTTGTAATGTGGTTAACTTTTGTTTGATTTATTTTTCTTTATTCCTCAATGAAAACAAAAACATATGTTCATTCCTAAAAGCTCAACATCACAGACAACAAATGCGCACTTGTATGATAACTAACTGCATTTTTTAAATCCCATATTGTAGTTTTTAACGTCTGTTTTATTAGTATATCTTAGCACAGTAAAATAGCTATTGACGTAAAAATTTGTAATTTTATATATCAAAATAGCTATGAAGATTGCAGATTTAGTAGATCTATCATCAGAAATGTAATACGCTGGAAAGAAGTTAAAAATTGTTCACCCAGTAAAATGGTCATGATTATAAGTTCTCTCTTAGAATTAATTGTGGGATATATTTTTAGTTCATGATATCCAGAGGAAAAAAAAAACTGAACTGTTATTTGAACCTTGGACTTGATATAAAATGAAGAAAAACATTTTTTGTGATATCTATACATGTTTGTTTACATTTGTTTAGCAGCAAAAGTAGTTTCGGTGCGGCAAGATTATTTTTTCATGGAGCTCGTTGCTATGATTTTTTTCCAGCAAATCAGACCTTGCACAACTTGATAAAACAACTAACTTTGCATTTTTTTCAGTATGAAACTAGCGTACCTATGTCATTATCTTGGGCTACTTTTTTAGTTCATGCGTTTACGGTTTAAATGTGTTTAAGCAAATTAATGGCAGGAAAAGGGCAAAAGAAATCTTTGTGTCAGCAGTCTCCTTGGTTCTACTGCAATTGTCTGGTCTCCTTTCTCAATCGCAATTTCTATAAGCTAAATACATTTTATCTCCCCTACCATTTATATTACACAAAGACACTGGGTTTTCTAATCAATCATTTGTCACAAAATATCAAGATTCTAGAAGACCTATATTAGAGGCAGCCCTCCGTCCGTGAAAGTAAACAGTGTTATCGAAATGACCGTTACATCGTCTACCCATTGAAGTTCTGGTAGGGAACTCACTTTCTTAGCGAAGTGCACCCAAAAATCTTTCCAAAATTTTAGAGCCAAAATTGTTTACCACATCATCAATTTATGTCGAATTCATATTATTACTATTTCATGTCACTGAAAAAAGGTATTTTTTTTTTACTGCTATCAGTATAATCGTCGTCAATCTAATTATGTAGTTATATATTATATGAAGTCTGTATTTTGTACATTGAAAGAATAATGTTAGGGATAAGCAAAGCATAAATGTCATCTATAGTTTGATGAAATGTGAATTTTATTGTATGATCATATTATATCAATTTCACTTTGTGACCAAGTAGGCAATATTGTACTCTCTCTCTCTCACGCCTGTTTCTTCTTCTGTAAACCGTTCCCTTACGAACGAAAAAATGAAAAACTATGTCGAAACATCGATTTCCAGTATTGTACCCCAGGATATTTCTAGAAATTGCAGTAAATAAAATTGAGCTATTTGACAAATTACCGCAAAACTGTTCCCTCCACCATTTACGAGATTTTTACACTATTGATCTTAAAATGACGGCCATTCTGTCATGACCTAAGTCGATACTTTATACTTCATCTGAATTCTAGAAAGAAATAATTCGCTTATGTAAATTCTATGGCTGTGAACTTGTTCGGCATCTTTCCTCTTTAACCTTCTTTCCTTCGTTTTTCAACGCCAAACTTTCGACGGTGTTTTCAGAAGCCGTAAAGTATAGGTGGATAAGTTCTTTTATTATGTACCAACAAATGATCCCACTATAAGATACGGACGTAATTCAATACACATTTGGCTTTTTTACGCCTAAAATATGAAATGCTTTGATCTTTTTTTCTTCGTATTTATTTTGTGATACTATTTACATTTATAAAGGGGAGATGTGTTGTTGAAAAATTACAATAGTCAGAATTTTTGTGTATTCTGCATGCCAGCATTTAATTCAAACAAAGCGTAGAGAAGTGCAACTGATACAAAAATGGCTTTACATAATTCAATGTAACAGAAGTTTACTTTAAGAAATGCGTTGTAGTTATTTAGCTAGCAGTGATTTTCGTATCAACAATGTTCGCCTGAAGTCATGAATTATTACAAACATAAACTAATTATCCTTTAGTTGCATGTCACTCACGAGGATACCATACAAGTTATAGTGCGCTGATTTTCATAAGTCTAAATGCTCACACATCTACCAGGCAAGGGACAAACGTTGCTAATCAGAGAAAAATAGGCCAGGAATAGAACTCTCTAGTAAACGACCGATGTAATACCGTTACTCTTGCACTTACAATGAATCGATTGAATCTGAAATGCATTTACGGCCATAAACAGCTCACTTTTGGCTTTAGGCCAGAAAAGATCCAAACATCCTCCATTGAAATCACAAATAAATGTCACTTTTGCTCTCTGTTATAAATATTTACTGTTTATCATATAGCAGAGAGCGTCTATGTGTCTGATACAACCTGCTACAAGTTTACGTCTATGAAAACGAAGTCTTGATATTTTGAATGGAGACGACTTTTATAGACATTGTTTAACTCTTCACCGAATAGTTCTTATTTATAACAATCGCACCTGGAAGAGGCGTTAAAAACATTGGAGGAAAAAGAGAAAATACTGGTAATCTCTTCAACATTTGAATTTGAGTCATATGAGATTTTTTGTCGAAAAATGCTGTTGATAAGAAAGAGTAAGCCTAATACTTACTTTTTCGCAAGCCCATGATTTGTTGATCGTTTGATACGTCCTCATATAACGGGGCATTTTGCCACAGAATTACCCATTTAATGATAAATGAGTTTCAAGCTTGTCCTTGACAGCATCAGCAAGAATAAGTAAAGGGTTTCTGCGATATAAGCGTTTCTTTTAGAAGGGCCATCCAGCAAAGTACAAACGCGACAAATTGCTTCTGCCACTCTGACCTCGACTTGAAAATTGTTTATTCCTATAGTTTTGCTTGATCCAGAGAAGCGCAAAATTTATTGTGGACAGACCGAATCTTTTAAAACGATAAATGACAGGATAAGTCAATTAATGTCTTGACTCGATTTATACCAATTGGTGTATAAGTGGGTTTGTGTCATAGACAGAAATTTATTAATCGTCCAGCTAATGTTTACCTTCAATGAGAAGCCATATACATGTACATGTAGTTCTCATAAAATTGGCTCTTGTCTCAAATTGAAAGAGATCTTAAGAGGTAAATAAATTTGACGATTGTAAGTTAACGTAAGGTTAAATGATAAAGCATGTGCTGAATTTTAATGGAAAATTTAAGATTTTTCGTGTGTATATGCGTTTGTTTTGTTTTGTAGATAACTTGTAGCTTTTTGTTTGCCAAATCAAACCGACAGTGGCTTAAAGTACATGATTTGAGGCTTAGAGTTTTAGATCAATGTTCATATCGAAATGATTTATCGGTATTCACATTAAACAAATTCAAAGCAAATGCCAGTTTAGTCGTGGTTGAACGTGTTCGAATCCTATGTCACGGTGCTCGTATGACTGAGAAATTCACTTAGCCTGTTGTGGTATTTCAATGTTGTCTTCAATTATTCTAAACAGATCAAAACATTTAAATTACCTTTTTTTATGATTTGATTTCAGTCGGTTTGAACGTCTTTACACAAGTGATGTATGTTTCTTTTTCTTTTTTTGTAATACTGATTACATGTGAAAAGTTAGAAAGTTTTCGCTGACAAAGCAAAAAGGATTTTTTTTCACCATAGAGAGTAATACTGTACCTTGTAGTTGGTTTCTTCTGTAGGCAATTAGTTCCCAAACTTGACTGGAGAAATGTATTAAAATTTTAATAATTGATGAAGAAGAAAGTTCATGTTTCAATAAGCTTTTTCCTAATTTCATTACCGTCTCAATGTAATGGCAGACTTAAAGGAATTAGTCACCATTCAAAGCTTTTAATAACCCACGTTCATTTTCAAAACAGGAAATGAGCTATTGAATGATCGCGTAACTTTTTTTTTTGTCTTTGCCAAAATCTTTGTGTTCAGACATATTGAGAACTAGGTTGCCATCGACATGTTTGGGTTGATGTCGAGTTAACGATCACTGGCAAAACATTAGATATACCAGCACAATTACGAGCGATACTAATCTCTATAAAAAGATGAATCATGTAACAACTGTGTTTATTGTCATTGCATCTTACACTGAATTTTCAAATTTAAAGGTGGGTATTTAGATTTTTCACATCTCACCAAACTAAAACATATGTGAAATTTATACGAAAAAAAAAAGAAAGAAATACAAATCAAATGTAAATGAGCGAGTTGCTCATGTAAAAAATAGACCGTGTTTCCTGTCGGTGTACACCTGGGCCGTAGTAAAGCTCTATTATTTCATGTTGTTGGATGGTTTTCGACTACTGGGGTTTTATGAATGAAAATCAAAAGGCTTTGAGAGTAAAGGATCATTTATTATCGTTATTATTATTATTATTATTATTGTAAAATTATCGTCCCAACATCTGAAGGGCCACCTTTAATATCGGGTTCGTTGAAAAAATCCTTTTCTCCTAACATTTTGTCTACAATAAAGTTTGTGAATAAACATAGTGTACCATAGCTAATGTGAAGCACAAGTAGTTTCAGACTAAATTCCCAAAGTACCCCTCTGAAATGACTCGTGCATAACTAAAAGACATTCAGTGATTTCGCGATCGGCTTCTTACATTTTGAAATCTTTATGAAACAGGAACACAAAAAGATGACTGCGTTATACGTGATAGTTTTATTACACTGCCTCAAAAAATTAAAAGGGTTTTCTTTTCTTTTCTTTTTTCGGGTCAACTTGTTTTTTGTCTCTGATGCAAAAGTAACTTATATTTCATGTGTCTATTTTTAGACTTGTTATGGGTAAACCAATGTAATTTAAGCTGGGGGAATTACTTCCCCGTAACAGTAAATATTCCCCTCCTGCCAAAAATCTGGAACTTTTTTTTTTTTTCAAAATATCGGTTATCCGGTCATTTTACCCGAGATCACTAGTTTTAAAAGTGGCATTCGTTGACGAAATAATCAGAGGAAATATATGAATTATTTCACCAGCTTGTGGTTAATATGGGGAAATATTTGCCTCAAAAGGGAAAATTCCACGAAAATTAAGCCTTACGGCATCGTTATTTTCGCGTGCCTTTCCCTTTTTCGGCAAATATTTCCTCATATTAACCATAAGCTGATGAAATAAACTTTTTATGTTCAATAGGATATTTAGTTGACTTTAGTATTCGGCCGTTTAAAGTTACAGAACTTGTTTAATTAAGGTTGATAATGGACATTGGATAAATTCGAATGCCAGGAGCAAGTGTAGATCTCATTATACACAGTGTCGATCAGATAACAACAAAACCTACTGAAGCCGATCTTGAACATATATCATTGATTACCACAAAATGTAGGTTGTATTCTAGTCAGGAGCTAATCAATAATGCTCAACATATCGATTTCATCGCTAGATTGCATACAACTGCTACGTAATTACCCATACTTACTCTTCTTGACATTAGGGGTCAATTTCAGGAATTTACTCTGTTTATAGATCTTTTGCAAACAAAAACAAAAAAATCTATCAAACTATTAACTTTTTTAATTATATATCGCTTTCCTTGTTTGACATTTAGACTATCATGGTATGACGTCGGTTTCCATGGAAACGCTGTAAGTAAAATTCAATTAAAGGTCTCTCAGTGGTACGTAATTCGCGCGTTTATCTTATATCGAAAATTGACACTCAAATATAACAACTGACACAGCAAAGTGATACACTCATTTCCATTCTTTCCACTGGTTCAGTTTCCTTTAGTACGTGTATTGGTGTATTGTGTGTGTGTGTGTGGGGGGGGGGGGGTGTTTCTGTATGTTTGTGTGATTTTCAGACAGGTAGACTAATCAAGTTGATAATGTAAGGGAACAATCATGAGAGTCAAACTTCTATAATGAAAATCAAATGGGAGGCAAGTAATTATCGGTGTAATCGGGTAATCGGAAATCAGTGAGCCCTAGTCCTCAATTTACGTACATACATACATACATACATGTACATACAAACAAACATGTGCACGGACGAGCATCCACGTCCACACGCCCAAAGACACATGCTACGTCACTGCCTGTTTTCCAAGAAGGTACAGCAGCCCACCATATTACACATATCGCAACACCACTGTTTCCATTCGAGCCAGTACTTCTGGTCGAATGATTCTTTCGAAGCACGTCATGAAATAATTAACGTTGAAACACCCCTGAAAATGAAGTGAAGTGAAAATTTCAAAGGATAGGCACTTAGAGCATCTTTGTTTGAAATTCAATCTTAAATGCTTCAAGTGGAACCTTTATATATCCAATTTCTTACCCAGACTGTTTTATGGTCTTTTGTACGGGTTAACTTTCTTCTACATTGAATTTATTGTATCAACAAAATATATTGTTTCGTTCAGCTAAAACAAATGACACGGATTACAAATATCGATCTGGAATCAGTTTATTTTCCACGATCCTTTGTTTTCTTTTCAATCTTTCCTGATTCAGGACGGAAGGACGCTGATTGTAAACGTGTATATAGCTAACTTGTCACTCAAGGTTTGTGTTGCTACATGTGAAATTATGTATTTCTTTGGCTTCTGCATAGAAAAGCTGAAGCATTGTTCGGTTTTTCAAGCTCATGGATGGGAAGGAGTAATCGAGAAAATTAAGAGAAAGAAAGAATCAAATGCAAAATAAGAATGATGACGTTCTATTTTGCAGTTCTATTTGATGATGTCAGACGTCTATAAATACCCGCTTACCGCTACGGTAACTGATGTAGTCACAAGCACACATTTAATTACAAAGCCTAACCCGTCGAGTTACGGCATCTTTCAAGATGTAAAGATCGAGAAGTTCGTCAAACAAGCCAGTCTTTAAAGACAGTTTCTTTTTTTTTTTCGCAATGCAAACAAGATTTGGATAGGAGTATATCAATCGTTAAAGGAAAAGCATCAAAAATGAAAAATGCTTTATTTGTTTATCATGTTATTCTACAATCCAATCAATTTTCTTTTTTTTTTTTTTTTTTTGTAATCGAATCTATATACACAACTATACATGTAAAACTATACCGTAAAATTATGAATACATTATGTACTAAATTTATTATTACCTTTGATTGATTTATCTCATAGGATGGACGACTTTTTGCGTTTGCAGAAGCCAGCTGCAGATTCTCTTACTACTCTTAATGTGGCATTTTGAGAAATTGGTCGTAGCGAGAGTTTTTTTTTTTAATCTTTCTTTGATCTGTTCCCCCCCCCCCCCCCCACGTACAAAGTAGGTGAGTATATTAAATATTCATGTGAGTCGAACACCCATATTTTACAAGAATATTTTCAAAGACGTCCTAAGTGGATTTGTTTCAGGAGGTTACCCTTGCTGAAACGCTACATTGTATTGTTCCCTTGTATTTCTTCCAAAAAGCTGTCTAGCGATATCGATCTTACAGGCCAGCACACGAAAACTGAATCAGCCTAGTTTTGCTCTGTGTGAAAGGTGTCATAACAATTTCGTCTTAAATGAAAAGAATTATTGTATCATTGGGACTTTGGGCGTTAAGAATATCCGAAAATTCCAGGATCATTAGGCCCTATTGCTTCAGAAAAATCGTAAACGAATCTGACTGTGCCTGACATCTTCACGCTTGAAATAAGGAAAATATTAAGAACGATGTCGTCTTACTGAATGCCATGTATAAATTTGTAATATTGTGTTTATTTTTGTCCAGAGCATGTCAATGTTTTACATATCACTATTTTTATTTTTGAATCTAGATAGAAAATTGTGAATTACAATTAAGTTTTATGGTCATCCTCTAGAACTTGCTCATCATTTAAGAAAAAATGATGTACGATTGGATTTCCTTTTTAGGGTTTTTTTTTTTTATTTTCTTTTGTTCATTATTGTTGGAGATATTAGTTTACGTTTATCCATTGACCAATAAAATGTATAAGCATTGCACAGATGTTCTTCTGCACATTACAGGTAATATCATATTGCATACAACACAACACCTGATCTTTGATGCGGGTGTAATGCAGAGAAATGACCTCCCCTACAAAATGACCCATGGGTCATTTCACTGCGTAGAGGAATGACCTGGGCCACGTTTCTCTACGCAGTGAAATGACCCATGGGTCATTTTGTAGGGGAGGGTCACTTCTCTGCATTACACTGGCCGTCACATACTTCTTTTTTGAAATATTTCTGAGCACTTGTATACGTCAGAGAACAGTTTACTTCGAAAGGGTATCGGCTGCCTTAAAAAAAGAAACGGAATAAAAAGTGGTGGTAGCTTTTCCATCTCGAAATTAAACCTAATGGAAGGAATATTCCCTGTCAAACTCAGAAAAAAGATTTAGCATTTGAAATATATTGCTTTTATACATCTTCATCGTAACCTCAAGCTTGGATTGATCGTCTTTCAAAAGGAAGTATTTCCATGGTGACGTTATTTGATTGGAAACCACGTAGATAACTGATCTGCATTGAGATCTTCCAAAAACGGGTTATAGTTGGATAGAATTTTTGTTGGTTAGTATTTTCCGTAATAAAGATAAGGCGTTTTCAAGTCAAGATGCTCATTAATAGCGTTGTAACCCTTTGATTGTTGAAAACGTTAAATGAAACTTTCAAATCGGTAGTAAACACCCGAATGTTGCTATCAAACTTTTTTCTTAGAGAAAAATATCTTGTCGGACAGTGTAGATCCAGGATCACCAGACTACAAGTTCACCGCATTCTGATCGTGATCTACTCTGTCCGCAAAAGGTAAGTGAGTCTTGCTTTGCAGCTCAAGAATTAATGATTTTTTATACAATGCTTCTTGGGCTTGCAATGATTGGGGCGATTAAAAAAACACCGTGCGTCGTTGCATAGTGACAGATAATGCCAGGCTAACTTTTAGATAACTTGAAACTGTCAAAATAATTTTCATATTACACATGAACTCACATCTTAGAAAGCAGAATACGATACGACACCTGTCCATCTAGGAATAACTTGGCAAACTTTAACTATCTTTTGTGAATAAAGCTTATACATAACCTTGAAAACTATTGCACTACAATCTCCCAAGAAACCTTTTGTCTCGTTCGACAGAAGTTTATTGAAGAAAAACTCAAAGTAACCGATTCAAACGCATAAATTTAAATGAATATGAATCAAAATATCTCTTTCAAAGACTATAGAATGTTCAAAACAATTGGATTGTATAAGTTTGGAGACTAGTAAAAATGTTTTTTATTTAATACTTTGTACATTTCTATCATCGACTACAAAAGCAACCAGTAAAGAACGTCTACTTGACAGAAACATGGTGATTGTGGTACCTTGTGGGCTTCACGACTTCATCTTACATGCCAAAATGACGTTTTATAGCAATTATCTATCTACATCTTACAGTAACTAAATGTTATCTTTGCGAGATACTCGTATGGCTTTTTCACTCCCACGCGATATGTAAAAGTAATTCTGGTGCTTTTATCGGGATTGTCACACCCTTAGATAATAATCTGTGTCCAACGAAGAACGACATTTTAAAATCTTTTGTCTCTACCAGCAAACACTTGTTTTCGAAGTCTGTTCAGACCGTGTGTATGAAACTTCAATTGCTCCCAAGCAACTAGTTTTATACACTTCATAAATCATTGAAGGTGTTGCAGCATCGGTCACATTTTTTTGTAATTACACATTTATTTGTAGTTCTGTAGTCTTCAAATTATTCAAACATTCATTTTCCATCGACTGAGAAATAAGTTTTTTTCAACTTACTTTAATTTCTTTCGATTCTGTTTCATGGGAACTACACTAGTACTCGTGCCGAGTGTTTGGGTTGATTGAAAATTCCCAAAAGATACCCGCTCCCGGGTATCGAACTTGGAATCTCTGGTTACGAGGCCGAGACGGCACTTCACTATATTATATTTTGTGCTACAGTGGACTTGCGCGAAATTGAATACTACATAAAACGGGAAAGCGTCGTTTCGAATCAGCCCCCGCAGGTTGATCCGAATCGACACGTTGACGAAATGTCCGGATGTCCGTTTTTCGCCTTTTGCATGCCAATTATTTATTTCATGTTTTCCGGTAGAATATCTAGAAATAGCGGTAAAAATATTTTTCGATATTCCACGAGTATACGATCTGTAAAAATACCGATTTTTATATTCTGATTACCTAGGTAAAATACACGTGACTCACAACCAAGTGGAAGTATGACGTCATTTATCTTATATTTCTCGCGCTTGACTGAATATTGAAAATGCGTTGCTATGAGGGGTGGACCGTACGCCACGAGGAATAACTGAAAAGAACTGTACTGGATTTTGATGAAGCTTCTCCCAGAAAGAGTTAAAAACATGAAATAAATAGAATATTTGTGTGTTTTTTTTTTTTATTTTGTTGAAGATCTAAATTTATTTCATCTCGTGAACACCATCGGGAAAATATTACCGATGGTGTTCACGAGATGAAATAATTTTGATCTTTCACCGAAAACAAAAAACATGCTCTCTTTGATCTGGATCCACTGTAATTTATTTGCCCCAGAAATACAGATCTAGATATTTGTCTTAAACACGAACGGACGATGTCCGCAAAAAAGAAAATTTGTCCGCAAAAATTGCACACAATATGTTTGTTTACATCGATGATCGCCGACGATTAGCCGATTTTTCGTCGTAAATCGTTGAATTAATAGTGACGTAAGCATCACGTTATCACTCAAGGCGTTGAAGCAAAACTTTTATTCATTTGATCGTTTTGTCCCTATTCCATAGTGTAGGACCAGAAGTGTGCATTGTTTGATATTGTATGTCACTTGGGAGTCTGTACAGTGGCGAAATGTCACTTGATTCTAGAAAACTGTGTTTCCAAGGTAAGTGAAGTTAATCTTTTTTTTTTTTAATTTTTATATTTGATTGAATTCTTTCCATCCACATGTACTTATGATACATATTAAACATGCCATGCACCTGATCGTGCAATATGCAACCTCCTTATAGCAATAAGAATGTCTTGATCATCTTGATATGAGAAAATTGAAATGATTTTCGACTACAAAAAATAGCAGAATGTTCTCTTTAGCGCACACGAGAGAGTTCTTTCTAAAATTAAAAGGTCTGCCAATGTGTCTGCTTTCTCTTTTCATCAACAAGTTCCAAGTTGTGGCCTTAAAAGCGATTAAAATGACGAAATTCCAGCATGTCTACCAACAGAATTTTGTACTGTCACTTGTATAAAATATTGTAGATCTCAAGTGACTGTACAACAGCTTATCAAGTGACAGTACAAATTCCCTATGATGACATGCCATTCTAAACGAACGATTAGAAGGATTGTAGCCGATTTTGTTACCAATTCTTTACATGTTTTCAAACAAAAGTGAATAAAGCAACTGTCTATACATTTTCCGTTCAGCAAAAAAGCTTTTAAGGATGATTAATCAAACAAAATACCCCTTTGTTTTTAGGCAAAATCATCTGTATTTTAGTATAGTTACATGATCAAGGCATCCCCATATCTCCAGGAAAGCTTTTCAGAGCACATGAGTGTTCTTGATACGGTCTATGATTAACAAACAACTGGATATGAAGGCTTTATAATAGCTATCAAAATAAATGAAAAATCACCAGCTTGACCTACCGTGTGTTAGCAAATTTCAACCACCAAGTGACATTTCACCGCTGTACAGACTCCCAAGTGACATACAATCTCAAACACTGTACACTTCCGGTCCTACACCGTGTATTCTAGGCCATCTTCGCCAGCCAAGGATACTAACTCCACTTCGTTCGTTACCTACTACCTTAGTATCCTTGGCTTGCGAAGATGATTCTAGGCTTGAAAATCGTAAGTTTATTAGCATTGTAAACAAAATGACTACACAGGCTGATCATCGCTTATTTAATACAGAAAGAATTTACTACATCTAAATAAGAAAAGAGCTTCAGAGTGAGCAATCTTGCTCTCCGATGACATACTATTGGAAGTGTAAACATGTGTAGCACTAATGAAATGGAATGGTATCACGTGACATATTCGTCGGCCTGGTTCGAATATACACGAACGACAACGAAGGTTGTCTCGATCAATTGTGTCCCTGAAACCCACAGGCTTCTCCATGCATTTTCGCATCTGTATATAACGGCAACCAATGAAGTAACTGACACTTTCCAATTTTCTGCGATCTTATGTATGTTTTGTGTGATGGGTTATCCGATATATTTTCGAGCCATAAACGGTGAAAATTACCTTTTTTGACTTATCAGGGGCTTTAAATTTCAGCTAGAACTGAGTGTTTTTGCTGAAAAGGAATCACTAAATGGGGCAATTCCTATAGCCAAGTTTTTAAATCAAAATATACCGTATACTTTTGGAATGCAGTTTCGGGTGGTCATGCTGCAAGATAATGCGTAATTGAAAACGAAAATAATACACTAATCGCATGTATTCTACAGAAGTAAGTTTGAAACGGCACGTACCCCTTTTTGTATGAGATTTAAAATTCTAATCTAGGGAGGGAAGGTGCTGTGTAACAGTTAGGGAAGAAACAGAATCCATCTGATAAGAAATAAACGTTATAGATTTCCACTACCTTGAAGAGAGCCGAGTATTTAATATACCTGTTCTTGGCACTAATGATTGTCTGCTTCTCCCATCTATCAGATACCTATCGGACATATGTTGGCTGTTGGAACATCAGCAATTTATCAAAGTACTTCATTTGATACATGATAAGTACTCGTAGTTATGTTGGAATATCAAGAAAACTTTTTTTTTTTATACGAGTTTGGGGCTGGTAAAAGGGGATATGGAGCATCTCCGTGATGCATTGGATAAAGCAAGTAATCAAATAAGTATGGAGCCATTAAATCCATTTCGTTGTTTAACTACTAACCGAAACATAAAGTAACATAGTCCTTTGAACTACAGAAGATTCACTAGTAGGAACAAGTTACGACCCAGATCAGCCTGAATGGCTTCCACAGGCTGACCTTGAACAATTCTTGCTCCACATTCAGACCCCCCCCCTTTTCATACAGCATGATTACATACATTTGCAATGAAGTCGTTACATCATATAGATCAGATTTAGAATTGTTTTCCCTTCTGCTAAAAGTATAGAAAGAAAATTCAGTCAGAATTATATTACTTTCTTAATGTCGGTTACTATCCCACAAACCGGTTCGTATCTATTAAAGAAAAGTAATTTGGAGCCATAAGCTCGTGCTTTTCCTTTCTGTCATCGTTAAACAGCATGCATAAAAGCGTGCACAATAGGAAAACGCATTGAGAACAAACAGGTTATCTCGGATGATACTTTATTGCTCATTAAGACATGAATCACACAGCCTGCTTCCAAAACTGAAACGTTATCTTGGTTATTATAAGATTTAACGACGAGAGAAGGAAGCATATCAAACTCATAAACCCAGCCAGCTGGAAAAAGTCAACGTTAAAAATGCATCTACAACTCGTTAACTTTTTTGTGCACTTTTTATTGTCAATTCTGTTTCAGTAACGCTTATACTACTAAATAAGTGAATAAAATTTTCAATCCAACTGTGAAAAAGCCCATAATTTCAACATTTCAAAGGTATCCTTTGTGGAAAAGTATATTGTGATCGGACAGTGTAGATTCAACAGAGAGGACGTTCTGTGCAGTCCGATCTTGATCTATACTGTCCGCAAAAAAACGGTTAATAAGTCGCGCTTAGCCGCCTAAGGGTTGATAGATGCAGGTGGTTTTATTTCTATAGCCTGTTGAGTATATTGCGTAATAACGCTTTCCAATGGTCTACCAGACTCATACAGCGCACTTCTGGTTACTTGAGCTATGTTTTCTAGTAGTCTTTGCATAATGTAGCGAAATTGTGTCCCAGTACGTTTTTTTTTTTTCTTCTTTTTATTTATATATTTGAATATTACTTCAGAGCTCTAGATAAGGAAGGGTGTTGATGGCACACTAAATTCATTATTTCTTTCAAACCCTATATTGTGAGTACTTATTAGAATTGTCTCGGTGAGACGAGTCTAATGAGTATCCATAACATATGGTTCGGTAGAGAATACTAAATATATTTCATTCTAAAATCAAAATCACTCCTTTTATTCGGATCTGTATAAAATGACGATATTAGTTAACCCTTTACCAACTGAGGCTATTACAGACAAGTTCAAATTAAAAGCATTTACAGACGAAAAAAGAATGTGACTCAGAAATTGAAATCGTTACTGGAAAGAATAGAAGACATTGTGGAAAAAGAAGAAAATGCTGGTCAACAGCATTTTCTTCTTTTCCCACTATAATGTTTTCAGATGGCTACTTTCTCAGGGTCGTTTAAAGTCGTGCTTGTGTGGGAAAGGGTTGAAGAATCAATTATCAGTTTATTGTCATAGATATGCATAGATCGTTAACTCTATACCAAACGACAAAGTTTTTTTTTTTTTGTCCAAATTGAAAGCATTTGCAGACGACAAAGTAAACATGTATCTAGGCTAAATGTAGTCGGATCTTGCTATAACGTTATACTTGTTTGAAGAAAAAGTTGTACAACCATTGAATCGCGTCCTTACACAGGAGTTTCTTGAGCAGACAACTTTAAACAGGATTTTCTTGAGCAGACAACTTCTTTTAGGGGCAAAATCCCAACTTCCACAACGTTAAAAACAAAACACAGAAGTTAAACAGAGATATAAATGATACTAATTTTCTTGAAATAACTTTTATGTCTGATCTTGGGAGTTGCCTTTGTTTTGTAGAATGCTGTCGGAAAGGTATAACAATTAAGCAGATTATTTACTACTCATCCTGTTATACGCAATGAATGCATTCATGTGAGGGCTAAGATCGAGATAAGCTTTTTATACGCCCGTCGAAGACGGGACGTATTATGGAATCACCCGTGGCGTCCGGGCGGGCGGCGTCCAGTTCTTTGTCCGGAGCATATCTCCAAAACTATTCTAGCTAGGGTTATGAAATTTCATGGGTGGATAGATCTCATCGAGGGGGAGTGCAGTGCGCAGGAACCATAACTCTTGCTCGCTTAATTTTTGAGTTATTGCCCTTTGTTGTTTTTCGTACTTGAATTTTGTCCGGGGCATATCTCCAAAACTATACTAGCTAGGGTTATGAAATTTCATGGGTGGAAAGATCTTATCGAGGGGGAGTGCAGTGCACAAGAACCATAACTCTTGCTTGCTAAATTTTTGAGTTATTGCCCTTTGTTGTTTTTCATACTTGAATTTTGTCCGGGGCATATCTCCAAAACTGTACTAGCTAGGGTTATGAAATTTCATGGGTGGAAAGATCTTATCAAGGGGGAGTGCAGTGCACAAGAACCATAACTCTTGCTTGCTAAATTTTTGAGTTATTGCCTTTTGTTGTTTTTCATACTTGAATTTTGTCCGGGGCATATCTCCAAAACTATACTACCTAGGGTTATGAAATTTCATAGGTGGATAGATCTCATCAAGGGCGAGTGCAGTGCACAGGAACCATAACTCTTGCGTGCTTAATTTTTGAGTTAATGCCCTTTGTTGTTTTTCATACTTGAATTTTGTCCGGAGCATATCTCCAAAATTATACTACCTAGGGTTATGAAATTTCATGGGTGGACAGATCTCATCGAGAGGGAGTGCAGTGCACAGGAACCATAACTCTTGCTTGCTTAATTTTTGAGTTATTGCCCTTTGTTATTTTTCATACTTGGAATTTTGTCCGGAGCGTATCTTCAAAACTATACTAGCTAGGGTTATGAAATTTCATGGGTGGATAGATCTCATCAAGAGGAAGCGCAGTGCACAGAAATCATAACTCTTGCTCGCTTAATTTTTGCGTTATTGCCCTTTGTCTTTTTTCATACTTGAATTTTGTCCGGAGGATATCTCCAAAACTATACTAGCTAGGGTTATGAAATTTCATGGGTGGATAGATCTCATCAAGGGGGAGCGCAGTGCACAGGAATCATAACTCTTGCTCGCTTAATTTTTGTGTTATTGCCTTTTGTTGTTTTTCATACTTGAATTTTGTCTGGTGCATGCCCCAGCTTTACAATTTGGGGTAAGACGGGCGTATCTTGCGACAATTTGCCGCTCTTGTTCATATCGTCGGTTTGCTTCCAAAACCTCGTAACTACAGCTTGTTACAAGCTGTAGTTACGAGGTTTTGGAAGCAAACCGACGATATGTCCAGTCTATTTGCATGATCCACAATTTCCGTCTTTCGGTCGATGGTTTTGCTTATAAATAGAAACGGTAAGATAATGATAATTAATACCATGGTTTAACTCGGCGCAGTCAAAGAACACTATGTACAATGATGACAGACATCCTCTTTCGTGACTATTTTTTATGATAATTAAGATAATTTCAAATGTATCAGTACTGCAGCTTCATTTTTTGTGATTGAGGTTTATTTAAATAGAAAAAAAAAAAGAATCCGTTGGCATTCAGTTGACTCTCATCACATGGCCAGCAGCAATATTTATTTCAATTTCCAAATTTATAGTTTCTTTAACCTCTATCTGGCACTAGGTCTTACCTGGTTCTAGGTAAAATAATCAGGGGAAAAATACACTTGTATACTAATAATTGCGTCTTCTGGAGACCCATTAGATAATATCAGATTTCCAAATATCACTAAGATGAAAGCATAATACACTTACTAACGAGGAAGCCATATGAACTTTGGATTATCCTGAAAAAAATACCGATATGCGTCAATTGATCCAAATAGAAGCACAGACATAAACCTTGGAAGCCTCAAACACTCCATCTTATCTTATTGCGCATACACTGTTTAAGCATAACTTATTCTTATATTGGGTACTGCATCTTCCCATATACATGTAAATGTGAAAGGTACTCTGGTAAAAGGGGCTCTAATAAAAGCATCGCAGTTTGCAATTGTTACGGGAGACCACTCCCTGGTGCGTAGCTTCGTCCCGATTTAAATACAATACTTAACTACTGCGTTAGAGATATATTTATTTAGCTCAGTGGTTAACTGGTTATGCTTATGGACTTTTAAACCTCGAAAAAGGAGGATATTTGTCGGCGTGAATTCGGATCCCGCTGAAGGCTGTTTGTATTTCAGCTATGCATTTGTTGCGAATTTTTATGTATATAAGAGCAATATACAGTTATACAATGCAAATCGTCGTATAATAGTGAATGATCCCTAAAAGTCCATTTTGTCCGGCAACCGACAAGAATGGTCCTTTGCTATGAATAAAACTTATTAGTGACAACCAGTTTCGAATCTTGTCAGTCTGCGCAGGTTTACACGAGTTGAAACATTGTCATGGCCAACTTTATCATGCAAATCAAACCCGGTAACTGTTATTTGACCGCTAGGTAAGCCAATTAAATTATGAGAGTTTGATCCCTTTTGGCCGTGAAATCGATCACATACGGAATTATATATTGACTGGCGATCTCTGCAAACCCTTTGCACTTATAACCCGAATTTCGCGCTTCGAGTGTAGAGGGTTTCAATTTATTGGAAAACAACTCTGCGGGGTATCTGGGGTTGTAATTTACTGGGGTACCAAAACTTGTAGGATTTGTTTTCCTTTCAGGTCTTACAATTTGATCTACCTCAAATTTTACCGAAAGCACACGTTTGAAAAACTATGGTCAGCTATAGAGATGCTTTTGACCAGCGTTTGCTCTTTTTCAAGCAATGTTGTCATGCCTTAATTGATACAAATTGAATGATTTCAGCCATATTTATTGTATTGTCTACAACTGCTTTAAATATTGGGGCAGTCATACATTGCCAGTTCCCGAAGAGTTAAAAAAAAGAAAAATATCCGCAGTACAAGTTTCTTATGATGAGACTAAAGCCGGGGAGGAGCGCGACACGAACGCTCGAAATGTAACGGCACGTGTGTTTACTGCATCTTTGGAATTTTATCTCTGATTTTTTCATCATAATTTTGAATTCAATCTCTGATATTTTTATTGATTTATCAACAAAAATGGTACAATAGTAAAACTACTTCGGTAGGATATATTTCTGAATAGCTACCCACAAAGTTAAGGATATTATGAAGAGGCTTCTCTTGTTACAATGTTTTTGAAAACATTAATTTCCAACCTGTAGCATAGAGCTATTACATAGTCAGCAGACGGCATTTTATTGTAATTGTTTTGCATAGCGTCGTCACAAATACATGTACGTACATGTATATTAGGCTGGGGAAAGTGTGTTGGTAGATCAGACCACACTGATATCGTCTGATCTATCATAAACAAACCAACCGTATACAAATTATATTTTTTAACCTTTATGTTCAATAGGTCAGTTCTTTTTAAAATAATTTCGTCATTTTTTAGAAGTCAGTGGTTTTGTGAGCACACGGTAAACATAAATCAGCCTGCACAATATTGTTGGAAAATCAAAATTATCTTCAGGGAAGTCAGAAAGCTTATTTATTGTTCTTTAATATGGCGTAGTTTTCAGTCATTTAGAAAATACATGTTTAGCCCTTTTTACACTTTTTTAAAGCAACTATCGTATTTTCTTTCTTTTTCCCTGATCGTTTGCATTGTGCCGGAGTTCTCCGATGATGACCGAGTCTCACTGTTAGATAAGACGCCTATCGGGTATCTTGATTGGTGTTACGTAATGGTATACATTGATACATTGATACGGGGTAATCGGAAAGAAAGTGCATGTATCAGGGAAAAAATCAGACTTCTTTAGGGAGAGGAACTATATAAGCTTTGATGCTTTCGTTTCAATCCTTTTCGCAATATGTTGTTGTAAATGAATGATGTTAGTATATTGAATAAATTAAAACTAAATGTTTAAACTAAGATCAGATTTTTTTTACGAGATTGTTTATAAGGACTTAAAGTCAAGTTTAACAAGATCTTGTATAAGGAAGTCCAATTTGCCGCCTTCTCTCTTTAGCTCTTTACTTGCAAATGTGTGATGATTAATGCATTTTCAAAATTATTTTATTGCGACAGCTCACATATTCAAATTTCCTCGCTATTTCCAATCTGATCACATGTAAATTCTCCCTCTCATGTGTTTTCAAAAGTCAATAATTTATAACCTTTTCCCATATGGAGAACTTTTTGACTTCACCAACTTAGAATTAAAGCAATTTCAGAAAATAAATCAAATGTAGCTAAATTGATATTCTTCACTTTAGAAGAGTAGAAAACATTGTAGGAAAAGGAATCAATACTGGATATTGGTATTTCTCCTTTTCTCACAATGTTTACAAAAGGTTTTATGCAGGACCGTTGAAATTCGGGTGTGTGCTGTACGGGTCACATCAATAATCCCAAAACGCAAATTGTTTTCTGCTGATTTCAGTCACAGATTGATATTGCAACGTCAATTTTTTTAAGCCAAAAGAATTTCGACACATGAAATAAAACCGATTCATTCGGCCCAGGATCAGACTGCTTGTTTTGTACAGTTTGTTACTGGTCTATTGACTGCATAATTATTATAATGATCCAATAGTACAACAAATTCAATCTTCTTTAGAAAAAAAATGCAATTTAAAGAAATTTATGCTAACTAAATTGAAATTAGACGATACTTGGAAGATAACGGTTTTTACAAATCTCTTAAAAGTTTTCACTGATGCAAATAATATACACGTACATGTATAAAAATGATAAATACAGTCATTATATATTTGGACAATGTGTAAAAACAGGATCCAGGTTTAACAAAACAATACAGACAAGGTTATCATGTCATCAGTTCTTATCTTCCCTTTATCCGTTGCTAAATCTTTTCACCCAGTCTTAAAATCTCACTTTGCTCGATACAGCATTTTTTATACAAAAATTAACGATAGTGTCGTTTTTAAACTAAAATGGACGCAAGATCTCAATTTAACAAATGTAAACGAATACTTTGATCATAATCACAACAAAACATAGAATACTTCAAGACGTTATATATTTTTTTCTTGCAATTCATTTTTATGTTATTTAGCGTCAAAAACGGCGCAAGAGCAAATTTCTTAAACCTTTCTATAGAAATAAGAAGGAGAATGGGTCAGTAACTTTAAATCAAAATGGACGCAACTTCCCATTTTGCTACAAGAATTAAAATTATATTGAAGTAAAGTAGAGATATTACAGAATACTTCAAGACGTTATAGATTTTAATCATTTTAGAAGAAATATGTGTTTTAGTCGATCAAAAATTTTTTCCTTCTGAATCCTATATGACAGACCGTTATCGGAAATCCTTTCGGACCAGATAATCGATAAGTTCCAAGGAGAGTAACTCTTGCTCGACCTGCAGATGAAAGTTGGGGATGGTAATAGCAAAAACAGAGCTTGACTCATGTATATATATCGTCTGTAATTCTGCATCATACAGTACTGAGAGTGTATAACGAGTACTCGCGGTTCAAAACCAATAACGTCTGGTAAGATACTTAAGTTTATCAAGAACTTCCACCATGTAATGGGCCGACCCCCGGTAGAGCAGACGATAGCGCACATCACATGAGACCAAGGGATCGCTGATTCGAAACTCAAGGGTCCGTATTCACCAGCCATTCTTTTTCCTTGTTCTTCAAGATATTCTAACTGCGAAAGTAACAGAATTTCTGATTGGCTAAACCAAATGGTTTAGCCAGTCAGAAGTTCTGTTACTTTCACATTGACAAAGTTCTGAAGAATAAGACTTAAGAATGTTCTTAAGAATGGTTGGTGAATACGGACCCAGGTCGGCAAATCTCTTTCCGGTAACTGACTGGTCATTGCGACAGACAGTATTCATTCTTTTCTGATTTTTGATAGTTTTTTTTTTCGACGATGCTTGCGAATAATTGTTCTCAGTGGTTTGGGAAAAATACTATGCGAGGCACTGGTTTAAAAAAAAAAACACTTCAGAAAAGAATGGATAGGTGCAATGGCCGTCTGTATGTAACTGAAAATATGTTGGAAACAGCTTTAAAAACCATGCCTTCAATCAACCAATCAATCAGACAAACAAACACTCATTACGTCATGGATTACTGTTATGATTGATTACTGCAAATTGCTGGTTAATATACGTTCAACTCTGGAGGTTTCTGATCCTGGAAATGTTCAATATGTTCGAAATGACATATTATGAGAGGCGCTTTGGCAAATGGGCGTTCAGTGCATATTGGTAATTCATCATACTAAGCAAAGCCATCACAAAATTATGAATTCAGAAAATCTGTTTTGTCTGACTGAAACATGTGGAAAACGGGTCCTTTAAGCAGCAGAAACTTGACAAATTTATAGCAAACACTCTGGACACGGGTCAGCCTGGGCGAACTAAGCCGGCTGATCGGGACCGATATTTTTAACATGAATTGAGCTACTTTCTCACAAAGCAAAACCTACATTTTTTTTCTTTTCTTGAGCACTGAAGGGGTGTGTTTCAAGAAACAATGTGACAGAAGATCTTGTTTATAGGACAATCAAATATGCTGATGCATGTTATCCTAGAAAACCCGATATTGGTGCATCTATAATTTAATTTTACACGACGTTTAGACAATTCAAATCTAACCATAACTCAAACCAACTTGGTCTATTTTATTCTCAAGTGATCGAAAACAATTCTCTGAAAGCAGTACAATGGCATTGTGTACATATTCTCCTGAAATTTTCTGCGTCTACACGAACATGTATTATGACTTAGAACTGCATCAAATGACTTTTGAAATTGCTTATAATACCTCTACCTCTTCCTGTCGCAACGTCCTTGTTTTCGTGTCTATATCAAGATTTCTGTTGCCGGTGTAATGCAGAGAAATGACCCCAATTACAAAATAACCCACGGGCCATTTCTCGACGTAGAGGAATGACCCATGATTCATTTCTCGACGTAGAAAAATGACTCGGGTCATTATTCTACGTCGAGAAATGACCCACGCTCATTTTGTAATAAGGGTCATTTCTCTGCATTACCGGCATCAACTTTTCCTACTTGTCTTCAAAGTGAAAGAGGAAAATTACTGATGAAAAAATGAAGAAAACTTCTTGTAGGACTACCAGCGGATGCGATTTTTGGACTGGTATCAACTGTTAGCACAGTAATCAACAATTTTGACTGCGAAGGGAAGTTTTTACTGACAGTGGATGGAGTAGATCAAGAATATACAGCAATAGAAGTGCAGGTTCATCTTGCATGTACACTTTCTGATATATAGTGAGATTTCATGGCAAAAAAATGACTTGCAAAAGGGTTATTTGGTTTTCTCTGTTCGCAAAATCGTATTGTATTTACTTCCTTCGTTCTATAAGGGTTGTGCAAAAACGGATTCCACTTTTCACACATTGACGATTAGATTGAGACGGGCATTTGCTGTAGTATATCAATAATGAAAGCAGACGTTTCTCGGATTAAATCCTTTCGTTGCACATTACTCTTTCTACTGTATCCATTGCAACTCGGTGAATTCTAGAATGGGCTTGCAGTTGAAGACTTGTGAAAATATTTATGAACGATGCTCTTGCAAATGGGTGCTTGTTGCATCTCTCTGACGCATTGTTCCAATCACGTAACTATGTATCCATAATAGCTACATTTTTTCTATTATTTTTTTTTTTTTTCTTTTATTTTATTTTTTATTTTATTTTATTTTTTTTTTTCATTTTTTATTTATTTTTTGGACGGGATCAACCGAGCAAATCGTTGGGATAGACTGGTCCTTGGACATACAAAAAGTTCACCCATATTGAATCCTGCGGCAAAGGTCAGCCTGCGCAGAAGGACCCGGGTCGATGATTTTCCGCAGGTACTTTAAACTCGCTTTTCATAGAACATGGCTCAAATTATAATAAATATTAGTTACAGGTTTAATATCACAGTTAAAGTAAAACTTAATAGATCTATCACAGTTAAAGGAAAAAAAACATATAATATAAAGTAAGTAGCATTTAGCTTTAGATATACTGAAAATTTACAAACAGCAAAAGGCTTCGCCCCGTGTAAGCCCGTGCAGGCTGCTCTGGTTGACACAGGTCGATACTATTTGCAGTGGCATTAAACCCGATTCTATAGAGCATGACCTTAATACAATATATGAGCCATGCTCTGTTAAAAGGGGGATGAATGCATCTACGAAAAGCATCGACTCAGGTCAGCCTGCGCAGTCCGCGCAGGCTGACCTGAGTCGATACTTTTCGCTATCGGTTGATTTTCTATATGTTCAAGGACCAGCCTACCCGATGATTGAGTCGGTTATGAAAAATGGCTATTGTGGGACCAAAAGTATGTGGTTGCTTGATTGGGATGATGGTGTACGGAGATGCAATAAGCCCCGTTTTTGCCAGAATATGGTTCAATTATATTTAATTTATTCCTATCGGTGAATTATCGGGATTTCTTGGTGTGTGTGTGTGTTTTTTTTTTTTTCATTTTTTCAATAATATAGTGAATAACATCACTAGTGATGGCATCGTTTCATCACTAGTGACGATATAGTTTTAGAATGTTTACCGGAACTCCTTTTTTCCTATATTGCTTACAGTCTAACTGTTTCTGTCTCTACTTCAATCATCTTTGGTAAACAATTATAGCACGGTGAAAAAAATCGCCACAGTCTTTCCAAATAACCCTGAGTTAACGATCTTGTGGGATCTTGTGGGAGAAATCTTTCAAACATTTGAAAAGAAAATAGCCTTTGTGTAAGAGAGCTCTTTGAAAGCATTGAGGAAAGAACGAGAAAATTCTACCAACCAGAATTCTCTCCTCTTTCCGTAGTGTTTTCTATCCTATTAAAAAAAACCTGAGATCTTTTGTCCCAATTAGTACTTGTCATTTGTAGATATTTTTAATTTGAAAAAGTCTTAAAATTGTCATGTGGAAAACGATTAACTGTTTCATCTTCTAATTTCATACGGATGGTTTTGAATAGTAAAGGTGTAAGACAATGCATATCTTCAAATGGAGAGATGGATGACGTAACATACCCTCGTGACTTACATCATCGGTTGTGTCAGCTGCTTCAGCCAAAAATAGATCTTGTGTTTGTACAGAAAAGTCCGATACATTGATTTTATATACCTACTGTTCTTGACAATTATTTGCAAACAAAGGGAGAATTAGGAATATGATAAATAGAATAATCAACTGGTGGTATGCGATATTAAAAATCTGTCATTCGAATGGGGCTTGACCCGATTAAAAACTCATCCTTCGGACTGGTTTTTCAACCGCATCACACACCATTCTATTGATCGATTTTTAATATCACACACCACCAGTTGATTATCTTCTATATATTACAAAAGTTCCTTTTTATCTCTATCTTTTGTAGGCTTCACCCCGAGAGAAATAACGATAACGGTTAAACCATAAAAACTGCCATAACCAACGTCAGTAATCTCATTTCCTCCCGACACAAGTTTGCACCTAACAAATTTGAACACACATTTGTAAGTTATGGATTATCAATGCGAATAATCAATTAAACCCTTTCCCAAACATTTCCGAGTTTTGACGACCCATGGGAGTAGCCCCTTTGAAACAGTCCAGAAAAAGGAGAAAATATCGATTAGAACCTTTTTTTTTTCCCCTTTTCTTTGCAATGTTTTTTACCCTTTACACAACAGTTCCAACTTTTGTTTGGGTCAATATTCATTTTGTGTTGTGCATCAGCGTCCAAAGCTGATAAATTGATTTTTTTCTTCTAGTAGAATTAATGCATTTGTTCAATATTGTCACTGAAGAATAAAGAGCTCGGTGCTAGCATTTCTCCTTTACTCACAATGTTTCCAAAAGTATTCTATTGTAAAACGAATAAGCTGTCTGCAGGAGGTGTAGTATAAACGTATTTTTAAGTACCTGCATAAGCACCTGTTGAGCTAAAGTGATCGAGAGGGCGGATACAGGTAATGTATGTGTGATGGGAAAGGGCGTATATAAATGAGAAATTAATGGGGCTGGCATGCAATGAAGTGGCTTGCAACACGTGAAAAGGGGCTTTCGGACATTTGCGTAAAATGTCGTCTCGGATCAGCCTGTGCAGTCCGTGAAGGCTAATCCGAAACGACACTTTGCGTTTTTATATAGTATTCTCTATTATTAAAGTCTACTGAAGCACAAATTCTAATGTAGTCGTAAAATGTTCTCTCGGATAAGCCTTGCGGACTGTGCAGGCTGATCCAAGACGACACTTAACTCAAATGTCCTAATGCTTCTTTTTGCGTGTTTCAAGCCAAATGATCTTGCGAGCCGCTATTTAACTCTTACCCTGCTGAGTAAGTTAAGTGAAACTTTTCAAGCTGACAACAAAAAAAACCCCCAAAATAATGCTTTCTAAAACTTATTATTTGATCTATAAGTATTCAAGTCAAGTCAAGTCTTGACTTGATTATAATTATTATTTTTATTGTTAATATTAGTATTTGGAGAAAGGTATTTTCTTACCGTTCTGTGCAATCTGATCTTCATCTAAACTGTCAGATGAAACGCACTTAGCAGCCTAAGGTTTAACCCTTTTTTTGCAGTCACCTGTTTTTACTATCCTGAAGAAGGATTCTTTTGGAAACATTTTTAGGCAAAAAAGAAAATGATGGTAGGTAGCATTCTTTCTTTCCTACAATGTTTCCTACCCCTCCAAACACAAACTCCATCTTCGTAGCCAAAGTTTATTTAGTTCTACCTCTTATAATACAATCTGCGTCTTATGAATCTGTAAGGACTTTGTGATCCTTGTCAATTCTGGTCACTTGGAATGTCAATTTATATGTCATTAAGATATTCGTTTCAATATACCTCTGGCTCGAAGAAAACGCTTTTGTCGACATTTTTTGTTTTTTGGCTTGTCTTCGATATAGCCCCACTTTTGCAGGTGCCGTGTTTTGTCTTTACATTATCAACGTTTGTGATCGGAAATTGTTCATCGAGAGCAGGCCAAGATAGACTGACGCCAATTACTTACTCGAAGATGTTTCTCGAAGTTGTTGGTCGAGTATATGGTGCCCATAAATGTAGTGGACCGGGGTCTGCGCGTCACTTTGAGAGAGAATGAAACTAACATAGTCAACAATTGAAAGAACTTGCTTCTTTACGAGCGCATGAAACAAGGGAATATTGTACACAATAAATGAAATCGTAAATATTGGAACTTAGGTATAGATTTGTACTTGATATCCGATCAAGGATGTCGTGCATGGGTATACATTTTTACAGGGTGTATTCTTCTTTATAACAAAAATCTTATTCAGTCGAATCAGCTGTAATACGATGATAGCACAGAGAAATATGAAAACCCCTATCATGTTACAGGAACACGTTCAATGCATGCTAATAGCATTTCAAGGTTTGAGTAAAGTATGATAAATACTGCATCAAAAAGGTAAAAGAATGCAGTTTGTTGTAAATGAACTCTTGAATACTCGATAACATAATGTAGAATATTTATCGTTTTCTTTCAAATCTCCCAGAAAGCTTCCAATGACGCAATCAGTGCTTTGTACGCTTCTATTTATCGCGTATTGCCAGTACTATAACTACAATGTTAAGACCCATGCTGAGTGACAGTAAGATACAGGTATATGACGCAAGTATTCGGTATTCAGTGAAAGTTCTATTTTGAAAGATGTGAAAATATATCCGTGAATAAGTTGCTGTCGTCCATAAAAACCTTACATGGAATATGATTACTTAAAACGTACACACACCAAAAGAGTCTTGTCATGATATGATATTTAACCCTTTACCACACAATCCCTACATTTATCGACCCTGAGAAAGAAGCCTTTTCAAAACATTGTGGGTAAAGGCGAAAATGCTGGTAACCAGCATTTTCTCCTTTTCCCACAATATTTTCTACCCTTTCCAAACTTAATTTCAATTTTTCAGTCACGTTCATTTTGTCCTCTGCAAATGCTTTCAGTTTGGAAAAGTCTGAAATTTTCTTGTGTGGTAAAGAGTTAAGGAGACATCTTTCCATACTCTATGTAAAATAATAATAAGACCTTAAAACAAACCTACTCCCTTCACTCACTACCAAATGATTAATGTTGGACTATATCAAATTCAATGCATTACAGATTGAACGTATCTAAAACGGTGAATTATTTCTTTGATATGGTAGACATCAATGTTGAAAAAAAAAGAGAAACTGTTTGGAACCAACTCTTTCTCCTTTTTCCAAAATGTTTTCAAAAACCTGTTTCTACAAGGTCATTAACCCTTTCCCAAACAATCCCTGGTTTTTACGGGTCAGCAATAGTTCTAAGCCTTTTGAAAACATTATGGGAAAAAGAGAAAATGCTGGTAACCAGCATTTTCTCCTTTTCCCACAATGTTTTTTACCCTATCATATAGAAAAATATTCTTTTTAGCAACTGTTCATTTGTCATCTGCAAAATGCTTTCAATTTTATTTGGTCCAAAATTTGCCGTTTGGGAAAGGGTTAAACTAAGAAATTACGTGCTAATGGGTTAAATTGATTTCGGCGTTTACTGGCTATTCATTTATCCCGTATAATTTTTCTATACAGTCTTTATTCACGTATAGGATTCTTGCGAACTTGCGTAAATAGTATAAATTTCTAGGAGACTACTAAAAAGGCAGAATCTAACGATATCAATGAAAAAGAATACATAGTATTACTTGTTTTTGTGTTGTCATGCTGCTTGTAAAGTGTCAATAACTATATAAATTATGTTTATAATTATAAAAACTAACTGTACTTTCTTAAAGCTTCAGTTCTGGATGTTATAGTGGAACACAATTAGGCTGAAGAGCGTTTTAGGTAGCAAGTCGGATTTAAGGCTTAAGTTTTGGATCCAGAATTAAAGGAGAATCTTTTGCCAACTAGGCAGAAAGAAAAAAAAAATGGCGTTTTTGACACTCACGAAATCAAAACAAAATAGTTACCAGCATTTTCTCCTTTTCCCACAATGTTTTCTAAAGGCTCCTTTCTCAGTGTCGTCAAAAGTAGGGATTGTGTGGTAATGGGTTAATGTCACGGTAAGCAGGCTTTAGCCTAAGCGATTTTAGATATGAATATTGGAAAAAAGGCAGTAAAAAACACATATGTTTTATACAAAAATGTCTAGATTTCTAGAACGTAGAAAAAGACATAAGCCGAGGAAATAAAGCAATAAAAGAGAGAATCCAAATCTCTTGAGATTAGCAGTAAGAAAAATGTCGGTGCTTGCTTTTATTGTGTATCCTTTTGTTCGGTAGGTGCGAGAGACGTATGTGATATTTTTTATGGTCCATGGTAGAACATTGAAATTGCATAGAATTTTATATGATTTCGATCATTTGAAAATGAAAACAAAGATTGCTTGGTCGCTTTATTTTTAGTGTCCGTGAACTTGGCTCAGCGCTCAGTAATCGACATTTATTTAGATCAACACCAGCCTTGTTGGTCTAGCTCGACATTCGAGCTCAACGGCCAGCTCAACAGCAAAAATACAAATACATGTCAAAATCAAAGTCCGTTGAGCCAGCTCGACATTCCAGCTCAACGGCCAGCTCAACAGCAAAAATACTAGATCCATGTCCGTTGAGTCAGCTCGATATTCCAGCTCAACCACCACCTCAACAGTAAAAATACTTATACATATGTTTCTATCAAAGTCCGTTGAGCCAGGTCGACATTCCAGCACAACTACCAGCTCAAAAGCAAAAATAGTATATCCATGTCCATTGAGCCAGCTCGACATATCAGCTCAACAGTAAAACTACTTATACATATGTTTCGTTCAATGTCTGTTGAGCCAGCTCGACATTCCTGCTTAACCAACCACCAGCTCAACACTAAAATACTTATGCTTTGATCAATATCCGTTGAGCAAGCTCGAAATTCCAGCTCAACTGTCAGCTCAACAGCATGCATATATATACACATACATATATGATATATATATATATCAAAGTCCGTCAAAGCCAGCTCCACATTCCAGCTCAACGGCCAGCTCAATAGCAAAAATACATATATTTGTCAAAGTCCGTTGAGCCTGCTCGACATTCCAGCTCAACAGCCAGCTCAACGCTAAAATACTTATACAAATGTTTCAACCATGTCCGTTGAGCCAGCTCGACATTCCAGCTCAACAGCCAGCTCTACAGCAAAAATACATATATATATGTCAAAATCAAAGTCTGTTGAGCCAGTTATAATTTCCAGCTAGACGGCCAGCTCAACAGCAAAAAAGAACTTATATGTTTCCATTAATGTCCGTTGAGCCAGCTTGACATTCTAGCTAAACCGCCAGCTCAACAGCAAGTATATGTCAAAATCAAAGTCCGTTGAGCCAGCTCGATATTCCAGCTCACCCCCCAGCTCAACAGTAGAAATACATATATATGTCAAAGTCAAAGTTCGTTGAGCCTGCTCAACATTCAAGCTCATGCTAGCTCAACAGTAAAAATACTTATAAATATGATCAATTTCGAGCAGGATCAACGGACATTGACATACTTTTATATGTCTGTATAAATATTTTTACTGTTGAGCTGGCGGTTGACCTGGATTATCGAGCTGACACAAAAGACTTTGATTTTGACATATATATGTATTTTTGCTGTTGAGCTTGCCGTTGAGCTGGAATTTTGAGATGGCTCAACGGACATTGATCGAAGCATATGTATAAGTATTTTACTGTTGAGGTGGCGGTTGAGCTGGAATATCAAGCTGGCTCAACGGACTTTGATTTGATATATACATGCATATGTATTTTTGCTGTTGAGCTGTTGGTTGGGCTAGAATATCAAGCTGGCTCAATGGACATTGAGTTTGATATCTATATATATATGGATTTTTGCCGTTGAGCAGGCCGCTGAGCTGGAATTTTGAGGTGGCTCAACGGACATTGATCGAAGCATATGTATAAATATTTTACTGTTGAGGTGGCGGTTTAGCTGGAATGTCGAGCTGGCTCAACGGACTTTGATTTGATATATACATGTATAGGTATTTTTGCTGTTGAGGTGGTGGTTGAGCTGGAATATCAAGCTAGCTCAATGGACATTGCGTTTGACATATACATGTTTTTTTGCTGTAGAGCAGGCCGTTGAGCTGGAATGTCGAGCTGGCGCAACGGACTTTGTATTTGATATATACATGTATATGTATTTTTGCTGTTGAGGTGGTGGTTGAGCTGGAATATCAAGCTGGCTCAATGGACATTGCGTTTGACATATATATGTATTTTTGCTGTAGAGCAGGCCGTTGAGCTGGAATATCGAGCTGGCTCAACAGACTTTGATTTTGACATATATATGTATTTTTGCTGTTGAGCTGGAATGTCGAGCTGGCTCAACAAGGCTGGTGTTGAGCTCAATGTCAATTTCTGAGCGTTGAGCTAACTTCACGGACCCTTATTTTTATACATAAACATAACGTTTGACACAGACACGAGCCTCATTGTTAAAACGTATTATTTGGTAGCTGAAATGGATTAGACGTCTGTGTAAGTTGGTCTTTTGAACAAAACATTAATGATATGGAATTCAGTAACATGGCACAAGCTTGTGTTTCATAAAATACAAAGATATAAAGTACCTGTTGCTAGAAGTGTACTCAGTTCTCGTCGTCCAACCTTTGAAATGTATCTTTAGGACATTTTCTGAAAAAGAGTAAATACATTCAGAAGCTGACAAAAACGTCCTAAAGGTATATTTAAATCTGAAAGTTACCCTCGATATTCGTATGACGTCAATGTCTCGAGAAAAGAAAGGGGGAATTTCTGTTACGCCCACACTCAGCATTTATGTCCACGTCTTTGTCTAATTAATGAAACAAGCACCTTTTCGAGAGGTCCTCATCCGGTAAAGGGAATATGATACAAACAATTTATGTTACAAACAAACCATTAAATTTTCACAGATGCTTCACAGTCTTCCAAGAAAGAAAACAGAAAGCTGACGCAGAAAGAAATGTTAATTTAAACATATTTATTTTAGATCGATTGAGAAACAAGTTCTTACAACCTAGTCTAATCTCTATCAATTCTGCTTCCTGGGAACTACACCGGTACTTACGCCGAATGTTTTGGCCAATGAAGAATCCCAAAGTTAACACTCTCTCCCAGCTCCCAGGACCTTATGGAAACAAAAGTAGAAAGGCTTCTGTAAGACTTTCGTTGTCAACACATCGAATTTTGGACCTAAATATTAATACACTGTATGTGAAATCAGTAGACGAATGTGAAATATTGCAATGGAACGTGTTTTTCAATAACTGCAAATTAAAACTTAAAAGCGAACAAAAGTTGTTTAATAGCTGCGCGAGCAGCGCGTTCAGATTTAAGTTCGTGGAATATCACACAACTACCGCATGTTGGCTATAATTTGCTTTGATTTATGTCCTTTACTGTATGATTTGTATGGATATCCCTATTGTCACGATGGACAATTTTGTTTCCACCAGCTGAGAAATGATATAAATAGCACAGAATTGTCGGAAGTTAATAATCAAAATAGACCATGTTTACAGGATGGATATTCGTATGGGGTCGCATTAGGCTGGAATCATGGACAACAAACCTTTTCAACAGAGAGACGAAAAGGTTAATGAAACACTTCTTGAAAAATAGCCAGATGTGTATAATTCAGTAGGCTTTTAATTCATCGCATTTACTTGTAAGTTCTCTTGTCAATGAAATTTGTTCATTTCAATAGACTTTATTGATAACTCGCATTTCATTTGAACTTTTGATGGGGTTTCAGAAGTGATGTATTCATGTTTCATTATAAGTATATATTGTTTGAGCTTGTCTCAAACGTAAAAACATTTCAAAATGCTTCTTATAAATATGAGCATATTTTACAAGGAAAAAAACAGTGTGCAATACAGTCCTCTCAAATGAAGGAACGGTGCCCCGTACCACACGATTTGATAACGCAGTCCCTGTTTGGAGTTTCGACTATGTTAAAAAGCACAGAACTTATGGCAGTACATTACTGCTTTTCACCTTTTCTATCAGTTTCAAGCTATATACAGCCCTTTTATCTTTGTGCAGATCACAAAACAGCGATATACCAGCCATTCTCAAATGACTAATTTGATTAGGTTTTCAACAGAAAGGGTATTGAGCTAGTTTCCTTTCAATATCTGCTATACGAACGATAACATCCATGACATGGTAAGACCTAATGCAATGCAGCAATTTCTTTCTTTTCAAATACAAACGTAAATTCATACAAAGAGTAAAAGTTTTACAACAGGAATTATTGTAGGGTTGCTAGACATTAATACTTTTGGAGGACATAACAAACATTTGAAAAATGCTCTCCACACTGCTCTCCATGGAGAAGTTCGGGACAAGGGTTAATGAAAATTACAGAGCATATGGACCGTGGCTTAATTACTAACTCTGGCCAAGAATGGATGATTGCGAATGCTTTCTAACACAGCCCTTTCCTGGATTTCGTCATTCTAGATGAATGTGGTGGTATGCATTGTGTTTTTACTATTGGATAAAATATTTACGAACGCTGCATATACTCAAAAGCAACCTGTCTCCTGCCACAGCCGTTATATTTACGGGATGCTTACTCATTATCCTTACCCCACATGCTACTCTTTAGTTATCCTTATTATGGGACTACAACTAATTTTATAGTACTAATCTATATGAAATTTAACCATGTAAATTGTTATATATCATTTTTTGTCAGCAAAGTTTATTCCGTAGGGTCAGGAAAAGTTAAGCATTTGTTAAAAAGACTGTGAAAATCGATTGAATCTTTATGATTTAATTTGGTGCTAACAGTCGATAGTATCGAGTGAATTGATTACATTTTCGAGGGGATAAAATCTCTAAGAGTTTCTGTGTCCCGGGAGGGAGTTCGGCACGCAACACCTAAAGTTTATTCAAAAACACGAAAGCAGTGCGGACAGCTTAAAGAGATTGGGTGCAGTCGATAGTGGGGAATATAGGTAGAGGCGATAGAAGCGCCTCGACGATTTTGTCAATTGATCTGTAAGCATAGTGCGGGGAAAGGCGGAAGAGTGCTGATTTTGGAGTATGTTTTAAAGCATTTCTTAACCCTACGTCTATAAGTGGTGGGATTATTGGCTTTTTGGATCGCTCGGAAAAACAACGATCTTGGAACTTGTAAGGTTGTTTTCTGGCTTGTTATAGTAATTTTCCTTTCATACACATTATTTAATTTTTGATAGGCTGTTATTTTGTGTGCGAAGAGAGTTTTCCCGAGGAGATGTTTCTAGAAATTGGTTCTTACAGTATTTAATGTATATGCGATGCAATTTAGGCAGGAATTTCCTATATTCCAAAAAAAAAAAAAATTGGCAAGACGCTTTATTGATTTTTTCTTGGTCTAATTTTAACCAGATGCATCTGAGATCAAAATTCTTTTTTGCGTAGCCCCTTCGAAAGTAACAAAAAGTACAAATTTAGGAAGAACCCGAATAGTTACAGTTTACTTTAAATTCATTTTCAGACCTCTAGACCTAATAAAACACAGTGTGAACACTGGTTTATATAGTAGGATGTACAGTGTGGAATGAAATTGCGAAGCAATGAAAGTGCAAAGGAACCACAGAGGAGAATGGTGAGTTAAACTTTAGAAGACTTACTTTTTTTATATTGTTTTAACCCTTCTTCTCCACACATAATGATTTTAGTGTTGTAACTGACACACTAATCAACTTTCTTAAATTGCGATATGATAGATCAATAGTGCGACTTTTGTACTTGGGGATATTTAGGTGATAATTGTGTTATATTTGCAAATTCTTTGTTTGTTTTTTCTTCTTATGTTATCGTTTTTTTTTTGTTTTTTTTGTAATATGTGCCTTAATTAGAAATAGGCGAATACTTTGAACTAGATTTTTGAATCACACTGCGATATGCATTTTTTTTTAAAAGCTTTCAATGCTAATTGCTATTATTTTTTCTTAATTTTGCGGAAGTCACAAACTAATTGGGGCAGTACAGAACGAGCAAATATTGAGGCTTTTCTGTCCACTCATTCTAATGTAAAATATGTTGTCTTTTTGCAGTGGAAATGCATTTTCTCTGAAATGTTAATTTTTGTTGCAAAAGACCTTACTGAATTAGAAAGAAGATAAATGTATTTAAAAAAATCTTCGATGTTATTTATTGGCTGAATAGTGTACCATATAAAGATAAACGCTTGGTTGAATGGGACACTTGACCGCTTCACTTTTGCCACTAGCAGGTCATTTATCCATTACCACACAATCCCTACTTTTGACGCCCCTGAGAAAGAAGCCTTTTTGAAAACACTATGGAAAAAGGAGAAAATGCTGGTAATTAGCATTTTCTCCTTTTCCCACAGTGTTTTATACCCTTCCCACAACAAATTTCTGTTTTTTAGTCACCTTTATTTTGTCGTCTGCTTTCAATTTGGACCAGTCTAAAATTTTCTCGTGTGGTAAAGAGTTAATTAAGATTTCCTGTCGGTGAATCCAACATCTTTACGAATGAGCAAGACATATCCTTAAAGAAGCCTTTTCAAAATAAGCTTCTAATCTTCAAATGTGTGGAAAATTTTTCAGGCGGCTATAATACTTGAAAAAGTCCCCTTGCACTCCAATAATTGTACACTTAATTGCATTCATCCGAATTCATTTTGTTTCTAGTCACATATGGGGTCCTGGAAAGTTTTTCGAATATCCTTAAATAACTGTAATCATCGCTAAACAAATAGATGAAAATATTTTGTTTCTACTATAGGGAGATATCGAGATTTTGCATTAAAAGAGGAATTATTATTTCCACTTTTTAATTTAGCTTCCGATTACTTCAGATCACAGTAAATATGCTAGAGAATATTGAAGATTAGCATTTAGGGTAGTTTCTATACAAATGCCGAAAAGTTACGGATTACTTTACAATTTTATATATATTGCAGTTTATAAGAGTTTTTGTTATTGTTTATTTGTCGTGTTGGCTGATCTTTTTAGCTGGACGGTTCAACATTTTAAGGCGCAAAGTTCCGAATAAATTGATAACTTCATTGATATTATTTGGCGATTTGCTGTGTACACACAAAGACGGTTTTATGCCCTTGTACTTGCAGTAGACACTATTTCCTTTTTTTTTTAATGCGTGTAGGCGGGTACATCTGACTTGCTTGTAATATAGCGGTCAAGATGAAAAAAAGTCTCTGTTGCTGTCTTAGAAGCAACAATGAACAATTAGTGACGCAACAATACAGTTCTGTTCAAAAGAATAATTTTATAATTTTCATGGTTGTTTTATATTGTTCTCTTTTATATGGATATTTACTGGTCTATTTTATAGCCCTCTTTACTCCTGAAAGGCCTAATGAAATATTTCAATAAGCTGTGTTTTCATTGAACGAGCGGACCTGCCTGTAAGCCCAAGTTCAAACTCCCCACTGACCACATTCTGCATATTTTAATGACCAAACGAAAAATGACTTATCGTCGGTTTACTTAAAAAACCTTGTAACTACAGGTTGAAATAAGCTGTTGTTAGGAGGGTTTTTTTTAAAGTAAACGTTCCTATGAACTTCACCAAATTGAACTAATTTTCATATCATACATTCACATTATGTACATGTACTTTCACAAGAAAACCTACGAGCATGCTTTAAACATTTTTGGCGTGTGCAGAAAAAGAAAACATGAACAATTCCATTAGCCTGTATTTTTTATTGATATGCATATTCCATGTTTTTTTCATATCTGGAAGAAATAAATGTTAATATCTGTCAAGCAAGAAATATCTTTATACAATTATAACTCTGTCCTGTTAAGTTAACATTACGGTTTGCCAGCATGCACGTGTCTGAAAAAAGGAGTATTACCTTTCGGAATGTTGTAGGGGCCTTGCCTGGTTAAAGATTAAAGTACCACGAGTTATTAACTCTTTACCAGACGAGGTAATTTTAGTCTACTGAAACTGAATTCGCAGACGACAAAAAGAGTGGCTAAAAGGGTGATGTATTTACCTGTACGAAAGAAAACACTGAAAATTCTAGAAAATGATTGTTATGAGCATGTTTTTTCCTTTTTCTTCTGTGTTTTAAAACGCCTTCAACCTCGGAGCCGTAAACCCCAGGACTTGCCTGTATCTGGGAAATGGTTAATTCATGCATTTCCTTGTTTTGTGTGTGTGCGGGTATGTTTACTAGCGAAGCATCATTCCTTGATTGGTTGAAAAACTTAGCCAGCTGGGTCGAAACTCATCTTAGAGTACAAAGATGAAAATGTAAATAGTATTTGAAGCGGTATGCATTTTAGAACTCCTTTTTTTTTCAATAGTATCTTTAGATTACTTTTGCCAGCCTGTCAAAATAAAATACTATCTTCTCTCTGCCGTCATGTGGTTTCCGAAATTCCATTGGTTCAAGAAACAAGTCAAAATTCATCTTATTACAGATACGTAAAGAAAAGGTTAGGTTAACCGGCTCGGTTTAGTAGAATATCCGAAACTGGATACTTTTCGATCTATTGCCTAGCAATTCCCTCACTCCAAAATGCTAGAAAAGAGGCAAACACATTCCTAACACATAGTTTTATCAAACGCTCTTGCATATGCAGAGATTTTGGAAAAAGATATTCAACTAAAGATTGTCTTTGAACCTATGCAATAAAGCCTCGACTTTACTTTCCTCAAGGAGACTGAGTTTGACTGCCATGGAGGAATCATCTTCGCGAGCCAAGTTTACGATCACTACGTGGATCTTACCTTGGCTTATTGAGCCCGATTTCGAGATTCCTGTGATGCGCCCTCTATTGGATGCTGGTTATTACTGCCCTTTACATCATTTTTCTAAAAGCAAATGAAATATCGTTTTACAAACCGCTTACGAATACACATGAAGCGATAAGCAGACATCCACGTGGCTTTCCATGTTTTACCTATTATTCGAAAGGTAGAGAACGTGTTCTATTTTTATCAAAGATGAAATGCTACGAGCGATTTCATTCGTTGCAGCTAGAGCTGGCTGCATCCAATGAAAAGGCGTATCGCGGGGTTGTAAAAATCAAGCTCAATCCGCCAAGGTAAGATCCACGTAGTGATCGTAAACTTGGCTGGCGAAGATGTGAAGGAATTTGACTTCGAAAATTCTTTACTGGGAAAAGAGAAAACGAAACAATTTTTGATCGCGCTTTACAACGACACCTCGCCAATGGAAAAAGATATTTCTTTTACTATGAAAATCTCCGCTCTCTGCTTCACTTGTTTGTCATACCATGCCGAAAGGCGGCGAGGGATATGGTAATAGTAGCCGTCTGTCATTCTGTCTGCTCAGCCTTCCGCCTTATTTTCTTGCCCGGAGCATAACTAAAAAACTATATGAGATGGAAACATGAAACTTTACAGGTTGAAAGACCTAATCAAGAAAGACTGCAGTGCACAAGAACCATAACTATTGATTGCATAATGTAGGTGCTGCCTTTTGTTGTTTTTCTCAATAAAATTTTGTCCAGGGCATAATTCAAAAACTAATGGAGGTGTAAACATGAAACCTCACAGGTTGATAGATGACATTGATAACTATTAGTGTAATGAATTGGGAGTTTTTGGCCTTTGTTATTTTTTCATTCTGAAAATTTGTCCAGAGCATAACTCAAATAATTATCATAGAAAACTTTATAAAATACATAAACAGATCTTATTTAGGAAAAATGCAGTGCATAAGAATGATAGCTCTTGATTGCATAACTTAGGAGTAATTGTCCTTTGACATTTTTCATATTTACACTTTGTCCTGAGCATAACCTGAAAACTACATCAGATATAAATATAAAACTTCACAGGTTGATAGATGACAATGATGGGAAGTGCAGGATTAAAGAAACTCAAATTTCAGTACAATTATTTAGGAGTTATTGCCCTTTGTTATTTTTTTTTACTTAAATTTTATCTGGAGCATAACTCGAAAACCATGAAAGTTGATCATGTGATTCTTCAGAGATAGGCAGGTTTTCTTGAGGAGAAGTGAATTGCCATGATTTTAGAGTTATGTCCTTCATTTTTGAGTTTCTATGTTTCTTTGTAGCATAACTCGGCAGTATTAACTTCACAGCTGGATAGCTGTCTCTGAGGAGAAGTGTAGTACAAAAGAGTGATGAATCTTCTTTCCAAAATATTTTATTTCTTGCTCTGTGTTGTTTTTTTAAGATTTTTTTCCCTGATTACATAGGTGTTTACATTTGACAGTATATAAGAAAAGTGTGCCATACTGAAATTTTACATTGCACTTCGAATTTAGTATTGCCAGAAAATACTCTTAAATCTAGCTGTTTTAGCCTTTAAACCAGCCTTCAAGAAGACACACATCTTCTATTAAAAAAGCATTCGACGGGGGTGGCCATGTCATTATGGCTCTTGTCTTTCTGATAATAAACCTTTAACAAGTTCTTTTGATGATGGGTTTACACTTGCAAATTAGAGATTTTCTTTGCGAGGCGACAGAAGCGAATGAATATGGGAATTTTTTTTATTTTTTCTTGATCAGATAATTAAAATGAATTATTCTGTGAAAGAAAGTAGATACTGCGGAGCTACTATCAGCGATACACATAAATAAGAAGCATATGATGTTTGTAGAGTAAATCTTTTTTTTTTCCCAGTACCTTCTTGAATTCTATGTTCTTTTTCTCTAGGAGAAATTCATGATGCAGCTGATAGTAGCACCATCAAAGAATTTTGTGCAAAAAACAATGTTTTCATGATTAGCGACTCCCTTTTAACATAGAAATCTATGTTGTACATTGTAGTTTAAGAATTTTCATAGAGGTGTATAGAACTGTAATTAGAACAATCCTAGTGTTGTGCAAGATGTTCGTCTCAAAATTCTTTGTTTTCTAGAAGTGAAAAACGTCCTTGACTGACTTAGACTAGATCCCTCCTGCAAAATATCCGGGCGAGATTTGTTCCAGTCAATAAATTTTGTCTCCTCCTACTGTCGGATTCAATTGAAAGAATCAGGGATCTAGAATTCTTCGGAGGTTTATCCAGGAATTTTATAGGAGATGTTTTTGTGAGCATCTCTCTCTCTGTCTCTCTGTCTCTCTCTCTCTCTCACTCACTCTTTCTCTCCTATTTTCTGTTTCTCTACCCTAGCATTGAAGGCTAGGTAAACTTTCCTATCTGTTTTTTCTTCTTCTCAAAGTAATTTAAGAATGAAAAATGAGTTTTTGCAAGCCAAGAAATCCAATGTTGATAGATTCAAATCCAAAGTCGTTAATAAGTCTTTATAGGGATTAATTCGATCCATTGCGACCATCTAGCCCTGAATCCTTGTTCAACGGAGTAGGAGGACAATGAAGATTAAGATCAGACACTCATCGCTTCGTTGAAAAATATTCTTAGAATAGCTTTCAACCTGCAACATCTGCATCTACAATAGTGTTAGAGATTTCCATTCCATGAATGTAAAATAAAATCATCGGTTTACTTCAAAAACCTCATAACCACAGTTTGTAAGACGCTGTAGTTACCAGGTTTTCGAAGTAACCCGATGAAACGTTTAAATGATTTTCTTTTTCAAAAATTGCAGATAAAACCTGTACACAGCATTGTCAGCTGGTAGCAAGGTTTCCGTGTATCAAAAGACGAATTATTGTTCCTGTCTGTCAATATACCCGTTTTTTGTTGAATTACAAAAGGCTTTCACATTTAAATGGAGTAACACATGAATAATTGAAGCTTCCCAACAGTGATAAATCGGTTGACTACATAAACTGTTAAAACAATTTAAATATGCATCAATTAATGACAATAATAACAAATTAGTGTACAATAGCACATGTAAAATATCGACCAATCGTTTCATTTCAAAGTTAGAAAAGTTTTAAATATTTTCTTTTCTAAAGTGATCCAGTAATGTTGTTTGTGAAGCCTAGTTTTCACAGATCAATTTTCCCCGTAAATCCCATCGTGAAAATTTCTTAGCCGTATGTTCTAAAGTAATAATGAAATCATGGAGCGTAAGTTGTGTATCTGCGTCTGCATTTTTATTTTTACTATGCATATTCAATGAATATTCTACCCCAGGAATCAGCCGGCTCTTAGACGAATTTGATTTAATCGACTCAAAGTTATGTGATAACTTCCTCTACATATATGCATCACTAAGAGGCATTAATTACCATTGCCAGATATGACTGTTATATGGCCTGCATGACGCAGAAAGAAGCATATGGACATTCGCAAAAAGTGTCGTCCCAGATTAGTCTACGCAGTCAACGCAGGCTTATCTGAAACGCCATTTTCCGTTTTTATGTAATCTTCTGTTTCGGGCAAGGCTACTGTAGGACAAAATCTAATGTAGCACTAAAGTGCTGTCTCAGATTAGCTTACACGGACTGCACAGGCTGATCTGAGACGATACTTTACGCAAATGTCCAAATGTCCTTTTTCGCGCTTTGAAGGCCATATATGTTACACATGTAGACACATAACAACGAACGTAAACAATTCCACGGGAACAAGAACTGTAACAAGTAAATGTACGGGAACAATAACTTCTTTTCATTTCGGTTTAGAGAGGTAGAATTGAACCGAGACAGTTTTCAGTTTAAAAGGCTTTTAGACCGTTTAAATGATCCCGTTTAATGTTATATCCCGGAATCACCAGGAATACAGTTATAAAAGTTAAAGTAAACTAATTCCATTTAAAAAAACAAACGTTACTGGAGTAGGTTCACTGAATACGCAGATGTCTTAGTCAAACCTTGTCCACTGATAGTATTGATAATTCTTGCGATCAGACTAAGCTTCATTGCCTGAATGTCTCTATAAGCTTTAACAAGATGCTGGCTTTCGTTATCACCCTGATTACGACTAAAGTTTTTAACCCTTATCCTGTTAAATAACTGATGTAATATTTTCCATTTCGATAGTGTAAACCCAAATATTGTTGTATCAAAGTTATATTATGTAGAATAATATCTTCTTTTCGGACAGTGTAGATCTACGATCAGGCTGCACGTTCTGTGCAGTCTGATCGTAGATCTACACTGTCCGATAAACCTTAGCAGTCTAAGGGTTAAAAGGTGTATGATCAGACGACCTATAATCAATCTCCTTGAAAGACATGCTCTTTTTAAAAGCACGTGTTTTCCATAAAGGTGGGATAAAAGAGAATGTTACCCTCATGTATATATTACTGTCACTGAGAGAAAAATACATTTTATACATAAAGCTTCGCGTATTCGACCAAGTATTGAAGGCACTGTCCATCAATACAATGCCTGCAAAAATGCCACAGGCTAGATTTCTTGCTGCCTTCCAGTCAATGCGTGGAGCATTCTTGCAACACATTACCGAAGTAATGTCAAGACAGAACGATGCACAAATAAAGAGACAGGTCTTCGAATGTGCATGTGACAGAGATTGAAATAGTTAAATACACACACGTCGACGGCAGGGGTGTACATATCAAACCTTATTGGCTTTGGTGTAAAGGGATAAAAGCTACTGCTATATAAGCTAAACAACAACGCCATCTTTTTCGATATACTATTAAGTTCGAAAGAACTATGAAAAACAGCTGGATATCTCCACCTTATTAGGGCGCACAGAGCAAAGAAACAGTCAAAAAACTAGTATGCGCCTGAAGGAGCTAGTCATAGTATGATAGCAAATATGAAATGATGAAAGAAAATAATGCATTTGTGGTTCTGACACAAGCAAACTTCTGTAACACTTTCTCTCTCGCCGAGAAAACGTGACCCTTCAGCCAAGTATTTAGTTTTGCTGTGTGAATGGAGGTTGAACGTATCTGCAAAAAGGAATCTACCAATGGCTGTCCGGACAAGCTGACATGAGTCGAAACCATTTGCTATTCGTCTGTTTCCTGTTTGATGAAGGACAATTCTACTTCAGGATTCAGAAGGTTACCACAGAAAATGATTTCATGGATAGATGATATTTTGATGCATCAGGGAATTGCATTAACACACAATCCCGACTTTTAATGACCCTGAGATAGAAGCCTTTTTAAAACATTGTGGGAAAAGGAGAAAATGTTGGTAACCAGCATTTTCTCCTTTTCCCACAATGTTTTCTACCCTGCTGGAAAGAAATTTTAATTTTTGAGTTACATATGATTTGTCATCTGCAAGTGCTTTCAATTTGGACCAATCTACAATTTTGTCGTTTGGTAAAGAGTTAAACTCTCTTTCGTCAGAGCGCTGCTCATATGATTGGATCATTTCTAAGAACTGTGACCCGTCACGTAAACAGGGACATTCTGGGAACTGCGAAAAGTGTCAACCCTGGTCAGACTGCGCAATTCGCGCAGTCTGACCAAGGCTGATACTTTTTGCTTTAATAATATTTTCTGTATGAAAAGTAGTCATTGTACCTTGTTATACCATCATTTTTTAACTATCAAATTAAATTGACATGTACTATCGTTGATCTTTTTTCGTGTAATTGATGCCCGGCTTTCCCAGATGGCCCATTAGTTCATTATGGACAGTTGCCTATTGAGAAGATGTTCTGTCGGTTGGTGGACAGGAGCTCAAATGCGTTTTTGAAAAGAAAATGGAGAGTAGATCTTTTTTCAACGGCGAAAAACACCGATTCCGTGCTATGATTACTGCTACCAACATTTGTAAATAATTTAAACAAATTCTTTGCAGCTTTACATTCGGATATCGATCTATTGATTTTTATCGTTGTACGCATGATCCTTCCCACAAAGTTTGGCAAGCCGAAGACAACCACAGCTACATTTGCCAAGTGTAGATGAAGAGCCGACTAGATAGAGCACAGTGTTTGACCTTAGATCCAGTACATCATTTTGCAGCTTAAATAGCACCAACTTTGAATTGTCTCTTTTTTAACACCACGCCATTTTCATTTATTCAGTGTTAATAACGGCAAATAAAACAGTACATGCACAATATTTATCCTAAATTAACTTGTTCATTTAAAAACTCATTTATTGTAATATTCACCACAAATTACTTGGATCAGGATCTATTAGCAGAGTGCATGTTTCAAAAAAAAGAAAACAAATTTGAAACAAGAAAGTAACTGGGTGTCCACGTGGACACGTGTGCCTAGACGTGTTAACAATGCTTGGATCATTTTCATTGCTTCTAATGCACCGTTACCATTATTCCATTCCTTATTCGCTATTAATCTTGACATCTGTCAGGCTTCTTATATCAACGGAGCGAAAAAAGAATTAACGTTATAAGTTCAAACTTTATTCGTGAAAAGGGATATCGAACATTGCATTACGCAGCATTATCGATGATTTTAACCGCACAGGTGTACTCTTACAACGATTTCCTATTTTCACAAATGATGCCGGTATCTAAGTATCTAATTCAACCACAGAAAAAAATCATCACGCTTAATATATCTTTCATCCAGATCAGGTAAACAGAATCATTATCACGACAATTCACCTTTAAATATGCCTTAAAAACCTTTACCTTTTATCTTACCTTTAAAACAGTATCCAGGAGAATTTTCAATTCCGACTTGGCTGAAAGTAGATTTCGTTAACTATTTTGAAATTTAATGGGTACAACACTGACCATAATTACTAATAGAGAAGAAAAGACTGTAATCCAAGATGCGACTACACACACATCTGTATAGGCGCGTGTAAATCCACAAATTACTGAATGATTCGAAAAGCTGTTCTCAATTTACAGTTTAAAGCTGGGATGATTTCCGGATGTTTGTGACGGTAAATATAAGGCGGAAATAGAATTAGACAACGTTAATCTTAAATCTAAATTATGTACAAGGAGAATAGCTGCTTTCAAAACATTATCTATTTCTGTGTTCCTTTATGAATTGTTTAAACTTTTACTTTCAATAAGAAATTAAATATTTAATACGATCCTGGCAGCAAATTACCATACAAACATGACATCTTACGCCTCCTGGTGTTTCTACGTTACTTTTTAAACTTTCATAAAGTCCAGATATCTCCCATATAGCGATTTATTCAGCATATGTTCATTCTTGACAGAAACTTTTGTTTTGCATCATATCGATGAATCAATGAAATCAGTATAGCAAAATGTACAATTTGTCATTCACCTGAGTGAATATTTTTACTACTATGAGCTAAATTAAGGTATTAGTTGATATCCACTGACCACTGCATTTAACACTCTGCGTCCTTTAGGTCATTGCTTTTTAGGCACAAAGGAGCAACTGCCCCCGAAGAGCAATTTCTCCTCTTGCCGGATTATGTTTTTCAAAAAAAATGTTTTGAAGTCTCTGGTGCAAGATTGTTTCAGGAGGTGATGGAGCTCTCTTTTTCAAACGGAAGTTCAAGCGCTGCGTGTTATACTTACAAAAGATTATTGGATTTATTTGCCCCAATATCCCATACATAAATGAATATCCATTCAACCTACAGTACGGTGAACCACCAAGTCAACGCAGCTCTTGATTAAAAGTCAAAACAGACACGATCAGGTTCTTCTGAACGGATATTGAACATATAATTATCTACTGACACTTGGATTAAGGAAACAGATAAAAATTGATTATTCCCAAAAGACATCAATCGATCTTGGAGAATACAGTACCTTTGAAGTGGAGGAAGACGAGATTTGATATCATAACAGTCCATATTTCCTCTCCCCTTTTAATTAGCGAATTAATTTTGCTGTACATTTCAGAAGATAACTAAAAATTCAATACGGCTATGCGCTTTGCATCTCGGGCAGTCGAGTCCTTCAATATTACGCCATAATCTGACGCAGACTAATACAAAGAGCGTTGGTATTGATCTCACTACACACAGATGTAATCAAGCGGTCGTACTTCATTTAAATGGTTAATTCCGTTTGATTTATTAAGTAAGTTTTCGCCGTATCATGACAAAACCACAGAAAAAAATACAAAAGACGATAGCGATTTACAAAAAGATCAAGAAACCTATGCCCCTGTCTAATCGCCAGTCTAGATCAATAAACGCACATAAGCAATGTTTTTAGGTAAACATACAAGTTCAAGCAAAACCGATTGACTTCATCTAAAAAATAGATGTAGAATTAAACGTTGTACATTACTTTTAAGATCCCTAGATGAGCAAAAGAACTCTACCCACGTACCTTAGTGCAAAAAGTGTTCAAATTGCAGCACAAATTTCCTGGACTCGATCCTTGTCCCAATAATGAGACGATATGGTGGTTTTTTTCATATTTGGCCATTTACTGTGCACCGTACCGTCTCAAGTCCATCGTAGATTTTCCAGTAGCAAAGATAAAGCGTTACACTGCCTTTCTTTGTCGTCGGTTTAATCTATATTGCAGCGTCATAAAATCAAATTTAAGTAACTAACATGACCAAAGACAAATATTTAAACCTTTATTTACCTAAGGAGCTTGTAGAAGTCGTTTATAACATGAAAGTTTCGGAAAAAATCACTGACGAAATTTATCGTGCGTGACGGTCATTTTCAATGTTTTCTGGAATGTAAATAACTCAAGTAATAGATGAAATGCACGGTATTCTCTTATGTTTAGTATTTAAATTGAAAATATTTGTATTTCAAACGAAGGATTATTAAATACACGAGCAACAGGTATGTTAAAATCATAGTTTTGTGCTCTACTTGCAAAATTTTGAGAGTTCAAACTTGCGTACAAATCTGTGCAGAACTTTCAACTGGTTTTGTTTTGATCGTCTCTGTACCCAGAAGCAACTGGGGACAGTTATCTGTTCTAGGCTCGATCCATACCAGTGACCCTATGGTGATTTTGTCCCTTGAATAGAGCTTAAGAGACCATACGCGTTGTTTGAACGACTAACACCTCCATTTCCAGGCATTACATCTCCGCAACAGTTCAATACACGAACACGTGCACATAAAAAAACTCGAATAGTACTTTAACACTGTCTGATGACTCACCATCGTGTTAAAGAACACACCGTGTCCTTTTTGGTCGTAGAGGAAATGTAAACGTTAAAGTGCATTGTTTGGCTGTAAAACTGTCCTCTGCACACGACAAATTAAAGATTGGTGAAAACAAGCTTAGCTGTCTAAAAGGGTTGATATTTTGTGTAAAGAGAGGGCAATGCTGGTTACTTTGCACCTTTTTTATTACTTTCAATGAAAAGTTCAATGGCCTACTTCTCCATGCTCGTGGAAAACTGGGATTGTTTGATAAACGGTTATCATATTTTTTCTTAAACCTTAATTTTCTTATTGCCAATTTTAATTCTTCCGCTTCAGGGTCATTAGTGTCATTTATTTACATTCGAAGTGACACAACAAATCAACCAAACTCATAAACTTGAATAAAACAAGGATAAGTAGACAACTAAAAAATCAACGTACTAAAAGCACTGACAGGCTAGTGAATTTGAAACTAGTAAATGGTTATTGGAAATGTAAATCTTTGTTGATTTTACCAGGCTGAAGAAATATCGTCATATTTGGTATCTGAGTCTGTTCCAGGTCTATCGTTTCATTCCGGTTATCAAATACAATTCGGTTCAATTCAAATGCAGTTCAGTCCATTGACTTTTCCCGACGCTCTTGACTATTTTTACTCTAACACAGGGAATATTACGAAAAACTTCAGATTGTTAACTTTCAATTTAAAACAAGTAATTTTGTCGAGATGAATCTCCTGCCTAAAAAGACATCTTTAGGTAGAAAGAAATAAGAGGTAAATTGTGTTTTGCATGTACACCTGGCCTCATTTATTTCCATAGCATAGCATTTGAAAAGATAAAACAAATAAAATTTCATAAAATTTTGTCTGATAGTTAAACAGAGATTTCAGTCCATAATGGAAATATACACAAAGCCCCTTTTTCCGATGACACGGCATGAAAAAAGAATCTTTAGTGGTGGACTATCGTAAGGCATACATGAATGATGTTTCAACAATTTTCATCAAGGATTTTAAAAGATGTCTGTCTGCACAGAGGAGCGGACAGACAGTGTGGAACAAGATCAGGCTACACAGTCTGTAAAATCTGATCTTGGATCTTTACTAACCGAGAATGGGATATTTTTTGTCTTACAAAAATATAAGTTCGAAATAACAATATTTATTTAACTTTTTTTAATAGGTTGAGGATTAACTTGGATTATAGAGTTAATTAACCCGTTACCACTCAGCAAAAGTTTAGACCTATGCAAATTGAATGCATTTGCAGATGGCAATTGCAAAGTGGCTCATATGGTGTAATTTTGCTTGGATAGGATAGACAACGTTGCGGGGAAAAGGGAAAATGCTGGTTATCAGCATTTTCTCCTTTTCCCACAATGTTTTCAAAAGACTTCTTCCTCAGGGGCATTAAAAATTGTCATTGTGTGGTAAAGGTTTAACAGCACAGTATGCAATAGTCAGTATTTAACTCTTTACAAAACAAAACATTTTACGGCCCTCCACATTAAAAGCTGTTCCACACGATAAAGTTAAATGTGACTAAATTGATGAAAACATATTCTAAAAGGGTTGAAAGCAACATCGGAAAATGCTTTTAACCAGCATTTTCTTCATTCTTCTCCCGCATTGTTTCAAAGGGCTTCTTCCCCACTTATGTGAAAAATCGGGATTATGTGGTAAAGGGTTGATATACAAGACGCTAAAAACAGTTTAACATATCAGTTTCGCATTCACAATGATCTAAATAATGAATGACTGGAGGAATGAGAAGGGTTCCCTGGCCAGTGACGGTTTGTGTAGCTGGAATTTTCTACAAATCACCTGGGGGCATTAATTTTAGATCAAGTTCAAATTGGGAGGGTAGAGATTCTGCGCTTTAATTCAAAGTTGTCATAACGAATGAATTAATATTCGTAACAGAAAGCAGTTATTTTTCTGTGAGGCAGTATTTGGCAACTGTGGGGTTTTTTTGTTTACGTTGAGTCTGGCTTCAGAAAAGAAGAATTTTAGGAGTTTCTTAATTTCCGTACAGTGCAAGTAGCCCCCATTCACCAGAGCCATGTTTCTTGACCTATCAAAATTTCGCGAACAATTTTTGAAAAGGGTCATTCAAGGATTATTTCTGTGAAATTATAATAAAATCTGACAAGCCGTTTCACAGAAGAAGAATTTTCAAGAATTTCTTCACGTCCGTATATAGTGCAAGTAGCTCCCATTCACCAGAGTTATGTTTCCTGATGGATCAAAATTTGGAGAACAGATTTTGAAAACGGTCACCCATGGAACATTGCTGTGATTTTTTTTTTTTTTTTTTAATCTGACAACGGGTTTCAGAGAAGAAGAATTTTCAAGATTTTTTTTTATTTCCATATAGTGCAAATACCCCCAAATCACCAGAGCAATTTTTCTTAACGAATAAAAATTTCACTAGCAATTTTTGAAAAGAGTCACCCAAGGAACATCTCTGTGAAATTATTTCAAAATCTGACCAGCCATTCGAGAGAAGAAGAATTTTCAAGAATTTCTTCCTTTTGGTATAGTTCAAGTAGCCCCCATTCACCAGAGCCGTGTTTCTTGACGAATCAAAATTTCACGAACATTTTTTGAAAGGAACATCTCTGTGAAATTATTTCAAAATCTGACCAGCTGTTCGAAAGAAGAAGAATTTCTAAGAATTTCTTCATTTCTCTACAGTGCAAGTAGCCCCAATTCACCAGAGCCATGCTTTTGACGGATCAAAATTTCGCGAATAATTTTTGAATAGGGTCACCTAAGGAACATCTCTGAGAAATTATTTCAAAATCTGGCCAGCGGTTTCACAGAAGAAGATTTTTAAAGAATTTCCTAGAAAATCTCATTTGGTTGCCATGGCAACCAGAGTTTTTGACGGAATCAAATTCTGTGAACGTTTATTAAAGATGACCTCCCATGGAACATTCCAGCCAAGTTTGGTCCAAATTAGCCCTGCGGTTTAGGAGGAGTTGATTTTTTAGAACATTGTTGACGACGGACCACGGACACCGTTTGATCCTAAAAGCCCCCTTGAGCACGTTATGCTCAGGTGAGTTAAAAAGTTGGACTTTTTGAGATCACTCGATTTCATCACTACCTGAAATAGATCAGTTTGAAAGGGCGAAGTTATATTGTGCAAGAATGATCAAAGTAGTTTTGTAGTGGTAGCTATCGAATCGGCTTATTTCACTGGCCGAAACCATGAGTTGTGCATTATGAATCCGTAATCCATCATTATTTCCCGACTATTAATGAAAATAATAGTAATGATAGATTTTACTGGTGCATGTCATTGTTGAAAGAATCTGAATTTTGGGCCAGGTGTGCGACCAGGTGTCATGTGCTAGTTTACATCTCGGGAACGTGTAAACACCGGGAAAAATATTGATATTTCCTTTTGGACGACTTTCAGGACTACCGATCCTGCTTCCTCCAACTGCAGAAGCGTAATAATAGTCTTGTAGTATTGATATTTAGTAGGACAAAACTTGTTTGGATTTTGTTAAAAGATAATGTACACTTAAAAAAAGGTCCTATTCAATGTGCTTCATGCCGAAATCTTTCCATTATTTTGAAACAAAAAAGAACACAATTTATTAAGTTTCAGTCGTAATATTTGAAATTTTGTCATTTCGTTCTAATCCATTTCGTCAGTTATTGTTTGTTATTTTGTTGATTTGTCTTAAGATCTTTGTAATTACATGTAATTGATGAATAAAATATGTTTAAACTAAAGCCGTACGGAAAATATCATATGCAGAAGCATCGGATGTAAAAAGCTTACGGCTTTGTGAGAAAAACGCCAAAGGAATGTGTATCATTGCACAGGTACACATATAAGATCAATAAATATCTCAATATATTAAGCATATGGATGCGAAAGATTAACCAGCTTTCACCAATAATTCAACCGATCATATTTCCAGCCCATGTACAGGTAATCAGTACAAGTTTATTAGGTACATGTATGTACAATGAAGGAGGGAACCATCGAATGCAAACGAATAGGCAAAGAAATATCTAAATAACAGAAAAAAAAATACTTTTTAAAAGTATGCAAGTGAAAAACCATATTTTTCCACCTCATACTTGTCAAAAACGGAATTGTTTTTCAAACTTTCATTACGATATTTCAATTTTGTGTTGACTTAAACTCCAAATGGCAAGTTATGGTATTGAAATTATTATCGATGGAAAAGCGACATGGATGTAAAATGTAAGACGAAAAAATAAGTCAAATTAAAGTTCATTTTTAGCTCACCTGAGCACAACGTGCTCAAGGGGAGCTTTTAGGATCACCCGGTGTCCGTCGTGCGTCGTCCGTTGTGCGTCGTCCGTCGTCAACAATTCTTTAAACATTAACTCCGCATAAACCGCTGGGCCAATTTGGACCAAACTTGGCTGGAATGTTCCTTGGGAGGTCCTCTTTAACAAACGTTCACAGAATTTGATTCCGTCGAAAACTCTGGTTGCCATGGCAACCAAATGGAATTTTCTAGGAAATTCTTTAAAAATCTTCTTCTCTGAAACCGCTGGCCAGATTTAAAAAAAAATCTCTGATATGTTCCTTGGGTAACCCTTTTCAAAAGCTGTTCACGAAATTTTGATCGGTCACGAAACATGGCTCTGGTGAATGGGGGCTACTTGCACTATACAGAAATGATTAAATTCTTAAAAATTCTTCTTTCTGAAATAGCTGATCAGATTTAGATTTTGAAATAATTTCACAGAGATGTTCCTTGGGTGAACTTTATCAAAAATGGTCCGTGAAAGTTTGATTCGTCAAGAAACATGGCTCTGGTGAATGGGGGCTAATTGCACTATAGGGAAATAAAGAAATTCTTAAAAATTCATCTTTTCTCGAAGAGCTGGTCAGATTTTAAAATAATTTCACAGAGATGTTCCTTTGGTGACTCTTTTCAAAAATTGTTCATGAAATTTTGATTCGTCAAGAAACATTGCTCTGGTGATTGGGGCTACTTGCACTATACGGACATGAAGAAATTCTTGAAAATTGTTCTTCTCTGAAACAGCTGGTCAGATTTTAAAATATTTTCACAGAAATGTTCATTGAATGACCCTTTTCAAAATTTGATCGCGAAATTTTGATAGATCAAGACACATGGCTCTTGTGAATGGGGGCTACTTGCACTGCACGGAAATTAAGAAACTCCTAAAAATTCTTCTTTTCTGAAACTGCTGGTCATATTTTGAAATGACTTTTGCAGGTGGCCTTTTGAAAATTGCTTGACAAAATAATGATTTTGTTCCCAGTGTTTCAATACCTCGAAAAAAAAATGGCTATGGTCCTCTCAAAAATTCAGAAGAGCGATCCAGGGCCATCTTGGCCCTCTTGTTTTAATTCTTTTGCGTTTTTTTTTTTTTTCTTTTTATAGAACCGTAGGTTCGTTTTCTGGCATCCATTAAATCAAAGTGTTGAATAAGATAACTGACATTATTTTATTTCACTTACAATTAATGCCGGAAACTTTGCCCATAGCACAATCACCCATGGTATCTTTACCGTATAGGCTGTTGCATTTTTACCTTCATCTTATAGCAACTTTAGACTGCTCTGTGAATGAGACTTACATTTTCAGTCTGCACAAATGACCCATATTACGATGCCGGAGCGACAACACCTGACCACGAAAAGAACTGTGTGAAGAATCGATAGCATTGCTATCAATAATTTTCCTTTTTAACCTACTTGAACATTTAAAAAAATCGTTGAGAAATATTTATGTGTAGATTAGGTTTGCATTTCCATTGTCATTTTGATAATCATAGTTAAACTTTTTAAAGGTTCAGTAAAGGCTAAAATATCAAATAATAAGAAATAATACATTTAAACTTACTTTATACCATTTAAAAGTATGAAAATTTATGTTTGGCCTTTTATTTAAACTTTGATATGATTGAGGAATTCTCAGACAAGCTGTTGCATTTAAAAGCTATTTGATATTGATTTGGTGTGCAACAGGTTTTGATTTGTAATAAATGAGGGCTATATTTTTTAAGAACTCGTGACAGATTTTGCTATGTCTATATGTTTCTTAGAGAACAATTTTTCCGTCAGAAAATACTTGCATACGTTGATTCCTGCCATTCCACATTACAGTTTTACTCGAATCCACACATCATATCTACTTGAGATAAACTGATTGTGCAAGTGGCTCCAAAATATTTGAAGACAATATCATGATATGTAAGGAATTGGAAAATGTTGGAGAAGAAGAAATTGTTTCTTTTAAGCTGTTTCTCATTTTCTAATAGTTCTTTATAAGGAAGTTTCTAGCTCAAGGACGTTAACTATCGGATTTTACAAAGTTAGGGGAAATAGCGAAGAAATAGACCAGAAAGCATTCCATGTTCTATATAGGCGGCATTTCTGTTGGATTAATCGGAAACTATCCCCTGCAGTTAGCCCTATGTTCGTATATAGATTGGTAACCCAGGTTCCAATTGTAAATTGGAATGATTTATTCTGATCTGCTTTTATCAGTAGGAGTAAATGTAGTCAATTTTCAACGACGGCCTATTTTTCGGAGTATTTTACAGCATTGCAGAGACTGATTTATGCGCTTCTTTAACCACTTATCATTTCATGAGTTATGTTACGATCCCTTCAATCGATTTTGCATACAAGGGAGATTCTTGCATAAAACATTTATCCGTACTATATGTGGGATTCGACTAGGTCTCTACCTCATGAAAGTACATATACATGTATATGCATTTATGTAATTTTAAATGGGACTTTTGGCTATTATAGTTTTCCTTATTTTAAGAATTTCGCCCAGTTTTACTTAAATTCACGTGATCACTTTCTGCACGAAAACATTCAACCAAATTTCAGTTAGTTTTTTTAAAGCAGATCTATATTGTTATTGTAATTTTTGTTTATTGCGTGTGTTGATTTTTTTATGGATTCTAGATTATCTATGCACGTGTTGCCATAGATGAACTATTGTTATGGCTCACAGTCAATTCTGCATCCTTAGTCGTCGTGAACAGTTTCAAAGATGTTCTTTTCATCAGCTTTTGTAAGGGCTCCTGTTTATTTCAATATATTTCTTTTTTGAACTAGAATAGCAATGAAACGTGGCATGAAAAATCAATATCTGTATTTCTACACAAACTTGAATAAGCAATATCGTGAAGGCTGAACAGTTATTGTGATTTATTTCAGTGTTTGTCAAACAAAACGTTGTAAAGTCGCTTTAATAGTCAGCACATGTAGTTCAAAGAGAGATATCAAAGATGGCATATGGGTTACTTTTTACATATTTCTGTGTTTATCAAACTTAGGGCGACTGTATATACATGTAATAGAAACTCTGAAATACCGTCATGGGTAGCGCCATAGAGATTTAAGTTTTACTGTTTTGTGTGTTTCTTTATATTTTGATTCGGTCAAAATGTATCAAACGTGGCACGCCTACGTTTAACATGGTCCTGATCAGTATGTCCTATGCTTTACATACGGAGTTATAAGGAAATATAGAGAAAGTATCTTACAAAATCAGCCTTGGTACGTTCTATGTTCAACCATGTAAACACCACCTTCATGCACTCACATTGGGTCAAAATGGTCCCATCTCGAGGGTCATGACATTTTTGGAAAAAAAAACCCTTCTTCATGTCGTGAAATTTGAAAGAATCTTCCGTCTGAAATAAACAAGGCCTTAATGCTCAAAACTGTTATTTGTTTAATGAAACATTGCTAGTACCTGGTAACTTTCAAGGTCGTCTAATTAAAAGTACTGGATCAAATGTACTTGCCTTCTACGACAGGTATTTCACACTCTTAGAATGTATGATGAAAATAAAAAAAATATCTGAAATTATTTACCAAAAGACTTTTTATTGCATATTCATAGTAATTTGGCACCCCTTTATCGTAAAAGTTCTTAGATTTCGCCATTGCGATCGAAAATGAGCCTACTTCGTCGATCAGTCGATCACGTGGTATACAAAATCAAAACTACTAGCTGTTTGGCTCTCTTTTTGTAGTATAAAGTGACGCTTTAATCAGTTTTGGGTTATAAATGTATATGAGCTTAAAAGTGGACTTAAAAGTGGGTCATTTCCTTTAGTCGCCTCTTATTTCTTAGTACTAATATTTGCAAATTGGTATTTAAGGAATCAGGAGACCCTTCTATGACAATTTTGACCCCTTGTTATTGCTATTATCTCTATTTTCTTATTGTACCGTTTTCGAATTAATCTATCCTTTCGCGTTAGAGCAGTCAAATAGGCACTGTTTATTCAACCGACCGCTACTGATGAAAACTAAGCAAAAACCATGCAGTAACAACTTCTGTAAGAATATTTTTCTATGGTTTCTTGATGTGTACATTTCCAAGAAATACCCTGTCTAGCAGACACCTCTCATACGAGATCTCCCAGAGGGTAAAACAGCACAGAGATAGAAATCTACTGCTGCCCTTCCTTCAACATACACATTTTTTTCACCACCAGGATTCAGGCAGAGTCATTGAAAAAGCGATGATATTTAGATCCGGGGATGTTTTCAGTTTGCCATCTATACTCTGTTCTTTGTCACTCAGTTTTACCATCACTGGTCTAAATTGAAAACAGTGTTGTAGCCAAACCTTTACATATATCCATGATCACAATAATAGTCTCTAAAGAATAAAAAGTTTGAGAAAAGTTTGACCCTTTCAGTTCCAAAGACGAAGTTCTTTCCTTAACGGACACTCAATCACACCGATTCAATGTTCGATTGGACAAAAGTTCAGTCTGATCTTAGGGCTACAAAATCCAGCACCTAGTTCTAAAAGTTGACATAAACTTTTCAGAATTTTCAGTAAATATAAGTTCTCTAGACCTGAAATAGACGGGAATCGCTTTACCTGACACAGTTAAAGATCTAAATACGCTACCAGAATAGACGTTACAGAGATATAGCGAAACATATTTATCACTTAGACGTATAGCCCCTTACTATAACTGAGAACATTTTTATACGCATCGTCATCTCTTCGCTAAAATGTCAAGTTATTTTTAAACGCGTATGCTAGATATAAATTGCTTTCACAAAAAAAAAACTGCCAAATCGTCTGCACCTGAGGTGATTATGAGTGTATCACATTCTCTCTCAGAAACTGGGAGGGGGATGTAACATGCCAGTGCAAGGGGCTTTCAATGTCAAACGAAGATTTAATCTTTAGGCTGCTAAGCGTGATTCAGTTAACTTCTGCGGACAGCGTAGATCTAGACTAGACTACACAGAACGTGTATATACACTATCCGACAAGGATATATTTCCCTAGAAAAAAACTGAATTAAGAATATGCGAGCTTTAACCATCGGTCTAAAAGTTTCATTTCACTTATTTAGCAAGATAAGGTTTTTTACTTTAATCGAGAAATCTGTTACTACAGTTGCACAACAGAAATTTATTTATCGTGGTCATTCAGTTCGTTTTCTGCATGCACTGATCAGTACCTAATGGTTTAGAATACCTTAACTGCCTATTATTTTTTTAGACAGAGCAAAGCGTAATATTCACATCCTGATCTAGGACAAAATCGATTTTCAATTAACAAAATCTATGAGCAAACTTTTCCGTAATAGCTTCGTACAATTGCTGCAAGGGTTACTGAGTAGCTTAGGTGTCGTAGTTTTCATAATACTGTTCATGCAAATCTATGGAAGCGTTAACATACTTAAACACTTGCCTGAATTAATTCTACAGCGTATTTGTAGGAGAAAATAATACCGTAAGCGGTTATTAACACTATGCTCGAGATGTCTACATAATTTTCGGTCTGTTTATAGCAGACACTTTGTTGCTGTCGTAGTTTGAAAAAATTACATTGCTTTTTATTTCATTAATTTCTTTTTTATTTCTTTTTTGACCAATTCCAACCAATGTCCTTTTCTTGAGCATGATCTGTAAGTGAACAAATCATATTACTAGATCATATAATTCATAGATCATATAAATTTGTTCTTTTTTTTTTTTATCTAAAACTCTTTCCACCTAGACAAAAGTACACTTTGTGTTGTAAAATGCTCGTAACTCGTAAATCTAGATTATGTTTGATTTTTTTTTTACTTTTTATATATCAAGCATATCAAGCATGATTCGGCAGTCAGACATATTTTGTGAATTTATGGCAAATACAGTTTTGTATAGGCTTTTATAAAAAAGTCACAGAATGCAACCAGGATCAACATTAAATTAAAAACAAAACATGTGAAGAAATTAAAATAAAAATGAAGGAAAGAGATTATAATTAATAAGATTTGATGACATTATTGGCAGTGTTATAATGCTCGCATTCCTCCTGACTGTAATGAATGAATAAATAGTGTTTAAAGGCCCGCCGACAACTTAGGTCATATTGGGCGCACTTACTTGGAAAACAATGATGTGATGTGAAAGTAACAAACATGTGCAACAACATAAAACAAACATGATAAATGAGGAATGGACGAACACAAAATGATGCCACCTGACTGTAACTTTCAGCATTTTGCCTCATGCAGCCACAATTCCTTGGGCTAATTTGGTGTAAATTCTTGTATATGAGTAAAAAAAAAGAACGAATTCTCTGTGATGTGAATTTAACCTTCGTCCTACCAACTGGGGTCAATTTGACCCCAGCAGCAATTTTCATGAAGCCACTTGCCAAGTACTGGCCTTAAGGTCACAAGGCTTTATGACTTTGTCGGAACATGTTTTTTTGCAATAAGAACGGGGTTGCTGATTTTTCTCTCCATTTCTTTGCAAATTTCTAAATATTTTGATTTGGGGTCCGATTGGACCACAAAATCAAATTTCAGTATGTGACTTTTATTCTATCACTCAGAACAAACATGGCTGCATCATCTAGAAAGGCAAGATACACAGATATGGAGGCTCTGAGGGCCATATTACAAGATGATGATGAATCAGACATGTAATGCTGCAGCCTCCTGAATCATCAGATAGTGAAGTGGATGATATCTCTGAACCATCAGATCACAGTTACTCGGAAATAGTTGAAGCACCGGACCTGCTGCAGCCTCAACCTATCATGGCTGCTGGTGAAGAACCCCCAGTTCCTCCCAGAGGCAGATGCTTGACGAGGGGCCGAGCCACAGGAAGGCCTAAAAATAGAGCTTGGGGTAGAGGGGGGTGGTCCACCAAATGCCCCAGAACTAATTGACGCTGACCAGCCTGTGGCCCAAGCTGAGCAACAAGCACCACATGCCCCGAAAGACACTTATGTAGCTCGTAATGGGACTGTCGGGCAGAAACACCCTCCAGATGTTGGTCGCAGACAACAGCAAGACATTATCAGGCAAATGCCCGGTATTACGAACGCTGTAAATTGTGACAACCCTATGGATGCATTTGCATTCTTTATAACACCAGCTATGATTGACATTATTGTGCTGGAAACTAATCGGGAGGCAAGTCGCCGAGTTGCCATTTGGAACACTAACCATCCAGATAACAAGAAGGCATGGAAGGTAGTTGATGAGATGGGGGTGAGTGCTTTCATTGGTTTGTGCATATTAGCTGGCGTTCACAATCAAATCATGAGTCAGTTGCGTCCCTGTGGTCAGAAAAGGAAGGTCGACCAGTCTTTTCTGCAACCATGTCAAGGTCAAGATTCACTGATATACTACGGTTTTTGAGATTTGACAATCGAGCTACTAGGCCAGCAAGACAAGCTACTGACAAGATGGGATAGGGAATTTTGGACCCTTTTCCAGACGCAGCTACCAAAGTTTCAACTGACAAACGCATCTTTCTTACGGTTGACCAAAATTTACCGTCAACATTGACTGATTACCATAAATTTTTCAACTTAAATGGCTTTATGGACTGCCTCTTCCAAATACCATCAAATTTTTCTGATTTTAGTTCCTAGTTGAAGAAATGTTGACATAATTACGTTTATAGACCCAGAATTAAAGTGATTTGATATTCATGCTACTCATTTGAAAAAAATCAAAACAACCGCACGTCGATGAGGATGTAATCATTTACTGGCATTGGCATAATAAGGCAAAAGAATTTAATGTGATGTAGAAGGGTGTAAGCTAAACGTATTAAACACCATTCGTAAAATGTATCCTAGGTCACCGTTTGTAGGGCATATAATAATACATATACATGACATTTATGTAGCGCAAATATTATGAAACATAATATCAATTTTAATTAGTATATCTCATTTGGCATGTTTTATATCTACAAGAGGCTCATCTGCTCTTTATGAAATTGACTAAAATATGTTTTCAGTTTTGATTTAAAGTTGCCTTCTGACATAGAGTTTCCTTGAGAGGTAGAGTGTTTCACCTTTTGGGACCAGTTTCTTTGAGATAGCAGGGTAGATTTTTCTATCGTTTGGGATCATTGACGGGCAATGATCATTTAGCTTATTTTGTTTGTCGCCTAGTGATGTTGAAAGTATGGTCACTTTGGGATGCCAGTCTGTTACGTAAGTCTTGTAGCTACCAACAGTTGCCTCAGATATCCTAGAACTATACCGTGGATGACATGGAAGACCGAGTTAAGAAGAAGCAACAAACGCGTATCAATTTTGTCTTTTGTAATTCTCTTCATAATCATTTAAAATACATTTATAGATACTTGTTTTTAGGCAGTTTTCAGCCATTTTTAACCATTTCATCCTTATTTTATGAAACTGTATTACTGTATATTTACATCAAGTGTTGCCCCTGACAGCTTCAATATTGTACATATTACGACGGACAGAAAATGCATATCATGGAGGCTTTCAATCAATTGTTGTTGTCGTTTCTTGTTTTATTATGGAAAATTCCATTGTGTTTTTCTATCCTTTATCCAGAATATATTGATTTATCTGTTTTATCAATGTTTGCACATCTGAGCCATTCTATATATTTTTAAGTGTTAACTTTTTTTCTTCATCCCTTGCGGTAAGGACATCAACGTATCTTGAAATATTGGGAGAAAAATCTGGTGGTACATGTATATGTACATAGACAAATTATGCTCAATATGTTATATATTTTGCTTTGTTTGGGAACAGAAATGTCTCCATTCGAACCAAATGATATCGTCACTGTCTTTCTTTTTCTTGTTCTTCTTCGTCTTTGTTTATTCTTCGTTGTCGTCATCATCGCTGTCGTCTTCTTTTTCTATCTTCTTCGTCCTCGTCGTCATCTTCCTGTTTTTCTATTTATGCTTGCAAATTAAATTTTAGGGGGAGTTCAAATATTTTGTTATGTCAGCAAGCTTCAAAAGTAATTGAGAAATTGATCACTGAATTAAGTAGGCTGATAGATGGCAAATTATCTAAGAATAGTAAAGAATAAGACAAAAGTACGAACACGTATTTTTCAATGGTATTTCCTTTGTGGTGTATGTTGCTTCTTATATTTTCTTTTTTTTGTTTCGCGCTTGAATTTCGCAAAGATTTTTTTGCAATTTCGTATTCTAATTTCAAAAAGCTGTAGAATCAGATTAAAAATATATCTGGTAATAGTATTGGAATTTTACAGGAAATTTTAATTCTGCGACTTTGGAAATGAATGACGGCCTTTAACTTTTAGTTAGCTCGTCAAAACTCTGTAGTTCAGAGCTTAATTGAATACATCTTCTTTAAAGACAATATATGTGTACCAGTTCTTCATTTGGACTATCCATTGTCGAAATATGAACCGAGTTAATGGTTCACTACGATTTATCATTTTATGCAAGCAAGGAATCTATATATTGGAATGGAATGGAATGTGAATGGATATAAACAAACATTTCTACAGTGTCCTTGTAAACGGTTTGGAACCCTAAAGTTTTAATTTGGAAGATTTTCTAGTGGGATGTTTATACAGGCAGTCTGCTCAATCGAAAATTTAGAAAGATGTGTTTAGCATCCATTTTAAGCCACGATGGATTGGATTGAAATTCTGTCGATCAGCTTACAGAATTAGTCCATCTCCCCCGGCAGTAAATCATTTCTAAGAATTCAGAGCAGAATAATCGTCTTATTTAAAATCGATTGCCCGAAAAAAATACTTCTTTTTTATTCAGAATGTAGGTGAAAAAAAGCACTTGAGTATAAATATCTCTTGTCTTTGGGAAGTATGGATTCACAATCCTGAACATTTGATACAATAAGATAAATAGCAAGACTGTCTTTGGTTTGCTGAAATTTTACATGTATTTACATGAATTTTGAGGACTCAGAAAACCAGCATCTAAAAATATTCTTTGTATTTGCATAAATATACATAAGCAATCCTTTCTGAAAAGGGTGCTTAATGCATCTGCAAAAAGTATCGACCTTAATCAGTTTTGGAAGTCCATGCAGGCTGACCTGGGCCGAACTCTGGTCAATTTTCTGCATGTCAAGGGACCAACGTACCTCATAATTCAGTCAAACTTATGAATCCATTATTATCTGATGAATTGATGGGTATAATGCATCCAGGGCAGTTGTCAATTTTCTGCATGTCCAAAGACCAGTATACCCCATTATTCAGTGGGTTGTGAGACAAACATGGACCCCTAATTATGTAATAAGTACATGTAGTTTGGTAAAATACGTCACGAAAATACATTAAGCCCCCTTTTTACGATCATATATAAATAATAATATGCATTTAATTAACGAAACGGTGTGAACTCATGTGGCATTAAGCAATCCAGTCTTTAGATTTAAGAAAAGACTTGACTTTTGAAAATTTAGTGAAACGGTATTTTTTTTACAGTAGAAGTGAACAAAGTAACATCATCTAATATAGACGCGAGTTTTCAGCAGCTTTTTGTCCTCTGTGCTCATGATCTATCGGTCCTGTGTGCAAACATTACTTTTTCCATCGAAATTCTGTTGGTTTCTTTGAAAGAACATTACATTACCATTTTTAGAATAAGCGTTTATGCCCTATTTTGACCGACTCTGCCTCTAAAACTCGACAAAGCTCGTTTTATTGAAAATTTATATCGCCGTGAGCCATGCAGTAAATATTCCCAAATGACCAATGCGAAAATTTAACCCAATTATCTGCTAAAGTTTCCTTCCCGTCATCCTTTTATGTGCTAGTTGTGTTGGTTAACCTGTATCAGGTGCAACTCCAACGTCTTTTTAGTTTTTAAATGAACTGAAAGTCTTATCTGTGAGACTGAAACAGTTTTCCTCTCTGCTTGCATAAGGTGAGAACAGTATAATAGTCCTTAATACTACACGTGGTGTTCAGAAGTTTCCTTAATTATTTTTGGGCTTTCACATTCTGTTTGAAAAGTTCGAAAATATTTGAAATTATAAAAATTATTTAAGAGGTGCGTAGGTAACATCTTTGAGATTCTAATGGACACCATCTGACTTAAAATAAGTTTGTCACGATCTGATTGTATAACATTCGCCGCACATATATACATGTACAATGGAAAGTTCAAGGGAAAATCAGTTTCCCTATTGGAAGCCCCTTAAACTTGACTTATGCACTACAATGCAAAAATTCCAAGTGGCGGCTCCAATCGGCGCGAGTCTCTACGAGACAAAAACTCCATTATTATTAATAGCTTGTCTTGGTAGTTGTTATTAAACCGAGACGAGTGAATAAACTGCAAAAAAGAAAACGGTTAAACATATTATCGTTTTTGTCATTATGAAACAAATTCACAGGGTTATTCACAGGCCATTCCTTTGTCATGGAAAACAAATCGTGAAGTGTCAATGGTCCAACATTGCAGTACTGAAAAAACAAGCAATTTCGTTGAAATGACATCCCCCGCCGAAATAGACCTTTTTTGATACAAATGTATAAGAAGTATTGTGTTTTGCATGTACATGTTGGCTTTTTGTTATTGGTCCATGATGAAATTATACATTAAGCTCCCTTGTTCCATGGCACAGGATTTCATTACATAAAAAAAATATGAAAGAGGTCCATTACAGGATTATACATTAAGTACCATTTTTGCAGAACTTGGCATTTCATAAAATGAAAACAAACAAAGGAAATATACATAAAAAACCCTTTTCCATGACATGTCATATATAATGACATATCATGGAAAGAGGGGGTTTTATGTATATTTCCTTTATTTGTTTTCATTTCAGGATTTCATATATGTGGTGGGAAAAAAAATGTATCAACAGACTATGTAATGGAAAAGAAAACATGCATGAAGTTTCATCAATTTTTGTCAAGGACTTTAGAAGAATCCCTCTCTCAATATAAGCCGCCACACTGCTGCTATTTCAAGCAGGTAGCTAGAGACTAAAGTGTTGAAATTTGTAGCACCTGCCTGGCTAGCTGAATGGATATATGGTATTACTTGTGATCTAAAAGGTTTACGAACAGAGAGATGCATGGAGAGACGAATGCACAATTGACTCATTGGTCACTGGCTTTGATCAACCAATAAAAATATGAAGTTCTATGAAAATAATGTGCAAAAGTTGGAGATACACTGATAAAAAATTAAATTTGACATGAAGTCCCCTTTTTCCACGAAACAGTGATAAATTGCAAAACCCTGACAACATGTGGTAGGTTGCATGATCTGTGAAAATCTCGTCCAAATCTGTTGAGATATGTCCAGTAGTTAAAGAGATACAGGTGAAAAATTGAATTATAACATGAAGCCCCCATATTCCATGATGCTGCTACAAATCCCAACACCTTGACAATATGCTGTAGGTCACATGATCATGAGAAAATTCCATCCAAATCTGCCAAGGAATGTGGGAGGCATTGTGTTAGGTCACATGATAATGTAAAAATTCCACTTAAATCTGCAAAATGTGGGAGGAGTTGCCTTCACAAGAAATAGAATGAAATAAAACATGAAGCCCCCTTTTTTCATGACGCAGGCACAAACTGCAAACGTTGAGAATATGTGATAGGTCAGATAATAAGAAACATTCTGTGAAAATTCTATTGATTTCTGTCAAGAAATATGGGACGAGTTGCATTCACAAGAAATAGAATGAAATAAAACATGAAGCCCCCTTTTTTTCATGACGCAGGCACAAACTGCAAACGTTGAGAATATGTGATAGGTCAGATGATAAGAAACATTCTGTGAAAATTCTATTCATTTCTGTCAAGAAATATGGGACGAGTTGCATTCATAAGATATAAAATGATATAAAACATGAAGCCCCCTTTTTTCATGACGTAGCTACAAATAGTAAAACCTTGAGAATATGCGATAGGTCAAATGATGAGAAACAATCTGTGAAAATTCATTTCAATTCTGTGAAGAAATATAGGACGAGTTGCATTCACAAGAAATAAAATGAAATAAAACATGAAGCCCCCTTTTTTCATGACGCAGCTACAAATCGCAAAATGTTGACAATATGCAATAGGTCACATGACAAAAAATATTCTGTCAAAATTGCATTAAATTCCTTCAAGAAATGTGGAAGGAGTTGCCTTCACAAGAAATGGAATGAAATATAACATGAAACCCCCTTTTTCCATGATGCCTTATTACAAAAACAAGGGCAAATAACTCTGGTATTGCACGGTCAACGTAGGTAAACTTCTTTTCCTGCATTTCCTAATGGAGGTTGACAGATGTGACAAGTTCAATGTAAAAACTTTGTATAGTTTTGAAGAGAAGACTCCAAACATCAAAAGTGTACTTAAGTGTTACTTAAGTGAAACTTAAAATCGCTCTCAGTCGGCCATTTTGCATCGAATCAAAAAAACAAAAAAATTGTCTCGGGAGAATGGGTCATTGTACATGTGTATAAAGTTTCACGAAATTCCGTCCAATGGTATTGGAGATATTTGCCGGGACGGACACACGGACGGACGGACAGACGGACGGACGGAAGGACGGACGGACGGACGGACAACGCTAAAACTATATCCCCCCGCCTACGGCGGGGGATAATAAACTGGTGGTCGTTTGGAGTAACTAACGGTCGTTTACTTTTGCCATCATTCAATGAAAATTAGTTACCTTGATGTTTTTTTAATCAGTGTATGTATGAAAATCCCTTGAATGGCTATCAGAGTGACTTCATGCACCAAATTGCACGCTTTACATTGTTTTCAGTGGCATCAGATTTCAGTGCGTTGCAGCACTCAGAAAGGCAATTTAATTTCCATGGCGTAATCGATTCGTGAGACCATAGAACAGGAATATTTCACTTGAATTCATGCTAGGATGGTAAAGCTATGTAGTAAAAACAATCGTTGTCCGGTAAGGTTGCAGAACGGGATCTTCGGCTAGAGGCGACATGATTCGCTACTGCCATGAACAAGTTTCCAAGTGCCATGCTACCTGACATGACAACTTACAAAATACCTACGGCTTGTTAGGTTATTACCCTACATCATCTCATACATTTTGATGTTTAATGGTCGTTGTTAGATGCTGTCGCCATGCTACTACGCAAATACATTTACCTACAAGATTTGTTTGAGAAACAAGTCGGGATCATTTTCATATAGTTTGACTTATAATCATGAATGGCGATAGTGTGCCACTTAGCAAGCTTTAAATCAATTGAGCTTGTCAGTGTGCATAATTGAAAATAGTGATTTTTTTTCTCAATTCAAATTATGTATTGGTAGAATGTATTGACATGACTGTAACCCTAACTTTTAAAACCATGGAATGAAAACGTGGCCCTGAGAGTGTAAACAAGGTTTTCATAAGGTTTGTACCAGTGATTTTGACTGAAATAGATCCACTCTGAGGATATTCAAGAAGTCATAGAGAAATAAATCTGACCAATTTGCATGAGTACAATACAGATATATATGTGCAAACAAGCTTTTTCTAAGATTTCACCTGGTAACGTACTTTTTGACTCTTTTTGACCCAATTTTATGCTTTACCAAGATCTTATTAAGACAGTCATTCTGAGTAACTATCATAGGTATTGAACTAAAAAAATGTAGCTTCCAAAGTGCATACAAAGGTTTTTCTAAGATTTTTTTTCCAAGTGACCTACTTCTTGGTGCGATTTAACATAATTTCAAACTCGTCCCAAAACTTATTTAGGCAACACTTTAAAGATGTTTTCTAGTTTTGTGAAAATTTAATCCTTTCATAGAATTTTCTAATTCTTTCATGTTTGGTAAAATTCAATGGCAAACTCAAAAATAAAAAGAGAAAGGTATATTGCCGAGTTACATTTTCTGCAAAATGGCTGTTTCTATGATAACCGTTTGTATCAAAACACCTAAAATGACTATACCTTTATAAAAGACAGTAATACAATGATAGAAAGTTTATCATACAATGCAAATATTATTTTCCATATTTAATATATTATTTCTTGATTCTGTATGAATGAAATAATAATCTGAATTCATTTTCTTTTTGAAAAATTATTTTTCCTATTTCTTGCCTCGCCAAAATATTAGCAAAATCAACAAGATCAAGATCTATTCCAATGATCTACCTTTTGACGAAATGTAACGCATTTCCGACTTGTCAGAGATCTTATCAAGACAAAAATTCGGAATAAATTTCGTAAAGTATTTCACTGGAAATGTGACCCCTAGACTGCACACAAGGTTTTTCTAACATGGAATCATGTGCATTACAACCTGTGGTTGAGCCATTTCTTAAAGGTGCACTTGTGTCGCTGTGTTTGTGATATATCTTTATAGTAAAATGTTAATTTGCAGTTTTATGCCTTAGATTGGTGTAAAAATGACACACGTTTATACGAATATTTAATGAATTGCATACTTCAGTAATATTCAACTTAGTACTCCAGATCACATCAGATCTGACAAAAGGCGATATAAAAGCAATTCTCATAATATTATTCTTACTAATAATTTAACCTGTTGCCTCCTGAAACGAATTTGTAAATATTACGTGTACAAATACTAGCTGGTGTTTTACAGCATGAAGACAGGTGAACGCTTATGGGAAAAACTGACAATTTCTTGCAAGGAATTTTACTTCTTGACATAATGCCTAAATAACTATTTGTTGCAAATTACCAGTAAATGCGCCTAAAAAAGGTTATAAGTAGTCTAGGTTCAAGTCTTAAATATTTGTAGTTTGGACTAGTGAACAAAGCCTTCTGTAACGTCAGTACGCCCTATTTAACTCATTACCAAGCGGCAGTATTTTAGGTTGTCCAAATCAAAAACTTTTGCAGACGACAGCATGAAATTGACAGAAAATTTGAAGTTTGTTTGAAGAAGAGTTGAAAACATTTTGGGAAAAGAAGAATATGCTGGTTACTTGCATTTTCTCCTTTTCCCACACTCTTTTCTAAAGGCTTCTTTCTCAGGGACGTCAAAAGTAGGGATTGTATGGTAATGGGTTAATAAAAAGAAGCCTTTTCGTACACTGGCAGTCTGCAAAGTCAATAAGAGTTTTCACCCAATTATATCAATCAACTAGTTGCAGTACTCGAATTGCGGTGGAAAGTTTCAATTGCGTAGCTTGTTTCCAAAGAAACAACTTGCCAAATATATATATATTTTTTATACCATTCGTTTGATTCGTTCAACGGTAGGAAGAATAAAGAGATAACAAATCTTGGAGTATAGTATAGCGCTTGAAAGTAAGACATAGTTGAGCCATAATCTTTGAATAGGGGGCTCAACCTGATACAGTGTGCCAAACATGACATTATATAACTATGTATCTATCCATATATTTAATTTTGTCCAAAGACCGACCAAATCATTTGAAAAACTGCTTCTAGGACAAGCAGAATTGGAACAAAAGCAAATTGATTCGTTCCAGGGCAGCGCAGGCTGACTTGGGTCGATGCTTTTTTGTAGATGTATTAAACCCCTTCTCACAGTTCAGTACTCAAAAAGTTTTCTCTTAAGTACTGCGCTGAGAATTGAAAGGCGAATATCGCCTCTTTATTATTATCAATTTCGTGCTCGTTAAAAAACTATTGAAAAATACTGTAGATTTCCTGACGCCCATTTGAGATAATTTTGAAGAATCGAACTGCAGATGTGATCTATGATAGTTGGAATTTTGGTGCAACAAATCTCAGTTGGTAATGTAATAGTATTGTAATGCGCCTGTATTAGAAATATAACCTCCCACAAGTATATGTTGTAGAGCTATACGTTTATTATAACAGTCCAGATGGTTATAAAATCTTAGTACTTTTCTCTTTTCATATTGATATGACCTTTTTTCTAGGGAGTACACGTTCTGAAATAAAGATATGTTATTCTTTAGCCTATTACTCGCTTTTTTGCCTGGATTTATCTCATTCATGGCTTTTTTCTTCTCTGTTCTTGCTTTTAAAACATCTCGTTGTCTTGCAAATTAGATGCATCTGTACGTGTTAGCGGTATCTGTGCCATTTTGCAGCTACAATTATGTCAGTCTAAAACACTGCAATGATGACTCAAAATAGCAAAAAGTCGCCATATTTCAAACACTTTCTGATTTTGACATCCCAGTTCAATACCGTTAGATATTTCCTGAACATAGTCACTTTTTTCTGTTATGACAGTAATGCATATACAGGAAGGCTTAGATAACGATAAATGTAGTGTATGATACCGCTGTTTCGTTTCTTCTTGTGCTGAAATAGTAGGAGGTCGTTAGTAGTGCTCAATATATTGAAAATATCAAACCAATAGAAATATACACCCCATGGCAAATTGTCGTTGCTCATAGATAAGGGGGTGTTTATGCATATTTTTATGCTTTATACCAAACATTGTGAATCCATTTTGTCTCCAACAGATTTATTCCTGTTGGAGAATGGTCTTTTGACATGCAGAAAAATTAATCAAAAACACAAAGTTTATCCCAGGTCAGCCTGCGCGAGTTGCACGAGTCGATACTCTTGAAGATATTATTACTGGAGGCCACTCCTTCACGCATGGCTTTTCCTGAAAAAACTAGGTCACTGTGTAAAATCTGAGAAAAAAAAATGTGCAGTCTAGAGGCCACATTTTCAGTCTGATACTCATGTAACATGGTCAGAATGGTTGTCTTGGTGATATATTGAACAAAAAGTAAGTCACTGACACTCGCGTGTTTTACATCATGACAACTAGGATCCCTTCAACTTTATCTACCCAAGGTGTCTTAACCCAGCTGAGCGATTTAGGGGCAATGACTTTGTTTCTATTTCTCGTGCAAACAACATAATTGGTTTGAGCAATGCCCAAAGGACCTGTTTACCTTACAATTCAGTCGGTTATTATACAAAATCGATTACGCAAAAGGGGACCCTCTAGGGACTGCGAAAAGTGTCGACCCTGCTCAGACTGTGCGAATTGTTAGTAGGCTGAACTGGGCCGAAACTTTTCGCTACGGAGCCCCCCCTTTTGCCAGAGCATGGCTTATATTTATATTGAGTCTGACTTGAAATGCTTGGCTGAAAACATTCATGAACCATGCTCTGCGAAAAAGGATCTAATAAATATTCTTACAAACATGAACGTACGCAACAAATGCATAGCCGAAAAACTACCTCTGGCGAGATTCGAACCCATGACAGGCATATATCATCGTTTTTCGGGGTTTAAAAGACCATTGCCATAATCACTAAGCTATGAAAGAGATATCTTTCCGACGCAAGGTATTAATTAATATATGTATTTAAATCGGGACTCGCGCAGGCTGACCTGGGATAAACTTTGTGTTTTTGATTAATTTTCTGCATCTCAAAAGACCACTCTCCAACAGGAATGAATCTGTTGGAGGCAAAATGGATTCACATTGTTTGGTATAAAGCATAAATATATGCATAAACACCACCTTATCTATGAGCAACGACAATTTGCCATGGGGTGTATATTTCTATTGGTTTGATATTTTCAATATATTGAGCACTACTGACGAACTCCTACTATTTCAGCACAAGAGGAAACGAAACAGCGGTATCACATACACTTTATTCTTCGTTATCTAAGCCTTCCTGTATATACATTGTATTACCCTCATAGCAGAAAAAAGTGACTATGTTCAGGGAATACCTAAGGTCATTGTAGTGGGATATCACAAATCAGAGAGTGGTTAAAATATGGTGATATTTGCTATTTTGAGTGATCATTGTAGTGTTTTAGACTGACATAATTGTAACAGCGAAATGACACAGTTAAATTCCCGCTAACACGTACAGATGCATCTAATTTGCAAGATAACGAGATGTTTTAAAAGCAAGAACAGAGAAGAAGACAGTCATAAATGAAATAAATCTAGGCAAAATTGTGAGTAATAAGCTAAAGAATAACATATCTTTATTTCAGAACGTGTACTCCCTTGAAAAAGTCATAACAATATGAAAAAAGAAAAGTACTCTGGATTGTTATAGTAAACGTATAACTCTACAAATATACCTGTGGAAGGTTATATTTCTAATATAGACGTATTACAACCCTAAAACATTACCAACTGAGATTTATTGCACCAAAATTCAAACTACGTGTATCATAGATCACATATACAGTCCGATTCTTCAAAATTATCTCAAATGGGCGTCAGGAAATCTACAGTATTTCTCAATAGTTTTTTAACGAGCATGAAATTGATAATAATAAAGAGGCGATATTTGCCTTTCAATTCTCAGTGCAATACTAAAGAGAAAACTTTTTGAGTATTGAACTGTGAGAAAGGGTTTAATTCAATTACAAAAAGCGTCGCCCAAGTCAGCCTATGCTGCCCTGGAACGAATCAAACTGCTTTTGTTCTAATTTTGCATGTCCTAGAAGCAGTCTTTCTAACGATTCAGTCGATCGTTGGGCAAAATTAAATACATGGATAGATACACAGTTTCATGATGTCATGTTTGGCACACTGTATCATGGAGATAGTTGAGCCCCCTATTCAGAGAGTATGGCTCAACTATGTCTTACTGTCAAGTGCTGTACTATACTCCAAGGTCTGTTGTCTTTTTATTCTTTCTACCGTTGAGAAATCAAACGAGTGGTATTTAAAAAAAATTGGCAAGTTGTTTCTTTGGAAACAAGCTACGCCATTAAAACTTTCAATCGCAATTCGAGTACTTCAGCTCGTTGATTGATATAATTGGGTGAAAACTCTATTACTTTGCAGACTGCCAGTGTACGATAAGGATTCTTTTTGTTAACCCATAATACACTATACAATCCCCTACCTTTGATGACCCTGAGAAAGAAACCTTAACAAAAGGCTGTGGTAAAACAAACTTCAAATCTTCATTTTTTGCACTGTTGTCGTCTGCAAACGGTTTCGATTTGGACCAGCCTAAAATACTGTCGTTTGGTGATGAGTTAAATACGGCATACTGACGTCACAGAAGGCTTTGTTCACTGGAACATAGGCTACTTATAACCTCTTTTAGGCGCATTTACTGGTAATTGGCAACAAAAGACTTATTTAGGCATATTATGTCAAGAAGTGAAATTCTTGGTAAGCAGTTGTCTTTTAGCGTTCACCTGTATTCATGCTGTAAAACGCCAGCTAGTATTTGTACACGTAATATTTACAAATTCATTTCAGGAGGCAACAGGTTAAATAATTAATAAGAATAATATTATGAGAATCGCTTTTTTATAGCCTTTTGATAGGACTGATGTAATTTGGCTTACTCAGATGAATATTAGTGAAGTATGCATTCTATTACATATTCCTATAGCACCGTGTCATTTTTATACCAATCTAAGGCACAAATCTGCAAATTAACATTTTACTTTATAGATATATCACAAACACAGAGACACAATTGCACTTTTAACAAGTGGCTCATCCACAGGTTGTAAAGCAAATGATAAGTAAAAAAGTACAATGTTAGAAAAAACTTGTGTGGTTGTTATTAAACAGAGACGAATGTATAAGTTTTTTGTAAAACAAGAGGGCCAAGATGGCCCTGGATCGCTTACCTGAATTTTTGAGAGGACCATATCCATTTTTTTATTTTTTTGTTAATGAAACCCTGGAAACAAAATTATTATTTTACCAAGCAATTTTCAAAAGGTTGCCTTTAAAGTCATTTCAAATTCTGACCAGCAATTTCAGAAAAAAAAGAGAATTTTTGGGGGTTTCTTAATTTCCGTACAGTGCAAGTAGCCCCCATTCACCAGAGCCATGTTTCTTGACTTATCAAAATTTTGCAAACAGATTTTGAAAAGGGTCATTCAAGAAACATTTCTGTGAAATTATTTTAAAATCTGACCGGCCGTTTCAGAGAAAAAGAATTTTCAAGATTTTTTTCATGTCAGTATAGTGGAAGTTGCCCCCATTCACCAGAGCCATGTTTCTTGACGGATCGAAATTTCGCGAACAAATTTTGGAAAGGGTCACACAAGGAACATTACTGTGAAATTACTTTAAAATTTGACAACGGGTTTCAGAGAAGAATAATTTTCAAGAATTTCTTCATTTCCATATAGTGCAATTAGCCCCCATTCACCAGAGCCATATTTCTTGACGGATCAAAATTTCGCAAACAATTTTTAAAAGGGTCACCCAAGGAACATCTCTGTGAAATTATTTTAAAATCTGGCCAGATGTTCGAGAGAATAAGAATTTCTAAGAATTTCTTCATTTCCCTACAATGCAATCAGCCCCCATTCACCAGAGCCATCTTTCTGGACGGATCAAAATTTCACGAACAGTTTTTGAAAAGGGTCACCCAACAAACATGTCTGTGAAATTATTTTAAAATCTGGCCAGCGGTTTCAGAGAAGAAGAAATTTTAAGAATTTCTTAGAAAGTTCCATTTGGTTGCCATGACAACCAGAGTTTTTGACGGAATCAAATTCTGTGAACAGTTTCTAAAGAAGACATTCCAAGGAACATTTCAGCCAAGTTTGGTCCAAATTGGACCAGCAGTTAAGGAGGAGTTGGTGTTTAAGGAATTAATGACGACGCACGACGGACGATGGACACCGTTTGTTCTTAAGGCTCCCCTTGAGCACGTTGTGCTCAGGTGAGCTAGAAAAAACCGAGTATGGTTGAATATATTACCGTTTTTTTTTTTGTCATTATAAATCAAATTCACAGGCTTAAAAAAGGCCATTACTTTGTCATGTGAACAAATCGTGAAGTGTCAATGGTCAAACATTGCAGTACTAAAATTATAAACTAATGGTAGTTTGGAGCAACTAATGGCCTTAAACTTTTACCATACCACATCTTCGCAAGCCAAGGACACTAAGGTAGTACCCTTGGCCGCTCGCCTCTTTAAAAATCGAAGCTCCCGCTGCACAATTTCATTGGATGCGATCAAATCCCATCGCGTCCAATCAAACCATCCGTAACAAGAAATATTTCGCAAAACAGAAAACAATAATGGCTGCGACCGTCAAGAACGAAAGTTTTCGTGTTTGTGACGAAAATTTGCCAAAAAAGAGTAGAAGATCGATATTTAATAAGGTTTTATAGTTTACGATCAATTATGTGAAATATTAGGACGGGTTCTACAGCCAAATGATGATTGCGAATCATCGTATGTCTGTTCGTTTCGTTTTTGATGTGATGAATCCGAAAGCGCAGCCATATTTGATGCATAGCCTAACAAATTTTATTTCAACAATTTTGATTGGTCAGAAATAACATCAGCAAAGGTTACGCAACTCGTGATATTCGATAGGTGGCGGAGCAGGAGTTTCGATTGTTAAAGAGGCGAGCGGCCAAAAATGTGGAGTTTGTATATTTGGCTTGCGAAGATGGCCATACCATAGACGATACTAGAACTCATGTGCACAGAACGTGCAGTTTGATCTCTGATCTACACTGTCCCCTGCCTTATTCTGGATTATTACTGAACTCTGTCTTGATCTTGCACCGAAACTGTATTGTAGCCTTTAACCCTGTACTAAAATAAATAACCCCTGGTTTTTACAATCCTGAGGTAGAATCCTTTTGAAAAGATTATGGGAAAAGTAAAATATGCTGTTAACCAGCTATTTCAAAATGCTGCTAACCAAATTTCAATTTTTGAGTTATGTTTATTTTGTCGTCTGCATGTGTTTTGAATTTGGACCAGTGTAAAATTTTGTCGTTTGGCGAAGAGTTAAGAAAATGCAATTTATTTACTCAGTAATCAGAGTGTTAACACAGCGTCAGCAATCAGTAGTTATGTGACATAATACCATTTTCACATGGAAGGAATTGATGTCTAATTAATTTACGTTGCTAAGAAATGTGCAAGGTGACAAGTTCGCTATCTGCAGTTGAGTGGGCAAAGCAATCCGTTGACATGCTAGTAAAATTCATTAATGACTAAACAAGCCGGACGGATAAACAACCTGATTTCTTTTTTGCTTTCCATGGGGACATGACGAAATGATTTACTGATAACAACTTTTGGAAAATGTTGACGATGTATTTCCTACCAACTTAAGGATTCGTTCGATGTCACATTTAAACATAATGTAAAGTTTTCTGCAGTGTCTTTCCTTTTCGCTTCAAATTGATAAATACACTGGATGAAGTAAGGAAAGAATAAAGTATTAATGACCCAATATATCTTGCAAAAACACATAATAATAAACTCAGAACAAGTGTATCTCGTCTCATGTTTTAAGTTCCTATGCACATTATGCTTTATCATAAAACACAAATTTTCTTCCTCTTAATCTTGCATCTACTTTAGTTTTATGAGCTCCTACCCAGAAATAGCTTTTCGTTTCAACTCTTTCGCCGCCAGCTAAATTAATTTGACATTTTTTACGATCTAAAAGGAGATTTTCCTTCGCATATGAAGATAATTTGAGCAAAATTTACCATCAGATAATACAGAGTATAAACATATTCAAGATCAGACTGCAAGTTCTGTGCAATCTGATCTTGATCTACTTTGTCCGAAAAAGTAATTTCAGTCGCCAAAAGCAGTTAAAGAGAGAAGAATCACGACGGTATATCGAATATTTTTGCAATATACTTTACAATCACGATGGATGCATTGCTCCCTTCCAAGCACAACTCCTAACTTCGTTGACTCTTTTCCAAACGACAACATTTTAGATTTCTTCAAATTCAAAGCATTTGCAGACGACAAAACGAAAACAAAAAACTTGACTCAAAAATTGAAATTTGTACTGGGAAAGGTAGAAAAGATTGTGGCAAAAGGAGAAAATTCTGGTACCAGCATCTTTTCCGTTTCCCACTATGTTTTCAAAGCCTTTCTTCTTACGGTCGTTGAAAGTAGGGACTGTGTGGTCACCTTAGGGAGAAGTGCAATGCAAAAAAACAATAACTTTTTGTTGCAAAGTAAAGGAATTGATAGACGATATTGAAAAGAAGTGCAGTGTACAAGAACCATAACCTTCAGTTCCATAATGTGTGAGTTTTTGCCCTTCGTTATTTTTCAAACTTTAATTTTGTTCGGAGCGTAACTACAAATTTATGAAAGGTATCGACGTTAGACTTCAGATGTAGGCGTACTTTATCTGGGAGGAGTTTAGTACCATGATTTTAGAGTTGTTGTTTTTTTTGTGTGTGTGTGTGTATGTCAAGGTTCCTTTGAAGCGTAACTCGAGCTGTATTACTTCACAGATTGATAGTTGTCTCTGAGAAGGAGTGCAGCACACAAGAATGATAACTCTACCTTCCATATTTTTTATAAATTGCTCTGTGATGTTTTTCAGACTTTTTTCTCTGTGATTTCATATGTGTTAACACTTGACAGCTATATAAGAAAAGTATACCTTGGAGTTTTTGGTTGTACTTTGTATTTATCATTGCCAGAAAATACTAGTAATTCTTAAATCTACCTTTTTAGCTCACCTGAGCACAACGTGCTCAAGGGGAGCTTTTAGGATCACCCGGTGTCCGTCGTGCGTCAGTGCGTCGTGCGTCGTCAACAATTCTTCAAACATCAACTCCTAAACCGCTGAGCGGATTTGGACCAAACTTGGCTGGAATGTTCCTTGGGAGGTCCTCTTTAAAAAATGTTCACAGAATTTGATTCCGTCCAAAACTCTGGTTGCCATGGCAACGAAATGGAATTTTTTAGGAAATTCTTTAAAAATCTTCTTCTCTAAAACCGCTGGCCAGATTTTAAAATAATTTCACAGAGATGTTCCTTGGGTGACCCTTTTCAAAAAGTGTTCGCGAAATTTTGATCCGTCAAGAAACATGGCTTTGGTGAATGGGGGCTTCTTGCACTATACAGAAATGAAGAAATTCTTAAAAATTCTTCTTCTCAGAAACCTCTGGTCAGATTTTAAAATAATTTCACAGAGATGTTCCTTGGGTGACCCTTTCCATAAAGTGTTCGCGAAATTTTGATCCGTCACGAAACATGGCTCTGGTGAATGGGGGCTTCTTGCACTATACAGAAATGAAGAAATTCTTAAAAATTCTTCTTCTCAGAAACCTCTGGCCAGATTTTAAAATAATTTCACAGAGATGTTCCTTGGGTGACCCTTTCCAAAACCTGTTCGCGAAATTTTGATCCGTCAAGAAACATGGCTCTGGTGAATGGGGGGCTTCTTGCACTATACAGAAATGAAGAAATTTTTAAAAATTCTTCTTCTCTGAAACCGCTGGTCAGATTTTAAAATAATTTCATAGAGATGTTCCTTGGATGACCCTTTTCAAAAAGTGTTCGCAAAATTTTGATCTGTTAAGAAACATGGCTCTGGTGAATGGGGGCTTCTTGCACTATACAGAAATGAAGACATTCTTAAAAATTCTTCCTCTCAGAAACCGCTCACCAGATTATAAATAATTTCACAGAGATGTTCATTGGGTGACCCTTTTCAAAAATTCTTCGTGAAATTTTGATTCATCAAGAAACATGGCTCTTGTGAATGGGGGCTACTTGCACTATAGGGCAATGAATAAATTCTTAAAAATTCTTCTTCTCTGAAACGGCTTGTCAGATTTGGAAAATTTTCACACAGATATTCCTTGGGTGACCCTTTTCAAAAATTGTTCGTGAAAGTTTGATTCGTCGAGAAACATTGCTCTGGTGAATGGAGGCTACTTGCACTACATGTATATGGAAATGAAGAAATTCGTGAAAATTATTCTTCTCTGAAACTGCTGGTCAGATTTTGAAAGGACTTTTACAGGTGACCTTTTAAAAATTGCTTGTCAAAATGGTGATTTTGTTTCCAGTGTTTCAATACCTTCAAAAAAAAAAAAAAAAGGCTATGGTCCTCTCAAAAATTCAGGTGAGCGATCCAGGGCCATTTTAGCCCTCTTGTTTAGTATTTGGAATCAACCTACAAGTAGGCAAACATTTTCTGTTGAGCAAGCATTCGGCGGGGAATGGCCATGTCAACATGGCTTTAAGTGAAAAAGACAAAATCACCAGATACAATTATATGAAATTCTTACGGTGCAGATATAATTTGATTAATTCCTATTACCTCATCAATATTTTCAAGATGGTGAAAGACTGAATCAGGGCGAATGGAATGCGGTCATGTACGTGGGAGATCCCTTTTCATTCTTTTTCAGCAGTGGCCTGCCACATTACAATTTCGAGAAAGAAAACACTGCATGTGTGGCTTTTTACTTGCACGTTCCGGCCAATTTAAACTTTGTTTCATGACATAGAGGATATTTGTCTTTTTCGGTGAAGGTTCGAAATTTATTTCATCGAGTGGACACCATCGGTTATATTTTCACGAGTGGCGCAGCCACTCGTGAAAATATTACCGATGGTGTTCACCAGATGAAATAAATTTCGATCTTTCACCGAAAAAAAAACAAATATTCTCTATATGTCATACTTTTAACCCTTTCTGTGAGGAGCTTTATCAAAACCCAGTACAGGCCTTTTCTGTTATTCCCCATTGCGTACCCCTCCCGCATAGCAACGCATTATAATAGTACGTCAAGCGCAAGAAATGTAAGGTATATGACGTCATATTTCCCATTTGGTTGTAATGCACGCGCAATTTATCTAGGCAACAAGAACGTGAAAATCGGTAGTTTTACTGGTTGTACCAGTGTAAGATCGAAAAAAATTTTCACTGCTATTTCTCGATATCCTACCGGAAGGCATGAAATAATAATTCTAAATTTATTTTCCTTAATTGTCGTTGTTACAGTTCGGTGATATCAAACGTGACATTACTGCTTTGAGCATTACACAGTGCAAGCGGTCAAAACTGCCATACATAGATCTGCTGGTGGGAAAAATATATCATTTGGTGTTCTGTCCTCGGGGAAATGATGAAAATACAATCGAACACCGCGGTAAAAACCAAGCCAGTATGATTTCATTAATACAAGTGCCATAATTATACCTTATCGAAATGTGCAATTATAAAGTCATATCTAACTGAATTTTTTTTCGTTAACGCGAAAAAAATCTTTCTCTAGGTGTTGTTCTTAAATATATAGTAACAACCAGAGCGACTAAAGTAGAGATATTAGAGTTTTGCATTTTTTTTTTTTCTCACAGGGTGCAAGTAAAAATAGCTCCTTGCAAAACGAATACATATACACGTAACGTTTTTTGCCCTCTGTTTTTCTATTCATCATTCTTTTCTAGACTTATGTACCAGGCGTGCCAAGAATATATACCTTGAAATTGTTACTTGTGAAATTAATTTGGCGAAAGTCTGACGTACAAGCTACCTCGCGAATTTGTTAAGAATTAATTGGAAATTAATTGTTTTCAGAAGTTTAACGATTAATTTATTTCCATCCGTTCATCATTCCAAACTAGAAAAGTATCACTTTGCTTCAGAGTTCAAGTTACGGCTAGAATATTCAAAATTGTTCTCATGTGAAGGGAATTTATGCCAATAATATGCATATGTTCCTATTAAACAAACAATTTCATTAAAATGATATCCCCGCCGAAAATAACTCGACTTGCGTAACTTAAAGTCGCTTCAAGGCGTCCATTTTGCACCGAATAAAAAAGAAACACTATATCGACGGGTTACTGTACACATGTATAAAGTTTCACGAAGTTCTGTCCACTGGTATTGGAGATATTCTCCCGGACGGACAATGCAAAAACTATATCCCTCCGCAATCGGCGAGGAATAATAAATTTGTTGTCTTTGCTATTGTTAGAACCGATGTTATACATCAAAAATGAATTTCTGAAGAAAAGACGTTCGTTTTGCAGATCTCAGGCTGGCTGAATGAATCTTGCACGAAGGAGCGCACAGAGAACACCCATGATCGGAATAAACGTTATGTGAAGGGTGATCTAGATATCCTCTGTCCGCAGATGTAATACTTGTACTACTTATATATGTATTACCTCAGCGTGCTTAATAAAATAGACACTTCCGACGGGAAACAGTTACCACCGTTTTTTTCCTACTGAACTCAAAAGCACAATGTCAATAAAGTAGTATAGATTGAACTAAAAGTGAACTTGAAAGTAGCAGAGTAATGACAAACAGCTACAGACAAAAAATGGACAAGACATTAGGATGAAAGCTTAGAGACACAGCAATACTCATTAACATGCGACGATTTCCTATAAGGCCAACATTAATGGAACCATGCAATGAAAATATTGGTTGTAATACTTCACGCCCACGCGATGTCTCCCTTGGCCTTTTTTCTCTGGCGGGACACCGAAGCAAAGAAATGCCAAAAATGACTTTCTATGCGTTTATTCACCCTTGTCTAAAAAGGAAGAATGGCTACTTTCTTGTCATCATTTATCCCATACAACTCACTAACTTTATTATTATTTTTGCCAGGTTTATGTGGAATCTAGATTGAGTGATTTGAACACTTTTTAATTAGTGTGTAGAAATAAATGAAATAAAATCTTGCAAATTTAAGGCTGTTTTGACGGAAGATTTTCTAAAGTTTAGTTGAGATGAAAAAAAAATCAGATTGAAGGAAACAGTCCATATTAACTTAACATTTTAGCATGACTTGAAGCACCTGTGAGTACTCCAAAACCGATCTTGGGATAAAAACTTCATCACAAATGTTTCGTAACTGTTTTTACTTTGCTTTTGATAGTAAATGGTGTATTCTTAGTAATTTGAGCAGAAGGGCTGCCAGGCATAGCACGAGTAGCTTTATAATACTGTCCGTCACCATGACGTTTTTGATGAGCAGAATTTTGAAATTGCAATTCGCGGATTTTAACCATTGGCAGTGATTTTCATTTTATTTCATTTATGTTGTTTAGTGGTCAAATGCAAAGATGGTGTCTCTAGGTCCGACGGTCGCACATAGACTTTAGTACAACTGATCACTAAGTCTTACAAATAATTATAGACACTTGTTAACTTAGTCCTACATAGATTTATATGCAAATGAATACCAAATCGTGCATAAACTTGTGTACGTTTTAGTATCAAGATATACAATACAGCAACAAGACGTAAACATATATAGCGTTTTCTTCTTTTTGTGGGAAATAAGCGTGAATTGTTTTATCTCTAACCATACCTTCTATGAATTATGTATGAACTGGCATGGATTTTTACTGCGCGCCTGTCCAAGATAATTAGCTAATTAATGCGCAGTTGTTTTATACCCATACCTTTGCCATGACCGAATTCGTTATTTGGTATTGATGTTTCTTTTATTTGTCAGGTAAGATTAGCAAGGCAGAATATGGACAAAGGCTCAAGCCTAAATTGTCCTAACTTGTGTATTTAACAGATTGTATTCTAGCCAAAATGATACAATGAACCACTACAATGATTATACTTAGAAAGAATAAAATGACAATTTGCAGGAAGGCAAATATGCATAGTTTGTCATTAGAACATTTTCAAGTTTATTCGATGATTACGTTAAAAAATCACCAAACAATCCGTTTGTGAAGAATAGTAATCTACGCTCTTCGTAACAACATCTGATATGTAGGTTTTGCCTTTGTACCCTTAGATGTAAACCAATCACATTATAAATCTGGGTCTATTCGGGAAAGGATGGTACAAAAATTAGATCTGTTGATATTTGAAATTTTAAAACGGAATGTTTCCACAGAACCAAATTTGAAAAAAATATATAGTTACAGTTTGACTTGTAATTAAGTCATACCGAAAGACTTGCTCCAGTGTAATTAACAGTTATTCAATAAAGAAAAAATAGCGTATATAAACAATCATTTTCAAGTTCTGATAAGGAACTAACATATGCACTGACTTACGACATAGGCTTTTGACGAATCAATGAACACCGTGCCTGAGATAGTAGCAGAAGGTCGGCGCAGTCCACTTGCAAACTCTGCAAAGCAGAACAATTACTTGGTTTAGTTACTTGGTTTAGTTAACGAGTCATCAGTAATTTTGCAGTTCAATCCTACAGTCGATAAGTCATGGTGAAGGGCAAAGCAAGTTCTTTTTTTCCATAAGGAAAAATGATCACATTTTATCTGACGCTTAGGTTTGATTTCACAAAAAGGTATCATCAGACAATATCGTATTGATCATACATAGGATGTAATCCCGAGAGGCCACAGATCCACGTCTGGCAAAGTGTTGTCATTCCTCGCAGTATACATTAATTTTGTAACAATGGCCTGTTAGTGCGCTTCACGGTCTGTTGTAATAATTACACCAACCATTACCACGATACTTTATAGCATTTTAGAATTACTGAATGCACATCGTTCACCGAGGTGGTGTATGAGTTTATCCAAATTCTCCCTAAAGTATCCTTGTGGTTTGATAACGGTGTCCGGGGCTAGAAAAAGTAGAACCTTGTGATTTTCCGTAACAGACAATTTCTGGTTAAAATCCGGGTGGTCGGCGCACAAAACTTTCGCAGTCTTTTTGAAAATACATGTATATCATAACTGATATTAGGAGTCTTTGCGATCAGGTGTAGAGCTTGTAAAACAAAATTGTGAACGCATTACCCTTAGCAACTAATTTGCCGTAAACGACTTAAAAAAATTGTAGACTGGAATAATTTTAATATGAAATATGCTTTAACGTTTCAATGTATTTTGGCACAATAAGAAATTTCTTTTAATTGAAATAAGTTTCGCAAAAACATTGATAGATGTCATGCTGGTAATTTTGACATATTTAAACCAAACCTTCAAAACACCTCGACTTGAACTTTGACAATCTCTTGAATGAAGTGAAATCAGAGATTCGATAGAACTGCCAAAAATATACCGGTTTAGAAATTAACGAATTCTAAATGAATATAGTTGCTTTTTTTTTTATTATAAATGAAGATACTTTTTAACAATGTTTTATCACTGGATTTGGAAAGGCTCTCTTGCAAACTGTCCAAGATAGAGAAATTTAAGAAAAGCATTTCGATGATTTCCTTTAAGAACGATTCATTTCGTCTTTAAATATATTTGGATTTTGCGTTTCATGTTTATACTTGCATTTTTTAAACTCGTACTCAAATGCCTGCGATGATGTATGCCAAAACCGGAGTTTCGAGTCGCAGAACAACCGCCCCTTTATTAAAACTCCAATATTGTACATTTTAATTGGATGTTACCGTCCAGTTTCTCTGCGCTTGCAAAGAAAAATATATGTAGTACTGGATTTTACAAGAAATTTTAATCACAGTCTATAATCTAAATAAGGCTTATTAAAGAGTTAGAGAAGACAATTTCATCACATAATAGCAAATACTTTGACAAAAGGTCATATTTCCCTATTCATAAACATGTTTTTATATTGAATTTTAGGCAAAGAGAGTTTATTTGTGTCATTAGAATGGCTTAACTTCTTTTTTTTTTGTTTTATTCTACAACTTTGAATTAAGATAGCATTTGCGTACAATGAAATTTAACTTGAATAAGAGCATAATCATTTTCCTTATGGCTAAATTTTAGTTACTAGGCTGTCATAATTTGTTGATCATTTATTTGTGATTCCGTGCCTAATAAGACTTAGCACTTGGCGCTGCCGAAGAATGCCTTTATTACTCTGAATAAGATAGAAAGAAATACTAGTGAGTAGCATATTCTCCTTCTCACATCCTATATTTGAACTACATTCATTGTGTCTTCTTTAAATGATGTTAATGTGGATAAAGATTTAACCGCTACTTTATTTTACGAAGGTAATTATGAATTAATACTAGATTTCACAGAAATGCAGCCCGATCTTGAATATCGACCCTTTTGCTGCCATTTATAATATGATCATTATATTTTTTCCGCCTCTGTTGACATATGAAGCCGACTTCATGGAACGTGTCGGCTAATTCATTTGAAACTATACCTCAAAAGTAACTTCATTTGTTGCTGAGTTGTATTTCATGACCCAAAAAGGAGCCATTAAGATTCTCCCTGGATACTCTTTTTACACTTTCATGAAATTGCCATTCATTTTTTTAAGCAAATCAATGATCTTGAGGGAGACTGACAAAACAAGATTTCGTTTTTTTTTCTAATCGATGTGCTTAAGACTATTGGCAGTATACAGACAGTCTAAAGGCACTTTTACCAATGTGAAAAGTAAATATTAACGATAGGCTATCGGAGGATGTAAATCACAGATCATAGCAATTTCTTGATGCTGTCTAAACATTCCACCTCGCACTTTTTTCCTCCTCAATCAGAAAAAAATATATATTTGGAAATCTTTCGTGTGATGGCGTTTGCAACGAATATCTTTCGTAAATCAACACAGTTTTCAACGACGAAATGATTTAGAAGAATCTCCTTTTTCATTGAGTGAACTAATTGAAATCGATGTGTTCAAGAGTGGCAGAGTTTGGTGTCCAAGTTTGACCCAATCTTTAATCATACATACTCTAAATTGCTCCAAAACTTCATGAGCATTTCAATCTAATTATTTGCAGTAATACCAAAAGGATCAAAGATCAGATTGATCTAACAAACAATGTTCCCAACAGCGCTACGCGTTTACCAGTCTGTTTTTGTTTTTAATTGAAGTAGATGTATTGGTGAAACTCATTCAGGAAATATGGCTTTCTTTTTTCTAGATTGATGTTTAATAAGGTAAAATGTTAACGTGATTGCAACATATCGTTGAACATCTGAAGAACATACATGTATGTTTGCCACAGAACCGTTGTTTGCAGACATCTCTCACCAAATCTACCGAAAGTATCTGCGTCACTAAGCGGACCGGGCAAAAGACTGTCTTCCCTTCGAAAGACTGAGCCGAGCCCCGGTAGCTGAGTCGTTATCGTGCAGAACTTGAAAACAGGGGTTCGATCCTTAGTTCGGCCACTTTCTTTCCGAGGATTGATGATTGTCATTGCGACAGGATTCATTCTTCCTTCACAGCTGACCATTGTCTCCATGATGGTTATGTGAGAGAGCTGCTATTGGCATGAAAATTGTGCGGAGTACTTCTATTTTAGGAGTTTCCAGAAAAGCATGGATGAGTGCACCGGTCCCCGCTATATAACTGTAATAATGTTTAAAACGGTGTGGAGGGGGGTGAGGGGAGTGTATTCAGTTATTCCTAAGAGGTCCATCCTGCATCTATCAGCGTTTTCTACTGTTTCGAGGCATATTTCGGTTGAACTTCATCACTCTTAAGGGCAATATCTCCCTCTTTTCCCCGAAAAAAGTAGTCAATATATACAGTATAATGGATTGATTTTAATCCCTGTGAGTTAACCCTTTACCAAACGACAAAATTTTAGCCTTGTCCAAATTGAAAGCATTTGCAGGCGACTATATAAGTCTAGTTGAACTGCTACCAATTTTCTTTGACAGTGTAGAAAACATTGCGGGCAAAGGAGAAAATGCTGGTTACCAGCATTTTCTCCTTTTCCCACTATGTTTTCGGAGGGCTTCTTTCCCTGGGTCGTTAAAAGTTCACGCGGCTTTGTGTGGTAATGGGTTAACAAATCGGAGAAAGCAACTTGACACAGTCTTAATTGGAAGTCTCAGCCTATGTGTAGTAGATTGTTAGCGTTTACGAAGGATAGGTGATGGCCAGCTTGACTGATTTAACCCTTTCTCAAACAATCCCTGGTTTTCACGACCCTGAAAAAGAAGGCTTTTGAAAACATCATGGGAAAAGGAGAAAAATGCTGATAACCAGCATTTTCTCCTTTTCCCACAATGTTTTCCACTCTTCCCAAAACAAATTTCATTTTTGTAGTCACATTTTGTAGTCTGTAAATGCTTTCAATTCGGTCTAGTCTAAAATCACGCCGTTTGGAATAGAGTTAACGTAAAAAAGGTGCGATATATGAACAGTTAAGTTAGAACTTGTACACTGGTCAAGCAGTCATCATATCAGACTGCTACATTTAGCAATTTACTGTTTGCTATCTAAGATTATTAAATGTATCTCCACTTGTCTGTGCCGTATTCTCGGCGCAGTAATAACCGAAAGGTATTGTTTACTCCTACAATTAAATAGTCTACTGCATTTCCCTGTTTAGAGTTCGAAAATGTCTTTAGTACTCGTTTTAAACCGAACACTATTGAATGTAAATAAGCATGTCCAGTGAACATGTAAACAATTCGGCCTACCAAAGAATGTCGCAGTTCTGTAAAATAGCTGATTAAATTATCCCCTTCTGTTAACAGTTGGAAAATATAGTCTCCAATGCTCTCAGTCTCAGTGATGATGTTTTCTACAAAGAAGCCTTTCCTCGAAACAGAAGCTGTCTTAAAACAAATCGATGTATATTGGTCTATAGATAGTTTCTATAGATGGGAGTTAACTCTGTGTTTATATGACGAACACAATATATTACGACGATGCGAAAATAAAACGGAGTTAGACAGCACTTTCGTGTGAAGCGACTCAATCAAACAGTGAACGCCATTTCGAAATTATATATCGAAGATACATCTCTCACGGTTGTATACCTATCTATCTATAAAATCATAGAATTTGTCATTCTATGTTTTTAGAAGGATGAAACATTTCGTAGTGTAGTTTACGAGAAAATAAACACTCGCTAATGCTCGAGCACTAATACTTATAATTCTCGAACACAAGGGCTCACATTTTCTATTCTTTTCATGTAAACTGACAGCGTCATGTATTTTTGTTACTTACTCTCGTCAAGTCTGATTTTCTCCTGTGCTTTTACCTAAAGCAGCTATTATAGTATCCTGTATTAGTTGGTTCAAACTAAACTGCAACAATTCCACTCTTTTAACTTTTTTCTCTTTTAACTCCGACCAAAAACCTCTAAACAGCATTCCTTGATATAGATTATTTGGGGACTACTTGCTTTCATTAATAAGATCATTTGGACATCATATGAGAAGAAGTTTGTTTGAGTTTGGAAGTGAAATGGGTTTAAATTTCTTTACTGTTTAAAACAGAAAATTTAAGCCTGCTTTTTTGAATTTCTCTCTTTTTGGTGTAAGCATTTTGTTCATTCATTATCTTGGCTACGACGTGTCTAATCCAGAACAGAAATGTTTTTTTTTTTTTTCCGGAAAATCACTTAGGATAAAACTTGATTGGGCAAATTCCAATTATGCTGTTTATACCATATCTGATTCGTTTCCTGAAAAAAAGGTCAAAGCAAACCTTCAAGCAGATTTGTTATCTTCACAGACTTCAGAATATCGTCTAAAACAGGAAAGAGCTAAGACAAAAATCTATTGCCCTCTTCTTACAGCGCGGCTTGATGTACGTCAAGATCTCACATTAAATCACAGGGAAATAAGATAATGCTGTAAGATTCCCGGACGGCTGTCCACCATTTACTGACAGAGAAAACATGCCGTCAGAATCCCCACGTGTTTTATTGAAAAATTAGTGTGACTTGGGCGTTAATCAGGCAACCACTGTATGTATCCTATTATGGTTCTTAGCTTTGACTGGAACAATATGTCCTAACCATCGAGGGATTTGATAATATTTTTGCTTATATCCTTCCTACTTGCATATTTTTACCATAGAAACATTTTTGGGCTTTTTGTCACGACTGAAGGTTTTTTTACTGATGGACTTTGCGTGGCAGCTAGTATCTGGTGGTATAGTTGCGTACACAAATATAACTACATGTACAATAAAATAAACTTCAAGGATAAAAAAAGCTAATATCTTAACCTCTGATTCAAAATAAGTTTTCTTCGTTGCCTTATGTAAAATCATTATATATAGAGGATAACAAGAGAAAAGGGTTGTGAACGGTCACTATTGTCCAGTTGGTATTGATCGATCGGCCATTAGAAATCATAAAGTATTACATGCCAATTCCATTATGGTACAAGTGTTACATAAAAGTTCTTTTTAGGGCAATCATTCAGAGCGCCCATTCGATTGGCGTGGTATAAATGGACATGTATAGCTTTTATTTTCTAGAATTCATGTCAATTCACTCATGGTCAATGAACTATTAAAGAATGCATTTTTAATCTTTATAAACCGGGTTCTTTTTAATTTTTAGGTGGTCAGTGGTAGGTGTGTGTATATTTATAATGTATCAAGACCTGTCGTGAATAAAGTATTGCATATCCAGTGTCTCAAGGAAAACAGTCCTTGCACCAATTAATGTTTTGCACTCGGTTTTCTCGTAGGCAAGAGCAAGACAACTTACATTATGGAGAACGCATTATATGCGCATACTTAGTTAGTTAATCATGTTTGGGAAGCCAAACATACTGGACCGCCACCATCCACACTATACCAACTGGCACTTTCTTATGTCAAGGCTGTGGTATTTGCGCATTTTTCCGTCATCATTAAAACAATATTTCGTCTTTCTTCAAATTTCAAACGTTTGACTTGTTTATGGCTGAAAATGATTGCTCCACTCCGTTTACTTCGTTTCGCCTTTTTACCCACTGATACCGTTATTCTCCGATTTTAACAATAGTCTGTTTTTATCATGTTCGCGAATCTGAGAAGAGACTCTCTCAATGTCCAGCTTTGTGCTAACAATATGCTTTGTTAAAAACAAATCTTACTTAACCCTTTCCCAAACGACAAATATTTGGACTAGACCAAATTGAAAGCATTTGCAGACGATAATTCAACTCTTGCTGAAAAGATGATTTATGTCTATGATAGGTTAGAAAACATTGTGGGTAAAGGAGAAAATGCTGGTTACCAGCATTTTCTCCTTTTCCCACAATGTTTTCAAAAGGCTACTATTCCAGACCCGTAAAAAACAGGGATTGTTTGGGAAAGGGTTAATCCTTTATCTTACATCACCCTTGAGGATACTTTAGCCTCTTATTTTGTGAGCTCTTCTTCTTGTGCATTGCTGCCAGGTATACAAGATTCTCGACAGCATGTCTTAGGTCACACAAGCCCATTAACCCGCACAAATTCAGAGATATAGCTTTTAAGGTATGAAACTCGCTCAGGCTGTATTGTATATCAAATAAATTGATTCCGAATAAAAATTACGGGCAGGTGATGCATGCATACAGCTTATTCAAAAGCATATTCAGTAGTTGAGTTTTTTTAAGTGTCTTAAATATGACTTGCGTAACGAAAGAGCTATCCTTGTTTCTAACCGCACCAGAAAAGAACACCAGCACTGTCGTAGTACAAACCATTGACCAATATAGACACTCAAATGTCAATAACTTCATTATGAGACATCAATGGTCCTCGTGTCTCAGATTGCCGTTTATTGGAAAATCCTCTCTCTAAACTCTGAGCTAATAGGATCAAATATTGTTCTTAGAGTATATTTACCTTTCTCGTTAAACCGCTCAACCAATATCCAATGTAGTGGTCAGAATGTTAGGGAATACAAATATTTGATTTACAATTACATCTAGGACCATAAATTGCGTAAATTACGTTGAAGCATTGATTCGTCGCTGGATGTTTTCTCCTAATAGATTTATTGTGCTTCTTCTATAATAAACAAAGAAGCTTTCTATGTTTATCGCCGCTTTGAATGCATGTAGCTCAAATGTATATGTTTATCAAAGTTGATTTAGGACGATTTCTTTACTTAATAACGTATGGTACTGGAACGCAGTGCTGCAATGATCTCTGCTTTCAATTCAGGACTATGTCAATAAATATCTGTTACTGTACTGTTACCGTAACGTCTTATTCAAATTGAAATCAATGAATCTAATAGACTGTATCTTAGATTAAGGTTTAAAGATCGATTAACCCTTTTCCAAACGAACCCTGATATTTACGACCCACTGGAAGAAGCCTTCTGAAAACGTTATAGGAAAAGATGCTGGTTACCCGCATTTTCTCCCTTTCCTACCATATTTGTCTACTCTTCTAAATTCAAGTTTCAGTCTTTGTGTCACGCTTATTTTGTGTTCTGGAAATGTTTTCAATTTAAATTAGTTAAACATTTCGTCGTTTGGTAAAGAAGTAAAGCACTTAAAACAATAGTGCCTCCTTGTACACAGCTGTCGAATCACATTATGACCAAGACGTTAGTCACCCCTCACAACGTACGTCAGTGTGACGTCACAGGTAGTGATATCGGACCCTTGTTATAAAGTCAATGTGCGTTTTTGGTAAGACTGTATTTTTTTTGTAATCGTTCCTTTAAATGATCTGAAAAAGTCTTTAGACTTCCAAAGCGTACAATGCCTAGGGACTTTGTTTTTTGTCAAAGCTTTTTTTATCTACTTATAATGATGGAATAGACTTCGACCAACTATTAAAACGCAATCACTTTTTGATATTTGGTCAAAGTGTTTGTGCATACAGATATCTGCTTCCTGTCTAAAACATCAGAATGTTAAATGTATTCATCTAATGTCTTTGATAAATACATGATAGTCTTTGTTGTCCGTTTGTATTCACCTAAGCTAGCCTCATTCTATCTTCATATCGTACTTACTTTTCAATATGGCGGACATAAGTTATGAAAATGCCCAGGTCCGATATCACTTCCTGTGACGTAGGTTGTTACCCTTGTTAGTTTACTCGAACGAAAGAGTCTCAGGCGATATTTCATTACATGTAAGTACACAGCGCTTGAACGATTTGATCTCATCCGTTAATCAGTTGTGTTACTTGCAATATACAGCCGCGTAGAAAAGGGGGTGGTGCATTTATGTTTATATAAATCATGAATGAATATTTCTATGCAGTGTTATCAAATATTCGAGTATTGTAATCTAGGTAGGGATTTCAATTCGGCATGTAAAATGCATTGCAATGATACAAAGTGAATCTTTAAACACTAAACACCAAGTAGCTTTATATAATTATACAACTTTAATGAGCTACAAAGGAATTTCAGTAATTTAATGTTTTGCCTACTCGAGAGATCTTGGCATAAATGAAAAGATTATACAAGTTAATTAAGGTATTTATAGGAAACGAGTTAATCCTTCCGGTGTACCAACTGCATTTCATAGATGCCCATGAAAAACACGCGCTTTCAGGAAAGGCGAAAATCATACTCTGCCATTCAACTACTATGAAAAGAGATTTCGTTTTTGAACCAGGGAAGTCCTCTGAAATTACGGAAAATATCGAATATTTTTTTAACCTTGACAAAATTAAATGTTTGACTTCAAATTTCAGTGCGATAATCATGCAACCCCATGATAACACTACCAGCTGTCATAAAACGATATCATGGGACTTCAAAATGCTAAAACTAATATTGGGTGCGGATGATAATTCACACTTTCCAATTCCATTATGGTTTCTCAGAAACAGTTGTGTCACGAAACTAAAACAGTGCTATTTTGTTTTTCAAATTCTTTCAAACATTATATCATATTTCAGTATTCAAGGTCATTTTTATCGGTATCGGTTATGTAGGCTATTACGCCTACTCATGTACGTTCGATGCTTGTCCTTAGCATTATTATACCCAGTATTTTAGCTGAAGTCTCTGTCTGCTCTTAGACAAGAATTAACTCTTTACCACACGAGGAAAATTTAGACTGGTCCAAAATGAAAGCATTTGCAGACGACAAAATAAAAGTGACTGAAAAATTGAAATTTGTTCTGGGAAGGGTAGAAAACACTGTGGGAAAAGGAGAAAATGTTGGTTACCAGCATTTTATCCTTTTCCCACAGTGTTTTCAAAAGGTTTCTTTTTCAGGGGCGTCAAAAGTAGATAATGTTTGGCAATGGCTTAAAAAGCGCATAGAGTAAGAAGGGAATGAATCCTGTCGCAAAATCTTTCTTCAATCCCAGAAACGGTTTATAGTCGATGTTTAAATTCAAGTGAAAAATTACAAGCCCCGTTTGATAACGATCGAGGCACCACCTCAGGGTTTTATTGTAGCTGACAGTTTCACTGGGTTGAGGTCTATTGCAATTACAATCAGATGGCGAAAAGGGGCATTCAGACATCTGCGTAAAAGGCTGTCTACTTCGCAGGCTAATCCGAGACGTCGACTATATAACGGACACTGTCGTTTCGGAGTTGCCTGTGCAGGCTAGACCGAGACGACACATGCCCCTTTTCGCATAATCAGGCCATATTATCTTTGACTTTCTCCCGCTAGATGGCATTCTACAAATACACATCTATCTAACTTGGGCATCCTTGGTACAGAATTGGACTACTTTTCTATGCGACAACTGTTATTTTGAATTTCAAACTAAAATAAACGTTTACTCAATAAAACGGTACCTAGTGCGATTTATTCAGCTATGATCAGCAGTTAAGAGAAATCTGGAGCTAAAACGGGTCTGATTTCTCCTCAAACGTATTGACAAAAGCCATTTTCTCCATAGCTTCTTTTTAGCGCGTATTACTACAATTCCCAGCGTGTTGGGGGGAGCGATGCATCATATAAGACAGGTCGAATCTTCCAAGAATATGACATGCGCAGACTGCAATTTTACCACATTGTACAACAATCAAACACGCTTCATGCCTAAAATTATAAGAGCCTACAAAAAAATAGATATCAAATTACATAGCTTGTTTAAAAGCCATTGCCAAATAAGGCTGAAAAATGAATACGTTGCGAGTTACCGCCGTGGCAAGTTGGCAATTGTGTAGGGTCTACCATAGCTGCAATACAACGGTAAAACATGTATACAGTGGCTACCGTCTAATCTAGTCTGTTAACTCTTTACCACACGAGAAAATTGTAGACTCGTCCAAATTGAAAGCATTTGCAGACGTCAAAATAAAGGTGACTGAAAAATTGAAATTTGTTCTGGGAAGGGTAGAAAACACTGTGGGAAAAGGAGAAAATGCTGGTCACCAGCATTTTCTCCTTTTCCCACAGTGTTTTCAAAAGGCTTCTTTCTCAGGGGCGTCAAAAGTAGGGATTGTGTGGTAATGGGTTAATTTCTCTTGATCACTTACCTAAACTCGTCGTTGGGTATGTGTGGCTGTGTGTCTTACAAGTTTGTTCCTGATTAATGTTTTCTTGACTTTAAGCATGCAAGAATGCATCTTTTCCATGTTTAATTTGTTAAGATGGCTTAACAATAAATGTGCTCTTATGCAGAATTCTAGAAAACCTTGATAAAAATTGACTTTATCGTATTGCTCGCATGGTGACACAATAATCAGAAAGATATAATTATGTTCATAAAAGATTTACAACTGCAGAGGAAACAACATGTTCTAGTAATCTTTGAAAAGCCACATTTATCAATATAACTCATAGAACGGGAAGAAATACAAGGTTCCAAGACGGTAGAGTTCTCCAAAATCGATAGCGTGAAGACCCCGCTGTGAATTACTAATGTACATTTTGCTGCTGTGCTCCAAATAGAGAATGGCCTAATCCTGTTACTGCATAAAAACGGTAATCATTCCCATAGCAAGTAATTAATTATGGATAATTTTCATCATCAAGGAACACTTACTTCGATCAACTAGAAATTAGATTTTACGTTGTTTATTATGCTGCTATTGACTTTGTTCTTTCCTCCATTTCCACAGGGACAACTTAGTAACAGCCCCCAAAGTGCCTACGCAAACATGGTTACCTTTCAAATCAAGTAATCTTCATAAATGTCCATCAGTAGATCTGGCACGCCATAAATTACAGTTCAATAATTCACGAGATGTGTTCTACTTCCTTTGTGAAACGTCACAGCGCTTTGAAGATGGGTTTTAATTAAAGAGTAATTTATCACCGAATTCAATTCCCTGAACCTGGTTTGACAGAATGTCACTTAAAGTGAGTAAATCAATATACGAGATCAATTTTGGTCTTTTTGTACATCTCTATCTTTACGAAATTTAATTCATGTAATGTGGGCGCCTTTCATTTCTGTTTTCAGAGAGTGTCTGGTTTACATGTAGTTTAAAAACAAACATTTCTTCGTACATGTGGACTATTACGGTCAATCCGGTTAAAACCAGCAAGTTAAACAGCGTTTCGGCAAACATTTCCTTTAAAAAAATATTCGTTATCCTTTTTTCTCTGTCTTAAAAGCCCATATAATGATTTTACAGCATTTGAACCATGAAATACTGCAGTAAACATAAATAGGCAATGACTGCCAAGGTTTTTTTAATCAAGGGGAATTGCATAAACACTGCACTAATGAGATTTTTTTTCTTTTGAATGGAACGGTATTTACTTCTTATTCAACATGGATTTAGTTATGAACGGAAGCAGATTACTAGATAATATGTTTGCTATACGAGCTACATTTGGGCTCAGACACTTCTTTTAGGGACTTTTCTAGGGAAATGATGCCGCCACAAGGACTCAAACCAACGTTTTCTATCCAGAACACATTTTCATTAACACAGCGGATCCCAACTGAAATAGCAAAATACAGTTAAAACAAGTTAAAAAAATATAATATTAACCCTTTACTCCATAGATACTCATTTTGACGTATCAACAACAGTCAGCTTTTGAAAACATTGTGGGAAAAAGAGAAATTGCTCCGAACGAGCAATTTCTCCTTTTCCCACAATGTTTTCTACTCAATCAGATATTTGTATCCGCATTTGTCCATATCTTTGACATCATATCTTTATTTGCTGCTGAAATGGAAGAGCTTCAAATTGGCATATCAGGTAAAGGGTTAAACGGAACCATTAATTTTACTTTTTACAGATTCTCATTTTGCCCCCTGACTTTTGTACCATTTGAAGGTTTATCTTTACAATTATCTTCAGGGCAGGATTCTCATGCTCGCGAAGATATGGCATTATAACGTGTCATCTACTCCACGATATTCTATAATTACAATCACCCGTTGTTATCTTTTGTGATAACTACTCGACGAAAAGTGTCAGTATACATCTCGTATTTTGGCACACTGAGACGATACAAAAGTTAATTGCCACGTTGAACCCTTTCTACGGCAATGGCGATTACCATTGCGTCTTGATCAAAATGTAAATCAACGAGTTTGCAGTCTGATCTTCAATCGCCACTGCTACATGAAATATCAGATATTCAGATAAAGCTGCATTCGGTCTATTGTCGTCTTGTTTAAAGGTGGCCCTTCAGATTTTGGGACGAAAATTTTACAAAAATGCAAAAAAAAAATCATCCTTATACTCCCCAAGTCTTTTAATATGAGTTCATAAAACCCCAGTAGTCGAAAACACATCCGACAACACGAGAAATTAGAGATTTACTACTGCCTAGGTTGATACCAACGGGAGACACGTTCTATTTTTAGATGTGTAAGTCTCTCATTTACTACAGGAATACACAGAGAGTTTCAAACATAGCGTCCGAAGAAGACATAATGGAAAATAATTATTACAATTTTGTTATGTAATAGAATTTAACCGTTATTAGTCACGTGCCAGTCACTTGACATTCCCACAATGCTTTATTGATTTCTGGTGCGAAATCTAAAAATATCTTAAGAGGCTAGGTAGCCTTTTAAGGGATCAACATCAAAAAAAAAGTAAGGTTATGAGTCTTAATTACTGATGATTTGTACTGTTTTTTTTTTTTCATATAAATTTCAGTGACATATATATTTTTTAATTTGGCAAGATGTAAACATTCAAAATACCCACCTTTAAACATCATAATTATCTACTTCAACAACGTGACATTCAAAGAACCTGTACATTTGTAGAGACGTGCGCTCTAAAGATATAGGACTTCCGACCTTTTGTTACACGGTTTTCAGACATTAACGTGTAATTTCTTACATCAAGCCCATAGATTAGATTTGATATACTTTTAATTCTGTTTACCTACATCCTATTCACCTACATTTGAGACGAACTTTCAAATTGACTTGTGTGTATATACTGAAACAAACTTCTAAACAGCCACTTTTAAGTTGTAATTTCCCATAGAGCTTCTCTCGCGTCCGCTGCCTATAAAAGGGACAGATTATTTGGTTTCATTTTTTGCAGAATGTATGATCGCTCTGGATACATACCCGAGCCAAATTCTGAAGTGAATTGATTCAATATTAATCGCGGAAGAAATTCTTTGTCGTTCATTCAATTAACATTGTAAATTGAAAAATCAAGTTTCATGCTTCTTTTTTTTAATTACATTTTTTTACAGAAAATAATTTTCATTTTTTGTCTTATTGCTTACAAAGGCTCTGTATTTTATGGTACTTTTTTAAAACTGTTTTGGCTGGTAGTCACCGCGCATGCGCAAACAACTGGTTTTCTTTTTTTTTTTTAAAGAGAGTCCTTCTGTTTGCAAATCGAGATTCTTTTTGTCACAATACCATGGTTAACGTACGTAATGTTAATCATATGAGTTTTTCTGTGTGCAAAAAGTTGAATACATCTGCAAAAAGTATCGATTCATGTCAGCCTATGCAATCCGCACAGGCTGACATGATCGATACATTTTGTTTTAGGTAAATTTCCAGCATGCCCGTGGACCTTTCTACCTAGTGATTCAGTGGGTTGTTAGAGAAAATATATGTTACTGATCCATAACGATATGATGACTTGGTTGGTGCATACTGCATCATGGAGATGCATTAATCCTTTACCCCATAAGGTATTTCTATGGTATCTCTAATTGGCCCTAAATAACAGCAAGGATGAGGCTGTTTCTTATGTGTATACGACACCTTTTGATAGCATAGAAAACATTGTGGCAAAAGGTGAAATTGCTCGTCACCAGTAACTTCAACTTTTGCCACAATGTTTTCCAAAGGCTTCTACAAGGAATGCGTAGAAATGAGTATGGGGTTAAGGGTTAAAGCCCCTTTTCACAGAGCATGGCCGTTATAAATCTTATTTCTTAAAGCCCCTGTAAAGCCAAAAATATGTAATTTTTACCGTTTATAAGTTGAAAATATATTGGATAACCAATCACAATGCACAAATATAAGATAGGAAGTTACATCATTTGTTGCCATAATATACGTGAGAGAAAATACATGGAGAAGCCTGTCGATTTCACGGACGCCATTCATCTAGACAAGCTTCGTTATCGTTCGTGAATATTCGCATTAGGTCTTTGAGAACATTACGTGATAACATTGCATCTCATCAGTGCTATGACGTAGGTGGCAGGGCTATTGTTTATAATTCCAACATTATGTCATTGGAGAGTAAGATTGCTCATTCTGAATTTGTTTTCTTATTTAGATGTTGCACTCTCTTCCTGTAATGGTGATCAATGAATGAGCGTTGATCAGCCTGTGTCGTTGTTTCTGTTTCCAATGTCGATAAAATTACATTTTTCAAGCCTAGAATCGGGAACAAAACGATCAAGTGAATGACAGATTTGTTTCAACGCTTTGAATGATCACGTGATGTATGCGTCACTAACACGTCACTGTGAACATTTACGGCAAAAAGTCGGCTGATCGTTGGCGATCATTGATGTAAACAAACAGATAATGGGGCATGGAAGGATCTGTTCTAGTTTTAAAATTATTTTTGCTGCCACTGACTGGAATTTCTGCGAACTGCGCCTTTACATATCGTAAAAGTCATAATAATCGCCATATTTTACATGGTAGAAATGAAATTTACTTTTACTTTATAAACAGGTTGTTAATTTGATTAGACTTTACTGCGGCTTTAAAGGAATAATCTGTAGGACTTTAACTTTTTGTCAAACAGCCATGGATCAAGTCGTTATCACGGCCAGTTCTTCGCTCTTTACCTGCTAAAGTCCAGTGGATATGACAATAAAAGGAAATAATTTATCTATTTATTTGCAGACAGAAAATGTTGCAGGTAAAGAAGTATTCGATTGAAAAAAAATCCTTCTCTGTTCCCGTCTTTTCAATAAAAGAAATATTGGTTTCTCAACCACAAGTTACAGTTTTTAGATTGCCTTACACAGCTGAAATGCTTATGTACACCTGGTCATCGTTTCAGTTGATGTGATTAGCATTTTAGGTCCACCTAACATTTTCCTATATTTAAGTATAAAAAGTATGGGCTCTTAAATATATTATAGTCACTCTTCCTTTAATAAAACATTATTGGTTCAACGTACAAGATGTGTAGCCAAATATGTGGTAAAGATGAAACAAAGTATGATGTAAATCATTTTTTTGCTTGAGTTATTTTTCCTCTAGCAAAATTGATCTACGCATCTTGAAGAGCCAAGAACAACTTTGTCATTTTTGGACATTGTAAACCAAGATCAGACCGCATTTTCAAAACATCTATATCGAAATTAGACTGCATACAACATGCAGTCTGATCTTTGATAAACATTGTTCGTTAATTGAAATGGCGCATTTCGTTTATTTGATGCTTAAGTTAATGTTGAGGCTTGGCTATGCGCCAGGTGTTTGTCAAAATTAATTGATAAAAAGTCTTTTAAACTACATTTTTATCTGGAACTTTGCTGCATGATTTCGACGTTATCGAAGCTTTGGCTGGTTTTCTCCAAACAAATTATAGCTTACGCTCTTACACTCTTGCACTGTATTGAAAATAAAATGGGTAGTTTGGCAAAATCGGTTTCAGGCATCTTTGTACTGCGTTAAACTATGCAAGCCATCATGGGATTTCGGAGAGATATGATCCATTATGTCTATCAACCGACTGATGAGGTAGAATATTCCTTGCACATGCCATCTTCGCAAGCCAAGGCTGACGATTGACTACGCTATCCTACCCTTGGACGATCGAGCTTGATTTTTACATTCCCCCATACGCTTTTTCATTGGATGCATCCAGCTCTAACTGCAACGAATGAAATCGTTCGTAGCATTTCATCTTTGATGAAAATAGAACAAGGTCGCTACCTTTCGAATAGAAGGTAAACATGGAAACCCGCGTGAATGTCTGCTTATCGCTTCATGTGTATTCGTAAGCGGTTTGTAAAACGATATTTCATTGGCTTTTAGAAATATGATGTAAAGGGGGTAGTAACTAGCATCCAATAGAGGGCGCATCGAAGTAATCTCGAAATCGGGCTCAATCAGCCAAGGTAAGATCCACTTAGTGATCGTAACCTTGGCTCGCGAAGATGTGCACACTGCAGGAAAAAAAAAACAGCAAAACGTTTCAACCCAAGTCTATCTGTGCGGACTACCCAGACAGACAGAACTCGATAATTTTGCACAGCATGACTCAAATCAGTGTTAAAGTCTTAGCACACTCATCAAGTCGTTTATTTATATCTGTCCTTTATGACAGCTGGAATACTTATGCATGTCCTGGGTTTAACCAGTACTCGGCTAGAGCCCTGAAGTACCATGCCCAAAGACGCTCTCGTAAAAACACAGTTCTTCCAGCGAAGCTCGAACCCGGAGCCTCAAGGTCGTTAGTCATACACTTTACCACGAATCTTCGTAGGACTCGGTGAGAAATAACTGTTAACTTGTAGAATCCCATTACACATGTATATTATCCAAGCTCTAGGAAAAAGGGGGTTAAAGCATCTTTGTGATGTATTAACCCAAGCAAGTCATCACATAATTATGGATTCATAAAATCCGATTATTTATCATGTTTCATCAAGTTCTGTTTTACTGGATCCTAAATTGCATTCGCCAGCATTTAAGTTTGTTCCGTTTTATTGAGTCGAAAATTGTATGTTTCGCTTTTTCCATATGGACTCTATATAGGCCGTGCTTTTGTATAGAGCAAGATATATAGGATCTGACATGAGTTGGTTGTTGAGGTAAAAATGTATTAAACGAGTCTACAAAAATGTTATTACGCGAGCGTTTGGCGAGTTTAATAAAACTTTTTGTTAACGAGATTAATATATTTTTTTACCTAAAAAACCAACGCGTGTCAGATTCTTTTTATCACATTACTGTAAAACAAGAATTATAGACCAAACGTGTTAAACCGGAGGCATACATGTATCATGTGTAGTGAAATTTACATGAAGCCTGTGCACTTACTTTGACAGGTACATTACGAACGAAAAAAAGTTCAGAAGAAACTTGCATAGTATTGATTTTTGTTTGAATCTAAGCGTAGTTAAATTAACAACTTTATCACGATAAAAACTTTGACCGCTAATTTCCTTCAGAAACCAAGGTCAGCATGGTTTTAGAAATGAAGCGTGTAATTTCAGAGTGTTGACCAAATACAGCACCATTTTTTGTTTTATCTCACACGTGTATGAGACAAGGAAGTTCGGTAATGGCTGTATTACATTGAAAACAAAAATAGTTATGTGATAAAACTTTGTCCGTAACAAAAATAATGTTGTTTTCGCCTTTCGTTTCATTTTGTTTTCCAGGTTGATTCAAGCTTACTGATTTATTTTGTCTGTATTCTAGATCACTAATACAAATTAATACTTTGTTTATCGTTTTCAGTTCCCTTGAGGGACACATATTTATTTTTCTGTGGTAGATAAGCGGTAAATGAGCTCTGGAGTTCCGCATTCGACTGATGAAGGACACTGTGTTTTTCCTGAACAAACAAAAGATAATCAAAGTCTGAGGTAGTCACCTGTGATTGGCAAAATTTGAAAACATATTTTGACAGTATCCTCATCTGTCAATATTCTTCCACAATAGATAGACTGTCAGCTGCAGCAATCCTTTCGAGTTTGGCCATACAGCCTGTATTTATTGGAAAGAAGTTAGGATGAATTAGGCTGTTTCGGATAATATTATTGTAACTGCTACAAATGGTAACATCATATCTCTCGAAAAAGCAAAAGGAAGTTAGGAAACGACATTTTTTATGCTTTAGATACACTTTTTTTTAACTCTTTACCAAACTACAAAATTTTAGACTGGTCCAAATTGAAAGCACATGCAGACGACAAAGTAAACATAACTCAAAATAATGAAATTTGTTTCCAGCAGGGTAGAAAACAATGCCAGAAAAGGAGAGATCGCTGGTAACCAGCATTTCTCTTTTTCCCAGATTTTTTTCAGAAAGATCCTATATCAGGGTTTTAAAAACCAAGGATTTTTTGGTAAAGGGTTAAACGTTATACCCCTCGTATGCCATAAATATACACAAGTATTCGTAGAAGCTCGAGTGAAACATCCAAACTCTTCAATACGAAATGCATTTTCTCAAAGGGAACAAATACAATTCTGCTGCAAGATCAAGAGATAGTTCCGTCATAATATAGAATTTAGAAGTGGACAGTGTATATCAAAGATCAGACTGCACGTTCTTTGCTGTCTGATCTTGATCTACACCGTCCACAATGCTCCTTGTGTTGCCTATGGTATCGAAAGAGTTAACATTCGTTTATTGATAACAATTTCAACGGAAATGAACTCTAGTTTTACACAAGTTCAATATTATAATATGGCTTGCAACACGCGAAAAGGGACATTCGGACATTGGCGTAAAGTGTCGTCTCGGATCAGCGTGTGCAGTCCGCACAGGCTAATCCGAAACGACACTTTCCGATTTTATGTGATTTTCTGTTTTACGCAAGTCTACGGTAACACAAAATCTAATGTAGTCGTAAAGTGCCGTCTCGGCTTAGCCTGCGCGGAGTGCGCAGGCTAATCCGGGACGACACTTTACGCAAATGTCCGAATGCACCATTTCGCGTGTTGCGCTCCATATGGCTTGAAACACGTGAAAAGGGACATTCGGACATTGGCGTAAAGTGTCGTCTCGGATCAGCCGGTGCAGTTCGCGCAGGCCTATCAAAGACGGCACTTTACGACTACATTAGAATTTGTGTTATAGCTGACTTGCTCAAAAACGCAAATTACATCAAAACAGAAAGTGTCGTTTTGGATAAGCCTGCTGCGCGGATTACCTAGGCTGATATGAGACGACACCTTTTGCAAATGTACGAATGCCGCTTTTGCAGAGAAATGTCCCCCATAACAAAATGACCCACGGTCATTTCTCGACGTGGAGGAATGACCCTTGGGTCATTTTGTAATGGGGGTCATTTCTCTGCATTACACAGGCAATTAGCCTCTTTGAAAACCTGATCAAAAAGTAATGCGAAATAATTGACTGATGCATGTTTGTTAGTAAATTCACGATCATGCTTTGAAACCTCTGACATGAAAATAAATACACATGCACTCAATATGATTTGCGGAGTTTAATGTTAGCTGGTACTGTATAAATGAGCCATGAAGCTAACCTCCATATTTTCGTTTTAGTAGGAAATCATACAACGTTTGTACTTCAAACTTTAGTACAAGAGCTTGCCCCTTTTAGGTAGTATGGATGATGGATGTATGGTGCCTTACCGCTGTTTTCAATATTTCGGTTATATCGTAGCGGCCAGTATACCTATCCATGCTTTCCAGAAGTCTCTTTTACGAGTACTTCTCACATTATTTTCTTTCAAAGCCACTGGCTGCTTTGAAAAGGTAGACTGGTCCGTTGACATGCAGAAATAAGAGGGCCAAGATAGCCCTGGATCGTTCACCTGAATTTTTGTGAGGAGCATATCCTACCTTTTTTTGAGGTATTGAAACATTGGAAACAAAATCATTAAGTTGCTATGCAATTTTCAAAAGGTCATCTGTAAAAGTCATTTCAAAATCTGACCATCAGTTTCAGAAAAGAAGATCTTTTAAGAATTTTAAATTTCGGTAAAGTGCAAGTAGCCCCCGTTCACCAGAGCCATGTTTCTTGACGGATCAAAGTTTTGCGAACAGTTTAGGAATGGTCATTAAAGGAACACTTCTGTGAAATTATTTTAAAATCTGACCATCCGTTTCAGAGAAGAAGAATTTTCAAGAAGTTCTTCATGTCCGTACAGTGCAAGTAGACCCCATTCACCAGAGCCATGTTTCTTGATGGATCAAAATCTTGCGAACAAATTTTGAAAAGGGTCACCTAAGGAACATTGCTGTTATTTTTTTTTAAATTCGACCATCTGCTTCAGAAAAAAAAAATCAAGAATTTCTTCATTTCCATATCGTGCAGGTAGTCCCCATTTACCAGAGCCATGTTTCTTTGTGGATCAAAATTTCGCGATTTCAGGGTCCCTGAAGGCACATCTCTGTAAAATTATTTTAAAATATGGCAAGCGGTTTCAGAGAAGAAGATTTTTAAAGAATTTCTTAAAAAATTCTTTTTGGTTGCCATGGCAACCAGAGTTTTTGGCGGAATCAAATTCTCTGAACATCTTTTAAAGAGGACCTTCCAAGGAACTTTCCAGCCAAGTTTTATCCAAATTTGCCCAGCGGTTTAGGAGGAGTTGGTGATTAAAGAATTGTTGACGACGCACGACGGACACCGTGTGATCCTAGAAGGTCCCCCCTGAGCACGTTGAGCTCAGACGAGCTAAAATAGACCAATAGCAAACAGTTTCGATCCACTTTAGTCTGCGAGGACTGCGCAAACTAAACCAGATCGATACTTTTGCAGATGCACCAATCCCCCTTTTTACACAGCTTTGCTGGAATCAACAGTGAATTCTCTTGAACAATACATTGGAGCCTGGAAAAATTAATCGGTATCAAATATTAAATGGATGCCGTGACCCATGATTGACAGCTTTTGAATTTAAGAGTCAGGAGTGGTGAAACACACATGCGGGAGTTTTCGTGCATTCATCATAGAGATAAAGCATACGAAGAATAACTATGCTGCTATTACATGCAATTGGAATGAACGGTGTCGGAGCATATTACGGTATATATTTATCAAAGCATCAGAGAGTTGATGAAGCAAAATAAAAACGAACGATGAAAAGAAGATTCATCAAAACTGTCCAAACATTATCACTGATTTGCGATGTTGATCTTGATTTGAAAAGTACTTAAATATTCTTGCACAAAAGGCTAAAACAATGATCAGCCCCCATACTTTTTTTCTTTTCAATCACGCATCATTATGTTTTATTAATACATTTCCGAATTATATCTCTATTTTGATGAAACAGCACGTCCTTTCTTAACACTTCTGCGGCTAACGCGACTCGTGCACCATTGCACGTTCTGTGCAGTCTGGTCTTGGATCTACGCTAACCGTTAGAACATTTATTCCACCAAAAAATGCGTTTGAAATAACACAAAATTGGATTTTATCAACTTGAAGTAATATTTCACCTAGTTGGCAGGTTAAGAGTTAACATATAGCTACCTGGGTAGGTTCGTTAGTCAAAATACGTTTTCTTAACCCACAGGCTGCTAAGCTCAACTCGCTGACCTTTTGCGGACAATGTAAATCTAAGATCAGACTGCACAGAACGTGCAGTCTGATCTTGGATCTACATTGTCCGATAAGGAGATATTATTCCCCAAATCATAAAATGTTTTGTGTGGTGTCCGTTGTCGTGAGGTGGAGCGTCGACCTCGTAAATGTAAGGTCCCGAGTTCGATACCAGGGAGCGGTTGACAACTTTTGGTTTTTCATTGGCCCACACATTAGGCGTGAGTACTGGTGTAGAGCCTAGGAGAACCGAGAGAGATTAGTATAAGTTGTAAGAATTTGTTTCTCAATGGATGTAAAACAAAAATGTTTAGATTAAATCGCAACTTTTAAATAGCGGTGTTTTGGTTTTTATAATTAGAATGAAAATTTCATTGTAGTAATTCAGCAAGATAAGGAATAAGAGATAGATCAGCCCAGCTGGACTGTTCCAGGCAATATACAAGACCAACACATAAACGGTAAATTCTAGCCAAGGTCAAGGACAGCATTTATTGACAGTTCCTCTGGTTTTAATGGTTGTTTTTCTTGGCAGTTTCTTCATTATTTTTATCAGTTCTATTGATATTATTTTGGCAAGGGAAGCAGGTTTTACAAGTAATTTACTCGTTATTTTCAGTTCCTATCGATCCAAATCATTATGAACTCTACAGAGTACTGTCATCCTACAACGCCATGCTTCTGAAAATCTCCTTGAGCCGTGCTCTGCCTGAAGGGGCTTAACTCTTTACCACACAATCCCGAGTTTTAACAACCCTAGGGAAGAAGTCTTTTGAAAACATTGTTTGGAAAAAGGCGAAAATGCTGGTAACCAGTATTTTCTCCTTTTCCCACAATGTTATCTACCATATCACATACAGAAATCGTCTGTTTTGCTACATTCAATGTGTTGCCCGCAAATGCTTTGAATTTGGTCTAGGTCAAATGCATCCCCTTTGATGTGTTGTACCAAGAAAACCTTATAGTCTTTTAAAGCCTTAAAATCTATTTTTATAACAATCTACTGAATCATTTATTTAGGTATAGTTTTCCTTTGACATGCAGACAATTTATCAAAAGCAAGAACTTTCGGTCCAAGTTAGCCTGCGCAGACTACATCGGCCGAAATAGGTTCTTGCAAATGCAGTAAGCCCCTCTTTCCCAGGTCATGACTCTCATGTATTCGTCCTTTTGCTTTAATTTTTACCTAGGGATTAACAAATATTACCTAAAATGCAAATATACTTTTTTAGCTCACCCGAGCACAACGTGCTCAAGGGGAGCCTTAAGGATCACCCAGTGTCCGTTGTCCGTCGTGCGTCGTCAACAATTCTTTAAACATCACCTACTCCTCAACCGGTACGCTAATTTGGACCAAACTTGGCTGGAATGTTCCTTGGGAGGCCCGCTTAAAAAATGTTTACAGAATTTGATTCCATCAAAACTCTAGTTGCCATGGCAACCAAATAGAAATTTCTAAGACTTCTCCTCTGAAACCTCTGGTCAGATTTTGAAATAATTTAACGAAGATGTTTCTTGGGTAACCCTTTTCAAAAATCGTTGGTTGAATTTTGATCCGTCGAGAAACATGGCTCCTGTGAACAGGGGCTACTTACACTATACAGAAATCCAGAAATTCTTAAATTCTTCTTCTCTGAATTTGTTTTGTCTGCTCTCTATATGATTTTAAAAATACAGAAGTTTTGATTTAGCAGTGATTGAAAAAGGCAAGAAAAGCGTTCAGACGAATATAAAAAATGCATACTATAGATTCTATTCTTGCACAAGTTGTGCTATCGTTCTTGCTGACTGATTGTAGACAGAATGATGAATAGTAGTCCAAGGTAATTATATGGGAAACAGAACTATAGTTAACACACACATTTCGTTTTGGAGATGCAGACGATTGCACATATATTTTGATCCTTCAGTATTTCTTCGGATTTTTGTTCAGGCACCGAAATATGAATTTTATCGGAGTCTTTCATTAGTTTTTTTTTTTTTTTTTTTTGGTCAAATCAATCTTTTTCTTCATTTTTTTAATCCGAAATCAGTTAAAACTTCAAGTATAGCCTTTATGTTATCCCAGGTATTTCTAGTGATTTGATTCCGGAAACTTTTAATAATTTTAACGAAGAATTGCCTGGAAATAATTCACACATTATCTTTCGACTGAAACATCGGAATAAAAGTTAATTTTTCTGGCATTTAGCTTGTTTGTGCCGGAAGAGGCTTTTTTAAATAAAGCTTTGACCTCGCCTCACCTGAATATAGAAAATAACGGTCTGTGTCAACAATATTTAAAAGCTCCTTAAATATCAGCCAGTGCAAATGTTTCGAAAGTGTCCTATAAATGCATTTTTGCAATATTTTTGCATAATTGCCAGACCGAGCAATCATGATTCTTACAAGGCAAGGTCTCAGCAGAATTCGACACAAAACGTTTGATATACCTTTAGAACAATTCAGAATACTACTGTCAAAAAAGTGCAAGAAGACATGGAAATCATAACAACTTTCCGACCATCGGGCCAGTGGTTGCACGACCGGAGCTGATTAAAAAAACTAATTCAAAAAATCTCCTAACGTATTTTGTAAGAAATTTTATGATAAAATGCTCGTTTAGAAAAACATTTGATGAACCGGTGGTTTCTTAATGCAGAATAATGAAAAAAATTATTAAGGAGGTGGAAGGTCCAGACCATTTTCTCCCATCACCATACGGTGAAAATCGCCCTCCATGTTATCATTTACGGCACCCTATTCTACATCAGAAAATAAAACACGATGAACAGGAATGCTTACAATGCGGTATACGTGTTTACATTCTGGAGCGTTGGATCCGTGAAGAACCTCTGTTTGAACAGTGCTGATGTTATCATTTAGTCTGTTGTTCTGTTTTTTCTTGTTCATTCTCCTAAAAAAAGCACCTGTTTAAAACCAAAGTTCCACGTTTCTTATTGTACAGATTTGTTATGATGATGATTATAGTGCTGTTCAATGAAGGTTGGCGCTACGATAACAACAAGTGGTATGACTTTGGTATTTTCCTTTGTGAATGATATGTAAGAAGGTAACAAGAAATTTTTCTTTGGATTAAAATGTGACTGATCCAGGTGAATAGATTAAGTTCAAAGTCTTGTACAGTTTCTAAATGTCGTTTCTAGTTGTTCATGGTGTTTTAACGATTTCCCGATGCCTACAGCTGTACAGTTTTATTCTCGCTTCAAACAGAGGATTTTGAATGTTACTTACATATAATGTCAAGAAATGATCTTTTAATATACCTTTATCACGTGCATTAGCATACTGTAAGCCAGTATTACAAAACTATGTTGTTTGATATACAGATACATGTATGTATACATCTACCCCGTTCATATATGTAAAAGAAAATATCTCGAACTTCATACCCAAACACTTTCCTACTCCAAACAGTGCCACTGATCTCTTCGTCCAAATGTGCTGTACGTCATTAAGCGATTAGCATTAAGATATTTAACGTTATCAAAGTTTTATTACGGAACTGACGAACAAAACACGTTTGCCAACTGTCCAACAAAATGCGACTGTATGATTGAAACTATGCGTACCTGTGGAAACTTTGGCATTTGCATAGAAACTTTTGTCAAGTTGCAAAGACTGACACTTTATCTGGATTCATAGCCTATTTCCTAACCTGTCCTACTTGAAACAAGACAGTGATGCAGACTTAAGTGTAAACATATTAGCCATAACTACTAAATCTTTCAAACAAGCCTCTCAAAATCTCTTTGATGTCTTTACACTAACAGGTTATATTATACTTGGTCGAAAAAAAAAACAGTGTGCGTTGCTCTTTCTAGTTTAACTTTTACACTAGTCGAGTAATTTGTGCAAACCTTCCATTACATTAAAGTAAAATTTTCCTTTTACCATTCATTTGCAACATGTTAAAGTATTTTTCACAATTTCGTTGTCCTATAAATTAACTAAAAGTGTTTTAATGCGTTTGCATGTGCCTCTTTATTTTTTCTTAAATTTCATTTTGTATCAGTACACACGATATTTGTTGTAATAAAAACACTAAACATTATACTAGTCTTATAGCGAATAACGATGCCGAGACTGAACAAACGGTAAAGATTACAGGCGTTAGTACTGCTTGCTTTTAGTAATTTTGTTGTTGATTGGTTGATTATGTGGTGTTTAACGCCGTTTTCAACATTTTGTCAGTTATATCGCGCGGCCAGTGCACCTATCCATGCTTTCCTGAAGTCTCTTTCATCCATCAGTATTTCACAAAGTTTTCTTTCCAAACCACTGGCTGCTTTCCCCTATAACCATCGTACAGACAATCGACAGCGATGGGAGAGGAATACTTTTGTTGTTGACATTGCACCGTAGTTTGATTGTCATATGATGCGATTATAGGCCTTAAATTCGGTTTCGACGAACAAAGGACGTTTCCGATTGGCCCAGGTTGGGTATACTGAGGGCAACTATAGCTAGACAAGACTATTATATAACGCTGAAAAAGCATTTACGCCAACTTTTTAAAATGGCGACTAGAACGGCAGTTCAGTGTGGTGAAAATAAGTGTACAGTATTGGCACTATTGCAGCCGAATGCACTGCTACTAGAGCCAGACTGCCGTATGTTGGCAGCTTATTCCCTTGACATCAGAGCATATTATGTCTTCACTGGGCAGACGTTATTTGCGCTGGACGCGCACCCTGTGGACAAGGTTGGTTTTTACCGATGAATTGCGTTTGAATGTGGAGTTTGCTAGAGGCCGAATAGGCGAGAAGTTTGCCAATAAAACATAATATATGGAATTTTGTAGGAAGAAAAGTGTAGAAAAAGATAAAACATGAAATTTGAAAGATCTTGGAAATGCACCTCAAGCGGAATAGGAAAGGATTCTAAACAATGTTACATGAATTCAAACCAAGAACTCAAAATGTGATCTGGTATGTTAGCTGTGTTACAGCAAAACACTTGAAATATTCGAATTCATCCTTTCAATTTATGCCAAATTTGTGTATGTACATGCCATATATTTTCTTACACGTTTGTCGAAACCCTCTGCCCACTTTCTTTTTCGACAGTGTATATACCTTAAACGATTGCGGTGTTGTTGCTTTAGTAATAGAATCATGTTAACCCTTTAAACGCTTAGCACTATACAAAATATTTTTTTACATAACAGGCAGTCTGGTATTTGAATTTTCACCGTCCCCAATTTTGTGAGACATTTTATACCAACACAACCCCACTTTATCAGTGCTCTAAGGAATTTAGGGAAGATAACCAGGTTGGAAAGCATTTATCTAAGATATATGCTGAAAATCTTTACTTGTGATGAGAAATTTTCTGTGTTTCAGTTTGTATTCTGTAGAATTGAACTCAAGCGATATTGTTTGGCGACGTGCTTCGACTGACATTTGTCTTTATGGTTTGTGCCCGGTGTTTTGTCTCATTGTCTTTTCATTCCTCATTGTTCTAGTTTTAACAATCGACACGTTTAATACTTATGTATCAAAAGGTTAATTTCTAGCCGTCACGGTACTGCAACTGAAGATCTCGTCAATAATTCAACACAACCAATACAAGGAGAAAGCTAGGCCGGACTTAAAAGCTGGGAAAGCTAGACGGTACCAAATATATTTCTCCTGCAGTAGAGATTTTATTGCGCTGCGATCGATTCGAAGCCGCCCCATTTCGGATAAAGTCAAATAACGGTATCGCATTTTCCTTTCCGCGTACCATTATGTCTGTCAGTTCTGTAAGTCATTGGAAGGTAATACAGTATTCATGAATTATAGCAGTCTCTCAATAAAATAGTAAGTTCAAGAAGAACAACTTTAAAATATATTTAAAACGGCAAATTTTCAGAACTACGCATTATTATCGATGCCGGTGGTAATTGTTCTTGGTAAAGTGTGAATCAAACCGCATCGAGCCAAGTTTTAAGAATAGAAGATTTAATCTTTCCTGTGATGGATATGAACTCTGGCGGATTTTGATTTGCAGTAAAATATTATATCATGAAAAATTGAAGCTTTTATTTGCTTTTTATCGGCGCTGTTTTCCCTTGGCAATACCGAGATTACTTTTGCACCCCCTTTTTTTATTTAGTCTAACAAAACTGTTCTAACTGTCTTTCCTCTTTGAGATAAATTATTGTATTTTGATGGATAAGTCTCCACCGGAAATGGTAACATAAAATGCATATATTTAATTTCCTTTTCAACTTCAAATACTTACATGATCACTACAGATTTCGCAGCACGCTATGAATACGGGGTTCATTTAATTTTGCCGTTCTGTTCTGCTACACTACAAACGGATACCCTTTTACATAGAAAAGTCTATTTAATAATGCTTTATTCATTGGGTCTATAGCAAGTAGTATTTCATTTCAATCACAAAGGTGCAATCTTTAGCCCTATTATTCATCTTGCTACTTTACAGATGAAGGTCAGTGAGAAAAGAAGACTTTTGCAACGGTTCGCCTGAATGATACAATCGCTTTTCTCGGCTTTTTTTGTCAAACGTTGAGTTTTCAGATCGATTTCTACATTTAAGAGAATTGAAGCATGTGATGTAATTAGCACTTGGTGTAAACGCATTGGAAGTGTAAATCTCGCTTAACGTCTCCATACTCTAGATCAGCAACATATGTCCTAATTTTCATAGATAAATATAGTGAATATGAGATGTTGATCTATTATTACTTACACGAAAGTCAAATGACTTATGCTGACCTAGTAGAAACTTTCTAATGTGTGCGTCTTCTAAAGTGTTGAAGTTATTCATTTTTCCAATTTAAGTTTGAGGGAAAAAGATCCTAAACACTTGACTAGCTTGCAGATGTCCAGAATTTGAGATGAGACTCTTGGGGCGAAAAGGAAAGAAATGAAAAAAACGTTGATTATCATATCTTGGCTGATTCATTGTTAAACTACTTTTAAACTATGGCAAATGGCACGGTGGTTTCTTTTCACGATTTCTAAGAAATTTAGCTATTGGCTATTCAAGTTTCAACATATGTGTTTTACATCGATTGAGAAACAAATACTTAGAACTTACACTTATCTCTCTCGGTTTTGCTTCCTGGGAACTACACCAATTCTCTTACCGAATGTGTGAGCCATTTGAAAATCCCAAAGTTGACACCCACTCCCGGATCTCAAACTTGGGACCTTTGGCCGATGCTCTACCACACCCCCACGGACACCACTATTGAATGTAGTCTATTCGAAATCTTCAAGAAATTCAAGGTTATCTGATCTGTTTTAGTAATACTTACAAGTCCTTTTGGTTGATGAAATCCCACCTTACTATGCAAGAAAGTATTCCCCATTACGATCAAAAACTGTTTTTAAGGAAATTCAGTTTGTCTTTTTAGACAGATATCACAGAACTGAAACTATAACTGCAAATGACGTCAGTCTATTCCTTACCGACAGCGGATAAATTCAGCTTCTTCAAAGCGAAAATAGTGAAATCAAGGATTCGTACTGGTACTTTTTTTTATAGAGGTCTAACCATATTAAACTGAAAAAATTATTTGGCTATTGCGACAACTTGAAAAAAAAAAATATATATATATATATAAAGGGTTGCAGATTCATGAAAATGGGTAAGGTGCTAAGGTATCCTTTAACTTTATTTTGCTGCGGCTAAAAGGTTTTGTTACAATTTTTCGATTAACTTAAATCACTTTCAGATTTTCGTGCCCTATTAAAAAAACGAAAATCCCTGTCCTTTTGTAATCCATATTTTTCTTACATCTAAGTAGCTAAAGTTTGTCTAGACCAAGAAGTTCTGTGGCAAAGCCTTGATGTCCACCCACTTGTCCTACTACTCTCCGTTGCTTACACCGACAGAACATTGACCAATGGTTTTAATGTCATCCCAAGTGACGAATCAACTATCTCTCCTTCTCTCTCTCTTATTTATCTTGCCTTGTCCATAAATAATCTATTAAAGAAATCATTTATTATATTATCGATAAAATAATAATTCGATAAACACCCTCACTGTAAGATTATGTAAAAAAGAGTCCAACACGGTTAACATTGACTATTATTTCACGGGCTATCAAGTTGTAACTGTCACAGCATCTTGTAATATCTTGAATGCAACAACACATTTAGAAACGAACTATCATTAATTCATGGGACTATCAGACATATTTTCCGATGATTTGATCACACAGAATCACTTCTGAAAGACACCCTTTATCCCTGTCAGGGGCATGATTGTGAATTGAAAGACTAGTCACTGATAAACACGGATTATGCTCCGTGAAAACTAGGCTTAATATATGTAACAAAAGTATCGGTTAATATCAGACTACCCGACTTGTGCAGACTGACATGGATGTTATGGATCCGTAACAAAAAACGAAAATCACATACACACAAGAAAAACATAAAGTCGGTACGGGCTCGATCTGGTAAAGAAACTACCGTTTTTTTCAAATGTACGTAGTTAAAAAAAGCACTGAACAAGTCAATATAGTAAACAATACGGCTAACTCCACAGGCACTTTTCAAAAGTGAATAAAAATGTAGAGCCGCATCAGCCAATAATAGTTCTGAGCAGTTTAATCTCTTCAAGTGTATTGTCCCCCATTGGAAATCAAATTCACTCGCTGCTGAAAGAGTTAAGGATGAAAAAGTGTAAGTAATGTACTGCAGTCGTTTGTATTTTCAATATTTTACATAAATACATAACACATATATATATCAATTGTAGTTTACCGTCGAAAAATGCATTGCAAAAGTTAATTCGTGCATTTCATGATGCTCCATTTTTATTCCTTTACTGGTATTTGAAGACATCTATTTCATTACTTTTGACCCCACAAATTTAAATTGACTAAAACATGCAATGCTACAGTGTCTCATATATTTAAAAAATAGCTTTAGCTATCATACATTTTTAGTTCTGAAAGCATATCACAAGCGATGAAATAGTTCATTCAAAAGATTTTTTTCAGCAAAGGAGACTTAGTGGCGTGCGTGTTTAATATTTCTTCAAGACAATGACGGAATAACTGCCGTCATTTTGCCTGCCATGCAATTAATTGATGTGAATGTTTCATGCCAGAACTTTGTGATGACTAATCTGTGATTGTCTGCTACTTCTCGGGTGTCTGTTTCGTATAAAAACTGCAGTTTAAACCTGTAAACTGTTCACAAAATACCGTGAATTCTCTGCAGCATGTATTGACAGTTTTACGGGAATAGCGACGACTTTCCGTTGCCATGAAATTCTGCGCGCCTAATAACTGTTATATTTTTTATACTTCATTTTACCCTTCAGCACAGAAGTAAAGTTCACTCGAAACAGACCTTACGATAAGGTATCTAGCGATGTCGGTGACCGTCATTTGTGCCAGAAACGGCGCATTTTGCGTTTTAACATTTGAATAAATACGACTTGTTCCTCCATTATCTCCCGAATTCAGGATAATGCTTATCTTTCAATTGATATATATGACTTTCTTTAGCCCAAGTCAATACTCCAGCAAGATTTCAATTGCAGTCTTTCTTCCAGTTTAACTCATTATTCGTTCACAGAAAGAGGGGCTGGTAGAAATAAAAAAAAAGGAGCGATTAAAATAGATCGCCAGAGTTACAAAAATCATAATTAATGGGAAACTGAACGATATTTTTGAACATTACAATACCGCGGATCAAACATCAAAGTCCCACAGGTAATGCAGCCCTCGCAAGTGTAGGTAACCCGCGGCGCACTGTAATAGACATTAATCCCAGTCTGAAGGTTCATAGGGGTGTTTGCAGTTCATATAGTGATACTTGACTCATTTCTTTGTAACTTGCGTGATCCCATTCTTTAACTGGAAATATCTTAGTAAGATATGTTCAAAGACTGGGAAAGCTGACAAGATCGGTTTACAGATTTGCGATGAATGTTTATTGCTATTTTGATTCAGGAAAAAAGGTGCATGATTTTAAATGATCACAATATTATTTATATTGCTCTTTTATTGTGTTACAAGGTTTACACATATGTCTAGCATCTTTTTTGTTTTCTGCGGTTTCCATGTCCTTCTGTGGCAGATTTCGTATGCTGGCAAAGACGTGGCGTTTTGTGAGTTGTTATACAGCAGATTATGCAGAATTCCAATCCTCAGTTTCCTGAGATATTTTATTCTTAACAGCTGTAAATGAGCCCTGCTCTGAGAAAAGGGGGTAATATAATGCATCTGCAAAAAGTATCGACCCTGATCAGCCTGCGCAGATTGCGCAGGCTGATCAGGGTCGATACTTTTTGTTAATCAAAATTGATAATATGAACCTCCATAACAATCTCATGCCTTAGTTTGCCATTAAACATCACGGGAAATGCATACCCCGCCCCCCTCGCCCAACCAAAGCATAGCTCAAATGCAATGTTGATCTTACTAAACCCTTATCCTGCCACGTAGAAATTGCTGACGATTACACAAAAACAATTTGCTAAATGTACGGACATTGGGCTAGGCTTATATGACCCAAACTACCGATAAACACCGGTGGGTTTAGAGCTAGATCAGACTGCATGTATGTGCAGGCTGATCTTGCTCTACACTCTTCGCAAAAGTTAGCCATGGTCGCGAACGGCAGGATAAGGGTTAAATTAATAGCTTAATGAAGTTTACTCATTTAGTTTGATGTAAGTGAAAGATTTGTTCATTGTTAATTATCACTCATTAGCATATAAGAGTTAAACGTAATCTGGGACATGAATTCTTTGCTATTTCATTGCTGGTTCATGTGTTTATCTTTTGTAAATTCAAGCATCTTGCCGTGAGCAATGACTTATTATTAAGTTTCCAAATATGCAATAAAGTACAGAGAAAGACTAATCAGTGCATTCTCGAAGAAAGTAAGTCAAAGAGGACAATGAGTAATGTGTGTACCCTGTACAATTACCCATAACATCTTGTCTGTCGCACATGAATAATAGAAATGTACTAATCGAGTTAATGAAAACTAAGTTTAAAATGGATCTTGAAGTGTCAAACAGGGACTAAGAATAATCAACAGGGGAATTGTAGGTCTAATCGATTCATATAGTACCGTGTTACCTACGTATGTGTAATACATCCGGTGTTCAGTTACAGGATGCCCCTTTCCGCTTGTAAACTCAAGGAAAACTAAGTTCGATGTGTTATTGTGTTGTAGTGAATTAATCTTTATTCTCATAAATTTCGGAAATAGAAGTTGAATGGATAAGTTGTCCGCCTAACTCGATACTGGAAATTGTTTCACAATGATAAAAATGACGAGAGTACAGGATACTGTATTAAGCAATTTGTACGATTCGGTCAATTTATATCGTCAAATAATAGCATAACAAAAAGTATTGTGAGTAGATTCATACATTTCTTTTTTTCTAAACTGATTCATAAAGACGTGTTGTGTTTAAAAACGAATTCCAAAGGATACAAAAAAAAAAGAGCGACAATGGCTGTTGTGATGTGTAGAAAAAGTGTCATTTATGGGGTGCCCTAATTTTGTGCATTTAAAAAAATAGCCTCCTAGTCAGACACTACGGCATTTAGATGTCCGCAAGACGTGAAATAGATGCATAATTAAACAGCTGGTAAAGCGGAAAGTCGATTAAACTGGATCTAATTACCTATTTATCTTACCTATGTCTTCAATAAAACACTTCTAAAACTGTTCTGGTATCTTTTTTGCAGATTTTCATTGCTCAGGACAACTTCAGCGTCGATGTAGGGTACTGAAAATACCATGGAAACCATACGTAGTTTGACATGGCGATGTATTCTAGTTCTGGCGTCACTTGAAGTTGTCATTACTACTAAACGTGAGTGCTTTTCTTGTTATTTGTTACATATTTTGGTAAGGTTTCATGGTGTTAAAGCTGTCATTGCTTTCAGGCATTACTTTTATTGCCAAGAAAAATTACTATTAAAGTACCATTAATCGAAACTATTTCTCGTTTACAGGTGTTAGCTAAAATCGACATACCACGGTGAAAACATTGCAACAGTTCCGGTGTAATGCAATGACCCGGGCCATTCCTCTAAGTAGTGAAATGATTTCTGGGGTCATTTCCCTATGTAGAATAATGACCCGGGTCATTTTGTAGGGGAGTGTCATTTCTCTGCATTACACTGGAATTGTCTTTAATAAAAGGAAGCCTTACAATTATGATAAGAAACATGCACTCATAAGTAACGTGCATGTCCTTTTTTAACTCGATAAATAGATTCACTCGTATTGGAAACATTTCCTTACTAAAAATTATTTGACTTCAGTAATAAGAATTGTCTTGTAAAAAGTAGAAACAAATGTTGGAGATGGAGAACAGTCTCGTTTCCTTTTTCTTTTATGTTTTAGACGATTTTTTTCTTGTAGACTCGAGATCGTATGGTAAAGGATTTTTCGCTCAATGGACTTTTTAAATTGATCGTGTTTAGTGCTTATTCAAGACAGTAACATGGTCCTAGGTAGCTCTTAAAGTTATCCAAAATTTTATAACCTGGTCATGATTAATAGTGCATTACTGTGTGTTGAACAGTTTCTTGTAGACGGCGAGGAATAACGACTGTATGTGTACTTTTCTGGTATGAAAAGTGCTAAGTTCTGAAAGCAGTCGAAAATACTCACACACACACACGCATTCCACACACTAATATAGAAGATGTGTGTTTTGTGTCATCAGTTCAGGTTTATGGGACGAATGTTAATTTTCCTTACTCCATGAAGATATGATTATTAGAATAATGTGTGACTGAAATTGTATATTTTAGCTAAAATATGAGTAATGAAAAGTAATAATGTCTGTTTTAACTGCACCCACAAGAATGTGATATGATCATATCACACTAACTACAACGCAAAAGAACGGTTTTATAACTAGTTGAACGCATGTGGCTGCCAACGCTCGACAGTGAATTCTTCATCGTAAAATGTTAACGTAAAAGAGGGGGCGTAAATGTGTCAACTGCGTTAATAGTTACCTGCACCTTTGGTATGGACTGCCCGTTTGACAGTAACAATTTGCCTTAGTCTGAATAGAATATCTTCATGGCAGGAATGTAAGAAGATGTAATTCTTGGCACGAAGTGACTTAGACAATTTCTTTTAAAATACCTGATCTGTAATTGCATTAAACTGAATTCTTATCAACCCGTTAAACGTAAATAAAATCATAATTTTTATCCGTTCGTTTATTTGATCAAGTATCGCATTTGTAAGACTGCTAGAAACGTTATTAATGCCATACTTTCACTATCAATGACATTTCCAACTTACGAATCGGTATACAGCGATCACAACATCCTAGTTAACCGTAACAAATTTCTGAGCATTATCAAAATTCATGTGTTTATAAAAACGGGCAAAACATTAGTTCAAAACTACGTTTATTACTACGTTGAACTACGGTTAACAACGTGTAAGTACGTTTAATACTTTCAACTACGACCATCTACGGTCAGCTACGAAATGTGTGACCACGGCTTAACTCTTTGGATCGGGACTTTCCATGGGACACTTAGTCCACACAGATTTCTTTGGTATGATGTGCTTGCTTGTAAACAAATCTTATTTTACCGGTTAGCTTGCGTTAAGTACTATTGATTGAATTTCGTTATTCTCTCTCTCTGTCTCTGACTTGCTGTGGAATCTTAGGTGTCGCTCATTAAAAGTAAAATTGATACACTGTTTTATCACTTACCATAATCGTTAGATTGATCTAAACGGCCCAAGTACGTAGAACAGTTTGCAAAATATGAATATCTTAGTTGACAGAAGTTGAGAAAAAAATTGGCGTTGTACTATTTCGTTCCGCAAGGATACCAACCAAAACACGACGCACTAAATACATGAGTGCCCGATATTGATCTGCAGTTTTCTCGTTCTGAGTGCAAACAAAAGCAAGGTTTAATTTCCTTTGTGCACTTTGTAGACCGATACAAACTGTAATCACGGGTTTTCTGTAAGTAACTCCTATCTCCTCGTTCTTCTAACACAGTCAAAACCGGTCAATACAAATATATATATGTATCTAGGCGAAGTAAATTTGTTCCGTCTTAATCTTAACTTTTACCAAATGACAATAAAGGATTGAATTGAAAGCAGTTGCGTACGGCAATTTGAATTAGCTCAAATTATGATTTCTGTCTAAGATATGTTAGAAAATATCGTGGAAAAAAGGAGAAAATGCTGGTTACCAGCATTTTCTCCTTTTCCCACAAGGTTTTCATAAACCTTCTGCTTAAGTCATATTTAACTCGGGATGATGTGGTAAAGGGTTTAGCTACAGAATGATGGGACAATAACTCATGAATACGCCATAAGTGTGTGGTTTTAGATTTGTATGTATGAGTATGTTTTTATGTATGTTTGGGTATGTTCGTGATCGACCATGTATTCACTTACTAAACCTTAATTCAAAACTTATTAACAGTTTCTTTTTGTTGTCTGTAGTAAAACTTGAAATCAATATCGGGTATAAATACCGCAACTGGTCGTGGAATGTCAATCTTCGAATACAAGAGCTATTTTTCAGTCATCACTTAACTTCGATGGAAATCAGAGAACAAGAAAACTAAAATTCATTGTCCAGTGTGATGCAAAGAAATGACCCTCCTTACAAAATGCCTCATGTGTCATTACTCTACGCACATTTCACCCGGGTCATTATTCTCCGTAGAGAAATTACCCGAGAGGATTATTTCTCTACGTAGAATAATGAGCCGGGTCATTTCTCTTCGTAGTGAAATGACCACTATCTCCCGCTAGATGGCATTCTATAAATACTCAACTATCTAATTTGGGCATCCTGGGTACAGAACCGAATAACTTTCCTACGCGACAAGCGTTACTTTGAATTTCAAACTAATATAAATGTTTACTCCATAAAACGCCACCTCGTGCAATTCACTCAGCTATGACTAGCATTTTAGAGAAATCTGAAGCTAAAGCAAGTCTCATTTCGCCTCAAACGTATTGATAAAAGCTATTTTCTACATTGCTACTTTATAGAGCGTAATATTACAGTCAGCCCCCTTTCGGGGCTAGTGATGCGTCATATAAGACATTCGAATCTTCGAAGAATATGACATGCGCAGACAACGGTGAAAGGATCCATGGGTCATTTTGTAGGGGAGGTCATTTCTCAGCATTACACCGGCACCAGTTTGTTTCGACTGGCTACGGTACTCATCTCGACAGCCAATTCTAGAGGCACGTTTTGTGTCAAAACCCTTATACCTCCATAGGCGAAAACAGGCACTTGTACCACGGTATATAACAAAATCAGACTTCGCAAAACATTGGATCTAATCTTGGATCTGTACCAACTGCTCTTTTATTTAAGCCTTGAGATTGAACTTTTTCTGGTTTTCAGTGCTTTATATTTTCTGTCTTGGTTAGAGTTCTAATATATGAGCTGTGCTCTGTGTAAAGAGGGCTTAACGCATCTACGAAAAGTATCTACCCAGGCTGACCTAGTCCGAAACTTTTTATTTTTGGTTAATTTCTTGTTTGTCCAATCTACCTCGTGATTAAGTCGGTTATTGAAAAAGGTGATCCTACGGAGCTTGCACACTATAGAATGGAGATTAAGCCCCCTTTTGCAAGAGCCCGGCTCATAAATATCTGGCTGAAACAGTTAGTCTTTTTCATTATGAATGAACGGTAACCGTAATTGAGAAATTCTTTAAATAATGTTTATATACATTTTGTCAAAAGCGGCTTATTATAAGACGAACTAAATTGTTTGCTGGACGTTATGATTAAGCGATGCTTCTGGAAAAGGGCGTTTAAAGCAACTCTGTGAGTCTTTATACCAGGCAAGCCATCATATATTAATGGCGAGCAACACGCGAATAGGAGGCATTCGGACAATTGCGCGGACTCCGAGACGACACTTTCCGTTTTTATGTAATGTTCTGTTTTGCGCAAGTCTACTATAGCACAGAATCTAATGTAGTCGGAAAGTGCTGTCTCGGATTAGCCTGCGCAGGCAGATCCGAAACGACACTTTAAGCAAATGCCCGAATGCCCCTTTTCGCGTGTTGCACGCCATAAGGGTGGGTCCACAAGGTCAACGTATATTCTAATGATCGACTTATCTGGCGGAAGAATGGCCATCAATCGTTTAGATACTAATTTTTTATTGTAAATAGCTTCTCTCGCTCATAGCCTTTTATTGGCGCAATGATACAAATTTGCCTACTGACCCTCGGCTTTTTCGTTCCAAAACCAATTCGTTCCATGGCTTGTTCGTCCTATGATTGCGCGCTACTCCTTTTGATTGCCCATGAATATCTATAGATCGAAGTAATTAATTGTAATGTTGGAAATTAAATGTAAAAGTCTAAAGATATTTCAAAATTATAGTTTTAAGGTACATGAGTACTCTCCCTTCAACGAAAAGGTATTCATTTGCTTTTAAGCCAATATTTGAACAATATGTCTCTTTTTCCTTTAAACTATTAATTCCACACAATGGGTTTCCTTGACAAATACCACTTCAGCGTTCTCAACGCTTTGATCAACTTGAACTGACCTGCGCTACCGTTGAACTGTTTTCATTTAATTGATGTGCAGAATTCCCAGATGTCCCCTGATTGCGCAATGGGTCACAATTATACGAAGCAGTGAGGTACCCATGATTTGCATTACAGCTGTATCACCGAGCAATGTTTCATTGTTTTGTGATGTAGATAACAGCCGAACACATTATTCTAACAAAGGCTCTGCTGTCCCAGTTTCTTACCATTAGAGAAAGGCATGGACCATTTTTCAACATAATTATAGATCTGTTTCCAAGGTGATCTTAGGAATACTCCACTCGCTTCCATACTTATGTTTGTTTATTTATGCCGATAACTGTTTTGTTTTCATGTACATAAATATCTGCCCTCTTTATGAAGTCTTTTGTTTTAAATATCGTGTAATTTATCAAATTCATCTTCGATATCCTACGTAAAAACAAATGGGTTTTTGTACACAAATACCACGATTAATACTTTAAACGATTTAATTCGGTCAATACTATTTTCATCTGTTCATCGTTAACAAAAAGCCGGATGCTAGATTTCATTGACCAATAAGATTCAGTTCTCTTGTTCCGTTCTTTGTGCAATACAATTGTCAACGTCAAAAATTTATTACCTTATTCTTCTTGTTTCGTTCTTTGTACAAAATATTTGTTAAACTCAGAAGTTTATTACCTAATTTCTTCTTGTTCCATTCTTTGTACTGAACAGTTTTCAACCCAAAAAGTTTATTATCTTATTCATCTTGTTCCATTCTTTGTACAAAATAGTTGTCAGCCTCAAAAGTTTATTGTCTTAATCTTCTTGTTCCTTTCTTGGTACAAAATTGTCGTTAACCTCATAAATTTATTACCTTATTCATCTTGTTCCATTCTTTGTACAAAATAGTTGTTAACCTCAAAAGTTTATTACCTTAATCGTCTTGTTCCTTTCTTTGCACAAAGTGGTTGTTTACCTCAAAAGTTTATTACCTTATTCTTATTGTTCCGTTCTTTGTACAAAACAGTTTTCAACCTCAAAAGTTTATTACCCTGCTCTTCTTATTTCGCTTTTTTTGTACAAGATTAAAAGCAAAAAAACCTCATAACTCGACTAGAAATGACTTTTTTTTTCATTAAATTTTAGTAAAACTATGGATCATGTTAGTTTAATGCATCACAGAAATGTATCGAGTCTCATTTTCCTGAGCATGGCCCAACCATTAAAACCATTGAGAAACATGTTTACATTAAACAAGGACAATGGTAAGCTATAGTGCACGAGGGTGCCTAATTTGTTATTCTTGTAACTATTGCTCACACAGATAAAGATTTTGCTTTAAGTTTAGATGAGGATCAGACGTTTTTCGCGGCCCCCTCTGCAGGTAAACGGTCCTATTTTTTCAAGAAATTTGTACGAGCTTAGTAGTTTCTTTTTTTTTTCTGTTAACCACTGAAAAGAGTGATTATTATTCTTTTTGATATTCGAATAGTTAATTGTTACTTGGAATCACTTTTTATTATTTCCTTTTTCATACAATATTGGTCTCTTAAGACAATTTTTAATTTGTGAACCGAAAACTAGATATAAAATATTTTTATGGCAAAACCTTGGCCAATAAACAAGAACATTACATGGGAGACAATATGCGACCAGGAAACCAAATTAAAAAGAAAAACAGCACCATTATGCTACGTTTATGTCAACAGAAATAATTACATCGGGGTATTATATTTGGGAATGGTGATATTCGAGGGATTTTAATATCTTTGAAAGTAGTTTTCCTGGTCGAAATGTGAATCCATGTGGACCAAAATAACCTTTCTCTCTTTTATATGTATTAAATCATCACGTAAAACAACACTGGTATACGACTTTTTCAGCACACCATTTTGAAAAAAATGCTTGTACCGAAAACAGAAACTGTTTGAAACAGCAATTTTTTGCCTTTAGCTGCAACATTTTTGCTTTAGTTTCAAGCACTAAAAATTTCTTCTTTCCGATTATCGACACTGTATAAAGGAATTTCCAGTGTCTTCTGCGCCAAATTTGTTTCAGCAGATAATGAGTTTAAGAAACACTTCGTATAATAAAAGTTTCAGTTTCTGCGAAGATTTGTTCACACTTCCTCCTTTAGTCTGGGGGAGGCAATTACATTTTTAACAGTTAGGTTCTAATTTTACTAATTACTTTCTTCTGATGAACATTTGAAACGCTCTCTGTCACTTTCGGAGCAATCAGTCATTCCTGTCAGTTGTCTTATTTTTACTTTTTTCTGTGTTTTGAGCAAATTATACAATTGGCTTGCAACATGCTAAAAGGAGCATTCGAACATTTGCGTGAAGTATGGTCGCGGTTTAGCCTGTGCAGTCCGCGCAGGGTAATCTGAGACAGCACTTTACGTCAGTATTAGATTTTGTGCCATAGTAGGAATGCGTGAAACAGAAAATCACAAACGATCGGATTAGGCTGATCTGAGACGACACTTTACGCATATGTCCGAATGCCCCTTTCCGTGTGTTGGAAGCCATTTTGCATGAGAACAGTTTCAAACCCTGATGTTATCTATGTGGCTGATAAAGAAATACCGCAAACCTACCGTATACCTGAAGGACTGATCTCTCTCTCTCTCTCTCTCTCTCTCTCTCTCTCTCTTACACACACACATCCACTCCCACCCCTATCCCCCCACACACACATCTTTACACACGTGCAAGGTACTTACTGTTTTAAACTTTTAAAATGATGAAATACGCGTATGAAAAAGATGTTGTCACTTTCAACGTGTAATCATATTTTTTGAACAAGTCGTGTGTTTTTAATTGATCTGGCGGTTAAAAAAAAATACTTCCCGTGAAGTATTTCGCCAATAGCTATATAATGGTACCGACATGGCCGGCTTCTGTCACAGAAGTTAATGATAACCTCAACCAAGCTCAATTATATACGTACAGCGCCTACTTCTTAATCAAGTTCCGTCAGTAAGCATTATTAACACGTCTTACTCTGCATTTATACAATCAATGTTTGGGATCCACTCCTTGATTGTAAATAGGTGAAGCAAGGCTTGATAAAAAAGTTTGGACTTCCGTCAAAGTTGATCTTGTTCCAATCCCTTGAGAGGAAGGTGGAGATTCATTCTTCCTAGGATTTTAGGTTTACATTTGGCCTACATTCTGACAAAGCTGCCATGATGTCGTGAAACTATTTGACAAAAATCGCATTTCTTTTTGTGCATTGTTATCTTACATCGTGTATCCTTAACCCATTACCACACAATCCCTACTTTTGACGCCCCTGAGCAAGACGCCTTTAGAAAACATTGTGGGAAAAGGAGAAAATGCTGGTAACCAGCATTTTCTCCTTTTTTCCACAATGTTTTCTACCCTTCACAAAACAAATTTCAAATTTTCAGTCACTTTTATTTTGTCGTCTGCAAATGCTTTCAATTTGGGCAAGCCTAAAATGTTTGTCGTTTGGTAATGAGTTAAGTAATGAAGATTGGTATTGCCATTGTAAAACTGTATTTTAGCATTTATAATATTCCCAGTGTGTAGTGATTATACCACAGAAAACATTTCGTCGGGTTGATTTCTGTTCTCCATAGCAGAAAATGGCACTATTGAGGTTTCTAACACTGTCAATTAACCCTTTCCCAAACATCCATGTGTTTTAAAGATCCGAACAAAGAGGTCTCTTGAAAACAGAAAATGCTTGTAACTTTTTCTTCCACAATCTTTGCTTGCCTTTCAAGGAATGATCATATTATCTGAGCCACATTTGTTATCTGCAAATGCTTTGAATTTCAACTAGTCTAAAATTGTGTCATCTGGAAAAGATTTTATATCGCAAAATGTTTTCTTCGTGCCTTTTCTTCAATATTGCAGGCTTCACTGTCTCCTTGATAAAGCAAATTTTGCTCTTGACAACTGCTACGAGAATTCATTATTTCTGGGAATGCTATATAATGGGTACTTTCTACAGCTCTTAATAAATCAATTAGATATATTTCGGTCAGCACTAAAAAAAGAAGCTAATTGGAGTATTAACCCTTTCCCAAACGGCAAGTTTTGGACCAGACCAAATTCAAAGCATTTTGCAGATGACAATTTAACAGTTGCTTAAAAGATGATTTTTCTATATGATAGGGTAGAAAACATTGTGAGAAAAGGAGAAAATGCTGGTTACCAGCATTTTCTCCTTTTCCCACAGTGTTTTCAAAAGTCTTCTATTCCAGACCCGTAAAAACCAGGGATTGTTTGGGAAAGGGTTAAACTTTGGGCTGCTCAGCGCCACTCGCTTACTTTTTTGCGTACAGTGTTCATCATGATAAGACTGCACAGTACGTGCAGTCTGGTCTTGGATTTTCCCCGTCAGAAACGGAGATGTGTTTTCCATAAATCAGCTTTGAAACAGCAAAGTTTTTGTTTGTACTTTCAGCTTGACGTTTTCCCGTCTTGATGTAGTAGGATAAGGGTTAACTCATTACCAAACAACAAAATTTTAGGTTTGTCCAAATCGAAAGCATTTGCAGACGACAAAATAAAAGTGACCGAAAATTTGAAATTTGTTTTGTGAAGGGTAGAAAATATTGTGGGAAAAGGAGAAAATGCTGGTTACCAGCATTTTCTCCTTTTCCCACAATGTTTTCTGAAGGCTTCTTTCTCAGGGGCGTCAAAAGTAGGGATTGTGTGGTAATTGGTTAAAGCATTTTATGACATTATTATCTCCTACAATATCAGACAGTTGTGATTCACGATCAGACTACAAAGGTCCTTCTGCATGGTTCACCCTCGAAAACTATTTTTTGACATGTTTAGGGTTTTAGGGTTTGTTAAAGGGAAGTAACCTGTCCTTGTCTTTTTTACAAGTTTCTTCGGTGTCGTGTAATGCAATGGACGTAATGGATACAAAATAGCACATAGACTACAAATATCTGCGTTACTGCTTGATATTCGAGGGCACCATAATGAGATTTTCTATGAACCTTTAAGGTGTTTAACGTTACTCCATGTCCTTTCACAGATAGTTTAGACCGATTTGGATGACTACATTACCTCGTGGATTTTCGATGCCACCTTGTATTTTGTGAAAAAAAAATCCTGACTCGTATTTCTAAAACCGCTTGGAATTAAATCGGTTGGACCTATCAGTATATACGTAGAATATTTACTGCATTTATTATTGTGCTGTAAACGTCTCAAAAGGACATAAAATGAGACGCCTGAATTGTTAAGGAAGGCATAATTCGTCGGTTTACTTCAAAAACCTCGTAACAACAGCTTGAAACATACTGAAGTTACGAGGTTTTTGGAGTAAACCGACGAATTACTTTGTAACCTGGAGTCAACCTAGAAAATCGTTAGCATTTTATACCATGTAATGGTTGTCCTTGTATTCTACAATTACTGTTTTGTCAAGGATAAGACATTAATGAAGTTGTTATCGGTTCCTCTTGATATCAGTCATGCGTCTAAACCCAGGAGTTATGTCGCCATCTGTCAAACATGTGGAATTGTTTTTTAAGCAAGATTTTTTAAGACAGCTTGCATTTGCTGCAAATGAAAGCATATCTACCAGTGGAATACCGAGGTAAGCTCTAAGTGTTTTTCGTGAGTAGACTGGTCTTAAACCCAGAACTTTGTGACGAATACCCCAAATAAATTTTAAATTAAAAAATCAGAGGTTTTAACCGTCTAAAAGACTGGAAATGACCATTGTACACGGGTAATCGAAAATCATCGATGGATAAAACGTTGTTCATAGAAAGTCAATCGGGAAAAACGACAATTAAGTTTTAATGTCCTTGAGATATATATTCTTATTTTTCAGTGGACTACTACTCAAGTGGTGAAATAAAAGGTGAATCTTTCTTTGGTTTAAAATGTGACTCCTATGTATTAGTCTTCGTTGTTAGTTAAACTGAGAAGCGGAGGCTTCATTTATCTTTTTGTGATGGGTTCAGTTCCGTCGCCCGTCCGCCTCTACGCTCACTCTGTTACATAACTTAAATTGTGTTACTGTGGTGAGGCAAAATAATTCTACTTTACACGCTCCAGGTATCGGAAAGGAAACCTGTATCGAGTTATAGATGTCCTCTCTGCCATAATAACTGCCTTTCTTCACCAGAACAAATCAGTCTTTGGAAAAAAAAAGACACACACACAGAAAATAAGTTCAGAACAAATTGTACATAATTCGCAAACAGAACCAAAGTACCGATTCCAACTAGGTTTTTCAGAACTAGCTAAATAGAAAGTTTGCGTATAGCGTTAAAAATGACCACCACCATTAAACTGAATTTTACTTTGTGCAGGTGAGCGGAATAGCACAAGCGTGGTTCTTTCGTAGTGTGTATAATTATCTGCACTGTTTGACCCAAATAGATATAGTCATGCAATGTTATGGTATACATAATAAGTTGTTGTCGAATATGTATATGTTTTATTTCTGTATTTCTCGTACGATTTTTCAGACTATCGAAAAGAAAGTTGGCAAATTAATCCAATCATATTTTATGGTTGCTCTACGAAGGCTACAACTTTTACCAATCACTGTCGATAGATTTATGATTTCTGAATGCCCTACAAGGGCTTGCACCGGTAAATTTATGTTCTTTGTTATGTAAATTATTGCAAAATGTAAATACCTCGGTATTCTACGTCTAAAGAATTATAATAACGTTTACAAATACAATAAGAAAATCGTGTTTTAATCGTCCAATACTTACAATATAATATTCTTATCATGGATATGATTAATTAAAACGACCAACGAAAAAAAGAAAATGTGCAGAAGTTTAGTTATTGCCATTTTCTAAATAGTATCTACAAATTAAAAGATGAGCAATTTTATTTGTTTACCCGTTTACAATTCCAAAGAATCTTCCTGGAACTGTATTGACGAACAAGACAGATTACCGTTCTTATTGTTTACAAGATACAGTACTGTATATCCAAAGACTGTCAACAATTTGATCTGGCAGACGAATGGATGTCTCATCAGCCAATCAGATGCTTAGTCTTGAAAAACAGAATTAGAGTCGAATTGAAAGTCAGGGAGCTGTTTATGTCGTTGACCTAAATATTTTCAGCTGCCATGAATAGTACAAGTATTTGACTCAATGCAGGGTACATTTAGATTACGAAGTCCGACTGTACTGTCCGATAACTTGCAAAGCATTGTAGCAAAAATATTCTAGATTTACATATCGTCGATTTACTTCAAAAACCTCGTAAGTACAGCTTCAAACTAACTTTAGTTACCAGTTTTTTAAGTAAACCGACGACACAAACTGTGCTCTGACAAAAAAGTTTTTATTCATCTCTGCATCATACCAAACTACTCATCACATAATGATGAACCCATAAAATCCATTCAGTAGAATGGTCTGTGGACATGAAAATTTATAAAATCAAAAGCTTTCGATTCAGATCATCCTGCACAGTCCGCGTAAGCTGACCTGAATCGATACTTTTAACCTTCCTCCCCCCTTTCACAAAGCATGGCTCATTTTATTTTCCAACCCACTGAAAATTAACAATTGCATAGATATGGTAGTGTTTGTGGAAATTATAGAGTGCTGACTTCAGTGTATGTGTATTAAATAAGTCTTTACCCTAACTGCACCAGAAACGAGTTTGATGCTTGTTTTGGACAGAAAATTGAATCAAGATTAGATCGAACAGAACGTGTAAGAAGATTTTGGATCCGTTCCAAAACCGAAAATGGATTAGCTGAGAATGTTTTCATGACTGGGTTTAGTTTTACAAAGAGATGTTGCGCATGCCTATTTTGAAATGATCAAGATGGACGAAACAAGATGTTTCGAGTTGATCTAAAATCAATTACCCATTACCGACCATCATATATTCAACGTAATTTAATCAACGTCACTTAAAACCCCAAAAGAGACTTTTGTCTGGAATACATAATGCTATTAAAGACAGACATTGGAATAGCTGTATCTTTCAATGTCGTCAGAAAGTTCCTCCAGAAACAAATGCCTCTTCTTTGACACAAAACTTTACAAAATTTGATTATTGTCTGCTGTGGGTCGAAATGTCTATTTTATGTCACAATTCTTTGTCGTGAACTCCGTAAATGTGTGTTTTTACCTAGGCTGTAGACAGATACAATAAAAGTACGTGTTATTGTAAGCTTTATTAGATACAAATGTGTCTTAGTAAGAATATCAGACTTTAGTTTTGGAATACGTATTGAAAGACGACACCAAAATTCAGTTAGGTGAAAACTTCTGAGCAATCTCATGTTGGTGTCATCAGGCTGAACCACACAAGAAAATCTTGCTCTTCTTTTTGACTGAAAGTATTTGCAGACTGCAAAATTGGTTTGACTGAAACATTTAAACTTGTCCTTAAAATAAAAGAAAACACTAGGAAAAGGAAAAAATGCTGTTTGCCCGCATTTTCTCTTCTTCCCACAATGATTTCTACACTTGTCTCCTACACGGTCATTCAAATTTTGACTGTAAAGTCAGGGATATATTTCAGCCCCTTATGTGAATATTTCACTTTCCTCTGTATTAGCCGATGCTAACGTTATATCGAACTTAATGTTTCAAATGCAGAGGTCGTACATATTGCCATTTATTATACATTACACTTTTTTAGCTGTCATGGTAAAATAACTTTTATAACAATTTGAAAGGGTTAGAGCATACATATTGTTTTATGTTATGTATTCCATTTTGATGGGAAAGATGAATTATGCTTTTTAACCCATTACCACACAATCCCTACTTTTGACGACCCTGAGAAAGAAGCCTTCAGAAAACATTGTGGGAAAAGGAGAAAATGCTGGTAACCAGCATTTTCTCCTTTTCCCACAATGTTTTCTATCCTTCACAAAACGTATTTCAAACTTTCAGTCACTATTAATTTGTCGTCTGCAAATGCTTTTGATTTGGACAAGCCTAAAATTTTGACGTTTGGTAATGAGTTAACAAAAAGAAAAGGCCAGAATTTAATCAACAGGTACGTCAGGTGTTTCATGCTTGCGTAACCTTTTTCACGTTTCGTATCAAGATATAAATGTCCATGATGTTTAACCTGGAGTGTGGATTTTTTAAGTAAAGCCGTCAGTCTTCCGACTTGGACCATTTTAGTGTCGCATATTAACCTGTTCCCAAACGACAAATTTAAAAGACTGGTCCAAATTGAAAGCACTTGCAGTCGACAATATAAACGTAACTCAAAAAGTGAAATTTGTTTCTAGCAGAGAAGAAAACATTGTGGGAAAAGGAGAAATGTTGGTTACCAGCCTTTTCTCCTTTTCCCACAATATTTTTAAAAGGCTTCTATCTCAGGGTCGTAAAAACCAGGGATTGTTCGGTAAAGGGTTAAACGAAAACAAGAACACAAAATATCACAGTTCCAAATGCTATTTCTAGATTATTTCACATGAAAGTTGGCCATATAGACCCAAGTTCAGACTGAACGTTCTGTGAAGCATGATCCTGATCTGTGCGACTCATAAAACGATTTAGAGTGGTTTTTAACTATACGAGGTATGCTCTTTCTGGCGAAATCCACGAAATACATGAATATATGAGCTGTCGCCGTGATATGAGTGAAATGATATTGAAAGACGCATAAAACACCATTCGAACAAGAACATGAAAAGGAAATAAGTGTTTGAGGCTTTAAGAACGAATAATGTTTTATTTGTAGCTCAGCAACTCGTGCAAATATCAGTTTTTGAGTTATCTCACTGAAATAATTTCCATATCAAAAAACAAATCAATTAATATACCCTGTCTGGGACTTTTGATAGCTTTGAGACGGCACAAAAACAGCGTATCGATTTATATCTAGCTTCGAATTAATTGAAATCGTGACATAAATTTTGTTTAACAGACCCCCTTTGTTACCATGCAAATTGTATAAGTATAAAACTCCTCTTAAATGTGAAAAAAGACTCTAACAGTACAAGACTACATAAATCTCATATTGCTTGCAACACGCGAAAAGGGGCGTTCGGACATTTGCGTAAAGTGTCGTCTCGGATCAGCTTGCGCCGTCCGCGCAGGCTAATCCGAAACGGCATTTTATGACTACATTAAATTTAGTGCTTCAGTAGTCTTGTTAAGAATAAAGAAATACCTACAAACGAAAAGTGTCGTTTCAGATCAACCTGCGCGAACTGCGAAGGCTGGTCCGAAACGACTTTTACGCAGATGTCCGAACGCCTATATTCGCGTGTTGCAGGCCATTTTATTTTGCTGGTAAATACGGTGCGAGCTTATTCTTTATACGGCTTGCAACACGCGAAATGGAACCTTCGGACACATGTCCGCGCAGGCCAATCCGAGACGACTTTTTTCCGTTTTTATGCCATTTTATGTCTTGTGCATGTCTACTGTAGCACAAAAATCTAATGCAGTCGTGAAGTGCCGTCTCGGATTAGGCTGCGCTGACTACGCAGGCTGATCCCAGACGACACTTTACGCAGATGTCCGAATGTCCCTTTTCGCGTGTTGCACACCAATAGTAGCCATGCTTTCGTACAAGAAACCTTAATGCATCTCCATGTTGCTTTAAATCAAGCAAGCCATCACCTTATAATTACGGTTCCATAAAATCTATTCACCGACTGAATCTTGGGTTGCAATAAATTTGCAGGTAGAGAAAAGTATCGACGCATGTCAGCCTGCGCGGACAGCACAGGCTGACATGCGTCGATACTTTTCGCAAATGCATGTAGCCCCTTTTTTTCACATATCATGGCTCATATAATACTTGTATTTGAGTCTAGGACAAAGCTTTTCGAAGATTAAAGATTTCTTGGATGCATTGTATAACCGTTCGCGACGCAAAACTGAAACTTACCTTCATTCGTATCGCAAAAAAAGTGTTGCTTCAGAGTCCGGTGTAATGCAGAGAAATGACCCTCCTCTACAAAATGGCCCATGGGTAATTTCTCTACGTAAAGGAATGACCCATGGCCCATGGGTAATTTCTCTACGTAAAAGAATGACTCGGGTCCATATTCTATGTAGAGAAATAACCCTCTGGGGTCATTTTTTCTACGTAGAATAATGGCCCTGGGGTTATTTCTGTTCATAGAATTATAACCCGGGTCATTTCTCTACGTAGAGAAATGACCCACGGGTCATTTTGTAGGGGAGGGTCATTTCTCTGCACTACACCAGTATTTATGTTATAAAGCAAAACCAGGAATGAGAAATATCCAGCCTACACTTTACAGGGTACAATTCTCCATGAACTTATACACGTTCAATCAAGCTGAATTGAAGTATTTAACATGCTAAACCATGTAAATTGTATAATGTAAATTTATAAGACAAGTTGCATAATGTTCATCAACGAAAGAAGCCCAAGGGCAGACTGGGGGTACAGGCAGATCTCTATAAATAGATATCACAAGTCACGATTTGAGTTCTTAAAGCCGCAGAAAAGCCAAAGAATTGGTAATTTTCACCGTTAATATTATAAACTCGTAAATAAAGCGGATTACCAATAAGAACACATTTATATAAGATCGGAGAAACCCCGAACGTGTCAGTAACTGCACTGGTTGCCATGATATACTTGTGCGAAAATGCATTGAGAAGTCCTTCGATTTCAGGGATGACAGTGATCGAGACAGCCTTTGTCATCGATCCTGTACTTTCGAAGGTCTTCGAAAACGTTTCGTGATAATATTGCATCTCATTAGTGCTATGACCTAGTGCACAGGACTACAGTTTACACATCAAATACATTATTGTTAGTAGTAGTATTATCTAATCGGAGCGTAAGATTGCTCATTCTGAATTTTTCTTTTTTCGATGTAGTGAACTCTTCCTGTATTGATGATAAACAAGTAAGCGACGATCAGCCTGTGTCGTGTTTTCTGTTTACAATGTCGGTTTTTCAAGCCTAAAATGGGAACAAAACATCAAGTGAATGAAAGTTTTGTTTCGACGCATTGAGTTATCACGTGGTGTTTACGTCACTAAATATACGTCAATGCGAAGATTTACAACGAAAAGTCGGCTAATCGTCGGCTACCATCAATGTAAACAAACAGATAATGCGGCATGGTAGGATCTGTTCTACTTTTAAAATTCTTTTTTCTGCCATTGGCTGGAACTTTTACGAGCTGCTCCTTTACATATCGTTAAAGTCATAAAAATCGCCTTATTTTCACAGAGTAAAAATGACATTTAGTTTTATTTTATAAACAAGCCTTTTTATATTTGGACGCTACTAAGGCTTTAAAGTTTATTAACCCCATAGTCGTTTTGCAATGCAATAGGAATAATTAGAACGGCTCCAAAACTTGCAAGATATCAATACTTTATTACCATCGACATAACTTAAATAGAACTCATGGCCGTGTTCAAAGCAAATTGCAACGATGAATAGTAAATTTCTAGCTCGAGTCTGAATGTCTGCAGAATGGGTAAGCCTGGGAATATGCTCAAATTATCAGTGCCTCAATTAACTCTTTACCACACAATCCCGACTTTTAACGATCCTGATAAAGAAGCCTATAGAAAACATTGTGGGAAAAGGAGAAAATGCTGGTAACCAGCATTTTCTCCTTTCCCACAAGATTTTCTATCCTATCAAAGTCAAAAGCCTTCGTATTAACAAGTTTCAATTTGTTGTCTGCAGATGCTTTGAATTTGGTTCAGGCCAAACTTTTGTCGTTTAGTGAAGAGTTGATAATGTTTGGGTTTTTTTTTTTTAACTGAGAACAAACTATATTCTTTTTGCAGAATGTACAGGCAACAGTAAGACTGTATAGATCACATGACTTGACGATATTTTGCATGGTTTGACTGTAGCGAACTTTGCGTTGTTATTTTCAAACCTGAAAGTACCCGTACAATATTTGAGCAAGGAAAGGTTCAATCAAAATCCAAAGAAATGCCTATACTGATACCATTCTGATAATGATAATGATGTAACTGATTAGAGGTAAATTATCCATGCTCCACAAACTAGGGGTTTAATACACTTACAAAAATTATCGACCCAGATCAGCATGTGCAGTCCGCACAGACTCGCTTCAGTGGATGCTGTTTTGTTATTGGTCTGTTCTCTGCATGTCAACAAGGGTAACAACCTACGTCACAGGAAGTGATATCGGACCTGGGCATTTTCATAACTTATGTCCGCTATATTGAAAAGTAAGTACGATGTGAAGATAGAATGAGGCTAGCTTGGGTGGATACAGACGGACTACAAAGACTCTCATGTATTTATCAAAGACATTAGATGAATACATTTAATATTCTGATGTTTTAGACAGGAAGCAGATGTCTATATGCACAAACACTTTGACCAAATATTAAAAAGTGATTGGGTTTTAATAGTTGGTCGAAGTCTATTCCATTATTATAAGTAGTTTACAAAAGCTTTGACAAAAAACAAAGTCCCTAGGCATTGTACGCTTTGGAGGTCAAAAGACTTTTTTCAGATCATTTAAAGGAACGGTTACAAAAAAATAACAGTCTTACCAAACACGCACACTGACTTTATAACAAGGGTCCGATATCACTACCTGTGACGTCACACTGACGTACGTTGTGAGGGGTGGTCAAGAGGATCATTTTACTGCACCAATATGTCGGTTGCTAGACGAAATGGATAACACAGTAATGTGGCCTGCAATACACGACGTTTGCGTAAATTGTTATCTCGGATCAGCCTGCGCAGTCTGCGGAGGCTAATCAGAGACGGAACTTTACGACTAAATTAGATTTTGTACCATAGTAGACTCACGCAAAACAGAAATTGCATAAAAACGGAAAGTATCTTCGGATGAGCCTGCGCGGACTGCCCAGGCTCATACAAAACGATACTTTACGCAGATGTCTGAATGCCCATTTTAGCGTGTTGCAAACCATGTGATAATTTTGCTTGGCATAAAGCATCACAGAGACATCATAAAGCCCCTTTTGCCAAAGCGCTTCTCATATTACCTCAGCATAAAGTCTTCACTTTGAGCTCATGGAATGGATCATTGAACAATGGACCGTCGCCTGTCGTCTATCGTTTATAAACTTCTATCACAATCTACCTAAGCCAATTTTCAACTTGGAATCGTCCATCGTGGTACTTTTTTTCCAGGTCGTGTTTCCAACTCTGGGAATTTGGTGGTGTATAAGTTAGTCTGGCTGATATAGGTTTTAAAAAAAATGCAAAATTCGAAGATCTGCTCAAAAACTGTTGAGCGGATCATAATCTATTTTCATACTGCAAAGAAATAATCACGTAAAGCCACTTTCCCTTTTGAGTGCCCCGTAAATATCACTTCACTTGCAACACAGCATCCAAACTGGCGGCATCGATCGATCACCAGACTGCACGTTTAGATACACCAAACTGCACATTTTAATGACGTCAGATTCCAGTGACGTCAGTTTTCATTTAACTAAGGCACTCAGAGGGGAATTGCTATTTCGTCAGCATACTCGATTCGTGAGATCATAAAACAGGAAAATTTCGCTTAACGCCCTTTGAAAGGGTAGAAATCTGCAGTATAATGAATTCGTTGTACGGTCAAGTGGCATGAGACTTGGAAACTTGTTCACGGCTGTGTCGAATCATGTCGCCACCTTGCCTTCGGCTCGGGGCGATAAAGGTGAAATAAAACTTTCACACTAGTAGTAAAAATCCAAATTTTGCTGTTTCAAATCTCTCTTTTCAGCAGAGAATTCTCCTAATCGGACTAGGAAGATACAAAATCTGACAACATGTTCTGATCTTGATCTACATTGTCCGAAAAGGTCAATGAACTACGCTCAGCAGCCTATGGGTTAATGTCACAGTGGGGTTTTTTGTATGGATATGGTGAAATATCTCACGTCACCGGTTTCTGATTACTTTTTTCGAACAGTTTGATATTAGATATAGAAGTTTGCTTAGTTCCCCCAGACCAGCACCAGTGAAATCTAATTTACTAGACGATTTTGTGTTTGCTTTCTCTGGTATATACCACAAGAGGTTTTAACTGCAGTGTAGTGGACGATTATTCCGTGCGAAATGAAGTTTTACAGGCTGGGTGCTAATGGTTTCCCGCAAAAATATGACCATCCCAGGAGTAAATTATCTTTTGATAGACATATTGTATCCAGACAGATCGCCCTGGAATTCTTACCTAGCAGATTTGGAAACTACAAATATGGACAGAGAAAGTAAAAGGGAAAGTTTTATGTCCAAGAAGAATCAGAATCCTTCTCCATCGGTGTTCTATTTCCTTTGTGCTAAATAACTGTAATAGGCACTTTCTGTCGATGAAAAGAAATAGACTGAATAAATCACTATTAATCAGGTGTTTGGTTTGGTTTGGAAATACATCAGTCGTGATAAAAGTAAATAGAAAACTATGTCAGGTTTTAGTCGGGCTGATCCTGGACTGATCTCTTCGAATGGTAGAATTTGCGACATTGCCTTTATAGAACATTTGGAGAAGCCGCGAGAACTTAAGTTTTGTTGGAGTGTTCCTGTTCAAGGCATGGTAGAGTTCCAGTCTGGCTTTGATGAAACCGAATAAAGTTGAATATTCGAATATTCTATATATATATAGTAGCCGAAACATTCGAACGTGAACTACAGTATATTCAAATATCGATAAATTATTTTTATACATGCGATGGTTCCCTATCTGAACTTAGTATCCTGTCAGAGGCAGATTACGGAAGTGTTTAATCACTATTTCTGGTTTCTGTCAACTCCCCTTCCTAAACACTTTATCTTGCCATTTCAAAGCAAAGATTAGTCCTCAAATTGACGAACAGTGTAATTGGTGAATATTAATTCTTTCACAATGGAACGCGCCTAATGTTTGGCACCTGTTGCAAAGTTAATACATGATAAAACCATGGTGACTAACTTTCGAGAAACTTCTCGTTTATCCACACGGTTTTCCGAAGTGGTATACTGTAATACATAAATACCTGGTTACAAATAGAATCGTCCAGTAATAAGAGCGTGTTAAATGTTAAGTCAATTTTTTATATTAGGAACGGTTGCCCATTCAAACTAGAATACAAACGTAATCAACTCTTTTTTGCGCAAACCTCGTCGCCATAGTAACGTAAGCGAAATATCCTGAACAAAGATTGAACGTTTATAGATTTTAACCTTTTATTACATCTGGTATTATTTGGGCTGATTCCGATATTCAACTGCATGGAACTTGACAATAATTCTGTACCTATAGCTGCTTACAGCAGGGGGGGAAACTTCTACATCTGAAAAAAATGTGTGTCTGCTTGAGCTGTCAAATTTGTCCAGACTAACATAGAATTTCCATAGCATTAAATACTTTTGCAGACTTTCTACTGGTAATACAATATGACCCTTAACTTGTAAGAGTTTATACTTGATTCTGCTACTCATGGAAAAGACTCGACAAAGTCATCTCCAGTTTAAATAGAGAAATTAGGACTTTTCTTGAGAATAATGAGGAAAAAAAATTAAAATACTCTTCATAAGCGTTTCACTTTTTGTCAAATTGTTTCTTATGTAGTACATGTACATGTATGTTTACACTGACGAATGAAACATATGACGATTAAGTCCGTGAAAACCTTTTTGTTCCAATATAGATTTAATACCGAAATTAAGAATAACTGATACTAACCAATAGATTAAGGAAAGAAAGGGACACAAACTTCTCAGTTTTTAAGTTTTTATGAAAGTTACTACCAATAAGGGTCTCAAAAGAGTAAAGTTACCAGTGTAAACGTATGCCATTGCAAGAACAGATTTCTTAGCTCACAGTCTCCCTGAACAAATTTGTTGTCGACGAGTTCCAAAAATACTTTTAAAAATAAGATAATCAGCACGATTGCAAGAGAACAATACTTGGAAGAACATTGGGGTAAAAGGGAAATTGCATCGGTCTAAACCGTGATTCTAGAGGTGTTCGTGTACAAAATAATGCGCGGGTGGAATAATGGGTTTATTTTGGTCTGAATGGGTTAATTTACGTTTTAATCGATTTCATGAACTAAGATAAGGACACGTACTGATAAAGATTCTTCGCCTGTCTGCAACAACCTTTCCTTACAACATTCTTAGTCATATCACAGGAATTTGACATTCAATAACCAAAATAAATGATAAAATATGAAAAAAATCTCCCCTATATATAATATAAACACAAGGAATTCAACGTCTTGATTGCTGGCGCTAGCACCCGACAGCCTTTCCCAACCAGAATCACCTACGAAACAAACATTGATCATAATCTCCTTTAGCCTAGCGATAGACAACATATTAATGTACCTGCGACATCCGGCGATACCTCAGTAGACACCTTTCAACCGGAGATATCCGTCATGTTTTACAACTTTATCAGAAATTTTGATTTGTCTGGGTGGCCATTCGCTGACGTCACGTGATTCCCGTGAACGGTCCAATAAGGCTTAATTTTATAGAATTTCCTCGCTTGATGGGGGGGATTTCCCTATTCACAAAAGTCAAATGTCTTTTCTTTAAAAAGGAATGCGCTCAAATACTTTTGTTAGTTATTTCTAGAAAAATCATTAGTATCATGTGATGTCCATAAATATCTTAAAAACGAAAAAAATAATAGTTATAAGTAATACGAAAATACGCTTCCTGACTCTTCCTGTGACGTCAGCGAATGGTCTCCCAGATAGATAAAAATTTTCTGATAAGTTGTAAAACATGATGGATATCTCCGGTTGAAAGGTGTCTACTGAGGTATCGTCGGATGTCGCGGGTACATTATTGTGTTGTCTATCGCTAGGGGAGATTGTTTTTTTATATTTTATCATTTATTTTGATTATAGAATGCCAAATTCCTGTGGTCATATTCTCAAGAATGTTCTAAATTTGAAAGTAACACCACAACATATGATTGGCTAAGCCACTATGTTTAGCCATTCAGAGAGAGTGTTTCTTTCTGTATCTCGAATTAGACTAATCACAAAATAAGAACTGCTGGTGAATACAAGCCTTTTTATCTCCTGAGATTCCACACAAATGCAAGCTTACATTAAAAGCTTACCCATCATAATCGATAGATAACACCAACCTCGCATGGAAGTGGGTTTTATAGTTTCCAAATGACAATTTTTTTGTTCTGGTAAAGTGCAAATAAAGAGTGTACAAACAGCTTGGCGTGTGCATATTTAGATACATTTGCTCACACCGTAGAAAATTATCTGACTACACAAAGCCTCCAGTAAGTCCCTTGAGACTTGTTTCCTTTGAATTGAGTTAATTTCGTCTCTGCCTCTCTGCACCGACAGAAAATCTTAAGCTCTCCGACAAGGGAGTCTTAAGGTTGATACAAGAAGGAAAACAGTCTAAAAAATTTATGAAAAGAAGTCTTACCGATTCAGTATTTTGATTTTACTTGTAAACGTACTGATTTTGATATGTATACTGTTTGTTATTTTCAAGTACCATACCCTGAGCAGCTTTTTTTTAACTCCCTTCCCAAGTCTATAGGGAATGTATTAAGATGGGTTTGCCAGATTTTTTGTTCAGGACAGAGATCGGGGTGTTACATTCATATGATTACAAAAACAATCAAGTTTTGTTTGCTGTTTGAGGAAACTCTTTGTAGTTCAATGTGTATTTTTGTAAAGCACTGAAACATGAACTCGGCGTAACCTTTAATAATAATCATCTGGTAACTCTTTACCAATCGACAAAATTTGACTTGTCCAAACTGAAAGGATTTTCAGAGGACAAAATAACCGTGCCTTTACTCTAAAAGAGTGGAAAACATAGTAGGAAAAGGGGAAAATGCTGGTCACCAGCATTTTCTCCTTTTCCTACTATGTTTTCGGAAAGGTTCTTCCTCGTAAAAAAAACAGGGATTGCTTTGGTAAAGGGTTAAACCACTAAGGATTTAATGTGGTTGCTGTTTTGTAGAAAATACTATAATTATACCAATAAAAAACATCACTGATTCTCCGTTTTGGTCAATTAGCAATTTAACACTTTCTACCACGTATCCATATGCTTATGCGAATTCAGGGGCCTTCGCAAATGAAAATTAAACTAAGGTCAACCCGCATAGAATGTGATCATGGACGTACACTGTTTTGAAACAAAGTAAGCAAAAAAGTATGACAATCACCACCCTCATTCAATTTATGAGATATAATGAATTGACAGCCTTGCTTCATTTTATTTAATCAACAGCATTCTCATAGACAATCTTTCTTATTATACTGCAAAGAAATTTCTCGTGATCTGATCAGACAATATGCCCCGAACATACATATCATGTACACTTGCAAAACCAACGTAGAATCAGCTTCCCTTTTGGAAGCCCCGTATACATGAAGTCCTACACTGTCAACACAAATTCTAAAATGGCGGCGTCGATAAAGATTTACATCAAGATTCTGCACCAAGGTGCACGTTTTAGCACGTATTAACAAGATTTTAGTGACGTCAATTCACAGTGACGTCAGTTTTCATTGAATTAGGGCACTCATATGGGAAATTCTACCTCGTCAGCGTACTCAATTTTTTAAACCAAAAAACAGGAGAAATTCGCTTAACAAAACGTTGGAATGGTAAAACTTTGCAATATAATAAATTTGTTGTACGGTCAGGAGGCAGGGAACTTGGACACTTATTCATGGCTGTGGTGAATCATGTTGTCCAAAGCGCTCACCACAGCCGTGAACAAAGTCCCCTGCCAACTGACCATAAATCAAATATAAGTGTGCGCCCACCAAAACAAATGATCCGCGTTCTGAAATAGGGAGTTTAGTGCAGCTTTGTAATACATTATAAATATATATCGGGTCATCGCATACATTTGGATGCAGTTTGTCTTAAAAAGAAGTTGAATTCTGAGAAAGAAAGGTCATTTGATATGTTGAAAGTTTGCCGTATCAAATTATTCCGACTCGGATTATTATGACCCTTTTTGCAGAGCATTTGTCATTTTATATTTCATTTAAAATTAAGGTGGTAATTCAAGCTAAGCAGCATTTGCATCCCGATCTACCCTGAAAAGCAGAAGGTGTAGTATAAGACATTAATTCAGGATTTTCTGACTATTTTTCCTTCCATTATTTTACGTTGTCAATGAGGCCACATAGTAGACATTAGAAGAAATTTATCAGTTTCTTATTAACACTTGTAATCAAGTAAATCAACTTGGTGTTAAAGGTGGCCCTTCAGATTTTGGCACAAAAAATTTACAAAAATACAAAAAAAAATTCATCCTTATACTCCCAAAGCCTTCTAATTTTCATTCATTAAACCCCAATAGTCGAAAACCTTCCGACAACTAGATAAATTAGAGATTTACTACAGCCCAGGTCGACACTAAAGGGAAACACAATCTATTTTTACATGAACAACTCGCTCATTTACATACCGGAAATATACAAAATATATAAATTTCAGTGACATATGCATTTTTTTTAATTTGGTGCAATGTGAAACTTCTAAACACACACCTTTAAGTTTGGAGCTGAAAACCAAACTTTAATATCTATTTTCAACTATGTATATGGACAGCGAATATTTTCGCCAAAATAAGGAAAAAAAAATACACAATACAAATTGGCATTCTACATTAAAAATACTTCAAACCAATGTAGTCGGTCTTTCATTTTGTTACACAACCATATGCACATCGCAAGTAGAACAAGAACGCCGTTCGGAACCTCCGCGCAAAAGGAAAAAAAAAAGAGGAAACACGCCGTACAAAAATAACAGACTGTGAGATAATGTTCTAGACAGATCATGACGCATTGGAAGCCCTTCGGTTACATAGCTACCATATTTGTGTTCTCTAGATTTGTATAATTAACCCACTTCCCCATAGGCGTCTGTATTTGTTTGACCAATTTCTCTGGATTTGCTGGACGTGATAGTATCTTCAGGACAGAAGACGGTACGTACAGAAAATCGATTCTTTCGCTACCTCACTGTTAAACTCTAGATTGGTTCTGTCAGTGACCAAAGGTGTCTAAAGGGGTATTCAGATACCTTCATTCCTCGGGCTATTTCGAATTGAATCTAACGCTTGTCCTGTGAATTGTTACACTTTTCAAAGCGAAGAAATCAAGATAAGACTTAAAAAGGCATAAAACCCGGGTTTGATCGAACATGTTACTTCATGTTTAATGGCCGAGTCACCTCAGAGCCTATGGTGCATTTTTATTCAATGAAAGTACGCTCACTTTGTAGTACAAATGTCATTGCCTTGCTTAAAGGGTTGATCAAAGGACTCAAAGTTCTGAATAGCAAGTTTGTGGAACTGTTTTAAATTACGATATATGGTGATGAAAAATAGAATTAACAAAAATGCAATGCATGTACATGTAAATGTAATCAATTAGTGGAGTAAGTAAGAGCAAGGAAAGTCTAAGTTCTTCTACCAGGCCGATGTAATGAAGAGAAATGACCCTCCCCTACAGAATATCCGGGTCATTATTCTACGTAGAGAAATGACCCCATAAGTCATTTCACCACGTAAAGGAATGACCCGGGCCATAATTCTACGTAGAGAAATGACCCCAGACGCTCAGAAAGAAGTCTTCTGAAAACATTGTGGCTAAAGAAAATACTGCCAAACAGCATTTTCACCTTTACCCACAATCTTTTTTTTTTTTTACTCTTTCTGTCATTTGGGCTATATGTAACTCGTCGTCTGCATTTTTTTATTTTGATCAGACTAAAATATTATCCTTTAGTAAAGCATTAGTGAGTGAGTACTTTTAAAAGAAAAAAACAAAGGGAAATAATTCAGCAATACGGCAATCCTTTTGATGAAGTTCATAGAGATAAATGTACTCCTTTTATAATGCTTCTTTAAAATATTTGCATTTAAATGCCTAAATGTAGGAGGGAGAATTCGGATCAGTTGTATTCGTTTCCTTCATGTCAAACTACTAGAGCTTTTACAGGAAATTTCTGCTTCAATCGCTAGTGCGACTCTTGTCACGTAACAAAGAGCTTCGTGCTTCAAGTGCGAATAGCTTCACGTGACTTTATAGAGTTCCCGAGAGTACATTATTTATTGACATACAGATGCTATTGAGACAGATTGTCCGTAAACATTATGCTCTGTGGAATTTATCCTTGCAACAAAGTAAAAATAGGTGGACTATACTTCAAGAATAAAGACAGGTTTTGTTGTCCCTTGTTTGCATTCCTTGCTTTCAAGCATGTCTGCTTTTTCTGACATGTACATGACAAGATTTCAAAATACCACCAGACTGTTTCCATATTCACATGTTTATTGTAACTTGTCACACTGACTGACTTCGTCTGTGTTATTTACAGGAGAAACAGTTTTTCAGATCATCTACTTTCTCAAATACATCGTGCCCCTTGGGGAATATTGATGACAAGACCCAGTAAACCATTGTCTCATTTTCTCAGTCCTTCGCTACATACCAAAGTTTTATGGAAATAGGTCTTTCAAACTGATACTAAGTTAAGGGAAATTTTGTATTTTACTTTACGTTTCGTAAAACTTTTTTCAAACTGTTTTGCTAAAAATGAACTGTGTTGCAGAAAATAAGAACAAGTCAAATCTTGGGTATAAATAGTAAAAATGCGAATTCTCTGTAATAAGTAACATTGTGATTTTCCCCCATTAAAGGACTGGAAAATTATTGAAATTTAAAAAATATGTTGAAATAGCTCTTATTGAAATAAGAAAGGTTGAAGTAGCTCTTATTGAAATAAGAAAGGTTGAAGTAGCTCTTATTGTAGGCAATATTACACAACGAACACAACTAACACAATTTCATGTTGTTTTTGGTTGAGAAAGAACATCAATAAATGAAAGTTGATATAATGTGCATTCTTACGTTAAATCTGTACTTTACGATGTTTTCTTTAATATTCTGATCAAGCAAACAGAGGGAATTAGACATTTCGTTATCATTTACTGAATGATATTTCTTTCTCTTATTTTTGCATTTATTGGGTTATAGAAAGCGTTGATATCATATGAGTATACCCACACTCGAGAACATTGGTTTACAGGCATACGTTGTGGATAAAAATCAACTTTAACTCCAAAACATTTTCGAAAGCTGTGTCAATTTAAGTTTTAAGTGGTGTTATTTGGATAAGAACGCAACTAGTCGAAATTTATGTAAACAACAGTTGAACAATCAGTCACTATTTTTCAATTTTGAAAATCAGCTGGCGCGGAGATATGCATCTGTTTTGTAAAAGGGATAACTTTTTTATCAAGTCAATGGCACCTCTGAAAGCTTGGCGATTGAGAGGGTCAAAAGTAGCAGAATTAATCAAAAGATTCCAGTCAGCATTTTATCACATTTGCAGACAAGTTAGATAGAACGCCACTTGCAGGAAACATGAAAGACTTTGGAAAAAATAATAACACTATATCAGGCTATTGTTTACGATCGTCTGCTACTTTGTAAAAGCCCTAAGACTTATCCAAAAGGTAGATGCGTGTTAAGTGATACAGAATTACGAAAAAATGAAAAACTGGGTCCTGTTTTCTTATATGGATTGTCTGACTCGTTAAACTCTTATCATATTTATTTTCAATTTCCGCTTCCCACATCTTCAGGTGTCATTATAAATGAAAAATAAAATTCATATAACTCGATACGGACTGTCCAAGCCCAAACGCACACACACAGGCACAGTTGAAAAACTGAGAGCAAGAGATTTTCTATTTTCTGTGTAAACGTCAGGAGTCAGCTTAGGAATTGCTTGATTTTCCTTTAGGAACATAATTATTTAATCATTGAATACACTTTCTCGCTTCGTTTGGCTACACTACCATTGAATTAATTGACCGCGTGAGCGTGCGAGTGAAGAAGGAGTTGAGCCTTTTTCCCCAATCTAAGCTTAAACCGCTATATACGAGTTATGATACGTTATTCACCTGCTGTGGATCAGAGTTAGTTGTAAGATGCAAATATATATATATAAAAAAAAGACGAGATTTCCAACATCTTGTTGCTTTTCAGATCGTTGCCCTGTTTTGAAATGCAGGCAGAGAAAATGTTATTCGAAACTCGGCATAAAAAGCAAAAGAAAAACATAATTTAGTCAGTGGGAAAAAATGCAAATTTTCTGTCTATTGACGTATGTGTTCGTCTGCTTTACCGACATGTTTATCGTCTGAAACTTTATACTCCCATAAATATTGATCCGAACTAATTTAGAAAGAAAATCACTATTACATGTGAAAAATCTTCTTCGTAATTTTCAAAATGGAGCAATAACGCCTCTAGGGAGAGTCTTAACGTGGCTTAAAATAGATTTTATGATTTTCCAATGACTGCCATCATCAATTAAAGGGTATGCATTTTTTTAACAAGAAGAAGAAAAAAGAAAAAGAATGTGTGTATGAGGTACATGAATAAACATGTTTCTGACTTTCTCTTTACATTAAATTGAGCCATGCTCTGTGAAAAGAGGCCCGTCTACACTAGCTTACATTTTTTATAACATCGCCGAACACCATGTTCGCTGGTGTTTGCAAAAAATGTTTGCTTGTATATTTCAGTCAGCAAACACAGGCAAAAATCACCAAACGTTATTTACCACAGTTTGTTGTAGCATATACACTTGACGGACCAACATAGCAAATTTCACCAAACAGGACAAATACTTCGTTGATTTAATTAAAAAGACCTCAAAACTACAGCTTCTTACAAGGTGTAGTGACGAGGTTTTGAAATAAACCGACGATTTGCTAGTGTATGCTGGTGCAATGCAGAGAAATGGCCCTCCCCTACAAAATGACCAATGGGTCATTTCTTTACGTAGAGGAATGACCCCGATCATTCCTCTACGCAGTGAAATGACTTTTGGGTCATTTCTCTACGTAGAATAATGACCCTGGTCATTTTGTTGGGAAGGGTCATTTTTCTGCATTACGTCGGCATTTCCTTGTGCTGGCACTGAGTACCTGCTAAAATGAACAAAACTGTATTTGTGTTTGATACTTTAATCCTATGCGACTTGTGGGAGGATTGCTATGCCAAAATCGCCTATATGTCATACGTTTGTTGATCCTAATTGATTTCAGTGTATCATATTTACTTTTTACCACACAACAATTAGAACTGTCAGAATTGTAAATATTTGCAGACAACAAAGAAAATGTGGCTCAAATGATTGAATTTGCTGATCACAGAATAGAAAAACACTGTTTGAAAAGGAGAATATTCTAGTTACCTTTCCCAACTTGCTCTGAAAAGCCTTCTGTCTCAGGATCGTAAAGACTATGAATTCCTTGGTAAATAGCGAAAGCTTTATATTCTTTCCAACGGCATTATTTGTTTGAAAATATCTAACAACAACGATAGTAGCAAATTCTTTGTTTTTTTTTTTTTCAGATGTTAGATTATTTTGTTGTATTTACATACATGACTGCTTCTCATTTGAACATTTTCCTTGAATGCAGTGGCCCACAGTAAACAGACGTCATAACGTGACTGCAGAAACCCATGTGTTAGACGGACATACCAAGAAACACAATTTCTGGATTGTGTATTGATCCTAGAACAGGCTCTTGAAATAGGGGGTAAAAATACAGCTTCCTAGCACTAAATGATCCCCCAACTTGCTTGTAAATCTTCTTGACCTTTTACCATTAACGATAAATTTGATCTCGTGTAGAGATTTATGCATTTTATACAACATTATTTCATTCTGAGGCTGGGGGGATTTTATGAAGAAAAAAAAATTCGTTTTGGTTATTACATTAAGGTAGAAAATCATCTTAAGATAATGTGCATTGATCAAAATGTATCGATAACTATGTCGTTTGTTAAAGGCCCACTGACAGTCAAAAGAAATAATAATGAAGGTCTCAAACTGCAAATAAGAGTAAATTTAACTCATACTATCTAAATGTATATGTATTACGGGTTTAACAGCGCCTATCATTTCAGTACAATACGCTTATTCAATACTAAGGCCGCTGGCCCATTACATATTACATCTAGAGAGTGTTTAATTACACCCAGCAGAGCTATAGACTGGCATCACAATCACCAATCTTGTTCTACGACCCCAGTCTATACTCCTCACATTATCGTAATTCGAAACAAGTCTTTGAATTAAAAATATTTTGTAAATAAACAATTGTACAGACATAACATCTTTACAAATACAAGTACCTAACATGTTTTCGCGTGTTAACAATAACATAAAATCAGGTGAAGAGTATAAAATATCCACAGGTGTAGCTGGATATTGAACAGTGTAAAAGACTCTTTTTTTCCAAGATGAAGTTACTGTAAGGTATTTTCAATAAACATGTGTACACACAAAGTATTATGCAGATAGAGGTACTTGTCATGCCTTCGCAGTCTAAAAATCTAAACAGCACCTTGAGATACCGTCTATCCAATTCGGGCAATATTGCTGAGAATTACATTTCTATCTTTTGTCTTTCTTCTTTCCTGGTTGTTTGCCAGCTGTAGCCTTACTTATATTGGTGATGAATCATTTTTCTATTTTGTTAGAAAAGAAAAATGGAATGATATGAAATGATTTTTTTCTATAATTAGACTCTCAAATTTGTCTTCAAATTAAAATGCATTTCTATCTTTTGTCTTTCTTCTTTCCTGGTTGTTTGCCAGCTGTAGCCTTACTTATATTGGTGATGAATCATTTTTCTATTTTGTTAGAAAAGAAAAATGGAATGATATGAAATGATTTTTTTCTATAATTAGACTCTCAAATTTGTCTTCAAATTAAAATGCTATGTCAATAAATACTTGGATACAATACAAAACTGTCCAATAAAAGAAGCGCGTTAACGACTTTGATCCTGTGTCACAAGAATATCCATCATCTGACTAAACAAGCTTTACAACTCTGTAGTACACGGAAATAGTTGACATCATTTCAAAAACAGTTACCTATGAGAAATTGCACCTCCTTCGCAAATGTATCGTTAATCGTTCCAGTATGTTCCGATCTTATTAGATGACGCACACATTCAATTTTGATCATCTCAGTCATGCGTGAATGTCATAATCCCTACTGCACAATCACCCGTTTATACGACCTTGAGAAAGTAAGCCTTTGAAGATACTGTAGGAAAAGGAAAAAATGCAGGTAGATACATTTTCTCCTTTTTTACACAATGTTTTTACCCTATCACAGACAGAAATTATTATTTGAGTTGTATTTAGTTTGCTTTGTTGAATGTAATTGCTTTCAGTTTGGTAATGCACCGTAGATTTGTATATGACAGTAACTTGCTGACTTTTGTAATAGCTTAGTCATTGAAATAAGAGCGTGAACTTGCCATAAAGACTATAAACACGGTTCTAAAGATACAATTGAATTCGTAAGTTTCGATTGTATTTCAAAGTCCCAAAAGTAGTTTTAAATTTTCGTAATTGGTAAAAAATACAGAAGAGTGAGCTAACTAGTACATGGACAAGGATCGAGAAACGTGAATTAGAGTCATTTAAAAAAGAAAATGTTATTTCTTGATCGAAACACTAGATTTGAGTGCAGTTGCAACAAGTAAAACATGCTCTGTGTAATATTTCATTGAAGTACGTCATCACAATTGCGCAGAATCATTTGGTAATGCGTTCTAAATGGGTTTGGGTGGTGCTACATGTGATTGTCTCTTTGCGTGTCACAGCATATTCTGGGACCAAATATTCTTTTATTGAGTTTTGGAACGCTCCAGTTCCTGCATTTGGATACAGCCAGCTACGGAAATTAGCAGAGTCTTCTGGAAAATCGATTATACAATGAGAAACCATATATTTAGATGACAGGAAATTACAGTCACATGGAATTTGTGCATTAAAAACAATACATACCATCAATATGTGATGACTAAGTCTAAATTAGTTACATGTACATGAACAACCATTCAACGTAGTCCCGCCGAAATCGTGCTTTTCTTGGCAAATGCAGTGTGAAGAGTTGGAGAGAAAAGGAACTCTTGCTTACTTCATGCATTTACTTCTTTTTCAAAAAAGCATTTTAGGTTTGTTTTTGTCACCATCAAATTTTGCACCTTTTCATCAGTTGCGCCATTATTTGACTTATCTAGATAAGCCTGTATATTAACAATCCAAATATCCAACATATCATTTACAATAGCGGCCAAAAGTAAAGAAAGCAGATCGTATAATGAATTTCAATTTAAATCATACCATTTAAATGTATGGAAATTATTGTGAAGATGACAATCTGTTATTTTACTGTTGGTCCCAGTGTTGGTCACTAGCAGAGCAATTAAGATAGTAGAGCTCTAATGGAAAACAGCTGCTTCCACTATAATATTATCCTGCAAGATTTGCTATGATTAAAAGTGAGTATTATCATAATACTTTAACCGAGCCAGTTTTTTTCTTCCGTCTTATTATTATCATTTACAGATCAAACACCACTGTCTTCTTATTACAAAGGGAGACAATAATTACCTCTCTTTTCAGGAAACTAACAAGAGCATCAATAAATAATTTCAAGAAAGGCATTAAAGGACTTTCTTGTCGATTAAAAATGTGCAAAAGTGTTATAACAATATAATTACTTATTTATCAACTAACAACAAATTTTATTCCATGTTGCACTAGTTCTATAAGCGATAAGTGTCTTCTGCTATGACTTCAAACCTACATTAAAACCCGCCAGGTCACTCTTCCTTTGGTTTCGTTTTTACCTAATTTTAAAATCAATTTTGCTTCCAGCGACTAACACTTGGACAGATTACACAAAAATAGATATTCATCTTCACAATATTTTCCTGATTTTTGAAAGGTACGAATTAAATCTGCATTTTAATACATGCTCTGGTCTTTATATGAAAAAAAATCTGTTGTATAAAACAAAATCAAAAACAATACCACAGAACTGGTATTGTAATTCTCGGAACTAATATATACATGTATGTAAATTCAGGAATGTATTTTATCATTTATAAGATTTTCTAAAGTTACATTTTATATGAGTGAGAATCTGTGAAGAAAGAGACTCAATGTATCTCCAAAACCTGTGCAGTCTTCACAGGCTGACCTGGATCGAAACTTTTTACCATTTGTCAATTGTCTGCACGTCCAGAGACCAAAATACTTCGGTATCAGCCGAATGTTTGACAAAATGGATTTTACGGATCCATAATTGTGTGAAAACTTGCACGTTGTAATGCACCACGGATATACATCAACCAACCAACCTCTTGCCAAAGCAGGGCTGACAAGTGAAGAACCTGTAACGCTTATCAAGTGACAAATATCCGCTATGATACGACAAGAGATTTCTTTATCGTTGTTACTGTCTGGTGTAAATACCATTTCAGCTATTGTCCTCAGACAATTACAATGTCGATTTCACAATAATTGGGGAAACCGCTTTTCTTTTCTTCTAGAATGCCCATGTTATGAATTGATGTTTTTAACCTGTCTTACCTGTTATGTATTTGTTTTGTAATATTGTGTATGTCAACGAAGGCTAAAACTATCCTCTGAGAGAGTAGTATGTGACGGCATATAGGTCTACGTGTAAAACGTTTCGTACATTCGTGGCATTCCTATAAAATGCATGACAATCAGGATGGGAAATATGAGCATATGAACTTTTCATTCTGAAATATAATTATGTTTTGTGATCGGACCACCCTAAAAGCCATACATGAAAATTGGCCCATCTATATGGTTAATTAATGTAATTCATATTAACCCTTACACAAAAGAACCATCCCTTTAAAAACCTGGATTAGTAAGGCCTTTGAAAACACGTTGGGATTAAGAAAAAATGCTGGTAACCAGCAACGTTTTTTCCATAATATTTCCTACCCTATCTTAAAAAAAATCCTCCACTTGAGCCATGTTTGCTTATTCGTCTGCAAATGCTGTAAAAATGGATGAATTTCAATTATTTTATGTGTTTAAGTAATAACGTGAAAAGGCGTGCCAGTTTTTCTTAAAGCAATATTAAGTCAATAACATGTATAGCATATCCACTTTTCCTGGTAATCGTTATAGTTCACGTTACATTTCACGTAAGCGTTACGGTAATTATCACTTTGTTTTGAATCGTTTAGCTACCACGAATACCTGTGTATTCATAAACTAACAATTCTGGTAGAGTCTGGTAAATCTTCTGGCGAAAAGGAATCTAACTTATCCGAGTTTTGTCAAATTCCAAAGGTAATGGTAGTTTACAAACACTAAAATGGCACTAAATTCAATCATAGAATGGATGTTGCGGTACTTGAGTATCGTACTCGGGATAACAAATGACAGGATATTTGATTGGCTGATTTAGTATTTGAAGACATTTTGCTTCACTATTTAATTCTTCTCTGGTAGTCAAAATGTAGACTTTTCAGTATTGAAACCATTTGCTGAAAACTGAACTTTAGACGTTGTACAAATGCTGGAAGAGAATATACTTGTAGCCAGTATATACCCGTTTCCCTCAATGCTTTCAAAGACCGTCGTGCTCATGATACTAAAGCCTATACAGTCTATGTAACGGTGAATAATACAATTCTTTTGCTAAACGCGTATTTGTATTAACTTCTGTGCTTAGAATTGTATCTTTCAACGAGACCTAGATTAACTTTCAAAATTGAAGTAAAATCAAAATGGCGTCAGTGTGTTTCCCGTTTACCTTACCAAAGGGTATGTGCCTCGCATGAAAAGTTCATGTTTTTTCATACAAGAAATACAATATAAAGGTTTATTTGCCATACATGTGCTCCTACGGACAAAAACAAAATAGGATTCGTGTAAGATCACCATTTATAGCCGAAAAAAGACGTAATCCATAAATCGATCGACCGATAGACGCTGGTTGCCTGCTTTGATTACGGCATTCCTGATTCTCAGCCGAATCCGTACGATTTTGGTATTGAATGGCGTTGTTACATGAATCAATTTGGGAGCCCTATCCTATAGTATATTTGGTTGTATTACGAGAAGTTTTTTGTCACAAAGTCAACACGTTTCTTTTCAAATTAAGTTTAGATTTTCGATCATCCCTTCTCATGTTCTCTCACAATATTACGCAGTATGGAGGCAAAAGGTTTTGCTATTTTTTCTAGATCTATCCCACTGAAAACGTTCTGAAGCGATCTATGGCCAGAAATTCCCAAGAATCGTTATTCTTGGTGGATTATCGGGAGCTAAACGGGAGATAAACATAGGTTATGCTTGATTAAGGCGTTTCGTTTGTTACTAGAAAATCTTAGTTTGATGTCTGCTTGCAGCACTTGTTTTGTAAGAGTGTTGGTGGGCAATGCACTGCAGATTTTTACCCTTGTACTGATGACAACGGCACAGACGTGCATATTTTAACTAAATTGACACACTTGTAAAAGTAGCTAAACACTATTCAATAAACAAAGTAACAACGTCCTCTGACAACGGCTGATTAAAAGTTAATCCCCATTATGTAGTTTCTTGCAAGGGTACGTCACGACGACCAACTCTAAGATCTATGGACTTGTTAATATTTTTGTATTTGCTTCAGATTTTAAACGACAGCCACTGGAAAGGTCTTCTCCCGAAGGAGTGCTTCTGAAATATCTAATGGAGCGTTATGAACAACACGGCGGAGGACGACCGGTCATGAACTATAGCCATGCAGTCCCGGTTAAGTTTGATGTACAGCTTATACAAATCGTGGATCTTGACGAGAAGAATCAAGTCTTGAAGTTAAACCTTTGGACGAATTATGTAATTTTTTTCTTGTTTTTACTGAAAGGTTTTGATCCCTTACTACCTTATTTGCGAAATTGACTGGCTATTTACTAATACACTGTAAGTACAAGAAAGCCAAACTTTTTTTTAAAGATTTGACTGGGTCATGTTTATCTTACTGTTTGAAACATCAATTATAATAAATTCTTGAGAATGCTATTATAGCAAACTTTTGTTCCCTAATGTCTTTGCTTTACCATAGTGATGACATACATAAAATAAAATTTTCGCTTGCAACACGCGAAAATGGTCATTCGGACATTTGCGTAAAGTGTTGTCTCGGGTCAGCGTGTGCAGTCCGCACAGGCTAATCCGAAACGACACTTTCCAATTTTATCTGATTTTATGTTTTACGCAAGTCTACTGTAGCACAAAATCTAATAAAGTCGTAAAGTGCCGTCTTGGATTAGCCTGCGCAATCCGAGACGACACTTTTCGCAAATGTCCGAATGCACCTTTTCGCGTGTTGCACTCCATATGTCGAACAGCCATCTCGTTAAACGAGCTAATACTTGTGAGACAGCTTTCTCAGCAAGACTGCAGAACATGAAAATTACATAGCAACAAACACTTACTATCATTTTACTGCTGCGTTTTTTTTTTTTAAACTGCTATAAAGATAATCTCAAACCTTTGCGTGGATCTGAGGACAGCAAAAAGGTCTTCAGTTAAGTTTTCTGTAAGAAAGTCAAAATTCTTCTCTTTTTTTTGCTAAGCATACCTAATGTTTTCCCCATTTTGAAAAGTACACCCACTGACTTTAGAAATAACTGCCTTGATTGGCGGGGCTATAATTATCGATAATATATTCTTAGATTTTCAGAAAACTCAGTGAAAGCGGCCGTCTTCAAATCTACCGTTTTGACATAGTGCCTTAGTAAGATTGCTTGATCTTGCTTGAATATTCGCAATTTATTTTAGGAATGGAAGGATGAGATTCTGACCTGGGATCCGGAGGACTTTTTGGGTGTTGACGAAATTCGTGTTCACTCATCCAAGATATGGACCCCCGACATCAAGCTGTACAACTAGTATGTATTGAGTGAATATATATTTACGAAAGTGCACGGCTTTTCCCGCACATTTTATTGCTTTTTGGCAAAGAAAGTCCCTCGAAAATATATATACCGGGAAAAGGCATGTAACAAGAACGGTAAAACCTCGTTGGAACGACACAATAAGTTACACTACATGTATGTTCGATCAGTGACTAACCGTCGTTGTTACGATAATCTGATAGACGTCAGAAAGTCATCTAAACATCGGTTCTTACTTAATTATATATATGTACATCTACATATAATAAAAAAGTGACAAAATGTGTCATTGTTTGGAAATTAAGCATTTCATCATAACATTGCTAAGATAAATAAGGTCTCTTCGTTTAAAGAAACAAAAAAAAAAAATTCAATGCGAATGGCTTTTGAAATCAGAATTTTCCGTTCTAGATACTGAGTGTCGTTCTAATTCGGTTTAGCTGTAGCTATCTGTATCACAATTAATGGCTGTGCGGGTCAGCGCTTCTTGGCCTATCACAAAATATAACGGATTATGAATAGGATTGGGAAGCAAGCATGCAATAGTCGTTGTGTAAATAAGCGACACTATAGAAGTGAACAGTAAGCGTTTAAATGTTTGTTAAATATAGAACTAACTTGTTTAGAAGGTAGTCATATAACTCAATTGCTTGACACATTTACATTTGATTACATCTCAAGAATCAAAAACACGTAACCTCTTTTCACTGAAAATGATGTCAAAACAGTGATCAGACTAAGAGAGATAATATGGAGTGCAACACGCGAAAAGGGTCATTCGGACATTTGCGTAAAGTGTCGTCTCTGATCAGCGTGTGCACTCCGCACAGGCTAATCCGAAACGACACTTTCCGATTTTATGTGATTTTCTGTTTTACGCAACTCTACTGTAACACAAAATCTAATGTAGTCGTAAAGTGCCGTCTCGGATTAGCCTGCACGGACTGCGCAGGCTAATCCGGGACGACACTTTACGCAAATGTCCGAATGCACCTTTTCGCGTGTTGCACTCCATTATCGAATCAATATTGTATCTTCTTGTAGAGCTGCTTCTTCAAGAACTGAATTCTCACTCTTATTTCGAATGATTTTATATCAGCCATACTGTTCTAAAGCAAGTCAAAGTACGACATCAAACTGAGATACAAACGTGATTAACTTGCGTTGCTAAAAGCGTTGTTAGTTTTCTGATTCCTTATAAAGTGACTTCTGCAACTTGATTTTGAAAATTGCCAAAAAGTATATTCTTTCGTATCGTAAACCTACTATATGTCAAATAGATGTGAATGCATTTACATGGCAGCTGTTTTATATCTTCAGTTCTTTGAAAAGGCAAAAAGAGGATCAACGCGAATATCTTGCTCGATACGAATGTCATTTTAGATAAAAGCATTCAATCCACGTAGGGTATCATAACTCTTACAAATAATTTTAATAAACAGCTAACTTTGGGCTTATTTGCGTTCAACATTTACTAGTTTTAGTATTGTTCAAGCGCCTATCATGAAATAAAAATATTTTATTGAAGGATAAAACTGCGCACTAAACACGATTTAACGAAAGTCAAACTTGTGCTAGTCCTAAAAAGGCATGTCTAACTCCGTTTGGGACACATCACAACTAACGTTCGTTAAATCCTTATTTTCGATTAACGGAGATTTTTTCCAGAACATATGACTACAGGCACACCGAACTTTATTCATATGGACGCTAACTACTTGAGAGTCAAAAGGTTGTTGCGAACAGTCGTGTCTATCAAATTATTGGTCGTAGCATGTCAATGAGTGCACAGTATATCCGGTTTTCTTAGAGTTCTTCCAGCCGTCTAAATGGCGTGAGGGCATGGTTTTCACATACATAAAAAAATCGAAGGTATATCGTCAGATCCTATGTTGGATTATATCACTAGCATCCATTTTAAATAATGTTTGTCTCGTTTGTACATGACGTCGGAAGGCACCATGCCTCCCAATGTATGAGGCATGAATACTATCTTTATTTTGCATGTAAGTCTAGACGATAGAACGAAGAGATCTTTTGCATTTTTAAATTAATGGCATGCATCTTAGCACGCGCTATAGACAAAGAGATAAGCAGAGATTCAAAAAAAGAATCTGAAGTTTCTTCATATGCTTCACAGCCGGGGACAGTTGCATGTATAATGATATATATATTAAAAAAAGTATTGTACTAGTCATGATAATCTGTCCTCCAGTGTTGCACACTTGGTGAAAGCATTACAGAAAACTTATTCTTCAAGGAGAGGTAGATTTTTTTTATATTGTGTCAGTCCTTTTGTAAGTAACAACCTTAAGAATGTCTTTTTGTGACAATGTTGTACGCCGTAGAAATAATAGTTTTGTTTTTCCTGGCAATTATGATGACAATTGCATCATACCATGATCATGTTTCGTAACATTTCATTTGGTAGCATTGAAATGTATGATAATGTAATTAGTCCAACAATATGCAAAATTGCATGTATTTTTTATTAAATCTGTCTCATTAATTGATAACATTTGACTCAAAAGTATTTCAGAACGGTGTATCAGAAACAGAAAAATATCAGTGTCAAGTAATTTTCAGGAAAAACAATTTGCAATGTAGTCTACTTACATGTAGATTTAGTAACAATGAGAGTTTTGCAGAAGCTTTAACATTCATTCATGAATTCATCTTGAGATAAATTCTAAGATTTTTGTTTCGGTAACCTCCATTTCTTTAGATTTCTTTTCGCTTTTCACCTCTGATGCATGTGAGAAAAGTAGTCGGTAGCTTTGGAAAGAACGTTGAGTCAGTACTAGTGTTAGATTGCTAGGAAACACATGGGTGCGTCATTGACTGCCATGATATGACCTAAGCTGTAAAAATAGCATCAAACTCCCATACCAACCTTTTTTTAGAGTGATATATTCTTAGGTCTTGGGAGTGTTTGATTTGTTCCGTGTTGCATTGGAAATTTAATCAGAACGCTAAAGTCGTCACTAAATTTACTTGCAGACTTGTGGTCTTAATTCTACTTTATGATGTCCATTTGGTAAAAGTGCACCATGAAAACTTAGGTCAGTGTGACCCATTACCTACCTCATATGAAAACCAGGGAATTAAACCCCTCTTAGCAGGGACTGAAGTCGCAACATGTCTTTCGTGATTGTAGCCTGTACTACAAATCCGTGTCTTCTTTGAAGTGGCAACTATAACATAAATCGCTATGCTGAAAGACATATTTTGATTTTGAAATGGCAAAGTAAATCACTACATGTAAATTCAATAGCAAATATATTTGTTCCAGATAGTATTCATCTAATTTAGATAAAACTTTAGGGGTGATCGCTCCGGCAATCATGGATGATGAAAAGGTGCGAACAAAATGAAGGAAGCTGACAATAAAACCTATCCTTTCATTCTTCATAACAAATATACAACTTTGATACCCTTACCTATATATGTGCGTGTCAGATTGCTACATTTCTAACGTTAGTAACAACTTGTTTCCTTCAAATTGTCGCGTTACCTTTAAGTTTAACATAGATACTACAATTAACGTCACTTTTTCTCTGTATACTTCTCTTTTCAACCTTGGTTGTATCTTAACCTTTGTTTTCAGTATGTGCTATTCTACTTTATTAATCTGAATGAACATGGTAATCCACAAAGACGTCATATCAGACTCCATAACACTTAGAAAATTATTCACATAAATATTAGAGTTATATCTGTCTGCTTGTCTCTCAAAGTTATTGACATTTCTAGATCAGAATGTCTGTATGTCACGATCCTTAAGTAAAGAAATTCATCTTTATTGTACCACTCTTAAAATAAACTCATTACACATTCAGCTTCGTTCTGGCAAAATGCGGTTTACTACATTTCTGTGATACATCATTGCAAGCAAGCCATTACATAAGCATGGATCCGTGAAACCTACTTTGTCTAATACCGACTGAATAATGAGGTAGATTGACATGCAGAAAATTTAAAGATAGCAAAAGGGTGGGGTCAATGTCAGCATGTGAGGAATGCGCAGGTTGACACTGGTCAGTACTTTTTGCCGATGCATTAAACACCCCCTCCCTTTCACAGACCTTGACTTATAAACTGATTTTTATTGTAAATCCCCGAGAGCTTTTAACGTGTTTATTTACATCATTGATTGATGGACTACATGCAGTTTGCACAGGCTAAACATTGTTGAACACTTTTCATTTTGATCAGTCTTCTGCACGTTGGGCTATTTTACTTCATGATTCAGTGCGTCATTAGACAAACCAGAATTTTTGGCTACATATCTATGTTACAAATTGCTTGGTATATGGCCTGCAACATACGAAAAGGGATATTCAGACATTTACGTAAAGTCTCGCACAAGCTGATCCGAGACGACACTTCCCCACACTGATTTCCTGTTTCACCAAAGTCTACTATAGCACAAAATCTAATGTTGACGTAAAGTGCCGTCTCGAGTTAGCCTGCCCAGACTGCGCAGGCTGATCCGATATGGCACTATACGGAAATGTCCGAATGCCCTTTTGGTGTGATGCAGACAAAACTGCATCACAGAGATGAGTTCAACACACTTTTAGCAGAACATGGCTCAAATGATGGTTTTCGGTAGTTAAGCATTTTCCTCTTCACATTTGTTTCCCTACATTTTCTCGGCAAAAAGCATACGTGTTCATCTCAAGTTATGTGGTATTAGGAAAACGTGGGGTCTGATCTGAATCTAAAATTATCTTACTCCTATCCCAGAGGCTTCATATCATTTTCATATTTTTCTAACTATTCTTCTGTATCGTCTGTACCTTTTGTTATGTAAAGTTTTGTCTTCCATCTTTTTTCGACCTTCTCCTGTCTAGAAGTTTTATGTTTACTAGCTGACGTTAAATGTAGAATTTATGTTTTGGATGCTTTTGTTTATAACTGACACATACCTTTGATGTTTTACCATGCTAGTGCTGACACACGGATGGAAGAACGTAGGGACGCTCTGTGCATCGTCTCATTCGACGGCAACGTAACTTGGATACCGCAAGGTATCTACATGAGTTCGTGTGATATCGACGTCACCACCTTTCCCTTTGACAAGCAAGTTTGCAGTTTAAAATTTGGATCATGGACCCACACCGGACGACTTTTGGACTTGGACTTCAAAGGAGAGCCGAAAATGATAACAGATGATTATTTTGTACCAAACAAAGCTTGGACTGTACTGGAGGCCCCGGGCAAAAGAAATGTGTTAAAGTATATTTGTTGCCCAGAAGTGTATATAGACATCACATTCACAGTAATGTTCCGGAGGTCTTCAACTTTCTATACCTATATTTTGATACTGCCGTGTGTGCTCTTAACTTCCCTCACCTTAGTCCTGTACTGGATCCCGCCGGAGTCACCAACAAAAATGGCCTTAGGTATGATTAACCTATTCAGTATGTAAGAACTTATTTCTCCTTTTAAACAAGAAAGTAGATGAATTGGCACCCACATAGACAGCCTGATGTCAAAGCAATAAAAGCCAAAAACTCAAGAATGATAATTTTGAAACCTCTAACTTAAGCAGGTAGAGGAAAAGGCCTGTACGCACAGGAGTGAAAGAGGGGTCATTTCTGGAGGGCTGATTGCTTTAATTTGTTTTCTAAATGCATTTATCTTTGCTTTCAAGAGAATTATAACAGTTGATTTTTACATGATGTGTCATTGATACATTAGAGTATTTCTCTTCATAATACAGGTGCTTATTTTGACCATAACTCGGATTTCTGAATAGTGCACAAATGCTTTTGTATCTTTCATATTTGATGAACTTCAATTTAATCGTGACATTTCCTTTGAACCTCTTTTTCTCAGAATGACATCAAGATAAATATCTTATAAACATGGTATTTTCCCTGGAATACATGTAGATCCAGTTATCGATTTTCTTTTGCATAATTGTGCAAAGTCCTTTTAGAGGCTTCGAAGATTACATAACTTTCCTGAACTCCACATGGTCTTCCAAAACTGCATAAGGTCTTGCTTATCATGTATTGTCTGAAACAGCGAAAAAATTGTTCATATCTTTGTCTTTGTCATAGGTATGAGTATTTTCATGGCGTTTTTCGTGTTACTATTATTGTTTGAGGGTAACATGCCACCAGCCTCCGAAAACATGCCTATCTTAGGTAAGATGATCTTCAATTACATTTTAGAAATACCATCTAGTTTGAAACATTAATATATCGATATCTTACCCGGTACTATTGCTGACAATTCAAATCAATGCGAGCCGTTCCCATAAGTTGAATTATCTCCCTAACTCGATAAAGACTAAAGGTAACCAAATAGAACAATGATACTTTACTATGTAATTCTTTGTTTTTCTCCTTGATTGCCGTAGAAATGCTGCGATAGTAAAAAACCGACTTATGACTTATAATTATGTGTATGGTCTACATGTAATTATAAAGTAAAAGCTGCTTGCAGTCATCAAAGTAATGCGCACAGGCTGATTCATAATATCTGGTAAAGTTTCAATCCTTAATACTTCTTTTCTGCTTGCACATACCTTGTTTGATATACAATATTAAGTACTTTTAGTGTTTACATTTTAAATAAAATAGGTCAGATTTTTTCACAACATTTACATGATTTGCGATATGATGTCCATTTTTGACGATTGTGATGTCAAGCGACTGTAAATGAAAGTTTGCTATCACCGATGAAAATACATCTGTCTTCAAATTTCTCATCTCTCTACAAAAAGCTTGTTTCAACTCTCTGTCAGTCTACGGTTTATGTTAATGTACATTTTCTTTCAAGTGTCACGACAAGAAAAAGTCCAAAGGACTATTGTCTGGTGAATGATGGGACCAAACATTGTCAGTCCTGAATCAAGTTTACCCGATAATTTCATGAAACGAATGTGCTGTATGGGTGCTATTTCACACTTAAAATGAAAATCCTCAACATTATGGAAAAGTTACCGTATTGGTGTCGTTGAGTTACAATGGTGTGATTGGACAATTCTTTTCTAAACTAGGTCGAGAGACACAATTATTAGTGAACGTACCTGACATTGCTGGGAAAAAGTTTTTGCAAGCTTTAAAGCGAAAAGGAAGTTAAAAGACATTAGGTTCCAACAGGATCACAGTATATAAACGAACTGTACCCGAACCGGATATTGCGAGTAAATTTCAGTGATGTTCACTTTGCATTAGAGACAGCCGAGATAAAAATTGTTGCGTCTTTCATACTACTGAATGTAAACTATGTGAATCTTTATGTATAGTTTACGCCAAGCCTTTATTGTTAACACATGAACTGCCACAAAATCATTCTTGGCTTTAAAACATTGTAATTCTCAAAACTCACCGGAGGCAACAGCGTCATTTGCACTACACCCGATCTTAAATCAGCTTTTATCATGTTAAGGCTGGCTGAAACACGTTTTTTTAAGTTTGAACCGGTGCAATTAATTAATTAAAAAAGACATTTGCAGCATTGGGTATTTTAAACTTCGATTTTAAACATGAAAATGAGGATTAAAGCCTCTGTGTAAAGTAGGTCGACTGTACGTTTCTTGGTGATTCTTACCCTTACTTGCGAGTTTACGAAATCTAAATGTACGATGTCTTGGGAGTTTTTACAAATATTTTGTACGTTTCTTGGGATACCAAATCTGATGCCTGATGGTATAAATTTGTACATTTTCAGGTATAAAATGGAGTAATTCAGATGCCTTTACTGCAAGCTGTCAACCACAAGCTTTGTCGATAAAATAAGCCATAATTTGGAAATCCATAAAGGAAAAACCTGAAGATCAAAATTTCAGAATTTGACTCAGAAAGAAAAGAAACAATTTCGTATAAAAAAAAAAACTTCAAAAGTATTCCAAAAGATTTAAAGCTATGGAACAGGCCTCTGCTCCCTAATGTTGAAACTAAGACAGTGAGTTTCAAGGCTTGTTTATGTGTCACCATTTAAAAAAAGCCCCATAACGACAGATACCAGTGAGAGATGTTCACAAGTTCCTTGAAGAATCTAAATGTTTTATGCGAAATACTGTTTTGTAGTGTTATTCCTTTTCCTCACAGAAAGGAGTTACTTAAGAAAATATTGTAAGAACTAGAGAAGAAATTACTCTCAACGAACAATTTCTTCCTTTCTCGTACCATTTTCTGTTCCGTTTCAAAATCATACTTTTATTTAGCAGATATGTAAATTTTCCCCTAACTGCTCCCAAACTGGATGAGTCCAAGATGCCGTATTAGGAAAGGGTAATTCCTCTTTTTATCTATTAGCAGATGAAAACAAATTGTGAAATTTTTTATTGCATAAATTCGTTCTGTTCCTTAAAGGTGGGTATATAGGTTTTTCACATCACACCAAATTAAATAATATATATATATCACTGAATTTTATATGAAAAAAAAATACAAATCATCAATAATTAAGAATCATGATATTACAAACAAAAGGGTGGTGGTATTCCCGTAAAAAGCTACGTTGCCCACTAGGCCATTTTTAGAAGATTTCGCGCCAAAAGTTAAAAAAAGCATTGTGGGAATGTTAAGTGACTGGCACATGACTAATGACGCTTAAATTCCATAAGATAACAAACATGTATTTATTTTCCATAATGTCTTCTTCGGACACTATGTTTGAAGCTTCGTATGTGTATTCCCAGTATGTTAATGAGCAAGTTGTAAAAATAGACAGTGTTTCCCGTCGGTGTCGACCTTAGCTGTTGTAAATCTCTAATTTCTCTTGTTGTCGGATGGATTTCGAATACTGGGGTTTTATGAATGAAAATTATACGGCTTTGGGAGTATAAAGATTTTTTTTTTGTATGTTTGTAAAATTTTTGTCCCAAAATCTGAAGGGACACCTTTAACTCATGAAAAGAAAACGGAATGAAACCTTATATTTTTATACTATTATGTTTGGCTGCTCTCAAAAGCCCAATCTTCAGTTACTGTTTATAGCCACAAGAATAGATGTTCAATGACCTGTGGCAGCTATTACATATCTCCCCGTGTTTCATATTTGATATTGTCTTTTATTCTGGTTCGCCTTGATCACCGATTTCAATACTAACTTATGGAAATAAAATAACGCTTCACCTCTATCCTGCTGTAATAAAAGAGCTGTGCAGTACACTCTGCATGACTAGAACTAAAGATTCAAACAAAAAGTGACACATAGTCCTTCAACAAAACGTTCAACCAATGGTGTTCAGAAATGGCACTGAGAATGACAAAAGAATAAAATCGTTGTTCCACTCTTATAACATAAAACAGCGTATTTCATATGTGATGGACTGGTGGTACGAGAATAAGGTTGTACAGACAACGGGTCGAATGGCCAGGTGAGAGATTATTCAGTGTCGACCGATTACAGTGCTGACAACACTTTGATTTTTTATACGCTGGAAGGGTCGTATTATGATATGGCCACGGTCGGTCACGGTTAGCATTTTTTTTGTGCGCCCACAGTTTCTATTGGAATGATTTGAAACTTACTACAATGAATCTCTATGATGTGTGGTTTTGCATGTGACTTTTCTCTGTAAGGTTCTAGATTTCAACCCATTTCACTGACAAGCCTCTTCGGGCGTATATGCACTGCTGTGCGAAGCTCTTGTTTTTTTTCCCAATGAGACAACGTCGTGTCATTTTGAACGTATACTTAAAAACTAGAAGGCCCTGAAGGGCCTGAATATGCTCTACTGGCAGAGAATTCGATTTTGCTTTTTCATGAAAATCTGACAAGAAATGCATACTTTGTCACAAAAACAAGAATTGGTAATTTTCAACTTGAAAAGGTTTCTTTTCCCATACTGTTTGTTGGATTTATTTCAAAATAGATAGGGTTGAAGCTATAAGCAAGATAAACAAACTGTGCAAGTTTCACAAAAATCTAATTACAAATGCACATTTTATCCCGTAAACAAGAATTCAAAATTTTCAACTTGAAATGGCTACTTTTCAATAATGTTTGTTGGATTTTTCTCAAAATCAATAGGGTTGAAGCTTATTAACTGATAAGATAAACAAACTGTGGGATTTTCATGAAAATCAGGCAACAAATACAGACTTTATTGCGTAAACAATGATTTGAAATTTTCAATTTGAAATGGCTACTTTTCCCATACTGTTTGTTGGATTTTTTTCAAAATCAATAGGGTTGAAGCTATTGATGAGATAAACAAACTGTGAAAATTTCACGAAAATCAGGCAACAAATGCAGACTTTATCGCGTGAACAAGAATTCAAAATTTTCAACTTGAAATGGTTACTTTTTCCATACTGTTTGTTGGATTTTTCTCAAAATCAATAGGGTTGAAGCTACTGATAAGATAAACAAACTGTGTGATTTTCATGAAAATCGGGCAACAAATGCAGACTTTATCGCGTAAACAATTATTTGAAATTTTCAACTTGAAATGGCTACTTTTCCCATACTGTTTGTTGGATTTTTCTCAAAATCAATAGGATTAAAGCTATTGATGAGATAAACAAACTGTGCAAGATTCACGAAAATCGGGCAACAATTGCAGACTTTATCGCGTAAACAAGAATTAGAAAATTATAACTTGAAATGGCTACTTTTCCCATACTGTTTGTTGGATTTTTTTCAAAATCCATAGGGTTGAAGCTATTGATGAGATAAACAAACTGTGCAAGTTTCGCGAAAATCTGTCAACAAATGCAGACTTTATCGCGTAAACAAGAATTTGAAATTTTCAACTTGAAATGGCTACTTTTCCCATACTGTTTGTTGGATTTTTCTTAAAATCAATAGGGTAAAAGCTGTTGATGAGACGACGGAAACCACGCCATGACATAAGCTCTGCTGGCTGAAAGCCAGTAGAGCTAATGATTCACATATAATCACAGCTAATATTTTTTACTTGTGATATGTATATTATAGGGTTAATTCACGTTTTTGAGGTCGTTAACATTCGCAGAGGCCCGAAAAATGCTTTAACGCCCGAGTGCGAAGCACGAGGGTGTTTAAGTATTTTGAGGGCCTCTGCGAATGTTAACGACCGAAAAAAACGTGAATTAACGCTATTATTGCATAAACTAAAGGTATTCTAACAATAATTTGCACAGATAGCAAAAGTATTTCCATAGAAATGCAAATAAGCGAATTTCAAATGTACTGTACGCAAATGGGTCAAAACCGGAAGTCGGCGAAGAAGTTTTTGTTACGATTAGGAAAGGGCCGTTAGTCCTGTATGCCAGTTTTGATTCTCTCGCTGTAAATACACTTTTATTGATTTTTAATACACACTGGACTTATGTGGAATAAACTTCCACACATTTTGACGATTACAACTAGGATGAATGCGTGGATATAAATTTCTGTAACTGAAGGCGACAGAGGGTTCGATATACATCAAGCGAAGCGAATCACGTTCAAAAGTGGGTGGGATGTAGCTGGTTTAGAGTACATTTCACGGGTGAATTTTTGTTCAAATCTCGATTTAACTGAGATTCTGTGCAAAGGTTTGTTTGTGGTGTACTAATATCATCAAAGACATGCCATGGAAATGATCGAATATGGTACAAATTCCTACAGTTTGATGGTCGGAGTCTAGGGAAAATCTGACAAGGACAAACGTTGTTTACAAGGTAGGCCCGAATCGAGGATATTGATAGTACAAACCCGGGCGTTAACGGCGCGTGAATTAACTGATTAATACACGTTTTCTCCCGTTAACCGCCCGATTTTTACCCGTTAATACATGCTTATAACGGCCCGAAAAGGCACGTTTTATGCAATAATAGGTTTTAAACAGCGTAGAAAACGTTGTGACAGAGGTTGAAATTGTTTGTAACGAGGAATTCTACCTTTTGTCAAAAAATTTCAAAGATTCTTCAGTACAACTGAATTGAAATGACAATCTAAGGAATATTATTGCATAAAACGTGCCTTTTCGGGCCTTTTTAAGCATGTATTAACGGGTAAAAATCGGGCGGTTAACGGGAGAAAACGTGTATTAATCAGTAAATTCACGCGCCGTTAACGCCCGGGTTTGTACTATCAATATCCTCGATTCGGGCCTACCTCGTAAACAACGTTTGTCCTTGTCAGATTTTCCCTAGACTCCGACCATCAAACTGTAGGAATTCGTACCATATTCGATCCTTTTCATGGCATGTCTTTGATGATATTAGTACACCACAAACAAACCTTTGCACAGAATCTCAGTCTAATCGAGATCTGAACAAAAATTCACCCGTGAAATGTACTCTAAACCAGCTACATCCCACCCACTTTTTAACGTGATCGATCCGCCTCGCTTGATGTATATCGAACCCTCTGTCGCCTTCAGTTACAGAAATTTATATCCACGCATTCATCCTAGTTGTAATCGTCCAAATGTGTGCAAGTTTATTCCACATAAGTCCAGTGTGTATTAAAAATCAATAAAAGTGTATTTACAGCGAGAGAATCAAAACTGGCATACAGGACTAACGGCCCTTTCCTAATCGTAACAAAAACTTCTTCGCCGACTTCCGGTTTTGACCCATTTGCGTACAGTACATTTGAAATTCGCTTACTTGCATTTCTATGGAAATATTTTTGCTATCTGTGCAAATTATTGTTAGAATACCTTTAATTTATGCAATAATAGCGTTAATTCACGTTTTTTTCGGTCGTTAACATTCGCAGAGGCCCTCAAAATACTTAAACACCCTCGTGCTTCGCACTCGGGCGTTAAAGCATTTTTCGGGCCTCTGCGAATGTTAACGACCTCAAAAACGTGAATTAACCCTATAATGTGCGAAACAAAGCTTGTATTGAGCGCTCTAGTAACGTGCGTGATGGATGCTTCGCTCTTGTGTAGGTATAAAGCAATGGAAATCCACGTGTGGTACTCTAAAGAAGTCGTTCAGCCAACTCGCAAGTAATGTACAGATCATTTACTTGATATTTGCAAGAAGGGTACAGTATCAAACCGTTCGCCGTGCGGAATTTCCATACATTTTTAAGTAATTATAACAAATCATGTCGGCATATATTGGCGGTTTTGTGAAGAGCATACATTTAGAAACAAAACTTTACAAATGGGTATCGGATAAATAGACGGATTTATACATAAATTGCCTTCTGAAAACAGCATGTATAGTAGTGAGCAAAACAAGCAATTACACGGCCAAAGATGGTAAATGATGTATTTATTTGAAAGATAAATTATTTCATTCAATGATGCAAATGTTTACAAGTTGCATGAAAGTCAAAACAACCTGTCGATCACAATTATTCAAAGGCACCCATCTGTTTTCACCAATCGATTTATGAAATTTACTCGCAATATCCGGTTTGGGTACAGTTCGTTTATATACTGTGAGGATGGGGCAGCAACCAATACAGCACTTTCAGTGTTGTCCTGACTTCATTAAACTTTTGGGAAAACTTTATCTCCTTCGGGAGTGACAATGTTTGCCTTCACACCTCCCCCTTCTTCCCCGGACCATATTCCTTTGGACATTTTCTTGTCGGGACACTTGAACGAAAATGTATATTAACACAAACAGAACACTGTTTGAGAGCTGAAACTAGCTTTGTGTAGAGAGATGAGAAAAATAATGCTAGAAATGCATTCATTGTTAATAGCAAACTTTCATCAAAAGAGGTTTGACGTCGTAATAGCTCAGAGTGGACGTCATACAGCATATCATGTAAACGTTGTAAAAAAGTTTGACACATTTTGTTTTACATGTTAGTTCTAAAATTACTTAACACTGTATATGAAACAAAACTGTAATTATCGCGGGGTATTGTGATATATAGTATTACAAAGTATGTGCTAGCAGGGAAAGAGTAGTAAGGATTGAAACTGTATCAGATATTTTGAATCACCCTTTACATTATTAGTTTGTACGGTCAGGTGGCAGGGGACTTGGAAATTTGATCACGGCTGTGTCGAATCATGTCGCCTTCGTCTAGGGACTTGGCCGTAGTGAATCATATCACCCCGAGCCAAAGGCGACATGATTCGTCACAGCCGTGGACAAGTTTCCAAGTCCCCTGCCACCTGACTGTATAACAAATTTATTATAATGCAAAGTTTTACTTTTTCAAGGGGCGTTAAGCGAAATTTTCCTGTTTTATGATCTCATGAATCCAGTATGCTGACGAAATAGAAATTCCCTTCTGAGTACCCCAATTCAATAAAAACTGACGTCAATGGAAATTGACGACACTGAAATGTGCAGTTTGGTGCATAAACGTGCAGTCTGATGATCGATCGACGCCGCCATTTTGGATGTTGTGTTGAAAGTGCACTGATGTATATGTGGTACTCAAAAGGGAAACTTAATGTGGTGTTTGCCAGTATACATTATATATATGTTCCCGGCATGTTAACCAATCAGATCACGAGAAATTTCTTTGCAGTATGATAAATTGATTTGTACAACAATCAAACTAGTTTTACTCGAGATATAATCTCAAGAACATTACAATATCAAATCAGATTTATTTGAGATAATATCTAAAGAACATATCTTCTGTGTAGTGCAAGAAATTCAAGGATAATCAAAGCGAGAACGCTGAAGTGGTATTTGTCAAAGAAACCCATTGTGTGGAATTAATAGTTTGAAAGAAAAAGAGAATATTGTTCAAATATTGGCTTAAAAGTCAACCCACTAAGCAAATGAATACCTTTTCAGTTGAAGGGAGAGTTCTCATGAACCTAAAAACTATAATTTTGAAATACCTTTAGCCTTTTACATCTAATTTCCAACATTACAATCAATTACTTCGATCTATGAATATTCATGAGCAATCAAATGAAGTAGCACTCAATCATAGGATGCACAAGCCATGGAACGAATTGGTTTTGGAACGAAAAAGTCCATGGTCAGTAGGCAAATTTATAGCATTGCGCCAATAAAAGGCTATGAGCGAGAGAAGCTATTTTCAATCAAAAATAAGTATCTCAACGATCGATGGCCTCGCCCAATGGGTTTATTTCCTTCGGCTTTGCACAAAATAAGATACATGGTTATCAAAATTTAATCTAGAACTCATAGTGGTATTGTCTTCGACAAATACCACAAAAACCAAGTAATCCCCATATCAGGACCAGTTAAGTTCTAAAGAGGAGTGAAGGGATATAATTGAACAATGACCCTCATTGACAAATATCTCAGGGCTTAGATTTATAGATTTTGTTTTATTAAAGGGTATTTGGATCGATAAAGTTATGAAAATATCATTCCGAATCTTATCATATAGAAATAACAAATACATGTAGCATTGTGTAGATATTTTAAATATGTTTTAGCTTACATGTGCACACCGTGCTCAAGAGGAGCTTTTAGGATCACCCGTTGTCCGTCATCCGTCGTCAACAATTCTTTAAACATCAACTCCTCCTAAATAGCTGGGTCGATATGGACCAAACTTGGCTGGAATGTTCCTTGGAATGTCTTCTTTAGAAACTGTTCACAGAATTTGATTCCGTCAAAAACTCTGGTTGCCATGGCAACCAAATAGAATTTTCTAAGAAATTCTTTAAAAACATCCTTCTCTGAAACCGCGGGCCAGATTTTAAAATAAGTTTAGAGAGATATTCCTTAGGTGACCCGTTTCAAAAGTGTTTGGCGAAATTTTGATCCGTCAAGAAACATGGCTCTGGTGAATGGGGGCTACTTGGACTATACACAAATGAAGAAATTCTTAAAAATTCTTCTCCTCTGAAACTGCTGGTCAGATTATGAAATAATTTCACAGAAATGTTTCTAGGGTGACCTTTTTCAAATAGTGTTCGTGAAATTTTGAATCGTCAAGAAACATGGCTCTGGTGAATGAGGGCTACTTGCACTATAGGGAAATGAAGAAATTCTTAAAAATTCTTCTTCTCTCGAACGGCTGGTCAGATTTTGAAATAATTTCACAGAGATGTTCCTTTTGTGTTCTTGAAAGTTTGATTCGTAAAGAAACATGGCTCTGTAAATGGGGGCTACTTGCACGATATGGAAATGAAGAAATTCTTGAAAATTCTTCTTCTCTGAAACCTGTCGTCAGATTTTAAAAATAATTTCACAGCAATGTTCCTTGGGTGACCCTTTTCAATATTTGTTTTGTTTCCAGTGTTTCAATACCTCAAAAAATGGCTATGGTCCTTTCAAAAATTCAGGTGAGCGATCCAGGGCCATCTTGGCCCTATTGTTTTCTCTCTTCTTTTTTTTCCAAAGTATAAGGTACGTTTCAATTGCTTAGCATCGTTTACGAAGAAGCAAATGTATGACATTTTCGAAGAAGAAAAAAAAAAAACTTTTGTACTGTACCCTCAGTACCGTAATCTTAGGTATTAACTTTTGAGTGTAAAACAGATAGCGGTGTGCCAGATTTATCGGTTTTTAGCTCCACTGGCCGAAGGCCAGCGGGCTTAATGTCATGACCCGGTGTCCGTCGTTCGTCCTTCCGTCTGTGCGTGCATTAACTTTTATTTCAAACATCTTCTTCTCTGAAACTAACCATCCGATTTTGATGAAACTTCACAGAAATGATCCTGCCATAGTCCTCTTTAGAATTCCTTGAAATAATTTTATTCCTTCAAAAACTGTGGTTGCCATGGCAACAAAACTGAAAAAAAATTGAAAATTTGTAGAAATCTTCTTCTCTGAAACCATAAGCTCGGGCTACCAAATTTGGTATGTAGCTGTATCTAGTGGACCTCTACCGATTCCATCAAATAATAACCCTGGGGTCAAATTGGCCCTGCCACGGGGGTCACAAGAAGGAAAACGTTAAAATCCTTCTGGTGCCTAGCCATAAGGCATAGGGCTACAAAAATTGGTATGTATCTTTTTCAAATGGTTGTATACCAAGCAGGCCAAAATGATAGCCCAGGTGTCAAATTTGGCCCAGCCCTTGGGGTCACAATTTTTATATGGGCTTATATACGGAAAACTTTAAAAATCTTTTCGTTCCAAGCCATAAGTCCTAGGGCTACTCAATTTTGCATCTAGCTTTATCAAGTGGTTATCTACCAAAGGTGCCCAAATTATAGCCCTGGGATTAAATTTGGCCCTGTCCTGGGGCTTATAAGTTTTAAATGGGCTCATGTTGGGAAATCTTTAAAAAAAAATCTACTTGTACCATAAAGCCGAGGATTACCAAACTTTCCATGTAGCTTTATCTAGTGGGCTTCTACCAGGAGGGCCCAAATCATAGCCTTGGAGTCAAGTTTGTTCCCATAGCAAGGGTCACAAGATTTACATGGGCTTTTGTGGTGAAAACTTTACAAGTTCTCTTGTTACTAACCATAATAAAGACTATGGCTACTAAATTTAGCCGTGTCTCATGGGTCTCATGTTTTACAGGGTCTTTTTTTCAGAAATCTTCGAAAGTCTTCTTGTTTATAACCACACATTCTAGACCTGTGTTATATGGTGTGGGGGGAGGCATTATCTTGTGGACCTCAACCAGGATTCTAGTAATTATAGCTTTGCGGTCAAAATTGGCCACAACTTTCTCGTAGGATTTTATAGAAAAAAACTTGTATGTCCTTAAGTTTGATGCCAAATGGCCAAATATTGTAATGTTTGGCTTGTAGTGTGTTTACTTGTTAGCCAGTGGAGTGATACAGTGCCATCATGGCCCTCTTGTTGACATATCGTATCCGAATAGAAAAAAAAATCAGAGAAACGTTTTTTTAGAAGCAAAATTTGATTTCACTCCGATATTAACCTATTTAAAGCAGATAAGATTTCGGTTAATTTCTACAGGGAAAATGTATGTAAAATATATGCCGGTCACCTGCCATTATCGGGGCTAGTGATGCGTCATATAAGACAGGTCAAATCTTTGAAGAATATGACATGCGCAGACAGGTCACCTGCACAATACATACTTCATATGTCCAGCTATTATTGGAGTCTATAGTTAGAAATACGGTGGCATTTTGATACATGGTCTGTAAAAAATGGCCCAGAAATTCCAGTTCCAAAGTTTTCTGTGTCTAAACATTAAATGGAGTATCGGACAGTTTAGACATAAAATCAGACAGCACCTTCCATGTAATCTGGTTTTAGTCTATATCGTCCTAAAAAGCAATTGTCATTGACACTGAAGTAGGGCTTTTCGCACACACGTGTGCATCAAACTTTCTCAAACCTTCTTACAGGGACGTATTACTGCCTTAACATGATTCTGATCACTGCGTCAACATTCCTTAACGTGTTTGTTGTGAATCTGTCGTTCTATGGGGCAAGGTCACCAGTACCAAAGCTTCTGAAGAAGGTAATGTGTTATTGTTATATTGTTTTGTTCCCACTCTCTCTCTTTCTCTCTGTCTGAAGAAGGTAGTTTCTTATTGTTGAATTCTTTTGCTCCCACTTTCTCTTTCTCTCTGTCTGTCTGCCTCTGTCTCTCTGTCTCTTTCTCTCATACAAAAACAAATAGGACTCATCCTTGTTGTTTAGTTTAGTTTACTCTCATACTGTTGAAAGCAGCATAAGATTTAAAAAAAAAAAAACAGAATACAAATATCATTTTTATGGTGCGTTGATACATGAAACACCTACTCGTTATCTTTGGCAACACCTTCTCTCGATATGAGCGCACCGACAGCAATTCATGTTCCATGCACTAGCGCGTTTATAAACCTAAAAATCGAAGGAAATTTACATGTCTACGTAGTGGAAACAAAATCCTACACTTAACTTCAGTATCTACGAATTGTGGAATTGTACGATTCTATAAATAAGAAATGTGATGTATCAAGATCCTTAGCGTCAAATAAAAACGAATACACTAGTATAAACGGGAAGTAAAGGATGGACTCCAAAGTTGATACTACACATAATGTTTGCGTTGTTAAGGAATGGAGCAATGTTTTCAACGGTACAGTTTCTTTGGCGGCCATGTTAACAGTATATGTGTCTATCTATCGAGCTAAAAAAGAATGTAAATAAAAATTTTAGTCAGGAAGCGGGATCTAAAACTGCGACCTTACGACTGCTAGATAGCCTTCTTCACAAATATCGGAGAAAAACTTTAAATTCTGTGCAATCTGGACTTTATCTTCACTGCCCACAAAAACAGCTACAGATATGCTTACAACTCCAAGGTTTAGGAAACCAATTTTGAAAAGCACACTGCCACTTGTTTTCAAATAGCACTTTTATATAAAAATAATCAACAAATCGAAGAATAGTTTTACAGTTTTTGTTTGAATGACATTTTCCCTCATGTATTTTTCGGACAAACTGCGCAACTCAATTATGTTTATAAAGGTTTGTCGATTTTAAAGGTATGTGTCCTCGGTCGTGATAGATTGAACAGAAATAAGATTTTTGATGTGAATAACACTTTTTTCCGTTCTTATCAACTACTGAATTTCTTTGAAACTTTAGTAATGCTGACAACATAATGTGTTACCTTACGCCATAGCTCTTATTGTTTCAATACTGAAACAGTGAAACTAAAATAATGTATTACGGAAATAATAATAACTGAAACAGCCTAAGAGCTCTGCGCACAGACTTTACATACCTGGCGTATCACATATTCATATGTCGTAGGCCAGGTTGGTAACTGGGCAGATCCGGAATCTGCCTAGACCAAATTAGAATTATAATTTTGTCTTCATCACAATAGATTTTCTGAAACTTTTTTAATTATATTAAACCAAATATGTTTACAACTGAGAGGTAGTTTTAACTAAAGCAATCTTTTTTTCCCCACAATTTCGTCATTTTCCACTTTTTTCTGCTAAAGTTGAAAACATTCAAAATTTATTCTTTCTCTGAATTTCTGATTAAAACTTCTTTTTATTTTGGAGTTTAAGTTGAATAAGATGATTTATATATAGCCGCACTATACTCAATAAAAAAATATGCCAATCTGGCAGATTGTGAAGCTGCCTAGCCAAATGGGACCTTAAGTTGGTCTAAACAGAATTCCAATTTAGTCTGTGCTGATTTCGGATCTGCCTAGATTTCAGTTTGGACTACGACATATATATACATACATACATCTTGCACTATTTTACATTTGTCAGAATTGCGCTTCGGTGTGAAATCCTACTCTGCTTAGGACAATTCTAGATTTGTACCAACTCCTATTTTGCGGAGAATTTATATTTAAAACGAGTTATCTAAAACGGGTAAATCAAGGCTTACAAAGTCTAATAGGTGCAAAGTTTGATAAATTTAGTATAACGTGAACACTAGTATGAAATTCTCTTTCAACATTATCAGATAATGCTTGAGAAAACCCTGAAAATTATATGTTATCTGGAGTCCTGCAACGGAACAACCAGGGATATTTTGTCACGCGGTTTCTTATGGACACATTAGGAGAGAAAGTAGATTATTTCAATACTTATACAGAATACTGACAAGAGAGTTAAACATCAAGAGGTGCACTTGGTGTAATTGTTGACAAAGAAATTCTTTGTGTCTCCACTCATATTCAAAATAAAACAATTACTCAAATTGAAATATATTTGTTAAATCAACAATACTGTTATGACGGTAATTAAGTATAGATCATTTAATATGGTAGTTTGGAGAACGCTTATTGGTTCACAGTGATTTAGTTTACAGTTAAGTTACTGCACTAGTGTATTATTGACTCATTAACTACACAAAATACACTGACAAAATATTATGAACAAAGATAAGTCAAAGAAAATACTCCAACATTTGAGTTTTAGCAATTATAAGATTAGAAATTCAACTGAAAAAAATATTATTGACATACAGCTCTGTGCCAAACGTGAGTCAGCTGTTTTTGATGGCGGACATTTTTAAAATGTGTGACATTTCAAATACAAAATTCTTATCTTTCTCATCAACGAAATTTATCAAAATTTTGTGACGTGTCCTTTTCTAATCAGCACTTCAAGAAAACTTCACACACACGGTTTGGAGATGAAGAATAAAGTCTTTGTGTGTAATATACGAGGATGTCATTCCAAGCAGTAGTCAACTGATGTTACAAATCATCAACTGTGTTGATCAAATAGTGATAAGATTTTATTATTTTTTTTTTATAAACGGTAACTACAAATTTTCATAGGGACTTGGATCTGGTGACTGTGCTGGCTACATCAGTACAAGAATATTGTTTATATCCTTCCGCTGTTGTAATTTACGAGCCTTATGGGGGAGGACATTGTCTTCTTGGTACACTCAAGAGTTGTCATCAAAATGTTTCATGATACAAGGACACAGAAATTTATCAAGTGCATTAATGTACTCGTACTTATCAGAGTACGTTATACCATTTACAAATGCTAGCATACCTATATTAGAGTAAGACATGTAACCCAAAACCATCTACTTCATGCTATTATTTGGTCTGGCTGCAATGTAGCCTAAATATTTGGCCTCCATTTTTCATAAACCTTACGCACAGTAACTTCATTTTTCCTTCAGGTTTCAAGTTTATCATCATTTCATCTCGAATATCATATTCTTATACTTATTTCTCACCTTCCAGTGTAATTAAGTCCTACACCAATAGATATGCTTTTTCCTGTTCAAAGCCCCGATCTGAACCGTCTTCCTAACCGCCTGACACGTAGGGCCTAATTTATTCAAAATTCTTTAAAAAAGTTCTTTGTTAACATTCCTCAAGCCCAGACTCATTAAATGTTACAGCGATCTGCTGCAGTGGTTGTCTCCTCTCTTTTTTAACAATCAACGAATGTTTCTGTAGACCACTGTCACTCATTTTTTTTTTTTGTTTATGGTCGACAAATGAGTTTGCTGTTTTTAACATCGCGTTGTTTTTATCGCGTTTACAAACGTCTGCAGCCTTGGATCTAGCTTAAATCATGGACACGGTCAAACTTTTTTTTCCTCTGGGGTTATTTCTTTATTCTATTTCTCAAGTTTTACAACTGAAAGTACAATATCTATGTACACAGATGACAATTCTGACCTAATACCCGGTAAAGACAAGTTAATACTACTTGCTTTCCTTCAACCAAATCGAAAAACGTTCGCAACCGACCAGAAGCCGATATGACCTCGTAAGGAACGTCCCCATGAACAATGTTTACCCACTTTTGGCATGACGCTGTAAACCTCCTCAAACTTTCGGGCGTTATTTGGCACAGTTGGTTAATCTCTATTTTTCTTAGACATTTTGTCAATTTTATTACCGTTGTTATTCACTGGCGCATTAAGCTATGACTTATTAATTCTCAACGGTTGAACAAAGATCAAGAAAACTAGTATAACTAAATGGAATGTAACGAATCCGATAGGATTTGTTCGTGGATGGTAAAAGTGCTGTCACATGATTTATGACAATATAGGCATTCGCATGTTCTTCATGGAAAAGTAAGCAAGATTCAAAGATTGTCTCAAAATGAGCGATTTGCAATCAAGTTCGTAGAAATTATTCAAAAGGTCATCAGACCTCTCCAACAGTGGTGAGTTGAAAAAGCAGAGTACTACAGAATTTGCAGGCTAATTCTATTTCTTCTAGCGTAATTGTTCTGATACGCAGTCTGTTTTGTCATGGTTTTGTAAATAAAGCGAAATAAAAACCGAAACAGGAAAAAGACGTGGTTTATCTTTATAAATGACGAATTTCAGATAAGATTTAAGTTAGTAATTTGCCATGACTGCAAATAACCTCTCTAATATTTTTAGTTTTTTTTCTTTTTTTTTGTTAAGCAAATATTCCAAGCAGAAGAAAAATTAAGAAGAATTTCGTTAAAAAGAGAAAGAAGACTACTGGACAAGAAGGTCAAATTACCGTCATGTAAAGCATATGAGGTTTCTACGCGGCAGCTTTTTTTACACGTTTGTTTACATGCACCAAAATGTATTGAAATTGAAAGCCAATAAACTGTTTGAAAACATTGATGCTGACCTCCCCTGGCTTCTTTTTTAAAGAAGCCGACTTGTCTTTAGTTTGAAATTATCATTACACCAAGGATAAAATATGGTATACTATTTTGTTCCACTGATCCCAATGTGTTTGATTGAACCTCGTCGTGCTTCGGAATTATTATGGTAACGATAATGTTCTTTCTGGAGTCAGGTGTTTCATCTGATTATCGTGGATTACTGTCTGTATCAAACTGAAAACGTAAGGCTATGAAAGTATTCTTTTTCATGTATTAAAAAAATCTTGTATTAAGATAACATACTCTAGAACATGTGAATGAAACAGAAAGGAGAAAAGAGTAAAACCTCAGTCTATGGGTCAATTATTTGGGATTAAAACAAATGACATGAATGTACTTGCTCTGTGGAAACATATGAGACATCAACATTTTACGAGTTTATTTTTTCCGTTTGTTAGAATATCTTACGAACAAAGTCCGTAACAAAGAAACAAATGAATAAATGCATGGCAGAAATAAGGATCGGAGCGGGATTCGAACTCCGAACTCCCGGACGCAAAGCCAATACCCTAACCACTGAGCCAAAGAGATATCTCCCTGACGCAGTAGCCAGGTATTGTATTTAAATCGGGAGTATGCCATGCAGGAAGGAGTGGTCTCCCGTAACACACCCCCTCTTAAAGTCATCATTTATTGATGACTCAAAGCCTTATTAGGCAGGAAGTCCGATTTTGGACAACAAATGGGATTAATGGCTCAATGGCCAATCCCGGACGAGCCCCCATCTTACGAACAAAGTCCGTAACAAAGAAACAAATGAATAAATGCATGGCAGAAATAAGGATCGGAGCGGGATTCGAACTCCGAACTCCCGAACGCAAAGCCAATACCCTAACCACTGAGCCAAAGAGATATCTCCCTGACGCAGTAGCCAGGTATTGTATTTAAATCGGGAGTATGCCATGCAGGAAGGAGTGGTCTCCCGTAACAAATAACATCTATAACCATTTAGATACAGAACCAGACCTACATATCTTTAGACATAACAAAAATGAAGTTGCTTAAAGTTGAAAAAAAAGAGTGTTCTGGGGTGCATCTTACTACTTGAAACTTCGTCGAACCTTTTAGCGAGAAGACTTTCCGAATGCGAAAAGGAGAAATGCTGGTAATCAGCATTATATCCTTTCATCACATTGTTTTTTCCCTGTGAAAGAAAATTCAACGTCTTGATCCAGATTTATCTTATTGTGTCGGCAAACACTTTCAAGATAGGGTACCTGAAGAGATAAGTTAGTATTAACCCTTTGACTGCTAAGCACAACTCAATGATCTTTTCTGACAGTGTAGACCAAGATCAGACTGCATAGAACATGTATTCCGAATTTAGCTCTACATTGTTCGAAAAAGAGAAATAATTCCCCAAATGTACCTATGAAATAGAAAAAAATGGTTTTTCACAATCGGCTTGAAATTTTCATTTTACTCATTTAACAGTAAAGGATTACGACAAAGAATTACTTGTATGTCAGATCAATTTTATGTTCTGGAGAAAAACTAAAAAGAGAACGAAGAGATGGAAAGGTGTGTTTTAGTATTTCCGTCAGTACCATGTACAACAATAATAACACAAAAATTACCACATCAGTGCCTTCTCTTCTTGAAAATCTGTACCCCAAAACGTGTAATTATGTTGTAATTTCCTCGATTTTTACGTAAAGTGCGTTTTCTAAATGATAGGAAGCGTTGCTAGAAAGTTTTTCCCTTCTCTTCTTGCTGCGCCATAAAAGTGTGCCAAGGAAATTCTGTGTCCCTATTTTTCGTTGTTCGAGTGTTTTACATCGTTCACGAAAGTATTTTAACATAATTTCGACGACCAATGGGCTTATCATTTGTTCGTGGTTGTTTCTATTGGAATACGTCTCTGAAAACTCTTTCAATTCCAATGTTAGGGGTCTAAAAATCGCTGAAAGCGTTTATAGGTTTGACAGGAATTATGTCTGTCGCTTTAACTTTCATTGTTTCAAGAGAAAACCAATGTAACAGCCCAAGAGACTCAAGTTTGGACTCCTTTACAAGTAGACTAAAAAGTTCGTACCGAAAATAAATATGATGCAAGTACACGAGTACATTTTGTTATTGTCATGTTGATAAGAAAGCTGCATAGATTGAAGAGTAAGACCAGACTGTGCATACGTGCCGACTGACCTTGCCTAACACTATATAAAAAGCATTTATGGAGTTGGTAACGGCATCATAAAAATAAGAAAACATTTAGACAGCAAACGACTAACGTCTCTGTTAGTAGTTTTCTTCTAACGTGGTCTTTATTATCTTCACAAACACGCTTCCTAGAATCTGAATTTCGTTTCGCAATAAAAGCTCTTCAATAAATTACATGTGAGTGCGTGGTTATACAAAGTATATCTCACAATTGAATTTTCATTTGACGCTGAAAAACTGTAAAAGAGTCTACTAAAGTTGGGGAAAACTATGGTTACTGGTACTGAACCGAGATAAATATAAAGTAATATGGATAACCAAAATGGAAAATACCATCATGTGCCCGTACAAACTACATAATATAAAATGAAATACTGCAAGATACGGTATATATATTGGAGTTGAAATCAGAAAGCACTTTGTTGGAGAAAATCACATTGACAAAATAAATTAGAAAAAATTCTAAAAGATACAACTTTACGGAGTTTCATGCAGTATTTTCAACCTTCATCATCGTTTAACTCATTACCAAACGACAATATTTTAGACTGGTCCAAATTGAAAGCATTTGCAGACGACAAAATTAAAGTGACTGAAAAATTAAAATTTGTTTTGTGAAGGGTAGAAAACATTGTGGGAAAAGGAGAAAATGCTGGTTACCAGCATTTTCTCCTTTTCCCACAATGTTTTCTATAGGCTTCTTTCTCTGAGGCGTCAAAAGTAGGGATTGTGTGGTAATGAGTTAAAGAAATTGTAATAATTCTTGTATCTTCATGCAAAATGTTGTCCCTCGCAGTTGCAAGGTTTCAATGGTAGTAACATCAAAGAAAAAGCTTTCAAAACTTACGGAACTGCAATATTATATTAAAGTTTGGCATCCATCGCAGAAAAATGAGTATTCGCATTACAGCAGCGTGGTTTCATTGCTTGAAAGTCTCTAATGGCATTTTCTTGAAGAACGCGGAAAATTTGCATTCTTGATAATGTTACGCTAAATTGAAAAAAAAAACCTAGTACATTTAGATCACCACCATCTTTCATCTTTTAAATTTACAGATACATCATACCACACCTTCGAATGCGTTATCATAATCATGAACAGGGTTTTTCCCCATCGTAAGATATGATATTGGAATGCCCTGCCTAAAAACATTAGAACCAGCGAAAGCCTTTCAGGGTACACTATAGGTCTGAATACTTACATGCTCTAAGTTCTTATTTTTTTTACCCGTTTTTAGTCATATTATTACAAAGTGTCATGTAACATAGCTTCCTGGCTTTCACCATTTTAACATTTTACCCTGCCTATCAGTACAGTCAGAGACTGACTGTCGACAGTATCAACGTAGATATAGGTGTAAAACCTTTTTATCAACGTTATACTTTTCTATTCTCCAGGTAATGTTCAAGTTTTTCGCCAGAATCATGTGTATGGACAATTTAGTGAGGCCGTTCTTGGAGGCAGATAAGAAACGGTTAATCCCTATTATACCAGGTATGGGCCTCGCCAATGGTGGAAGTAATTGGCCAAAAAACTGGGGCTCCAACGACATACTACGGCGGAAGGAAGAAATTGATTTAAATCCACAGTTAGCTTCAATAGACCAGATTCTCACAGAGATTCGAGACTTTTTATTAGAACACAGGGAAAGGATAGAGGAGAAAGACAGAAAAGAAAGAATAGCGAAAGAATGGAAAGCCCTAGGCCTTATATTTGACCGCATGTTTTTCTGGATATATCTCGTGACGATCATTACATCGTTATCAGTCGTACTCTCAGTCATTTTCATTAGCAGCTGATATTAGTCGGATTAGTTGAATGATACGCTGGGTGTCACAAAGCCCGAATCTTAAACGTAGTGAAGTGTCCTGAGTGTTACATGTATAATGATATTAAAAGTACTGCAAATAGAAAGAGGGGTCATTATTAACAACATTCTCTGATGATTCTAAATACTATTGTTAATAAGTAATATGTTTAATCATGTAAGATCGATGCTGTATGACGACTTTCTACAATACAATTTCGAGACTGACAATGCTATTTTGACTCAGAGAGAACGTTTCAGTTAATCATACAGCGAGAATTTAGAATTGATGATGTCATAGAAACTTAAGTGAACTAGGTATTTCAAATTAGATCAATAACGTCCGTGAACATTCATTGCACAACGAAGATATCAGCACCAGCAGATCAGATCTACATGCCGTTTCTGAAAAGCCAAAAGCCGTGCACTTTCCATTACCAGGGTATTTGATCGTTAACTGATTGAAAAGACTAATTTCAATAATCCTGTGCTTAACGGTTAGACTATAAAGCTTTTGCTTTTCACACAGCTACCAAAAGTTAGATATCAAGGGAAAAGTACTTTTGATGAGTAAATCTGCCTTTGCCACACGATCTCTGTACTGTACTTCTAATTTATTCTGATTATTGGTAGTTTGCTATGACGTTTTTAGCTCTCTGCTTTCAGTTTGTTTAAAAATGAGATTGTATGCGAACCTTTGCGCATGTAACGGAAAACTTAGTCTCATGTTTGCCGTAACTATTGAAAAGAAAATTTATAGTGCATATACAGTGAAGAATAAATCAATTAAGCCATCATGCTAGTGTAGATCAGATTATCTCTAAATGTTATAGAATAGGGAAGAGTTCGATAAACGAATGAAAATGTGTATAGCTACAAATATGGATGTATTCAACGAACTTAATCACAACGAAATCAAAGATGTAATTCTGCAAAGCTAGATGTATACAATGGCAGATCTTTGGCAAACAGACAAATCGACTTCCTTGGTTACTGTTGCTAACTGCTCCCAAATATCCGAATTTTTAGACTGCATTGAGAAAGAAGAAAACACCTCATTAATTTCAATTTTGCACCATTTTATGAGGCTATTTGTCTCAACACCATAGCGATAATGGTTTACAAACTCGAATGGGGTTCGATACGGTTAAACAACTCGTCATTCGCGTTTTTCAACCGCGTCACACCCTATTCTTGTGACAGATTTATAATATCACACACCACCAGTTGATTATCCTCTATTTAACGCATAGTCGATAGATGTTTGTTTGTGTTATCTCATGATATTGGATACTCAAAAAGATTAGCACGGCATTTTAATTTGCACTCAAACACACATCCTAGCAAAGTGATGTCACAGCCTGTGTTAAAGTACATGTTTAAATCCGCTTAAATACGGCCATTTCAAAGTTCGATTGAATTATATAAGGTGCATTTGGAAATGAACCTATTAACCAACACAGAACATATCTTAGATTGTTTCATAATCGAAGTCTACATTCAGTGAGGAATATAAGTAGATCTAAACGTATGCATAATTCTTGTATTCAACATGGCTTTGTCCATATTTTCAATTTAAGTAACAGATGGGTTGTATCAAAGATTCAACTGCACGCTATTTGCAGTCTGATATACATCTACACATTCTTCACGCACTACGGCTTAATGTTAATGTCAAATTGAAGCTGATTACAATTACCATTTAAAGGGGTTGTGCAAAGCTTATTCAACCAGGTTAGATATTTCTGTAGCATTTCTTATATTTTTTACCTTTGTTTTCTACTGTGAAACATTTCATGCGCCTTTCTGAGAAAAAAAGCATTTATCCATTGATTGTTTCATTTAGAGTTGATCAAAACTCGTTACATGTCTCATCGTCAATTGTTATTGTTATACAAATTTGTAACCTCTGCAAGTATCTCATGTCAGCGGTAAACTTTCGCATAGCACATCTTTTAACTTTTTTTCGTAGTTATGAACGTATCAAACACAAAATAAATAATAATACACATCTCAAACCTTAACAGTCGTTTAAACAAGGAAGCCGAAATAACCGGCTGTAAGATTGGACATCGAACCAAATAAAAGCGATAGTCTGATTGGTCACTTATCGATATCTACGGATCCAGGTATTGCAATTAATATGCCTTTGGAAAATGATGCTTTCTTGACTAGTATAGCATTATGTCATTATACAGCTTTCTATTCATATGAAATATGGTAAAAGCAATTTGTTTTGACTATAGCTTTATGAAATCGTGATGATTTTAAAATTTAATCATACCATTGAAAAGTATGGAAAATATTGTGAAGATGACAATATATTATTATTTGGTCGGTCAAAGTGATAGCAGCTGGCAAAAAAAACGAAATTTAACGTCGTACATGTATATTACGAATGTTCGCGCGCGTCGTACTGCGCATGTGTTTTTGTCATAGAAAGTGAATCAAATGTGCACCATTTTTGTTTTTGCACATATGGTAATATATAGAAGATATTTGGTTTTTTGTTTTTCGGTGAAAGTTCGAAATTTATTTCATCGAGTGAACACCGTCGGTAAAATATTACCGATGGTGTTCACGAGATGAAATAAATTTCGACCTTTCACCGAAAAAAACAAATATTCTATTTATTTCATGCTTTTAACCATTTCTAGGAGGAGCTTTATCAAAATCCAATAGTTCTTTTCCGTTATTCCCCGTGGCGTACCCCTCCCGCATAGCAACGCATTGCAATATTGCGTCAAGCGCGAGAAATGTTAGGTATATGACGTCATATTTCCCATCGGGTTGTGAGGCACGCGCAATTTACCTAGGCAACAACAACGTGAAAATCGGTATTTTCACTGGTGGTACCAGTGTAAGATCGAGAAATATTTTCACTGCTATTTCTCGATATCCTACCGGAAAGCATGCACTAATATTGCAGTACTGAAACAAGTAGCACTCTCTTCGGGTAGTATTAGTAATGAGAAAAAAGATGGATATGTGAACTGTTATCGTAAAAAAATCAAAATACTATTAAAACACAGCATTACACACCAAACAAGCAAACAAAAGCAGGAAATTTAAAACTGTCGAAGTTTTGCGGTTTCCGTTTTTAAATATTATGGTGGAATAAAGGAGAAATTGCTCCAAATTATCATTTTCTCCCATCCCATTATGTCAGCTGAGCTTTTATCCATTTTTACCTCCAAAAAAGTAACTTCCACAGTGACCTTTCATCACTGTTTTTTGCTGACGAAACAAGCACGGATATGTGCCATTTTTAGTTTTTCCTAATGTTTAGATTAATTAATACTATTAGTGGAAATTTTAAGAAAAAAGTCTGTTAGAAAGTATGTATTTGTTGAAGATTTACCCTTATTTAGGTCAAATTATTTCCTTTTTTAACTTAATTAAAGAAAAATGTGTTAATGCCAATATAAGTTGAATTTTGGAGCTGTACTCGTATATACCCTTTCCAACGGCGAATTTCTTAGAAACGAGCACGGTAACCCATATTTTTTTAAAATTTCCTAGATACATGACGGGTTTGGTATGTGCAAAGTTTTTTTAAATCGTCTGTCCGTTAAAAAATGTGACCTGCGTTGTTAACATCAGAAAAAAAGTAAACATAAGATGGCCTGCCTGTTTTACCCTAGTTTCGAAATTAATTTCTCTACTAACGACTAACACTTTGACCACACGTACGTGAAAGATTGTCATCTTCACATTGATTCGTATACTTTAAAACGGTATGATTTAAATTATATGCATTTCAACTCCCGCTTTGTTTACTTTTGGCAATTATAGTTACGTTAAATGAATGCATTTTAAATTTTTAACTTTTACCTTACTCATGCTTGATGCAAGTTTCAAAACATTTATTAGTATTGCCTACAATCTCCATGGTTTATTTTTTTCTGCCTTGCTTTTGATATCAGCATAGCTTTAACTATAGTATCATTTATTGTCTTTCAAACAAGTCTTCTTGTCAAAATCCGTTTGGAAAGCATAACTATAGTTTAAGGCTAGTGTATGTTCGTTAGTTCTTAATAATACATTTACTAATTAGCCGAGCCAGTGCACTTTATTCACGGTTCGTCTTGTGTCCGTATGTAATTAACTTCAGCTTCATTCAGGCATTTGCTTTTTCGAATCTATTGAACAAACCGGTCAGAACCGAACTCCAGGTTATTGTGTATGCGTATTGTGGAACCTTCATATAGTTCAGATTCATTGACTCATATTATCAGAGCAACACAATTTGAATGTCTTCTAAAATCGTCATAGTTATCTAAAGCTGTCATTAATTTTTTGCCATTTAGCATAAAATGTATTTTGGTAATAAAATTAATTGTTAGATCTGACATCATGGAGTTGTATGTGCATTTTATCTTTCTTATATAAACTGATAGGCAGTCTTTCATATTACTCCTGTTTAAAAACCTTATTCTTTAATAGTTGGCATGGATGATTTTTGACAGATAAACCTCTTTATGATCTCTTTATATCATCTTCATCTATCCAAAGTCATTAACATGTTAGTCGGCATGTTGTCTTTGAGTATCCTATAGCTAAGTCCTAAAAGAATTTCCTTTTCCAAAACACTCACCACAATTAATTGATACGATCATGCATGTATTTCTGCATGAATGATCCATGCCCCCTTGTATTTTTAAAAAGCGTAGCCACTGTTACCCTTTCAACATACATTTACAGGTTGATTCTAGAAAAAAAAACAGCCTGTATCAGACAATTGCTCTTATTACCTCAATGTTTGTTCTTAAATCTTTCAACTGTCGTAAATGAAAAGATTGCATTAAATTCTTGTCATGATACGTTTACGGTAACCAGGGTCGGTATTCATCAACATTTTTCATGAAAATTCTCAATCTAATTTTCAGAGACTTTCTAAATCTGAGAGTAACACAACTACCGATTCACTTATAACCAAATGGTTTATCCCAATCAGAAGTTATTTTACCTTCAATTCAGGAAATTCGGGAATGTTTTTAAGAACAGATGGTGAATACTGATCCAAGTTTTACATTCCTTGCAACCATCATGCATCAACCCAGGAGATAGAACTTGACGTATTTGTACCCGAATACGAACTTGTGACATAGCTGTTTTAATCTCAATTCAAAGATAAGTTCTAGAACAGGCCGCCAGCTCGGCTGTTCACTTAGCAGTTAAAAAGGCAATCACTTTACTCATGGTTTTAAAATAAAGGAAGTACATTAAACAAAGCAATTACTGCAACCATGGCTTTAGACTTAAAGAAGTACAGTAAAGAAGGCAATTTCTGCAACCATGGATTTAGAATTAAAATTGTACAGGTAAGTACTTTTTGGGTTTTTTATCGGAGAATACCATAGATCCTGGAGATACCTGTAAACCTGCTCTTGAAATTGTGTCTAAGTGAGCGTTTTCCAGTTGTCAAGAATACGAAATACTTTTTTGTTTCACTAGGAATTCTAAACTTATTGTCTGCCGACGTTTGGCAATGAACAAGTTCTATGAACAGGACTTAAAGAAAGAGGATTATTACCTAATGACGCCACACATGAACATTTTCTATCCACTAGTAAAATTTGAAAGAGGTTTATGTGCATTTTTGTCAAGAAATGAAGTGGACTAGCGTAGTATTATCTATTGATGTAACGCATGCATGAGCATTACCTTTTTTAATTGTACAAAATGAAGTCGACTACCGTCGTATTTTTCATATATCATTTTATTACTGAACAATGTTTTTAGTCCTCTTGAACTGTACTCATGCCCAGTCTAGTCTTTCTACTTTGAATTAGATATCTATGCACTACTAGTACCACGTTTGCTTTAGTTGTTTCTTTCACTTTAGTATATTACCGGTGCGTTTTAAATTTTTTTCTTGTTTTTTTCGATAATATTGTTATCTAACTGTAAATATTCTCTTAAATGATGAGACTCAATTCAACGTCAATTGTTTTTGCCAAATTACATTTTCCCATTTCTATTGACTATCTTTGTGTAGCAGAGGTGTTGTAAATAGCGATCCATAGGCAACTTTTGCAACAATGAAGCTCTCTTGTTGTCATGCATCTAACAACTAACTCTAGTTCCCATCAAACAATTCTTTTAGCTTCATAGCATGCACCTTATTTGCAGTAGCGGCTCTGGCAACATAATTGATTTATAAAAGTAGTTTTCCCGTACGAGATTTAACTTAAAGCGACTAAATACTGATGAAATAATAAAAAGTCCCGTGTTTCATTCTTTAAAACATCGTGTTCGACATAAAATTCATATTTTGCTAAAGGACGTACTTGATTCGGAGTTTATGTTTCGATCACAACACTGTGTGAAAAGGGTTTATTTAATAGAGAATTGTAAGAGTCGTTTAAATTCAACAGTTTTTCGTTTCCATTGAAAAAACTGGAAAATCATAACTTCGTTTTAAAATCAAACCTATATGGAACTACTTTAGAAAAGTGTCGGCATCAAGCCTAGTAAAGTGCTATATACTTAGTAAGGAATCGTTATTCGCGAACTAGAGTAATGAATAATACATTTTTGTTTTCATATATATGCATAATAGAATTGTCAGAACCTTGAGTGACATCCAGTTTATTATGACGACTAATCCAAGTTCCGTTACAATAGCATTTTCTTATGCAAATGTGTAGATATATCCGAAATAAGCTTAAATGTCTTGACGCGTTAGAATTACTTTTGCATTCGACCATTTATCCTCTGAATAGGGAAAAGAGTTCAATATTAACGGAACAGTACGTGGAATACCGGACAAATGGAAGAGGTGCCTCTTTTGGTCAAAGACTTTGAACTTATTGTGCAATGTGGCCATATTCTGTGCTTTCGGCAAAGCACCTTCAAAAATCGTGTCCAGCGTGTTGGAAGTTATGACCACCTTTTCGAGTTGTTTTGTCAAAGGTCTTTTTCTCCTTGTTGGGAGCTAGATAACCGAAAATGTCTGTCTTTCGTGTCCGAATGTGAATTATGAACTATCAAAAAATGAGGGATCAATCGTTTATCTAAATTTTATGTTGATTATGACATAACTCAAATTTGTGTTTGTGTTGAAATTATTTATTACTTAGTGTAACAGTGCGACACAATATTCAATGGTATAAACACACCTCTCTTCGAAATTCCAAAACGGTCTCTTAACTAAATCGCCGAACGATAAGGTTTTTTTCAACATAGAGACTGTGTTGAAGTCTTACTGAATCATTCTGGTCTTTCCGGGTAGCATTGATTTGCCATACTTTCTGGGAAAATAATTTTTAAAATTTATGTCACGATACAAATATTTTTCAATCAAAATTGTGATTTCGAAGAAATCAATGTGATAAGTGTATTTTTCATTTTTATATATTGAATGTATGGTAAGGTATGTTTTCCATGTGATTCTCTTTGTATTTTAATGTCTTCATATTTTGTTGTAACCTTGTTTTATATTATGTTTACACGCGTATGTGTTTGAAACTGGTTTTTGTTCTCGAATATACTGTTCTATATCTTAAAATTTAGGTGTGAAGTATGTATGATATATTACGGTTTGAATGTTTTCCATCGGTATTCTTCTTTTTTTAAGGATTTCACGTTTGTTTCAGTATGCATGTGAATGAAAATATCATGTGTGCAAAAGTACTAATGGATGAAGGGACTTGTTAGTTTCGAGAGGACCTGTTTTTTTTTTTTTATAAATATCAAAACTGATAGATTTACAAGGTGTCAAATGTAAAAAAAATTGGGGCTCATATCTCAGACAAATCGATTTATTTCATTCAAATATGCGGATATCATCATGAGTCTTACGTATTACGGGAGAATCTGGCAGAAGAATGAATTGCAAAACAAAAGCAAAAGTTGGCTCACTTTTAAATTATATGAACTAAACTTGTCTGTATTTCAACTCCTGTATTGTGTACCTTTGGTCGCTAGTGTGCATTTCGAAGCAAAGTCGGCTAAACTGTGGTTGACTTCTTGAGTATCAAATTATGAAAATGTTTTTTTTTTGTTGTTGTTGTTTTTTATCGGGGAAATAAACACTAGATTGTAGCTAAGAGACTCTTTTTTTAAAAAGCCACACACTGCACAACATTCGGAAACGAAACAAGATAAGAGATCATGCTCAAGCAACCTAACCATCGCTTGTGAGTTAAAGCACCTCATACCATTTGTATTTCAAGAGTTACGAAAAGATTAAGTCACAAGTTGGTCTATTTGAAAACTCATGCTCCACACAAAGAGAAAATCATGATCAAGTTTCACAAAATGTACAGTCGAATTTAATTTTTTCCTCCCGACATTTTATTGAACATACGGGGGTCCATTGTCTATAAGCTGTAAGAAATAATAGCGAACTATTCATGTAAATATTGAAATGATAGTCTTCAGAAGTTTGTGTATATTTTCTCGTACACGTTCGTACATGTATGTATCACTTGTCATAAATGCTCAACTTGTATATAGCTGAACTTTTGTAAATCATGTATATAAGTTTCTGTAAACAATTGATTTACTATGTGTTTGTATTAATAGGTATATAACACAATTTTACGAAAGCACATATAATTTCTTTCTAATGTACTTTTTCCATTCTTGCACAGAATGTGTTTTTGACCATTTTGTTTTTATTTATGTATTACTATCATAAAATGCTTTGATAAAACGGGAGTCCTGTGTGGCTCATTGGTAAAGGCGTTACATCTTTGAAAATCTCAGTATGAATATGAATAACTGCGTCGGACACTTAGAAATGTCCTTGAGGAAGGCAAAGTAGAGACATAGCCTGACACTGATGACACCTTGTTACGTAACACGTATGTATCTGAAGAAAATGAGCATGCAATGATTTGTGAGCCTTTGTGTCGTGTCCTCTTTTGCTAGACAGGTCATGCGTATTGCAATGAAAAATAATTGCCCTCACACATTACTACACATAATAATATAAAGATATTCGTGTTGTGTAGCTATATGGGCTTTATTATTGAACCTAATATGTAAAGTATGTAAAGGGGAGTAGTATCCTCGTTAGCCAAGAGTATCGCACGGCGCTGGTTGTTTCAATTTGGTTGTTTGAATGATTTTTGTTGCACTTCACCCAAAATCGATATTAGTTTCTCTTGGAAGCAGCTGGTTTAAACTGCACCAGAGCAAGTTGCATTAGCTGTTTGATCACCCTGAATTGAGAACAACCATGGTATTAACGAAGAAGTCACAAGAGAATGATATTCTGAGCAAGAGTATAGGTATAAACGAGTGCAGTGTTTGATAATGTTTGGATAATGTTTGGTTAGTTTTCACAACTACCTATGATCCAATAGATGGCTTTTGAATATTGAAATAAAAATTAGACTAGTGCAGGATGGACCTGACTAGAAAATAGAATCATAGTCAAGTCATGCGTTACCTTTGGCTTTCGAAGAGAGATGAATATCAGACAAAGAGACAGAGACAAAGGTTTTTTTCTGTGTATTATTTTATAAACCAAAGTATTTTATCACAAATATCCATGTTTCTTTATAAACGTACATGTACCATTAGGTATGTAAATTCTGAGGATCATCTATAAGCGAATCTTTTAGTGAACTACACGATATTAACTGATACTCATCGTATACATAGGATCTGACATGAGTTGGCTTTTGAGATAAGACTTTATTAAACGAGTCTAGGGAAATGTTTTTAGGCGAGATTTTAGCGAGCTTAATAACATTTTCCTTGACGAGTTTCATAAAATCTTATCTCATATGTCTACAAAATTAATGCTAGATTTTTTCATCACATAAAGATATTTCATAAAATATAGATCAGATGATGCAAAAACGTTCATAAAATGAACCCGTGTTTTTTTTCCATGAGACCCATTCATTTGCATGAAATGCGTACAAAATGACGTCAAAGATTAACGATTGTAATATCAAACGTGTATAAGAAAAGAAAATTTGTAATGGGTATATTACTCTGAAAACAAGGAAGGTTATGTGATAAATTATTCGTGTGGAATCATATCTCTGACGCCTAGCCTGATGGCAAATATTTCATTATTCGAGCTTAGAGCTGGATTTGAATATCTGTATACTGACTTTAACATATTTCTGATGAAAGTTTTTTAAGACATTCAGGGTCTTCAAGGACTTTGCATATTTATGTCTAATGCAACCTTCATCAAACAAAGTCTGAAGGCTATGTTCTTCCTTGAATCACAACCGCACATCGTGGGTCTTGATGCAGAAAGGAGTCAAGTCACATTGTAACTAAAATTGCGTTTTACTGCTTTTTCTTACTTGTTTCAAGGACTACTACAAACCTGCAAAACAGAAGCTTCCAAGGTAGATAAATGAAAAGATCATTGACCAATTTCTACATGGTACATGTGATTTTCATCCAAATGTCGTACTCAGAAAGGAGTCAAGTGCCTTTCTAGTTATGCAGAAAGGGATCGAGTGACAGATGATTTCATTCTGCACAAACTTGTACATGTAGTCTTGTCAATTTTTAAGAAAACATCAAGGGTCCAAGTGAAGCGCTACAATACAAGAAATATGGTCAGCAACATGAAAATAATTTCTTATTGGTATTTTCTTTATTATTACTTAAACTTTCTTTATACCACCACTTTCAAGTTATGCTACCTTCTTTCCAAGTAGTATCTCTTTTCAATTTAATTTTAGGAAGGACTGTATTCCTTTTTTATTCCTAGCCCCTAATGCAACAGCTATGAATTACAGATTGAGATGTTTTTGCAAACAATGTAAATCAAAATCAGACAAGAAGTACTTCTTTGTGATTTTGGATCTACATTACCCTGCTATTCAATTAAATACTCACTCAAAACACATACAAGTATAGAATTACAGTAAACTCTTTTTCTGTGCCTTACAAGTGACGCCCGATTGATTCAGGGTGATATTACAATTAGAAGACAACTAAAATACTTGAACATTCAACGAATGTTGTAATAATTGATATACATCAATTTTGTTGATATCGGATATCAGATTTTCGATGAAAATCCAGGCTTTGATTCACGTTATGATCTGTAGCATGTAGTTTAACATGAGCATCTTTATGACACTGTATGTACATAACTGCATCGCAGGTTGTTTCCATTCTTTGGCTCACTCATTCCTGATAATATAGAATGCAATTGTTACTTTTGTGTCAAACAAAAAAAAAATCGAAAATAGTTCAAAAAGATGTCATGTGCAAAATTCGTCAAAAGACAAAAAGGCAAAATATTAAATTTAAAATACTAATGTATAGATACTCATATATATATGTTATTTTTCAGCATCAAAAGGTTTTTAGCTGCAAGAGCATTCTGATTTATATTAACTCATTACCAAACGAACAAAATTTCAGGTTTGTCCAAATCGAAAGCATTTGCAGGCGACAAAGTAAAAGTAACTGAACATTTGAAACTTGTTTTGTGAAGTGTAGAAAACATTGTGGGAAAGGAGAAAATGCTGGTTGCTTCTTTCTCAGGGTCGTCAAAACTAGAGATTGTGTGGTAATTGGTTAATGAGTCAAACCTTTAACTTCGATTTTCTCAATGTGTTAAAAATGTCACTTGACTCTTTTTCTGCATCAAGCCCACGACATAGATTAAAACCAATGATAGATTATTTACTCAATTTATCGGAGTTATCTATCTTGCCATCTCTACATTTTTCACATTCCACCGTTTTTGTATAACAACCAATCGCATACGCCAACTTAAAGTGTGAAGCTGGCAAATTAAAATAAAACATATCACAAAGTGTTGTAGTTATTTCAATAATCCAGTGAGTCATGTAAGTTTTAGAAGTTTTTGCTCTGGCAGAAAGGCACTAACATAGTTGTTTGATGAATTATACCAAGAAAATCATCACTGAGTTATGGATCCCTAGAGTCTATTTTGTCTAATAAGCGACGAAAAAGAATTAAATATGGCAAGAACTTTCGACCCCTGTCAGCCTGCGCGGATTGTACAGGCATACCTGAGTTGATCTATTTCTATTTTGCAGATGCATCTAATCCGATTTTTCACAGAGCATAGCTCATGTATTTGGTTTTAGCTGACATGACCACGAAATGGTCCTGATGGGCTATTAGAATCGTTGTCGTCAGTCGTCTGCTGTCCGTCCTTACGTTGACGCTTACTCTCTAGCGTATACAAGTATTCAAGCAATCAAAACAAAACTTTGTCAAAGTGTATATTGCTACAAGAATTAGATTATGAGTGTGATTGGAAGAAAATGTAAGGGCAAATGAGTTATTTGCCCATAAATTTGAAAGATTGCTTAAGTTGACTTTGTTTATTCTGTAGCTCCTTGGTTTCTTCCCCCAAACCTTAACATATTTTACCAGTATGTATATAATCTTAACCACTTGGATGAGTTCAATTTTGAGTGTGATCGGAGCAGTAGGTTTAGAGTTACCTGCTCTTGAAATAAAAATGGTATTAGTTAAGTTCATTTACACTCTTACTCCATTTTTATCAAACCTGGTGATACTTTAACAGAAAAGTACATGAATATAAGGTTTCTAACACGATCGGTTTTTTTTTTTTTTTTTTTTTTAAGAATTATCGAAATAGAATATTTAGAATTTCAAAATGCTCCATTTCACATTGTTTTAACTCTCGCTCCTCCATTATTGTACCCCCACAAACGATAAATTGTGGGGTATACTGGATTCACCTTGTCTGTCCATTCGTCTGTCCTTCTTTTCATCGGTCTGTCCGTGTGTCCGTGTGTCCGTGTGTTCAGTCAAAAGTTGTCCAGAAGATAAATTCCAAGTATAAAAGCTAACAACTTCAATCCTCAGAAGCAGATAGACCACACTGAGGAGAAAGAAGCGTAGTGCACTTTAAAAAAAAAGAATTTTTTGGAGTTATTGTCCTTTGTAAGTAAACAATTAAGCTTGATTTTTGTCCGGATTGTAAATTCAAAAGTATAAAAGCTATCAATTTTAAACTTCATATACATATAGACTACATTGAAGAAAAAGTCAATGCAAACGAATCATACCTCTTTTGTCATTTTTATAGAGTTTTTGCCGTTGGATTTCAAACATATTGATTTTTGTCCAGAGCTAAACTGAAAAAGTATGAGAGATGTTGGCTTCAAATTTCATATGCAGATAGATCACACTGACGAGAAGGTATTTAAATACTAAAATGCGTTTTACTGGCCCTAAGAAATGGCTGTTATTATGTTAGATGATTCTAATGTTAAACATTTGTCTTCAAAAATTGGTATTAAAAACTAGCCAGCCCAGTGGATAAGTTTGTATTGATGCTGCATATTTTAGTGGAGTGGCAAATGACTTTTGAAAAACGCTGTGCAGTGGTTTCTTTGAAAAAAAGGCATCATATCGGCGTTAACCACAGCATCCCCAGTTTCATAGTTTTTACCACACCATCCCCAGTTTCAACGAATAAGAGGAAAAATCTTTTGAAAACATTTCCTCCTTTCCCCACTATATTTTAGTTTTCCCACAATGTTTTCTATCATTTTAAAGACAAATCCTACCACTCAAACCATATTTAATTTGTCGTCTGGTTAGGCTTTGGATTTGGATTAGTCCAAAATTTTGTCGTGTGGTAAAGAGTTAAACAACATGCAAACAAGAAAATACCCCAATTAACACCCGTTTTATGGCATCTTTGACCTTGGAGACTATTAACTGCTTTACAGTCTGTAATTATGTAAATGGTAGCTGAAGAATAGAAAGGTGGATGTCGATTACCGTAGACGGGGCTATGAAAACACCAGTAAAAAGAGAAATTAAGTATCCTATGCCTCGTCAACATTTTTTCACAATAACTCTATACAACTGTTGGTGTCGTCAATTATCTTAATTCATCTAGAGTAAAGTTAAAATATGTGGTGAAATAAGGAATAATAACACTGACAGAAACTGTGATGTAAGAATCAAAACTTTTTGGAAAACGTTCGTATGTACCAAACTTAAGATAATCTACAAAGGTCTGGCAACAAAGCTTAAATTTTCCTTTTCTATTTCAGTGCTGACACGAGGTTGGAAGAAAAGAGAAACGCCTTGTGTATCGTGAAGCATACCGGTAACGTCACATGGATTCCGCAAGGTATCTACATGAGCACATGTGCAATTGATGTGATGACATTTCCGTTTGACAAACAAAGGTGCGAGTTAAAGTTCGGATCATGGACATACGATGGAACAAAGCTTGATCTTGATTTCAAAAACCAGTCTAAAATGACGACTGACGACTACTTTGTACCAAACAAAGCGTGGAAAGTTCTCGACACGCCTGCTGAAAGAGGTGTTCTGAGCTATGCCTGCTGCCCAGAAGTTTATATAGATCTGACGTACACTGTAATCTTCCGAAGGTCGTCAACATTCTACACTTATATTTTGATCCTGCCTTGTGTCCTTCTGACATCATTGACTCTGGTTCTATACTGGATACCTCCGGAATCTCCAACTAAAATGGCCTTAGGTAATGTGTTTATCTTGGTGCTCTTTACCACAAGTCAAAACTTTAGACTTGATCATATTGAATGAACACACAGAGGATAAATTACCCCTACGGCTGCTAAGCGTGACTCACTGGCCTTTTGCAGGCAGCGTAAATAGAAATCAGACAGCACAGAACGTGCAGTCTGATGTTAGCTCTACACTGCCCGAAAAGGCAATATCATTCCCCAATACAAACCTTTAAAATGCAATTTATTGGATTTTACCATTGATTTGAAAATTTCATTTTATCTATTTAGCAGGATAAGTGTTAAATATACTTGAAATGATGATGATAATGAAACACTGAAGGGGTATATATAAAATGTAACGCGGAAAAGAAAAAAAAGTTGATATCAGTTTTTGCTTCCACGATGTCTTCAAAACCTATTTTATGGTCAAAAGAAGAATGGAGCGTTCGTTAAGTATTCAACTCATCTAATGGGCTCAATTAAACGAAAACATCAAGTAATTCCTGCGTCTATGAAATTATGAATCAAGTCAATTTTAAGCGGATAAAGAAAAGGGGTAGTATATAAGTAAAGTAGTAACTTTTATATTGCCCAATCTCAAAACTTTACTTTAAAAGAAATTAAGAATTAAAGCACCAGATCTGCTTTCATAAAAAAAAGCTTTACTTAATATAAGTCCATTAAATACTTCTAGCCATGCGGTGTATGCGACACTTGGATTCTGAGCATGAAAAAAGAAAACAACTGAATTGGTTTTAGCCCAATGTGGACCTACATCTGAATGAACATATTGAGATATTCCTTGTACTGTTTACTGCAACATTTTGAGAAAACCTGGCCATGTGACCAGCTTTAAAGTTGTAGATTTTTATCTTTTTTTCGTATTGAATTTTTCCAATTAGATCATTGAATTTAAGCTGAAATGGTTTTAAAAAAACATACATGTACATTCCACCAATCACAAAAAGAAATTTGAATCTTTTTGTCAAATATTTTGTATACGGCCGAACTTTTATAGAATTTCGCGTTTTTTGAATCCTTCATAAACATAGTTTTGACAGTTGGTTTGAACATGTTCTTTGATCATTCTTCGAGACTTAAAAACATTTTCTTACAATCATTTTTGGTGTGTATGACAAGTTGTCGCCGCCTTTTTAACCATCATTTGTAAGTCTGTAGTTCGTCAATTGATACATTCATTTATTGCTGTCATTTTTATTTTTCTTAATTCAGCTGTGACAGTTGTTTCGGATCTGTCTTACAGGTACTTGTTTCATCATCTGACACATTCAGTGTCATTGCATTTGAAAATATATTGATATGCCCAGTGCTGCATCGCTGTAGACTTCATCGATTGACAACCATCGCTTACTTATTATTTCCACTGAATGCAGATACGTTTTCCTTTGAAAATCGTGGTAAGCGATGTGCTGATGTAACCGACTGTCGAATAACAACTACACTGACTCTTAAAGTCTTAATTCAAGACATATTCAGTATTTACACGTACATATATACATGTATATACAAAGTATATAGTTCAATATACGTACATGTACCTTGTGCTTTTACATGTTTAGCATGACTATGACAGTATTTTCACATTATAATCACAATATATACTACACAAGCGCAAACTGGAATCATATCCAAATTAGCAAGAAATATCTGAAGGTCACTTTGTTGTTAGAACTTGCAACGTTAAGAAAATGTCAACTCTCTCCAAAATGTCACAGCTGGTTTTTTGAAATAATGTGTTGATACTCAAGCATTGTCTTAACCAAGCTATCGTGTACAATTTTCTATATATCAAAGACTGAATGGTCACAGAAGTTCCAGTGCATACAATCTGTATCTCCCAGATATTGCAATCCGTGTAATCAAAATCATCTCACGAAAAGCACGAACACCAAGAAGGGGTTTTCTCGTATCAGTTTGATGAAACTTTCCCAGTGTAAAGGAACGGGGAAAAAGAAGACAATGTTAACTTGTGTAAGAAAATCAAGATTGCTACAGAGTTACGTGAACACATAACTTATATTTTATGGAACAAATTAATGACAAGTCTTGAAAACAACTACAAAGTTTTTAGATACGATATGATCTTTAACAAGTGCAGGATTTTAATGGATTTGTTTATGTGGAGAAAGCGAAGAGGTTTGAAATCTATAATTAAAACAGTATTAATTGAAGGCGGACAAAATGGTGCCCGATTATTCTTTGTGACCTCAGATTCACAATACACATACAGTCTTATTTTACCTGAAGAATCCAGCTCAAATAATGTACCAAAACAGAACTCATTTTAGAGTTCCGACCAGGGTTTGTATTATACAATCATTTTTCAATAAAACCATGGTTTTCTATCTAAAATCATTTCAGGCATGAGTATTTTCATGGCATTCTTTGTCTTGCTACTACTGTTCGAAGGCAATATGCCACCAGCCTCAGATAATGTTCCAATTTTAGGTAAGAGCATGCTCTTAGATGACATGAATGTAACTCTACTTCTCTGTGTTCTCAAACTCTCTTGCAAATACATCTTTTCAGGCATGAGTATCTTTATGGTATTCTTTGTGTTACTTCTTCTGTTTGAACGCAAATTGCCAACGGCAGCCGCTAGTCTGCCCATGCTAGGTAAGAATATCTTCAAAGCAGCTTTAGTCACAGCGTAGAGACAATGAATAATAAAAAATAATCTATTCTTGAAAGTTACATTATTTGGCTGTTTATGAGCTGTTGTGTAAGCTATTATTGCAGTAAAGTATATCATTCATACATTCATTCATTCATTCATTTCGAACGGAAATAACGTATCCAAGTGTTTGAAAAGAGTCAACTGAAAAGCTGTATTAGAGTAAGAGATGTTATAAAAGAAACAGTAATGGAATGCTTTTAAATTTTGTGACTCCAGTATCCTATTTTCAACGTGAAAGAACTGTCAAGGTTTTTTAAAATCAAATTTTGTGATCGTCACGGCGATAGCTCACATATTCATGTATTTTCACGGTTTCACCAGTAAGAGACTTAGGCTCTGAAGTGTCTTGCCGTGGACACTCCTGTGAAAAACCCAGTGGATCAAGTAAGACTCGCACATGGGGTCTCCAGGTTACGAGTCCCACACTTTACCACTGAGCCACAGGACCCCTTCCAAGATGGAGCCAAGGACAGATGAGTACAAAGTACACATAAGTACAAAGTGTACATCTTGCAAAACAAGGGTACTTCTTTTCCTTAAAAAAAAAAAACAAGAATTTTACAAAACTGAATGCAAAACGTTGACATGGTTAAAACCATATTTTATATCGATCTACGGTATTGAACATGGTTATTACTATTTGTGAGATGTATGTTTTCATTCCTATTAGAATGTCTTTCACCACTTTTTCTCCGCCCGAAGTTTCTATTGAGATAGAAAGGGCTAGGAAGGTGAGAGAGAGAGAGAGAGAGAGAGAGAGAGAGAGAGAGAGAGCTAAATAACTTATACATGCACACATTTTCTGCATTTAGAACATATATCTTTCAAAAAACCCAATCAACACATTCACAAATAAACAGAGGACTATGATTTGGCCGGCCTTGTCTAAAAGCTGACCTTTAAATTGTAATTACATGAATGAAAAAAGAGAATATTGGGTCTTTTGCCAACTGAATGTCCCCGACGTCGTCTAAAGATATCTTTGTACATTGACACTGCCACTCGCATTTAAGAATATATTATCTTCATCTTTCTCTGTCGCATTTGCGTGTGTTTGCTCAAACTCAAGCATCTGACACTTCAAACAAAGTATTCGACTAAGACAACAAAATAATGATTTATAAGCCATGATGTGTTATGAATCATGCGTCTCGCAAACATCAAAATTTTGATATTTACAACTTAAATCATTCCATTTAAGGTGAACAAAAAAGAGAATTTCCGAGCCCAACGTTTGCTTCTGGTTTTGAATGAGTCTATGACGGTCACAAATTTGATTCAAACTTGACGGCAAGAAAGGGTATTCTTTTCAGATCGACCACTATATGCCTAGGATATGGTCATACAAATGTCCAGTTCTTAAAGTAGTCTTTGAAGTCTTGTGCAATTGAGGAAAAAGAAACATTTTGGTCTTTTTTTCTTTCCAAGGCTTCGTCTATGAATATTAATTATAGTATTTTTCGTTGTTTATCGTTAAAAAAGCAGTTCATTTGGAAAAAGTCTAAGATATGTAGTATTTGACAGCTTGAAATGTACCTTTGCGTTTTATTAGATAAATGCATTTTTTTGTTTTTTCATACATTATGTTCTCTTTACTGCAACGAAACAGCAGGGTCGGTAATATATAGATTTTTATATCATAAGCAGTACTACAAGAAGCTGTATCGCTCCTGTGACTAAGCTGCTAAATCTGTGTGGTTTTGAGATATGTTTGTGCCTAATTTGTCTAGCTTTCAGCGTTCCTCGACATGCCTATCGTTTTGTTTAAGACCTGTCTGTACTTTGTTTTTCCCAGTGTTTTACCGTAAATAAATTCAGCTTAATTCTTTCCTTATTCTGAGACCTTTCTGCTTTACAACTCTCTGTGAAAGCTACAGTGGACAAATCCTTGCAGTAAATATTGTATATAAATGTACCTTTTTGTGAGTATCCCCTGTCTGCACTATGTATGTGTATTGTCCATATCATTTATCGAATCTATAGGCTGGTCTCAGAAAAAAAATGATTAGAATTAAAAAGTTCATTTAAACGTAGTTTTAAGAAAGCTTCCAAGCGAGTGAAATTGTTCTTTTTCTTAACTTTTATTCCAAAATACAAAATGGACGACAGAAATAATAATCCGAAAATATTTGTCAGTAAAAAGCCAAAAATATATTAACTTCATTTCATAAAAATTCATTACATAACGACGGTTTTTGGATAGCAATATATCTTTTACAGGTACGTATTATTGTCTGAACATGATACTGATTACAACGTCAACATTCCTGAACGTTTTTGTTGTCAATTTGTCGTTCTATGGAGCCCGGGCACCAGTGCCTGCAGCACTGAAAAAGGTATCGTTCTAAGTTTAATCATTTTAAAACAATTTTACTGTTGCTTTGCTTTTGGTATACATTTTTTTACTCTTTATATATAAATAATCATTGCAAATTAGTAATGACGAATTGAACGCTTACATCGGCGTTGAATATTGACTCTTTGTGAAAGTACTTTTTTTCTTTTTGAATATATAGAGATTAAAATACTCAAGTTTTACCGATTACCGAAATATCGCTTTTTTTTCCAAGACACAAATTTTCAAATCAGTAGTTGATATTAACAAAATTATAATAATGTTGTTGCAATAAATGAGTAACTATGGGTGTGGGCACTTATCTTCTGGACGAAATTAAACTTCTTATATTACCAAAGCTTTTTTAAAACTTTGTCGGCTTTATAGGCATGTTTTTTTCACTCTGATAAAAATTAGTAGGAGCCAGGATGAATTGTTTCAATCTGTTGAATCACAGAGAATAATTTTAATCTTAAGATTTGATGAATTACCTGTTTCATGCAGTTTTACAAGCTTAGTCTACCTATTTCACTGTTTCTTTAGAAAATACATAGCATTTCTCATGTCTACAACTCGTAAACTTTCACCCCATATACCATGGAATACTTCAATTTCAGATAATGTTCCAATTCTTTGCTAGAGCCATGTGTATGGATAACCTTGTAAAGCCCTTTCTAGAGGCTGACAAGAAACGCCTAATACCACCAGCTATACCTGGCATGGGCTTTGTAAATGGCGACAGTAAATGGCCGAAAAATTGGAAAGGATCAAATGAACTCCTCTTACGAAGGAAAGACGAATTTGAGGCTGATCCACAGTTAGCCGAGATAGACTTGAAGCTGACTGATATTCGAGAATTTTTGACGTTTTATAAAGAGCGGTTGGAGGAAAAAGACTGCAAAGAAAGGATAGCGAAAGAGTGGAAAGCCATTGGGCTGATATTCGACCGCATGTTTTTCTGGATATATTTGATAACGATCATTACATCTTTGTCGGTAACTCTCTCAGTGATCTTTATGAGCAGCTGATATTAATCGGGTTAGCTGCCCTTTATACTTGGTGTCACAATAATTTAAGGAGATAAAACTCGTCAGGAGCATTCAGGATTTCTGTGTGTATTTATATAGTTTCCTTCTCAACAGGTCGGAAAATTGTCGACCCAAAGCCGGAAAACCAAAATAAACAACATGGAACTTTGCCCGCAGTCCCATCACAGCTGTTATAAACTGAATTATCAATACCCACTAACAGAAAGGTACAACGAAAATATTTAAATACAGTAAATACAAGCTGATTGCTCCTAGGACTTAATAAACTCTTTAGTGATGGTGAAATGATCATGTACTTTTGTCTGTTTCTTCAAATCAAGACGCTTCTTTATTCCCTGGCTGATTCTACTGTAGAGTGCAACGCAGGGACACATTGCTGCGGCGAGACGACGCAAGCAGATGGTGTTAAAGTGTTTACAAAAGTTGTATATGGAATGTTACTTATTTAGAATGACTCTTATTTCTGGAGATAATTGAAATATTCACTTTTCTATTAATCACAAACAGGGACTTTGAACCAAAGTATCTGATACACGGCTCGAGCAGTATCTTCCAGATCGTGATAGAAGAACATGTTCAGATAGCTTGGTTCTCGGGATCGTATGTCTGCCATAATGATTTCTATGTTTTTACTTTATACTTTTCTAGCTTTTTAGATCACTTTAGAACATATACATATAAACTCACACCATATCCTTATCACTTTTGTCGCTTATCCCATTACCAATCGGGCTATTTTTAACAGGACAATTTACCATTAATGGAAAAAAGAACTTCAATGACAAGCACGTAATTGAAAGGAAAATGTATTTGTTGTTTTAAGTAAAAATGGAAATGAAAACATGGCTCTGAAAAGCAGACACTTATTTTCTCACAATATCCTGAAAAGCTCTGTACCAAAGAACTGAAAAAATAGCATTAATAAGGTAATGGGCTAAATTAACATAAGTGGTAGCCTAGATAACCTGTTTTCCATTTTAAAGTTCATCGACTTGCATGTCTATCTATTTGACAGCTATTTACTACAAGCCATTGACAGTCTTGAAATTCTCAATCATGTTAATGATAAACTTTGATAACATCACACGTCTTTAAGTATGTAACACGTTTCTTGTATTTTGTCCACCTATTAGTAGGAGTAGTAGTAAAAAACTGTTTTATTCAACCTACAGTGAAATTTGTTAATCGGCACCTGTTTGATCAATACACCTAGAATGCTTATCGCTTTTAGAAATACTTAATCAAGAGTTTGAAAGTTAATATATCTGACCTCTCTACTTGCACTTCCAAAACATAACGTGAAAAATCACAAATGCAAAATTACCAGCTTAAAACGTATCACTGCCTATCGAAGTGACTTGTTGATGGAGTTGTCACTCTTTTAGTAGATTCTTAATGGTACGAATCTATTATAAACTAGCAATGAGCTTAAAAATTTCATACCGATTTTAGCCTGGTTGTCATTTGACTAGATAGTAAAATGGTCTTAATACGCATCTTTAATGTTTTAATATCATTAGACGAAAAGCACAATAAACGTCCAAGTCTAACATTGAAAAGCTTCTTAAAACGAAGAAAAGACAATATGTCTTTTCATGACAGTTTCATTAGAACTACTCCTTTTAAGCAATGACAAATTTTAAAACTATTTTGACGGACAAAATGACATCTAAATCTGATCTACATACTCTGTTTTGGACTTGGTGGAATAATACGTATCTTACAATAATAGATGTGATTGACAGAATTTTGTATATTGACAAAGACGTATTAGTGAGCGCAAAATATGAGGGACAAGTAAACGATTTTGTTCAGTTTGAACGTAATATTCATTAAGATTTACACGGCTGTGATTAGCCCTTTCGGAGTAGGTTGATTCATTCTAAAAATAGGAGGAAAGAAATTGGATTGGAACAGTGTTATGCTCCAAGAAATACCAAAGAATCTCTTAGAACGTACGAAAATACAATGGACCGAATTTCCGACAGTTTCAGACATGGTCATGACTTGAAGGACATCTCACGCCAGACTTCCCTGCGTATTCACAAGTTATTTGCGACGTAATACCATCTAACGGTGTCACATTTAAGTCGTTACAATATAGAGAGATCGGTTTGTTTCGTAACGACCGGAATGTTTCACTTTAACAGATTTTTTAAGGAAAAAAAGTCTCGTAAGAGCAAAAAAATGGGTTTTCCAAAGGAAGTGACGTGATACTGGCAGGTATATAGTGACATGAAGTATATCGGCGCAACTAACCCATACCCGATATGTTATTTGCACACCTAGAAATGGTGTGACGATGCCTTAAAGCAGTATTGTATACAATTGTGTCCGAGTCTGTATTGTTTCAGTGGCGTGAAGGTGGTGACGATTCTCTAAGGGCTCAAAATCTGACTGCTATCAGTCTCTTTGTCTATGTCTAAATGCAGCAGCTAATGCTCCTCCTCGGGGACAATCTGATCCTTGTTTCACATTCTACGAAAGAAAAAAATTGTTTGAAGAGCCAAAAGTCAATTACTGAATTTATTTCGGAAATATGTAATAAAGCTTGTGCGGGGGGTGGGAAATCCGAATGATTTCTGAGGAGAAGTATTGTTTGCAGCCGTTGTCTCTCTGACATCATTCTTGCGTCTGTCGATCAACTCCCTAATATCTCTGCTGGAATCTTTCAATTTCATGTGCATGTACTTCACAATCACCACTTTAATTCAGCATTTTATACGATATAAAGCTACTGCAGAGTTTGTCATCATGCTCTAGAAAGTCTTGCTTCATGTTTGTACGTCAATTCCTAGAGTTATTGGTGGAATTTGTTCCTCCAGAAGGTACAGAGGAAGATACGTATACATGGATAGTGTATATTTGATGGAGTTAGCCAAGTAACCGACGAAGAAAAAGCAAAAACGGTTGCAGTTTCTATATTTTTAGCGATACAATAAAAAGATGAAAAATGTGAAGGTAGGACAACTAGAGAAAACTTTTCATATTAAGCAAGAATTAGAACCTCAAACGCACTAAAAAGTTTAATAGATTTTCAAGTCATCTTTATAATTCACTAAAAAGTAGAGGAAAGTGTATTCAGGTACATGCCGGAAATATTTTACCACAGATTCTTAGGTTCAAATTTATACAACAGACTGATCATGAACGAAGACGCTAGGTTATGTGCACCAAAATTGGATGTGCCCACAGAAAAGCTTACAAAAGGAACGTTGTTTGATAAATAACCTGCAGTAGCTCCAGTTTGATCTTCTAACACTTCTCTGTAACTCACATATAAATTTTAGGTTCTTCCCTTTCACCTATTTTCTCCTGTTTTCGTTCTTTATCTTTTATATGTTTTCTCTTTGTGTAAATATGCTTCTACTGGTTTGGGCCCTGTCATTTCTGTGTGTGTGTGTGTGTGTGTGTGTGTGGAAGACTGTAGTATGTCTTGTAAAAGTTGAGAGAGAAAAAAAGAGAGAGAGAGATAGAAGAAGAAGAAGAAGAAGAGAGAGAGAGAGAGAGAGAGAGAGAGAGAGAGAGTTTGTTATGCTTCGTGTCAGAAAATGGTCTCCAAGAAGGAAAGTCATTTGCATGCAATATCAAAACGATCTTTCCGTTTTTTTAAAATAATTAGTTTTACAACTGACAACACAAATAAACAACTTTGTATCAACTCTGTTGTCTGTTAACTTTCCAGTCGCCTTTTTAATCGCTGTTTTCAGACTCACTTTCTTGGAGATCAATCGGCGAAGCTGAAATTTTGTATCTCATGAATGTATTGGTTTTTTTAGTGTACAGTGTATAAAATAATGAAGTTGTGTACATCCCTGATATACACATTAAACTGTAAATACATTTACATTAAACATCAATGTTGTGCCATATGTGAAGTTTATTTTGACAAATATATAAAGACATGTTTCGGGACCTACATGTGTAAAGACTCACATTAGATATATGTTGGCAGTGAGTTCCTGTCATTGCATGCTATAGAAAACAGTGGTCAAACTGGGTGATATCGCATTCAATACTAGTAACATGAGCATACACCCAGTATCTCTGAATAATATTTCAGACTCTATGTATAGGCTGTGCATTATTTTGTTGTTTCTGTAGCAAAGTAACTCAGTATAAACATGTGCCATGCATTTCGAATGGCTTGCATGCCATCAAAAATAATTTCGTAGGTTTTCAGCATCCGCCTGTATTATCGTACATGTACTTTACATGTATGAAAGAAAATAGTAAATGTCGTGATCTCGTGTTCTTTCTGAATCAGTGGAAACTACTTTGGAATGCGTTGAATGTTGCAGGAACATATTCTCTGTAAGTTGAATTCCCAGTCGACTAAGAAGGTCGTACCAAAAGTGTAAATATCAAAGCTGGTTGTAATAATGTCATTTTTGTGTGCCACTTAAACTAAGCAATGGTTTGTTATCCAGTTAAATTGCACAAACTCCTCAATGTCAAATAGTACCAAAGATATTTTGCTTAAGTAGTCTATCAAGGTTTTAGCCCGAAAGGCTGACTTGCGGCTCAATTATATCAAAAATCATGAAATACCTTGATGGGTAAGTTTCCCGTGAAAGATCTTATATATTGGGTTGTTCAAATTCAATGCGGAAAAATGTTAATAAGCGGGAGATGGAATATTCAGGAACTTCATCTGCTTCAGGGCAAGAAAAATATAAGTTTTATTAGGGGTTTTAATCTCTTTATAATATTTCTAGAATGTTATCTTGACAAGTCGTTGGGCAGACAACAAAGGAATTGTTTCAAAATATTAACGGATTTACTTGACATAATGAGAGTAGAGCGATCCATTGATTTCGGAAAGTAGCAAATTACCTTTCCTTATCATCAAGGTCTTCCGATATCGAATTCTAATTGTATCAGTATTAGCTATAACTATTATGGTGTTTGAGGTATACTTAATCCGCAAAATACTACATTTTTCATCGACTTCTTTCATTATAACCTGTATAGTCCAATTCGTTTGGTATAAAAACTAACATTTAGCTCAAAACGATCCATCTAAAATTTGTTTTGGAAATTTCTGTGAAGCTGCCTAATTAATTTACAAAAATCAAGAGAGAAAAAAATATTTTTAGAATTCAAGATTTTACACTAACGAGTTTGTCCATTAAACTAAACTGGTTGGTTTTGACATCTAAAAATGGAAGAGAGAATGCAATAAGTAGAACAGTGTATTATCTAACGGTCAATCTGAAAACATTTAAATGTGAGACGAACTATGTTTTATAGCTGGATTTACAATAATTTATCCCTACACGGGGATTTTCATTTGTTTAAATACAGGCACTTTCAATTAAATTTCCGTGAGAAAAAAACACTAATTGACCTCAACAGATATACCTGTTTGTTTTCTTTCGGGAGTAATAGCATCAATTCTTTAGATTTTCGACAACAATTTATATCTTTAACATAAAAGGATTTGTAAATTTGCTATGGTTTGATGTGTAAATGAATGTATAAAGTTACTCACATAATTTTGTTTCTAGAGGTGAGCATTGCAGAACATGAAATTAACACGTTTGTATCGTTTTGCTAGTTTGTACTTTTGAAGTTAAATGTAGATGAAGTTACTACAAAAACACATGGTTTTACTGTTTTATGTAAATGTTTATTTCTTTTCTCCAACTGTACATCACTCTCCTATGGCTAAGACCAAAAATGTTATTATAACAATAGAATAAAATAGTAAAAATCATAAAAATGAAAGTTAAGATTTACGAAAAAAAATGTATTTCTGCACGTGTTTGTAAATAATTAACATTGAACAAAGAAATATTGAACAAGTTTTCCATTTAAATGCATTCGATCAAAATGTTAGCTTTTACACGAACCAATTGGACTGTTTATGAGCGTCTCAAGTGACCTCCTTGACATGTTCCGTGCATGATCGTCTCTCACAAGGATCACCTATTGTTAAAATTCAGAAACCTTTACGAGACCAAAAACCAGAATCCTTGTTTCGAAACCATTTGCAAAGAAAAACATGTGACTCAAATAATAGGTTTTTGTCTGTAAAATGGTTGAAAACAATGTAAGAAAAGGAAAAATTGCTGGTTAAGAGTTTTATGTTTTACTTTAGTCCAGTAATCTCAGTACATCATAGACTTTTTGCTGTTTTATGTGAAGCTGCGATATGTTTGGCCCAGAAATAAATATGACAAAAAATGATTATTTTTACAATACATTCAACTGAGTGTTTAAAATACTCTTGTAAATGTTCGAGATCCTAGTCACTCGGAAAGGGATCTTGAGACAATTAAAGAAATCATAATTTGAAACTCCAAGAAAGATTTTTAGAAAAAATTGTTGGGAACAAAAAAAGATTTTGAAAACCTTTTTTTTTTTTCAACATAGTTGTATATCGCAGCTTCAGTCATTTTAGGAAAGGTATTACCATTTACTTAGTTTTTTTTTTTTCATCCTTTACTTTTATCATGTGAAAAGAAAACAATCAAAGACACTGAGACGCAAACTTACTTGACTTAAATGTATTGAAAACTACGAATAGAATACAGTAGAAGTAAGTTCATATTGTTACACTATTAAGATAACCACATGTATGCACTTGTATGTGATCTATCTGTTGTAACGATTTATATATGCATACCATACTTAGACACCAAAATCGTGAACCAGTGATAGAAATTAGTTCTTTTGTATTGTTGTTATGTGTTAAATATACGTAAGCTAAAAGTTGCAAAACCCCAGTTGGCCTGTCTCGCAGGGCTCTCTAGTGCCATATAGTGTTTGCAGTTTTGCAACAGGTCGGTTTATCTTTTCTAGAAAAAAGAAAATATTAGATACTTCATTATATTAGAAAACGTCTGGCCCATAATAAAATTTAGACCCATTTGCTTTAAATTTAAATGTAATTCATTTATCAGTTATGGCTAAATATGATCTTCGGTGATCGCAGTCGTATCCATGTCGTAGAAATAGGTCTTGGTATATCGTACGTAAGTGTACGAAAACAATTTTGTTTATTTTTCAATGCAAACTCAATCAATTCCGAGTTCTAAAAATACACTTTAGCTGCATTTAAAATGGCGTTGGTCATAGATGACTATCTTGTAATGGAAGGTGAAGATCCAAGATTGAACTGCACGATCTGTGCTGTCTGGTCTCGATCTAGGCCATCTGCTATTGCTGTCTTATTTACTACAAGCTAGAGGAAAAAAAATAGTGGCTAAACAGTCCAATGAAGTATTTGTATCACTAAAAAGACAACACTACATATTTTGACCAGACTGTCTACTAAAAACAAACCAATACGTAGGACAGAAATCATTCTGCACGTACTGCATGGTCTGATC